>CM057380.1:44885000-47285000 GCA_030015415.1 Cynopterus sphinx
TGTATACATATGTGTGTGTATATATATGTATACACACATATACATGTATATGTGTGTGTATATGTATATATGTATACACACATATTTTTATATATGTGTATATGCATATATATATATAATTTCCCAATTAAAACTAATTGTTTGTAGTTATTATTTTTTTAAGAACTCACAAACACCTTTGTTTTCCAAGGGAAAATCTGACTATTGTTTTTTTCTGCAAATTGACCACTGTTTTTTCTGCAATCAACAATATGAAACTCCATGATAGGACTTCTCTTACTCAAGAACAAAAACAAAGTAGACTTTGTGGATATATAAATGGGTATTTCCAAGTCTATCCTATCTATGTTTTATGGGGACACTCTGTCTCTCTTATAGCAGTACACATTACAAAAGTGTTGAAGAAATGAATAAATACTCCTGAAACCTTTTTTTGTGTACATTCCAGAAAAGCTGTGCTTTGCAACTTGTGCTTTTCCAATATTGAGATGTTCACCAAACAGCAGGAAATGAAATGTTGATGAGTGCCTTCTTCAAGAACATCAAATAGATGCCTGGCGTTCCTGTTTCTCAGCCCTGCGGGCAATGCACTGGGAATCTGGACACCTGGATATGTTATCTTGTGTTACTATTATAAAATCTCATCTCATCTTTGGGTGCTACATTAGTTCTTTCCTATGTGATCTTCGCTCACATCTTACAGAATTGAACATCCCTTAAGAGCACAATGCTCTTCTGCAGCTAGCATGGAATCTGATACACAACTGGCTATATGGGGTAGTAGGGAGAAAATTGAACCACAGGAAGTCAAGTCAGGAGATCTGAGAATAGGGAAAGTTTGTGGTCATCGAATTGTTATTTGTATACTCTGTTTACTTGTAGGGTCTCCAATTTTAAACAAATGGAAGAGGTCCAAGGAAAGAGTAACCAAATGATTAAAAGAATTGCATGTGGATTACTTAGCTAAAGGTTTTATAAGGCTTCACTTAACTCAGGGGGAGGGAAATCGCTTTGCTTTAACACTATGCATTTTTCTTCTGCTTGTGTTTGAAGAGCAAACCCAAATTGTATTCTCTTCAGGGCCTGGGACCTAGTGGGTACTCAGGGAATATGAGTGGAATGAGCTATTCAGTGTTTTTCTCCTGGGCGATGCCTAGCCAGCCAAGACACTGTCTTCCTCCTTCAGGGGCTGGGCTCTGCTATGAGGCTGTGGGTCACAGAAAGGAAGATTGATTTCTAAATCAGGTAAGCTCACTCTATTCAGTATCAGGGAAGATTCTCTGCTGAGTGGTATGTTACGTGTGTTTCTGCACATGTGAGTATGTGTGTAGGGGAATATTAGGAAAAAAATCTTTAATTGGAGGAAAATCATTTTCAAACCACAAATTGACTTGACATAGCCTTAAAAGAGCAACTGAAAGTATTGTTAGGCATAGGGCTGGGGCCCTTGGGAAGGCATCTGGGATGGTTTTAGTAACTGGGGGGGCGGGGGGTCTGGAAATTTGCTCAGGCAGGTCCTGCCTGTCATTGCTGGTTCGCTGTTGCCCTCTGCTGGCGAAACTGTTGTCATCCAGGAAACTGCAAATCTCCCGGAACTCCCAGGTTTCTTCATATTTTGGGGAAACAGAGTCCCTTTCCCGGCAAGTAAGGAAATGATGCTAGTGCTGAGAACAGTGATGGTGAGAGGAGACGTGGCAAGTCCTCTCCCAGGAGAAACTGGCTTTTAAAACTGAGGGAATGAGTCTTATGGTTCTAGTTTTCTATTCCATGCTCATCTGCTAAGACCTTGCTCTCTCTTTTGGCTCTGTAGTGAGCACAGTGAGGGGGCTCAAATAGGACTAGGTCTCATCTCTACCTCAAATGTTGGGGGAATGACAGGACAAGCACAGAAATCATTGTCATACAGAGAATATTGTGACCAGAGCCACAGCCAAAGCACTGATAAAGGCTTGTGTGTATTTAAAGGTAAAGAAAAATGACATCCATTTGGGTGTGAGGTTGACGAGGGTAAGGCTGCATGATACAGATAGCATTTAAAGTGGGAAATTGAAAGACAGGGAGAATTTATTATTTAAAAAATATTTTTATTATAAAAGTAGACTATAAAAATATTTTTATTATAAAAAATTATACTCTGTCTACTTAAAGTATGAAAAGAAATAAAAGTCACTTGAAATCCCACCACTCAGAAATAACATGTTAATGTTTTGACTTATGTATTTTGTAGTGGTGGTTGTTGCTGTTACAAAATTGGATGTGTACAGAAGGTAATATTTTGTATCCAGCTCTTTCTCACTTATTATGGCATGTGCGTCTTCCCAATGTTACTGATTATTTTTTGAAAATGTACTGTTTAATGGGAGACGATTTCAACGTAAACCTGAAGACAGCATGAACCAAGGCTTATGGCTTGTACAGCACAAGGATTGTTCAATTTTTATTAATTCATTTCAGAAATTTTTTTTAGACACCTATACCCTCGGAGACACAACCCTAATTGACTCTGTCTTTGTGGAGTTCACAATAAGAAAAAGAAACAGACATTACTTAGCTAATCATAGAAATAACTATAAAATTGTGTCTGGGATAAGTACTATGAAGGAGTAAAGTGAAGTGCTATGACAGTGTATATTAGAAAGAAGAGAAGTAGTCACAGATGTCTGGGAAAACTTGCCTGAGGAAGTCATGACTGCTCACCACTCTAGAAGTTAACTATGTAAAAAAGATCAGAGAGAACTTTGCCAGCAGAGGGAACAGCATGTTTGTTGAAAGCCCCGTTAGAAGAAATGGGTGTGGTAAATACAAGAAAATGAAAGAAAATCAAGGAGGATGGAGTGAAGAGGCCTGTAATGAGGCTGTAGAAGTATGTAGGGCCTGACCCTGCAGAGCCTCTTAGACCGGATGAAGAATGCTGGGAACCTGTTGAAGTGTTTTAAGCTAGAGTGGGGAGGTGAAGACAAGCTTTGTTTTGTCAAAAGATCCATATCACTGCAGTCTGGTGCAATGGTTGGAAGGAAACAAGAGCAGATGTAGGTAAAACAGCTATAGGTGACTAGTAGCCCAAACCTAGTGAGAGGGTAACTGCAACAATCCAGGTGGGAGATGAGGGAAGACTGGATCAGGATGGTAAAGATTGAGAGATGGAGAGAAGTAGATGGTGTTGAGAGAGATTTTGGGAGTAAATGTCTAAGACTGGGCGTGTGAGGTGAGAAAATGCGATGAGTCCAGAATGACTCCTACACCTCTGTCTTGCACACCTGGATGAAAGGCGGGTTCTTCCCAAACATAGGAAACATGGTATGAGGACAAGGTTTGGCAGGGACAGATATGAGTGTTGTCTTGGGAAGAGGATTCCCAGAGAGAACAATTCTAGGAGTGATATGTATCATCACATCAGCTCTTTCCAGAGGTGGATGTTACCACATTTTCACATCACAATGAAGGGCCCTCTGGAGGTGGGTGGTCATGGGGAGAAAGCCAAACTTAAGGCTAGATTTGCTATCTTGATACCTGTTTCAGGTTCCTACACTACTGATTGCTAGGTGTAAAACATTGGACAAGTTATTTTAAGGGTCTCTGGACCTTGGTTTCCTTGTCTTTAAAACAAGGGTAATAATATCTGATACAAAGGGCTGTTGTGAGGATTCAATGAGAACATTGATCTTCAAGGGTTTTATAAACTGTACAAGCTGTACAAACGTAATATTGTTATTTCTATTCCTATACACGTCCTGGATATTATCACCAACCAAACTTTAATTATATTAATATTAGGCTTATGAAATTTCATGTTTTCTCCATGAATTCTTTGGGAGAAAAAGGGTGTGATTGAAGTCTAAATAAATAAAAACACCACCTAGGATTTCAAGATGGTGGCCCCCAACTACTTATAAGCCTGCATGTTTGCTTGAATTCAGACTTTCCCAACATGTAAATTATGCAGAGTCTGTGTCACAGCGGAGCACTTTGCGTTCCTAAAAAGAATCCTCTTTTTTCCCCAAATCCTTTACCTTTTAAAATAAATCTCATTATGGAGTGCTGACATTTTCAGTAAAACCATTCAACCAAAAGCTGCAGTTTTTTCAGACTAAAAACAAGTCTGGTTTATTAGGCAGCAGTTTATAACTTGCTGCTAAGTAGATGCAATCTATTTAGAGAAATGTATGTAGATATCTGATAAGACATTTCAGAGTTCCTTTCTCTTTCTGACTAAAACTGAGAGTGTTAAACAGATCATCAAGAATCCTCTCATCTCTCATTGGAGTAAGATTGGAGTATCATAGCGGTGTTGGAGTGGATGGAAAACTTCGAAACAAGATTTAAACCAGAACCGTTTGCCTCACCGCTGACTCTACCAGCATATTCTAGCTGAGTGACTTTAAATGTGACTTTCTTCAGAGAGTTGTGGGGAAATGTAATACTTATAAATACGGAACAGTTGGCATACAATAGGACCTCCATCAACGATCTCATCCTGTTTTTCCTCCTTCTGCTTCTTCCTCTTTCTTGCTTTTTCCTTTTTCTCTCCTATCTCCTCCTGTTCTTCTTCCCATTGATTTAACTCCTATCTTTGTTTGCTTGTCTGTCTTTAGATAATACTGAGGATTGGCATATATTTGGATTACCCAATTGCTTAGTGATAATAACAGTTAATTTATAAAACACTGATTGAAAATCATGCTCCTTAATTCTCTCCTTAAATTTATGAGGTGAATATTAGTATTGTCTCTATTTCTCAGATAAGGGCCATGAGCCAAAGACCAATTAAAGTCTGATCTTTAAGAATTAGTGAGTAATAGAACCGGAAGTTTCCACTCCTGCCCTTAACCAGTTGAGTACTTCAAAATGATTATAATTGGCATGAATTTATTTATTCTACATATATTTATTTAGTGTAGGTTATTTAACAGGAGCTGCATAGAATGAATAGCCCAACAAACATAGTCTCCGCCCTCATGGAACACACACACACACACACACACGGGGATGATACAAGCCCATACTTTTTGGCTTTGCCCTACCTTCTGTACTTTGTGTTCATTCTCATCTGTCAGTGTCCATGTGGTACTTGTTACTAAACATTTTACATATAATTCCTCCTTACAAACAGCAATAAGTTCCACAAAGAAAAAAGAGTCAGGATGCTTTGAGAGTGTAATAGGGGGTCAAGTGCATGTAAGAGGTAATAAATTCCTCTTTGGATGAGGCGTTTGAACCATGACTTGCACAATGAGTTTTCCCAGGCTGCTGTGAGATGATGCTGGGTTTCTAAAAGCCAGACCAAAAGGGGTGTGTAGTCTAGTTAGGTTACTTGAATTTGATCCTCAGAGCAAAAAGATTTTTTTCATAAAGTGAATGGTCAGTGATATCATGCCTTTTGTATTTTAAAAATAGCCTTGTGGTTACTCGGCATGGAGAGAAATGAAGTGCCTATACTAGTTTTGCATTAGATTGATTCTGTATAGTGAAGATTCAGATAAGAGTCAGTCGCAAATCATCCTTTTTAGTTTCTTAGGGAAGACTAAACATGTACTAAGGCAATTCTAATAAAAGTCATGAAGTGCTATATATTAAAGACTATAGTAAACAGACAGTAAAAGTGCTGTGAGTGAGAGGAATTATAAACCACGCTTTCATTCTTTTAACCAGAAGCCATTGTTTTGATTCCTTTTTGTTCCGTCTGTTGGAGAGACTTTTAACTCTTAGAATTTTTCTAAGAGTTACGCCCTGAAAGGCCCTCAAGTGTGAAGCAAATAAATTAAGGAAACACTTATCTAGTGTCTAGTTGTCCTTGGCTCATAAGAATCCTACTTCACTTATTTCACTATATTTCTTTCACAAGGATGTGATGAAATGAACTTGAAATAGTGATGGCTTGGGGATCAGTGGACCTATGTTCAAATCTCCATTTTATCTCCAGTTAGCAATGTGACCTGTGGAGATTAGCATAAACTAATGCATAGTAAGTAAAGTTTGTAGTGCAGACTGTGTTAGATCAGAGATGTTTTTCTTATACTTGGAGGAATATGTGCTCCATGATGTTTTCTTAGAGAACTGGGAAGATATGAAGAAGCATGAATCAATCAACTGCCAACTTGATATAAACTTGCTACTTCCCTAATGATCCATCATCGGTAGTAATCGTTGAGCTCTGTGGCCATAGAACACTTACCTGTGATCTTTGCCTTCCTCCTACCTTGGTCATGGAGCCAGACTGAGGGAGAGGAGGTGTTATCCCTCAGCCCAGCTTTCTTCTGAGTGATCAAACCTCACCATCTTCTTTGTTAGTAGAGATGTTTAAGTATATGCCATTTTCTTTAACGTGGAAAAATTATGCCATCAACTTTTCTTCTCCGTGGTGATTTCTGCAGGATAGACCACTGGAACAATGAGAAGGAGAGGATTTTGCTGGTCACAGACAAGACTCTCTTGATCTGCAAATATGACTTCATCATGCTCAGTTGTGTGCAGCTGCAGCGGATTCCCCTGGGTGCTGTCTATCGCATCTGCCTGGGCAAGTTTGCTTTTCCTGGGATGTCACTGGACAAGTAAGAATGGTGTCTCAGACTTGGGGAAGTGGTGCAGTGGGGGAAGGTTATTCAAAGAAAACAATTACAAAGTTCAGTTTCATACTGGACGCTGGGAGAAACCAAGGGGGAACAGGGAAGCCCTCTAGTTGAATTTATCAATCATTGAGTCTCTCCTCTATGTCAAGTAACCTGGCAAGTAAATGGTTAAATGTAAGGTGGAAAGATCTGTGGGATCACGGAGGAAATGTTCTCAACCAATTTGTGTGGCAGAAATCAGCAAGGCTTTCATGGAGAAGCACTTGAGCCAATATCTGAGATTAGAAGTTAGCCAAAGAAGGGGAACAAGAGTGTAAGAACATTTCAAACAATAAGAACAGCACAACCGAAGGAGTGGAGGTGAAAAAAAAATGTGATGCCTTTAGGAATGAAAATTATTCTGTAAAGCTCAATGGACAGAATCTACAATGGCTACTAGCTCTTCTTAAAAGAAGTTTTTTTGGGATCTTCCCTGATGACTTAGTGGAGGGGACATCAACTATCTCAGAGATGTTGACAGTTACCAAGAGACCTGGTGAGGTCTACCAAGGAGGGTTGCCGAATTCTTGTCGTGATCTCAAAAAGAGATGTTTAGATCTAACGTCTTATATCTAAGTCATAGAGACAAAAAACTTCCTCTGACCTCTGAATGTGAGCTCTTCCCATTGAACTGTGAATTATTTGAAGGCATGTACCATATTTTGCGGGGGAGGGGGGGTCCTAGAAGTACCGGGCACTGGGCTTGGCACATAGTAAAAACAGAAAAATCTTCCTAAAATACTAAAAAAAGCAGAGCTTAGTCAAGTGATTGGTTTTTTCTTATATACAGCATACCATATATAAGACCTATTTTTTATTTACTCTTTTCATAAATGCAAGAAGTGATCAATTGATTTAGTTCACCAACTTTATGAACTGGTGGGATTTTCTAATAATGTATGCTCATCATAAACATATATTTAACCATCATAGAAAATGTTTATTTTTGGGAACTACCTCTCTTATCTTAGATTTTCAGTTCTCCAGGATTATCTCCATAGGCAATAGTCTACAGTTTCTCAAGTGTGTGTGTGTGTGTGTGTGTGTGTATGTGTGCTTGTGTGTTTAAGGAAATAGTCTATAAACATACAAGAATAGAAATGTCTTTGTGTATATATATATACATACATATATATCTCTGTGTGTGTGTGTGTGTTTGTACACATGTGTAAGTCTATATCTACACACAAATCATAACTAATTATTTTACTCAATTGTATACATGTCACAAACTATTTTGCCTCAAGCTATTTTACTTTGTAATATACGTTGGAAACTTTATTATATAATCAGGTATAGATACACCTGAGTCTTTTTAATAATGCAGAAAATTCTATTTTAAGCCTAACCTATTTATCCAGCCTCTCATTACTGAATATTTATTTTTATCTTTCTACTACAAATGATACTAGAAATATCCTTGTCTGTAGGACTTTCTACAGATGTGCAAAAGTACCTGCAATATAACTTTTTGTAAGTGAATTAGGTCAAAAGTCACATCAATTTTAACTGATAGATACTGTCACATTACCTTCTAAATAGGTGACACCAGTTTATGCTCCCATGGAGTGTAAGAATATCATTTTTGACACATCTTTACCAATGTTGTGTATTATGAAACTCTTGCTTTGCAAGCGAGATAAAGAAAAATATCTTATTTTTATTTTAATTTTTATCACAAGAATTTGAGGAAACTTGAGGTTGTTTTTCTTATGCTATAAAGACATTTTATTTATTTTTCTGTGAACTATTTTGACCATAGCCCATTTTAAAACTGGAATATTTAATTTTTTCTTATTGATTTGTAAGAATTTCTTATATATAAAAGAACTTGATCCTCTGTCTGCCATATATGTTGCAAATATTTTCCCCCCAATTTGTCACAGTTCTTTTAACTTTATAATGCTATTTTTTACTTTAAGTTTTAGGTTATCAAATTTATATGTCCTTCAAAATTTATGTTTATTCCTTTTTGAGAAAAACTTTCTCTACACTGAAATTAGCAAATATGTTTACAAGTTTTTATCTTCTGTCTTTATAGTTTTATTTTTAGAAAGTTATATTTATATATCATTTAGAATTTACCTAAGTAAATAAAAAAATATGCAATCAGCTGTATTTTTTATCCAGATGGCAGGCTAGATTTCTTAGCATTGCTTATTCAATCCTCTATCTTTTTTCCTTTTTCATATGCACTATACCATGTTTGTTTCTACTTCTGAATTCTAAATTGCACTCCATTTATCTGTTTATTAGTATACAAAATAGCTTTAAGTATTATAACCTTTATTTATGTTTTAATAACTGGTAGAGTTACTCCCCTCTTATTCATCCTTTTTATAGAGTTTATACTTATTTTTTCAGCAGCTTGCCAAGTTTTTTTTTTTAACTTATTTTTATTAGAATTTTTAAATATTCTATCAACCTTCCGTTTCTAAGATAAACACATTTAGTCATGGCATATTATCCTTTTTACACATTCATGGATTTGGTTTTCTGATATTTTATTAGAGTTATGTGTCTATGTTCATGAGCAACATTAGTCTATTATTTTCATTCGTATTTGGGTTCTGCTGGTCTTATAAAACAAGTTGAAAAGTCTTCTCTAATCTTTTATTTTCTAAAAGATTTTGTTTCTGAATGGTGTTATCTCTTCCTTGAATATTTGAAAGAATTTATAAGGAACATCTTGTAATTTTTGAGATTTCTTTGTGGGATAGTTTTTGATAACAAAGTTACTTCTCAAAAAGTAAATACAAAATTACTCATAATTTTATTTTGGTTTGTATTACTTTTGGTTAATTTCTCAAGGAATTTGCTAAGTTCATTTAAGTTGTATTTGAAAGCATCAAGTTGTTCATGTTCCATTATTATCTCTTAAATGTCTATAAGATGTTTAGTGAAATATTTTTCTTTTCTAATTTTGGCAATCTGCATTCTCTCTCTTTGTTGTTAATGAACTTAACCAATTTTATTGGTTTTAAAGAGATATATGCTTTTTTTGATGTGTACTTGTATATAGATATAATTAAATATATGTTAACTTTGTTTCCTCATCTATCAAAGATCCATTTATATTGTGTCATTCTGTTTCATTAAAAGTCTTATTGAATATATGTCTATATAATCACCTAGATATCATTGAATTTTACTTTGTGATCTGACTTGGGGGTCTTTTCTTTTAATTGGTAATATTAACCTATTTACACATATTGATGCAACAGTTATGGCCTTAGTTCTCTCATCTTGATTTTTATATTATTGTATTTTTTAAAAATATTTATATATTGTATTTTCTATATTTCCTTTGCTTTTCATTGAGTGTGTGTGTGTGTGTGTGTGTGTGTGTGTGTGTGTGTGTAAAATATATATGTATATTTAACAAGGTTTATAGTCTACCTTTTTCTACTGGTGATTCTAAGTGTATGTAACTTAACAGCATTCTTAATCCTATCTTTTTTAAATATTATCTATTGACTTCCTAATAGAAACCTATTTACACTAACAACCCACCTATTTTGTCTTCTTTTAAAATTTATCTATCATTC
Source organism: Cynopterus sphinx (assembly GCA_030015415.1). Lineage (NCBI taxonomy): Eukaryota > Metazoa > Chordata > Mammalia > Chiroptera > Pteropodidae > Cynopterus > Cynopterus sphinx. The sequence goes on from CM057380.1 coordinate 44,895,154, forward strand.
CTTTTTTAAAGTAGCTTATTATTATCATTATTAGTTACCTCATTTAAGTAATATGCTTGCACTTGATGTGTCATCTTAAATATTGTATATTAAACCTCTATTCTAAAAAATAACAAATCTGCCTATTCATACTATTTCCACATTCTCTCATCCTTTACTTTTCTTCTTTTATTAATTTTACTAGACAAACTTTGTTTTTATGGCATATTTTATTTTATTTCCCATGAGGCACCCAATTATTACCACAGAGAGTTGATGCAATTCCAGCCCTCCTAATTAACTTGTGTAGCTTTATCCAGATTTGCGTTCTGGAGTTAGAATGAGAAAGCCAGTGCCAGCAGCTGGCATGCTGTTAAAGGGCTTTCTCTGGGCCCCTGGAGGTAGGAACATAATGTGGTGAAGGGGTAGTTTATGTTTTGCTCAGTTTTTTTAGCAAACTTTCATAGTTGAGTTCTGGACTAAGAGTAGAGTCCTGGGTTTCAGTCCCAGTTTTACAACTATTAACTATGTTTCCTCATCTATCAAAGATCATGCATATTATTGTCATTCTGTTTCATTAATAGTCTTATTGTAATGCTCTAATGAGATAGCTTGAAAGCAATTCGTAATATGCCTAGTAGATATCAGGTGTAAACAAGTTCTGATTCCCAGATAAAAGCTTTTGTTAACATGAAACTAAGTAGATTAAGTTGATTGTTATCTTTATTTCCAAGTCAGTTGGCCCTTCTTGGTTGGGCATTAAGTCACCAAGATCAGAGGTCAGGTGGCAGCAGTCAGAGAATGGAAGAAGAGGCAAGGGAAACTCAGCTGCTAAATAATTATAAGCTGACTCCAGAAGAAAGCTTGGCAGTCTGAGCAAATTCCCTCGTCATTAGAAAATGCAATGATTTAACATTAGTACCCGCTAGGTGTAGTGGTAATGCTGACATGGTTGACCAAGAGCTTTTACCTTCCCTGTGCCATTTGACCTTCGTATACCAAGAATAAGTAGCACTGATTGACTACGTGTTAGAGATGAGACAAATAAGACCAAAAGAGGTTCAGGGATTCAGGAGCCATCAGCTAATTAGTATTAGAACTGGATTTCAAAAGCAATTCTTTCAATTCTCTGTCAGTATTATTTTCTTTGGATAAATAATATTTTAACTCCCTTTTCTCTCTCTCTCCTTCCACTCCCTTTCCTCTTTATGATTTTTCTGTTTTTTGTTTTTTTTTATCCTACCTCTTTTTTTTTTCCTCTTCTCTGTTTTTCCTAGTGAAGACTTCTGTTAATGTAGCTTCTGCTTCTTTTAAGAAGCCATGAAGAAGACTACTGGAACTTAGAACATGTGGCAGCATATCCCACATACTGGTGCTTACAAAACAGAGTTGTTTTGTTTCATTCACTGTTTGCCTTTGGCTTAATTTGAAGGGAAAGGACTAAGGCAAGAAATAGCTAAAAGCTGTGGATCTTTATTTGTGAGATAAAGCCAGATTCCCTTTGGATTAGAGATTTCCCAGAGAAATAACTAGGAAACAGTAAAAGGCCTAATTTATCCTCTTGGGCTGTGGTCCCTGCCCTTTTTGGCACCAGGAACCAGTGCTCCAGTGAGAATCTAATGCCTGATGATCTGAGGCAGAGCTGAGGTGGCAATGCTAGTGCTGGGGAGCAGCTGCAAATTCAGATGAAGCTTTGCTGGCTCACTGGCTGCTCACCTCCTGCTGTGTGGCCCAGTTTCTAATAGACTACAGACCAGTACCAGTCCGTGGCCTAGGGGTTTGTGACCCCTGCTCTAGGATAACTAGTTGCTAGTACATATCTTTTGTTGTCGTTCCTTACCTGGGATGGGAACCCAAATCTTCTTTCTATCATAATTGGATTCATTCCCAGATTTTAATTAAAAACCAATTTTCATAATTCGAAAAGTGAGGGAGGGAAGGGAAGACTAAGCTTCTATGAAAGGTAAGCATAAGGTTAAAGCTATAACTAATCTTAACCACAGCAATTTCTTGCTGTTTGAATTTGAACAATTTAACTCTTGGGCTCTCAATTTCCAATCTATAAAATATCAATAATAAAAATCCCTTCCAGGTCTAACTCTTAGGTCATTGTAGATTTAAATGATGAATGCAAAAGTGCTTTGTAAATTATAAAGTGCTAAAATACTTTAACTTTTCTCTTAAAGAGTTCTAAAAATCCATGTTTACTTGCCATTTCTCTCCCTCCACATTTTTTTTTAACTATGCTTACAATAGATAATGATGAGGAAACTGACTAAGTGGTCAAATAACTTGTATTTAATCATGAAAATATATGGTAGTGAAGCCTGAAACATAAGATCCCCTGATTTAAAATCCTCCCTTTGTCATGTACCTAATTCCTATTTGTCCTCAAATGCATTGTAATTTTTGAGGATAAGTGGGCCCCATCTCTTTACCTCTGCTTTCACCTGAACTCTTGATGAGATGGTAGAGTGTAGATAGTGTTAATCTTAGAAAGCTGCCTGAGGGCCAATCCTAGATATGCTTCTGAGTGACTTAGAGTAGTCACATAACCGACCTTGCTTTAGTCTCCTTCCTCATTTATAAATTGAGAGGGGAACAGTATCTACCTCAGCTGTCTGTGCTGAAGATTAAATGAGTTAATATATACAAAATGCTTAGAAAAATATCTGGTATTGTAGTAAGCACTTAGAATATACAAGACTTTATAATAGGTTTGGTAGAAAGACACTGGTTCACTGGTGGGTTTAGGGATTTGGGTCCTGAACCACCTTCTTGATATAAGTCTTCTACCTTTGCTGAATCTCACAATTTCCTCATTTATAAAATCTCTAAAGGTTTTCTGTTTTGTTTGTTTGGTCTTGAAATCCTGAGGTTTAATTAATTAATTAATTAATTAATTAATTAATTTGTTTTTGTTTATTTTTTTTAGCACTACTCTATTGGTGCAACAATTTTTCATTTATCTTAGAGGGCAAATGATTTTACCTACTTAATTACTCCTGTGAAAAATGTCTCTAATGAGGTTTTCTGCTGGAAAATATTATTGTTATTACATTAATATGCCAACAAAATCTGAGAGGGAAGACAAAGAAACGTCTTCCTGCCAGAGTAAGCATGTCAGATTTATCTCTCCATGCTGTTTTAAATTTGCAGTCTTCACAATATAAGGGATAGGCAATACTGCAAAAGCAAAATGAGGCTTGGGAAACTGCTTGTGGTGGTCACCAGCACGCATCCTCTTTGTAATGATGCTGGTGAGAACAGGAGCTAGGAGTCGCCACCCCCACCCCGCAGTTGACTTAGTGCCAGCACGCAGAGGGCAGATGGAGGGCATCCCAGACATTACTCTATCACCTCGGCCTTATTCCTTTGTCCAAAGGCCAGGGAACTGCTCTGTGCACCCAGAGTTCTAATTTGGCCTCTGTTTCTCAGACAAAAGCTTCAAAGGACCCCTGCTCTGCTCTGGGTGAAACCGGCTCCTGGCCCAGGCTGATTCTGCTGGCTTTGCGTCTGTCAGTGCATTCTAATCACTGTTTTAAGTGTGGTTCTGCAGAACACCTTGTAAAATATTTTCTATTGCTCCAGCAACATCTCCTGTCTAGACAACCTAATTATGAGCACAGAGCAAACAGCTGAAGAGTATGCCACCCTAAGGATTGCCTAACTCCAGGAGTGGAGGTGGGAGGGTAATGGAGGGGATATAGATGGTGTTGGTTACTTTTTTGTTGACTTGACCAGAAAATTGAGTCCTCCAAAAGAATCCAGCCAACTTTTAATTAAAAAGGAGCAACCTGGTGGAAGCTGGCATTTTGTTGTTTTGCCAAACTCAATGAAGAATTAAAGGTGCCAGTTTATTTCCTTCCAATCACACCTTTTTCTTGGCTTTAAAAGTGGTTTGTGGTCTTTGCTTTAAGAAAGAAAAAGCTGCTGATGTAATAATCTGCCTTCCCAGCAGCACTCTGAAAATAAAAAGTAGACCCCTAAAGGTATGCTTCTTCCAAGTAGTAATTTGATTAATTCAGTGAATATTTTCTGAGCCTGGAGAGGTGGCCGGCCTTGTTCATGACAGAGTGACAAGACATGGATGTTCACAGGCTTGCAGGAATACACACACACACACACACACACACACACTTATGCTTTAACCAAACTTTGGTTAATGCTCTGGTGGAAAGCCAACAGGCACAGGAGAGGGAAAGAAAATTTCTACTGAGAGATGTGGAAAGATCTTATGGAGGAGGTGCAACCTGAGCAGGTCTTTATAGGATGAATAGAATTTGGGCAGAGAGATAATGAAGAGCGTTGCCATCCAGACATAGGTAGACAAATGACTGACTATTGCGATCATGCCAGGTCTCCCATGGGGCTGGGTCACAGCTGTTGAGAAGGTATGGTAGAAGTATCTGAATGGTCTTGAACAATGATAATATGAAGAGTTTGGGTTTTAGTTATATTAAGACATGAGATGTTGAAGGTTTGGAGGAAGGAGCCCAAAATGATTAGCATTTTGCTTCAGGAAGATAAGGATGGCAACATTCTAAAAGATGGTTTGAGAACACAGAAATTGTAGGAGAGTTCTGGCTAGGGGAGAGATTCTCTAACAGTAAAGCTGGAAAATTATAAGGACCTGAGCTGGACCAGCGGGTGAGAAAAGGAGGGAACGGGAATGAGAAGACTTGGCTGAAATAGAAACTCTGGCATGTGATGACTTGATTAGGTTTTCCTGGTGTGGGAGTGGGAAGGAGAAGGCACAAACTGTGACCCTGCAAAGGGAAGAAGTACTTCACCTTTATTATGTGGGGTACCTCACTGGCTGTAGAAAAAGATCTTGGTTGGGATAAACTGTTCATACAACTGACATTTATTAAGCACTTGTCATTGTCATTTTCTCTGCTGGGTATTGTGATACCATCATGCTAAAGGGTTTTTCTTTTTCTTTTTGTCATAGAACTCACAGTCAAGGGGGCAAACAGACAGTAATTAGATAATCATATGGATAAGTATAAAATTACAACAGTGATGGTGCTTTGAAGGAGAGATATATGGGGTGTGTGAATTATCTATTGCTTGCAACAACTTACCTCAAAACTTAGTAGTGTAAAATAACAAACATTTATTATTCCTCCATTTCTGAGCCAAGAATATGGCTGTGGCTTAGCTGGGTCCTCTGGTTCAGGATTTCTTCAAAGCTTCAAGCAAGGTGTCACTGAGGCTGTGGTATCTCAAAGCTCAACCAAGGGAGGTTCACATTTAAATTCACTCGTGTAATTGTAGGAAGACTCAGGTTCTCAGTGGAGATTGGCCAGAAATAATGGTTCCTACCATATGAGCCTTTCTCTAAGGCTACTGACATCATGGCTGCTGGCTTCTCAGAGGGAGCAAGGGAGACAGTGTGAGAGAGCAAGAGAGGTTGAGCAGGACAGAAGCCACAGTCTTTAGGTAACCTAATAGTGGAATTGACTGCTTACCACCTCTGCCACACTCTATTCACTAGAGGCAAGTTGCTAAATCCAGCTCACACTGCAGGGGAAGCTATCACCCAAGGGTGTGAATTTCAGGAAGCAGACATTTAGTGGAGGCCACCTGAAAAGTAGCCTACCACACAAAGGACATCAGAGTATCTATTACAGAATTTAAACCTAAACTAGGGGGTAAAGATCAGGGAAGTGTTTTTCTGAGGAACCGATTATGAAACTAGGATTGGGAGGATGAGTAAGAGTTGGCAAGATGGAGAGAATGTTTTAGGGAGAGGGAAGAATATGTGCAAAGGAGGGAGGGAAACTGGTACCTCTGAGGAACTGTAAAGATGGCTTGCTAAAGGGCTTGAGGGACACTGACATAGAGAGGAGTTTTCTACTTAGATGTCAATAAGCTATGGCATTTTGAAGGAGTTAGAGCAATTTTCCTTTTATCTGTCACTTGCACTGGCATTCACTCGGGCATGAGGGGTTCACACTTAAAACTGGTTTGAAAGCCCTCCCTCTAAACCGTGAGACTATCTCTGGAACTGCTGGGAAATAAGTCTGATTCAGTGCATGAAATGAATAAAATTGCCCACTTATCACTTAGGATAATTACTTATTGTGTAATGAAATAATGTTCATAAATCACCCTGAGCTTATTGGGGAAAGGTGTTATATAAACACAAGGCTTTATCAGTGATGATGGAAACAGATACGAAGGATTAAAATCAGATGTGCATCTTGATGCTATGGCATTTTACTCCAAACTAAGAGACCTGCTAAGTTCACCTGAATTTTTGAGAAGTGTTTTAGGTTAAGAAGTGGAGGCTGAAGGGTACTAGGAGATCATTTGAATAGGTGTGGGCATAGAGAGGTTGCACAGGGCTGGGAGCATTGAGGAGCTCTCTTTTTAGCTTATTCACTCCAATAAAGATGAGCACTAGTCCTTGTTAATCCTAGTTAAACCAATGTGACTATTTTAAAATGCAACAGAGACTTTTTTTCTGGACTGGGAGTAAGAAAATCTGAATTTTTGCCGCTATTCAGCCTTTAATTTTCCATGTGTCCTTGAAATAAAGTTGTTTCCCCTCTCAGAGAACTAATTTACCCCCATGAAACATGAAAGGAGTTAAAGCAGATGTTTTTTAAGTTTTCTGCCATCTCATGAGCCAGCAATTAATCAACATTTTATAATGTTCGTTCTAGTTTTGTGCCCACAAAATAAGAACATTAAGAACACTTTTTAGCAATTAAGGAATACTGTAACCAATGACAGTTTCTGTTTGGGGAATGTTTAACATTGGTGGCAGAACTTGAACTTTTGTGCATATATTTTGCAGACCCAAGGAAAAGATAGATTGGGAGAAGAAAAATAGGCTAGAGTTGGTATTTGGTTCACTTTTTTTTTTCCTTCAACTGACATTTCTTCTCTTTTTACTCTTTTTTACAGCCTGTTTTTCTCTTACTCCGAAGTCTCTGGACCTAGCTTTATGCTTTTTTATATAGTTTATATTTTTTTATATCATATCATCCTCATATCTCTTGATTAAAAACATTCAGCCACATCTGAAATAAGTTAAATTATTCTTCATTTAGGTGTGCCTGACTACTATATTATCCATTCAACAGAGTATTTACCTTACCAAAGAAGGTATATTTTTAAAAACACAAAACAAAGCATTTTTATTAGGAGGAGGCAGGATGAGAAGTTACTGAACAAGGATTCACTCTTTTGTCTTTTCTGAGGATTAACTCACTGCTTGTCATCAATTCCTTCCTCAAATTCTCTCAGTAAATAAGATGATGTGGGACAGTACTTTTCTCACCAAATTAATAATTATTTACAGAAATATTACTGTACTCCATGTGACTCAGGAGAGGAAAGCATGAGAATAACAGAAGTCCAAGAAAAATTATCAAAAACACTAGATTATCCAACAGGCAGACAAGTACTGGCACATGGTGACAAATTAAACAATGACAGGCATTCGATCTTAATGTACTTCAAAATTTTAAATCTATAAATCTTCAAAGAAACTTTTAATTTCAGCATTTATGAAAATTTTCTGCTTTTTGATTTAGCATTTTTTTATTTTTTTGACTTATACATGAATAGAGAAGGCCATAATCTTTACAGTGCTGGAGTCACAAAATCTTAAAATGTCTGTGAATGTAAGTGAATCATGGAACTGGTAGAATGTGAGTCCTCTCTTTTGAAGAGTGGCATCATCAGGCTAAAGAATTGTATTATGATTGGTTCATCTTCTCCTTCCACTCAGGCAAAAGCAACAACTTTTATCTTCTCTGTAGAGTGTCTTCAGGCATTAATAATAGAGACCCGATTTTCTTTTCTGCCTTTTCCCACCTACATTAAAATCTTGAAAATTCTGTCTTTAACACTTATATTAGCTCTCAGAGTAGGAAAAATGTCTGTGAAATACAAATGGCATGAGGTAACATTCTGCTTTCCAGTCTAACAGGATTCCTTTGTTACCAGAGATTGCAATTTACCTAACTGAAACACTCCATTTTTTAGACTCTTTTGAAGCTAAGTGTGTCACTTGGCTAAGTTCTGGCCAATAAAATATAGGCCAAAGAAAAAAAAAAAAAAAGGGAGAGCCCTCTACCTTTCCACTTCCCCCTCCTTCTACCTGTAATACGGATGTAATGCTCCAGCCACTATCTTGCACCATGGATCCAAGAAGCAAACCTTGGGGTGACAGAGGCATGAATCTGGAATCAGGCTTCCATTCCTGAGCTGTTCACCTCTGATCTTATTTTACCAAGAGGAAATGTGTGGTTACCTTAGTTAAGATTTTTCTGTTTTATGCAGCCAAACCTCATCCTAACTAATAAAGCCTATTTGAACTGGGCTGCACAGCAGGAGATGAGCTGTGGTCAAGCCAGTGAAGCTTCATCTATATTTGCAGCTGCTCCTCAGCACTAGCATCACCACCTCAGCTCCACCGCGGATCATCAGGTATCAGATTCTCATAAGAGCACAAAAGGTGCCAAAAAGGTTAGGGACTGCTGCTTTAAGGTATTACAAAATGCTAGCAGACAGCTACTACCTGAGAAGCTACTGAGTCTCTGACTGGGACAATTGGAACTACAGGCCTGTGCTTAACAGGAAAGAAGTGTTAATCATTTACTCAACTCAAATCCTGCTGGTGACAAACTAAAGGAGAGCTAGAGCCTGTTTCCTAATAGGAATACAAATATGATGAGTTGATTTGAGTGAGCCTAATCTCTAATTAATTGGAGGCAGGGGATCTGTTTCTGTGAGCAGGGAAAGAACATGTTAAAATGCTCCTAAGAACAAGATGGTATCCACCAAATCAGACCAAGCAGGAGGGAAGTAGAGTTAGAGGAATAACTGTGCAGGTATATATAGAGAAGTAACCTTCAACCCAATACATGGCCACCTGAAATACCTAGGGTTATATATGATGATGGGCCAGCAGGCAGAGGAAGCTAGTTCTAGTGCAAAACCTAACTTATAATCGAGAACATTATGCAATTAATATTCATTGTCTTTTTTAGTTAAAAAGTTGTCTTAGCTATTTTATATAGTACAGTCATTGCGTGTTCCTTGTGTTTTTTCTCCTTCACGTTAAGTTGCATATTGCTATTTCCAGATCCTGAAAATAAGATTTAGTTTAATAGTTTTATTTTATCATTTTTATAATTAAAAAAATTTTAATTGCAATTTGCATATGATATTATATTAGTTTCAAGTGTTTAATATAGTGAGACTTTTCTGTTACACAGTGATCACCTGATAAATCTAGTACCCATCTGAAATGATACATAGTTATTATAATATTATTGACTATATTTCTTATGCTATACTTTATATCCCCAGAGCTATTCTATAACTGCCAATTCATACTTCATAATCCTTTCTTCTTTTTCACCCAACCACCAACCGCTTTCCCATATGGCAACCACCAAAACATTCTCTGTATCTATGAGTTTGTTTCCGTCAAAGCTTGTATGTTTATTTTGTTCTTAAGATTCTACATGTAAGTAAAATTATATGGCATCTGTTTTCCTCTGTCTGACCTACTTCGCTCAGCACAGTACCCTCTAGGTCCACCCATATTGCTGCAGATGGCAAGATTTCATTCTTTTTTATGGCTGACTAATATTCCATTATATATGTGTACCACCTCCTCTTTCCATTTATCCACTGATGGACACCCAAGTATCCTCCACATCTTGGCTACTGTAAACAATGCTGTAATAAACCTATGGATTCATATGTCTCTTCAAAGCAGTATTTTGTTTTTTTTTTTTAAATACCTGGAAGTGGGATAACTGAATCCTCTTTTACTTTTGTTATAGCTTTTGTTTTAAAGTCTATTTTATCCAGTATGAGTATTTCTACCCCATCTTCTTTTGTTGTTTGTTTTCATTTTCATGAAATATCTTTTTTTATCTCTTTGCCTTCAGTCTGTGTGTGTCGTTTGATCTGAAGTGAACTTCTTACAGGCAGCATATGTATGGGCCTTGTTTTCTTATCCATTCAGCCACACTTTCTTTTAATTGGAGGCTTTAACCCATTTATAGTTAAAATAATTGTTCCTAGATATGTCGTTATTGCAATTTTATTATTCATATTTTTTCTCTTTTTTTTTTCTTTCTTCTTAAAGAAGTCCCTCCAACATTTCCTGTAACACTTGCTTGTTGGTAATGAACTCCTTTAACTTTTTCATGTCTGAGAAGATTAGACAAGATAGTTTTGCTGGGGAGAGTAATGTTCATTATAAGTCTTTACTTCTCATCACTTTACATATTTCATGTCAGTCCCTTGTGGCCTGCAAAGTTTCTATTGAGTAATCAGTTGACTCTCTTATGGGAATTCCCTTGGAGGTAACTGACTGCTTTTCTCTTGCTGCTTTTAAGATTTTTCTCTTTGTCTTTGAACTTTGGTATTTTAATTATAATGTGTCTTTGGGTTCATCTTGTTTGGGACTCTCTGCACTTCCTGGGTTTGTATGTCTATTTCCTTCACCAGGTCAGTGAAGATTTTAGTCACTAGTTTTTGAAATAGGTTTTCAATTCCTTGCGCTCTCTCTTCTCCTTCTGGCACCCCTATGATGTGAATGTTGGTACACTTGATGTTTACCCAGAGGCTCCTGAAACTATCCTCATTTTGGGGGGTTCTTTTTTCTTGATGATTTTCTGATTGGATGTTTTCTGCTACTTTGTCTTCTAAATTGATTCAAACCTCTGCTTTATCTAATCTACTGTTGATTTCCTCTAATATATTCTTCATTTCAATTATCATATTCTTTATTTCTGAATGGTTCTTTTTTGTGTTTTCTATTTCCACGTCTACGTTTTCTATCTCTTCGTTAAATTTGCACTAAGTTCATCAACTCTTTCTCTAAGTTCATCAAGCATCCTTACAAACAGCATTTTGAACTCTGTATCTGGTAGACTGCTTGTCTCCATTTTGTTTAGTTCTTTTTTTCTAGAGCTTTATTCTGTTCATTCCTTTGGGAAATGTTTCTTTGTCTCCTCATTTTGGCTGAATTCCTGTGTTTGTTTCTATTTTTAGATAGGCCTCCTATATTCCTGATCTTAGTAGAGTAGTCTTATGCAGTAGATGTCCTGTAGGGCTCAGTGGTGCAGTCTCCCTGGTCATCTGAGCCAGGTGCTCCAGGTGTGTCCCTCATATGTGTTGTGTGTGTCATACTGTTGTAGTTGAGCCTTGGTTGCTGTTTGCACATCAATGGGAGAGATTGACCCTTGGGTTAATTGGTTATGAGTACTGGCCATGATTACAGTGGCAGAGCTGTTGTTCAAGGGCTGATCCTATGGAGTAGGATTGACTTTAACAGGACTCTGGTTCCTTCTCAGTCTGCTCTTTGAGTGTCATCCTTGAATATGGCCCTGGTGATGCTCTGGCTCATACTGAGCAGGCCACTGGGCATGCAGACTTGGGCCTCCTGGGAAAGGCTCTGCCACAGGCCAAGTTCAGTTGCAGCCTGTGCCCTGCCTGGGAACACCTAGCATGAGCCACCAAGCAATCTGCAGGTGCCCGCCACTGATGCTGGGCTTAAATGTGCCTCCAGAGGCCAAGCCTTAAACTGAGGCCAGCTGCTTTTAGTGCCAGGACTAAGGATGCTCAGCAAGAGGTATGGGTCATGCTGAGGCTAAATGCTTCTTGCTTAGGTTATGTGAATTCTTGAGAAATTTTAGAAAAGTCTTCAGCATGAGCCAAGATAGGCTGTTTGTAAGGAAAATTGACAGGAAGTGGCTTGGGTGGGCCTGTAAGTTGGGTGGAGAGGGGTGTCAGGTAATCATCAGAGTGGGCGATCAGTGTTAGCTATATTGATGGAGACGCAGATATGGAAGTTACTTGCCTCTGTATGCCAAGAGAGGGAGGGTACCAACAAAAGAACAATGACTTCTGCCAGCACTTCTCTCTGGGAGAAAGCTGCTCCTCTAGCCCTCATCCTGAAGCTAGACAACTCAGTTTTTCATCTGTATGTCTTTGGCACATTTCAAGTTGCTTCCCCAGCTCTGGAGCTCTGAGTGAGTGAGCCTGTTACAGAGTAAGTTCACATGTGGGCCCCTACAGAGGAATGTTTGTGACTCTAGCAGCTTTCTGTCTCAGTCAGCCACAGTCTCTACTGATTTTCACAGCCAGAATTTGTAGGGACTTTTCTTCCTGGCACTGGAACCTGGTTTGGGGAGACTGGTATGGAGCTGGGACCCCCTAGCTGCTTCAGGGGTACCTCTACAGCTCAGATATTCTTCCTGGTTCTCAAAAGACATACAAGGGTGTAGAACCAGCCTGTCCATGTCTCTTCCCTTCTTACCAGTCTCTAGGTGGTGTCTTTTGTGTGTTCTCAGTAGAGCTTCTGTTCAGCTAGAATTCAGGGGATTCTCAACAATGGTTGTTCTGTAGTTTAGTTGTAATTTTGATGTGATCATGAGAAGCGGTGAGCATAGTGTTTATCTACTCTGCCATCTTGACCCTGATTGTAAGAGTTTTAATGATGTGTTTCAACAAATGGAGGACAATCTTTTTAGGGAAAGAGTGATGAATTATATATCATTTCCACCCTCAAATACCTAAGATATAATTAGACACAGGGAGAATAAACATATAGAAAACTAAGTTTGATATAACACTTAACGTGACAAACTCTAAATGAAAAATAAAAATGTGTTATGAAAACATAAAAGAGCCAATTATTTTTTAAGATGGGAATTATTGCTAAAGAGACAACAGACTGATAAATTTTGGTAGAAAACAGTAAGCTGACTCATAGGCTGGGGGAAGAATATTATTAAAACACATGATAATACAAAAGTATGAAAAGCTGTTTTTGAAACCATGATGAATCTCCCAGGTGATGAAAGTATAAGGAGAGTGGTGGAGATAGGAGAGAGGAATGAGAACCTGTTCACAGGCAATGTTAAATGGCAGGATAGAGAAGTCTCATATATTTTTATTTGCTAATGGAAGTCATAACGGTTTTAGAGTAGAGAGACTTCATGAATTTTTGTATCCCTACAATCTATGGCACAACACTAGTGTGTGGTGGCATACTGCTATGTACTCAGTAAATGGTAAGTAAGTGATTAAAGCAAGTAGTGGAGTATAAGATAGATTGGAGCACTGAAAATAGTAGATCTTTGGGTCAGTGTCGGTGAGAGGTGTTAGATGTTTGACCTACGTGGGAAAAGAGGAGGTTGTATGTAAGATTCTGAGTATCACTCTCTTGTGGGCAACACTGACTAATGGACCCAGACTCCAAGAGAGCAAAGTCACTATGATTTGCTTGGATGGAAATGAAGTTTGAAAACAGAATTGACTTGGGGTTTATGGACCTACCATCCTCAGTAAGGATCAATTTATATCACATACTCTTAAGAACTAGGCAGCAGGCAAGGATTTTGTCATGCATGCTCTTGACTTTGCCTTTGGGGATCTGTGCCAAGAATGCCCTGGATTTGATCTTGGGTGTGGTTTTGTCCACTCACTCATAATGCCCAGGAAGGCGTGTTGACAAGGATGGGTGGATGGTAGGGGATTGCTGAGCTATTTCTTGGCAAATCTTTGGGAGGAGGCGTTCCCCAAATGCCTCAATCCTGTTATTTTTGAGTAATGGACTGAACCCAGGTGCCTGATTGGACAAAGCCACTCCCAATTTCTTCTAAATAAATATTTGGTTGCCAGGAGGTTATATTTAAATGAGAGATACCTCTTAGGAAGTTGTTGCCTAAGACTTCCTGCAGAGGGCAGGATCCCATCCCTGCTGGGAAATGCTTGAGAAATACCCCAAAACTTACACTAAGTACTTAGGGTGAGGGCATCCAGTTTGAGGTTCTACAAAAATCTTTTGCTCTGAATAACAAGAAAACGCACCAGTGTTAGAGGTACTGCATTTCTTTAGAGAAGTGCTTCTGGTCTTTAGTGTCATAATGACAGGATTCTGAAGCACAAATGGAATCCAAGTCAGGGATTTGGCTTTAAAGAGAGAAATCAGTTCTCTGAAAAAGAGCTTAATCCTTTCTGGAATCTAAAGCACAGAGTCTGGGAAGCTAGGGAATTTAAATATTTCAGACATAGGCCATTCTTAACTTTGCTCTTGCTACTTTAATTAATACTTAAATGTTGGCCCCATCAATTTAGCTTTTCTTTTCTCTCTATGGGGAGAGTCCTCTTATTTTATACATTTTCCTTCCATTTCACTGAATGAGAATATTAGGACTCAGTACTTAATTTTATAACTGTTTTTTTTTTATCTGTCTTTAGAAACAACCCAGTTAATATCTTCGTCGTCTTCTCCTTTTTTATTTTAAGAATACAGAACAAAATGCAAATAAAAACACAGCAAAAAGGCAGGGAGGAAAGAAGGCAACAACACAAGTGAAAAAACTACTAACCTAACTTTCTGGGTCAAAGTGTTTATTTATTTATTTTATTTATCTTTTTATGGTGATATTAGTTAATGAAATCCAGTGTTTTAGGTGTATAATTCAACAGTAAGATACACACACACACATATACATATACATATATATATATATGTATATGTATATGTGTGTGTGTGTGTGTGTGTGTGTATATATTGCATTGTGTGTTCACTACCCAAAGTTAGATTTCTTTCTGTGGCCAGATATTTGACCTCTTTTATTCCATCTATCTCTTCCCTCTCTCCTCTGCCCTGCCATCTGGTAACCACTAGTATATTGTCCATGTCCATGAGTCTCTGTTTATTTGTCCTGTTTGTTCGTTGCTTTTAAGTTTATATCCCACATTTAAATGATATTATGTGGTTTTCAGTTTTTTCTGTTTGGCTTATTTCGCTTAACATGATAATCTCAAGGTCCATCCATGTTGTTACAAATGGCAGTATTTCATTTCTTCTTATGGCTGAGTAATATTTTATTGTACATATGTACCACAGCTTCTTTATGCAATTATCTATCTAAAGTTTCTTCCATGTCCTGGCCACCTTGAATAATGCTGCTATGAACATTGATGTGCAAATATCTTTTTGGATAAGAGTTTTCAAGTATTTGGGGTCAACAAGGAACTAACATCTTTAAATGACATATTAGACTAACTGGACATAATTGACATTCACAAAGCTTTTCATCCCAAAACAGCTGTTTATATAGTTTTCTCTAGTGTTTTTGACTCCTATCAAGATCCATTCTAAACATTCATTTTCTATAACAACATGTGGCATCAAAGTCACATGCTGTGACTCTCTCCCTATGGTTTCCAGAATCACCTCTTATCAGCCATATATTATCTTATTTTTGTTTTTAAATCTTTGAACCCCTTTTCATTAGGGGTTGAACTAACATTCACTGACACAGTGAAAGGAGAGACCCTGCCTATGTGTGCCAGCTTAAAGTCAAGTGAGAAAAGGTTTGCTTAACAGATTGGGCTGAGCCCTAGGGCTGTGCAGTGTACATTTTCATGAGAACGCATCTAGAGGAATGACATGGGGACCACGGGATGCTTGGTAGAGAGTCAGAGTTCAGGATTTGTTTCTTCATATTTATTGTGGGAAAAAAAACCCAGTTATGATGTGTATAAATTCTTCCAAGGTGCTAATATTATACTCAAATAAAGAGTAATGATAAAAAACAAGAGGTGGAAGGAATTTTAGAGGGTCTGGTACAATCTCTCACTTTACAGATGTAAACTGTGGCCTTGGAGGACTGTGATCATGACCCCCATGACAAAGCTGAGAGTAGAACTCAAAGATGGGTAAACAAATAAGGAGGTTATTCATTGACCTAAATCTATAAGTTATAGCATTTTTAGGTTTTCTTCTTATGTTATCGGAAAACACGGAATCTGTTCTTTAGAAGCATCTAGGAAATAGAGCATTAGTTAGGTAGACAGTAGATGTGGTATTGAGTTTGACTCTCCATAAACGAACTCCAGACATCTATTAACTATATTTTTCAAAAAATTTTTTACATTTGTAGAGCAATGAGAACAAAGTGCATAATCGTCCAGTTGTCTTTCAGAATGAAATTCTATAATCTGAGTTTTACCTAAGTACACTCTAAAATATAATAGTAAATGATGTAGTGAGAATAAAAAAAGGTCCACATAGTTCTATAAAAATTCTTTGATTTGGAAGGTGACATGCCTAGATATCAATGTCAGGAGTTTTGAATTTGATCCAATCTGGCATTTAATACCTTTGTATATTGTCATTGCTGGGGAAGAGTCTTTCAAAAATGTCTTTCCTTATTGCTTTGTAGAATTTTCAAATAACTATCACTTTAAATTCTACTAGTCTGAAATCCATGCAGTTCCCCTAGGCAGTTGCTGGGTGGCAGCAGAAGTGCTAAAGTGGTAGCCGATGGGTCAAGCTGAAAGGCCAAATGGTAGTATTCCCATGTTCATTTAGCAATGAGTATGTGTCCTAGTCCCCACAAGTGACACAGCTGGAATGACTGGGAGGGCTGGAAATGGCAAGTGGTGGGGGAATCTTTCTTTTCCCATTGTTTGTCAATGGTTATTTGAGAAGGGTGGTAAATAATTATAGTAGCCACTATGATTTGTTAAACAGCCACTGTGGACCAGACACTATATTAGACTCTTTACATATGTCATTGTGAATTCAAATATCGCCACCAGCGAGTTGTTATCATCCCCATTTTGAAGCTGAAGAAACTGACAGAAAGAAAGATTAATAAACTTACCCAAGGCCACACCATCCAATGCTTTACCTGGGATGAAACACAGATCTCTATGACACCAAAACCCATGGTTTTCTTACCATAGGACTGCTAAATGAAAAAGATAAAGCCAACAACAAAAATCTTATCTGTGTTTCTGCGGTGAGTGAATCAATGGGAACTAATGGGTCAGGCATATTTAGGCTAGAGAGAAATAATGTCAGCCCTCAGTTTTAGCCCTTGCACACTCATTATTTCATTGCATACACATACAGAGAAACACACACACACGATCCTATAGTAAATGCAGGAGGGTAGTTAATTTTGAATTTTATAATGAAGGAACTGAGGCTCACTTGATGGTGAAGTCATCTTAACAAAGTTCTCAGTAAATAGTGCAGTCAGGTCTCCCAGTCCCTAGGCTAGGACCTTCTCACTATACTGCAGTGCCTCAAAAAGATGGGTTGTTTTTTCTACCCAGGAACTTCTCTAAGGTTAATTAACTCAAAGGTAGAGGAGCAGTCTTAGGCATTAGTGCAGAGTTGAGACAGTCCCCATCCACTTGATGGCCCTCATCTTTCAGCATTGGCTAATTTCTGCCTGCATTTATGATAATGCTATTTAAGCTACAGCTGTTTACAGAGTCCTGCACATAGATAGATGTCTCACTTTAGCTTGCCCATCATTTACACAACAAAAGTGTGAATATGCTGCTTCTTTACTAAAGGCCCTCAGTTGGTGCCCACATGCAGACAACCCTAGCTAAATGAGTGAGCCCTAGGAGAAAATAGAAAAGAAAGTAATCTAGATAGATATCTTGGATGTTGTGCATGCTTGTCCTTAACATAATTTATTCTTAAGTAGAATATATATGTATATATATTCTATGAAGTTTTTTTTTTTTAAATCTTGAATACTTGAGGTCTCACCAAAAGACTTTTAGAACTAGAATGGACCTTAGAGATTATTTAAGATTCAAAGAGAGAGGATTACTTATGTAAAGTCAAATTTATTTACAGGAATATGGGTGACTGGGGTATCCTGATCCCTTGGAAAGGAGCTTGGGCTTGGGAACCAAACATATGTGGATTTGAATCCTGACTGTCATTTACTAGAAGTACAAAACAGTTTAAACACTTGATATCTCTGAGCCCCAGTCTTATCTTTAAAAACAGAGATAATAATACTTACTTTACAGAATAGTTGGTAAATCTAAAAGAGCTGGTACATTCAAAAGCCTAATGTAGTGTGTGCGTATGTTACCTTTGCTATATACCCTAATGCCCCAATGTTTCTGATTTAGTTTGGATTATAAAGAGATCATGTGTTAAAGAGTTTACAGCACAGATTACCCATGCAATATAAGAGTACAAAGCAGTCCTTAATGGGAAAAGTACTGTGCAATCAATCCCTTTATAATTTATTCATGTCATAAATTAATCATGTTATAGCATGCTTTTGCCATATGTAGTTTTAGCATCTATTATTACATTTGGGATCTGCTTTGACTTGTATTCCTAAACCTGTATAATTAAGTGTTATATTATAGTGGGCTTCACAGCATTGGGTAATGAAAAGAATTCTGGCCTTGTAATCAGTGGAATTTTGTGCCAACTCTACCAGGCATTAGCTGTGTGATTATAAAAGCCTCCTTTTGAGTCTTAAATATGAAGATTTTAGTTCAAGTAATCTATAAAATTTTGATCAGTTTTGTAATTTGATTTTTCTGTATTTTCTTGAATTAATATATATTAAGACCCCAGTTTATTTTGTCTGTAAAATGCTTCTAGTGAGGTAAGGACAAATGCCATTCTTCTTACTTGAATAAATTAAATAGCAGAAGAATAAGCTGAGTTCCCAACCATAGACCTCTCCTGCTAAATTGAGTGTTTTTGTTTTGGTTTGGTTTGTTTGTTTGTTTGCTTGTTTGTTTGTTTTCATACTGCAAGGCTCAATACTAAATAGGATCTGCAAGTCCATTAAGTCATTTCTGGCAAGGATAGATCTTTATAAAGTACTCCAGGTTACAGGAAGGTGGCACTAGAGACTCTTCTCTCAGATAAACAAAGCCTGGGGTCTGGAATGGAACAGTCATAGAGCTGTAAATTGGAGACCACTCAAAGCAGGAATCTTCTCTCCAGTAACCCTGGCAAGTGGTTATTCAGCCTCTTTTAAAGTCATCTGCTAAAACAGAATTCAGTACTTTTTGTCTTGCCTGTCCCCCTCAGGGAGGCTCTGGTTAGAATGGTCTCTCCTGTCTTGACTTGAAATAAGCTCCTTTTGAAACTGTCACATATTGTTCCTAGTATTTTTCTCTGTCACTGCACAGAATCAAGAGTCAGTTCATTAATTCAACAGCTATTTAGTTCCTGTTAAATGTCAAACACTGTGAGGAGAGATGACATATAACATCTTTCTATCTAAGGGCTTACAGTGTGGTTGAAGAGATAGAAAAGTAAAATATCAGTTACATGCAGTATAATGTAGCAACACTGTGGGATGTAGATGGAGGCTGGCAGGAAAGACAGCCTACAGAGTTTGAAAATCAAAAGTTTTCATGTGCTCCTTCATGTTTATCTTCCTCTGGTCAATTGTACTTCTAGAATGTGACAGGAAGTATAATTTTGAAAGTCACAGAAAGGCTCAAGAGACTTGAGTTCTAATCCTAGTTTTGCTGCCATTATCTCCATGAGATAGTGAACAATTCAATTCATTTCCCATAGCAGAGAATGCAAACAACATCCTTTCATGTTCTTAGCCCTTGACGTTTTAAAATAAATATTTGATACACTCACCTTATTAATCTGGCCCAACAGTTGCCTCAGTTTTATTTCTGCTCCTCACTGGTCAGCCTAGAGTAGAAAATGAATACTTAATTCTCCCTGCAACTGGGCATTATCAAGTCCTAATGAGCCCCCTCTTCCATGCTATGGGCTTTAATTAGAGTGACCCTTGGCTTGTGCCTGAAATGTTCTCAACAATCATTAAATTAAAAGCACACTTAGAAAAACCTACAGAAATTTTGAGCATGCCCAGGCAAATTGAAAGTTGCCCCTGGGATCTTTCCATTGACCAGCACAAAAGAGATGACTCAGGCGTGTCTGCCCACTCCTATGTGGAAATCATGTTGTGTTTGTCTGGAGGCCAGTGAAAAAAATGTATGTTGAAAATGGCCTGATGACAGGTTATTTTGTACCCCAAATGCCTTGTTACCTTAAATCTTTTATTGCTTAAATTCTTGCAGTCCAATTTTTTTTCACTCATTCTTGGAGGGATTTTTAGAGAAAGGGTTAATAACTCAGACTCAGGAGTCTGAGTACTCTGTTAGAATTGAGATAGGCATTACTCTCACCTGCTGTGGCCACATACTGATAAATATTTTTTAGAGCTAATGTGAAATGAAAATATTGGATGAATGAGATATCTCATAATCAATGGAGGGAAAGCCCTTAATGAAGGCTACAAAATCTCGTCTCCAAGTCCCGTTAAATAAAATATTGCTTTTCTTGGAATAGGAAAAAATGTAATTGTCATTTGGTTCAGCCTGTCTAGATAAATTTCAAGGTAATTAGAAATCTTTCCTGTTTTTTTTTTTTTTTTTTCTCTATCATGCAGCACTTAAATCCGAACATGAACTCAAAGGGACAGTAAATTCACTCAGTTTTGGATTTTGAATGACTCTCATGGATGTAATAGGGAGAGTAAAATTTGAGGCATGGGGCTCAGGTAATATCACTGAAAATTCTGTAAGACCATGATATCAGAGTATAGATTTTCTAATGTAATTTCAGTTAGCTCTCACCATTGATTTAAATTTTTGTAAAAGAATCCCCAGAATTTGCCACCTACTCTCTTTTTCCTAGACTAGTGAAAAGAAGGCTGGTCCCTCAACTTGGCAATAGGTATTTCTCATTGATTTTTAAACAGAGAGAGTTGACTAATTTTGATTATACTTGAGAACATATGAATAGTTATAAAGTACCACCTTAAATGTCATTTGGATCTATGTTTTTTTTCTAAAATGAATAAGAACCACTAAGTTTTCCCAACAGCATATCTTGAGTTTAGTGAATACATATATATATATACACACACACACACACACACACACACACACACATATATATATTCAATTTATATATATAAATTTAATTATTAATATATTTAATATATATTTAACTATTGACTATAATAATTATAATCCACAAAACTACTTACTTATCAAATATGTATTGAGGTTAAAGCAGTGCATATATTTATGCCTTTTGATTGATTGCTTTAAGAAGATAATGGAAAATGCATCACCTATAGGAAGATCTGAGACCTTTTACTTTTTGACTGAACTTCTCCAAATCAAGCCTCTACTTGACAACTTGGCTCAGACACTAAGCAGTATGCATAAAAGTAATATTTCAAGCCAGGTTCAAACAATCTGTTCAAACAGCATAAGCATACACTGGTTGTGAATATGTACACATATTGTGTTAGGTGTTGTGAGATAGAGCTAAGTAATACAGTCTGCACTATAAATAGTACATATGCCAATAGTAGAGATAAGTAAAGTATATGTATAGCCATGCTTTGGGTTTCAGCAAGCTTATGCCATTGCAGAGGAGTTGACACCAATGATAATTCATACAGCTATGGATGCATCTAGAGAACATAAAGGAAGTGGTTTTTGACGTGACCTTTGAAGAAGAAATACCAGGATATTGGTGGGGAGTTGGGATGTAAAGAGAGGAAGTTTAAGGAAAAAGCTTGGTCTAGAGGGAAGGTATAGTAAGAATAGAGATACATGGTCAAGAAATAGCAGGGAATTGCAGAGAATAGTGAGAGGGTGCAGTTTTGCTTGAGTATAATGAATGCATAGCGGATGATGAAGCTAGAAATGGGACCAGATGAAGAATGAATACTTCGAATATGAATGAGAAATGTTTATACTTTCTTGGTGGCATCAAAGTTACAACTGAATTTTAAATGAGAAAGTTCATTCATTTAACAGATATATACATATCATGAATTTTATAGGTCAGGTACTATGTAGACTCTTGAAAATTCAAATAAAAAATAGTCTCATACCTCAAAGTCTTCTGTGGGACAGATAGGCAAATGTTATTTTAATATAGTTATAATTACTGAGAAGGGGCATTTTGTTTGTGTAAATAAAGGGTCATGGAAAATTTGTTAAAGAAAATTAATCTTAAAAATTGAAAAAGGGTGTTCTAGGTGGAGAAAATGAGAAATGCTGCTCCAATAAGACCCTGAAAACAGTTTATGTGATTA
Organism: Cynopterus sphinx; assembly: GCA_030015415.1. Taxonomy (NCBI): domain Eukaryota; kingdom Metazoa; phylum Chordata; class Mammalia; order Chiroptera; family Pteropodidae; genus Cynopterus; species Cynopterus sphinx. The sequence continues at coordinate 44,917,059 of CM057380.1, forward strand.
CTACCACAGGAACATTGGGAAGAGAGATTCCTGTGGGAAGATCGGGACAGGACAATGGGAAAGGAAAGGAGACAAGTTAGAGGCAGCTGAGGTAGAATAGATAAGATAATGAGAGTCTGAATTATTGAGATGGCTGCAAAGATGAATAGATTATAGCCCCTATGGAAGAAGCAGCAGCAGATGATCTTGATTTGATGCTGAAAGTGGGGACTGGGATGGAATTGCAGAATGGAAAGAATGTGTGAATAGGAGATAAAAAGTGGCTATGATTAGAAGTCTAGGAGGCAAGGAGTATGGTGCTGCTACAGGGAAGAATGCAGCAGTACAGAGAAAACAGTTTCGGGGCAAATGTTTGGAATTCAGTGTTGGTTGACTACTAGAAAGCAGAACAAGAAAATTCCCTTAAAACTGGGCCAGGAGCAAAATTTCTTGGGCCATGATGTCATAGTTCTTCCCTTTTGTCTCTTGGAAAATTAGAGAGTATAAGTCAAGTGTCCAAATATTGAGTCAAGTACACTTTAAAGTCTAAGGCAACAAGATCATGTGTTTTAACTGTAAACTGCAAAAACTCTACTTTATTAACAGTTCCTATATAGATGTTCCTGGACTTACGATGGTGTAAAACCACTATAAGTTGAAAATATCATAAATTGAAAATGCATTTATATACCTAACCTACCAAATGTCATAGCTTAGCCTAGTCGAACTTAACCTAATTGCCTTTCACTTCTTTTCAGTAGAAGCAGGAGACACAGTTGGGCATTTTGTAGACATGCTAGGATGCAAAAACACGAAACGCAGTAGCCCCCAAATGCTGGCAACATGGTACACTGTAGAGTATGGGTCGTTTACCCTTGTGATTGTGTGGCCTACTCAGAGCTGTGGCTCCCTGCTGCTATTGAACAGCATGTCATTAGCCCAGGAAAAGATCAAAACTCAAAATACAAAGTATGGTTCCTACTGACTGTGTATTGCTTTTGCACTATTGTAACACTCAATCATTGTAAGTAGAGGACAGTCTGTACTCTTCCTTGTGTTGGCTTATGGATATACTAAATAATACCTTGGGATTATTTATGATGACAGGTTGGCACTCTTAAACAAGCTCCTTTCTGGGAAGGAACCAACAGAAGCAGGGTTTTCTCAAAACACCTAATTTTCATTTCTTCCTCTTTTTTTTTTTAAGTTAGTAGGTAAAATTAGTGACTAGTGGACCGCATATATAGATTTAATGATCCCACATACTTTAGGGGTGAATCATCGTGGCCTCCTCTCTTTGCCTCCTCATTACTTCATTTCCAACTCCATTTCTGTCTCCACTATAATTGCAGCACTGGGTGAGATGCTGCTCAAAGAGGAATTAGCTGAACTGTGGTGGTTTGGCAACAGAATGATAGAGAAGAAATAACATGGAACGGGAGGTTTGTGTGAAACATGTAGGCTTGTGGCTTTCTGCCCAATCAAGGCAGCTTCCCCTACAGTTTCCAGCTCTCCTAGGGATTTTAAGGCATTGAGTGCAAGATGAAGGTAAGTGGACATGATGTATTTGCCCAAAACATAATTATCTGGCTGTGAAGAGGCACCTTAAACATACAGATATGCACACACACTTCATACCCTAAGATCTTAGGGGAACTTTAAAACCACACACACATTCCAGAAAACAGTAAATAGAAAGTAAGGAGAGGAATTGATTTGGGTGGTCTGAGAGTTCGGTGGCAAAAAGAATGCAGACAGTAGGATGAAGTTAAAAATGGGAAAACAACATAGCTCAATTCTATTAAAAACAAGCTTTTTAAAAAAGTGTCTTTCTTTATTTGTGACTCAAGCCTTCAAAAATCCAAACACTCTGCTCATTAGGACTTTTTGCAATGGGCTCATGTTTGACCAGTGTACAGAATATAGAGGACTAAAGGAAAGTTTATGGGCTTGAAGTGCTAAAAGCCAATTAATTAGAGAGATCAATTGTTGGAAAACAATTGATGTACAGACAAGTTCAAAACAAACACACTGAGGAGCATAGATAACATAAATCCATGAACTAGAATGTATTTTACAGCTTTACTAATCCAATTCCACACTTTATGTTGGAATCATTATTATATTAGCTAGTAAATGTGACACTGATATCTGCCCCAACATGCTCAAAAGTGGGGAACTCACTATCTCCTCAGGCAGCCTGTTTCATTTTTAATGAGCTATAACTCTTAGAAACTTCTGTTTTGCCAAATCGGCCCCACCAGTATTTTGTTTGCTTTTGTAGGCACATAGAAGCCTGAATCTATATATTCATAAACATGTCTCAGATTTGTAAACATCAAATCATGTGTTTTCTTAGGTATCATTTCTCCAAGCTGCTTGACCCTCTTTCACAGAGAACATTCCTTACATCAAAGGCCTCTATCACCATACCCTTACTGGTACCCTTGATTGTTTGATTTAGGGTTGGTGCCTTTTCTTTTCATGCCATTTTGTCTTTGTGAAGTTAAAATGGTGCTATGATTGCAAAGCTCAGGAGTAGTCAAGGACCTGGGTGACCTATTACCTAGATCATCAGATCTAGTGTTCCCACGGTGAACATCTGGGGAGTGTTCACCATTCCTTTGAGCGGGGAGAGAGCAACAGAAATCTGAAGGTCAGAAGGAGTCTGCACTATCATAGCCCTTGGTCTTCTGGCCCAATATGAGGTATGTTAGCTGGTGCTGGGAAGTGGATTGGTTTACAGACTGAGCAGATTGCTCATCCAGATCCATAATTGTCCTGTCTCAGTAACGTGGTAAATGATGCTATGAACAATGCCTGCTTCTGTCTATCTCATTATAGTCTATGTGGCATCATGGAAGGAGAAAAGTGCCAAGCACCTACACTCTGTGTTCTTAGGAAGAGTGTATAGAGTATAAAATAAAAAAGTTCCACAGCTCAAAACTGTCAGGATCTATTTGAAGTTAGGCATTTTCTAGGCTGAAAGTTGGTAAACTTTTTCTCTAAGAGAATATGGCAAATATATTAGACTTTATGTATATACAGTATCTATCACAACTATTCAACTCTGCTGTTATAGAATAAAAACAACCACAGATGATATATAAATGAATGGATAGGCCTGTGTTCCAATAAAGCTTTTAAAAAAATAATAGGCAGTGGGCCAGATTTGGCCACAGGCCCTAGTTTGCCAATTATTGCCTGGAGGGTGGACAGTTAGCATAGTGGAGGGCGGTTCTCAGCTGCTTAAGGTAAGGCCTTGTTCTGACCTGTTTAACATTCCTATGTATGATTCAATTGACGGAAGAGGACACACCTGATAAATCTGCAAATTTCAGGAAATCAAGGATGTTCGCTATATTTTGTAATGTGATTAGGGTACAGAAAGAGGCAAGTATAGCCTAATGGCTAAGAGCATTGCCTTTGGAATCACATGGACCTACCTTCAAATTATAGCTCTGCCACCTTATTTTGGCAATTCTTTCCAACTTTTGTAAGTTATTCACTCTCTGAGTTTTTTTTTTTTCACCCGTAAAATGGGCATAATTTTACTCGTCTCAAAGAGTTATTGCAAGAATTAGCTGATATATATATCTGGTTTGGTGGAGAAATGTTATAAACTGATTCATCACATAAACTGACTACTACTGCAGGTAGTGTCTAGAGACTCATTATCCACCTGCAGAATGTAACTTTGGATGGAACAGTACAGAGAGTTGCTTCTCTCTCTCTAGTGAGGTATTTATGGAAACTTACAGACAGGAACATATAATCAAAGGCAAATGGATCCAGCCCTTCAGATTGGCAGAGAAATTAATGGAAGATGTCTCTAAACAAGGAGTTAGAAAACTCTGGTAGATCACAGGTCTTTATTTGAAAGATCTCTGAGCTGAATCTATAACCTCTTTCTATTATCTCTATGGCTGGGTGAAATTCCTGTTGCAGAAGATGGGACTGAGTAGTAATACTATTATACTTTCTTTTTTGCTATTTAAGGATCTTGTTGTTAATATAAATTCCATATCAGCACCAGGTGTTTACAGGACTGTCACCATGCTAGACTAGAAGATATTTTGTATAATAAACTGGGTCTCATTTAGCTTTAAATTCTTATAGTCTAGCATAGTATAGGAGAAAATGTTTTTTAAAAGTTTGAGTGTTGTATTTGAAACAATAGATGAGCTAGGGAAAAAAAATCATAGTCTATGGAACACAGTAAATACTTCAACGAAGTATGGTCTGGTCAGCAAAACTTTCTATGTTCATTACAAAAGTTACCTAGTTATATTTATTAAATAGAGAATGAACATTAAAGTGGAAAGAAATGAGGAAATAGAAATTAATAAAAATAAGGTAGAAGTAAGTGCAATAAACAAATCATATTAAACCTGAATCATTTTAAGATAAAACAAGGAAGTTAAAGCTATTACTAATATGGAGGCAGAATATTAAGCATTAATATCATTAATATTAGGCAGAAATATATAAAATTAGGAATGAGGAAAGAATATAACCACTGTTAGAAAATAATCATAAGAGAACATCATATATAATTCCTTGGGAAAATTTTGACATCTGAGAGGAAGCAGATGATTTCTTGGTAAAATATAAAATACAAAAATAAATCCAGGGAGTAGAAAACTCAAAAAGACCTATTATAATGGAAAACATTAGAAAAATGAGTAAAGGTCTACCAAAAGGGTATCAAAATCCATCTCATTACTTTCTTATTCGTAAACAACTAAGATACTTCTAGCATCCTCTCAAATATTAGAAAGAAAAGTACAAGTGTCATGAGTGAGAGGAATCTCAAACACTGTTCATTTAATACATGTATTAATAATAAGAGCTGAAGGAATGATAGCTCTTTCTGGGTCCTTCTAACCCCTTTCTTCTTCAATATTTCCATTCCCCTAAGCTGTAGTATAGAGACGAGCTTCTAAATCATTACTGCATGCACCTCCACATGACTAAAGAAAAGCTGTGCAAAGGGAGACTTGGAAGAGTCTTGGCTTTTCCATAAAAGTGAAGCTGATGGTCTCAGTCGAAAGAATACAGGACTTGCAAACCACCTGATCTAAAGCATCAGCCCTACCATTCTTATTTTCATTATCATAATCAAGTTAACCCTTCTGAGTCTTAGATTCTCTCTCTAATACAAGGATGACATGATCTGCATCATAGAGTTGTAATAAAGACTAATGGATATGGTACGTGTAGTAAACAGTATTGAGCACCTACCCAACAACCACTTACTTCCTCCTTCCGTTCTAACCAGAACCAGTTTTATTTATGCATCAACCCTCTTCTGGGAAGTCATGTGATTCAGGGAAGGTGATCTCCAGCCCCCAAGAGATGAGTTATTGGTAAGCTCCTTCTCTTGTGAGTTAATGTTTTGGGCATGAGTAAATCCCAATTCAAACATGGTAGCCCACGTGTAGGTGGACTTGGTGTGATCCAGATGCTGTTATAAGGTTTTTATGTACATTCATTCAGTTAGCATCTTATGAAGTAAATACTATTATTAACTTCATTTAACAGATGAGGAAACTGATGAACAGAGAGGTTAAGTAACTGGTCCAAGGAAAGACAGCTAATAAGTGATAAAGCAGGATTCTAACCCAGGGGTCTGGCCTCAAAGTATGTTCTCGTAACCACTACATAATGTTGCTTCTTATGTGAGTGAAAGTATGCCAGGGAACTTCAGAGAGAAGTCTCCTTCACTGATTTTTTAAAAATGAGAAGAAAAATCTCTACATTATTGGGTCTGCGTGTAAAACCTGGTACAGATTTAGCTATCTTGCAATTATGAGAGGAACTAAGATTAAATGTGAAGGACAGCAAAGAAGAAAGATGGAAAGAATCTAGTTTTTAAAAATGACACTTAGCTGCTGAGCCAAACAACTCTGGAGCTGAGTTATTGTGGATTTACAATACTCATACACATGTATGTATGTGTGTATTATTAGGACACTTTGTCATCTTAATTATGCAACATATATACTTTTATAAATATAAAATAAAAATGTAATTGTCATATTTTCATCTTTCTGAATTTCTAAATACAAAATGTTCATTGTTAAATCTGAGTTTCACGAGGATTGAGCACTAGTCCTCAATGACTTTAAATTTCTAGCTTGACTCTTTTCTGCTCAGGTACCTACTAGCTTCCTTTTTTTCCTCTCTCTCTCTTAACCATGGGTCCAAACCAGCACCCAGGAGAGACTTTGAAAGGCACCCACAGAAGATTAAAGATAGTTGCAAAAAGGCTGAAAAAGTTCTCTAACCCAGGGCAATAGCAGCAGGCCCTTTTCAAAATAAATGAAACACAAACAATGGAATTTTCATCATCAGCCAGTGGGTGAAGTGGTGTTATTTTGGGCAGTGGGTCATCCAGGCTCTACTGAAGTCATAACCTGTAGGCATTTGTCTGTTCTTTCAGCATCTCAGACCAACTATGCTTGCTGCTTCCACACACTCTTCTGACACCTTTATCTGCCTAGACACGTAGTTCAAAAGGCAGAAAGAGAAGAGGGCATTAAACACTGGGTTTTTATGCCTTATTTTGTTTTTGTCTCATTTCTTTTTCAATTTCCTCTCTCTCATTAGTTCTCTCTCCTCTTTCTTATTCATCCTCCCTCCCTGCCTGCATGTCTGTCTGTCTGTCTGTCTGTCTGTCTGTGTCTCAGTCTCTGTCATCCTCTCTACCTTTTTTCTCTTCTTCTCTGCCTTTCTTTTGTAGATGCTTTAATAAAATCATATTTTCTGGATTTTCTACAAAATTGCCTTGGGGCACTTCAAGAAATGCCTTTACCATCTCATTGTTTTGATGACTTTGAATAGGCATACACAGCCAGCCCTTTTTCTTTTTGAGTAAAACCACAATCCACGCGGCAAATCACTGCTTTTCATTTTTGCTGGCTGGAGGGAGAAAGAATCAGATAGATGAGATGAAAATGTGGAGCGGGGATGGAAAGATAATGACAGATTTGATGATAATTAATATTTTCTGTCTCTGAACAGTGAAAGTCTCTTCCAAGTCCCCCAGCCAAGCTCAAGTTAAACTCTTGGTGTGTGGGTTTAAGTGCTCTGCAACCTGGCATGCTGAGGCTGGTTTAGAGGGAGTGATGCTTTATATGTGGAATTTTGTGGTTCTCTTTTATTATTATTACTGAGCAAACCATGCATATCTAAAAAGGAAACTTGAAGTCAACCTACGATCTCAAGGTGAATTCATGTATTGAGTTTGAGTTTGTCCATAATTTAAATTACCAGAAGTTTTATCTGTTAATTATTAAAGGCTTTGGAATACTTCAAACATTTATTTTCATTTTTATATCAAATCTAAATTATTTGTGCCTCATGTTTGTGTCTATCTTTTAATGTAATGGGACATCTTAGAGCTAATGGACTGGTAATAATTTCTCAGATCCATTAAATAGGTATTCAGCTTCTTTCAGAGTTTAGCACTGATAATGCCTCCTAGGTGATTCCCTGGTTTTATTCTGTTTCATTTTTCCTTCAAAAAACTCTACTAGTCATTTGTTTTATAGCAATAATAGAAATTAACAAAATTAGATTTTCTTTCAATATGCTTTGTTGGAAATGTTGATGTTATGAAATTAGAATGCTTTATTTTTTAATGAATATGCCTTAATAGAAAATAACAATGCAGTTAGAATTTACTGACTATGAAATTAATATCATCAACAATTTCCTTAAACATAATACTGGATGAGAAGCCAAAAGAAAAGGTATTTTCATGATGGAGAATGGTTAGCAGTGATCAGTCAGTTACTCATTCCATAAGCATTTGTTAAACCTGAGCATAGCAGGAATCATCACACCCATTATTTCACTTAATCCTCATGATAACCCTGGTAGGTATAAATTATTTTCTCCTTTTAAAAAGAGAAAAAGTAATAAATGGGGAGATGAAGTTATTTGTCTATATCACTGAGTTAGTTAATAGCAGAGCCAAGATCCAAATCTAAATTTTGAGTTAAATAAATCAAAGGTCTGGATAGAAGGGTTAACACTTTAAATTTACTTCACTATTTTCATGTTTTGTAATAGACAAGATGGCTGGAGACTTCCTCCTTCCTCCTATGACCAGAATTGTATTAAAAGCAAGGGTAGATCAAAGATACTTAACACAAAATGGATGCACGGATATTACAAGGACAGGATTTTGATATAGTTCCAATGATGCTCCCTAGCTCCTGATCAATGTTTCTCCACTAACTTCAGGAAGAAAACTTTCTGTTTGTACCCTCCCCCTTCTTTTATTTCTCTTTTAAATCCCTCACTTTTCCTTAACAATGAACTTGGTTATTTTTCTAAGATATTGGTACCTTACATTGTTGGGAAAGGGTTTTGCAAGCAGTTTGGAAGGTCTTGGTGAACTTTGACTTTCTCTCTAGGAACTGCCAGACCTATGAAAGGTGGGCCCACGGGGTGGCAGATTCACTTAGTGATAACATGACAGGCTTTCTGTGTCAGAGAGGAAAGGGCCCTTGAGGACATAAGGCCCAATGTGTTCCATGAAATCACAGTCATCAGAAAGCCGTTCAATGCTGCAAGTAAATGAAGGAATATCAGACTACATACAGTCAAATGGGTTCCTTACCAGTGCACTTCCAGAATGCTTTAAACAACTCCTTGTCTAAGTTTATGTCCTAACTATTCCACAACTCCATTGTAAGCACTTTGCTGGTTGAGCTGGAACTTAACTTTTTATTACACTTCTAACATAGTTAGTACTCAATAAATCTACAAATAAGTGGAAATACATCTCAGAGCTCTCTGTGTCAGAAGGTCAGGTTTGACTAATTTATTGGTAAAATTTAATTTGTTTGCATATTTTTCTAGAATTCAAATAAAAGTAATGTGTATTACCACTGAACACAAGATTCTCTAGAAAGAAGGAGATTATGCTTTCCTGAAGTTATTAAATTGCTTGTTCTAAGTAGTAACCTGCAAATATCGTGATGGTAGGCTGGTGATGAGCATGAATGAGAAGACAATGGAATCCAATAGATAGGACAGGGAAATAAGCAAGAAATACCTTAAAGCCCCAGCAGTTCAAAGGGCATTGTAATTTTTCTAGGAAAATGTTTCTAATATCTGAGCGCTTTACTTTGGTTGCTGATAATTTTAGAGAGGAAGGATTTAGAGCTGCAGGTATTGCTTGATTGTTTTAAATGCTATGGGCATCACAATATCTGTCAGCACAAATGTTATTTTGGTTGAGAATGCTAATTTATGTGGCCTAGAAAAGTTACTGGGCTTTAGTAATGACTATTTAAAATATCAACATTTTCAGTGAAGAGTCAACTCTTGGAACATAAGCATAACTCAAATAAATATGTTTATCTTTGTATATCCCCTCTGACTCAATTTAAAGTATGCTTTTTGAAGTAAAACATTTTTTTTTTTCAGATGGGAATGTGGGAAAAGGTTTAGAGAACTGGCATCCACAGTGATAAAATCTGACTTTGTTGTCCAACTCTAGAATCATGGAAATTAGCATTTTGATTTTTATAGAAAGTTTATATCAAAAAAAGTGACAGGAGAAAGGGAGATTTCTCTGTTTACTTGTGTCTGGCATTTCTGTTAAATAAAATTAATTTTCAAAATTTTTGGATTTGAACCAACAATGTAGCTACTTTACTTTTTAAATGAATAATATGTTATATGTAAGGAGCATAATCTGTTTTGTTTTGTTTTGTTTTGTTTTGTTTTGTTTTTATAAACTGAGATTGCATTCTGGTTGTTTCTTTCTGGAATCTGCACTGAGACTGCAATAGGAAGTCAGAGCAAATCTCCAAAGGTCAACATATATTTCAAGAGGAAAGGTATGACTAGTATACCATACTGGACTGCTATAAAAAGTTATATACGATTGGGGTGATTTGCTTATTTTTAGAAGGGGCAAACTCAGTCAATGCCATGATCATAAATTCCTAGTAACTAAGACACAGAATCAGGTGTTTAAAGGACACTAGAGTTCTTTACCTCTTCCTTTTTCTGCCAACCTTGAACTCTTCTCCATTGTCCCCTCTGTTTTTATTTTGTCTTTCTACCTCAGGTGAGTCGGGGGTCCTCTTAGGCCTAACTTGGGCTGAGGAAGTCATTTTGAGTCAACCTGTACTTTCAAATGTCCTAAATAGATTTCATTCTCATGCAGGAACAAATTTATCTTCACAAAGGCAGCTTGCTGTGGAAAGGAAAGAATTACTCAGGTGTTACTGCATCTATCCTCAAGCCATGGGTTTGTGTGTATAATATCTTAAGTTTGGAAAATAAGCAGCTTAAGACGGTTTTGCAAAAGATTCTAGATTGTTATGAGGTGGCTGAGTTTATGGGTAGTTATGTCTGCATGTGAGCATTTTTTCTAAATCCAAGCATTATGAAAAGTTCTGTCCTTTGTCACTCACTAATGTGCAGGGTAAGTCTAAGACTGAAAATGTAGACTGAAAATAGCTAATTGGATCTTTAGCAAGTCTGGGGGCCCAGTGATGAGAAACACTCCACACCTGCATTTCTTCCCTTTGGCTCTCTCCACCTGTATGCCCCCCAGGCATCTCAAACTCAACCCTTCATCTCCCCTCCCCCTGCTCCCTGCCACTCCATCTCATGCTTCCTCAACAAACCTGCTTCTCTTCTGTAGGCCTTTATTTATGAGTTTGGCCTCTTCATCCTCTTAATTATCCAGGTTCAAAAATTCCATCATCTTTGACTCTTTATTTCTCCCAATCTAATCAGGTTGTCAAATTCTGTCAAGTCTATCTTTGCTACATTTTTCACACCTAACCCTTTCCATTTATACTGTTGCAATCTTACTTTGGGCTTTTTGTTAGCTTTCATTTCAATGATTATGGTGGTTTCCTGACTGTGCTTCACTGTAGTTTAAGCCTGGACTATCCAGAACTTCTGTGCTCATTTGAGTTCAGGTTCAGCCACTTACTATGTAGTCTTTGGAATGTCTCTTATATGCTCTTTCCATTGGTGTCTTCACCTATAAAATGGAGATGATGATAATTTGTACAGTGGATCCTAGAATATTGTCATTTTGTTCAATGTTGTTTTCTTACAACATTAATGAGATGCCTTAGAAACTTAACTTTTGTTTGTATCAATTAGCCCATGGTAAAATTGGTTTTGTTATATGTTGTCTCACTTAAAGTCTTCATAGCAAGTAGCCTTGGCCCTATGACACTGGGAATATTCCACTGAAAAAGTGTGAGAAGTAATAATGTACAACTTCATAGCTTGACTTAAAAGACCTTTGCAGTATGGTCTCAAGCCTATTTTTCTAGTCTGTCCATTGCCAGATTGTTTTATGTAATTCAAAACCTCATTAATCAGACCTATGAATATTTCTTATAAGTATTTCATCACTTCTTTGCCAGTGAATGGACTCACATGGTTCTTTTTTCTTGAACTGTCTCAAAACTCTCAACTACTACCCCTCAACACACATATGTTGCCTATACTTTCCTTTAGTCAAGATTCATCTATTTCTTGAAGCTCAGGTCATGATGATGAGTATGATGAAATACAGAGACATGTGAAAGAACTTGAAAATTTATTTCATTGGGCACCTTAATGTAGAAAGCATTGTCTTAAGCCCTATTAGGGATAATTGGAACAAATAGATACAGTTTGTCATCAGTGAAATCAGCAATTCAGAGGGAGCAATTATTAGAGAACTATTGGTTCTCCTTGGAAGCAAAAAGATTTTGTAAAGGGAAATCTCGAGGAGTTCCAGGTCAGAGAGACTTGGCTTTGTTAGATTACAGACTACTGCAGGCAGAGACGAGGTTTCAGATGAGGCCATTTTGGAGAACATTTGTAAATGTCTTTGGAGTTATATGAGCTGAAATTAAGTCAGGTAAACCACCTTTCAAAATGGAGGTGCAGGTACCAACCTTAGGGTATTTGAGGATTTCACTGAATGGTTAAGTTTTATGATTACATGACTAACAGCCTAGACAATTGCTGTTTAGTTAAAATCAAACAAACAAGCAAAAAATAACTCTAGGTAGATCCAGTTCTAATCCAAGATACGACTTCTACAAATTTTGTGAATTTAGGCAAATTGACTTTCTGGGTCTTAGTTCCATCATCCAACAAAATAGAAATAATAATGAAAATTTATAACACAAATGAAATCATCGATTTATATGTAAAAATGCTTTGCAAATTTTAATGAATTTTCTTGATCTGTGAAATGGATATATCTCTGCATAGAGTTATTCTGAGGAAAAAATTAGAAAATTATGTAAATTGTTTACAAAGTGTTTGAAAATATAATGCCAAAGGGAATAAATATTAGCCATCATTATCATCATCATCATTATTACTACTATCCATGTTCTACACCTATAATAGGCATGATATTATTATGGTAACATTTGCATTATGGTTATGCCTCTAATTTATTTTTTAGATTTGCAAAGTGGTTCTATCATGATTCCTTTAACCCCTTGGCAAAATCTTTATCTTAGAAGTCAAGTTCTTAATTATTAGAAATTTTGACAATTATCTTTTGTTGGCATAGTGCTTTGTTTATTTCAAAAACTGTTCATAAATATGTATCTCATTAAATCTTGGAAACAACTCTGATAATTACAGATGATAAGAATAATAGACATCAAACCTGGGAGGTGGATACCTTGAAGCCAGGGGCATTCTATTTGGCCATGATAACAAAACAATCTGTGGTGGGTCCACTGGACCCTGATGGCTGCTACTGCAGAGACTTCCCAGACCTCTGGCTATGCCTCTGGTAATCCACGGCTGCCATTTCAGGTGAACTTCTGGAGGGCAGGTATTAAAAGAACACAGATGTCTTTAATTCTCCAGACACCAAGCAGTGTGGAAGCACGTAGTAAGATTTGATGACTACTTCTTAAATCCACGTCTTAAAAAAATGTGAAAATATCTTCCTTGTTTTCTCTTGATCATTCTGAATATAACAAGAAGACATAATTTGTTTGAAAGCTTTCTTCAGTGTTAGTGTTGAAGCTCCAAAAAGGAGTTAAAACTTCTGCAATTGCAGGATTTTCAAGAATATTAAGAGTGATTATCTCTGGGTGGTAGGATTAAATGTAATTTTTCATATTTTTTTGGCTGTTTGTGCTTCTCTATACTTGTACCAGTCCCCCCCACCATTAATTTTATGTAAAATAGCAAATATATTTATTAGGTTAATGACAGTACCACACTCTGGAGCTGGTATATGTCTCCTTCACTTGCTACTTGAGAAACCTTGAAAATTTCCTTTACCTCCCTGATTCCCAATTTCTTTACCTATAAAATAGGAATAATAATAATAATAATATACAACTCAGGGTTGTGGAGAGATTAAAAGAAATAACATAATGTAAGGATCCTGGCATATGATAGGCAGTCAGTTATTATATGTTTACCACCACCATTACTTCTTCTCTGCTCTTCAAATTTATAATGGTTCCAGGGATATAAAAAAATGGTCATAATTCTAAGTTTTATATGGAATTAAACATACACATTTACAAAAACAGCTAACAAAAGCTTTAAGGTGATGACTTATTTAAAAATCTCAATTCTTTCCCATATGTACTTTGGTGACAAGTTCTTACAAGATAATGTAATTAAATGCTACATGGTAATGAGCAGAAAAGCCTGGCCAGAGAAGGAAAGTTGGGAAGCACTGCTTGCAAGATATCCTTAGATGTGAGGAGAGAGATGAGAGCGGCCTCTGCCGTGTGGAATATTCAGATGCCTTCTGGAACAAGCCAGGATCCAGACATCCCAGGTCCCACCTGCTTGTTTTGGCCCTTGTCCAGATCACTTCATCTAATGGGAACCTGTAGCCTCTGTTTAGAGCTTGGGCTCAGTTTAGGCAGCTCTCTAATTGGTTTATGTCATTCATTAGGAATTTATTTTCTTTAAAGTTGGCAACTTGAAGCCACATTATGAGGAGAGATTCTGTACCACTCATATCTATTTTGTTGTTCCCCAGGTTATGAATGAGGTGATATGGGGACTCCATTGGCAGTATCCTTAGCTTGGCTCTCAGTTTCTACAGAGTTGGAGGCCTGGTTGATTTGGAGGGGAGGACCGTGTCTTCCACTTCCATCTTCACAAACTGGGAAGGGAACTAGTGGCAACATGCCTGAGGGAGCCAGCCACTTTCTTCTTTTCTTCTGCACTTAAAACTGAGGGCTTCCTGATTTTGAGGTGTGGCTAATTATAGAGCTCTTTTGCTCTTGGAAAGGATTTGGAAGAGGGAAGGTGGGGAAAGATGTGGCACGATGAAAAGCAAAGAAATGTTAAGGATGAATTTGCTAGACCAAAGACTCCTCAAATTCAACAGGCCCAGGAATAAACTCATCTGCCTTCCAGACCTGCATTTATTGCTCTGATTAAGGGAACCACTATCTTCTTACTTACTGAGGTTACAAACCTTAGAACCATAAAATATTTGAAAGAAGCATTCACCAAATGATTTTTCAAGAATATTTTAAACTTGAGATCAAGATTCTGTTATATTTGACTTCCCCTACTTTATATTCTCTAAGTTCCATCCTACCTTTCAAGTTCTGACCATTTATTCATAAATCAAACATGGTCAAGCTCATACTCTCCTTTTATTAAAAGTTTTTCTCACCCTCCCCCGCCCCAGTTATTTTATAGGATATTATAGAATAAGTAAAATCTTAGCCTAATTTTCAATATTTTTTTATTACTTGATTCCAATATTTGCTCAACCTCTTGGGTGACTTCTTCTCCCATGTGTACTAGATTTAAGTCACACAGGAACATTCAACAATTTCTGTACAATGCTTTACAATTTCTTATGGGACTACTACATACAATTCTAAGAGTAAGAGGTGGCTGGACACATAATATATTATCTTGTCAGTTTACCCTTCCTGTCAGATGGTTCTGTCCCTGGGGGATTGACTGATGATTTTGGAGACTTAAGTTTATGTTTCTAGACAATGACAAAAATAAAGAATATTTGGGATCTAGTATTCAGATACTGTGTTACCCTCTGCTGTGACATGTAAGATCCTATAGGTGAGGGGGGAAAAAAGCAAGCCTGATCTTGGAATCAATTCTAAATTATTGTGCCAAATTGATGGCACAATAGCATCATATATGATAGTAAAATTCATTCTTGGGGTCCACTTTGCTTCTTGGGTGTAAGAAAATGAGAAAAGACAGAACTGAAATGATAGGCTAACATGTTGAAAACTCTGCATCTTACAAAATTTTGCGAGAAGTTTGTCTGAGAAAATCATACTATCAGCCTCTATCCCCTTTGGAGAGATGGAGGGTGTGCTTTCATGCAGAATATGCATGCTCTTTTTTCTAGGCCATCTCCAATTACTAGGCGGACTCTCTCTCTCTCTCTCTCTCTCTCTCTCTCTCTCTCTCTCTCTCTCTCTCATCCCTGCCCCGCTCTCTATCCCCACAAAGGGAGTGATGAGGAGAGAGGATTTCTTCAACATTCTGAAGCAAGAAGAAACTAGTTAAGACTTTAAACTCAGGGTCAATACTCAGTGTTTCTCTTGCCTAGAATGAGAGGTAGAAGAACTCTAATACTTTTCCACTTTCATCATTCATGGCATAGTATTATGTTTTACTTGGAACAACCTTTCTCCTCATCTTTGAATGCTCACTTCTTGATATACTTTTGTGTTGCTGTTGCCACTTCTTTCAGGATTTACCAGTCCTCAAGTCAGCCTTGGAGTCTCTCTCTGTAATGATAGCTTCTCTTTTTCATCGTTTTCTTCTCCCATTTTCTTAGAACACTTATTCTCCCCTAGTAGAATGTGAACAACATGAAATATAGAGGAATTTCCTTATCTTCTCCACATGCTGCCTGAGGCAGTGTTTTGAGCATAGTTCCACTGAGCATACATTTATTAAATAAATAATATTATTGCTAAGATAGAGTCCAATATTTTACATCTTCAAAACTACATTTTTCTCTGTGCCTTCACATGGGAATTCATAGTTTAACATTCAGTATTTAGTTAACATAAACTCTATTGGGCATCACTCATACTGCAAAAGAGGCCTTGGTCTCTTTAACCTTTAAATTATTATGAAGAAATTTTTTTAATATTCTAAGACTCATTTCTTCTCTGCTCTCTATAGAAATATATGGTGATGGTAGAAGAAGTCTGGAGTTGTACCCAAAGTATCTTCAGGGGATTGTATGTATGTGCAAATTTTAATTGTAATGATTAAAATTTCCTAAGGGTACACACTGCTGTACTAGGAGGCATGGTGCAGGATTAAAGACCATGCTAAAACTTAGTCTTTGTGGCTCTTACAGCCTTTTGGATAAATAACTATAATGCAAATAGAATTAATTTTGCCAGGCACTGAGATGTATTGCCACCTTTTAATTATGTGGTGGAAAGATGATATATTTGGTTTCATTTTTAAATGATGTCTTTATTTTTAACTCTTAAGCCATTTTTAAGCTTTGCCAGGATAGACTGAGTGATTAATCTCTATCTATCTATCTATCTATCTATCTATCTATCTATCTATCTATCTATCTATCTATCATCTATCTATCAACCAATCACCTGTCTGTCTGTCTGTCTGTCTATCCATTCATTTATTTATTATATGCTTAGGTTCTACCCCTCTTGATTCATGAACTTTTTTCTAAAATGGAGGTACATTTTATGAGGAGCTGCTAATTCGATGCTTGTCTTACCAGGATATAACAATTTCAATTCCTTTTGCTTTTGCCTTGAGCATTTAACCTAAATAAGTCATCAGGAGGGTTTGTTTGTTCTGCCTTATAGTTTCTGATCAAACACTTCTTTATGAAAGATCAGGTGCCAAAATATGAGCCATATTTTCCATGTCTATTTTCTACAGAAGTCAGTTTGAAAAATCACCTCCTCACAATGTATTTAAGCAGAGCAGGTGTGAAAAAAGACTTAGCAATTAGAAACTGTGTTTGCTGGTGAACTCCAGGTGAGCCAGCAGTGTGGTAAGTCAGTGTGACTAAATTAGCAGATATAAAGCCTCTAGAAGAAAGAGGATGTTATCATGGTATGCTCCAAAGTGACCGGATCACTGTTGGAGTATTGTTTTCTTTCTTGGATACATAATTTTTAATAACAGCATTGAAAACTGGAACATATTCAGAAGAGGATAATCTGCTGGCCAGTCAGGGAATTTTTAACTTTGTCAAATGAGAAATAGTTGAAGGAACTAGGTGTTTATTGTTGTTGCTTTTAAAGAGAATATTCAACAATTTCTGCACAATGCTTTAAAATTTCTTATGGGGAAAGGGGGGAGAGAGAGAGAGAGAGAGAGAAGAGAGATTCTATGATAAAAAAAATTTATTACTGCAAACATTTGAAGACTCTTTAGACAAACCTAACACTAGTCTATTTTCTTAATGAAAAATAATAAAAATATAAATGTTCTGAGAACTGCTGTTTGATAATTCCACTATGTAATAGAAAATTTGTTTGAATTTAATTCTTTGGATTTTTTCTTTAATCATCCTGATACAATCCTTTTCTCTTAGATTCCTATTTTGGAGCAGGTACAAACCATTGTGCCTTCCACTGAGCAATCAAAACCCCTGCCCTAAGCCCATACTGTAGACAGCCCTCCGCTGATCCTTATTAAGCTGTGCGAGTTCTCATTGGGTGAGTAACCCTCAAGGCCAACGGATATGTCTACCCACAGCCTTTTACTGGTCCCTAGTCTACTTGTTATTAAGACCAGTGGCAGGATCACCTGAGAGCTTGCTAGAGATACTGAGTCTAGAACCAACTGAATCAGAATTTGTGTTTTAACAAAGGTACCCAGGTAATTCAAATACGCATTAAAGTTTCTCATGCATTGCTCTAGACCACACTCTGGGTACCTGAGACCCTAGAATTTTCTGTTCAAATGGCCCTGTTTCTGTTTTCAGGACCTGTCCTTCCCAGAGCATGCCATGCTGCCAATGGAAATATACTTAGGCTTGGTGGATAACCAAGAGTTTACCATCTGGAAAGTGGACCTTTGGATAGAATTTGGAGATGTGGTCTGCTTGTTCTTGCTCATGTATGCAAAGCTGCCACACTGAGGGACTGAACACCAGGACTGAAAAATAAGAGGGAGGATCCCAGGTCTTTATCTGTACTGTTGCTCTGGGCCTGGGTGGAAATATAAATAAAGCTCTGTGGTAGAAGTAAATCTTAAGTAAAAACAAAATCATAAAACCCCAACTCATATGTATGCAAAATAATACTATTGCAACATGAAGATAAAAAACACCAAGTAAATTCTAGCTCACTTAACCCAAAATAAACATACATACACAGTGGGATGTAGGTAAATCAGCTGTATTTCAGAAATCTCATAACTTTGTCCTTAACTTAGTATTTTACACCATGTTCCTAATTGTGTTACCACTTCGTGCCCCTCCCCCAATTTATAATTTGGCAGTTTGGGGTGGATGCAAAAGAAACTCGCTAGAGTACAAGAGAATTCAGAACTTTCTTTTGATTTACTTTTCAGAGTTCTGGTACAGGAGTAGTTTAAACCTATGATAAGAAGTGCCAGACATTTTATATATAGCCCTACAATAGTTTCACTAAGTAGGCGTTCTTATCTCCATTTTGCGAACAAGAAAACAAACTAAGGGTTAAAGAGACTTTTCCAAGATGACAGAGTAAATGAAGGTACTGAGATTTGAACCCAGGTCTACATCCTCTAAAGTCTATGACTTGTTTTATTTGAAGTTCCTCACAAATGTTGGGGTTTTGTTCATTGAGTTTCACCTATAATCACTTTGGACAGAGATGGAAGGGATCACTGAACATGCAATTCTTACTGAACAGTTTGAATGGCTCACATTGACGATGGCTAAGAGGGAAAATGATGTTAACTGGGAATTACATCTGTGTGTGGAAATTAGACATGGACACTTTTGCTTTGTTCACATAAGGTATTGTATGAAATAACACAAATAAACTTCCTCAGGGAATGTTTTCATAAATATATAAAAAAATGTGTATCACATTTAATCTTTTTCAGTTTGAATTTTTCCAAGGTGGAGGGAGAAAGGAAAATGGTCTCAGCTTTTTGAGCATGATCCAAGGGGAAGTGTTAGGAGAGAAAATATCTGGGTTCCTGCTGTGCCCTTTTCCTTCCTGGGCAGCCTTGGCTGTTTACCAAAGAGCCACAGAAAGTTGGACCAAAAGTTTATGGTAACTGGTTTCTCTAATTGCCCACGTGTGTATTTCAGCCCTTCAACTCTCAGTCTCCCTTGAGAGAAAATGGAAAGAGATGAGATTCAGAAAAATGTTCTTCTCAGAAGAAGCTATTTTTTTTTTTGACTTAGCTATTCTGTACCTGTTGAAACTTAGTTATTTAAGTTGTTCAAAAGTAACTTCCTTTTAAGAAAAAGGATGAAAAAATACACAAACCTGAGGCCAAGAGGTTTGCCAAATATCCAAATTTATAATAGAGTTGCTTCAAAATCATTTCCTTTATTATATATCTTTATTTTCCTTGGTAACTTTATAAGAGTTGCCCTCTCCTTTTTACACATGGCAGTCTCTTACCACAGATGGGCCTTAATATAGTCCTTGCAGACCTGAATCTATAGCAAAATGCTTTCAGAGAAGAACTACCTGACTCCCTGTATACAAAGGCTCAGCCACTCTGTCTTGGGTGTTTCTCTAAAAATCTCAGTTTCTGTATACCTCAAAATTGATGAAGGATTCTCCCACCCTGCTTAAACAAACAGAAAGCACTTTAAGAGCTCAATTTTAAACAACACAATTTAGAAATGTAGTCTAATGGAAGACAAAAGCAGTAACCAGATAAATCCTTTCTGAGGAATGAGTATTTTTGCTATGATTTGATTTGTATTTTTTACAAGAAAAACTTTGCGAAAACCAACTATGTCTTACAAGATAGATATTGTGGGGCAATGAATCTGATTTAGATAAGGATCCTGTTCTTGAGGGCTCGCAGTTCACTGGATAATATAAGACAAATATGCAGAATTATTTCACATTGTTGACATTATCACAAATGTCAGACAGGTTCAGCAAGCTAAATCATTTGGAGCCCTGAGGAGTTATGATTTTGAATATTGGAAATGAATGCTCTAAGTGTACTATGAAAGGTCTGGAATTTGAGACTGAGAAAGTTTCTCGGAATTTTTAAAACATTTATTTACTTAAATTAGTTTCAAGTATACAGTACATTGGTTAGACATCTTTATAGTTCATAAAATGATCCTCCCAATTGCAAAAATATGGAACACTTCACGAATTTGTGTGTCATCCTTGTGCAGGGATCATGCTAATCTTCTCTGTATCATTACAATTTTAGTATATGTGCTGCCGAAGTGAGCATGAGAGTTTCTGAATTTTATAAGCAACTGGAAGCCCCTTTAGGCTTTTGAGCCAGTTGGGTCAGCACAATGGAGAAAGGCAGAGGATAGGTTAGTTCAGGTAAATAAAAATGTGAGCTCTGGGAGAACTGTCTTTACATAGTCTTACTGAGGAATAAATGATTGATTGGTATGAATGCTTTTTTTCTTCCTTTTATAGTATATCCATAGGGTATCATGGGATTAGGAGGGACTGTGGAATCAGAGAGACCGAAATTCTAATTTCAGCATCACTAGTTGGTATTCAATGGCTTTGGACCTCGGTTTCCTCATCTGTAAAATAGAAATTAAAAACATATTTGTGAGTTTATGACAGGGACAAGTGATAACAAATGCAGAGGTTATAGCACAATGCTTGGTACACTTTAGTCCTTGCTCTGATTACAGTGAATTATATCATCTTAAATATGCAGTTTATGATTTCTATGTAAAAATAATACATGCTTATAAAAGAAAGAATTTTTAAAGCAAGAAAAAAATATTACCATTGTGTTAATATTCTAGTGGTCTAATGCCAGGATGGATGGAAAAGGAAGCAGAGGTCTTTCTGTTGTTTTTCTTGAGACTTTACTTTTCCCTGTTACCAGATTTACTTTGCTGTTTGTAAGACTAAGAACCAGAGCTGGAGTAGATAGACTTTTGATCCTGCCTTTTGCTTCTATCACTGCAGACACAGTCCTGCTCCTAGCCCCCACTCTGAGCACTGCTAGGGCTTTGCTACCAGTAAAAGCCCTCTTTATTTACCATCCTGAGATCTCTTTAGCATTCATATCTGTGAAAAGAGTTCGGGATTCTGGACTAGGAGAACTAGATCAGAATCCTACCACTGGATCAGAAATATCTGAGTGTAAACTCTGGCTTTCACTACTTCTGTGGCTTTGGGCATTTCATACCGCCTTTCTAATTTTTATGGAAACAGCAGTTTCATGAGGAACAATGGGATAATAGATGAAAAATTGTTTGTGTGCTGTAAGGCATTGCCAACTAGCAAATATAGAGTGCTTACATTTTAAAATTTTTACTTAACCCTTATAATACCTTTTTAAGACAGTGTCACTAGTTTTATTTGACAAAAAAAAAAAAAAAAAAAAATCAAAGTGCGGTAAGAGTAGGAAGCCTGCCAATTCAGTAAAGTACAATTTGAAATTGTTGAAGATAAAGTTTATATTTCATTTAAAGTTTCTCCTTCCCCTTTTTCTCCAACCAGCATCACCACCACCACACAACTTTTGATTTTATCCTATTTTTTGATTGCCTCTAGGCTTTCTGATGACACCAGTAAGAAGCCCACACATGGTCGAAACGTGGCCCCATTTTTTTCATGGAGATCAAGAAAGACATAAGGCTTAGCCATATGCCCCACTTGCCTCTACACATCATTACCCTTCTTTCTGAGGTTTTGAGTGTAGTAGTCAGAGACAAATTTTTTTGGCTAATTAAACATTTCCCATTGATTTTCCAGTGGCATCTTACTAGCTTCTATGTTAAGAATAGGCTTCTGCAGATCTTACCTCCTGTACTACTCCAATCCTCACAGATTTGTGTGACTTTCTTCTTTCCCTCCACTCTCCCAGCTCACATGTAGCCCACCTGGAACTAAATAAAATCCTTATAAAAACATAAATCACAGCACATACACTGAATTTTCTATGTCTTCCTGCATTCCCTACCCTCAACTGGGACTTTGCTTTCATAATTTCTTCTGTCTTCAATGCAAGGTACTTGGTACAAGATTGAAAATTAGTAAACATGTATTGAATGATACCTTCAACAGTAAAAGATTATTCCCACCTCTGAGTCTTCATTAGAATTTTATCAAGATAAATTTCTCTGGACCTCACAAAGGAATGCTAGCAGGGATTTCTTGATAATGTTGCTACTCATAGCAATTATTACATATTGTGGGAGTTAGACCCCGAAAGGTTTGCAGGGAAGATCAGAATATGGGCTTTTTGTACAGAATATGATAATAACAGTCTACTGGAGTATGACTCTATGAATTATAAAATTTATGTCATCTCCATCAGTGGAAACAAAATTATTATTTTTAATCCTGGAATCAAGTTTGTTTCATTTTGACAGGTATAGATGCCCAAGACTAAAAGAACCATATATCCTTTTTTCTTTAATCTAAAAGTTGTTTACCATCAACCTCATTAAATTAGCTCTCCATTTAGATGACATTTGTGAAACCAAATATTTTGCTATAAAGTGGATACATTTTTCTTATAGGAAGTAGAATGAGAAAGAGGTTTTGTTGTTATTTATTTTCCTGTGATTCCCAGAGTAATGGATTCCTAGTTTTTCTATCAATGGAAATTTAGAAAGAAAAAAAAAATAGAAGAGCTACTGAAATATTGTAATAGAATGTTGATAACAGCAAGAAAGAATAGAATAATGATGAAGAAGAGGCAGCTGACATAAGAACTAATAAATTTAGCTATCACAAATGTTTTAGAGCTTTGGTAAACAGGTTTTCTTTTCATATACAACAGCTGGCTTTGATGAATTAAAGCATTGGAGTAAAGGAAAGTATGGGGGTGGTGGTTGAGTATTAATCTAAATAACTTTCTTAACTTTAGTCTCTGTATCAGTAAAATTAAGAAGTCAAGAACATAGGGTATGAATGATTAACAATAAATTCCTTCCAGGTCTTAAAATCTGGAGTTTGTGATTTTTATAAGCTATAAAGAATTAGTTACTTTCAAATATAGTCTGTTTCAGAAAATAAGCATGTAAGTTTTAAAATGACTTACATTCAAACAATTTATTCCTACCAGTTCTAAAAAATAAAATATTGTTGTATGTTATTTAAGTAAAACCCAAAGGTAAGTAATCCTTGGCTTCGATTGGTCATAAGCATTAGATTTGCCATAAATGGAGTGTCCTCTACAGAATATCTCTAGTGTCTTTAGATAATTTTATAAGAAGGGTGTCTTAGTTCATTTGGGCTGCTATAGCAATATTCCGGAGATTGTATAGCTTATAAACAACAGAAATTTATTTCTCATAGTTCTGGAGGCTGGGAAGTCCAAAATGAAGCTGCCGGCAGACACAGTTTCTAGTAAGGGCTTGATATCTGGTTCACTCGTTCACATGTGACACCTTCTTGCTGTGAAAGGATGAGGAATCTCTGAGATCTTTTAAAAAGACCTTAATTTCATCCACCCTCATAAACTAATCACCCCACAAAGACTTTACTTTCTAATTAAAATTTCAACATATGCACATACATTTAGACCACGGATAAAGGAAATGGAACCTTAGAGATATTGTGCCCAGCTCTAAGACACACAGTGCTAAGATTAGACCCAAGTTTTGTTGACTGGGATCTTATTATCATAACATGTGACATTCTAAGAACAGAATAATAGGGCATCCAATCTCACAGGCATCCTAACTTGGTCTGTGAATGTGAATTCATTCATTGTCATTAAACGAGGATTTATTGAGTGATTATTATGTACCTGACACCTTAACAGCCTGTATATATTTTATTCTAAGTATTTGCATACACTTGTATGTGCGTGCGTGCACACAAGCACGCACACACACACATGCACACACATGCACACACACATCCCAACACTGCCAGTCACAAAATCTTAGGTGGTGGCTTTGGTTTGGATCTTCTTTATCGTAGCCCTAAACATGAACACTTCTAGGACAAGTGGACAAGTGTATCTAAAATTTCTCAAGCAAATACAAATCTGTTTTGGCTTGGGTGATTCCATAGTCTTTTAATTTTTTTTGTAACCCTTCTTAGAATTATTCACTCTCACTTTCTCTAAGTTCTGCTTTTGGCTTAAACTTAGGTCTTACATTCTGCAGTTCAAGATCATTTCTCCTAGGACAAGATGATCAGGTTAGCAGCCCTCTAAAAATTTCTCATATTCATTAAATTATCCTCTGGCTTTTTATTTAACCAGAATGATACTAATTATTTTGGTCTTTCAGCATAGATATTAATTTATTGGAACAGAAAGGGACCTTAGAGATGATATAGTTTGACTATCTGAGTTTACAGATGTACCCCTGGAGCCAAAACGGAAGTAAATGGTTCAAATTACCCAGCAAGGCAGTGGCAGATCTAGCCCCCAAAGGAAGGCCTCCTAATTATCATTCAAGGTTCTCACCACTGTCCCACACTGCCCCTGAGTTCTCTCTTTCTGGACATGCTGATCTGTTTAATGTTATTACTTACCTCTCCCTCAAGTAATATAACTTATAGAATTTCTTGGATACCCACGTCAGTAAATAGTTAATCTCACTGAGCCCTAGGCCCTGGAAACTTTTGGGAGGGAGCCAGGTGAGCAAAGAGAGCAGATAAAGGCAGCACCTGCTGATGGGTTTGGAACAGCCTGGGGACAGTGAGAGAATGTAAACACATTCTGAAATCTTATTGTCTGACTCTGTGCCAGCGTCTTTTGGGTTCTTGTCATGGAAAATATTTCCTCTGAGGTCATTCAATGAGCAAAGGAGCATTGAATACCCTCCAGGGTGCCAACTCAGTCCCCTCTTTTGTGCAAATTAAATAAGCAAGAGACTAACATTTCATAGGCCTAGAAGGCCCCCTTTTCAACAATACAGGCTGAAAGGAGACATTAAGAAAATATATTGTGTTTTTCTGAACTGCTGTCTCCCCCTCCCTGTCCGCCCTCCAGCCTGCCTCCCCTGTGGCCTTCCTCTGTTTGCTCACCAGTACTTACAAGCACACGCCCTGCATTTAGAGCAAGAGTTAATGTCTGTGCTTCCTCATAAATCTCACTTTGGTGCCTTGAGCTATGTTTTTGATTCTGTGGTGGAGCTTTGAGATTTGAGATGAGTGGAAAGGGGGAGCAACTGACACAGGTAATAATGGAAGCTGCCATTCTCCGTCTGGGGAGCCCCACATCTTCATTCAGTTCTTCTAACAGATAGTTTAATGCCTCAGCCCAGCACCTGTGAAGACCAAGGTGGAAAGAGTGTGAGAAGTCAAGGGAAAGGAAGTTGGCTATATTGAGCTACACAGACAGATATGTGGTTTCTCTCCGGAGGAAAAAAATGCATGGAATGAGCAAATTAATGCAGTCTGGTGACTGGCTGGCATATTTTCCTAGTTCAGCAAAAAATGACTTAAAGTAGGGGAATCTTTCATGACAGAAATTGTGTCTTGTCTTACAAAGCTTGTTATTAAAGAAAGTATTCCCCTGTTCATCTTGGAGCTCCTTTCTGTGTTGTTAAACCATGTTTACTTTTCACAATTGGTCTTTTGGGACTTATATGATCTTTTCTTTTGTGTAAACCTCATTTCTTCAACATGACTTTGCCTTTTTTTTCTTTCTTTCTTTTTTTTTTTTTTTTTTTTTTGGTATAAAAAAGGCAAATCTCTTGGGCTGCTGTGATGGTTTAAAGTAGTAATTGCTTAGGGCTTCCACCCTGCCAACAATTGTATTGAGTAGAATTCAGGGTCTGAGTCACAGAGTGGAACATGTAATTAACATGACTAAAGAACTCTGATCTTTGAAAATTCTCATCCTCAGTTTATACATCTATAAAATGAAAGAGTTAGAAACACACCTCTAAGGGGCCTTCCAACTCAGACAGTCTAGGATTCTAAAAATTCCAACTATCATAAACCCTCTTTTTTTCATCAAGTTCTTATTTACCATTATGGAGCTCTTCCTCTACTGCTATACCTTTCTGTGAGGTTTTGATATTTATCAAAGTGAAGGGTTAAAAAGTGGGAATGGAGGTTGGATACAGTTGAGTTCCTTGAGGTTAGAAAGTAATAATAAAATAAGATGTAGTTGAAACAGAGTGAAATACTCAGCCTTTTTTGACTCCATTTTGTTCAAGCCTGCTTTGTTTCCATGGCCTTCAGGTAAATAGCTTCAGTCATGCTAATCATTGGAGGAATTCTGCTTATGGCTTGAGTTTTTCAAAAACAGCCCCTTACCATAAAGTTCCTCTTCCAAGGAGATAAAAAAGAGTATGTATTATTTATCAAAAATTTGCAGAAAACTCTTGACAGGACTCACATCAACTAGGGACAACAGAGTAAGCACAATCTTCCTTGGACCCCTGCTGGAATCTACATGTCTATAGTCATCAATTGCCTCTTGTCTCTCACATTTCACTTTTCCTTGAACAGAAAAGAAACTGGAACTCTGTACTTTCTAAGATGGATTTGAGGCACCACTAGATCTCCCATCTTATTGGTTGGCCCCTTCTTGATCAATAAATCTTTTCTTACTCTAAACTCTGAAATTTTCAGTTTTGGCATTTTAAAACATTGGGCAATGGACTGTGGACCTGTAATACATGGATAATGATCTTTCTCTTCCCCCTATTTATTTTATTTCACTAGTAGTTCTTGACTTGGTGATCTGATGAAAACTGGTCAAGTATGCTTTTATCTTATTTCCTGTAAACCTTCTATTTTTTACCAAAAAAATTTTTAAAAATTGCTATGAGGATTAAATAAAATTTTAAAATATAAAGTCTGTAACAGTACACAATAGGCATTACAGTACATGCAAGGCACTTAATATTTGCCAGTTGAAAAGTGCTTTATGGCATACAAAACATTTTCTCATGCATTATCTTATTTCTCATGAAATTGTTACTTAAATATCAGAAAGGTGGTGTGAAATGCCCAAAGACAAAGAGCTAGTGAAAGCTAGGGTTTACACTCAGAGTATGATTTCAGGAAGAAAGCTACCAACTCTTTCTTTGCTAAAAAATTTGATGTTAGCATTCTTTTCCTGGGACTGTACCCCAACTTTGATAAGTTGACCATAGCAGCTCAGTGAGAAAGACCCAGTCTTCTTACCCTATGACATAACTTATTTTCCTATAATCACATAATTGCTATTATGATAATTTGGTATAAATAAAAATATACAGTTCCTTTTGAGTCAGAGATTTTCTTTCTGACCTTTAGCTAGAATTCCTGAGCAGGCTTTTTGCCCACAAAAGATGGCTGGCTCCTTAGGGCAATTCTTTTAATTCTGTGTCTAATTGGAAATAAGGCTGTGTTGTGTAATAGCAGGACCTTAACTTGGAATGTATTTTGTAACAATAGGCCAGAATGGTGAAAACACTCCTCAGCGAAATTTTGGGAGATCATGGCTCTCACCAACTCAGTCTTATCTGTAGTGATACTTTGGGAATGTCCTGGTCCTTTCTGAGTCTCAGTTTTCCCAGCTTCAGAAAGAGGGCCATTCTAGCTCTGATATT
The DNA here is from genome assembly GCA_030015415.1 of Cynopterus sphinx. Classification (NCBI taxonomy): domain Eukaryota; kingdom Metazoa; phylum Chordata; class Mammalia; order Chiroptera; family Pteropodidae; genus Cynopterus; species Cynopterus sphinx. The sequence goes on from CM057380.1 coordinate 44,944,693, forward strand.
CTACAGCTTTTGAGCCTTAAACTTTTATTGCACCATATGGTGGCTGATTAGTGCTTTTACATGTTTTGAAACATCGTGGTAGGTGCTAAAGTACCTTAGGAGTAATGAGACAATACTTGGTGTAGCCTTTTGCAGCAGGGGATGCTTTCTGTTTGGGGGTGGGTTGGGAGGTAAATGTGATGCCTTTAAATTAAAAAAGCCATAACCCAGAGGCTTCTTATAGATCTTGTATGTTATTTACTGGATAAATGCTAGTATTATGATCATAGCTGTCGATAATCATTAACAAAGAGTTACCGAGATCATGAAACATCCCAAATGGAGACACTCTAAAGAACATAGGGAAAATAGAGATTCAGGAAAAGAAATTAACTTGCCCATGGTCACACAGCGTTAAGGGTCTTAATTAATACTAATATAGGACTACCCAACATCCCATTCATAGCAGTTTTTACAATTATCTTACATGATTTATCTCATGGTAAGCATAAATAACTGTTTAATAAAGTATTCCTGGTCATAAAATTATTCATATTTTCCATAATTGTCCTGGTGACATTTGACAGAAAAGAAAACAATAGCTTTTTATAGTACTGTAGTAGTAAAGGCTCTGCTGAGCAGCATCACCTTAGTTTTACCTTTGGAGACACTACTTAGTTGTAGATTTATTTTCTCATCTATCATCACCTCTGGAGCTCCAGAGAAAAGAGTGGCTGAAATTTGTGTATTTAGAAGTATACCACATCTCTGAGAAAGGTCATTGCCATGCCCAAATTGATTGTCTTTTTAGAAATAGAGTCCTTCTTGAATGTCATGCTTAAACTTCATTTGGGGTTTCCCCAAAGTGAAGTAAGCTAACTGTACTTATTAGATAAGCTATCTTGGCAGATTTCATCCCCTTTGGATAAGAGCAAAATTTCACCTGGTATATAAATTGACATATGAAGCAGCAAATATTTCCATTGTGCAAGTTGTTTAATGAATTCAATCCAGAATGATCCATTAACCAACATGCATAGAATATTCATTGAGCTTTGGGTTTATGATCAGGAAAAAAAAAATGAAGGAAAGTACAGGGGGGATGATAAATGTTAGTATAGCAGCTGAGAATGTGAGGGGTTAGAGAGGAAACTTTAGAGGTATGCACAATATTTTTCTTTTCTCTTTTTTTTTTTTCTTTCTGGACAAAGGATTAAGTTAAAAATATGTTGGGTGTCAGCTTTCAAATTTAATCATCAAAGATCTGAAAACTGGGCAGCAGAATATGCCAAGCATTTTTCTTACTTGCCTTTTGTAAGAAGTAGCTCAGGAACCAGCCAATTAGAAGAGGGGTGTTATATGCTTATGTGTGAGATGGTGTTATACACATCTCTGCATGGATAAACATTCAGAAACCCAATAGCATTCCCAAAGGAACCTTCCTTAATACAGGAAATGACAGCTTTGTGAAGGGACCACAATAAAGTACAAGTTTTTGCTCTAGATCCCAGGATTTAATTTCCAGAAGATATAAGACCTCTATGATGTTCCACGGGGCTGTTTAGAATTGCAGGCAACTTAGTTTTAAAGCTTGTCATTGCAAAGCTCCTAAGCTTGGCTTAACCTCTGGGCATCTCTTTATATTCAGAGATGTCTAAAACCACAAACTATAAATTCTGATGGGCACATGCAAAGAAGAGGCCATAGAAATTACAATTTTGTTATTCAAAGTGGCCACACTTCCTTACCGCAGCTTCCCTCCCACCACTCCCAAGATGACTTTCTCTTACTTGTCACTTGTATTTACCAGATGACCAGGCCTGAGCTTGGGCTATATCAGAGAATGACTGCCTCCTATATACTGTGGATCAAGACTGCGAACTTAGTGAAAAAGGGCAGGGAAAACCTCCCTATGAGTTTTTACGTATTTGTTGCTGCAATTTTTCTGAGTGGAATGTATGCAGAGAAAAGAAAATTGTGAGATACATAATCTGAAGTCACAGGGCATTTTGAATTGGTCATCATCTTTCTTAAAGAGCATGTATATCTGCCTATTTGGGAAATCCCAAGCCTTTTCTTATTCAATTCTTGCTTGTATTTATGATTCTGTGGAAACTATTGCCGTCATCATCTTTCTTCTTGAAACCATCTCCCACCTTGACTGTTTCAGTTCCTCAACTCTTCCTTCTCATTTTCTCTTTTAGCTGTTACTATCAGAATGTTTTCATGAAGTCAGTTTTCACATGTCCTGCCCTGGCTATTGTCCTGAACACCAGAGTCACATTTCCAATGAGGCATTTCCACACAGAGTTCTCAACAATACTTTAAACTCATCATGTTTGAAAGCTAATTTTTTTATATTCTTCTAAATAGCCTAGAACAATTCAACTAGATGATAGTTGACCGAATGTGTCAGCAATAATATAAAAGCTCACTGAAATATTACATTTCTTTCCCACCCTTTCCTTTTTGCTTTAATCTAATAAAAATGACTAAAAGAAAACTCTTTTCTTGTAGGAGACAAGGAGAAGGCCTTAGGATCTACTGGGGGAGCCCAGAGCAGCAGTCTCTACTGTCCCGTTGGAACCCGTGGTCCACTGAAGTGCCTTATGCTACTTTCACTGAGCACCCTATAAGACACACCAGTGAGAAGTTCCTTGAAATTTGCAAGGTAGGATACATTTTGGGATTCCCTCTTAAAATAGCTTTGTTGGTAAAGTTTTGTGATTCTAAAATATGTATAGTTAAATAAAAGTGATAAGATACAACCTGGGGTTTATATAGGTAAAAAACTTTAAAAGGTTTATATAACTTTTCAGTAAACAATAAAGCTGTTTTATATATGAAAAATATATAATATTTTTATTAACCATATCATGCTGTTCCCTCCTTGCTAATTTCTTAACAAGAAATTATAGCGTAATATCATTGAAAAATTGTAATACATGTGTTAGTCTGTGTTATTACAGCATGTATATAATTTTCTTTATATAATTATATTCTAATTATTTTATTCAGAGTGGTTTAGAATAGTGCAAAGTATGAAGTCAAATATGACTCTGTGGTTTTGTTTAAGACACTTATCTCTCTGGGCCTTGGTAGCCTTATCTCTAAATGGAAATAAGGAACACTCCCCTGTCTTCCAATCTCATTGGATTATTGTAAGATTAAATGAGATAATGTGTATAAAAATAATCCATCAACTATCAAGCAACTAATAGTATTATGTTTTTAAATCTTATCTCCCCAAGTAGATTTTACATTCCTTTTACTATCCTTTCCTCTTCCCCAGGAAGAGGTGCTAGAATCCTCTAAATAGTCTAAGTAAAACAGTTTGAACCATACATTCAATGAAAGATCAAACATTATATTTTCAACAAAATCACATATATACATACAAGTACACTTATAGGCTTGAAATTCTTGCCTTCTCTTGTCATTTGTTTGTCATTTTATGCTGGCATTCACTTCAGAATACCACAACTCTTCATTTGCTATAAATTCAGAACGTGGCAATCTGCCTCTACAGTCTTCAGTGGTTGTATGGCATACTTTGCATTTCTTAGATTATTTTAAACAGACCTATTCATATGTGAAACAAATATTTTAAAGTGGTAAGTCCTGTATTTTAAAAAGTACTTGAAATAAAATATTTGTGATTAAAGGCTGGATGGCGGCATTTATTACCCTCTAACACGTAGATGAAGTTGGCTTAAGTCACATTCTGCTTTCAGGACATTTCAATGGTCCTCTTAAGATTTATGCCAACATCCTCAGGGGCTTGTGTTACCTATACTGAGCACCCTATGAGACATACCAGTGAGAAGGAGTTCAGGCTCCAAACTATCGCAGACACTAAATTACTTCATTGTATAGATAATGTTGCTACTCTTCTGAAATTCTATTTCACAATCTCAACCCAAGCATCAACACCAGCCCCTAGACTGACTCCTTACCACCCAAAGTCAACAAAACAAAATGAAAACTAATAAGAACAAAACAACGGTTACACAAAGGCATTTCTGTGAGAGTAGACTCATTGAGGGCTTCAGGTAGAGAGAGTGGAAGTTTACAACGTAATAATGCCCCAACTTCAAATGAAATATCAGATCTCCCTGTTTCTAAAAGACCTTATTAACAATAATACTTTGATGCATTGCTTCGTAGTCCTCTTTCCTCTTTTGTCTATCCTGCTCTTGCCCCTACCTAAAATCCTGTTTTATTTTTTTCTTATTAATAGTAGAGAGTATTTTATCTATTTTTGTTGTTTTTTAACACCTGTTATTCCAACTCAAAGAACTTAATAATGTAACTTACAAAAGCTATTCACCTTTAAAGGGAATCTAGTTCTAGCTATTAAAATTATATATATATTTAAATTAAAAATAATTATGTTTTATTCTAAATCAAAATAAATACCAGCTTAATAAGTGAATACCAGCAATAATTTGGTTAATAATCTATCACTTCCTGGACCAAGGATTCTCATATTTCTCCTATCTGGTACACTAAGTACTTATTCCTTAAGTGTCCTTTGCTGAAAGAAATCAGAGTGAAGAATTAAAAAACAACTTCTATTAATTGTAGATAAATGCTTTGTTTAATTTTGATATATAAGTACAATCGATTTAAGAAAGAAGATACCAACTAAATTATTAAAAAGGAAATAGAATAATTATTTCCCAAATACCCATGAATTTAATTAGTAGACAGGAACATTAAATTTTCCCCAAGTCTTCTTATTACCCAAGGCTAAAAAGGAAATTTGATGTTCACACAGCTCTTGTTGGTTGGAAGTAAGAATAGTAGGGGTGTGTGTGTGTGTGTGTGTGTGTGTGTGTGTGTGTGTGTCCACATGCATGGACTTCAAGCATGGTGAATGGTTGGTTGTTTTTTTTGTCAATCAAACTGCTTTGTGGATCTGTTGAGTATGTTGCCTTTAAGGCTTTTTCCGTTAAATTATTCTTCCCATGTCTTTTTTTTTTCTGCCTGGCAACAGTCTGGCACTTTCATTTGCCAAACCATTTCTTATTCAAAGACCATCCCAGGTCTCAGTTCTCTAGGAAAACAAGTGATCTCCATCTGGGATGTGAGATGAGTATGCTGATCCAGTTCTTTGAGTCTTAGGTTTTTTGTTGTTGTTGTTGGTTTTTATGTCACAATATTATTTATGTTTAGGACATTTTCCAACATTGGCTTTGATTAAGACCCAGTTATATTAACACAGAAGTATAATTAAGGAGAAAGATAATTCTGGGGCTATAGAATACCTTTTATATGAATATTTTGGCATAAAATATGATGTTAAAGAGTGATATAAACTAGCTTTTCCATTTCCCTTATGAATGAAACAGGGAAAAGTGTAAGAATATGAGGGAAATACATAACTAAATTAAATTCCTAAAGCAATTTAAATTAATTTAACAAAACTATTATGGTATGGAAAGAGAACCATGCAGAGTTGAATTACACACAGTCAAAATTTACAATTATTTACAATTTAATGAAATAATTTATTTAAAAAAATACTTTAAAAGTTTTTACTCACTTCTTTTTATATTACATGCCCATGTAATCTCTTTATTCAACAAATATTTTCCGACACCTGCAAAATGCAGGTATTATGCCTATCATTAAAGATACAAACATAAATGAGACAAGATTCTTCCCTTTGTGGAAGGCATTGCTTAAAAGTGGAGGCAGAAACAATGCAAAGATTTTTAAATAAATACTAATTGACTAAAACAGAAGTCCAAATTAAATGAAGAGAGGAGGGAGGCACATGAAGGTACAAGGAGCGTTCTTAGACACAGTAATTCAGTTTAGCTGGAGTTTAATCTTATTAATTCCCACCATAATTTTAATAGCTCAAACAATAGGTATGTGGGCTTAAACCAAGGGGCAGTAGAAATGAGAAAAGATCAAGACATTTTGAGATATTCAGGATATAGACTCAATGAAAGAAGGTAACTGACAAGACATAGTAGGTTAAAGAGAGGAAGATGTCAAATATGACATTGTTTCTGGCTTAGGTAGATTGTAAGTTCATTACTTTGGAAGGAGAAAACTACAAGAAGACTAGGTTTGGATGTTCAGGTTAGTGTATGTTGTGCTTGAAATGCCCATAGAACGTGGGTTTGAGTTGGTTGTCAGAAATTTCACATGAAGCTTAGGAGAGAAAGTTGAGCTGATGACAGAGGTTTCAGATCATCAACATTGTGTCAAAGCTGAGCCATGGGTTGTTTAGTTAGGAAGGTACCCTAGTGGAAAACATTAATGGACATAATTGTATTCAGATTCAAATTTATACTATCTCTTAGTCTCATTGATCTAAAAACTCACTATCAAAATTATGCAGTGCTATGTCAAAATACATTTTCTTAATTCATCTCACTATACCTTCTAACTCTGGCAAATATGATAGTCAAATGATCTCTCTCCAGTCATCCTTGCTTATCTCCAAGCCTCACCAACATTTTCTGATCAGTGCATGCACATACTTTGCATTATTCATATAAAATAGTCATAAAAATAGAAAATAATAGATTTTTTGGCATTGATTATGTATTATATTACTCCAAGACATAAAAATAATCTCATGTAATATTTTGTAATTATACTTTGTATTTATTTATTAAAGTTTTCATGTAATTCAATCAATAAAACCCTGTGAGGCCAGGATAGGTATCTCCATTTTAAAAATGAGGGTGCTTAGAGTTATTAAGTTAATTGACTAAAGTATTACAATAAAATGGCTTTTTTTCACACCCAAACAATTTCTAACATGCAGAAAAGTGAATATAAACCTGAAAGAACTCTGTGTGTATTCATATTCACTGATATGATATGACATTATACATTATGACTAGGTGAAAATATCCTTAATTATTTAATCCTTTTTATACATACAACTTGTCGCTTTATCTCCCTTCTTTTAATTATTGCCTCACTGGGTTCTTGGAGTGTGTGGATAGTCCTGCAGAGAGTGACTAGTGACTGAGTTCAGAGCTGGTGAACAATAGTGAATGTATCATGGAAGCTCTACAGCCAAGTCAAAGTTATCTGCAGACCTCCCTTTTAATTCTCTTCTGATATATTTAACTTTCTTTTCAAGGGAATTATAGAATTAAACCAATATATTAGCAATCAAATAAAACTTTATACCTTTAGCCCTTGATTTTTCTTCACATCAATTCAACAAATATTCAGAGTACCTACATGGCATTGAATACTACACGCTGAGCAATGTGCTAGCAAGAGCGCATAGAGAGACTGAAATACCTAGCCCGAAGGCTTAGAAAATCTGTTTAGCTGAAGAATGTGGGCCTGCAGGCATGAAACCAGGTCTCTACCCAGTGTAAACAGGAAACAAGTGATGGTTATAATAAGGAAAACTGAGACTCCTTAGTGAACTGCTGGCAGACAGCACCTGAAGCAAACCAGGGGCCCAGCCACTCAGTGGGTAAATAACTGTTGTAAAGTGAAGAATATTCAACACTCCCTACTCCACCCGCCCCCCCCCACACACACTACTATGCCTACCTTAACCAACCCCTAGCCCCTATGTAATCGGAGTTGTTAAAACTTGACCCTTTGTTTTTGAGACTAGAATAATAGAAGGAGCCAAGAGTGGGTGTATAAAAGCTTTTAGAGAAAAGTATGTGGCTGGTGGCATTCATATCAGATGACACTGTGTTCCTGTCACACAGATTGAGTTCAGGTGCTTGAAACCTCAAGAGCCTCGGAGATTTGGCCTTTTGTCTGCCTTTTTTTTTCAATGTACTGCTTGTTCCGTCTTCCTGGCCCTCCTACTTTTAGAGGGCTCATAGAAATGACTACAAATAAATTGCATCCGACTCTAATAAAATGCCAAGTTAATTGAGTATACAATAGTATCAACTTTTTCTTTCTAGCACATAGATTCTGAGACCACAGAGGATTCTCATGAAATGAAGTTTATGATGAAGACCGGGGAGGCATTCACTAAACTAATTTGACAAATATTTATTCATCTATGAAAAGGCATCTTGACGATATAGAGGGTGTTGGCAATGGAAATGTTAAAGTGAATTGTACTTGGCCTTTAGGAAATCACAGTGTTAAAGTGAACTGTACTTGGCTTTTAGGAAATCATAGTGATGATGATGATGATGATGATGGTGATGACGATAATATCAATGATTTATTGACAATATTGATTGATGATTGCAATAGGCTTCTTTTATGGCCTTTGCAATATGACTTCAAATTTTAGCCTCATAGAATTTCATTTCCCTATCTCTTCCTGAAACGCATGAGTGTGGTCTCTCACACACATATTACTTATATACAAACTATTTATTATAGTTAATGGCTTTATTTTATGGAAAAGGAACTATAAAATTTAGAGAGGCTACATAACATGCCCAAAGTCATACAGGTAGTGAATGCCATATTTGAAACTTAAGAGCAGATCTGTTTGATCTTGATTCGCATATTCCATGATGCTATACTTTCTGTAGCTCAGTAGTTCACAACAGGAAATCATTTTCCCTCTGGAGGACCTTTGGCAATGTCTGGAGATAATTTTAATTGTCATGCCTAGGGTGGGGTGCTACTAGTACTAGTAAGTAGAAATTGGGGATGCTGCTTAATATCCTAAATTTAAGAGGACATCCCCTTCAGCAAAGAATTATCTGGCCCCAAATAGCAATAGTCCCAAGGTAGAGAAACCTTGATTTAGTTGTATTGACAGCCAGCCACACTTGTAACTCTAATTCTTAGAAAACTGGACAAAATATTTGAGTGGTGGTATACGTGAAATGTAATAGAATAAAAAAATAACTTTTGCCTAGAGTGTGTGGGAAGGCCTTGTGGGAGAGAGGATTTGAGCTTGGTTTTAAAAGATGAATAGAAATGTGGGCACTATAGTTCTTTGTGGATTGATTGGTCGAAGCTTGAGGTTCCTAGGCAAGCTTAGTACAATATTTCTCAAAAAAGAATGTTAAAGTCTTTTTAAAATAAAATCTTATTCAGACCTCAAATATATAAAACTGGTAAAAATAGAGCAGCTCTAATTGATGTAATTTCAGAACTGAGGCAGGTTACCTGCTTAGCTTCTTCCTTTTTTTTCACACCCTTTCTCCAAACCCTCAGGAATCTGTTTTTCTAACATTATTAATAACACTTCCTTTCTTTTCAAAAGAATCTTGGCTTGGATGATAAATTATATGGTCACCCACCCTATGAGGAAATCTAGTGTTCTAAGGAACATGGGTTTGGTAATTACTGAGTCTGATTTTTTTCTCTCTCCCTTTTGAAAATAAGAAACATGAATCCTTTCCTAAATATTAGAAGTTTACAGTGCATAATAGCATCATTTTATGGAAAAGAGGACTTTAGGACTTAAATTAGGAGACCTGGGTCTAAGAACTTGCTCAGTTGTGTACTAGCTATTTATTACTGGGCAAATCTCTGGAACACTTGAATCCTCATTTTACCTGTTAGATTCCCTGTGCATTGATTGCCCCATAGTGCCTAGCATCTTGTCCAACAAGTTTTCTGAAATTTTTGATTTCTAACCCCTGCTTTATAGCCTATTTTGTTTAGGCTATTAACTTTACCTTATGAATATTGTTCTTGACTTCTGGATTATAGTTATTATTATTATTATTATAGAATTTTTAACTATAGACTTGGGCTTTTCATCTGTATATTTCTTCATGCTCCAGACTCATGTATCTAGCTGACTATTATACATCTCTGAGACTTACTGGCAAGACATCTAAAAAGACATCTAAAATAACACACATCTAAAACAGAATCTTTGATCTCTGCACCTCACCACCTCCAATTCCTATTCCCACAGGCTTTTCCAACTCATTAATGATATATATCACCATGTACCCAACTGCTCAGACAAAAAATCTAGATGGCATATTCGATTCTTCTGTTCTCATCTCCTATATTCATTCAATCATATCAGCAAGTCCTGTGACTCTACCTTGAAAAAGTATTCTCAGTTCAACCAGTTCTTATGTTCTCCACTGCTATCTGGTCCAAGACACCACCTCTTTCCTGGACTTCTGAAGTGACCTCCAAACTCATATCATCTTCCTGCTTCTATTCTTTCCCCTGACAGTACATTCTCTAAATAGCAGCTGGAATTCTTTTTAACAAATGAGACATTAAACTTGTTTTTATAATCACTTCAATCCAAGTTCTTAATATGGTCCGCAAGATTCTTCATGCCCAGTTCTCTGACCTCTTCATTTTGATCACTATAATCCAGTCTTATTGACCTTTTCTGTGTTCCTTAAATAAACTAAGCTCATTTCTACCTCACAGCCTTAGCAGGGCTGTTACTTTATTCCTAGAATACCTTCTTCAAGTGACTGCCTCTTTTTTATTCTTTGGGTCCCAGTTCAAGTTTTTCCCCTCAGAAACACTTGCTCTGAATATGATATATAAATAAACCCTCAATCTTATTACTCTGTATATCTTTACCATATTTTATTTTCCGTCTAGATCTTTTTCACTACCAAAATCACTTGTATCTATTTTTACTTTTCGTCTGATACCACAAGAATGTAAGTTCCATGTGAGCAGGATTCTTACCTGTCTACTCACAATACTTAGAACATACTTGGAGTAGAGTGTAGCTGCTTCAACAATATTTCTTGAATGATTTTAGAAGGCCTTTTATCTGTTAGTGACACAGAGAATTAATCTATAGTACCAATAGTAATGATTCATATAAACATGGAAAGTTAAAGCAGCTAAAACAACATAGCACTGGGTACACATATAGCTGGTAAACAAACTAAAAAATCACATATTTTTTTGACATTAAGAAGCAAAATTTGGCCTGATGAGAATTATTCTTAATAGAGTTAAACACAAAATTAACAACCACAATTACACTCAGGAAAATAATAACGTTTAAAATAATGTCCTCAGAGGAAAACATAGTTGCCAAATTTAAAATGAACGAAAATTAAATTTTTGTTGTTAAAGTTGCAAAGGAAAAAATTTGTTCAGTGGAATTTTTCAGAAAAATTTTTAAAAATGGGAAAAAATAAAAATTATTTAACCATATTGGATGAAAATTATTCAATGAATTTAATTGCCTCAGTGTAATTCATGACAGATACATAATATTAATAAAAATTTACTAATGCTTATAAAGCTTTGATAAAGGTTTATATTAAAAATATAGAGATAAGAAAAACAAAGTAGCAATGGTTAATTTACTAATACCAATATTTAGATGTCTTCTAAGATCTCAAAGAAGATGCTGGTACTGGTAATAAGAGGTACTTCCTGTCTATCTTTGCTGCTATACATGAAACTCGGAGAGGATAAGCAAAAACGCTACTTGTCTGTTAGATCTTTTAACCTCAGTGGAGTGTGCTTTTTTAAATTAGTGTTTTTGTATTAACCAATTAGGTAAACATTACTTTTAAAAAAAGTAGAGGGAGAAATACCTTAGGCTATTCTGAAAAACCCACAGATATTTAGGTGCTCTAGCAAAATCTGTGTTGTCTCATCATCAGGCACTAATTTTTTTCTTCTGATATTAGCTAAAAAAACACATCGATTTTAAGGCCTCTTTTCAAAAGCGCAAACTGAGGCTCAAAAAAGGGGAAGGGAATTTACAAAGTCACACTACTAGCAAATAACAGAAGTTGCATTTGCATGGCTTTTTCTTTTTTCTCTTTCTTTTTTATTTTCTTATGGGCTAAATCAACTAGAAATGATACATTCTAAATTTTAAATTTTAGGGTTTTTATCTTACTAGTAAAGAAATAACCTAATATGGAGAATAAGTTTCCCCAAGGGAAATTTGCTATAGAATTAAGAATCCAGGATAAAAGCTATGTAGACAATTGGATTATGGTGAAAGGCTATAGGCTTCTCCTTATTTATTGAACTGTCACTCTTAGTTCCATAAAGCAAAGACTAACTAATGGAGAAATGAGAAAGATAATTTATATAGTATGCTTAATAATTTGAATTGATATTCAAATATACTCTAAGAGATTTAATTTAGATTTATGATCTAGTTTCCTAGGAAACAGATTTGGATCTCACTATGAATAGGCTCTTTTTCTAAATGTATCTTTTTTTATTATGATACAGAAAGTGGAATGACTGTTGGCAAGTCATATGCCTTTATGAGCCTTTGTCTCTAACATGAAAATAATTTTATCTTCCTTTACCTGCATGATAGACTTATATTGGAATGAGATAATTGATATAAAAGAGTTTATTGGAAATATAAAGATATGAACTTTCTCAATCATTTACTTGTTTATATCTCTGTTTGAAATGTTCCCTGACTTATCAATTTGACTTGGCTTGACCAAAGGAAATTTTTTTTAATTCATTTAACTTAAAAGTTTAGTGTAGGCTGATCTAGTAATTCAAATGCCTTTGTCAAGAATTTATCTCTCTTCATATCTTAGCTCTTTCACCTCTGTTGGCTCCATTCTCAGTCAGATTCTCACTATACATCACAAAAATGACCATGAATACCTCTAAATTTGTATTTTATCAGTTTCACAATACTTTGGTCATGCACTCATACCTGAACCAATCTCTACCCAGAAGGATGGGTTCCTCTGATTGGTTAGTCTTGAGTCAAGTACCAAAGTTCCACTTAAACTAGTTGGGCTAAATGGAGAGGGTGGTTTTCCAAAGGAAAATGAAAATACTCATATTCCAAGAAGAATCTCAATTGGTGGAAGGATACTGGGTTAGAATAAATAGCAGCTGTCAGCTGGACCCTCCCTAACCCAATTTCACTGATTAAAACCCTATTAACCCTTATAGGATTATCTTGAGTCACAGTTTAGTCATTTCTATTTTCTAACCATTTATGATTTCTCCCTCTTGTGTTGCTTTAGCATCTTGTGCCTCTTTTTGCTATTTTTTTTGTGAACTTTGTATAATCATTATAAATTCATTTTATAGATTATCACAGGGTCATTTTTTTGATGGCAGAGACTATATCTTCTTTGTGTTTAAATCTTCAGTAACACTTAACAGGTATTTGATTCTTAATAGACTATCTGCAAATTTATGAAACCAGCTTCTTAATGTGTTTACAAATTATGAATAATAAAAAATAAACAAGATAAAACAGATGATTTTATGTACATAATTTATTAACTGGTTAATTTATTAAAAGACTAGCAGAAGCAATATTAACAATCCTAAGAAACGATTTCTGTTTAAGAAGAATAACCGCAGCCCCGAGAGTGGTCAATTTTTGTAAGAATTGGCTGGGAATGGGGATCCTCTGGACCTAATCTGTGTTCACTAACTCTGTGCCTTCTTTTCCTCTTCAGTTGTCTGGGTTCACATCTAAGCTTGTTCCAGCTATCCAGAATGCACTCAAGAGTTCAAGTGGATCTGAAAGACAAAAGGGACTGATGGTGTTAACTGAACCTATTTTGATTGAGACCTACATGGGGCTGATGTCGTTCATTGGAAACCGCAACAAACTTGGCTATTCCCTTGCCCGTGGGAGTATTGGTTTTTAAGACTCTTTTTGATGTTTAAGTACATTATCCACAGATGTATCATTATTGAAGATTCTGGTTCAGCCTGTCAGACTGAAACAATTAACTACTTTTAAATGATACTACATGATTTTGAATATTTAGTATCTTAGGAAATTTAAAATCATGATTAGTCTGATAGATGTACACTTCAGATTTCATATAAGTATAATCAATTTTTCTAAAACCAGAAAATAAATCCTCCAAAGCTCATCAAATAATATTATCAAATGAATACCTGATCATAAACTCAGGGCAGACCTTCTGGGTTCTTGTTCCTCAGTCCTCTAACTGTAGGCATTTTCCAGGTCTTGATCTTTAGCCTTTTGATCCTGATCTTCTCCTTTATTGGGAGTCTCACTGTCTGTATTATTTTAGCTACCCTTTTTATGAAGATGATGTCCAAATCCATATATGCATCCTTGATATTTCTTCATGATTCAATTTTGCATTTGTGTATGCTTACCATCTATATCAGTGTTCCAATGGCCTCTCACGTTCAGCATCTTCAAATTTCTAGATTTCTCTGTGGCATTTTTATGGTCCCAGTCATCATCCTTGAAATCTATCAGTTTATATTTCTTTAAATTCCATGCCAAATACACTCTAGTTTAGCTGTGTGGGCTGCTATAACAAAATACCACAGATTGGGTGCCTTATAAACAACTTAAGTTTTTCTCACAGTTCCGGAGGCTAGAATTCTGAGATCAGGGTGCTGGCATGGTCAGGTGAGAGTGCTCTTCTGAGGTTACAGCCCTCTTGTTTTAGCTTCACGTGGCAAAGGGGCAAAGGTGTTCTCTTTTTTATGAAGGCTCTGCCCTTGTAATCTAATCACTGCCTAAAGGTTTCACCTCTTAATACTATCATACTGAGCTTTAGAATGTCAACATATTAAATCGGAGAGAACACAAACATCTAAACCGCAGCAGTACCACATCTATATGTGACTTAACATTGTACTACAATGCTCAGATGTCAAATTGTTCATTATTCTTTCAAAATTGTTTATATACTCTTTGTTTCTATTCTTACAGGTGTATTATTAGATCAATTTTTCAATTGTATTCACCTGAATAATAACCATAGCCTGTTTTTTTTTTTTTTTTTTTTGAGGTCATAGCCTTTTAATTGGTATCCTTGCTCCAAGGCTGACCCTCTTCTAATCCATCCTGCTCTCAGTTGCCAGATTCCTAAAGCACAATTTGATCATATCACTCCTTGCTTAAGAATTTTCAGTGGCTTATTTCCTTATGTAGTTTTTTGTTCAAGCTTTCTTTCTTTTTTTTTTTTTTTTTATTAGCAGACCCTTTCTTTCTAATAGATACTTAATATGTAAAATAGAAGTAGGACCACTGTGACTGAGATGGAGGTGGGAATGCCACTGGTCTCCTCTTTTTTAGGTCTCAAAGAAGCTCCCTGTGGAATGTCTGTGGATCCTAAAGAGTTTTAAGGAGTGTGTTTTCAAAAATATTGTCTAACTTGTTCTGTTTTCATTACTCTTTTCTCTTATTTTCTCTTTGTTTCTTCTTGACTTAAGTCTAATTTTGAAGAACTCTGGAGATTATCTCATCTTTATCATTTCTTCAAGTTTCTTTTAGTTTTTAATTTTTTCAATTTTATTTTATTTTTAATTTCTTTTGAAAAAAAGTTTTGAATATTGAACACTGTAAACATTATAATCAACTTTTTTCATGTCCCACGACCCAAAATTGAGACACCTTGGTTGATAATCGAGTGAAAATTTTCAGATAATATTACATTTTTGCTCATGTGAAGTCTATTCTTGAAGTCTTTCCTCTGAAAAACTTCCTCAAGTCCAAAGATTTGTCTTCTGATACACTCACAAACATCAATTTGATGCAGGTATTCAAAACTCAAGCCTTCAATAAACTTTATTTTATCTCTGTCTACTTCCATAAGTATTTTTCTCCCTCCCTCTCTTTCCCATTCTCAGCACCCACTCTTTTTCCCCTATGATGACAAATATTGTTACAGTCCCCAAGGCAGGAAACTTCTATTCATACTGTAAAAGGAAATGTTGAAATTCTTAGCTGTCCTGTCAACAGTAGTGGAATGAAAAGTCGTTAGATTGTTTTGGCAGTGGTTCTGAAGTAGACATAATTGGCAAATTATTATAACACTTCTGCCCAAAAATCTCTATTTGCCTCAAGACAGTGGCATTTGTTGGCAGACGCCTCTAAAGTGTCCAGCCCATTCTTTTGAGTTACCATTTAAGGATCAGCCTGACAATTGACTTCTCTCTGCACAGTTGTCCCCTTTGTAATCTAAGTTGGACTGTTCCCAAATGACCTTCTAAAGGACTCAGTGCATCATCAATGGAATTAAATCAGAAAAGATGAGAGGAGGTAGATATCTCTTAGCCCTGAGGTCCAGTCTATAACAATAGGATAAGCAGTTAATGATACTGAAGCATTTTAGTATGCAGAAGTGTGAACTCAAATGACTGGAGAATTATCTTCACATTTTAGAAAGGCTGTTCTGTGGGATAAGTAATACATGAGATCTAGAAAGTAGAATTGTGATCAAAAGATGAAAGCATATAAGAATTTAAAGGGTAATTTAAGCTAAGAATAATCTTACAGTTAGAAATGTAAAAGAAAAATGGCATGGATTGCTTCTTGAAATAGTGTTCAAGTAGAGACAGATAAAGTGGATATTGTGAAAAGGACTGCTGAAGGGATGACTAATATAATCCTTTAACCTATGATTTTTATGATTCTCCAAATAATTATTGCTATTGATTAAATAATTAGATTCTTTGTTGTTTGCAAAAAGTTAAATCAGTCATATGAGACCCTGAAAAATGACCTTCCTAAGATTCAATTTCCTCATCTGCAAAACAGAGACAATGATACCTCTTCTGCCTTCTTCATAGAGGTCTTGTGAGGGAGGACTCAGTAAAATGAGATTAAATTATTTCATTAAATAAAAATCTTTGAGTACCTGCCTGTAGAATGATGTGACTTTTGCAGCAGAAAGTGGGGCAACATCCAAAGGAGTTAAATTCAGTTGTCTCAGGAAATGTTTTTTTAGTTAATGTGGGCCCACTGACCATCATTTTCTCATTTGAAATTTGGGAACTTGGGATTCTCACTTGGTATCCTTGTCTTTAAGCTCAACTAACATCTACAAATCAGGAAACCTATATGTGAACCTGGGCTTTTTCTTTAGACTATTATCTGAACTATACCAATAAAGTTTTCAAAAGGGGCATCATAGGTTCTATTGGGAATAGGATTAGATACAAGAGGTATTAAGTACAAAGTACATCATAAGAATGGCATAGTCACTCATCTCCTTTATCTAATCTTTTCTTTAATTATTAATTTTATTGGGATGACATTGGTTATATAAGATTATGTAGATTTTAAGTGTTCACATCATCTATATATTGCATTGTATGTTTTCACCACTCAAAGTCAAGTCTCCTTCTTTCACCAAATATTTGAGTTTATTCTTTTTATCCCATACTGGAATTTCCACTAGAAAATCCCCAGTAAGTCTCCTTTCAGAAATTTCTTGAACATTTCTATTAACAGCTTGCTGACAGTTTTCTGATACCTCTTGAGCAGCTCTGATGGTTACAAAATTCTCCTTCTGTAAACTTAGACCCTGTAATGTCTATCTGCCATCTTTTTTATTTAAAAAATATTCTGATATTGGAGTAGGTTC
The DNA here is from genome assembly GCA_030015415.1 of Cynopterus sphinx. Lineage (NCBI taxonomy): Eukaryota > Metazoa > Chordata > Mammalia > Chiroptera > Pteropodidae > Cynopterus > Cynopterus sphinx. Next base: position 44,961,909 of record CM057380.1, read on the forward strand.
AGCTTGGGTTTTCAAATCAGGATGAGGAATATTTGGATACACAAGCAAGGTGGATCGATTCTCTACCATTTATAAGAAGAGGAGTGGTCAAGAACCACCATGCCTGACCTAGTGAGCAATAAGGCCTCTTTCAAAGCTTGCCTTTGACCAGCCTCTGAAGTAGAAAAGAAAGGAGACCTTACAAGTTTAGATCTTTTGCCATGAGGCCCATTCTCTGCTGAAACATTACTAAGGAAGCCAATTCACAGAGCTATAAGACTAAAGCATATAAATCATCTAATCTAGTGTTTTTATTTCACAGAGCAAAGACCTACAAAATGGAAAGGAATTGCTCAAAAAGCAGATATTTTGGGCAATACTAGAATTAGATCCGAAAGCTTCTAATTTCCTATTCCTGGTCCACTTCTATTTACATATATCTTTCTTTCAAGATAAGGCATGCCATCTAAATTGGTGTTCTCATAGTTGCTAGGTTAATTCTGAGGTGAGAAAAAAATAGGTCACTGTTATTTAAAGGGAATTTCCAGAAATGTCCTGTATTTTCATAAAGGTTAAGGTCACTCATAGAGCTTTCTGATTTTCTATCTGATCAAAAAACCCAAACAAAGCTGCGGAAGCCAGCACAGCCAGCAAATATTTTGTAAGACGGATTTACCTCTGCTTGGTATTTTGTGGGGCAGGAGAGGGGCAGACAAAAGTATTAAATTTAGGCTTTAAAGTTCCTCAGAAATCTTTTACTCACAAGAAACCAGGTTGGAGAAAAGAAGATGACTCGTGCCAAGGGAAAGAAAGAGAGAGGCTAATACCTGTGGTTTTCAAAGGTTAACAACAACAAAAAAGCCCAAGTATTTGCACAGGGATAAATGCTCATTGGCTCTTGGCCAATAATTATACAAGAGTTTGTGCCCACATCCTGTAGCTGTGGTTTAGGGACGCTGCTCATGAGTGACTTCTTATGCTTAGTGGCAGGAAGCTTTAGTCACTGATGTGTAAACTCACCTTTGGTCTGCACCTCCTACAATGTGCTCTGAAGGGAGGTAGGGGGTCAGGTCTCCTGATTTCCTTGGAGATACCAGATCCTCAGAGGCTAAGGAATAACTCCTTTAGTGGTCTTGAGAGTGATGGAGACTTGATCAATACCTATTCTACTCAATTGAAGCAACCCCTTAGGATAATTCTGTAGCCACAAGGAGGAATTATGATATCCTCTCCTAAACCCCCACTTTAGCCTCAAAACTAAAACCAAAAAAAAAATGTGAGCTATTTTTCATTTCAGGGATGCAATCAGTGTGAAATTTAAGAGGCAAAGTCATGAGCTTGTTCCTGAGCCTAGATTTTGTATCTGATGAACTATTTTATACTCAATTATAAAAAGTTCTTAGTAGACATCTCACAAGTCTCCTTTTTAGTGAAGACAAGTGGAATTAACAAGAAATTGCTCAAATATCATATGGTGAATTTCTGGCAATACTGGAATTAAATTCTAAATCTTCTAATTTCCTATTTCTGGCCCACTGCTCTTTCTGTATATCTCTATTTCCAGGGAAAGGTATTTCATCTAAATCAATGTATCATAGTTGATATATATATGTGTGTATGTATATATGTATATATATATACACACACGTATATCTCTCTCTATGTGTGTGTATGTGTGTGTGTGTATATATGTGTGTGTGTGTGTGTGTATAATCATGATGCTACATTATGGATAGAGAATATGTTTGGATCAAGATCTCTAAACCACCACCTTCTTGCTCACATATTGTCCACAATGTCTACCACATTCATCTCAGAAATTCCTTTTCCTTCCTTTCACGTTCTCTGCTCATTCTATGGAATCATTGATTCTGGGATTGCAAGGGACCTTAAAGGTCATCTAGTTTAGCATCCTACCTATTTCAGGAATGTGCTCAACCAAAATGTAGAGCAGATATCGACTCGGTTTCTGCAATAACATACCCCAGGCAGATTCCACAGCGGCCAATTCTTCTGCTAGGCAGCTACATCAAGTAGAAGTTTTTATGAATATTGCATCCAAATCTTTCTCCTTGGAAATTTATCTATTTGATCCTTCTTCCTTTAAAATTATCCAGAATAAATCAATTTCCTGTCTCACGTGGTTATACTTTAAATAAAGGCAGCTAACCGGTGCTCTCTCAACTAAGTAGTTTTACTTTTGTTTTTCACACATAAGCCCCAGTTACTACAGTCATTCTTCATGCAATGGATTATCTCAAGCCCTCAATGAATTTTTTTGAGGACTATTCTCTTTGGTTAAGATTTCTCTTACAATATTGTATTCAACACTGTCATGACAGTTCATATATAATTTGACTAGAAAAGATTAGAGTGTAGTTACTTTTCATTTACCAATGTTGTTATTAATGAAATCCAGATTTTCTTTATCATTCTATTTGTTCACATAAAACTTACTGCCACTTTTATACTGTATATAATATAACATTTTTTCTGTTTAGTAATCTCATTTAAAGAACAAATGGGACCATGTTAGTATGGATTACTCATAGTGAACCTATTTTAGATCCTAGTAATCACTATTTTTATTTTTTGACTTAAATTTGTTTGTTAATTTTTTTTTGTTAAAGTTCCGTTTAACATTTTACCCTGAGTTAATGTCAAAGTTACCATTTTTTAGTATCTGGTAACCAGCATTATTTTTAAGTGGTTATTTCTGTTTTCAGTCTAGACGACAAGGTGGGCATGGTTTCCATGATGGAGAGCTGAGCCAAGGCAATGATGAGAATGGTATGACCCACAAAGAACTTTAGTATTGGTCAGTTGATTGTTTGGTCCCTAGAGCAAAAAATTGATGGACAAGCCATTCAAGTCTTGTTTGATCTGTGCAAGCAAAAGAGAACTGAAGTCTGACTTTAATCTAAACCTGCCATATCAGTACCATTATCCCCATTGAATTCAGATTGTCCAATTCAATGGCAACATTTCCCTCTGTAATTTTTGGCCAGCAGAGAATATCCAGAATGAAGCTGTTCAAGAATGTTGGGATTCCCCTCACAAATGTATTCTTCATGGCCTTGATGAAGAAAGTGTCCCTAGAACCTTCTTAGGAGACATAGTTAGAAGGTAGGTAAGGAGGTCTAACAAAATAAATCCACTTTAGCATTTCAATCTCCCTAAGTCCTTTGCTGTATGTATTTGTTCAGTATATACTTCCTTTGGCCCATATTTTATTCAATTGACCAGGCAAACATTTAGAGCCATTTTTAGTGTCTTGAACACGTTGAATCCAGAATTTTAGCCTTGTGTACTCTAATCAATAAATATTATCTATTCCAACATTATGTTTCTTCCACCCCAAAATAATCCTCTTGGGATCAGTTCCCATACATGTTCTCCAGTTTTTTGCTTGTGTAAATTGGCAAAACTTCACAATTATTTTGGAGTATATTATACCTCCCATTAATCACACTTTTTTAGTTACTTGTAAGAAGCCGAATTTGGTTATAAGTCTAGAAACAATGCAGAATGAGAATGAATTAATGCTCATATCATCAAGTGTTGATTTCAACTACAGCTATTGATCCAGATGAGTGTGAGTGTGTGTGTGTGTGTGTGTGTGTGTGTGTGTGTCTGTTTTGTTTGAGAAAAACAATACATTTTTGTTCTCTGGCACCTGGTATGCAAGTTATTGGTCTGATGAATTTTTATTTTTTTCTTTTTGCCTGTAATTAAAGATCATCAGAGGCAGTTTGATATCAGCTGTTCAGATCACTGGTATATCCAGGGTTATATCAACCTTCCAAACCTATGTCCTATTCCAGTCAATATGGAACTTGATCATCTCTCTGTTCCATTGGTCTATTTCACTGATGATATCATGTTAATTTAACCAGGTGAACAATAGCAAGTATTCTAACACTTGTGTGACACACGCATAGAATATAACTACCCCAAATTCTAGGGCTTTTGTCACCAAAAGTTGTACTGATGACTTTTCTACAATATCAGTAGTCTGGGACATGTCAAGGCAGTTAGAAAATCTGTTCTATTACAAAGAAAGAACCACAATGCTTATAAGGTTCTTTAGGTTTCAAAGGCAATATATACCTCACTTAAGTCTGCTATTTGAACCCGTTGATCAAGTAATCCAAAGACTGCTAATTTTGAATGAAGAACAAAACAGGAGAAGGATCTGGAGTAGGTTCATGGTGCTGTACAAGTTACTTTATCATGGGCTATATATCCAGCAGATCCAACAGTGCTTAAAGTATCTGTGGCAAATAGAGATCCTGAATGGAAACTTTGGCTAGCCCTTTTAGGTGAGTCCCTAGATATATCTTAAGATTTTAGCAAAGGTATTCTCTTAGATAATGTTTTTTTTTTTTTTTTTTTCTCTTTTGATTTGCTACTGGGCCCTAGTAGATACTAAGCACTTGATCATAGGTCAAAAAGTGGTAATGCGGCCTAAGCTGCCCATACCTATGGTTTTATGGAATGTTTTCTACAGTCAATGGACTGAGGAAAAGCTGTTGAACTTGATTTAAAAATGGTTGTGTATGATACAACACATCACCTGAAACTGGACAGCTGTGGCACCTACTCTATTGTTATAGTAAAAGACTGTGGTGAAGGAAATTCCTCCTTTATGTCCCACTTCAAAACTACTTTCCATTTTATAAATGAAGAAACTGATATCTGGAGTAGTGCTATGACCCAGTTACTGTCACAAATACCTTACAAAGCCACCACATCATGCTAGTGAAAGAAACATGATTCTACTTCTTCTATTTTGCCTATATTGGGTTGGGTTCAGTTTCACATAATATAAACAATTCTATATTTTAAACACAAAATGTTTAACATATAGAAATAAGTACTGACATGTTGCTAGAAAGTCTGGAGGCATAAGATTTAGGCTGGGACTCCAGAAGTGATTCCCTGAACAACATTACAAATTAGCCCAACAAAAGATTGGTTATCTCTGTCATAAATAGGAAGTTAAAAAATCAGGAGATTGAAATCTCAACAGCAGGCATCAGGATTGTACCACACCTTACATACAATCTAATGATTAGGAGTTTCCACTAGATTGACTGTCTCCAGAGCCATGTTGCATCTGCTAGGTCTGCACTAGCAAAATGAACATGACACATTCTTCTTCCTTCCTCCTTATTTATCCTAAAGAAGGACATGGGAAAAGTATTCCATTTCTTCCTCTTAATAGTAACTGCAAGAATTTATTCAGTGTTTTAGGTACCAGGGAGTGTGCTAATGTCTTCACATTCACTATATTAATGGACTTTCAGCTACCTCTCAAGAATAAATTAATGTCACAAATTCTATATTGTAATGACAAAAGTACACGGAGACTAAGAATGCACACTCATAGGAAGGAGACCCGGATTTAGTTAGGACACAATCAAATCCAAAATCTGGTTGCAAAGGAATCTGAAAATTATACTAATTTATAATTTCTGTTGTACCAAAGCCCCACTTGAATACAATCAAAACAAATGTTGAACTGGTCATTTTACTGAATCCACAACTTGATTTATATTATAGATAGCTGTTAAACTATTTTCTCCCTTGATTGACTATGGATTTCTTAAAAGAAACCCAATTTCTCCTCTAACACAGACCTTTACATATATTAGGCAATTAGTAAATGTATTTTATGATCCTAATGCCATAGGTCTTTTGGTTTCAATTAATTTCAGTGGCACACGTTTAAGCTTTTGTGAAACTACTGATTTTTGTAGTCTGGTTTTACAAAGCAGCAGACCAACACAGGCCTCCTCACTGATTTTAGAAAAAAATAGTCTTTTCATTTTACCAAAAGGTTTTTATTTCTCGGACTTTGTTGTGGTTACATCAAAACACATAGCAACACTCAGAATGTATCATAGCTACACAAAGTGAGGAATGGCATTTTACTTGGGTAAAAAAAAAAATCATGAAGAAGACTAGCTGAGTGATGTCCAGAGTGCCAGTCAGGAGCTTGTCAGCTTTAGAACAGAGTTTGTTTAGCAGAAGTGTGGGCTGTACCTAGAATAAGCAGAACATAGTGACCTGGTCGATACTCTGGCCAGAAAAAGCATGAAAGGAAGAAGTCATGAGCTGACCACTGTCAGCTTCGAGGGAATGAGCAGCAAGTAGCAGAGACTCGCTATTGGATTCTAGTGAATTTTTAGATGACAATTCCAACACTAAAGGTAGAGAATATAGGAAGTAAAATGACTTTCACAGGAAATACAGTGTGTTCAGATTTGGATAAATTGAGTATAAAGGGCTATGGGACATCAAGAGAAATATTCCTGTTTAATCAGAGGGTACATGTGAAGACAATTGCTCACGACACGGCATGTTTGGGTAGAAATAAAGGTCAAGGAGTGGTAGGTAAAACCTCAAATGTGAATGAGATTGCTTAGATTGAGGGCATAAAACTTTCTGCAATAATGGAAAATTCCATAATTATAGGATGTCCAATATAGTAGCCCTTAGCTATGAAATATAGCAGATAAGACGTAGAAACTGAAATTTTTATTTTATTTTAATTAATTTAATTTTTCATAGCCATGTGTGTCTAGTGTCTATCTTACTGGACAATATCTTAGATGTAGAATAAAGAAAAGAGATGGCTGAAAATAAAATCCTTACTAATAGCAATATTGAATATCTGAGGTGATCCTGATGCTACCAAAGATAAACAAAAATATGGTTTTTTTTTAGTTTTATTTTTTATTTTTACAAAGAGCTTATGTTGGACACCAGGAGCTTCCCAACTCATTTTTTCATACTTCTAACTTAGTGATAACTTATTTTAAGAGCCTTTATTTCTGGTTCTGCTGGCAGTTACCTTTATTACCTCTGAAAAATGTGTTTTTATTTGTATGTATTGATTTGTCAGCATCAGATATTACCTACTGACTTTTATCTATGAAATAACAGACTTAGTTCACACACACTGTACTTCACACTTCTCTTTCCTCCTTAAAAGTTTATTTCCACTTTTCTGTTGACTATATTTGTTACTTAAATGATATACTTTTACTTATATTCCTCTATCACCTTTAATTTGTATCACATCTCCCCTCTGTGAAAATAAAAGCTAAGGAGATAACCCTAGCTTTTTTTTCAGCAATGCTTATTTTTTGTCTTTGGTCAAGTATGTATTTACATCTACATTATCCAGGCTTTAAACATTTACCTTCTGTTCTGGAATCATATTAAGTGTGTCCCACTTACTTGCACATAGTAATTCTGAGGAAAGTAGTGATGCAGCTTGTGGAAGAAAGAATGTGAGACAAATTATCTGTTGGTTTGCTTTGGTTCTTATTCTTACTTTTCTAGGGCAAAAATAATTCATTGTCTATATATCTTCAAATTTATCATATATTTTATATTTTTTGATTTTCTTTTAGACCAATAAGTTGTTAATATCTTTGTTTTGCAGGTAAAGAAATAAAAATAAATAGAACAATTTGACCAATGTCACATGACTGGGAAGTAGGTAAGTTGAGAGTAGGTCAGATTTTCTGATGACATATCACCTCAGAAATCTGTTCTCAATAAGGTTTTCTAACTATCTAAGTCTACAAAAAAAAGAAAAAAATTGTGTTGAGTTTCTTGCTTCAGGTCTACAATCCATAGTTCATGTTGGAGCAGAAAAATTTAAAGCTTGTGTGCTATGACCACATTTTCTTTCAAGGAACTGTAGAAATGCCTCTAGGCATCTGATGTTTCATGAACCCAAGTTGGCAAATGTTTACCGACGGGTAAAGAATCATCTAACATTAAACTAACATTTACCAAGCACTCACATGCTAGTGTCTAGATTAAGATATTTCATAAATATTGTCTTATTTAATCCTCACAATAAGTCTCTAAGTAGAGAATATACTAGAGATGGCAATAAGTAGTTTGAGTTTTAATAATTCATCAATACGATTGAGTCTTTTCCTTCTGTAAAATGGGCTAGAATAACCAGGCCCCCAGATATATATCACAAATATGCATATTTGGAAGATAAATTTGGTAAAATCAAATGAGATTAAGTGACTTGGTTGCATTGGAGATAAGTAGTATACAAACATAACACTGATGAATAATGATGCAGTGTTATAAGGCTTTGCTCCTGTCACTAGAAATGAAATTGACCCCAACAGATTGGGGAACTGTTCCTGTACACCTAACAAAAGACTCCAAATTTCTTCTAAACTGCTAAATTCCAATGAAGATACTGCTGGAGTGACTGCATAGAAAGAATGGATTCCTGATTCAGAAACCCTACCCAGAAAATATCCTATCATTCTCAGTAATCCTATGATTGATGAAAACTTATTAAAGAGGTAATCTCAGGCAGGGGACAGGTCCAAATTTTATGCAGCTTATATATGATATGTCTATCAAGTTTCTTCCACACATGAGATGAGATTTGGAAGAATCTTTACAGACTACCTCCTACCTCTGTATATTTTAAACCGTGTTCTTCTCCACTATCCTCATGTTTCCTGTGCCAGATGCCTCGGGGCCTATTTGTATCTGCATAAAAACTAAACTTTGCCCCCCTCCCTCCTTTTAATCTTGGCACTAGTTGGTTGTAAAAGGGTCCATAGAACTCAGTCCTACATCAAAATAAAACAATAACTTAACTCTTCCTGAAACTGACTGGGAACCACATAATTATATCTGATTAAACCCAAAATAATGTTAACCTACCTTAACTTCTCCTTAGCCAGAAAACCCCATGGTCATTTTAACTCCCATCCTAAGGGGAAGAATGATGGAGAAGGAGACAAAGTGTAGTTAAACTATTTTACTTTTGAAAATTTAAAAGAGAGAGAGAGAGAAGTGACCATAAGAATACATTGCTATGTCTTCTCCCATAGCTTTGGAAGGAACCCGTTAAGGAAGATATTTTGAAGTTTCATCTTCATTTGCTTCACAGTAAAATCTACTCTGACCCCAAGACTGTGGAAAGAGTAAGAGATTTAATGTACAAGACCTTGATGCTAGTCCTATCTCTCGAACTGATTCACTATGTAGGCCTTGGACAAGTTATTCACTCCTGACCCCTTGATTATTTCTTTAAAAAATGAAAAATTTGACTAGATAACACCAAAAGTTCTCTTCTCCCTCTGGGATTAAGTTGTACCAACTAGAACTGGCTGCAATAACAAAACACACACCCACATGGGCATTCCTGCCTTCACAGACGCAGGACACCATAGCATCTAGGCCTAAATCCAGGATATAGAATCAACCCCAGCCATTTTCACTGGTTTTAGAAGTGACTGCCTTGTCTTTCAAGAATGCAGTCAGACAGCTTTTTTTTTTTTTTTCAAGGAAAAAGGTACGGTTTTTTCCAGGGACTCTAGTTCCCTTTGTATCCCAGTCATTTCCTTATGTCATTATATGATTGATGAGGGGCTTGTTTCCATGGTGACAACTTCTGCCCTTCCCAGCAGCTGGAGAGATAACCCAACCCTGATACAACTTCCTCAGATGGGATGGGCATCCACTTAACCAAAGCATTTAGGGCAGGACTTGACAGCTCTGCACTTTGGCCTCTGAAAGAGATTCCAGAAGGGAGAAGGGTGGGAGTACTGTAAAACCACTCATGTGTGCTCTCATTTTTTTCTATGGGTTAACATCTCAAGAGGTATGTCCTAGCTAAAAAGAACATTAATGGCAAATGAGTTTTGAGGGGCTCTCAAAGGTGAATGAAACATTTCTTGCTGGGTGAGGCTGAGCAGTAAGACTTTCATACCATTTGCATCTCACCTCCATAGAGTATTCATCTATCTTCCCTGGTCCATTGGACTTAGTTTGCCACATCTTAATCTCAATAAAGTCCACTTATTTTTTTCCCACTAATCAACTTTCTGACAGTTTCTAGGTCAGTCCACCTCTAGCTTCCTTTCCCCTAGGTCTGCCAATATGAGACCAAGCGTCATTTGCTTGAATGGAGAGCCATGCTTAAAAGTTAACAGACAGTCACAGCTGTGTTAGAGGATCCCAGTACAAGTACATTCTAAAATAGAACTCAGCCACAGAGGGCATGAAAACATGCCTTGCTCCACACTGCCAAAGAATGCTGCCCTGAAGCTTGGATTTTTCACGCCTCAAACTCATTAAACCCCCAGCCTGCATTTCACACATCATGTCCCTCCAAAATTTCTGGCTTCCTTCCTTCAAACATAATACCCTCTTCTTCCTCAGATGGCTCGATTGGTCCTTCACCAATTTGTTATTAATATTACTATTCATCCAAAAATTTCTGAATGCTAAAACTATAATAATAAGGAACAGAATGTCCCTGTGGAGGGAAAATTGCTCTAACTATTAGAATTATTGGATTGTAGGAATCTAGAGCTGAAGAGGATCCTACAAATCATGTAAATCTACTACTATTATGCTACAGTTTGGGCAAAAAGATGACCAAAGGTCACACAGTAAGTTTGGGTCACAACCAAGAAAGTGAAAACTGACTCCCTGCTCTGTATTTATTTCTATTAAGCCATTTAAAAATCATTATTTTTGACACCAAATACTTTTGTGAAGATAGTTAAAATAAGTTTTATAGAAGTAGATACTTAACAAATTTAGGCCTTAACTTTAGAGTAGAACCTGGCCTAGAAGTGCCAAAGAAATTATCTCCTTAAATACTTAAAAAATTCTGGATATTTGTTTTCATTATCTAAATTTCCATGTATAAACATCATAGTTTCTAATGAAATACATTGATGCATACACATATTCATTCAATAAGCCATTGACTTTGAACTATTATTGACTGTGAGCAGGTGTCTCCTTCAGTACTGTGGGGTACAAAGAAAGGAAATAGGATAATACCTAGGTGGGTTCCTGTAGCTAAAGATCCAGACACCACCCATCTCCTACCCCTGCACACTGTGACTCTAGAATAAGGCAGAATAGAATACCTATTTTCATATTTGTTTGTTTATTTCTTTCTTTTTAGGATACCTATTTTTAAAGGGTAAAGAATTTTTAGGGGAAGAAAATGAGAGAATGATTAATTTAAACCAGGATATATCCACAGGAGGCATTTAGGGAAATAATATTTGAACTGGTCTTAAAGAATGGGTAAGAATTTTACATGCACACATCTGTAGAGGATCCATAATCTAAGTGAAAGAAACTGTGGACATAGCATGGACATAGAAATAGAAAGGTCACTAAGTAATGGCCCCAATTTGTGGCCATCTTATACTATATCCCATGACTGAGTGGGAAGCAGGAGGAAGCACAAAGTTCTATTTAGGAAGAAGTAATTGTCAAAGAGTTATACTGACGTTTCTAGGTGTGAGTTCTCATATGTGAAAAACAAAAACAAAATCCACCAAACAGGTAGAATTTTCATATTTTGAATCTTCCTCGTTTTAATTATTTTTCTATAAAGAAATCTCAAGATCTTCTGTCTTGCCTAGGTTAAAATCCTGCCTTTGGATTTGTTAACTCTGAGGTTTTAGGCAACTGACCCTATCTTCTCTGAGCCCCTGTTTTCTTATCTATTTACCTCAGCCAGGATGCATGTGAGAATTAAAATGACATGAAGCCTGACAACTTTTCATTATAGTACTTAGCACATATTAATATTTAGGCTTTACCCTGTCACCTCAGCCTCCCAAGGACACAAAGGCAAGTATGACAACTCAACTAACTGAATAATCTCTTCAAGCTTGGGTTTAATTATTGACAAACAAGAGTCAGTACAGTTATGTGTAAGGAGTCCCATTTTATCTAAGGGGTTACCAAATTATGAGACCTTCATTATTAAAACTGAGACAGACCCTACTTTTGTTAAGAGTGACGTTCTAGAGCCAGATCATCTAGATTCAAATCTTAGTTTGCCATTACCTCTAATTATGGCCCATTAAAAATGCAGATCCCTTCTGTCTGCAGAGTGTGCTATATACCATCCTCCCTGAGCAAGTTATGCAACACTCTGTGTTTCAGTTTCCTCATCTGTAAAATAAAGGCTAAAATAATAATGTTAATCTCTTATAGTTGTCATGAAGGTTAAATAAGTAAATACATAATGTTAGCTATTATTATTAGTAGAGATTCTGAACTCTCTTTGTCTTTTCCTACCTAACTCTAACTTCCTTCAACAATAATTTGAAAATAGCTTATTGAAAGGAATCAAATTAATTTCTACTTGTATACTTACGTACTCTCTATCTTCAGAAGAGATTAGATGTGGAATGACTCTTCTCTAGGTGCCTCTGACATCCTGGGTTTGCCTTATCCTCACACTTATTGCACTGTGTTGCTTGGTCTTTTGCATCACTGGGAGCCATGGAAACTAAGAGAATTTGAGTAAAAGATTTAGCTTAGGACCTAAGTCCTTTCCACCCACTTTGTAGGGTGCAGTGTGGTGAGTGGCCATGATCATCCTCTCTTCAGATCTGTTTCTTAATCCTTTAAATGAGAGTGTTGTGTGGCATGATCCTCAAGATCCTTTGAGTCTGAGTGCAAACATTGCACAGACACATTTTCTTTTCTGTTCCTTTCTCTCCCTCTCCGAAAATGAGACGGAAGGTTCAGACAGCAGTCTCCTTGTATCTCCCAAAATGTCTCCCAGTCTTAAGGAGCAGAATTCTGAAGCCTCACACAAAGGCTAGTGTAGCTCTCCCACCTCTAATTATGTCCCATTAAGGCCACAGATCCCTTCTGTCTGCAGAATGTGCTATTTAACATTCTGCCTGACGGTACCTCCGCCAAGGACGCAAGCCATTGCGCTCACTGGCTGATGTTTATGTTGAGAAAGCAGATAATCCTCACTGCAGTGACAAGTTGATTGAAGCAAGTAAAAACCGAATAGGGTTTAGAATTCTAATTGCTGACAGATTCATAATGGTGTTTGAGTCTGGTGTCTGCGTGGCTGCCCTGCTGTTCAGAACAAAGTGTGAAGCTAAAAAGTATATTGTTTCTGGTATAAAATTCTCAACCCCAGAATTGTTTCTTTTCTGAATGGAAGTAGAGGGGAGAAATGCGGCTTTCTACAAATGATAAAAAAAAAAAAAAAAAAGAAAAAAAGAAAAACAAAAAACATCCACAGCACTTAAAATAGGAGAAAAAAGACAACCAGGTGGGGTTTTCTAGTGAAAACAAAATGTGGAGGTGGGTGTAGGAGAGAGGATATTTGGTTTCTTGTTGAATGGTGACACTATCCATTGAGGCAAGTCACTTAATCTCTCTGCCTGTCTGTTAAATGGGTGTGTTAGATTGAACTTGTTTACAATTTTGTTTTCTTACAGTAATTTTCTACTAAATATATCTAGGCAGAATAATATACAATCAGATGAAATCAGAATCCTTTTGTTTGAAGGGTCCCTAACTCCCCGGCACTAAAAGAAGATACGTATTATCTGTTGATATCTACAGGCACATGTGAGATTATACAAATTACAATGCAAAGATTCACAAGCAAATTTCTAATGTAAGCTGTCCCTGGATTTATAAGGAATAAAATGAGACTAGGTGTTCCCAACACTTTAGGTTATTTGAATCATATTTGCATAGTTTTATTTCTTATATAAAAAAATTTGAATCAGTTGTAAGTGATAGGTGGTGGGAAACACAGATATTGATAATAGGTAAGCACTTTTTGTATTTCCCCTATTTCTCTAAATTAAAAATAAAATTGACTAAATATTTATTGTCCCTTCAAATTCTAATATTTTGTGATTTTTGTAAGATATCCTCTTTAAACCTCAGCTTTCTCATTCATAATATAAGAAAGTAGATCTAGGTTATCTCTAAGATCCTTTGAGCTAAATTCTATTTCTGGTAAGAAAAGAATAACAGAATGGTTAATTGACAGAACAGACAGAACCTATTATTTTAAGCCAGTATTCTAGAATATGTTAGGGCTCTCTTGAAAAGAAATGTGATCATATTGTCTTTCTCCTAATTTCTAGTACTTCCTTACAAATATATATTTCCCAAATGCTGAATTTAAAATTAGCAATTTGAGAATCACCTCTAGTCTTTCTCTACCTTTGTAGAAATTCCCAGTATGATTAAGAAGAAAGTGATGATTACTTGAGAGGAAAAATTGGCTCTTAGGATGAAGTGTGGTTTGGAAATTAGAAAATCTAGGATTTTAGTCATCTATGATACTGGATGATTTGGGGCAATTCACTTTAACCTCTCAGGGCCCTGGTTTCTTCATTTACAAAGTGAATAAGATGGACTAGGTAATCTGTTAGGTGTCTGGTATAAGGGAAAATAAAGTAAATGTTTTACTTGATAATAAATTAACTCTAGGGAGAAAGATCAGTGACAAATAGTAACAGATCAAGAACGTCATGGGTGGAGATCATAGTGATTATAGAGTTTAGACTAGCTGCAGCAAGGCTTTAGATCATCTGGAAGCCAAAGATATTGAAGTTTCATTTCAAAGTGGAGTCATTCTTTCAGTTCTTTCTCTTGGGACTCTTATGCATCTTCTCTTTTAGCATGTGCCCTATATACTGCTTTGGTCTCATGTTGTCTTGGGCTCCTGATTGTTCTCCATGAAATTGTTACTAATTAATTACTTATTTTTGTGTGTGTGTGTGTATCTATGTGCGTGTGTACATGTGTGTATATATGTATGTATATAGTCTGTATGTATATACTTAGCAGCCTATGGCCTTTGTCTGATTTCGTAACTACTTTGTTTTAACTACTTCTTAACTCTTGAAGCATCTCTTAGATTGCACTCTGGATAACTTCCCAAAATTTTGGTGCTGAAAATCCTTTAGGATAGACAACTTAGGGTTTTTAATAAATAATGCTTTTACACTCGATTTGTTATTATTTCTGGAGTTAAAAGTGGTCTTATTCCACTTAAAATATATTCCACTTATAATATATTTTTTTTCAGAAATAAACTTTAAGTCTGTACTATAATTGCTATATTATTTTGTCTCTTCATATTTTAATGTCACATCAATCTGAATTTTTAAAGTCATTTTGTGAATTTATACTACTCTTTCTCCAGTAAGATGGTGAGAAGCTTCAGGCACATTATGAGCTAATAAATTAACAGTTTCTAGATTAAAGCAAATGCAGAGACAATGATTAAAGAGCTTCTACACTAGTAAAGTGAATAATAAGCACGCAGAGATTGTCCTCGGATAAAGGATCCCTGTGGGCATATTTCAAAGTCCATTTAGTGGCCAGGGGTTGGAGAGCTCTTGTAGAAGAAGAAGATACCATAAATCACTTGCTCTTCAGATTTTTTCCTAAGGAGACAGAGACTGAAGCCATGACTCATGCTTGCCAAGGCTTTAAACCTTTGGTTCCAGGAAGTCTAAGAATTCCAAAGCTGAGACCACTGAGTTATGTTCCCAGTACCAAAAGCCAACTGGACGTTGATACTCCCCTGGCAAACTGAGGGCACTAAAATGAGATGGTTCTCTGCCCTTCTCTAGACATTTTTCACCAACCATGACTTCCATTCTATATAACAGATAGTGGTGTAAATTCAGGAATGGGGACCTGTTGGTCTTTCCAAAGCCAGCAAACACAGTCGAGCCATTTTTAACATTGAACCTTTTGTTTGCTTAAACACCTGCTTCTTCAGAGCTGTTGACTTTCTTTTAATGGAAGTCCCACTCTAATCAGCTTAAACTGTAATTGATGAAGATAAAACCACCTGGATTATTGTCACTGTAGATGGACCATAAAGAAGACAAAACCAGATGACAGCAACATGTTCAGGGGAAGTTCCAGGGATACTGTATTTTCTGATCCACTGACAGTCAACATGTGTTTATGAAAATCACTCTGTCACTGTATTTTCATCTCAAGCCTTGCAAAAGAAGACCGTGATGATGAGGGAGAAGAGAGATTTAGAATTAGCCTTGAGAGAGACCACATTTTTTCTATAGGGTTGATTTCTTATAACTGCACTTGGCTTAAGAACAGTAAGAGTCAAACGAGTAGGCTGAACTCCTGTTTTTCTGTTGATTTCTATGAGAAATAAAATATCTTGACATTAGATTTTAGGAAGGGGATTACTAACCCATCTTCTCATTTACATACTAAGAAACATTCAGCCAGCAAAAGCCCATGATCACACAGTCACCGAGGATCTGAGTCAGAACCTGTATTTGATTTTTTCCCTCACAGGGCCATGCTCAGCTTGAGCTCTGGAGGCAGACCACACTGGACTTATATTTAAATGCCCTCTGTAAGAATTGTACATTCTTGGACATGCTGTTGAACCTCTGTGTCTTAGTTTCCTTATCTGTCAGAAATATTAATATTATCTATTTCATCAGTTTACTATAAGGATTACATGAAATAATTCAGGTAAAGTACTTAACCCAGGGCCAGGGACATGTTAACACAATATACACTGTCTATTGCTATCATTATTATTCTTATTACACTGTGAAAGTGAGGGCATTATGGGTCAAAATATATAGTCCCCGGTGAAGAGGTATTATTTTGTGGTAACACAAAAGAGGCAAATGGGGTCCTATCACATACTGTCATTAAGAAAACTCTGAGGCTTTGCATTACCCTCACGTTAAGGTTGCATTTCTTATCCTCAGAGTAAAGTCTAAAAGAACCTTCCTGGTTGACACCAGCTGGCCTGTCCAGCCTTATCCTTTGCCCTTTGCCCTTCAATCCACCTGCCTACTGCTCTGCTTCCAGAAGTGTGATCAGCCCCAGCCTAGTTTTCTGAACAACCCATCATCTCCCTTGTCTATAAAGCTTTATACTTGTTCCCTTGGCCTGACAAATGTCTCCTCTAGCCTTTTTTCCTGGTTAATTCCATTTATTCTTTAAATGGCTTAGCACCTAGGCAGCCCTGAACAATTTGTACATACCTTTTTCATATCTCTTTGACACATATTTAAATTCCTTATTTTCTTATCTATCTACCTGGCTTGACTAGACATAGGCCCTTCTGGTATGTTTCAGGAAGTATATTTTTCTCACTGCTTAATTCCCAGTTTCTAGAATAATGTCTGCCATGTAGCTGCTTAATACATATTTGTTGAATTGAGCAAATATTCTACATAGTTCCTTTCTTCCTACACAAAAAATCTTGCAGCCTGAACATAGTGAAAGCTTTTGTTCTACTCCTAGGTGCTGGTAAATGGCTGCTTATAAGTTTCCATCAAAATTACTGAGGTAGCAATTTCTCAAGAGGGACCCAGCAAAACCTCTGACTTCACATGAACAGGGTTTAGGAGAGAACACTGCCTTACCCTGAGAGCAGCCTGGAATATCAATAATTAGGCCATGGGAAAGAGAGGAGAATGGTGATTAGGTCTCTGTGCTGAGTGAGGAACTCAAAAAAGTGTAATTTCGATTGTCTCTCTGGGTAATCCTCCCTTACATTTTCTCATGATTGCCTGCAATAAGATTTCTTAATTGTTTGAGGGGTTTAGAGTGTGATCCTGGGAATGTATAATTATCTCCATTATTCAAAACAAAGAAGACACGTGCCAGTCAGAAATAAATAAATAAAAATGTAGCTTCCAGCAAAAAACCAAGCTCGACTCTCCCCCATTCCGAGCTTCTCTCTTTCTTTTTTTTCTTCCCAGTGCCCTCAGATGAAGAGTTCCACATTCCTATTCCTGTGAGCTCTTAAATTGCCACAGAGATGTAAGAATAAGTGCAAAGACACATGGCATTCAGTTCAGAACAGTAGGTGATATGGCCTCATCACACAGTAGGGCATGTGCTGGGCCTAAATAAATTTGCCACACACACCTTTATAATTTGTTTCTGTGTTTGTTTTGTTTTGTTTTGTTTTGTTTTGTTTTGTTTTGTTTTGTTTTTCTCCTCACCTTAGGAAGTGTTTTTAGTTTATGCTCCTGAAATCCTGAAATAGTGACTCTGGTTCCTATGGCCTGCTTCATCACTGCCTTTCACTCTACAGGCAGGAGGGCCCTGAGCCATGCAGTGTAATGAAAAAAAGAGGATGCTAGCTGGGTTCCAGCATTGCCCCTGTCACTCACCAGCTAGAGACCTTAAGATGTTACTTTTCCTTGCGTTTTATTTTCTTCATCTTTAAAAGAGGAAATTGGTTCACACCAGGATAAACATTCTTTTTTTTTTTTTTTTGTAAATGATCAAATGGTATGTATTTCAGATTTGTGTGCCATCTGATCTATGTTGTACTCACTCTCTTCCACTGCTTAGTGCAAAAGCAACCATGAACAACATGGGTGAGCATGGTTGGACTCCCATGTAACTTAATTTGTGGACACTAAAATTTGAATTTCATATAATTTTTATATGTTATGAAGTATTCTTCTTTCATTTTTTTTATAGCCTTTAAAAAATTTAAAAACCATTCTGAGCACACAGGCCATACAAAGGTAGGCGACAGGCCGAATTTTGCTGATTTCTGATTGACATGTTATTTCTCAAAGGAGGGTCTAAAAAAGTTCAAGTCAGAGATATGTTCTAAATACACAGAAACACACTGCATTTCAAATGCAATTAATTGTGGGTGTGTGATTTTTTGTTTATCAAAGGAAGTTTGAAAAGACTGAGGGTATCTTTTGATTTGTATTTTGATTATCTCCAAGGCCTTCACATTCATAGTTGATGAAGCCCTGGAATGAGTTGCGTCTAATCTGCAGCTTCTAGGATGATTCTGGGCCACTGTGGACCAAACAACATTTGTTAAATTTCATTTATTCATGGCCATGACAGGGAGCTGAGGCATGAATAATACAAAAGGGTGGATAAAAAATAATTTATACTGCATTCGGCTGTAAAATACATCATGGATATTTTTTCCTCTGAAGATTTACCTTCCTAATCCCTTTTGCTGATATGAAAATGAGTTTGAATTACCTGAGCTCACAGTGGATTATGATAGAATTGGGATGCTGAGGAGAGATGTGCTAGAACTGCAATAAAAGCAACACTCCAGGTTAAATCTTTCTCCTTGATGCCTCTTAACTCTTCCAGTCACAGAGAATTTTCCTTTTCACCGTTCCTTTATTGCACCCTCTCATCAGAGCCCTAATGTTGTCTTTCCCACTCTGACCATGCACTCTTGGCCTCACCCCAATCCTGGGATTTCCCTGACATTTCCCAGTAGCAACATTCTCTCTTGCTCACCAGGTTTAGGACTTAGAAATACTACCTTAACTTGATAGGACTTAGAAATACTACCTTAACTTGAATAGTTTGTCAATCCATAAAGAAATAGTTAATAATGATGTATCAATTTCAATATTTTCATTTTTAAGGCACTTTCACAGTGGAGAACTGCCTTGGCTTACATATGAGTAGAGATGGAATAGCCTTCTATTCTGCCCTGTGTTTTTTCATAGCATCCTCATTTTTCACCTTGGAGGATGTCAACATTTCAGTTTGGCAGAGCACCATGACATATGAATGCATTCTGATCTAGCTGCACTCTTCCTCACCATCTTGGGCTTGTCAGTACTTCTTTCTAGGAAAGCCTGCTGTCTACATGATGGCATGATTCTACACAGGGTACTGTAATCACTACCTGAGATCCTAGGGGCAAAAGGAGTTCTTGTGACTTGCACATGATTGTCTTTAAAAAAAATTTTTTTTTTTAAATTACAGATGACATTCAATATTGTTTTATATTAGTTTCAGGTGTAAACTATAGTGGTTAAACATTTATATAATTCATGAAGTGATTCCCCTGACACTAAACATAGTTATTACAATATTATTGACTATATTCCCTATGCTGTACTTTACATCCCTGTGATTATTTCAAAACAACTAATCTGTACTTCTTAATCCCTTCACCTTTTTCAACATTTCCCTAAACACCCTTTCATCCAGCAGCCATCAGTTTGATTATCTTAACTCACCTGGACAGGAGACAAATTAGACAGGAATAAGTCCTGTGATTTCACATAGATAAGAGATTAATAATACAAAGATAAAGTATCCTACAGGGTCTTCTGAGCATATTGTTTAGGACCACTAAGTAGGAGGACCTGAAAAATTTAAAGGTTGAGAATATGGGAATTCTGGATTATAAATTATTTTAACCCCTCTTTCCTGGCAAGGAACTCAAACTATTCTATTTTTCAAAAAGTTGAATTAGATTTTAAAATATAATTGTTATGTTTACCCCCTTCAAATTTCTTGGGTACTGGGGCTATTCTCTTTAATCTCATGCCCTCAGAATGAATTGTTACTGCAGAAGCTCAGACACAGGAAAGGAGAAGAGGCTCAACTTTTTAGTTTCAAATAGGCTTTTTGAAGCCCTAACAGAGATGAAAAGGTTAAGAGAAAATGCTGTGGGACTTGCAATAGCCTGGGTCCTTTAGAAATCAATAGTGAAGGTTCTGGTATGAAGTGATATTGGCATAGGAGCAATAAGCCTAGAGTGATTTTCACATTGACCACAGTGAGATTAAGATCTGGGAATGGGAACAAGAGGAGAACAAACTAGCGAGAAGCTGAAGATGATTTCTGAGGAAGTTACTCCCCCAACTCAATTGTTAGCTTGGAAGAATTGAGAGTTTAGTGGTTAAGTATTACATTTCCCCAAAATGAGGTCATCTGAGATTATAGCTGACCAGGAGCCTACTTCCTGAATGGATTCTGGTAGGCTTAAAAGGTACTTCCTCTGATGCAGGGGAGCAGCATTGAACAAGGAACAGTACTGCATCATGTCTGTGCAAAAAAAGTGTCTGCAGCCTGAGAGGGGCAGAGAAGGTACCCAGAAATTATCCATACATTTCTTCAGGAGGGCTCAGAGACAGCAGCTTGTGGGCCTAGAAAAGCCTAATGGTCAGAAAAGGGAAATGTCAAACAGAACATGATGTGGAACATATGGTATCAGTCTAACAGGATTTCAGATAGTGAATATTTATATATATTGAATGCTGGCTGTGTCAGATACTGTTCTAGCAATTTGGAATACACTAGAACAAAACAAAACAACAAAAAAACACAAAAATTCTGGGCTTCAAAAGACATTTTGATGATGGGAAACAGAGGAGTGGAAGGGAAAATAAACACAATAAAAGAATACTTAAGGTGAAAGAACCGTGGGAAAAATAAAGTTGGGTGGAGCATACTGGAGGGGGAATGGTTAATTTTGAATATGGGAATTAAGGAGGGTCTCATTTAGCAAAGACCTAGAGAGAGAGAGAACTATAGGGATATCCAAGAATACCCAATGCAAAGGCTTTGAAGCAGGAGTGTGTTTATGGTGTTTGAGGAATCAAGGAGACCAGAATAGTGCAGTGTCATGAGTTAGGAGTGTGTAAGTATAGTCAAAGTAAGGCAGGCCACATGTATCCAAGTCACGTTGAGCCATATCTTCACAGTAAGCTTTGGCTCTTTCTTTCAATCAGATGGGAAGCCTTTCACTGTTTTGTGCAGAGGGATGACATGGTCTGACTTAATTTTTAACAGGATCAGAAACACCTTAGTTGTTCTGAGTGAAATAGCTCATAGAGGTCAAGGGGGAAGCAGAGACTGCAGTCAGGAGGCAATTGCAATAATCCAGGTGAGATAATGGTAGCTTGACTCAGGATACTACTGTGTAGATCAATATAAATGGTTGGTTGGGCTTTGGATGTATCAGGAAGACAGACAGAGTGTCTTATGACAGGATAAATGTTGGCTATGAGAAAAAGAGAAAAAGTCAAAGATAAGTCCAAGATTTTTGGCCTGAGCAACTGGAAGGATAGAGTGGCCATTTTCTAAGTTTAGGAAGACTGGGAGAGGAGAAGGTGTGCAATGATGAGATATCAGTATCAATCTAGGGTTTGTTAAGGGTGGGATATCTTTTTGCTTTCAGGAGGAGGTGGGATCTGATATACAAGTAGAGGGGTTGGTGAGGATAGAAGGCAGTGAAGAACAGGAACATTGGTATTGGTAGATAGAAAAGCAAACATTTTGCACTGATACAGATTTGGCCTGATGTTTTCTGCACGATGTAACATAAGCTTTCTCAAAGCTTAGATGCACTCTTGCAAAATAGACAGAGGAGAAATCATGAATTGGCAGAGTTACAATTTAAAGTGACTAAGGGTAACTACAATGGCAAAAATTATTGGACCTCCAATAAATATTATATACAAATGTCTTACAATTTATTTGTATATCTGTTTTATCTATTGGAATTATCGTGTGTGCTACAAATTTTACCAGCATGGGTGAAGGAAAAATATAATTAGTGTATGAGCTTAATGAAAGAATAAACTGAAAGGTAAATTTAAAAGCAGGATGAAAAATGTAAGATTAGAAAAAGAAATGCGGGGCTCACATCAATAGTTAAAATATGTATACAATGGTCTTGATCTTGTTTCTTCTGAAAGTATTCAGATGGCAGGTTTAAATCTAGAGACAAGACTTTAGAGTGACATTGACAATCACAGGAATCTTCAAGAAGTATGACTCAAACTACTTCTCTGAAAGAGTCATCTGCAGAAGACTTAGTAGAATTGCCTTACCATCTTCACATATCTGAAAGAGCTGGCATGGACGATGGATTATATTTGTGCTCTGTGGCTCCAAAGGATAGATTAGGACTAATGCTATGAACACTCCAGGAAAAACTGATCTCACAAGTTAAAATTGCCAGTTTTGTTCAAAAATAGGATGAGCTACTCTGAGGAGTTAGTGAGTTCTCTGTTAAAGGACTTTTCAAACAGAAATTCCACATCCATTTTGCAGATAACTATACAGATAGGGTCCAAGATAAGGTTCCTGGCAAAATCTGAGATTCTGTTAGTGAATAATGGCACTGTGAAAACATCACCTAGGACAAATGCTATCTATAAAGGCTTAGCAAGATATGGGAAGACCGAAAATAAGAACAAAACTCATGAAGTCATTTTCTGTTTATGTATATTTAGTGAAGAAGAAGAATAACTGGCCACAAAATCTAGCACATACTTCCTTTGGCTGATTGGATAGAAAGATTTTAGGTTTATTTTAACCACGGAGACTCGACTATTGTCTAAATAAATACTGGACAATTTAGCAAGTAAGGGTAGTTTCAGAAGAGTGTTCTTATTCTCACTTTTTATAAACATACATAAGAAAAGAAAAAAAAAATTTCTAAAGGAGGTTTTAAAGGATCAGAGCTGGGATTGGGGATGAGGCCACAAATCTCCATTTTACTGTGGGGTGTCATTTTTCAAATGGTTCCTAATCATTTTCCCAAGCCTGTCTGGAAGGGCCTAATTATCAGTGTTCTTAGTAAGAAGGCAGTTAAATGATTACTGTCTCATGCAAATGCACCTTGGTTTCAGCTGAGATCAACACAGCCAAATTACAATCTCTGTATCCCTAAATTGGCCTCAGACATTTTTTGGCAAACAAAAAGATTACAGTGATGCCACTAAGTCATGTAGAACTTAGAACCAGAATCCAGTCTCAGCTGCATAACATCTTACTTTGAGTTTGCAGCTCAAGTTTAGAAGTTGGCCAGTCATTTTTTGTGATGCAGAAAATTTAACATTTCACATCCATTTATTCAACAAATGCTATTTTAGAACTTACTATGTATCAGCTGCTATATTAGTCACTGTGGGTTTAGAAGTTAATGCAGGCAATGTTCCAGTCCCAAGGAGCTCTTCGTGGGAGTGAAAATCCAGGAAACCAATGTGAAGAGTGCTGTGCTATGTGCTACAACAGACATGTGAGAGAAAATGATGGTAGTGGTGGACTTCAGAGTGTTGATGCAGGGCAACTTTTAGAGGCAAGTAGGAAGATTACGTCCAGCAAAAATAGTAACATGTCATAAGGTCTGGAAGCAAGGAAGAGTAGGAAGCGTTAGCATCTCAGGCTGGCTGTAGGAAAAGTTGGGTAGATGTAAGGGGTCAGAGGTTAGAGATAAAGCCATATAGATGGAATGCAGCCAGATCCTGATGAACTTTGTGTGATAACCTGAAGATATGGAATTTTATCCTAAAAGTGATGGGAGACATTCTTATTTCACATGTGGAAATGTTTCAACTTCATAGGTGCTATAAAAGGCAGCATGAAAGTGCGAGTCCTTCTAGAAGTGTTGGGAAGGTGTGGGCAATGATCTTCATGGCCTCTCTAATTGCTCTCTGTTTTATATATATAAACACATTTTCAAGCTTCTTTCATTTGCTGTTGATTTGACTTCAGCTTGAAATGAATTCACTTCCATATTCTTATCAAAACCTACCAGTCCCTTAAGGTTCAAGTGGAATGGCACTAATTTCACAAAGGCCTTCTTTAAACCGACCCCCAGAATTAATGTTTATGTTTTCTCTGTATTATGACATCACTTTCTCCTTGCAATTGTATTTTATTTTCCCTGATATTAGAGTTTGCTTTTTTACTTTTTTTTTTCTCTGTGCCTTTTCTGAGAGCTAAAAGTAAATATTGGACATGAAATAGTTACATTTTCTGAAACAATTATTATTTACTCATCTATTTTCAGGTCAAATGCTTCTCTATCCTGGCATACACAGAGTACATTTTTCTTGGATCCAGGTTTCTTCTCTCCATCACAGGAAAGGAGAGCTGAGTTGAAACAGGTTGTGAAAAAAAAAGTTGAGGTGACAAGACCTGGTCGTAAACATTGCAGACCAATATTTCCCTATTATAATGTACAAAACTCAGGAATGTCCTCCTGGTTTAGTGTACAAAGATTTCTTTCTCAACAACAATCTGCTCCCATTACATTATGTAATAAACTCACCCAGAATCTTCTGAGCAAGAAGATTGGTGCTTTCTGCCAAAGAGTCTCAGAGATTCCTGAAGTACAAAAATGTGAGGCCCATGCAACTTCTCCATTTTATGGGCCTAAAAATAGGCTTTTGTCATCTCTCCTCTGAGAGGTTAGTTCATTTGTCCAAGACCGGAGCTACTTATCAGGACTTTTTAAAACTGACTCCCCAAATCATGTGGAGCTTAAACAGTTACCAGGCATTGACTGTTAATTTAGAATTTGAGTCATCAGTTTCTCCTTTCTTCTCATACTGAGATCTGAGAGAATACATCTGTATTTTTACACAGATGCTGCAGAAGAAGGGTAATTTTTATGAGTCGAGGAGTTAAGGCAATTTAAAAAAGCATAGTTTCTGGTTTCCCTAAAGTCCTGTTGGATCAGGCTGCGTCTCATCCTGGCTAGAGTATTAAGATAATTGCAAACTGCTTGGAAAGCTATATCTATTTCAAGGTCACAGCCTTGGCTGTGCCCTGTCCTCCCCCTGCCCCCCCTTTTTTAAAATCTGAACTGTTGAACAGGGGAGGGAACTAGAAGGGTGGGGAAACAGAAGGTAGAAGAGAAGGGAGGTGGGGAATGGTTATTTCAGGCCTTGCTTCTCTAAGCTTTCAATGTCTGAGATCCAGGACAGACCTTCCTGTTGTGAAACACTGGACCAGTTGTTGTGGTCTGAGGATAAACAACATTCCAGTAGTTCCCCTAGAGGCTACCCGAGGCCTTGTGCTTTTTAACATTTCCCTGGCTCTACAATAATCCAGGAGTAGAGAGTTGTTGAAGTACCCTCTGCAGTGTACATGGCAGTAGTTTTGTGGTCTCTGTGCTCTTAAACTGGGTTATGGTAATGAGCCCAGGGTGGGATCTGTGTGCCTCTGCCTGGTTGTTCGACTGATGAAACACTAGCATTTTTTGTGTAGCTTTGGATGCCCTGGCTATTTTGAGGATAATAAGAACAAGTGTGTGTTGCCCTGATGTGCAAGACTTCTATCTTCATTAAAGCTGAGACTGAACTGGGACTCACTCAGGTTATGTAAGGCAAGTTTGGAAACCAGATGCCAACCATACAAAATCAACCTAGGCTTATCATGAAAAGGTCGGACCTAAAGTTACTGTACCCAATAGAATAAACATTTCAAATAAATTTCTCAAAGGTTCTTGGTTCTTATATAGGTAGGTGTGGCTTGAAAGGGCATAAAACCACAACAAATCAAAGAATAGCTCAGACATGCCTTTCACTGTATGACTGAGATTTGAGTGATGATTCATGTATTATGAATGCCAGGCCCAATCCCTGGCTTAGATCTACCTGCAAACAACACCAGGGCCAACAAATTCATGACAACATAGCCTCTCCATTCTGGATCACTTTCTACAGTGCATCAGTTGCACTCGTACCCATTGTTGTCATTGTGCTCTACAGTCACCTCTAAGGCACATAAAGGGGGAAGGGGTATATTATTAACCGCATTTTAATAATAAAAAACAGGCTCAGAGAGATTAAATGACTACTCCAAAATCTTACAGCTGTCACCATTTTATAAGTAAAACAATTTAAATTTTTGTTGGCATTAAGTATTATTCTGCTTTTTGTGCACATATATATGTGTAATAGCAAATTCAGTGCATTTAAGATGGCTACAGTAGGCAAGCCCCATGATTACAAGAGAATAAGAGACAGGAACTACATTTGTATATGTCTTATGTATTTATATATGTGTATATATATGTATATAATATTTATTATATATTTATATATAATATATATTTATATATTTGCCAGATATATTTAAAATTGAATTTTTTTTTTGTTGTGGCAACAACTTCAGTTCCAGGTTCTGGGTACTGCAGTCTGAAATAGCTTGAACAAATATTAAAATATACAATGTGATATTTTCAATAAAAAATAAAAATCATATACGATAATAGAAAGATGAATGAAAAGAAAATAACTGAATCATTAATAAATAAATACAATATTATAACCTTCTTTTTAATAAAGCTTGACACTTGGCATGCTCAATTGTTGAACGAATGACATGGTAACAAATTACCGGTAACTGAGAAAATAAATAATAATGATGAACAGATTTATGCAATCATCAAACTAAGCAGGACCTAAAAAACAGTTAAAGAGAGCAACATCTATAATATGATGGCAGATTCACATTACATGAAGCATGGATTGAAGAAGAGCTTAAAAAAATAAATATTATGGTAAAAATGCCTCACCTGTACAAGCCAGAGTTTACAAAGTTGTTTAATATAAATTATTCCTTTTACTATTTACAAAAATTCTGTGATTTAGGGAAGCGGGAAGTGTGGAGACTATCATTTCCATTTCACAGGAATAAAAATTGAGGACCAGAGATATTAAAAGTCATGCTTAAGGTTATATAAATAGAAAAAGAGTTGATAATCAACTCTTGTATTTGTAGCTTTTCATTAATGCTTATGCATTTTTAGCTTAGCATTTTATGACAGTATGCATGTCAAATTGTGTATGTGCTTAAAAAATGTATAATTAGAGTTTTGGTGGCTAATAAATATGGACGCAACGAAAAAAAGTAAAAGGTGAACTCCAGGTATTTTAAAGCAGCAGTGGAGTAATTGCAAAGTAATTTTGTTTGCCATTAAAAGTCAGTGAAAACTTTCCAAAAAAAGTAATATTTGAATACTTCAAGAACTGTGTTCATATAAACCTTTCATTTCTCTTTCGGTTATGTTTATTAGTTTTGTGCTTGTTTTATTTTTAGGAAATAGAAATCAAGATCTGTAAAATTTTCTTATAAAAAGTGGATGTTTCTTTTTATTAATTTAAAAATTGGTGTCAGTTAAGGATTAAATTTAACGTAAGTTTTTGAAATTTACTTTAATGTCTGATATGGACTCATCATACAATAAAGCATGCTTTGCCAAAAAAGTGTGGTGAGAATTCATTCAACAGAGTCAGCAAGAAAGAGAGTGACGCTTGGTGGTGGAGAACCAACAGGGATGGCAGTCATGACCCTATAACTGAGGAGGCTGTAATAAAGGAGACAGTCCTGACTTCCTGCTTTAACCTGGAAGCCCTGGGTCAGTGAAATTAGCAGATGTCAGGTGAAATTAGCAGATGAAATTAGCTGAAAGTTTCCCTGGGCCATTTATAGACAAAAGATAAGAAGCCAAAGAAAGAGAGATTCTTGCAGGTTATTGAGAAGAACAGCTATCTTCTACAATTTCCACTCTTATATCCTCTGCTCATATTTAGAGGAATGACTAAGGCCTCACTGCCTGTTCCAATTCACATGGGACGTAATGATGAAAAGAGAGAGCATTGTGGATTATACTATCACTATGACCTCTGGGAACTACCCCCATCTCTTTCCCAGCTTTCTCAGGGGCAAGATGAAGATTTTCCTACAACCCTCTATTTAATGACTGGTACTGAGGCTTAATCATGACACGTTCCCAAGATTCCTCACTTGTTTAACTGGGGTCTGTCATTATGGCATAAGGAAAAAATGCAATGCACTGGAGCTCAGAAGTTCTGTTTCTGCGCTTTCTACCTGTGAAACCCAAGACCAGTTCCTTAGCCTCACATGGCCTCAGTTTTTTCATCTCTTACCCTACATGAGGTTTAACAGTTCTGACTATGAAACCTTGCCACATTTGTGAGCATTAAGTAAGATGGAGGGTACTAAGATTCATAAACCCTGAAGGACAAGATAGGTATTAATTATCACTACCTGTTTCTAAGGGTTGTATAGAATAGTGATTAGAAGTTGAGGATCTACAATAAAACCAAGTTTGTTCAAACTTGGTTTGAACACTTATAAGCTGTTTGAATTCAAGCATGTTCTGTAACCTTGCTGAGCCTCAGTTTTATCATTCTGAAATGGCATTAATATTTCCTTCTTCCCTCAAATGGATTATTTTGAGGGTTAAACTAGGCAGTGCCACAGTGCTTGGTACACAGTAAGCAATCAGCACATTTTGCTATTACTATAATTTTAGAAACTGTGGCTGCTCTTATACCCAAAGTCTGAAAGCATGGAGTCTTTCTGGAAATCCGTTCTAGAATTCCTTACACTGAAGTAATTGCCTGGGTATTCTTTTGAGCAAATCTTTATTTTTTACTTTTTATTATTATTTATTATATTTTATGCCTGCAGCACCTGGTCTTCCTAGATAGACTCCCATGCAACTACTAACCAGGCCTGACCTTACTTAGCTTCCAAGATCAGACATTGGGCTTGTTCAAGGTGGCATGGCCATAGACCATGGACCATGGCTCCATTGGGGCATTAACCCAAGTCCTGCTGCATATAAAGCAAATGTGTTAACTGCTATACTATGGAACTACATCTTCTTTTGAGTAAATCTTTAACTGTCCTTGACAATTTCATTATTCTCAAAGTTTAAAATGCAGTTATTTTTATAGTGGGCAGTAGATATTTAAAAATTAAAAGTTTTTTTTTCTTTCAAATGTCTTCTATATCGCCTTTATATTTTTCTGGGGAGATAACGACCTTCTAAGGGGAATAAAACATATTGGAAAGATCACTGGACTGGGGTGCAGTCCTGGGTCTGTCTGCTCTTAAGTCATGCTGTGGCCTGTCATTTTGTTTCTTTTCTGAGAATTGCAGTTTCCCTTTGGGCAAAATGAGGAGGATAAGACTAGATTTTCTCAATGTAGTAAAATGGAATGGTAATCATGACAAAGCATCTAACAGTTTCTGGCACAGGGTTAGTACTAAACAGTCATTTTCTCCCATTCTCCTTTCTAAGGAATTTCCAGTTCTGACATTCTGTACTTTTAGAATTGTGACTTTTGGCAAAGTGAGACTCAACTTAGACATCCTGAGGTGTTTAACATAAGAGCAGAACCTAGTGGAAAATGTCCCAGGAAATTAGAAAATGGTTTCTTGAACTTAGAAATTCTTCTAGTCTAGCTCTCTGATAGCTTCTTTGATAATAATTTTGTGACTTCTTTCCAGTGGAGGCCATAACACTATTGGATACAAAGCAGTATGTATTTTGAGTCATTCACCCTAAAGTGATGGTGGATATCTTAGTGTCATGCCACACAGAGTGAGTCAGCAGAGTCCTTTGGAAACCAATGTTTGCTAAAGGAAGATGAACTGTATTGAGCCAGTCCTGCAAAACACACAGAGAACTGAACTGGGGAACTGGCACCTAATTAATTTCTCTAATTGGCTTAT
The DNA here is from genome assembly GCA_030015415.1 of Cynopterus sphinx. Classification (NCBI taxonomy): domain Eukaryota; kingdom Metazoa; phylum Chordata; class Mammalia; order Chiroptera; family Pteropodidae; genus Cynopterus; species Cynopterus sphinx. The sequence continues at coordinate 44,991,792 of CM057380.1, forward strand.
TATTATTATTAATTGCTATTATTATTATTTATGCCTATAGGTGGTCTCTCATCTAAGTACGAACCAGGCCCGACCCTGCTTAGCTTCCAAGATCAGACATCGGGCTTGTTCAGAGTGGCATGGCTGTAGACCATGGTCTATGGCTCCACTGACACATGAACCCAGGACATTCTGCATGTAAAGCAGATGTGTTAACCACTACACTATGGAACCATGTCCTCTAATTGGCTTTTTAACTAGCCAGCTCCACTACAAAGATATTATCTGTTAGAGATGAAAAAGGACCTTTAATATCCTCTCCAATCATGTTCCTCATTTTATAGAAGGGGAAACTTGGCATGAAGGAATACAAGTGACTGCTCAGGGGTCAGAGACCAGTAGAGAAGGAAGCACTGGAAGCTGGATTTCTGGGCTCCTAGGCACGAATCACCAACACCTAAAAGTAATGTCAAGGGATAGAAAATAAATTTTTTTCCATGTTAAACTAAACTTTCCTGTGCCAAATTTTCTAAATCTCCTCTAGACACTGATATGCCTAGATGTTAAGTTCAGTAACTTAACAGAAAATGTTTAGTATTCTTTAAATAAAAGACACTGCAGAAAGCTATTAAAAATGGCCTTGAAACTAAAGCTGTGGCCTTTGCATTGGGCCAATTTCTGGTTGAGGGTATGTGTGGAACACCATTTACTAAATGGAATCTCAGTGTATGAATTTCAAGTTTTTGAGCTGATGGTTTAGTTGTTCTGTTGCCCAGCTATCAGAAGTGTACGCTATGTAGTCTCTTGCCTCTGTTGCTCTGTGGGGATATTACTGCTTAGTAATGTCAGGGCATGGGTTCTGCAGAAACCAGAGTGACCAAGGTGAGGTCGAGTGGTGGCCTTTTGAGTGGGGGTGACAGAATTTTGAAGAATCCTGAGAAAGCTGATCAGTATCTTCCACATAGAGCAGATATTCTCAGTCTTGAGCATGCATCAGAATCACCTGGAAGTTTTATTGATACAGATTTCAGGTCCTACCCCCAGAATTTCTGATTTAGTAGGTCAGAATAGGTCCATAAAATTTGCATTTCTAGAAATTTCCTTAGTGATACTGATGCTACAATCTAGGGACTACACGTTGAGAGAGACTGGCATCATACGTTGGTGCATACAACTGTTGTCCCATAATTTGAATGGAATATAAAGAATTCTGGATGCTCTCTCTGTAATGGGCTCTCTGGGCCAAGTACTTCGGCTTATTTTTTGGGGTCAACTTGGGTCTTTAAAGAGCTGGCTAGCATTTAGGAAGGCATTTGATATTCTGGTTTTAATGTAAACACTTCCCACCTGTCCCAAGTATGTGTATCCTTTTCCAAGAGCCTCAACATTTCTGACATTGGTGGAACCCTAATCTTCTCTCTCCTCCCCTTCTCACTCTCTCCTTTGCTCCTGGCCAGCATCTGTTCTTTCCACAGCTGTGGTTCTTTCATTCTGTCTGCCTCTTTCTCTTCTTGCACCCAAGCTCCTACTACCCCTCCCCCCATGAGGATCAACATACTCTGTTTTTATTTATTTACACCACAGCTGTCAGTGTTGTGTCTGGGTCACTGAAGTGCAACTTGCACAGAAATGCGATCCATGGAGAGTCATGAAAACTGCAGATACTTGTAGTAACCAATATACACACACTCAATAACACAGACACCTTTCTCACTCCCTGGGTTGGTCTGAAAATGGCTGGCTTAAGGTTCTGTGTCAGGGTGACCCCAGGAGGAATGAAGCCTAATGGTATTTGGAATTTACACCAGGCCATTTAAAGGTATTGAACAATTCTGAGTATTTAAAACTTAAGCACTAGAAAAGGGGACAAAATAGTTCTATGGAAAGAGCTCTAAATTAAGAGTCCAGAAATTAAAGTTCTAATTTCAGTTTTGCCACTAATAAGCTGAGTGACCTTGAACAACTTCCCCCACCCCATCCTTAAAGTCCACAAAGTGGACTTTATGATTTCCAAAGTCTCGTTCCTAGTGCATCTAAGTTATGGGAATGTGGGGACTACATTTAGTGTTTGATTCCTAAATGGTGGTTCCACAGCCTAAATGACCCAGGTTGGGTTCTGGGGTGTTTCCAGTCTTTCACTGGGATAACTGCAGAATTAGAAAGTGTAGGGTTTTGAGTCAAAGAGACGAGGGCTGCTAAAGTAAGAAAGTCAATAAATTAATGAATGAGGATTTGCTCAGTGAGCAATATATTTAAAGAAGATTTGAGAGAGACAACCTGACAGCTATTAATTTTATTAGTGGTGAAAAAGGCACTAAATTGTAATAGATATAAGAAAGGTAATGATATGGAAAAAGAATCATGTGTACAGAATACAGCTGACTAGACTTTGTGAGTCTGTGCTATTGTCTATCCTTCATCTATCCACGTTCCGAACTAAACCAACCTGAAGGATAAGTAGCTCAGAGTCATGCCAATAGCAATGGCATGAACTAATGTGTAAAATGAATGAACTGCTAGGTAAAATTTTACTTCGATTGCACTGATTTCTCACATTACTAGGTAACCTTTCTGAGAAGTACTTAGCATCATATTGGTTAAAGAAAAAAAGTCATTCTTAATGCCCAAAGTGCAACTCTATGTAAGCATAATTCATTTTACTTTTTAGTGCTTTAATATTTTTGTTACTGTGATGACCACCAAGAATATAAAAATTTGCATTAAATAATTTACTTTTTTCAACCCTATTAAATTATAATACATAACCACACCCTCTTTTTTTATTTGATTAATACAAAAATCTTATGTGGTGGCCAAGAAATCATTATTATTTTTATTCTTTTCATTAGAGACATGGGATCAAATTTTATGAATGACTTTGCTAAGTTCACACCGATATGTGTCACCCAAACATAATGTAATGAGAGAAGATGTAACGTCACCAAAATACAAACCTTAACTATCATTAATTACTTAAAAACATTGACATCTTGGAAACAGGGACTTACCTGGTTATGTAAAGATAGGTAAGATATGGTTTCTCCCCTAAAAGACAGGTTCATTGGAGAAATTCAAGTGCGTAAAAGAGTGGGTGCAATAATGAGTTATAGGTGCTGTGTAAAATGTACTTAGTGTAGGCGCACAAAGTTGGAAACTTTAAGAGAGGAAGCAAAACTTTATTCTGTTAGCTTGTAAGTTATTAAAGGTTCCTGTTGACATATTTAGACTCATTTTATTATAATTCTATTTCTTAATATCAAACAGTTCAAGATTTAGGCTATATACCTCTAAGGATTTATGTAAAATAAATGCCTTCTAGAAACCTTGACTGTGATGTTCATTTCTGTGAAACAAATACTACCGATCACTTCACATAAATTATAAGTCAAACATATTTCCATGGTGACGAACATCTCAAAATAAGATTTTTGAAAATATTTTGCTAAGGAAAGAATAAGGAAGTGAGGCATTCTGTGTAATATTCAGATATTGGTCTACAAAGAGCAGGTCACGTTTACTTCACAGGACCTTCACTACATTAGAAAAACTTTTCAATTTAAGAGTTTTCTCTAGCATTTTAGTCACTCCCCTCCTTGCTTATTTCTTACATTTCATTTTATGTTTTCCATGTTGGTAAATTCCCGAACTAAAAATTCCACTGTGAATGGAGGCCGTTTTAATAAGTGGCGGGGGGAGGAGGAGGTTGCTTATTTTTTAAATTATTTTTCAAGTCTTTGACTCTTTTCAGAATTAAATATTTGTTATTCTAGAGCATTAAGAAATAAACTCACAAAGATTACACAAAGGATAGTTGTTTATAAAGTAAATCAATATGCCTGGTAACATTTACTCATTAATTTCTTCCAATGAAAGAAATGCTCTAAATTTTATATGATGAAAGAATTGTTCACTGAACATATGTGCAAAATTCCATTAATAAATACTTACTGAGCAAGAACAGTTATGCTGGGTAAACTAGTGGAACTCTCAGGGGGGCCTTAGGATTGATTTAATTAACTCCCTTCATTTTAGAGAAGTTCGATTATTACCGAAACTCACCCAACAATTCAGAGGAAGAGGTGGCATTAATATTGCCCTATTGATTTCCATACTCAGAGGTTATTTTCTTATAACTGACTTAAGATCAATAGTATTTTTAAACAGAAAATTTTTTCAATCCCAAGCATTTTGCCACAAATGTAGTTTAATCATAGATTCTTTAGAGCTTTCTAGTTCACCAGATGTACCAAATCCCGCTGAAGCTATTTGTAATAGTGATACTTGTAAACTTCAACCAAATATTTTCAGAGTTCCTAAGTAAATTAACCATAGTATTACTGCTTTGTCAGTCAACGGAGTACTATTAACAATTTTCTGGAACCCCTGAATTTTTCTAGGTCCTCATTTTATCTTTAGCAAAATTATGAGATGTTTTAAAACTTTTTTTTCTGATATTTTGACTGTATAACTCAAATTTGGCTATTGTATAAATATTCAAGATGATAATGACAAGAAGAATCTCATTATGTTAAAGGATATTTTGTCTCCTACATATTTTGATGTCTCATTGATTTAAGTACTTCATATCAAATTTTTGTTTTATTTTTAACATGTGTATATATTCTATTCAATGTATGGTGTCTTGGGATTTGTTTGTTTGTTCGTCTGTTTGTTTTACCTAAAGATAACTATGCTGTGAAAGAAAATGGCGATAGAAACCTAGTCTCTTTCATGGGAAGACATTCATTTAAATCTGACTGTGAATAGATTGTTAACACCTCTATGCTTTTGTTTACAAAACTGACAGAATTTTAGCCTTGGATGAAATCAGCTCATTAAAGTGTGAGAGGAATGTGGTGGCCCGCACCACCACTGGAGAGCAGACTCGAGATTCTTCTTATGTGGCCTAAAGTTGCAATGGATTACTTCATGAATTCTTTCCATATTCAATTCTCATGATTCTGCAATAACTCTACTTCCTGAACATAAAAATAGTCTGTTAGCAGAACAGTGGAATGGTGACTTCCTTTCACTTTAAAAAGGATGATTCCCTGTGAGGTGAGTATCCCACATAGTTGGACAGATCTGATTCCCAACTGGATTTCTCTTTTTTCAACTCTAGTGAAATACCACCATCTAAGTTTTTAAAGAACTACTTAATTTTTGAGGGACTGATATGCCTGAGAATACCGAGATATAATGGACACATTCTTGGAAGAGAAAGGTACTCTAAAAATATAAATATCAGTGACCTGGTATCAAGAGACTCTTATTCCATCCCTTCTTTCCCTCCCCCTCCCCATGTAGTCTATCTTCAGTATAAACAGCATCCAAATATAAAGTAAATGGGTCGTGTCCCATTCCATGGGATCTTGAAATGTCTGAACTCAAAGCGGGATAAAGCTAAAGCTGTGTTTCAAGTGTCTTAAACTAGGGCACCAAAGGCAGCTGTTCTTATTTCCAGCTGGATCCCTCAGCCTCGCAGTGAAGAAGGTCAAGGCAAGACTTACCTTGACAATTCTCATTTCCAGGCATTCAGAGATTCAGCTGTGTAGATTACTGAAGGCAAAAAGCTGCAAGTTCAAAGCAAAACAAAACAGAACAAAACAGTAACAATAATTAGAATAATAATAACAAAAAATATTCCAACATCTTTCCTTTTTTTTAAAGGAAAGAATCCATTTAAAAATGTGAATAATACACATAATGCAATCTTTACTATTTAGAATGAAATTTTTACATTATTTTATAGCTCATTTAACTCAGATACTTCTGATTTTTGTAGTTGTTTTTACTCAGGATAAGAAAGATATCCAAAACTTTTCAGGTAGTTCTTGATGACTACATTCAGAAAATAAGATAAATCTGTGTAGAGGCTTGGTCTGCAGCATCAGGATAATGGGTAATGACTTACAGTCAGAGAAAATTCTTTGTTATTTTCTTTACTATTAGTACCTACCATTTATTGAGAAGCTACCTTATAGCAGGCATTGTATTAAAATTTTTGCTTATGTTACTTTTGCTACAGCTTATGAAATAAGGCATGTTTAGTGTTATTTTATAAATGTGGAACGCAAAGCTCAGAGAAATTAAATTAACCAAATGTATACAATTAGATAGTGGTAGGTCAAGAATCCAAACTCAATTCAACTGTGCTACAAGCCTATCTTAAAAAATACTACAATGCATAGCAAGAAAAACAAAAAAAAAATGGAATTGTAACTGATAGTTTTCTTACTCAACCTTAGTACTTTAACACCATGATGCCACCCTTATTAACTAAGGAAAGAGATAACAGAACAACATGAGTAAAAAAGACTGTTATAATGGCTTTTGAACTTCAAAAATACAGCCTTTGGAGATGGGCAAAAACTAACTAATCTTCCACTATTTCTATTTCCTCTTCCTCCTAGCACCACAGCTCAGCGTTATTTCCCAGCCTCTTTTGCAGTTATGCGTTGCCATAAAATATGAGTGGAAGTAATATGAGTGCCATATCCAGCCTGGAGAATTAGAAAAATCAACACCTCCACGTGGGATAATCCACACTTCTTTTTCTTCCCATTGAAGAAATATGGTTCCATAGTATTAAGCAACCCCAATTTGGATTTTATGTTCCATACACTAATATAGGTGACAATTTAAAGGAGTTTGAAAATAGATTTAGGAGGCTATCTGAGGAATGTGTATCTGTGGGAGGAAGGGGAGTTTCCCCATTTGGAGTCCAAATAAAGATTTCCTGAAATTCTACAAGACAAATGACTTGGTCTGTTCAAGATAAGGTGTTTTTTGTTTTGTTCTGTTTTTGCTTTTTGGTATGTGAAGATTGGTGGTGCCATTACCTACAGGTAAAAGTAGTTCTATAAGACACATCTGTCAATAACAATAAATATTTCTTGTTTAGATCCCAATTCAAATAAATTTTTTTAAAGAGCAAAATATTTATTAAACATCTTAAATGTGAAATACACAAATACTAAGTAGATATTTGATATTAGGAAATTATTATTGTTTTTTAATACTAACATTATTTTTTGCTTTTTAAAAAATTTTATCATTTAGAGATTAGCTAAATGTTTAAAAAGGAAATAACATGATGTCTGGGATTTTCTTCAAAACAGCATTGGTGGGGAATGGGTAGGAATATAGATAGGACAAAATTTGTTTGGGGTAGATGATTGCTGAAGCTGGGTAATGAATGCATGGGGTTTATCATGCATTCATACTTTTGTATATGTTGAAATTTTTTATAACTAAAAAATTAAAGAAAGAAAACAGTATTTCCTAGGTTGGGGAGAGAACAGAGTCACAAAGTAATATATATGTAGATAATATGAGACTCTGCCACTTTCTCTATCCCAGATGATAACCTCAGGGAAAATAATCAAATTCTCATGTAGATGGGTCAAATTAGAGAGCTGCTAGGCCTGTGCCTTGCTTTCCAGGAAAACCTGAACAAGAAGCAAAACCCAATGTGGAAATAACTGCATGATGTATGCAAATAGGGCCTTGGCCTCACAGAGTCTCCAGGAACAGCAGTAAGGAACAAAGGAAACATGAAGAAAGAACCAGATCTTTTGGCTAGGAGAATAAGGGATGACTGACTGAGCAGTGACTTGTGTGGACCAAGAGATATAAATCAAATTTGTGGGAATGATTAGATGGTAATAGAGGACCAGATGCCTCCTGTTGCCATAGCATAAAAAAAAAAAAATCTTTTGGAACTTAGATGGAAACCTGGGATGAGGAGAGGAACCCTAAAGTGACCAACATTAAGTTTCCACCACCTATTAGGGTAGGAATCTAACATGTGCAATAAGTTGAGCTGTATAAAAATAAAGAAAATTAAAAATTTTGCTCACCTGGATGTTTGAACCACAATTTGTACACACAACAATTATGCCTTTAAAAAAACCAATGATTACTTCTTCTAATTAAATGTACCCCAGATAAAGCTCAAAACACATTCTTGTTTCTTTTTTTTCCTCTTCATTACTTCATTTTAGTTGTTAAAGTCAGTTAAATATTTAAATTCTTAATTTTTATGGGTAAAGCTCATCCTGGAAAATTAGAACTCAGTTGGGGCCTGTGCTCTGCTAGCGACTCTGTGCTATAGGCAAAAATAATTGGCTTCTCTTAGTTTCTTTTTCAAGTGAAATGAAGCCTTGACTGTAAATCTTTATTCAAATTCTCTTAAAAGTGTGATTTTCTTTTCTCTCTCTTTTTTTTTTTTTAACTTTTGTTTTGTTTTGTTTTGTCCTCCAGATTGCCAAGAATCTTAGAAAATGTTCTACTACACTGCGCAGGTTCACTAGTTATCCCTGTAGAGTGGGATTTTGTGGGTTATAGCCTAAAACAACATTTCTCAAGCCGGATTAGGGGTTGGGATAGAAGTTATCAATATTTTATGTCCCTAATATGCTGGGGAAATCATAGAATGACAAATTCTAAATATTAGAAGGAATCTTAGGATTATCTAATACATTCTCCTTTGACCCAGAGTCAAAGTTATTGGTCTGACATTACAAAAAATAGTGGTAGATCCGGCTTTGAATCCAAGTTTTTTGGTTTATGGTCTAGCTATCTTTTCATTATTTCTTTCATTCTCAAAAATAAAGCTGTAGAATTCAGCTCATCTATTTTTTTTAAAATGCCAAATGCAATTACAGAGCTTCTGCTATATACAAGGTATTATGAAAGCTACTGTACAGACTATGTGAGTAACTGCAGGGTCGGGTGGAAGGGGCTCACATTTGGGGGGGAAAGGGGCATCCATGTTAGTTAATTATACCAGATAATGCAATCCAAGTGGGCTTTGATGAGAGATTTCTTAGAGGCCTTAAAAATGTGTTTTGGATATAAAGTTGAAAAATAATACAGTTCTGGGAGAAGAATGGTATTTGAGCTGGGCCTTGCCTATCAGGTTATATTTTGTGAAACTTGGAATGAGAAGAGTTGGAAAGAGAAAGTTCAGAGGAAGCGGAGAGCATCAAAGTCTGAAAAAATCAGAACTTAGAGTACTTGGAGAAAATCTTCATTATACTGATGTACCCAGAATCACAGAATGTCTAGAAATTAGACCTGGAGTTTGGACTTTCCCATGGAAGAGGCAATGGCTAAGCTATCAGTTTAGTGGCTAAAGGAAAAGGCAATGACATGAGCTCTGTGGACACAGTGTTTCTTAAAATCAATTTTGAGTTTAAAGAGGCTTGAGGTGGACAGGGTTAACCAGATCCCTGTTTGAAAAGATACAAATGTTTTTGAATGTTTTAGTACAGCACATCTGAGGGAAAGTTTTAGGGAGAAATGTTCTTTAAGTCCCAAGGGGGTAAATGAAATTGGGCTTAGATTTCCTGGGAACATGAAGTTTAAAATCTGAATTCAACTGGGGACCAAATTAAGACTGGGAAGATGCTGGCTTCAGGCCAGAATTCAGAAATACTATGGTAAATTAACTTAAAGTAGTTTAAATAGGTTTAACTAAAACCCTTTGCCCGTAAGAGCTTTAGGGCTGTGTAAGGGCCTAAAATAATTCACAGGTTTGCATTTCCACAGTGACAGGAATAGCTGACATTGTCTACTCTAATTTTTCTCCTGAGGAGTTATTTTAACATTGTCTTACTTTCATAGCCTATAAAGTTTAGCTTTTTGTAATGAAAACCAATAATCAATTCTAAAAACGACAGTGGGTTTGCTAGGCTTTAGAGTTTTTGACAGTTCTCATCTGGGTTGCCTCTGCCTTTGTATCTGGATGGTACTTGCAAATAACTTGTCCCAGTGGAATCACTTACGCCAAGGAAATAGAAAAATAAATGAAATCTGTATGCTTTCCTATGATAGTGGCTGATCTTGTAAAAATTTCCTCCATATGCTGTTACTTGAAATACTGTAGAAGTCTTTAAGAGCTCTCTGGCTCTAGAGCTCAATACCTGATTTTAATTCCACTCTACCACTTTCTAGCTCTGAGACCTTGGCAACTTTTAACTTCTCTGTACCTTAGTTCCTTCATCTGTAATTGGAGATGATAACGGCTCTCTCATAAAGTCATTTCAAAGCTTAAATGAATTATCATATGTAAAGAATTTAAAATGGCATTGACAGACTGCAAACATCTAGTATCTTCTATATGTGTTAGATGTAATAATAATAATAATAATAATAATAATAATTAATGTATTTGTTTGTATCAGCCACCATTCTCATGCTGCCAACTATACCAGACTACCTACACTTCCCAATCGGGCCAGACATGTTCACATTTTTTCATTTCTTACATAGGCTATTCTGATCAAATAAACTTCTTTCATCTCATTTCTTGCTGAATTTTCTCTTTCTTTAACCTCTGGATACTGTGACATTTTATTTATGAAGTCCACTCACACCAGCCCTCATCTAGCAAGCCCTAGGAGAATTAACTACAACTTCTGTGCTCCCATAACATTTTCCACATTGTATCATACTTACTTGTTTACTCTACTAAAGTGAGTTTCTTGAGACCACAAACGTTGCCCTTCAGTGTCCTCTTTCCAGAGCCTTAGGGAAGGTCTTTTTTTTAAAAAAAATGTGCTCTATATATAGTCATTGAATGAATTAATTAAATATCATTGTGCATATTGATACCAAATAAGTAAAATCATCAGAATTCATGAAAATTGAAACAAAGATATTGCTGAAGTTGTCAAACTATCAAGAAAGGATAATTTAAGTAAATTAATATTACATACACAATTATAATGAAAAGGTTTAATTTTGATAATAAAGGGAATTTTCAAGAATATTACTTTTAAAATAATTAATACCAATTAATTTTTATTGAGCATGAAAAACAATTATTTCAGGATTTCCTCTCTATAACCATTACAACAATTTTTTTTCTAAAATTGTGAAGATTTATAACATGATATCTTCATCATACTTCAAAAGCTTTTAGGTCCACCAGGTTTTTCTATCTAGTCCCTAACGCTAAGTTATGCCAAATTTATACACACATAAACACGTATACACACACACTATCAGCACCACAGCCACCATCCCACTAATCCAATGCAGTCTCTCATGGATTCCCCCAGTTAATTAATTGTTTTCATGATTTTGGATTGCTGAGCCATGTAAAATTCTTTCTTAGCACCTTTGGGAATACATGAAATAAGAGTACCCTTAACACAAATAAGTCTAAAAACTAAAATATGTCAGATAACTCAGTAGATATTTCCTAAAAGATAAAATGCAAATTATTATTGTAGTTTAATGAAATTCAGGATGGAACAACAGCAATAATACAATAACGATACTGATAATGATAAATGCAACAAACTGCCAAGAATAGAGCACAATTATAAACTTAATTACTAAATAATGTTGCCTCAAAATACATAATTCACAAGGTGAATTGAACAAATTCATAATCACTGTGGGTGATTTTAAACATATATGTATCAGCAACAGATTTATCAATAAGAAAATTTAGCAACGAATACAGATTTGAAGACAAAATTAACTAGTAGTTCTTTGCTACTATACAAGCAATTAGTCACAAATGCTTCAAAGAATTTTGAAGCAACAATAACGTTTTAAGTGAAAGTGGATTAGAAGAAACCTATATAAGAAATGCCCACACCCACACACAGGAAGAATATATATTTGCAAATGAAGAAACACATTCTGAAATAAATCATGAGTTAAGGAGCAAATCACATTCAGCTCAATAAATTACAAAAGAGAAACTAGGTAAAACTAAAGAAATTTAAAGGAAGGAAATGCAAATGCTAAGAGCCAAAAATAATTTAAACAGGAAAGTAAACAGCAAAATCAAAGGTCAACTTTTAAAAAATTAACTAGCTTTAATTGGATGAATCTATTAGAATCATTAGTAAAAAAAGAGAAAAGGCAATGAATAAATGTACAAATTACTCAATAATCAGTATAAATATTTAATGAATAGTATTAAATTGTCCATAAATATTAGTTATAAAAACATACATATTTTTTAGAAAAACATATTAATTATAGTTTGATCAAAGTAAAATAACAAACAAGAATTAAATGAATAACAATTATAGAAACTAACTAGATAATCAAGTTTCCCCTACAAGATATAAGGGTTCCAAGTGTTTTATGTTAATTTTTATCAAAACTTCAAGGAATATATTATACAGGTATTAAACAGAATATATAGAAAAAGCTATTGAACTCATGTCATCAGGTTAATACTATTTCAATCTTAATAACAAAACTTATATGGCATTTTGCCATGCGCCACAAACTATTTTAAACATAAGTGGTAACATGGGAATTCTTCTACACTGCTGCTAGCGAATGAGATTATACAACCATTTAGATATATCTAATAAAGGTGAAGATAAACATATTCTTTGACGCATTAGTTTCTTCCTAAGAGATGTTCTTGTATTTGTGTCCTAAGAGATATGTACTAGAATGTTCATGGCAGCACTACATGAGTGAAGAGTTGGAAACAACCTAATATCTACCAGAAGAATGCACAGTTAATACTTATAAACAAAACCCACATATACTAACATGGATACATCTCAAAAATATAATGTGGAATTTGGGCAGTAAGAGTAGAGGAGAGCGTTAGTAAACCCAAAGTCAAAACACACTATGTGTGTTGACCTGTGATTTTCTCAGCGATCAAATCTTTTGCATGTGCATGTATACTTTATACAATTTATATATTATACATCCCACCTTATTTACACATATATAAAATTCACATAAATTTATGTATGTTACAATTATCTATTATAATTTCTTTCCAACAAGTGTAAATCCTCTGTGTTTTACAGCATTGTAACTCATTTATGTTGGCTCAAAATTTATATAGTAGTAGATATAAATACTTATATAATTCTGTATTTATAATTTTGTATTTATCTACACACATGCATACATATGTATAAGGTATAAAAGTTGAGAAGAAATTAGGTACATGTTGATCCACTCTCACTCAATATATTTTTAAGAACATAATCACTTTCTTGATTTAAAAAAATTTACACTCGATAGGAGAAAAAAAAGACTGTGTATCTGCGAGTCTAGGAATTCAAAATAGTACACATCAAGCTTGTGTGTGTTAAAGATTTAAAATAAACCTTGTAGAATAAATATCACTAATTAGTATTATTTTAATTAGAAAAATAAAGTTTTGAAATGTATTTCTTGTAACTTTTTATAATCAATACTAGAATAATCAAAATTATCCTTAATTTTTTAGAAGTCCAATTTTTAATTTTAGAAATATAATAAGGTATTGCCATTTAATAAATATTTTATCACAGGTACATTAATGAAAATATAAACCATTTAACATCTTATTATCATAGTTACAGTTTGCTATTAAAAATATTAAATCTTCTGGAATAAACCACATTATTGACCACTTCCATTAACTTAATTTCTGGCTCTCTTTAATGTCAGTGTTATCAGTGGTATTTGGTTATCATGTCTTTACCCATAGAATTGCTGGATTTCTCATAGGACTACCAACCTCAGGACTTATAAGGAGAGATAGAAAACTCCTTGTTGCTTGAATTACTTTTGATGGGCTTTTCTTATTTACAAAGAAAAACATACTGACAAGAAAAAAAAAGTTACTGATGGTAACAATTTTCTTTTTTTCATTTAGGAGATAAGTTTTTACATTTATAAGTTGGCTTTGTTTTATAAGTTAAATTTCATTTATAAACATTATCTGTTTTGTCATTTACTCCTTCCAGAGGATGGTTAAAATGAGTTCTGAGTGCTTCTGGCTTTCTTGATTCTGAGAGTAGTTCCAGAATGGAGTAAAATGTTGACCTTCACAAAGCAAGCTAGCCTAGCTTTCAGTTATAGCGATTAAAATAAACTACAGCGTTTACCACGGACAAGGTTATTTTGAGGGGCTACATAACAGTGAGTTGCTATCAGACTCATCATGTGGACCCAGGAAGATAAAATTGTTCTGGCTCTGAGGTTTTATCTATTATATACACTAGCACAAGAATTTATCTACTCAGGCAACTATAAATAAACTTACTTGCTTAGAACCAGAAAAAAAATTATATATATAATTTTCTGCACTAAATGAGATTTAAACTTAAATCAAATCAAGTTTAAGAAAACCTTACATTGATCAAATGAAGAAGAATAATAGTAATAAAATGATTTATTAAAAAGTACATTAAAGTATTCTAAGAGTTTTAAGCAAATATTTTTTTCTATCATTTCTCCCTTATTACTTTCATTATCTAGAGAAATATATAAAAATTTATACGTTTTAATTTTTTATTAATTTTTTATTAATTCACATATTTACCCAAGGAATAGATTGAAATTAAAATTTTAAAGTGTTCTGAATTGTTATATGATGTAACTTGTAAAATATTACCTATTTAAAGAAATAAAAACAGGCGGCTCATTCAACATTCATTCTGAGAAGTGCTCTATTTATAGTTTTGATCTTGGTCTTTTTAAAAGAATTGAGACTACCCAAAAAACTTTTCTGCAGCTATCATTTATTTTCAAGTTCTCAACCTATGCCATGGGTTAATTTTTTTGTCTTTTTGGAGGGGGCATCCCACAAGACTATCTTTACAGAGTTTTCTAAGCATTGGAACTGAAATTTGAAAAATCTAGGTTCTGTTTATACCTGTCACATTAACTGTGGGGCTTTGGGCAAATCACTGGAACCAACCGGATCTTGCACAAACCCAGAGTTTCGTGAATAATTAATGAAATAACGAATATAAAAGTACTGTTTTGACTGTGAATGTGCCTCTGGTCACCTTCGTGAACATGAACAAATGGAACGCTGTGTGCCTCGGTTTCATTATCTTTAGGATAAGAAGTTGGACTAGATCACCTCTGAGGTTCCTTCCAGGACTTACATTGAATTAATCCATAATTCATACTTAAAAAAATCTCTTATTTTTTTAATTGTTTAAACACTTTCCAGAAAGGCTAAAACATTAAGTAAGTATTAGTTTTTGTTATTGTTAGAGCAGGAAGATAAAACTGTTGAAAAGACAGCAATATCAGGGTCTGCCTTTTTTTTTTTTTTTTTTTTTTTTTTTGTCACCCTGCTTGCTTTTTTCTGTACCTGAGCATTCAGGACTATGATGACAGTATGCCTTGGGAATACAGACACAGAGAATCACCAACATACTGAATTTTTTTCTGTCTGTTTTTTTTTGCTTTTAGTAAGTTCAAAGTAAAGATCTTTGAGCTTACTAAGAGATAAGACCTACCAACCACTGCTATACTAGGCACTAAACCTTGACTGGCACAAGATGGCTAACCCAAGAATCTCTGGCCTTTTTACAAAAAGAGTGGATCTGATTACATACTTTTGACTTGCCCCAAAGAATCTCCTCGAGACAAAAAAATGTAAGGGGCATTGGAGGTCTTTGCATTTCTTAATGTTTCATAGTTTCTAGCAACAAATGCACTTTATGAAACTTCCAAATTTTGAGGTACTTCTTTCAGTAAGGAAGGAAGGGAAAGATCTATGAGACATCAGAGAGGAGAAAAAGATGATCATTCACCTGAGGAGTTATGAAAGGGTTTATTGAAGAAATTAAGGGATAGATGACAATGGAGAATGTAAGGCTGTGAAGAGTCCCTGATGAATTTGTTCTAGAAAAGATGCTCTGTCTCACACTTTCTGGGTCTCTAGTGTTCCTTGTTCATGTTCTTTCTTTGACTTCTCACTCCATGTCCTCCTGGACCTGGTTGGTTTGATCTTGAAGTCTCTATCTCCTACCTCAGGAGAGTAAAGGTGAGTTTTTCCAAGTATTCCAAATTTAAGCACATTTTCTCACACAAACTTGGTTGTATTTGATAACCAAGTTACTGTAACTATTTTGGTACAGTATTATAGGTACATTGTGGATGAAATACCTTTTCATGGGATGAACCTGGATCCTTAACCCACATAGATACATGTTTTCCATAAGAAAATAGTATCTGTTACAAATTATTGCTTGGCCTCTACCTTGAGGAAGACTTGAAAATAATTTTTCAAATATGCCCTTCTGCATCTAGGAAAAGAGGCACACACGAAGAAACAAGGCAACCTAATCTTGGTTCGGTGCTTCATATCTCCTGAGTCTTAGGAGAATGTCTTCCACTTGCTCAATAGCAAAATGAGATGGAACATTCCTACAATGAGTTGAGAGTGACATGTCAAGTGTCTTCTAATAATACTTATTTTTAATTCTGTACTCTGGCCACATTGAGTTACTAGTTCCTCATAACAGCCATGAGGTCTCAGATCTCTGTCATTATACTCCCTCTGTATTTTTAGAGATTTAGCACAAACATCATTTTCAGGAAAATCTTCCTAAACACTGTTTACACACACACATAAACATGTGTAACTTCTTCACTGAGCTTCCACCTGCCTTGTTCTTACTATTGTGACAGTACATATCTCATTGTATAAAATTTGGCTCTTGCCATCTCTCACCTTTTGAGAACAGGGGTCTTATTACTTGCTTTTGTATACTTGACGTTGGCACACCTCCTAGCATGTGGTAGGTAATCAACAAATATCTCTTTCATAAATAAATGAATGCCTAAAAATAATAAAAATTTTTCCTGCAAAAGAAAATCTCTTTTCACTCTCTGCATACTGAGTAATGCCCTACTAATTCATTGCTCAGCTTACCTGGGCCAACCATACCCTGAGCTGGGTGATTAATCAAAGTTGCTCCATGTCCCACAACTCATTAGCAGTTGCCCTGCAGGGTGAAACCATGCTCCCCCCACTTTCCTCCCCGCCCCACACACATTGTCATGCTGACAGAACTTGGGAGCTACGGGGTATGGGGAAGTGCCCAAAGCCCACACCCTCCTTTCAGACTGGAGCTTGGCCCCTTAGGCGCAAAATGTTCTGAAGTCTGAGTCAGCCACCCCTGCCCATCCACATGCCTGGCTACTGCCCAAGACTCAGATAAGAAACCACCCAGGTGCTCAGCATCAGGAAGCCAACAACAAGGTAATCTGGGCCAAGAGGGACTAAATTAACTAAGTGCAGAATAGAAAAGGAAGCAAGTCGAGAGTCAGGAGACCTAGCTGGATTTCTCCACAGATAAGCTGTACAACCTTTAGAAAGTCAGTCCTCTCTGGCCCTAGTTTCATCATCTGGGAAGTAAGTGGGTTAAGCTAAATGATCATTAGGGTCTTGTCCAATTCTTAAGTTTTAGGATCTGAAGTAGGCTAAGTATTTCTCACACCTGAAAGGATAACACCACTTGCCTGAAGAAACCCTATCCCCAGGGGAAGGTCCAGAAAGGTGAATTCAAGCTCGCTGCTAGTGACAGGTCAAAATACACACAATAAATTGTCTTGGCCTTCATTCCACGAGTCCCAGTGTTAAGAAAGCTTAGACTCATCGTGTCATCAAGCCCTGTCTATTAGCCGTAGGTAAAGCTGTGCTAGTACCAAGCAAGGGCCATGGTCTGGGCTGCACATACTACTACTAAAGAAATGCACTACTTCATCCTGCAAACCATGTGTGATTACCACATCTCTCTTGCACAGTCTACCTGCAAAGTCCCCACCAAGCACTGCTTTCGTGCTCTTTAGGTAAGATAAGACGAAATACTGATTATTTTGGAATAGATCAATAATAATTATACTAATAACAGCAATACTTCTACCAAAAGCACCATCTTTTATTCAGTGTTTACTGCTTCCAAGACAAGTACCATATGCCCCACATCTTCATTCGTTTTGTTCTTTAACTACTCTGTTAAGGCATTGTTTCTATCCTCACACTACAAAAGAAGAAAATGAAGTTTGTTGTTCATGTAATTCAGAAAAAATGTATAAACTGGTTGAGAAAGGTCAGATGATGATTATGACCCGTCACATTTGCATAACATTTTAAGGTTACAAAGAACACTTTGCAGCATCATTCTATTTTGTTTTAACTGCAATGTAGTGGCTGAGTGATGACTGTATCTCCTTCAAGGAATGGAAATCTTAAGTGCAGTGAGATAAGGTGAGATGTGAGTATTCAGTCCCCAGTCCTGGGCCTTCCCATTAAACCACCAATATGTGCTGGGATTCCTCAGTGATAAAGAGGGGCCCAAGGACGAGGCTTTTCCTGGAAAACTGGCCCGAGGTCAGATACAGGTTATCAAACTGAATGTCCAGGGCTTACCTGAGACTGTAGAAGAGATCAGGTTATGAACAAACATGGAGATGGAAGGATAAACAATCTCTGTTCTTTTCATAGCAGCTTGGACCATATACAAATAATGCCAACAGTGCCCAGTCATATCTGTGCTTAACCCATTTTTAACAACACAAAGTAAGATCCCAGAATGTGGTAAGAAGAGATATCATTCTGGGTGGTGATGTTTCTTTTGCCACAGGGGTTTTTGGTGCTTATTCAACCTGAAACTTCTAAAATAACTAATTATTATGTGCAATGGCAGGTGTTCACATTCAGTGTGTTTCTTTGGCCTCTCCTTTTTCTGTTCTGTGGCAATTTCTTCTCTTCTCTTTTACCTACTGTCAGGTTATTAGTCAGAAAGTGAATCATGCATAATGTTTAGATTGTGTATCTGAATGCTTATGACAAGAAAAATTGACATCTCAGGTTCTGGGTAAAAAAGTAGGATTGCCATACAAAATTGTTGGTGGTCATTCTGTCATATGATAAAAGTCAAAGCCTAGAATATTCAGGGTTACTCTTATTTTGTCAAATCTTAATTCATGAAAGATGTGTGGGTGAAATTCCCATTAAGAAAATAGGAGTCCTACTTATCTTATGCTTTGCATCCTCTTAATTTAGTTCTATAGATCTGTAATTGGAAAGGTGATCAAAGTCATCCTTTAGCAATGCTTATGTTCAGCTACTGGTGCCACAATTCTTTGAGTAAGCCTCTTTTCTGCTATCCCTACATATTCAATGGTTTGCTCATTTCTATTGATTCTGCCTACTAAATGTTCTTAAATTCACTTTTCTATCTCATTTCTATGTCTTTAGATTTAGCCCACATCACATTTCTTATAAACTATTGCAATAACCTTTTAGTCATCATCCAGACTCCAACTTTGAGCTGTATCGCCAATGTACTACAAAGAGACTACCCCAATGTGTAAAATCTTCCATGGTCTGTAACCTCAAGATAAAGTTCCAAATCCTTCCCATTCTACCCCCTGAACCACCTTGCCTGTCCATCTACCACACATTTATGTCATACTGAATCACTTACAGTTCCCTGAACATATTATGCTCCTTTAAGCATCATGTCTCTGATTATTGTGATCATTTATCCAGAATGTATTTCCTCTCCTTACCCCGCTATTGATTTATCACACTTCCTTCATAACTTTCTTCTCATTCCATATATCCATGAATGACCCCTTCTCTAGGCTTCCACAATCCATTTATGCTTTGGCAATTTACACAATCTTCTCCATACTGATTTCACTATATTTCCAGTTATTGACACATACATCTGTTTACTTACTAAGTTCTGAATTCCTCAAATGTAATAGATGTGTTTTATTTCTTTATCTTCCTACAGCAAGACTAGGAACTTTGTGTCCTATAAACTCGGTAAGTTCAGAATTTTTTCATAAATTTTATTGGGCTCTTTTAAAAAATTATGTTGTTATTTAAAAGAGTGAAAAACAGAAATAAAATACAACACCAAACAACAAAAAAAAATGATTAAATTGTAATAGATTTATAAAATTCAATATTATGTAGAATTAAAACTGTTTATAAAAACTTATTTAAAAATTGATAGATTAATACTTTATAGTACTAAATAAGAAGACTATAATATTTATTTTCTGGCTTTATATGATTTTAACTGTAATATTCCGGTTTGCATGTTAAAGCAAAATAGTTAAATATTTAAAACTGTTAATAAAAAATATGTCTAAGTTTGCAATTTTAGAATTTTAGGTAGCATGGCAATCTACTGGGAAAGTGGTTTGTTTTTTTTTCTTTTTTCTTTTTAATTCCAGGCAGGTTTTACAGTGCTCTTCATTATCTATCATTTGGTTGATACAACTAATTGTTTTTTTATATAGACTTTCATTGCTCACTATGTTTTTTGGTTTGTTTCTAAAAAAGAATTTATTTTTTATTATTTTTATTTTTCAGGTACAGTTGACATTCAGTATTATTTTATATTAGTTTCAGTTGAAAGGCATAGTGGTTAGACATATATATAATTTACAAAGTGATCCCCCTGATTAGTCTAGTACCTACCTAGCATTAGGTAGGTACTAAATAGTTATTACAATATTATTGACTATATCCTATGCTGTACTTTACATCTCTGTGACTATTTTGTAACTACCAATTTGTACTTCTTGATCCCTTCTCTTTTTCACCCAGTTCCCTAAATTCTCTCCCATCTGGGAACCATCAGTTTTTTCTCTGTATCTATGAGTCTGTTTCTGTTTTGTTTATCTATTTGTTTTGTCCTTTAGATTCCACATATAAGTAAGATAATATGGTTTTTGTCTTTCTCTGTCTGATTTATTTTATCTACCATAATACCATCTAAGTCCATCCATGTTGACGCAAACAGTAAGATTTCTTTTCTTGTTTTTTACCTTTTTTTTTTAATGGCCAAATAGTATTTCATTGTATGTAGGTATCATTTCATCTTTATCCAATTATCTATTGATGGACACTAAGTTGCTTTCCATATCTTTGTTATTATAAAAAGTGCTGCAGTGGACATAGGAGTGAATATATCTTTTTGAATTAGTGTTTTGGATTTCTTCAGATAAATACCCAGAAGTATAATTGCTGGGTCATAAGTTGTTCTATTTTTAGTATTTTAAGGAAGCTCCATACTGATTTTCATAGTGGCTGAGCCAATTTGCAATCCCACCAACAGTGCCCAAGTGGTCCTTTCATCCTCACCAACACTTGCTTATTTATTTATGATGGCTGTTCTTACACATGTGAGGTGATATCTCACTGTGGTTTTAATTTGCATTTTCCTGATGATTAGTGATGTTGAGCATATTTTCTTATGTCTAATGGCCATATTTATGTCTTCTTTCAAGAAATATCTATTCAGGTACTCTACTTATTTTCTAATTAGATTGTTTGTGTGTGTGTGTGTGTGTGTTGAGTGGTATAAATTCTTTTTAAATTATAGATACTAATCTCTTATCGTATACATCATTGGTCAAATCTTCTACCATTCAGTAGTTGTCTTTTTGTATCATTAATGGTTTCCTTACTGTGCAAAAACTTTTTAGTTTGATGTAGTTCCATTTGTTTTTGTTTGTTTGTTTGTTTGTTTGTTTATTTCCCTTGCCCAAGCAGATATATCAGAAAAAGATATTACTAAGAGCAATGTCAAAAAGTTTACTGCCTATGTTTTCTTCTAGGAGATTTATGGTTTCAAGTTTTACATTTAAGTCTTTTAATCTATTTGAGTTTACTCTTGTACACGGTGTAAGAAAGTGGTCCAGTTTCATTTTTTTTTTTTGCATGTTATTTGTCCAGTTTTCCTAATACTATTTATTGAGGAGACTGTATTTACTTCCTCCTTTGTCATTGATTAAATGACCACATAGGCCTGGATTTATTTCTGAGCTCTCTATTCTGTTCCTTTGAGCCATGTATCTGTTTTTATACCAGTAATATGTTGTTTTGATGACTATAAACTTGTATAGCATGATATCAGGTAGCGTGATATCTCCAACTTTATTCATCTTTCTAAGATTGCTGTGGCTATTTGAGTTGTTTGTTTGTTTTTTTTTTTTGTGGTTCATATAAATTTTAGATTTATTTGTTCTAGTTCTGGAAAAAATCCCATTGGTATTTTGATAGGGATAGCACTGACTCTATAGACTGTTGTGGATAGTATAGATATTTTAACAATGTTAATTTTTCAAATTCATGAGCATGGTATATACTTCCATTTATTTGTATCTTCTTCAATGCCTTATAATTTTTTTCATAAGGTCTTTTACCTCTTTGGTTAAATGTATTCCAGGCATTTTATTTATTTATTTTGATGCCATTATAAATGAAATTGTTTAATTAACTTCTCTTTTCTGAGAGTTTGCTATTGGTGTATAACAGTGCAACCAATTTCTGAATATTAATTTTGTATCCCACTGCTTTACTGAATTCATTTATCAGTTCTAATACTTTTTTGGTAGGGATCTTTAATGTTCTCTATATATAATAACATGTCATCTGCAAATGATGAGTTTTACTTCTTTTCTAAGTAGGATGCCATTTATTTATTGTTTATTTGTTTTTTTGTCTGATTGCTGTGGTTAGGATGTCCTTATTAGGCTCTTAATGTTAACAATTTTGGCATCTATGAATAATAATAATTTACTTGGTTTTTAATCTTATTTGCAATTAAGAAAAACTTTATTCAAGGTTATTACAATAGGGCAAAGAGAGCAAACAAAGTCCAACTCTGCTGAAATAAAAGATGGTAGAGATTCTATGAGCTAGAATAAGGGGGAGATTTTAGGTTTTTATTATTTTTCAATCTTTATTCCTTCTTTCTTTTTCTTATTTTATTGTACTTGTTAAGACTCTCATTAAAATTTTAAAGACAAGTGTTGAGGAGAAATACCCTTGCCTTGGTCCCACTCTTAGAAAGAAAGCATTCAGTCCGTCATAATTAAGAATAATGCTAATTCTGGGTTATTTCATAAATACTCACAGTCAGATTGAAGAAGTTTCTTTACTTTTATCATAAATGTTTTTTAACATATTTTGAGATCATTGTAAAAGCTATCTCCTTTGTCCTATTTATATGTTAAATTATGTTGATTCACTTTTTATTATACCAGACTTATTCCTGGGTTAAAAATCACTTAGTCATGAAGTATTTTCTTTTTAAACTATTGTTAAATTTAATTTGCTAGTAGTTTGTTAAAGATTTTTTTATCTTTGGTTATAAGTTATATTGGTCTAATTTTATTTTATTTTTTTTATAATATCTTTGCCAGGTGTTGGTATTAGGATTATGTTGATCTCATGAAATAATTTAAAAGTATTTCCTCCTCTATATTCTCCAGAATTGATATTATTTATTAGTTGTTTGTTGAAATTTACCATAAAGGCTTTGTGACCAGACTTCTCTTTGTGGAAAAGTTTTTGATCAATAATTCAATTTCCTTACAGGTATATGAGCATTCAGATTTATGATTTCTTCAATGTTGGTGCTAGTAAGTTGTGCTTATCAAGAAATTTATCTGTTCCATCTAAGTTGTCAAATTTATTGGCATAATGTATTTATTCATAATATAATCTAATTATCCTTTACTGTCTGTAGTGATGTCCCCTCTTTTATCACTGATATTGTTAGTTTTCTTTCTTTGAGCAGTTTTGCTAAAAGATTTTATGAAAAAAAAGGTTTTGTTTTTATTATTTTGTCTATTTGTGAAATTTCTGCTTTATTGATTTCTATACTTATTTTTTCTCCTAGTAGTTCCATTCTTTTAATTTGCTTATTTTCTAGATTTTTCTTTATGTTGGAAAATTAGCTCATTGATTTCATACCTCTTTTTTTTTTCTAAAATAGACATTTAGAATAATAAATTGTTCTCTTATTGATTTCCCTTCTCTTCCCAAACAGTTCAGTCTAAAGCAAGTTTGTTATCTATATTAGGAAGAGAAGAAAACTATGGTGGTCTGGTAGCCCAGAGTGAGATTTCAGAGCCCACTAGTGAGAGGGAGGTGTTCAAACACAGGTTTTAGACCCCAGAGCCCAACAGGAGTGAGGACAGTTTCTGTGTGTGGTGAGATAAACAGCTCTACATGGAACACTGGAGTATAGGGAGTGGAAGTTGTGTGTGTGTGTGTGTGTGTGTGTGTGTGTGTGTGCGCTCACGTGCACACACGCACAAATGTCTGCAGTGAGCGAGATTTTTAACATACAGGGGTTAATTAAATATGCAAAACTATTAAGTATAATGGGAGCCAAGTGTCTCATTGTTAGAAAAGGAAATTGTAAATATTGGAAGGAGAAAACAAAATGACATTTTCTTGTTAGATTAGAATTGAAGATATCAGTGTCAACTTATGATCTTTAATATAGATAGATGATAGATGATAGATAGATAGATGATAGATAGATAGATAGATAGATAGATAGATGATAGATTGATAGAAGATATATAAATAGATAGATAAACATAGATATAAATGGGTTTATGTGTGAATTCCCTAGCTTTACTAAAATGGTTTGGGAGCAATAATACACTCATAACAATGAACATAATTATAATAGATTTTGGTTTTGAAATAAAATTCTCCACCAAAAGGAGCCAGGGATCCTTGGGAAACAGCTGTTTCCAGGGCTTGGGCAGGGAAAACACAGATGAAACCGGAGCATTTTATATGCTGGAAAATAAGGAGCCACTCTTAGAATAATGGAAATATCAAAAGGACAGATAAACCAGCTTGAAGAGACCCCCACTGGCCAAACTGAGGATACTTTAAGCATCCAAATAAATAATAATAAAATTAGACTATAGTCACAGAATAAAATAAAAATTTGTGACTCCATTCACATATAAATAGATGATAAATGGGAAATTTAATAAAGCCCATAAAGTATAAATTTTAAAACAAGATAATATGTGCTAAGGCACGTATTGCAAATATATATACTAATAAAACTGTGGTTAAGAAATATATATTGGTAAATCATTGAATTCCACTTGTTATAATTTAAATATCTTAGTTTTAACCTCCATTGTATTCAATATTGTATTTAGTAGTCTTTATAAGAAATAGTGATTAAGATCATTTTAAATGTCTTCTATCAACCTGTCTTCCTACATATTTATTTGTCTTGATTCACTCTGAGCAAGAGGGGAGGGGTCTGAAATGATGTGTAAATAATGTATGGACAATGGTTATTTCTGAGTTGTAATATTTTTTAATTTCATTTTTAAACTTTTATGTGTTAAAAATAATTATATTTTTTTGTAGTCATATGTGTTTTTTTAGGCAACTTTATCATGTTTAAACTTTTTATCTTAGAGAATGTTTGTGTTGGAATTCTCTGTGCTTCTCTGAGTCCATTCTCCACCCAGCATTGTGACCTAGGAGGCTGACCTCTTGAAGTCACTATCTATGTTCCCACGCCCTTTGTCTTCCAAATAGGTTTGGCCAATGGCATCATCAGGAGATCAAAGGGCTGGCTAGCTTTCTGTTGGCTGATAGGTAGACAATGGCTCAAATTTATGGCTACAAGTCATTTCAGCTACCACTCTGTGAGAACTCCTCCCCTACAGCTATAGGTCATTCCAGGTATTGGAAATTGCTCTTTTCTCTCCTGCCCCTTGATAGAATTTGAATACTTTATCATTTCGTTTTGTTTTACCTAAATATGGTCCACAGCTTTGTAAACTACTTTTTATTAAACCCTCAACAACAGAGTGCTGTTTTCTGCCTATTCCACTGACCTAGTATCTGATGACTTCCTCCTATGAAAATTACACTTCGACATTGTCTCATTGATTTATAGATCTAAATTTTTTATTACCCTGCTAGATACTTTTATAATTCTAAATAATAGACTGCAGTTTCTATTTTTTTTATTTATACATTGTGAATGTCTATTGACCTCCTAATAGGAAAGAGGAATAATTTAGCAACCTACAGGTCCCCAAAGAAGAGATTTAATTGTTAGAAAAGAGCTGTGCAATCTTACAATTATTAATAGAAAAATATGTTAAAATATTTTTGACATTGTTCCTTCAATCACTATATCCTCCATTCCAGCTGAAATTTTATCTTTTGATTATGTCAAAACATCTATGGCACTTTTAAAAATAGTATGTTAGGTATCTTTTCTAATACGTATCAAAAAAATTTATCCCACAAACATAAAACACATTAAATAATAAAATAATTAGGAAATGCAATATCATTCAGGTTACTGCAACCCACTTTTCTGCAGGTAATCTTATTGGGAGATAAAGAACTTTCTTAGAAATATACTCTTCATATTGAAATATCTCAAGCAGCCACATGTAAACATCTATTACCACAGAATCCAGCAAAGCATAGTCCATGTGTGCTAACCTTGGGCTAAAAAATTGGACTGAATTGAAGAATTCTGACTCTTTCACATTTCTAGGCGTTTGCTGTTAAATGTGTTCAGCTAGCTGGGACACTGTGCTGGAGGGAGTGCGTATCTCAAAGCTGCTCGCTCCCTCCACAGGCTTTCTTAAGTTAAATAATGGCAATGCCATTCTTCTGTACCCTTCAGACTAAATATTTTGAAGTTATTTCTAAAACCTCTCTTTCTCTAACTTTTACATCTTGTCCTTTAAGAAATTATGTTGGCCTTTTCTTCGAAATTTATACCTAATGACAGCTGAAGTAGATATTATTGTTACAATTTTATTTCTGAGACTGGGAAGGTTAAATGATAAGACCAAATTCACACAGTAAAATGGAAAATAATTGGCCACATAGATTCCTCCCTGCCCTGCAAATTCTCTGCTGTGGTGTCATATCAAAAATATTTGTTATAATACTGTTTTTGCTTCATGTTGATGAAGGCATCATCATCTATATACATATATATGTATAAGTATACACAAACACATACAAACACACGCACACACACACACACACACATCCTCTTTTCTTAGTCATGGGCTACAACTGAGATTATAGTGTTTCAACTTGTTCTTGGGCTTCACTGTTGTCATTTTCACTTTTTCTATTACTATACTTTCACCAGGATAGTGATGCTGAGAGTTTTGTGCTTTGTCTTTAAATCTGTTTTTATAAATTTTTAATGGGTGAGGTTTCATTTTTAAACGGCTTTATAAAAATACTCTAGCATTAGGTTATATTAACTATTATTAAACTGAACATGACCGGTTTGGGAACCTATTTCAGGTGTGTCTATGATAAAGACAGTTTTTACTGTATTTCATTTGTTCTGTGTGTTTAGTATTTTTGTGTCCATGTGATTGAAGTTGTGTAGGTAAAACTCCTTTGTTATTTCTGAATAACTCTTGCATTTGTTTATTTTTATCTTTTCAATTTGCTTAAGTAAAGAAAGTGATCAGAAAATGATTTCTTTCTTCTTTATTTTAGAAATAGGTTGAAACTCTGGTAAAGCAGCTAGTATTTTTCTCCTAATTAAACATCTGAACAAATAAAAACAAATTCCAAAGAAGTAGACTTGTGAGGATTCAATAAAGTGAGTTTTAGAAGGCATCACAAATTTAAAAATATGTAAATAAAAATCTATTGACAAGAAGTTTGGGGCAATCAGATCTGTCTCTTGTCATCTACATTTTGTTGGTATAGAGTGAGTCTAAAAAGTTGAGTAAAGCAACTTAGAAACATCTGATTATTGATACAAGATACAGTGTAAATGCGGAGGAGGAGTCTGAATTACCTCCAGGTCTGAGGTTTATGTTTTCCAACTCTTCAGTCACAAATGGGGCAGAGGGTGTAATGTGACCCAGTTTAAATACCTGAATTTTGGGATTCTAAATCTAGTTCTGTAAGGAACTAGCTCTGTGACCTTGGGAAAGTAATTCCTCCTTTGTAAGGCTCAGTTTTGTGTGTGTGTGAAAAAATAGATATTAGATATTTAATCTATCTTTTCTATCTTACCCCCTTTCAATGAACAAGTAGTCTGATTGGCTTAACTGTTCAAACTAAAATGTCAGAAAATCCCATTTGTAAATGTTTCAATGCTTCTAATTTAAGACATACTTTTTGAAAGTGAATAATAAATGTTCAAAAGTACTGTGGTTTATCTTCGCCTGTTAAGGGATATTCCAGCCTTCAAAATAGCATATTATTAAATGCTATTTAAACATCTAACTAGCATCTTTTATCTAAAAATTTATATGATAATCCACAATTATAAATAAAAAATACATACAGCATCATTCTGCATACCATACTATGAATTATTGAGTACCTAGTACATTCCAAGAACTTAGATACTTCATATAATATGATTATAAGCAGTTTACAAAGTGTTATGTTACTGTCACTGATAACATTTAAAGATGTTTAATAGTCATTAAGATCGTACATTTTAGTAAATTACATAATTTATTAATATCATATTTATTATTTTTAAAAATCCTTTTCAGATATAAACTAAAATATAAATATTTAATGACTAACATTAAAGTCTGAATTTTCTTCTGTAAATTAAATTGATAAGAATATGGGTTTAAAACTCCATTTTTTCCCCCTCAATGACTTACACTGTCTTATTGAGCAAGGCACTTCTTTTCTCTGGAACGTGGTTATCCCCACTGTAAATGGAAAAATATGATCTCTAATTGTCTTCATAATCTTAAAATAACAAACTACTAATGCACTTCTCTGAGCTCATATTTTTTTTCCAGTCTTCATGGATATACAAGTTATGATGAGATAATATTTTTGAAGCTTTACAATGTGATTTTTTACTCCCAATGTTTTCTCTTTGACTATTCCATTCATTCAGGTAGGTATTCTTTGTATTTCCTTAAAGAAGAGATGACATTGCCAATAGGAAAGAAAATTAAAGTTAACTCTTGGCTTTTGAGTTTTGAAAATCTTAATTTCAGTGGGGCTGGGTAAGATTCACATGCTTCATATCAGATTAGAGAGATAATGGGATAGGAGGGGGAAGAGTCTGGAGTCCCATCGTGGGACTTGAACGATTCCTTAGATGGTAAAGAAAAAGAAAAACTTTGTTGATGTGTAAAGAGGGAGCACAGTAGATCTTGAGGAGACAGAAATTAATCTTGAGAGGTGCAGAGAATAGTATCACCAGAAGTTTAAGACCTCCAAATTCACTGGCACACACACTCAGTCGAGATAGCTTTTGCTGGCAGGGGCCTAGGAACCACATGGGAATAGAAGCAGAGCCACAGCCACTCACTAAATTTTCCTTAAAATGAGGAATGTTCATGGCCTGGGTTGAGTTTTGTTAGCTGTCATTTTTGTTGGTATCTATCTGACATGACAGTGGCTAAGGAGTTGCCCCACTGGCTGTCCAATAGAAGTATTAGCTCATCCTAATACTTTGCTCAGTCCTCATCTGACTTGTTTCATGTACAGACACTCATTTGAATGTGCCAGAAAATATATAAGCACTCAAGTTGGAGAATTAGGTCAGGACAACTAGAAGGAAAAAACAACAACAAAAAAAAAAAAAACAAAAAACAGCATGGAAGTCAAAGTTCCTTTTCTCCCCAGCCAAACACTCCCATGTTTGTATAGATGGGTAGGACTGAACACAATCAGCTCTTCATCTCCTCCACAAAACAGTTCAGTAGTAAAACACACCTTGTCAAAAATAAGTCTTACTTGTTAAACTAGAATATATTAAGAATCTCAGATAAGGGAGATCCCCCTAAAGAATAAAACTTAATATCACAAATATATCCCTCCACAAAGAAAAATCATTTTGAATGGTGAGGAAACACCTAGCACACTGTTGCTACCCTGGTATTTACACCCAAGTTGAAATTATTTTTCATACTTTTAATTAAACTTGATGGCATCTCAAAACCCTGAAGTTTATTTGTCCCCAGGACTAATTCACTTCTACCTCTACCCAGGATAATATGAGGTAAAAGGTAAGGTTTATTAAGTTTTATTTCTAAAGGAATATGGATTGGAGGAAAATAGGGGCCTAAATTTCATCATTCAACTTTGATTTTAAAAGGGACATCTCTGGGTATTTAGGTCTCATGATTTTACCCAAGCACATTTATTAAACAGCTTTTGATTACTTAAGTGTTTGTCTCTGTGTATTATTGTTGTTACTTTTTCTTTTTCTTTTTTTTCCCCACAAAATATCCCATGATGCATTATTCCCAAATAGCATATGTTAATAACTTGTCATCTCAGGTAAACATAAATATATGTAATTTCAAACACCAAGCATAAGTAGCACCAACAAATATCAGAGAACTTCTTATTTAATGTATAAGTCCTGCTGGTGATGAGTATATACTGCATCCTGGAAGGAGTAAGATGAGATCTTAGCAAAAGAGGAGAAAACTTTGTGTTTTTAACAACATTCTTGGTTCAGAATGTTGACAGCAAAAGATATTTGGATGTCAGCTCCTGGTACAATCTATTGTCTCTACAGTGTCTTTTCATCCAACATCACTGTCCAAAGTGACTAGTTGAGGTTAGAACTTTGGCAATAACTCATGTTTAGTTTTATTTTCCAATGAAGAAATGTTATCATTATGTTCTTGCTTTAGTAACCTGTAAACAAGAGCTCTCTTCCTTCATCTTAATTCCTACCTACTGCTCCATTATTCATCAAACATTTATTGAATATCTATGAGAGTTCTGTTCAAGAACTGGGACTAGTGCTGTGGAATTCTGAGATAAATAAGACATGGTCTCTGTGCCCAACTTACTCTGGGCCTACGGGGGAGTCAGGGACTCTGAATCATATGATGCAGAATATCCAACCAAATTAGTGACTTCATGAACTTGATATTTTTCCTTGTAATACTGGATATTTCTAATAGTGAAATCTGCCATTAGAGGATAAACTTTGGCTAATTTTATTCAAAAAATCTTGTGATGAGCTACCATGTGCCAAATATTATGCTGAGTGTTGGAGATACAGGCAAAATTATACAAACTGGCCCTTTAAATGAGCTAACAGTCTGATAGCTAAGAAAATCACTTATGATGTGCCATAGTCTAGGTATAATGCCCAGAGACAACTCCTAAATGTGTTTTGAATAATCATAACAATGTTGAAACATCTGAAAACGTCTAAGACTATTTTAAATAGACAAAAATTAATCTACATTTATTTACATATGTGATCCCTGGTCTGTTTGGGAAAAAATAAAAGCAGTAAGTATGGCATGGTACAAAACACACCGTCCTTGGAATTTTGAGACCTTAGTTTCTAGTCCTACTCTCTCTGTGTGATTTTAGGAACTCTTTTACCTAGTCAAGGCCTTTGTCTTCTATGCTGTAAAATTGAGAAGTTTAACTGATTATGATCTAAAGTCTGGACCCATCTAGCAACTACAATTATGCTGAAATTGCAGACTTGACTTCTTCGATTGTCCAACTGCAAGGACAATGATGAAAAAACTGACTATGGTGGTTTAAAATGGCAGGGCCAACTGTATTAAGAGCTTCTTAAAATGAACTGAGAAATGGAACTTAGAAACCAGAGGGACTTCCCAGTGAGCTGGTGAAAATCCCTTCCCCAGAGCCAGTTTCTAACTTCAAATATAACAGTTTTAATAAAAAGTGGGCTCCTGAAATGAATCTGCTTGTGATGACAAATACTTTCTTTAAGGTTTAGGACATTCTAATCCATTGACCTGAATTTGTACTGAATGGAGAGATTAGGGTATTTGATGTGAAAGGTGAGATGACCTGAGGTTAGAGTCTGGGGTAGATATCATTGATTTGGACTCTT
The DNA here is from genome assembly GCA_030015415.1 of Cynopterus sphinx. Lineage (NCBI taxonomy): Eukaryota > Metazoa > Chordata > Mammalia > Chiroptera > Pteropodidae > Cynopterus > Cynopterus sphinx. The sequence goes on from CM057380.1 coordinate 45,023,186, forward strand.
ATGAGACCTCAATGTGCCAATGCAAAGATCTTATTTTGTTTGCAATCACAGCGATACTTATCACAAACAAAATAAGGTGAAAACAAAATGGCTATTTGCCTAATATTTTCCCTTGAACTGTATGAAATTATTATAGAACCAATTGTGCCATTTCTACCAGGGTGTTAGGGTAAACTCATAGTTTTAGAAGGTGGATTGCCTTCTCACTTCCTACCTTACCTCTCAAAATATTTATTTGGAGTTAACCTTGGCTAACTATTATTATTAATTTCTCCTATAAGTGTAGGTTATTGGGTTGAAAATTTATATTCCTGATATTTTTATTCCTCAGTATAAAAAGTACTCAAAGCCGTCTCAACTGGAATGACTTCTGTGGGCAACATACACAGAATGAATGAATGAGACATTTTTTTTTGTATATTTGCACTGGAGATTATTCTATATGTTTTATAAGACTTTGGTTTATCATTGGTCTAGTGTATTATATTAATGGGGCAAATTCCTGAGTGTTTGGTTCTTAGACACTCAAAAAACTTTCTCCTGAGTGTTAGTTCTCTCAGTGCAAAGTAGATTACATGACAAACTTTGCTCCTCCTATAGAGTGATGGTGAGAGACTTTTTCTTGAACTAACAAATGACTAATATAGTACCTATTAAATTTATATCTTTTTAGCCAGATATTCTTGCCTCTTGTGCCACAAGAGACTTTGTATTATGCAAAGGTTTTAGTCACTAGAGGGAGATGTAATCTCAAAGTCCCTGTATTAGGTTGGCGTTCATGGGGCAGATGGAAAGGCAAAGGAGCCAGGAAATGACATGGACTTATATCCTGCCAGAAATCTCAGTGGTAAGAGATCACCAATGGGTATCTTACATTAAGCTCACTCTCTGATGTTTTGATGGCTGCTTCCCAGAAAACAGCTCATCCATCCAAACCTGCAAGGACGTCTGTACTGAAAATTGGCCGTCTTAAGGGACTACAATTTCCATCTGTGTTTAAGTAAACACTGGTTAGTATTAGATATCATAGGTTGTTGAAAGACTACACTATATAATAAGACCATGAAATATAAATATTTAAAAGAATATTTATGGACCCCATCAATACATTTTTTTTTTTTTTAGAAATCTGAGTCTAGAATGTCAGAGGAGGTAAGAAACATTTAAGTTATCTAGTTTCTTTCCCTCTATTTGCAGATTAAGAGATTGAGTCTTAGAAGAAATTTGTCCAAAGACACTATTTATTGAACTAGAACATAGGTCTCTTTATTCCTAATTCAACATTCCCTTCACCACCTCCCTTCTACATTTATTGAGCACCTATTAGTTACTGAGTCTAATTAGAAACACAAAGATGAATGAGATCTGTCTCTGACCTAAAAGGACATATAATTTAGTAGAAGAGGCAGAGATATAAATAATAATTGCTAGGGAGATTATGTAAGTTTCTAAAAATGGAGAGACGTATAGACTATGTGAAAACAAAATTTCTAATTAGCATACTTGTTTTGGATTGCATGTATCCCAAATTCATACTGTAAATGGAAATTTTCATGCATGTTCTTTCTCCAAACCTTGCATCTCTGGGTTCTCCATTCTCAACACCTCTTTTTGTGAATTGCTATAAATTTTTCAAATATTAAGTGCTGTTCAATAAAAAACTTGTATAAAATATAGGTAATATGTCATTTCACTTATATAACAAAAAGACTTCTATACAGAAACAAACTAGAATTAAGTAGAATAAATGTTAACAGAACTTGATTTCTGAGGGCTGAAATTATAGATGTATTGTACTTTTATATCCCTTTAAAAATGTTATTAAATATAGAAGTAAAAAATAAATATGTTTATTATAAACATTCAAATATGAAACTCAGAATTTTAAAAAATTTAGAAAAAACAGAAGATAACAGTGATATAGAAATTAGCAAGGATTTTACAAATCCCCAAAAGCAAAAACCATAAAAATAATATTAATAATTTTGACTATATAACACTTTAAAACCTCATTTTTAAAAATTGAGGTATAATTGACATAGAACATATTAGTTTCAGGTGTATAGCAAAATGATTCAACACATGGATTTACTGCAAATGATCACCACAATAAGTCTAGTCACTATCTATCACCATAAAAAAACTACAAAAATTTTTTCTCTTGTAATGAGAACTTTTCAAATCTATTTTCCCCAAAACCTTTAAATATGCACTGTAATACCATTGATTATATTCACCATGCTGTGCACCGTATCCCCATGACCTATTCATTTCACATTTGGAAGTTTGTACCTCCCAACACCTTTTACCCATTTTGCCCAATCCCTTAATAACCACTGTATTCCTTATGTTCATGAGGTTTGTTGTTGTTGTTCATTTGTTTTGCTTTTTGAGTTCCCACATGTATGTGAGCTCATACAGTATTTGTCTTGCTCCGTCTGACTTATTTTACTTAGTATGTCACCCTTTTTAGGACAAGAGACTGAGAATTTATGAGCAAGTAAGAAACTGGAAAGAAGAGTTTTGCAACTCAGATGAATAATAATGAATAATAAAAAATATGTGTACAGAATTTATGAAGAACTCCTAAAATTAATGAGAAAATGTCAAATAACCCAACAGCATTGTAAATAGATGTTAAACATGGGAATTTTGAAGAAAGGGAAATCAGAGAGGCCAAAAAATATATAAAACCCTTCTAGCAATAAAAAACATATTAAAATCACAAACATCAGACTAGCCAATTAAAAACTTGAAGCATATTAAAGATTGATGAGGATGTGGTAAAAGAAATTTCACATATTTCTAGTGGGAGAGTAGATTGTGAAAACCACTTAAGAGCACAATTTGACATTATCAAATAAATTTGAAAATGACATACCTTATGACTGAGAAATCCATTTCTAGAAGTATTTCCTTCAGAAACTCTCACATATCTAGTTGAAGAGGTATGTATAAGATTAATCATTATGACAGAATTTGTAAGACTAAAGTTTGGATAATTTAAACATTCATAATAGGAGAATAGGTATATAAACAGTGAAATTATAGGCAGTAATTAAAATAAATGACAATTTTCATGTATCAAGGGAAATAAATATCATAAACATAATGTAAAGGTAAATATATACATAACTGGATATATACAATATAGTACCATTTAAAATTTTTAAAAATAATTGGCACAAGGTACTATTTGTAAATGCTTATTTATATATTAAACTTATAAAGCATATGATAAGAGGGATATATATTACCAATAGAACAGACATGATCTTTGGGAGAAATAAAAGGAGTAGAATTTTAGGAATATATAGAATAAATTTCACCATAAAATTTTTATTTCTCAGTATTTTTATGTTGTTAAAAACATGTTTTAATCCTTAAAGAATGATTATACTTTTTGTCCCCAAAATGTGTTTTTTTTTCCAGTTTTATTGAAAAATAATTGACATACAGCACTGTGTAAGTTTAAGGCACGCAGCATGATGTTTCGATTTACATATATTGTGAAATAATTACCACAATGGATTTAGCTAACATCTATCTTCTCATATAGAGACAATAAAAAGAAAAGAATGAAAAAACAAAATAAAACAAAAAATATTCTCTTTTTGTAAAGAGAATTCTTAGGACCTACTCTCTTAACAACTTTTCTATTCATCATACAACAGTGTCAGCTATAATCACTTTATACATTACATACCTAGTACTAACTTATAACTAGAAATTTGTACCTTTTGACCACTTTGCTCCAATTCTCTCTTCTTTCTATCCCACTTCTGATATTTTTCTCTGAGTTTTTAAGATTTTAAAACTTTTTAAATAAGATTTCACATATAATTGAAATCATACAGTATTTGTCTTTCTCTAACGTATTTTGTTTAACATAAGGCCCACAATGTCCATCCATGTTGCCTCAAAAAATAAAAAAGATTTCTTCATTTTTTTATGTCTGAATAATATTCCATAACATATATATGCCACAACTTCTTCATTCACCCATTAAAAGACATTTAGGTAGTTTCCATGATTGGTAAATGCTGCTATGAACATGGGTTGCAGATGCCTTTTTGAGTCATCTTGAGATATATCCCCAGAAGTGGAATTGTTGGATCATGTAGTAGTTGTATTTTTAATTTTTTGAGGATCCTCCAAACTGTTTTCCATAGTTACTGCAACAATTAACAGTCCTACCAACCAATATGGCAAAAAATAAACAACATATAAATCCCTGTGGTAATTATATGCATATCTGTTAATTATTTTTTATATTTTGCTGCACTTTAAATATTACATGACACAAGTTAAACATTGGAAAATCTATCTCTATTTTGTAGCAACACTAGACTAACAGCTTCTCAAGATATAGAATTCTATGTGAATGTTAAAATAATATCCCCCCACAACTTTAAAGTTATAATTATTATTTGTTTGATACTTTGCTCTGTTTTCTTTTTCTGAAACTTTCTTGGATACCACACTTCCCAATTGTTTTGCTGCATCATTTGTATTTTCTTTCATATTTTCTATCTCTCTTTCTTTGAAATTTTTTCTCAAACTATTCTTCCAATACTTTTTTTAAGCTTTGATTCCCATGAATTTATTTTTAATTTCCAATAAGTTCTTTTTAAATTTTTTGATTGCTAATTTATTTGTGCCTTAATTCTATTTCACACACGAAACATCTTCTCAAATCTCTCTGATGATATAGTTGCAATGTAAAATCATACCTATTTCCTGTGTTAGTTTTGTGTCTTTGGAGTTAGTTGTATTTTGTTCACCTTTACCTTTTATTCGATGGTGTTTTCCACAGGACTTATGCAATTTTATTTCATTCATAGATAACTATGAAAAATTCAGTTAGGATTCTATTGGTTATTCAGGTGTGTTAAATTCTCTTGCTTTTGTGAATCTGGGCTCTTTTCCTGCTGGGCTTCTCTCTGAATAGAAGGCTGAAAAAAAGTTCAGTGTACTTGACAAAGTTTATAAATTGCTAATCGTTACATTCAGGTTTTCAACCAGAAGTTAGCCATTTAGCTAAGAATTTTCAAAAGCAAGAAGAAATAGGACCTACTCTGGTTTAAGTAGGGTTAATTAGAGGCCTTAGCTATTTTAAGTATTCATTTCCTTAGGGGAATTGATCCCATTTTGGGCTGAAATTCACACTCAAAATAGTTGATAAAGGAGTTCTAATCTCTGATTCTAACCCTGAACTTTCTAACTTCTTCCAGGAAAACTGTCTTGGAAGTGGTTACAGGCTTTGTTTGCTTTGATCCATCCATTTCTAAGACTCAGTACTCCAGAAATATGTCAAAATCTCCTATTCTTCTGCATTCTTCTTACTTTTTTTGAGTTTGTCATTAAAAAAAAAATAATTACATGCTGTAAATTCAACAGAATCTTCAGAGAAAGAAAAATAAATGTGTTTTGGTGACAAACAGAAAGTTGACTTAAACTACCAGAAGCTCTCAGAATCCTTTGTGATAGTGATGTTTGTGACATATGTGAATGTGTATTTATTAAACAAAAATTTTTGCTTAATAAACACTCTCCAGTGCAATTTTGGCTTAATGAACACTCTCCAGTGCATCAACAGGCTTCATACAATGGGAAACTCTTCCACACTGTAAAAATCATTTGTTAATAAGAAATTTCTAAATGCAATGTGGTATCTGAATTGAATCTTGAAACAGAGCAAGGATGTTAGTGTAAAAAACAGAGAAATCCAAATAAAGTTTGAAGTGTAGTTGATAGTAATGTATTAATGTCGGTTTCTTAGTTTTGACAAATATGTATGACTAACTTTAGGAGAAACTGGGGGAGAGGTATATGACAACTCTATTTTTGCAACTTCTCTTTAAATCCAAAATTACTTCAAAGTAAAATTTACCACAACACACACACACACACACACACACACACACACACACACACACACACACACACACAAACACTCTCACAGAGTTCTGTTCTCTTTGTTTTATTACTTGGCCCTGGTCAAGACTTCAACTTCTTTGACAAATATTTATGAAGCACTTACTATGTGCCAGACATGGTGATATACTTTGAGGATGTAAAAAATAAGAGGTTCTGATTTAGACATAGTCACATTTTAAAAAAGACACAAACGTCATTTTTAATTTCCAACACTAAGTTGGTAGACTCACCTTTGTAGAATAAAATATATCAAAGAGCCCATCTTCTAGGTGAAAACTAAAAGTTATGTCTGACCTTTGAATTTTTAACTATCTGAACACTTTGTTACTCATAGAAGATGCACACAAAAGATGAAAAAGGTGACGTAGCTGTTAGAATAGTTTGTGATACTACTCGGTGCCTGGCACAATGTTGTAGATATAGTAGGTCTTTGAAGATGTTGAATAAAAACTAAGTTTTTTTATTCAATAATTATGCATTGCACACATACTATGTGCTTGGCTTAGCTTTTACATTTGAAAGAGATATCTGTGTGTTAAAGACATAAGGTGATCCACCTAGGTAAATGTTGAGTATAAATGGCTGGCAAATGTAGTGGTGTGGAAAATGTCTGGGATCTAGAGTCAGTAATCTCAGGTTGTGAAACTGGCTCTATCACCTACTATCTGCACCTCAGAATTGTCTTTTGTCAAATGGGATTTATAATACTCTCTTCAAATATTTTAAATAAAATAATTCTGCCTTAAACATTTTGTAAATAAGATAATGTTAATCAAAGTAGACATTTTAATATGCATAGATCCAAAATAAAGTAAATCCAACTTGTCCTCATTTGTTCTCTTTAACAATTTTGAGTTTCAGAAAAAAAATTAATAAACACCTTTAAAACAAATTTTTAAATATCTTCAACAAACTTGTAGGCAATTTTCAAATTTTTCTAACACTGTTTAGCACAATGAGTCTAAAAAAGTTCAATTTAATATTTTTTAAAAAGTGTTGACAACTAATGACTTCATTTTAAGGTAAAAGCAGTTTTTGTTACTTTAACTGTGAACAATATCTATCATATATCAGCTTTATAGCTATTCTTCTTTATGTTTTAGAGTACACTTTACACTAACACATAACACCAAAGTGCAGTGGCCTTGACAGCTCCTCTCTCATAAAGGATTTGGAAGCAAATTAGTAGACAGCTTCTTCCAGCTAGGAAGGTACAATGTTGAAAAATTTACACCCATTTCTTTTTAGTGAAGTCATTATTCCAGGGTGAGTCATTTCTGAGTGACTCAGGGCCTTTCTTTCCTTGAACAAGTCATATGATCCTTTATAAGACATGTTTCTTCCCTGTATATTGGTTAGAATTCTGAAACATGAGAAAGTAAGACAGTTTCAAAGTCATTTAACAAATATTTGTTGAAAACTTTCTGCGTTTAAGGTCTCCAAATAAACATTTATCTAATGCTTCATAATGCAATGTAGCAAACATTATCTCAATAAATTCTCAGAAAAATTCTGAATTTGTGATGCCCATAGGTACACATTATCAGCATTTCATGGAAGTGGAAACTGATGTCAGTATCTCATATGTTTTACATCATAAACCCAACATTTAAAGTCAAAACTCTTGAGGGCAAATCCCAATGTTCCTTAACTACACCATACTGATATTTCCCAAGATAGTTTTTGCGAGTGTGTGGAGATAATGAGACACAGATCCTACCCTCCAAATGTTTATAGTCTCCAGAAGATAAGCTTGTTACCTAAACTATGCTCACATAAAGTAGAAATAAAAAGTTATAGTAAGTCAAGTTTAATAAAAAATATATATAAAGAATGATCAAAACAAGAAGGGAAAATAGCAGTGAGATCTGGAGACTATGTTTCAACACATAATTTGAGCTTTGAAAACAAGATAGATTTTTTGGGGGAGGGAAGGAATATTTTGTCCCATTTTTGTGCATTTTTTTAATTAAAATGAGATTATATGTAGAAAGACTATATATATTATATAGCTTAAAGATTAGCAATATAATTATTACCCATGTATCCATTATAGTCCCAATATCTTTGAAATTTCCCCAGTGCTCCTTACCTATTAAATAATCTTGTTCTCCAACTCTCCGAGGTAACCACTATACTAAATTTGAATTATTTTTTTTAATTAAAAGTTAATTTTTTTGGTCTTCTTTTGTAGTTGATCACAGATATACGTGTCCCCAATAACATATTGTTTAGTTTTGACACTTGATCTTTGTATAAATGAAACCATATTATGCATAGTCTTTTGTAATCTATTTCCTATTCAATGTTATGTTTTTGAATTTCATTAATATTGATCCAAGCAGCTGTAATTTGTTCACATGTATGTTTAGATCATTTCCTTTTTTTTCATTTCTATTACAAATAATGCTATTATGAACATGCCTGTATGTGAGTGCTAGTCATGTATATGCAATAATTGTATATATATTTAAGAACTTTGTCTGGTGTGAAAATGCCAGGTCCTGAAAAATGCAATCATGTCTTCAAGTGTAAGAACTAATCAAACTGCTTTTCCAAAATGGATTTCAATTTATCCTCCCACCAGCAGTGTATGTCAATGTTTGTTACATCATATCCTTGAAAGCAAAGACAGTCTAATTCATTTATGTGTCCTAAATTCATAGCACATTTGGCACATGATGGGCACACCGTAATATTAATTCAGTTAGATGAATGAGAGGAGCTTAGATGCTAAAGCAAATTCAGAGAAAGAAGATGCTGATTCTTTTAGGAATTATTATAAAACACACATTTTTTTTTCTTCCAATGGGAGGAGATAGATAATCTTATTGCTAAAGAATGCATTCATAGGCCAAATTTTGTTTTTTGTACTTAACAGGATAAGTGCTGAGTCAATTTCCAGCTTATGCTCTGACTCTTGCTAACATCACTCTCTTTCCTCCTGGTTTGAACAGTAGTCTCCCTTTCTCTTTTATTTAGGTAAGTTAGTATGTAAAGATTGCATATCTATAAGAAATAAATAAGAAACTAAAGTCAAAGATAATTTTTTTAATTTATCTAAATTTGCTCCATTATGAAATAACCACTATTAGCATTGTATGAATGCACCCAAATCTGTTTAATTGTTATGAAGTCATTTTTATGTTATTGGTTAATATATTGGAGAAGTGTGCTTTGGGAGTGTGCTTATTCACACAGAATACATATGTAATGACACATCCCCTTTAGTTTTAAAAGTATTCGGCCATTCAAGGTAGCAGCATGGACTTTGAAAACATCAGATCAAGGAGAGACTTTATAGAATATTTAAATAACTTTCTCACTTTCTATAAGAAGAAACAGAACTAGGAATTATGAATTCCAACTCTAATGATTGCATTCACTTGCTCTGAAATTTCAGATTGCTTCTAAGGAGTTAAAAGATCCAAGTACTTAACTGAACATGCAAGAACTCCTTAGTGTAGTTCTTGTTCTAGAATACCAGATTCTGAGTCAATAAAAAATGTTTACTACTCACTACATACCAACCTCTGTCAGAAACATTTTTTATTTAAGCTTAATAACAGCAGCGATGTAGTTGTTTATTGCTATCACCAAATATCACTTGATTTTACAAATGAGGAAATAGGCTGCATATTTGGCAATTCTGCCAAAATCTCAAGAATAAATCACCATGGTGCCTAGATAAGTGAAGTGCCCTGATCCCCAGGACACCATATTGAGATAATTCTTTTTTAGGGAGTATCAATCACATATCACTTTCTATTTCATTGAATCAAAGGCAAGTGACTCCTAAAGTTTCCACCTGGCATTATTCTTACTCATTAAGTTTTTCTCTTCTCCTTAGTCACTCGCTGATGGATTTGATTTCCTACCTTTAGCCTGACAAATTGCTGTGACACATCGAAACAAAGAAAGATCGGGGCAAAGGTAGATAGGCCATGTGAGTGGGGTTGGGAGAATGATAAGTAGATAACTGGGTGCTGTTTTTGCTCTGATAATACTGTCTAGTAAAGATCCAAGATGCTATCCCTCTCTTGTTGCTGTGTACTCTTTGCTTTATAACTCAGAAGTGTTTATCATGACAAGCTGTGAGCAGATGGATTGGGAAGAGGAGAGAAATTTGACCCAAGAAGATGTCACTTAAACAGCTGAGGCTAGTATTTCACCAGATGTCCAAGTATTTAACCCACTAAAGGCTTTTCGAAGATCTGTAGCAATGCTTTCATTTGCTTCAATATTAGCTTTTTTTTCCTATTTAGTTAATGGTAGTATTTGCCTGTTCTAAAGCATATTTTGTATTTAAAGGCCTTTGTGCTTAAAGTCCTCTTTGATGCATTCACCCATGAAGAAAGATAATCACGACAAATATCATTACTCTTAGTTTACAGATGAGGCAAATGAAGCTCAACATGTCAAAATCACATGAAAAGAGCCCAGACCCTTAAAGGAGTCGGGAAGTTGGGAGGCACTTTAGAAGTTATTTAGTCCAAAACCCATATTCAACAGATGAGAGGCCTAAAGGGACAAGTGATTTGCTGAGGGTCCCTCAGTGAATCCTGAGTTCTTATGGGGCTTGAATCTAGGTCTCCATCTTGCAGCCCCAGAGTTTCCTCTACCAAACTTTCATTTCCTGCCTCAACGCTTCCCAACATGCCTGCCTCACTAGCTGGCAAGGAGCAATCCAATGTCCTGGCTGAAGATGAAGGGGGAAAGGGACTGCCATGTTCTACCCAGTCATCCTGTACAATGTGTCAAGCTTCAAAAGCCCTCCTGACTCCTAATAAGTAACTGGATTATCTAAAAAGATTGAAATCAAACATTCCTAGTAATTTTGAGAATTGCTTAACGTTCTGGGTTTTTTAAAAAAAAGTTCATCTCTTTGATTTAATCACTCTGCCAACATAGGAAACAGAAAAAAAAAATATATTTTAAATTCTCCCTAAGGGAAAATAGGGAATTGAGAAAATAGGTGTGGAGTGAAGAAAAGAATAATGGATCACTAGTCAGAAACTAGGATCTGAATTTCAGATATGTATTCCTCTAAATGTTACTTTGATTTTCTGAGCTTCAATTTTATCTTATGTAAAAGGAGAATTAATAACAGTTTTATCTGCTTCCTGGGACTGTGGTGGAAATTTTTAGCTAATCACTGTAACTGCTTTATGTAAATTTCAAATTATGCTATAGTAATATAAAGTGGTATTAAAAATAGCATTAATGGGCATCTCTCCCTTGGAATGGTGAGAGAGGCAGGAGAGTTTAGTAGCTAAAGGTACCTAAACTCATCAGTAAAATGTGGGTAATAACAGTAACTCTCACTGGTTTGTTACATGTAGCATTCTTAGAGCAATGCTTTTTGCTTACTAAGGGCTGCATAAATGGTATGTACATATATGCCATATATATATATATATATATATATATATATATATATATATATATTTTTTTTTTTTCAGATGATGATTACTTCATGGCAAATATATGTTCTGAACAATAAGGGTGTTTACTCCAGGCTCTATTTTATCTGTATTTTTAACTCAATTTTTAGCCACAGGCCTTTATTTATATAAATAAATTCTCGTCTTCAGGGACCTTACATGGATTAATATCCGAAGTCTGGAAAGGTATGACCAGATGACTTCTTTTGTTTTGTCTCATTCTCTGAGGGGGACAAGGTGATTGGTCTTCCCAGATCCATGGTAACCAGATTGCCTTGAGAGGGCCTGCAGGATCACAGCTCAGGTTCCATGCCACTGTGAACACTGCCTAATGATGACAACTGCTTTCCTGACTTCACAGGATCAGGGAATGCATACCCCAGGAGGGCTGAGTCTCCTTCACTTTGAGACCCATGCTCCCCACCTCCACCCCAGCCCAATGGACTAAGGGCAGGCAACATCTGCCCTGGGGTGAAACCTTATATAGGTTTTCTTGATGGATTTGGTTATGCTTATACTTCTCCCAACTACTGGTCTCTTGAACTGGTCTAGGAATTTAGCATGTACTAATTCTTTTTAACTCTAAAATCTATTAGGTTGCACTATTATAAAACTATTTTTACAGATGAGGAAACTGAGGCAGATAGATAACTTATTTAAGATTGTGTACCAGTAATGGAAATCAAAGCTTTGAACCTAGAGAGCCTGTTCCAGCACTGGGAGTAGCTTGGATTAATTCTACAGTCATTCCTATTCACTGAAACTTAGACATGTGATTTCATTTAACTGTAAAATGGGCTGAGAAGTCACTTCCCAGTAAAAACTCTGCCTCATGAAGAAGGAACATGAGCTGTGTATATAGCTAGTTTTCTCTTTATACATCACATTTATTACTAAATTATTTAGGAGGATTTTTCCAAAATATAAAGCACTATGAATGAATATTTTATACATAATATTAATTTGCTTTCCAAAGAGCTCAAACAGTATTGATGGAAATGTCTGTTTCACTGGGCACTGGATGATTTTATGTATTACTAAATTTTTTAATTTAGTAGTTGAAAATTATATCTCATTTTAATTTACCTTTTTCACTACTAGTGAGATAACATACCTTCATGTTTGTGACCTGTTTTCTTTTTGTTACATAGATTTTTTTCCCATTTATTTTAAGGCACCTATTTTTTATATTGATTTTATTGGTTTTTATCAATAAGTATTTGTTTCTGCCAAATTTTCAAAAACTGTTTTTTTCTAAGTTGTTTTAATCTTATTTGCTGTTTTTTTTTATTTTAACCATAGAAAAAAAGTCTACCAAGAAAATTAAATGGTTTAATATCTATCTACTATTTCTCTTTGTAAATTCACAAAATACATTCCATATATTTGACCATAATTACATTCTAGTCTTTACAAATTTTTTAATGAGTTGTTTGAGTGGAAAAGAAAATAAAGTATGGTATGAGAAAATAGTCTAAATTACTTTTATTCAAATGACAACCATTATTTTCCATTCTACCCATTGATTAATAATATCATTCTTAATTTTGATTTTCAATGCTTCTCTTTTTTTCATAAAATATTTCTATTTGTAATGGAGGATGTCTATATCTGGATAACCTATTCTGTTCCACTGAAATATTTATTCTTGTGATAATATTACATTGTGGATTTATAACATGTTCCAATAACTAGTAGAGTTTTTTCTTCTCTCAATCTAATTATCCATTGTTTTTAATAACTATCCTTGCTTTTTTTCCCTTCTAAAAAAACAGTAGGAAAAAGTTTACCAAAATAAGATATAGGACTTGGTTTATCATAAGCTATATACCAATATATGCAATATAAATACTTGCAACATAACATAAATTTGTACTAAACTAGAAGTTCTAGTAGAAGGGCTATAGGAAAAGAAAATGTCTTACTTGGTGCCTTAAGAATTACCAGGAGTTTTTCAGGGAAAACAGGACACAATTGTAATAAAAGACTTCAACATCACATTATAAATCTATAATACAGCAAGATATCAAAAAAGTAACACAATACAATTAGTTAGGCAGCATTATTAGATATATATCTAACTTTAAGTACAAGAAAAATGCATTCTGAAATATTTAAAGTCATTTAATAATAACAATAATAATAATAATAATAATAAACTTTATACTAAACAAATATAAGATGATAGCATGTAAAAATGTTTATAAAAAGCACACCTAATTAAATATTGGGAAAAGGTGAAAGAAGCAGTTTATTTAAAAAATCCTATGTAACAATATTTGTGATGTAGCCAGATATATAAAAGTATGCCACAGGCGTGTGTGTGTGTGTGTGTGTGTGTGTGTGTGAATGTCTTTTTTTCCATGTCCTCAGAGCAAGACTCCTTTTTCTTTCTTCTGCAGAATATTTTCATATCTCCCAAGTTAATTCATTTTTCTATTTGCAAGTCCTTAAAATGAAAAGATATCTCCTAGTTCCTATGTAGGGAAAAAAAATGGCGTGATCTAAGTTTAGTATTACAGGTATCAAAACTGGTCAGCTAATTTATTAATTAAATATATATATAAATAAAAATAAAGTATATATATGTATAAAGAAGAGGATAAAATATTATATATACCTTTTTAAAAGTTTTTAAAAACTTTATAAAAATTTCAATTATGTACATACAAATTAAATCAATGATAGTTTAATATATTTCCAAGGACTTTTCAAGTTTCAATACCTTGAAAGTAAAGCAAAAAAAGTTATGAAACACCATGAAACACCCTGAATACAGAAGTTAAAGTGTTTTGTAATTCTCTTCATCCTCCATTCCAAATCCTTTAGCTTTCTCATCTGACTGGCAACTAAATTCACAACACCTTTTTTTCTTTTTCTTTCTTTAAAAAACAACACTATAGGTGAGGTATTTTCAAAATATTCTACTTTGCTTGTAGAAAAAGAAAGAAAAAACTTTTTCACTTTTATATTTTGTTAGTTACCTAACATTTAATTGAATTGATTAAAAAGAAGAAAATCATAGATTTGGGATCATACATATCTGGTCCTTCATAACCCAACTAGAGGGTTATACCAGTGCCCTAGAAGAGTGGGTCTCAAAGTGTGGTACACAAACCAGCAGCGTTAATCTTACCTGAGAACTTGTCCAAAATGCAAACTACAGAGCCCCTTCACAGAACAACTGAATCAGAAACTCTAAAGTGCCACTCAAGAGTCTGTATTTAATTTGCATTTTTCCATTTCTACAGTTTTATATTTTTATTGTTTACCATTTTCCTTTTGATTACTTATTAAGTAATCAAAACTTATTAAGCTTATCACTGTGACTTTCTATATGGTGATTGACAAGTCTCCTTATGTAACCCTGATGTCCACTAAAGTTTGAGAAACATTTGGCCAAGAGATCTGTTTGTGGCAGACAGAAAGTCTGTTCTATAGTCTCCTACTTTACCTTCAAGTCCTTTCAATCCCACTGAAAGTCACCAGACTCCCCTGTGTAGACTGATGGTGGAGACCAAATACTGTGCGTGTGCTTAGCAGAATTCTCAACTCCTAGCAAACATTCACAAAATATTAGTTCCCATTTTCCAGGCTTCCAAGCAAGAGAACAAGCTTATTGCCAGGGGGCATTTTTTTTCCAGAAAGGCAGGTGAGGCAGAAGTTCTGGACCTTTTGTCTGCTCTCTCAGAGTTTTACCACCACAAATGTAATAAAGCGATTGTCTCCTTCCTTACTCTATTTCTCATATTTTCTTCTCAGGTTAATAAAGCTTTTCTAGTCTAAAGTGGAGATTCCTCTCTCCTCCCTGCTCCTGGGACATTCTTACAGTACCAACTGATAGATAAAAGAGAGTCTCTAAACTACCTCTATGGTCTGTCCACTAAGTCAGTGTGAAGACCAGTACACGTGGCCCAACGACCAATTTATTCTGCACTTGTCCCATGGTATGTTGCTGAAATGCCTTGGTTTAAGGCAGTGGTTGTCCACTAACTCTATATATTTGAATTGCTTGAGGGGCTTTTGAAAAGTACTAATGCCCTGTCCCTCTGAAGATGAGACCCTGTCAAAGTTCTTTTTAAAAAAACTTCTCCAAGTGACTGTTATGTCTGCCATTGAATGAAAACAATTTGTTAACACAATAAGAACATTTCATCAGAGGCCTTGTGTCTTCAGTTCAGTTGGAGCAAACTGAGACCCATTGAGATTTCATTGCCTCCGGCCATGCCACTAGAAAGTGGCAGGCTTGGCATTCAAAGTCCCTCTAGCTAAAATTCTGTGTTTCTTACAATCAATGGAAAAGTCCTAATAACCAACACATTTGCAAGCCTCTTAGTTAAGACAGACACAAAGATTGGTCATGAAAAAGTGCTACCTGAGCACTAAGAAAGGAGCAAGTCATGATAAATATAAAAGTCCAAAGGGAAGCTGATGCACATAAAGGAGAATATTACTCACTGAAACAGTTTTCTGATGCATCCTGGGCTTTAAATCTAAAATCCCAAAGAAATTGAGGAAGTGCTCTCCTTGGGCTAAAGTCCTTAATGCCCCCATCCCCCAAATGGAATCACTTTTAACCAAGGGCTGATTAGCAAGTGCATTTGGAGATCTTTCTATTTGATTATTTTATTTTATTTACTTTTATTTTTTGCTAAGAGTAACCTCTTAGCAAAGTGATTCCCTGATTCAACTAATTTGTGAATCTTTGCAAAATCAAAACTCAGTGCTCCATCTCAGGAAGGTTTTCTTGTAGTGCTTCTTGTCCTCTTAATGGAAATTCTGGTTCCTAAGACAACTCGTTATTGAAGTAATTACAACTTCTGCCTCTGTAATCAGGGCCTGATTTTCCAAAAATCTAGTTATCTCTTTCCCTAACAAAAAAGTTAAAAAACCAAAAACGAACAAACAAAAAAACTCCCTCTGAAAAGTGAAGTGTTTTTTGTTTTGTTCCCCCCCCCCCACCTCTCTCAAAAGAACAGTAGTTTTCAAACTTGATGTATTTCACTGGAATTTCTCCAGAAGTCTATAAATCTTTTGAAGTTATGGATTTGTTGCCAAAAGGAGGGTTTTTCTTTTCGGAATGGGCTGAGGCCAGCGTATACAAGAATGGGCGTTTTCAGTTCAATTTGCTCAGTGCACATGGAATCACCTCATTCTCCTGATTAAACTCCTTTGATGACTTCCTACTGCCCCCAGGTATCTGCGGTATTAAAGGCTTCTGTTTTATGATTTGTCTGCCTCTGCAGCTTGACCTTCTGGCACATTCCTTCCCTTCTGAAACTCCATTCCACTTACTGGAATAAGAAATCTGTACATCTCCTAGTCTTCATGAAAGTTTCTCTGCTTTTTGCCCCAATGACTTTCAACTATGCATATGCATGATTAACAGCTTTCATTTCCATAAAATCTAATTAAATTATACTTCTCCCTGCAAATCTTTTCTATCTTTTCTAATTCTCTTTCAGTACTTATCTCATTCTTGACCACCCAAAATAAAAATACACCTATTTGGCTTAGGAGCATCTTCTCTGTACTTTCATAACACCCTACTATTTTTATCAATATTTTCTTTTTCTCTCTCTCAGTCACTATAAACTGTGAGAGATGATAACTTCTTTGCCTACCATTTCTTTCAAGTATGAACTGTCAGATACTAAAGAGAATCTCTAGACTTACAAAGATTAATGTTGCAGAGACATGAAGCACAAATTCCCTGAGTGTGTCATTGGTAGTGATGGTAAATGAGGCCAACCTGACTTCCACTCCTTGGTTCCTACGCTCTGTGTCCTACTGGAAATGATACCATATAATGGTCATTTATTTAGGTGTATACTACTTTCTGAACAATGCCATTCCAACTTTACAGGTATCATCCCTAAGCTGGAATTTTATGTCTTCACAAAGACTGTTTCATGATTTCACTACACCATCAGTGTTTGGATTATATGCTGTATGCCAATTGTTCAAAGATTAAATACGTACAGAACATGTTATCATATGGCAATATAATTAAGCTAGAATGAAATAACTTAAAGGTAACCAGATAATATCAGTGTTTGAAAAGAAAAAGACATTGATATATTAGAAATTTAAGAGTAAATTTAATGGAAAATATTTGAACCAGGCAAATGAAAATACAATATTACATAGCAAAACTTGTGAGATGTAGCTAAAGCAGTTCTCAGAAAGAAATTTTTTAGCCTTATTAGAGAGAAAGACTAAAATTAATGAACTAAATGTATGCTTTCTAGTTGATGTATCAGATGAATCCAAAGGCTAAGCAACTTAATAAAACTCAATCCTCACTTACATGAGAGTAAAATGTGAGTACTCCTGATAAGGTGACAATCTATATGGCTTTAAAGTACTTAGGTTCCTTTCATCTAATAGCTTGCTTTCCTGTAGGTTCTCCCACTCTTCTCTGTCTAACAGATAGAAAAGGAGAGGGAGAAAATAAAAGATCACATGTAATTATTTGATAGATAACTGCTGTAAGTATCATGCTACATTTAGCCCCAAATTCCACTGATAAAGTCTATGTCCACCTGTAATTACAAAAAAAAAAAAAAAAAAAAAAAAAATGTACTCTAAAATGTGACTAGAGGAATTCTGGATTTCACAGCTTCTGTTTGATATTGTACTAGACATCCTAGTAAAAGACAAGGTAAAGAAATAAAAGTTAAAAGAATGGAAAAGATTGTCTAAATAGCAAATTCCAAAAAAAAAAAATTCTATCAATAAATGATAAAACAAAGTAAGAAAAAATAGTGATATTGCTAGATACACTCAGTACACAAAAATTAATTGAAAAACTTTACCTACCAGAAATAAGCAGTTAGGAAATAAAATGATGTACCTGCGAATAAAGCTAACAAAAGATGTACAAAATGTAGAAAATTCTAGTTTTTAAGTGATATGAAAAAATACTTCAACAAGTGAAAAAAAAATACATCATATCCTTAGATTAGAAGAGTCAGTATTATAGAGATGACAATTCTCTAAAACTGATCAGTTTTATTCTATTGATCTGGAGTATCAATAGAATACAAACAAATTCAGAAGTTTGCATATAACTTAAAAAATGTTTCTAAAATTTATACAGAAAGTAAATAGATGAGAATACCTAAGACACTCTTTAAGAATAAAAAATAAAGTGGAAAAACTTATTGTATCAGATATTAAGACTTACCAAAAAGTTATAATAATTAACAAAGTGTGGTATTAGTACCTGGTTAGACAAATAGACCAACAGAACTGATATTTTAAAAATTCCCACAAATGTAGAAAAAGATTGACTATTTTTTAGTCTTGGTTACACGTAGTTATCTGAGCCAGTTTAAAGTTTATTTAAATAATAAACAATAACTTGCCTTACAGAATGCACTTCTGCAAGCCAACCAATTGGTATCACCCCTCTCTTCTTAAAGTCAGCCAATCTCTGATCTCCTGACTCTGAGTGCCAGTCAACCATTAACAGTCTAATCTGAATTAACCACACCTGTCCAGATTCTGTTAATTCATTTAACTTTCTAAAAATCCCAACTTCCCAAAAACTTTAAATAAGATCGGTTGTGTATTCTGCTGAGATTGTTCTTGAAGATCAGGCCTCTCCCTTACTCTAGTAAACAATAAATATAGCTTTTTCTTTTTATTTTATGTTGAGTGATGATCCCATTCTTTGAATAAAGAGTGTGAGAAATTTAGAAACAGATTGCCACATACACGAACACTTGATTCATAACAGAAATGGCATCATAGGTTAAGTGAAGAATAATGGTGCTGAAACAAAAGGCTGATCTTTACACACTACAAGCAAAAATTAACTTTATGTGAATTAAAACCATATGTGTAGAAGTCAATGTTCTAAAACTTTTCCAGAATAGCATAGAATGTCATTGTGACTTCATTCTTCCTTAAATTAAATTTCTTAAACTAGTCCCCCCAAAATAATAGCCATAAATGTGTTAAATTTGACTGTATTAAAATTTTAAACTTAAATCATACAAATATTATAAAGAAACAAAAAGAATTCACAGATGTTGGAAGAAGATTTTGGTACCATAGTATCTGGAATTAGTACCCAGAATATATAAAGCAGGCCTACAAATAAACTTTAAAAATCAGATAATACAATAAAGATATGGGAAAAATGTTTGAACATGCAAATCACAACAGAACATAGCCAAATGGCCTACAAACATATAACAATATCCTCAACGAGCAATCACAAAAAAGTGCAAATTAAAATCACAATTACATTCCCTTCTCAATTGTTTAGCAAAAATTAAAAAGCAGGACAACAGCAAATGTTGCAGAGAATTTATCATAGTGGTTAATCTCATATACTTTTGATGGGCATATAAATTGCTATGCCGTTAGAAAACATAGTAAATTTGAAAATATCTACATTCTATGATTCAAAAATTCCTCTTTAGTTATAGAACCTAGAAAATATCTTGGTGCCTAGATAGCTTTGTAAGAATGTAGTCAGAAATTTTATTCTTTGTCTCAAGTAAAAAACAACCGACTGCCCATGTACTGCCCATAGATAAATAAACACTAGTATATTCATGCAATGGAATAGTATGCAACAATGCAAACGGGAAAAAAAAAACAAAACAAAACAGGAAACTGTACACATCAAGTTGATGGATGTCACATAGAAAATGACAAAGCTAGACAAAAGTAATACATAGAGCATGGTTTTACTTATATAAAGTTCAAAAACAGGCAAAGCTAACCTTTATTCCTTAGGGATGAATGTTTCAGGGATGTGAAGCTATAAAAAACACAAGAAAATGTTTATAACAAAATTCTGATTGGAGATTATCTTTAGGGGGACAAGAAGGGGTCATGACTATAAAGACACCCCTCTGTAGGATGCTATCAATAATTTGCTACTTAACATAGGTGGCAATTTGGGTTTGCTTTATTTTTAATTTTTAAATTGTACTTATGAGTTTTATGCTCTCTCCTGTGTATATATAATAAAAAAATTAAAACTAAATATAATAAGTAGAGATATATATTAGTGTAGTTGTAAAGCGGATGTCTCATTGTAATGGGTCAAAGAGGGAATGTATGATGAGTCAGTAAGAGATATTGCTCAGGCTATAGTATCAGCAGGGTACAGTTGGATAAAAATAAACAAAAGAACTTGAAATAAATTGCCTTAAACAGTAAGGAAATGCATTCTCTGACAGTAGCAGTTAGGTGGCTTGGCTGCAGCTCAAGTCAGGACTGGTTCTTTTTCTCTGTAGTTTTGTTTCCACATTTTTTCATGTGTGGTTTTTGTTGTAGCCATGATTGAAGCAAGGTAGCTGAAATGTTTCCAAAGATCACATAGCCTCTCTTCCTCTTTGATTTATAAAGATCTAGGAAGCCTTCTCCAATATTTCCCCTCACATTGCCTTGGCGAGTTTGGCATCATATTTATATTTGTAAACTAAACTTTATCAAATAGGAGTGGTACTAAATCAATTCTCTTTGATGGAAGGCAAGAGCTAGGAAGGGTCTGAGATTTTACTTATAAGATAACAGATTATCTGCCACAGTGCATGGGTGCTAGTAGAAGACACAAGACTATTAGGTAAACAACAATGAGAAGCAGCCTGAGCATCACTAATTTTGTACTGATTCTCTAAAGCCCAATGTCCAAAGGGCAGCAAAAAGAGTGACAGGTACCACCTGCACTCATTTAGATACATTATTGGAAAGAAATCCTGAATTTAGGGAATCTGGATATTTTATAATGGTTTGTAAGGCTGAAATCACTTAATTGAAAAAGAAACATTATCACAATCTTCCAAGGCTCTTCACCATCTAAACATCCTTGAAAATACATTCTGGAATGATGGGTAGTTAGTGTCTCCTCTCAGAGGAAGTATAGAAATGAGGGAGATCCATGGATAATTGTCTTTTAACAACCACTGCAACTTTCCTATCTTGAAATTGTGAATGAACAGAGCAAGTGAGGGCAGGTTGGAAATGCGTCATGTAGTTTAGAGGAAGGCTCTTTTTCTAAACAGAGCCAAGATATCTATCTTCCAAGGGCAAAAGCTTAAAGAAGACTGGAAGAAATCTATAGTCATTGAAATTCAGAAGCCAAGATATTTCCAAAATATATTTACAGATTTAAAGAGTTTTTTTTAAAAGATTTAATGTTATGCCTCATTGCCCTGAGAGCTAGTTTTCTCTGAGAGAGTATACTTTTAGAGAAGAAAACTAAATCCAGAAATTTAGAATTGCCTAGAAAATTAGTTGAGTATGTAAGTACTCATAATAGAAATAACAAAAACAAAACAAAAAAAGAATCATTAATACCATTAGTCCTGAATATTTCTGAACTCATGAAATATCTGTCTAATTATTTCTAATTCTCACTACTTGGCTTTTTTGGCAGAATTATGTGCAAGTGTGATATGCCACAGGTCTTAGTACTTCCTCTAATGGACTTCATCATTTGTAAAGTGAGAATATGGAACTAAGTCATTTCTAAGGCACCTATATAGATCTCCAAACTGATATGGCTGTTATTTATTATAACATTCCATTCCCAACACTTACCACCCTTTCCCATACTACTTCCCAAATTATATACTTCAGTCTAACATTGTGACCCTCTTTAAAGACTGCAAGCCTTTTGAATTTCCCAGTTCTTCTATGAGGTAGACAAAAGTGATCACCATTATTCGATTGAAAAACAAACAAACAAACAAACAAACAAACTTGTCCAGAGGGATCAAATGACTTAACTAGGGTCATTTTTTTAGAGCACACATATATTTAGGAAGTAACCAAGACAATACTCAGATTAGAGATTCTGAGTCTGAGTCCTGGTACTTGACATCCTCCTATGTGATTGTTTTCAGATAATTTTCAAATTTCCTCCTGTGAGCCAGGGAAACAATCTTCAAAGAAAGTAGTCTCTTGGGGTGCTCTGATAGTGGGAGATGTCCCTGCGTAGAGCTCTGTGTGAGTATATAGTGGACTTCAGAAATGACCCAATAATTATGAAACTAAGTGGAAACATTTTTTTCTATGATTTACTCGATTTCATCAAGGCTTTTATAAGCCTCTCACAGTTAACCTATTTCCAAAAGGACAAAGTAACTATAAATGAAATCCAATGAGTAAAGATTATTATTCTTATGTCTTCCATCATAGCCCTTCTTTAATTAACAATAATCTCTGTGGAGTCTGTCTCTGCATAAACTTTTCTGCAATTAATTTGCTCCTGTGTGAGGATGTGCGTGTGTGTGCATGAGGACACAATACATATATATACATATTATGAGGAAAAGAGAAACATATTTATTTGACTCATAATGGGAAGAGTCATTAGAGATCTTCACATCGAGTTATTATTATTAGTTTATATCTGTCTCTCCCAACAGATGTTGCAATCCTTAAAGCTGGGATCATAATTTCATCCATATGTACAACATCAACTGTAAGCATGTGATTTAGCATTTGGTAGGTTTCAACAAAAGGTGATTAAATAATGAAATATATGAATTATCCAATCCAAACTTCTCATTTTATAGATGAGAAAAATGAGTCCCAGAATGATGACAAGCCCATTCATATAACTACTTAGTAGGAAAACCATACAAAGAATTAAGTTTTGACTCTTACAGAGTATCTTATAATAGTCCAAGCCACCTTATCATTTTTAAATTATATAAGAAATATTTCTCTAAAACACTATTTCCTGTGAGAGTGAGATTAACTGTACATGGTTAAATTAAGTTTTAGGAAACACTGAGCATCCTTAGTCTGGAACAGTGTAACCACCTCATTCAAAATAACCATAGTATGTGGGTTGGGACAGGCCTGTAAGACACCAAAGACTAATTATGCATTGCTTTTTACCCTTACTCTGAGCTTAAAACTAATCTGTAGTCCAAATTCTGTTTTGAAAAGTAGGTGACTGTATCAAATTAAAATAAGGCCCCTGCTCAGTAAAGCCTCTAATCAATTATTATTATTATTATTATTTATTTTTTTATTATTCATTATTATTATTTATGCCTACAGCACCTGGTCTTCCAAGGTCATCTCCCATCTAAGCACTAACTAGGCCCGACCTTGCTTAGCTTCCAAGATTAGACATCAGGCTTGTTCAGGGTGGCATGGCTTTAGACTATGGACCATGGCTCCCCTGGGGCATGAACCCAGGACCATCTGTGCTCACTGCTATGCTATAGAACCATGTCCAGTAAAGATTTTTAAGTAAAAAAAAAAAAAAAGAATGTACATTTGAGGATAAAGGGAAAAATAAGTTTGACTTGACTAAAGATCATTGCACCATATTGAAGAAGAATCTAACAATGCAAATTAGGAATATGACATTGCATTTCAAAAGAACATTTCCTCACAGTTGTTATAGCTGAATATATAGTTTACTTTTTTCCTCTGAATGACAAAACAACACAGGAACAGGCAGAAGGAAGCAGAAAGAAACTGGGAGTGAAAAACAAAGCTATCACAGTAGGAGACCTACTATTGAGGTCAATTATTATTCAAATCAATTACTTGATTTACTTTTAAAAATAGCCTTTAAAAATGGTCCTTTTATGTGTTTTGTATTGATCAAGATTCTTATGTGGAGAACAGATTTCATTTCAGAAAATTTGAATGATATAATTTATTACAACATGTCAGAATTATTAAGACAGTTAAATAAAAACTTGTAGGAATACATTCCAGAATCTATTCTCAAGTCTGTACTACAGAACCAGGCTGCTAAAGGAGCTGCTGCTTCTCCTGCTATGATGAGGAAACTAATTGTCAAATCAACAGGCATCCTGTATTATGTATATAAACATAGGACTGCGTTAGTCTGAGCTGCTGAGTTAGCTATAGTTACTGGTTCTGGAACATATCACTCCTTCCTAGCAAGAAACTGTGGTACAAAATCAGGAAGTTGTCGCTAAAGCTTCAGGGTCCCACATCACACCACCTTTTCTACTACCAAGAAGCCATTTCTGCTAAATTAGCAAGCCTCAATGAATTTGTCTCCAGAACCATGCCACATATGCTATAATCCACATTGATAAAATACATGGCCAATATCCCCTTCATCTCAGTTCAAATTCCAAGTCCCATATGATTGCATCTGCTGTCATATAACTTGAATCAAACTTGGATCATAAGCTGAAAATGAATTGGAGAAATTTTTGTTTTGGCTCTCTGCTTTCCACAGTAAAGAGAAGTCACACCAGAAGAAAATTGGAATAGATATTCTGAGCCAAACCTCCATAACTGCATTAGACTGCAATCTTATGTCTCTGTTACTCTTTAAAAATTTCAAATTTTCTTTGTGTGTTATACAGAGAATATTTAGTGATATTTGAGCATGGTCCCAAAGTCTAGAACATTCTTATTCTAAATAAATTTTTAATATATATCTATTCAATAAAAAGAGGGAGATTCATTAGACAGACTGACAAAACCTCATAATTCTATAGTTTTATACTTTATGCAAAGTATTCTCACTCCCATCCATCAACTTCTTTGATCTCTTCAGACAGACTGTGAAGTAGGCAGGACAGCTATTAACAGCCCTCATTTAAAGGTAAGAAACTTGAAATTTGGAAAAATCAAGCAATACCTTAAGCTCTTATTAATAGTACATGGATCAGATATTGCAACTTGTTCTACCACTAATTTAGTTGCATGACTGGTGAGTTACTGATCACTTCAGACTTCCTTTCCTTGTCTTTTTGGTGATAATCAACAGTGAATATTAAAAGAGAATTGTTTGAAATGTATAGGGTATGCTTCTATATGAGAGATATCATGTCCTCTAGTTTATGTCGTAGTATTGTGTGGAGTAATATTGTTATTAATAATGTTTGCAAGAATCATTTAGGTTCACCAGAACTATGTCTTTTTCTTCAAATGGCAGTATTATTTGACATGGAATCCTTGCAAGTACCTTCTGTTAGGCCAATTGTTTTTTTATAGAAAACAAGTACATTATGGGGGTGGAAATCGTGAGGGTAAGAGGAGAGGATTACTGGTTGCCCAGATGATGAAACTAGATAAGACTACACATTTGCATAAGAACAGCTGAAATCAGTTGCAGAGTTAAACCAAAACCATAAGGAAGAAACATGAAGTTTGTTATAGTGGTAATGGACTATATGCAGTTCCAAAACTGAGTTCTATTAGCAAATAAGCAAAGAGGGTGTTGGATTTGTTAACATTTTATGCAGTATTAGATTGGTCATAGTAATCAACTTAAGCAACACAAGAAAATAATGTCATAAATGCCTCCTCTTCCCACTTCCCAATCCTGGTACAAAATTCATTCATTTGGACACATCCTATTTCCCCCACTTGCCAGACATGACCTTGGCTGAGTTTATATATATTTCTGAGAGCATTTCCTCTATTGTAAAATAGAGACCAGTACTTCAAACTTAGAGACTTTTTCTAAGAATTACATGCAACAAGGTGTGAAGGTGCCTAATACAATATTTGATATACAATGGTTTCTCCAAAAATGTTTTTTAAAAGTTGTGTGGCTATTTTAAATTTTATAGCAATTGTATGATCTTTGGAAATTATAGATCTTGTTTTTAATATAAATATTAAAAATATATTTATAGTCATTTAATTTCTGAGACATTAATAAAAGTTTATTTTAAAATAAAATTACTCATATTACACATTATAACAAACAATAGTATATTATAATAATATAGTAATACATATATTATTATTAACAATATATTAATATATACTATATAATAATATCTTTAATATATTAAATAAAATATATTAATGCATTTTAATAATATTAAAATAATAAATTAAAACCTATTTACAGTTATAAAATGTTGAAAAAATGAAAATGAATGTTTCAGTACAAAATTTAATAAGAATACATGGAAAATTATGCAGAGCTGACTAATGAGCTAAGCCAACTCCTTGGCTCTTAGTAAATGTCATAGAAAGCAGACAATTTTATTCCCAGATGCTGAGATCTCTGTTACCTTACTTTGGAATAATGAATTTCTAAAATATGAAAAAGATAATTATCTAAGAAATAAACTATGAAAATGATCAGTGCAATTACTAAGTTAAATAACTAATCATGGGAGATCAAAGTTCTAAAGTAATTTTATTTGTACAAAGCATTCTGCAGCAATAGCTATACTATAAAATAAATAAAATTATTTGTCTAGAGCAAGTAACAAACTCTGACTCGTTTTTCTGGGAGTACTTTTTTGGTGTGGCTTGTTTTGTTTTTGTGGGTAAGATAGTGATAGTAATAACAATCCTTTCAAGTTTTTGTTAAGTTTGAAATAATATGTATGAATAAATTTCTTAAACTGTAAAGTAGAATAAAAAAGTAGTTGTCTTCCCCTCTTAGTAACTTGGATAGAGTTCCATGTCTTATGAAATCTTCATATTATTAGGATTTGACATATTCTCTTACTCATCATAGATACCAAATAATTATGGCATAAGAAGACCAAGTAGAGTCCAAGTTCATTGTATAATGTGGTGTTACCTCCAGATTTTCCTTGCAATTCCAATTCCATATCCCCTAGCAACCCAACTTGAACTACAGGGAAGGAAAAATCTTTCCAAGTATAGTTTCCTCCCATTTCCCTTCTTGAAATCCTCCCTGACCATCCCCATAAGAGATGTTACCTTTCTATTTTAAAATATTGACTCTTGTTTCTTATATAATTCCTTCAATAACTGCCTGCTCACCATTTCATGGATGAGTCTATCATTTATCTAACTAGATTGTAAATTCCTGAAGTTTAAGTTTAGATGTCAAATGTGTTTGCACCTCCATAGGGATTTCCTTATTTATATTTATTAAATATGTTAACGTTTAAGACAAAGATCTGAGACGTGTTCTCCTCTCCATTTCAATCAACAGAGACCAGGCACCAGTAACCTATCATCTCTGTCTTTCTGTAATGGAAGAACAATGCTTCTTGTCAGATAGTTCACTATTTGCAAGGCTCTTCAACTACTTCTACTTCTTTAATGGTAAAGATTTTCTTCTTCTAGTCATACTTCCTAAAGGAACTAGCAGAGTGTCTGGATTGTCTAGTTTCGGTAAATACTTGAGGAATGATGATGTAACAGACAAACTTTCTAACATCCAGTTCTTTACCTTAGCCTACCAAATAGAATCCTCTTTTTCCCTTCCCATTTTACTCTTCTAGTGAGAAAAGATTCTTATTACTGAGAAAAAGATTAAGTTGATCTACATAATGAAGAGTCTTAAAGTGGCTGAAAGTGTGTTGTGTTGCTATGGATTGGTTATTTGGATTCCTTTTAAGGTCTACATATGAATAAAAGTAAAGAATAAAATCCATTTTATTACTTTCACCTGGGGAACTATATTAGTTGAACTTGACACATCTCATGTACTAATAATGCACACGGGTCTCTGTGTGCTTTAGAAAACTGTAATTAAAGGGATGAGTGAAACTATGGATCAATTAAAGTCTGAGAAAGTCTTAGGCAGATTGTTTAATAAGAGGGAATTTTGGCAATGGAAGACTGTGGGCTGTAATGAGCCCAGAAAACTGCCAATTGTAGTTTCAGTTCTTTCCTTTTTTATTTGCCATGTGCTTCCAAAACCTTCCATAGTCCAGTCTTGGATCTGTTGGCTAATGTTTAGAATGTAGATTGGTGCCATTTCTCACAAAGTAGAAAGAGAACATATTCTAAGAAAATCAACAAGATTACACACAGCAGATTTTGTATAAGGTATTTAGCACTATGTTGCATATAGTAAGCAAAACATACACCCTAATATCCAGCACTGTAGAATTAAATGAATTTTGTTATAGCTCTACAAAGTAGTATTATGTGATCAAATAATCATGCTGGGAAAGAAAATTAACTAGCATGAAAAAATATATTTAATATATATTTTAGTAAAAAGTTAAAGATTACGTATATCAAATAATCTATTACATTTAAGTATATTAATATATATACATATATATACATATATATGCATATATATATCCACATATAGAGTTAAATCTTTAAAATTTCTACAATGAGCATATTACTTTGTGCACAGAGAAACATTTTTTAAAGGGGAGGGAGAATGCATTGCATATTATTTCTAAAGATCTACTCAGTATTGATGTCAAGTTTATTTTACTTGAAATTAAATTTGTGGACTCTCTCTGTTAACATCCAATTTACCCTTCCAAAAAAGAAAAAAAATTTCTTGCCTAGGGCCAAGAGAGAAAGGAAAGGTGAAAAGAGGGAAAGAGGAGACTAAAGACTGCTCATATGTCCTGTTAAATGGAATCTGCCTGAGCATGCTATGTTTAAGCTGCCAACATCTTTTCTCAAAGAAATATTGAGGAGTTGCTGCTACAGCTGATGAAATCAACCTGACCAGTTCTTTTTGTCTGCCTTCCTCCTCCGCCTCCCATGCATTGTGCAAGAGAAAGCTTAAACCAATTTCCTGTCAGGTGGAACAAGAGAATCAGCACCAGGTGGCCATATTCCTGGTCCTCTGGCTCAGGGTGCAGCTGCTGGGGTAGAGGGCCAGGCCCTGGCCCAGGGCACATACTGTCCCTGTGCAGAGGGCTAGCTAGGCACAGTGTGCTTACTTCACATCTAACAGCCAAAGTTTTAGGGTTGAGGAGCCAGATTCTTGTGCTGTGGGGTTGAATGACTATTAGGAATGCATGGAGCAAATTAATTACTTTGAAAGAAGAATTTTACCTGGCAAGTTCAAGTCAGAGACCCTTTGGTGAATATAATAAAAGCTGGGACATAGAAAAGAGCGATGGAATAGCATGAGGTCATATCAGTTCAATTGACCATTATCAGATCTTTAATAAGACAAAGTACTTTCTAGGTGCTATGAGATAAACAAGTGAGTCAGAGAGGCTCTGTCCTCCAGAACCTTCCAGCTCCTAACCTGGGAGATAGACATACCAACAGCTAAGTCTCATATGATTTGACAACAGTGAATGGAGACCTTGGAGTGAACTATGGAGTTTCAATCAGCCACCAATTGCTCCAAGATTAATACTGATTAAATATAGGCACCCTGGCCTTCTTCATTCTTGTGTAGTTAAGTTGGTAAAAAGACAGCTAAAGGAATCATACTAGATATAGTTGACTCCAGATATCAGGATAAATGGTCCCTGACTGAAGGTTGTTATTTGGGGTATTATTTCTTTGCACCAATTTTCATTTTTTTCTTAAGCTCCACCCAGTTCTGACACTTTCTGGTTGTCATAAAAACAGAATTTCTGTGGAAATCAGTGTAAGGTAGCCACGTTATAATTATACCCTCCCAAATGAAACCATAGAATAAGTCAGATAAAAGACCTTAATGGCCCTAGATTCTTTTCCTTTCTTCTTATTCCTTTTCTTTTTGATTCTCACTATAACCCTATTTAATCTAAACTGTATTGAGCTCCTTGCTGTGTCAAGTTCCCCAGTGATGCACTGGTATGAAACCTGGAATAATAAAAACAAGTAAACCAGAAACTCAGAAGATGGCTTAGTAAAGCTATATGCTCCTTGATGTTCTATCCAGTTTTTTCTGTTCAACTATATGGCATTCATGTAGATCTGCCTCTGGTCCAGCACAATCTAATCTCATTCACCATGGAGTATGTACACTGGTAAGTGAAGTGCAGACTTTGCTTTCTGGTTATTGAGAGTCTAATAGAAGAGCAAGGACAAATAAGTACATAAATGATCAAATAATGAGTCAGAATAAAATTGGTGCCTTTTCTCACAAGATAAAAGTCAAAAATGACTGTGCAGTTAAAAAGATGAAGAACACACATGTGGCTTGAGAAAAATATAATTCTAGAGGGGCCATTTAAGCTGCACCTTGGAAAACGGGATCATGTTTCAATAAGAGTGGTGCAGCGAAGTAATGATGAAAGATAGGCACATTTCCTCAAATGACGAGGAGACCAAGCCTTGTACCGAGAGAAGAATCCTTTGGCAGAAAGTGAAGAATTCAGCACACTTGCCAAAGTTAGAGTCAAAAGGAAAGTTTATTAGAAATGGAGTAGTACTCCACAGACAGAGTGCCGTCTCCTCACAGAGACAGAGTGAGAGAGACCAACAGAGGCTTGGAAAGATAGTGGGGGGATGAGTGTTCAGGGAATTCAGTTTATACATCATTCTTTAGTTCTTGTGAGTTATTGTTTAAAAAACTTTGTCAACCCATTTCCTTTGATATGGACATTCAGTGAGGAATGGGAAGGGTATGTTGCTGTGAAAAGGCAAGAATATGTTCCCCAGAGTGAAAGGCGTGCTGGCATTTCCTAACCTTTAACCATAAATTTCCCATGGTTTTAGTCATAAGGAATGACTCTTGGTCTGATTTCCCCTTAATAATCCAGCAGAAATCTTCCTTTGTTCTGAACGTGTTCTCCTGGCCTGGCTGCAGGGCTGATCAGAACATTGTAGTCTCTGAATGTGGTTTGATTTATTTTATTTTTTTTAATTCTCTTGCCTCCTCTTTACATTATTAGGACAGGACATCCTGGATAACTGAATAATGTTACAAATTATGTGTATTGCAGGGTGGGTGGGATGGGGAGGCACAGAATATAGTGTACTGTTCACTTAGTGGCAGGACACATGGCAAGAATAGCTGATTGTGCCAGATCATGGAAGACGTTGGACATAAGCATTAAAAAAATGTCCTCTATATGTTAGGCAACGGAGAGCCTCTGAGTGTTTCCGATTAGAAGCATAGTGTGTTCAGAAAGGAGCATGCACATGGTGAAATAGCTCAGAATACTTTAAAAAGTTAAGTATTTGTCTAAGTAAACAATGATAAGGCCTACGTTTTATAGAAGTAGATATTATAAGGGGGAAATCTGTTGGATTCAGCCAGTGATGAACAATAGAATTCCAAGAAAAAAATGAGAGCTGGATTTGAGCCAAGTTAAAAGGCAAATGTTGGCAGAGCCCAGAGGTCAGAAAGAGTGCTCTTATGGTGGAAGGCAATAAACGCAGAGTGGATCACATTGAACTTCAAGGACACAATCCAGACACTGATTAGTTAGAAAAGTGGGTTAGGACTTGGAATCCCAGCTCAGGTTAGAATTTTTGAGTTGGTAATTATCAGCATAAGGTAGTGACTGAAACCAGAAATGTGTGTGAGAGGAAGGCAATGAAGATTGAGTAAAAGACAGAAAAAGGAAGCCTGTCTGCCTGAAGACTGCCTTGAGCTAGCTGTGTGGTTGGTGGGTCTGGCCAGCATGTGTGGAAGCACAGATTTGTGGGTTCCTTGGGTACAGTTATGGCAGTGACCAGGCCATTCCAAAGCCTCAGCAGTTGGTTTGGATCAGACTATGACCACAGGAATCTGATCTCGGCCAGACTAAGCTCTAGAGGTCATCTCTGTTTCAGAGAGAGCATGGAGGGCATTACTTCTCAGCTCACCATGCCCTGTCTTCGATATAGTCAGATCTTAATTATAGAATTGCAATGCTGAAAGCATAGTTTTTGTGTGTGTGTGTGCATGTGTGTGTGTGTGTGTGTGAATAATGTATTTATAAATGCTTTGTAAATTGTAAATTATAACATTATTATTGTTACAGATAGTATGAAAAATAACCACAATTAAAATGACAGATCACTCAAAATAAACAAAGCCTTGTTAATAAATCTATTCAGTCTTCTTGTTTGTCAGTCAAGGAGACTGAGGTTCAGAGATGGGAACAGCTTGCCTGAGGTCAGACAGAGGCAAGAGTAGAGTTCAGACCCTTGGGCCAGTTAAGTACTCTTTCCTTTTTCTTTCAAGTTAATCCTCTCCCCATTCTTGCTTTTTTTTTTTTCTTATTTAACACAATGCAATAATTAGTTGAAAGGTCTCATTTCTTCCTTTTTGATTTTAATTCTGAGTTTGAGAGTATTTTGGAAAAGTAGCCAACAAGTTGGAAAATGAGGAAGAGCTTAAGGAATAACGGAAGGTTCAATTCAATTCAACAGAATTCGATTGAGTATTTAATACAATAAAGCTTTCCCTAAGTGCTATGGAAGGTGAGATGAGTCAGAGGGGCCCTATTCTCCAGCACTTAACAATCCCTGTTGGGGAGACAGATATGCAAACAGCTAAGGCAAAGCTGAATAAGATAAGAACTGCCCTAGAAAAATAAATAGATTTGATAAGTTTGGGTTTTGTTCACTTCCTTAATGGATAGAAAACTGAAGGCTCTGATGTTTGGTACCTCTCAACAGGCTGGGAACGAAAAGAGGTAACATTGAAACAGAACATTTTGCATAATTCTAGGCATTCTAGGATCATTTATTTTGAAAAGTAAAACAAATCTTTTTTTCCACCTGCCTTTATGTCCTCTCAGACTCCAGGGACCTTAACAGTAGAATATAGGAGAGGTAGAAACATCCTATGACCCAGCACACCCAGGACAAAAAGCTGCAGGGTTTCTGGACGATTGCCAAGCTGCTAGATGAACCTGATAGAGTTCTTAAATAACAGCATGCCCTCAGCTTCAGGCCTGACTTCATGCTATTCCAGTCGTGTGACCTGTCTCCTCCTCTGATCTAAGATAACACTTATCACAGTCTGCCTTGGAATCAAGTTACTTGCGTGTGTGTGCTTACTTCCGCCACTTGACCAGAGAGCAATGACCATGCCTTACTCAACTCTAACCCTCAGAGCACTTGGCACAGGCCCTGGCACTCAGTAGATGCCCAGTAAGTGTGCAGGGTTGGCTGGAATTTTGGCAGGCCTGTTAATTTTTCATTGGTTAAATCTATGGCTCTCCTAGCCCAGTTTGAGAAGGATAAAACACACATTGTGTTGAAAGCCCTGGATCTGATTTCAGAGACCAGGGCTCTAAAATAAAAGAAATACAGAACTGCAATTGACTCCCAGTAAAACTCTGGGCCAGTCCTTTCTCCTTTCATACCTGTTTCTGTAGAAGGTTAGAAGGGTTAATACCTATTGTTTTTATAGTTCTTGCTTTTTGTGATTCTGTAATTATATAAAGTAAATTTAAATGTAAAATATCTGTTAGTTCAATTTCTCCCTCTACAGATCCTTAACATAACAAAATGTAAAGCAGTCAGTCGTTCTTCTAAACTTACAAAGATTTACTTAAAAAAAAAAAAGCAGCAGAATGTAAGAGAAAGAGCACTGCATTGTTGTTCTATGAGAATAATTATTAACCGGCTGTTACCTTCCGACCTCTAAACTAAAAATTATTTATAAGTATCATGATATAAATTTTTTATTACATCCCTGGATTGAGCTTTGCAAATTTGATTGGCAGACAGGGAAGCAGCTTGAGAATTTCAAGAAATTCTCCAATGTAACAGAAACAGTCAGTGGCAGAATCAGAATTCCAATACACTGACCTTCTACTACACCACTCTGTTCTTTCCATCCACTTTGAGCAAATCACTGAAGATTTGTAGGTCTCGATTCGGCTGTAAAATGGAATTAATACTACCTGTAGCATTCATGGAAAATTAAAATCACCTATGTAAAACAGCAACAACTTTAGAAATCTGAAAGAACTAAGCAAATCTTGAAGTTTATTGAATTACTAAATAGTCAGACTAGTAACCCAAGTAACCAAATCCTGCTTTCAAATGAAAATAAAATTAAAAAACTGTTGATCTCAGTAACAAAAATCTCAGTCTTGATTTTGCACAGTCCCTTGCTTTTTGACATCCTAGATCGTTATTAAAAGGGTTCTCTCATGAGTTCAAGCTTACTTGCCTGTGGAATTAGAGAAGAAGATAGAGTAAGAAATAAAACTAAGGCAATCTAAATATTAGTCCTTGATTATTTTTTTATTATTAAGTTAGCAAAAAAATTCAGAATGATAATTCCTATGAGGATAGAGTGAAACAAATACTTTCACTTATTGCTTGTAGCAATAGGAAATTCTTTTGTAATTCAACTTGCAATATTATCAGATGACAGTGTTTTTACATACTTTTGACCCACTAATTATTTCTTTAGTAAGAGGTGGTGATCAGTTTTTAAATATATGAATATGCATATCTCATATGCATTTTTGCATTCTCATGTACCTGACTTTTACCTGTCAGCCTGAAGAGATGCAGAATGGGGAAGCACAAACATTAATTGGAATTGGTATAACAGGAATGCAGAGAGAGAGAAAAAGTTAATATTCAGTTAATGGCAATCAACATAGGAATTTTATGTCCACAAGATTATAATAAGATTTAAAGTAAAGCTTATTAAGAAAGAGAAAGTTTTTTCTGAACTTTCCGTCTCCTACTCTTAAGCCTGAAAGACTTGACCGTAGCTTTTTGTTTAAGGAGAATATGTTATGTAGAACGAGAAAGAGGGACAGCTCATTCCTGCCAGTCCCAGTGATTGCGGAAGTTAAAGAAAAATCAAAAAGACCCGGTACCAGATTTCACATCCCCATCCTGAGGACCAACTCTATTGATGTGTGAAGACAAGTGTGGTTACTGTAGAAAAACCCAACTAAGCTTAAGGAAACCCAAAGACAATCAGGAGACAATGGCCTGCTTTCATATTGTAATCATGCTCGAGCCTAAGGCACTAAAGAACTCCATCTTCAGGCCAGTGCCACCTCCAAGACTGCAAGCAGTGATGATGAGCTGGCCCAGGAGGTAAATGTGCCAAGGGTAACACAAATCTGTCCATTAAACTATTGGTGACAATGGCAACAAGGTTCAAATAACTTCCATGTCTAATAATAATAATAATAATAATAATAATAATAATAATAAAATGACTATAAATTGAAGTACCCCTTTTGATATAGAATTTTGTAAAGAAGCTAACATTAAAAATATATAAAGAAAATGCTCAGATTATTAAGCTACACATTTTTTTACATTGCTTCTCTTTCATTGATTTTTGAAATATTTGAGTTCTTAAGATTCAGTTTGCAAATAAACCTAAATGTTCTGCAATGACATTGAACTTCTTGTAAATGAGACCTATACATTATGTTCACATTTTTTTCTAAATCTAAATAGTTGGAAATTTTTAATTTAAGTATTTAGTAAATTAAGCAATAAAAACTGAAGCTTTGAAACTTTTAGATAAATGTAATTATTGATAATCAAGTTTATACACAAGAAGAGTTGAAATTTTCCTTTAAAAACAAAAGAGGAACAAAGAGATTAATGAAAGTTCACTTTGTAAAAAATTCAATGTTAAAATTTAGTTTTGTTTTGAAATATGTAAACTTATGGAAAGAGATTTTTAATAAAGCTTTAGAACGAAATAAAATAGAAAAGACTTTTTATTTTGTAATGTCTATGTTTGGAGAAACTTTTAAATAAGAAAGAGATGACTTGCTGCTTAATGAGTTTAGACTTATAAAAATATTTATTAAAGAAAGATTCTAAATAGAGGCAAAAGACAGTATTTTTGCAGATATTTAAGATGAAATATTTACTCATTTTTATATAAAATATATTAGAATAGAAAATAGCCTACCTTTTACAAATTTCTCAGTTTATCAAATATTTTAACTACTATAAAGAGGGTATGTTCTCAATAAATATATATCTATAGAGAAGATTGGATTTAACATGTCAATAATTTTAAATGTATTAAATGCAAAATACAACTTTGAAGAAATATTTCAGTTAATTATCTGAAAAAATTAAAGTAATATTATGTTAAAAAAATACATTCTTCAAAAAACACCAGTGTCATGATATTAGAAATAGATACAACTAAGAATATTAATAAAGCTTGCAAAGTTATACAAATAATGATTATTCAGTTAGGTTGCTAAGTTCAGATAATATAAAGATTTAAAAAAAAAACTTGAAATGTAACTTTAAATGCTTTACTGTACATGGATATATTTTACTTAAATATTTTTAGTGAAGCATTTTTGAGAATAGGTTTGAATGAAAGACTACTATTTTTTACATCAATATCATTTACATCAATATCATATAACCAAGTTATTGGTCAATAAATTAAAATTTCAAAGTGCTATATAATCAATTTTAGCTCCCCTTTTATTTTAAAGTCATCCTTTATTGAACTCATTATATGATTACCTTAGACACAGCATAGGCATTTTTCCATATTGATGTTTAATGTCCAGAACAAAGAATAGAGACAAACACAACCCAATTTAAAAGCATAAGAAAAAGACTAAAAAAAATTTCCTTTTTTTTTTTGGAAGTGCAAAAATTATTGTGCTAGGTGGTGGAGATTATATGATTTTTTTTACTCCAGTTTCCATTTTAAAACTTGAGATCCTGTTATTTTTACAAGGAACAATTATGCTAGAGAATAAGACAAGAACAGAAAGTGTTTTGAACACTCTCCTGGAGCAAGAGGCCCCGTGAGCAAGTAAGGCTTCATCTGCCCACCACACTCTGAGAGCAACAAGGTAAAGATGCAGGCATAGCATGCCAGCTTCCACCATTTCTCAAGCACACACTCTTCTGCTTCTGTCAAAGCATTAGCTGGTCAAGATGTTCTGTCCTTGCCCTCCAGAACCAGCTAAGGTAGCACTGACAAATAAGGTCAGATTTGGGGGCTAGGGTGAATGAAGCATTTTATATTTATATCCATAGACACACACTCCTATGTATGTTCCAGTGACTTCAGGGGACTTTCCACAGCCATGGGTGTCCTGTGTCTGGTGTGAGGTAACCCTGCCTGGCCCACAGAGTTCTCTGGGCACAAATCTCTGTTTGAAGGGGTGGTAGGTTCCAGGGCTTATGGACTGAGGTGTAAAGGGTACCTTTCTCGATGACATTTGTCTCTCTTCTGTACTATTTATTCACTATGATAACATATGTACAGGACTTCTTTGTAGGATTTTTTTTTGTTCTCTCTGTAACTGTTAGTTCCAAGTTTTAGGATGCATTTAGGATGCACAGAATATAGTGATTTTATGACTTATAGATTGGACATAGCTGGGCCTTTTGAGGTGATAATTCTGATTAACTTAACTAGAGGAAATATACATACAGTATAAATAAAAGAGAAGAATGTTTGGTATAAAATTAGTGCTAGATAAGTCTTGGTTATTATTTTGACATTTTGTGAAAGAACAGAATTTTCTGTCTAAAGGAGAAAGTTTTAGGCGATACAAGAGGAGGGACTAATAGAGGATGAAAATGGTATACAGTAAAATTTAACAATTTAGAGGACATGTTGAGCACATATTACCTGCAAGGCACTGGCTAAGACTTCAGAAATGAAATGATTTAAAAAATTGACTAAATTTCTTCCTGCAAAGAATTTACAATCAGAGGATGGCATTTAACTGATCTAAATGAGTGTAATGTCTTTTACTTTTATGCAAAATCCTAACCACACTAGTATGTTTATAATACAAACTGGTTTGTATTCTCCAAGATGCTAAAGAAAGTTGGACACAATTTAAGCAGTTAAGGAAACAGGAGATGTCCTCTCCTCTTCATTCACATATTGAAAGAACAACATCTGCATTATGGACCCTTTTTCTATCTCACATCATCTAACACAAAGAAAGGGTTTATATAAAATAAAAGTATGCTATGGTTGGTATGGAAGACCTGTTAGATTGCCCACTCAGCAGCCATTTCCATTTATTTTTCATTAACAGAATTTGTTTTGTTTTTGGTTTGTGGTAGCAACATGCTCAGGAAAGATGATTCCCAATTTGCAATAATCCCAGAGGATAAGCCTTGATATTAAGGCAAAAGCTTTTGCCAGTATTTTCTCTTTTGCCAATGATTGGTACAGAGTGCTATGCAACCTTGTTCTGGCTAATGGCAAGTGAGGGAAAATGTATTAGGAAATTTCAAGTAAAAGAGCTTGAAAATTAATGTTAATATGAAAAAATAATTTGATATCTACATGGAGAAAAAACTCGCTATGTGGTCTGAGCATGCCATTTTATCTATCCTTCTAGGTTTCAGTTTCACCATTGTATTTATCATTCTTGCCCTGTCTAATTAACAGAATTATTGTCAATATTATAAAATTATAGATGTTAATATTTCCAAACTGTAAATGCCTAGAATATTGATTACTTTTCATTGTAAATTATTTTGAAATCTTCAGATTAAAACAGATATACAAATATCTGTGATACCATGAGAGTATCACAGATGCTCTCTGTGCTAGCCCTGGAAAATGGGCTTCTTACTTAAAGAAACTCAAGGTAAATATAATAGTGTATAAAAGACTTGCCACGTATTTATTTATGTATACATATTTCTCTTCATTGCCTTGTTTAATTTCCCTCAAAATTCATGTGTAATTTTAGAATTATATTATTTAATAAAGCTCGATGAACTCATGTTTATAAAGAAAAATTTTGAGACCTTCACTTCTGCCATTTGAAAACTTAATGGCAAATGCAGTTAAGTACAAATTCAGATATATGAAATATTGCAGATACATCTGAAGTCCCTTTGTACACTTTCCAAATCACGTTTTGTGGGGAGTTATATATATTTTCAGATCATATTTTATACTTTACTTATTTCTCTGTGTATTACATAGAGTACTAACTAAGCTTCTCTAATTAAGAGTCTCTAAAACACAGTGGCTGAAATGAAATTGGAGTTTGTTTCCCTATCACGTAGTAGTTGATAGGGAGGTGGAGGATCCAGGGTAGGCAGTCGGCTCTGATCCATGAGATTTTGTTGTCTCACTATTTCTAAAGGCAGCAGTTTTCAAAGTGCAATCTGAGGGCTCCCAGTGTTCCTGGAATTCTTTCAAGGTGTCCGTAATCTCCTCCTTTTCCAACTATTTATCTGTGGAAGGCCAAATTTTCTTCATATATGTTAATAAAAGCATTACTATAGATTGAACGCAAATGCAGATATGATTCTACTTGTCTTGAATAAAGTCCATCATTAAAAAAATTTTTTAAAATGTGAGTGATAGTCTTTGTTAATTTACTTTTTAAGTTATTTTTTACAAAATAATATGTTAATATAAAAATTTATTATGTTTTTAAGAAAATAAATGTATTTCAATGTCTCAATTTTAATTTTGGATATTATAAATATCAATAGATATTTCAACATAAGTAAAAGCTCTTTGAGGTTCTAAATAGTAAAGGTAAAAAAATGTACTGTCTATTTGGTGGCCATATCCACCTAAAACTTTGTTATTATTATTGTTATTATTATTATTATTATTATTATGCTTTGGTACAAAGAAGGAGAATATACTTAGGGAAAAAACTAGCAATTCAATTCAATCTGTGTGCCCATAAACACTACACAATGATTGTGTGCAAGTGCTCTAAGAATTTACATGAATGATATCTTTCTATGAGTATCCTTCCGCATATTAATTTTTTATAAATCAAAATTATGTTTTCAAGATTTACCTATGCTGATACATATAGATTTAGTTCATTTATTTTAACTGTTGAATACTATCATACCATAGGATTATGCCACAATTACTTAAACATTTTTTTGGTGGATATATGGAAGGCTTCCAATTATTCACTCTTGTGAGAATTGTCGCAAAAAAACATATTTTGAATATCTTCTTACATAAATATACGAGTATTTCTTTAAAGAACTGAGGACTGACTTCTGTGTTGTAGAACAGACATAACTCTAAAGTTTATTAAATTTTGTCAAATTGTTCTCCAAATTGGTTTTGCCAATTTGCAAACTGACTTCTGAAGCATGAGAATCACTTTGTCCTCTCCACTTTACTTTTTGGCATTATCAAATTGTTAATTTTGTCAATATGATGGTAGGAAAATTGAAAGTTACTGTTGTTTAATTTGTAGTTCTCTCTTTAGAAGTTAGAATAGTTAGAAATAGGTATGATGGCAATCAAAAAAATTCTTGATAACAGTGACTACATAATTGAGGTTTATTTTTCTCATTAGAAGTGTGGAGTTAAGTATTGTTAGCATTGGTTTTGCAGAGGATTAATGCAATCAAGAAAATTAGGTTCAGCCACCTTTTTGTTGAATTATCCTAAGTATGTTGTCTTTCTTTTTCTTATACTTGTCACCCTATGGTTGTAAGATGATTGCTACTATGTTACTTAAATGTTTAATAGAAAAAGGGAAAGATGGAAAGGTGGCTCACATATTTTTTTCTTGGATCTCTTCTTTTTTGTCAGAAAAGGTCCCTAATCTCCACTTCAGTCTACTCCATAAAGACTTCTCCTTTTCTATTTTCTTTTTCTCAGAACTATGTCAACTAGTCAAAACTAACAACATCTAGAAACAATCTAGAAAAAAGACACAGTAAGTCCCTCTTATTTTTTACTTATCCCAAACTGTCACAGCTTTTTAAGAATCTTTATTTTTTTGTATGACTTTTAGTATCACCTTGTCATGTTTTATTAATATTTTTCCTTTGGGAATTTTGTTAGATTTGAATTTTTTTTTTTACATTTGGAATAAACGAATAGCTTTACAATGTTGAAAACAGCAAACAGTTTGCTCTCACATTTTAAATTCAATCCGACAATGTCTGTCTTTTAAGTGTTTAATCTCTTCATATTTAATGTAATTGTCAATATGGTTGTGTTTAAATTTACTATCTTGATTATTTATTCTTAATTATCTCAATCTTTCAATACCTTTTTTTAGGCAAATTAAAATATCTACTATAAAACCTATAATATAATACTATTATTTTAGCACTATACAAAATTATAAAAATAAATTCTTGATGAAAAAGAAAAATTATACCAGATAGAAGACTGGTTCTTGAGAAAAGAATTAAATGTATCAGACAGCTAAATGACTAAGAAAATATAAAATATCTTTATTATTTTTATTATATCAACATTTATCTTTAAATTTTAAAATATCTTAATTTAAAAATTAAAAAAATATATTTATTTTAAGACAAAAATAAATTAAGACAAAATTAATAATATATTGTGGGTTTTAAAGCATATATATAAATAAGTCATAAAAAAACACAAATTATATTTACTCTTAACTGTGCAAGAATCTTCATCTCCAGCCACTTTACCAGGCATACAAATAGTAGTGTTTCTCTTTTATCCTAGAAAGGATTTTAATTCTTTTTTGGTGGGGAGGAGGAGGCATTTTCATATCCTCAAGCTTTTGATAAGTTTTGAAAATTGATTTCTAGTATATATAGCTTGTTTTATTTTTAGTGAATTTTGACTTCCTATATCCTAACCAGAAGCAGAGTATGTCATTCACTTTTAACACTTATAAAATTACTACTTGATCCATAATTGATTTTGAATTGTGTTTATTACTTTAATAATATGAGGAGAGTTTGCTCTCTGATATTTTCTAATTTCATTATATTTATATTATATTAATTATTTGAGTTTTAATTAATTAATGAATTAATTAATTAATTTGACTTTTAAAGTGTTACTTTGTGGTCGACAATACTGAGGAATGGTATATAGGCCTGGAGTTGCTGCCTATCTTTTTTTCCACAGTCATATCGTCTGCCCTAGAATGAAGACAATATAGAAGTGAGAAACAGACAAAAACCAAGTTCTAATTATATTAACCCATATATCAAGCTGCTTCTAATATTTCACTTAGGATTTCCAGGTACATTAGACTATTATTTCTTTTTTTGTCTCAACAGAGTTTAGATTAAACATTTTTCTTTTTTCTTGTGTACAAACCGAATAATATAGGAAGCAGGAGTTCACTTTTAGGTATAGCAAGTTTGTGTGTTGATGGAATGTAACACAGCTCAGTAAGAAGATGTGAATTCAGAGTAAAATATCAAGAGTTTAGGGCTATACTGACCTGGGGCTTGTAGCCATGACAAAAAGTAATAAACTAGTG
The DNA here is from genome assembly GCA_030015415.1 of Cynopterus sphinx. NCBI lineage: Eukaryota > Metazoa > Chordata > Mammalia > Chiroptera > Pteropodidae > Cynopterus > Cynopterus sphinx. The sequence continues at coordinate 45,065,331 of CM057380.1, forward strand.
CTACAATGAAAGTCTTTATTATCGGAAGTCATAAGTCTCCTATGATAGTTAATTTTATGTGTCAGCTTGACTGAGTCAAGACGTACAAGATGTTTGCCTAAGCATTATTTCTGGGCGTGTCTGTGAGCATGCTTCCAGATGAGAGGAACATTTGAACCCACAGTCTCGGTAAAGCAGATTGCCCTGTCCAATAAGAGTGGGCATCGTCTAATCCACCGAAGTTATGAGTAGAACACAAGGCAGAAAAAGAGAGAAATGGCCCCTACTCTGCTTCACTACTTGAGCTGAGACATGAGTGTTCTACCCTCAGCCTAGGACTTACAGCATTGTCTCTCCTGGTTCTCAGGTCTTCAGACTCAGACTGAACTCTCTCTCTCTCTCTCTCTCTCTCTCTCTCTCTCTCTCACACACACACACACACACACGTATATGTTTATATCCTATTAGTTTTATTTGTATTGACTAATACAAATACAATACAATACTAATACAAACCTGGCTAATACACCACCCTTTTTGTTCTTTTACAGAGTTGAAAATTATATACTATTCTACCTTCTTTCACTACCCAGGATCTTTTGTTTTAAGAAAAACCTTACTTAAAATGTCTCTCTGGGCCACCATTTTGAGGGTAATGACACATTTTTGCACCTTGATATCACCAAAGACAAGAGACAGTAGTCTGGATTTGGTGACTCTTCTCATTTATTTCCTTGGCAATTGGTAATATTTAGCAAACAGAATTGGCTTTGCCATAGTTACCATAGAATCAGTGCCCATGCACATCCATTTTAGGCTATACCTGAGCATGCATGTGCCAAAAGATGCTTTGGTGCTTGCAACCTGCAGCATTTCCTAGAATAGTCATGTTATGCAAGATTATTTTTAATTATTCTCTAAATTTCTTTCAGAGAAAGCCAGAAAAATAAGGCTGTCAGCCAGAAAAATTTTTTTAAAGCAATAATTTAAGCAGAATGAACCCATGAGCAAGTTGCTTCAGGGTAGTTTAATAGGCCAGCCTGCCTTTGCAATGAGTTTTCTGTGCTCTGCCTCTTTTCCATTCCCTGGACTACTGCACTATGCTGAGAGTCTCGTTTCATTTTCTTTATACTGTTAGTAGCGAATATTTCTATACTTTCTTAAGGTTTGCATAAAAATTATATCAATTAGTCTTTTCAATAACCCTCTAGTGTAGGTGATATTTTCCCTATTTTGACAATAGTGAAACTAAAAATAAGAGATTTAGTTATTTCCCCTACGTTATACTGTTAATTTATTTCAAAGTTCAGACTTTCTACTATAGCACTTGACATGTTTATGTTACACAATAGTTTGACTCTGGCACCACTGTTTGAACTCAGCTGAATTAGTCGATGTAGGCTAACTACTATCACAACGCCACCAAAATATCAAGGGATTAACAGAATAGAAACTTATTTCTCTTTATATAAAAATTCAAGGTCTTCATTCAGGAACCCAGGTTTCTTCCATTTTGCTTCCATCAGTCTTCATGTCCCAAAGTCTGTTCCTTTTGACTAAAACAGAGAAAAAGAAAGAGAATTGAATTTATCTGTTGAAAGTTATAGGCCAGCCTGGATGTGGTATACATCATTTCTACCTGTGATCCAAAACTCAGTCATATGGTTGCACTAATTGCAAAACTGGATGAAAAAATATGAGATAGCTAAGTGGCCAGTTAAAAAAAGAAAGGAATATTTCAAGTACCTAGATTTGCTATGGCCACTTTGATTTACCTAATATGATGCAGAGATATTTGACTGCCTTAAAAATATTCAACATTTTAAAAATTGGCAAGTATACTTTGAAATAGGTTACCTTGAGGCTATTCGTAACTCTCAACTCATGTGTGAGTTTTATGTTAAATAAATTTGAATTAGATTCAAGTATAAATAACAACCACCACAAAATAACACTGGTTTTAAACAAAGTATATGTATATTTCACTCATTCATTTATTTGAAAAAGTTTGGAATTGAGCTTGGAATAAAGTTCATAGCTGGTATGCTATGTCTACCATCATTAGGAATCCAGACTCCTTTGTCATAACTGTCCTCAAGTCTATCTCATGGCCTGATATGGCCACTAGATTTTCTACCTTCTATCTGTATTATAGAATGAAAAAAAAAAAAAGGAATAATTAGAGCTATTCTCAAATATCTGTCCTATCTCCTTTATGGAAACTTCCAATAAATCCTTCCCAAAACTTAGTTATAGCTCATTGTCTAAGACTTATTTATATAGCCAATAAAGCTGTTATAGAAATTAGAATATTTGGTCTTTTGGTTGTATATATTATTGGTTCAGTGATATAGAAATTCTATTAGTTAAAAAATAAAAAGTATATTTTTAAAATTCAGCTAGCTGTCACCATTACTCTTTGCCTCTATACCTCAGACTTATTCCTTTCTGATCATTACACTTAGGGTAATGTCAGAAATGGGATGAGGTTCAGGGCAAAAGTAAGGAACTGGGCTGGAGTAAAATAAAGAATTGTGCATTTTTGGTAATCAAAACTAGGATTTTAGATTTGGGTGAACTTAGACCAACTCCCAGAATTGGTCAAAAGAGCTATATAATATGTCCTAGTAAACAAGTCTTACTGCTACAGATAATGCCTACCTTTTCTCTTTTGCTCTATTTTTTCTTCTTTCCTCACTTTCTTAAATATATATTTATTGAAAACTGTTCTATACTAAACATTGCACCTAGTAGATAGTGATAAGTGAAACATTCATGATTTCTGCCTTTGTGAAACTCATAGCTCTTATCTTTCATATATCCATTGCTTTTTTAACACCTTTCCAGGGTTAATCTTCCTAAAGAGTGTAGTTGCATTATTCTATCTCACTGAAAAATATAGTATTTAGAGATGCGGTGTGCATAATGATTGAAAACAGACTTGGATTTGGCTTTCAACTCCACCATTTACTAATTGAATGACCTTGAGAAAATTACTTAATTTCTTTGTATGCCAACTTCCTCAGAATTAAAATAATAGTAATATTCTAATTAATGAAGATATATGATCAGAGTTATAAGTAGAACAAAAGAGCTGGACTTTTTATCTCAGTGCATCACACTGTAGAAAAGCTAGACAATGCATGCACATCTTCACCAGCACAGAAATAACTAAACTTAGTATCAAATTAATGAATCAAGTTAATAAGAATACTTAGTTAAAATGCAAAGCTATAATGTGTCTTACATGATTGATAATGCCTATGCATGAAATGTATCACAGGTAAGTTTAAGAACAATTTTCACTTTCTGCTTATTATAGTTTGTTGCGAGGATTGATTGAAATAATGTTTAAGATTTTTAGCAATGTATTTGAGTGATTGATTTGAGTTTCTAAGACATCTCCCATGCTCCTTGATTCTGGTGTTCGTACCCTTAGGTAATTCCATCTCCTTGAGTGTGAATAAGATCAGTGACTTTTACTTCCAACTAAAGAAATATAACACAGGTGAAAAGATGTCATTTGCATGGTTCTATTGTGTTATGTAAATCTTTATATTGCTTGCAGACTTTATCAAGAGACTCTTTTTGTTCGTTTGATAATGTAAGCAGCCGTAGTGGAACTATGAGTAACCTCTAGCAGCCATAGGCTGTCTCCATTCTCTAGCCAACAAAACATGGAGTCGCAGCCCTACAACTACAAGAAAATAAATTCTGCCAACTACCTGAGTGATCTTGGAAGTATATTCTTTGCTAGTAGAGCCTTCCGTCGGAAACACTATCCAGTCTACATCTTGAATTCAGCTTTGTAAAACCCCAGCGAAGACATTACCTACAGAAACTATGAGAAAATAAATGTGTCTTTTTTTAAGTTACTAAGTTTGTGGTAATATGTTATGCAATAATAGATAACTAATATAGCTTAGCACATGAAGAAATATTCATAAAATAAATTTTTAAATTATTAATAATAACAAAATTAAAAATTCTTAGTATGTTACTTAAGACTATTCCAACTAACTTCCATATATTTTAATGGATTCATTTTCTAACACTTTGAGCTTTAAACATACTAAATTATTTGTTATTTCTCAAATATTTTCCTATTTATTGACTGTGCATGTGGTTGTTTCAGTTACTCAAAATGCCCCTCTTTCTTTTTATTTAACTGAAATTATTCTCAATTTTTAATGACCCATTTTAGATACTATTCTGACTTCATGGAGATTTTTTTTGTGTGTGTTCTGGCTGAGATATAATTTATATTTCTCCTGTGTTTTTATAGCATCTACTGTTCACTGTTATCAAAACTCTTATCATATCTTCACAACATTAATTGTATTACATTTACTATGTTTATTGATGTTTAAAAATAAAATACTGTTTCAATTTCAAGCACATAGTTTCAGACAGATTTAACCATTTTAGCATTCTCTCTAGATTATTCAGTATCTGCCAGAAGGAATGTGGACTATACTCAGTTTTTTAGATTTCTTGTCTGCAAGTCACCTGACTTCTCTCCAAAATGACATTGGGATGTACAGTGGGGAAAAAGTAGTTTAAGTTAATTTAGTGGCTCTAAGATAGATACAACTTGATGTGACATCTTCTGTATTCTTGATATGGTCAGTGAAGCCAGATGGTTTGTGCTACTCCTTAGAGTGGTGAAAACTGAAGTATAACTTGTCCTGTTTTGTTTTTCAATAAGAAAGCATGCTAGTGTCTGAGGATCAAGTGTCTAACCATTTCATTTTCTCCTGATACTGCTGGATCTCATTCTCAAATTAAGTAAATTCTTTCCACAGAAACCAAAAAAGCAAGATCATTGCTCAGGCTCTTCTTTCTTTAAAATTTTGAACACCACCTTTATGTCATTGCTTTTATACTTGTACATACAACACTGACGGTGGTGCTTAGCTCAAGGCTTGATTACTTTTCGGGGTCCTTACTATCAACATGTCTTTGAAGCCATATGTCAGAAGCTTCTATATTCTTAGGCTTCTCCATCCTAGTGGAAAGTTTCTAAAACTTCTAATGATTGACATTAAGTTGCAGGTTCTGATAGTAAAGTAGAAAAACCAGGACATTGGTATCTGACTTAACACCTCTTCTGCTATCTTCTTTCTTCTTCTCAAAATTTCTCTGTGAATAGATTTTCTCCTTCCTCTGGTATCCCTCCTCTAAACAGGACATCAAGTTTTATGACATAGGCACAAAAGTTACTATCTCGACACTATAGAAAAAAATTATCTGAACCTAGTCCTGAAGTTTGGTAGAGTTAAATTAATCTTGAAAATGCAAATATTTTCTCCAAATAAATCTGAATGTGTGACTATTGTCTTATCTCAACATTTTTTTCAGAGACTTCCTTTTCAAGCTTCTAAGAAATAACTGATATATTTGCCCTTCTTTCATAAACAATTAAAACCAAACAAAATAAGTGAGTAACTATGTTTAGATATTAGACCTCAGAAAGCACAGTAGTGTGACCCTGAGAGAAAGAAAAAAAATATATAGGAAGCCATGGTAGACCATGGAGCAGGGAGGAAAGAACCAAGCAAAGCACAGTCATGCTGAGTTGAGGATAAAAACATTGGCATTCTAGGAAATTGATTTATCTAAAATGTGTGGATGAAAGTACTATGTAAGATAGATCTATACAGTAAAAGCTCTCTCTAAAAATGTTCATGAGAATCCTCTTGACTCTGTTGTTTTATATTTGTAGGACAAAGCCTCCTAAATTATTTCAGTAAAATATTAGTGAAAAAGCTCAAAGTGGAAAGGACTAACTGACCACTTTGGCCATTTATCAGAGAACACAAAAAGGTCATACCTTAGCATGCTAGCACTATAATAAAGGTTATCTTAGAATTTTCTTAACAAAACTTTAAAATTATTCTTGAAATGATCAAGCTGATTCACAAGTGATTTAACTGCATTCTAAACAAACTTTAGCATTCTTTAGGAATAATAAAATTGAAATATTCAAAAACATAATATTTACCATATTTAAGATTCAAGCAGAAATTAACAGATACAAAGAAACAGAGTATCTGTTAATAAAAAAGACCCTCAAATGACAGATGATGGAATTATTAGATGAACATCTTAAAACATGTTATATATGTTCAAAAATTTGTAAAACAAAAACATGAGACTAATGAGGAAACAAACATAAGAATGAAAAGCGAAACTCAATTTGTAGAGTTGAAAATTATAATAGCTATTTAGATATGAAGAAGAAAAAAAATCAATGAACTAGGGGGAAAGTTAAAAAATCAATAAAATTCCCCACTGAGGAAACATTTGTTAAAGTCACAGTCCTGAAACATATGTCCACTAAAAGCCTAAGATTTTAATCAGAGGATTATCAAACACTCCCCACCCCCACATACCTTATCTCTACACCAATAGGTTTCCAATATAATAACAGCGGATTATAACTTTAAAAGCTGCAAAATACAGACTCTCTTTTAAGAGTAGTACTTAAGGAAACCCAGCATCAAGAAAGGAGACAAAAATAAGGACACTAAAGGAATTCAAATCTTTTGGCACTTAACAGACACAGCAAACATTAAATACAGCCCAACTCCTAGACAGATTACCATAAATCCTTGCTCTAAAGGCCTATTTATCTCAGTCTCTATTACCCACTAAAATACATCTATCTTTTAAAGCATGCCAAAAGGCAAGAAATAACACAGTCTAGAGAGACAAATCATTTTCAGAACCATCCTCAGGTATGATAAAGATATTGAAATTATCACATAAGGAATATAAAATAACTGATTAATATGTTTATGGCTCTAAGGTAAAAAGTAGATGACATGCAAAGGTAGATGGGTAAGAACATATTAAGAATATAAAGGAATAGCTAAAACAAAACAAATGAAAAAAACAGCACTGTACCAGAAATGAAGAATGCCTTTGACATTGGAAACTTCACATTGCTCAAGAATCAGTGAACTTCAAAGCAGGCAAAGCAATTTTACAATCTGAAATTCAAAAAGAAAGAAGGAAAGAAGGAAAGAAGAAAAGAAGAAGGAAGGAAGGAAGGAAGGAAAGAAGGAAAGAAGAAGGAAGGAAGGAAGGAAAGAAGGAAGGAAGGAAGGAAGGAAGGAAGGAAGGAAGGAAGGAAGGAAGGAAGGAGGGAGGGAGGGAGGGAGGGAGGGAGGGAGGGAGGAAGAGAAAAATCAAGAACCATGGTATACTATCCAAAATACCAGAGAAAAAGAAGATAGAAAAGGGAAAAAATGTTATATAATAATGACTGAGAACTTACCAAAATTAATAACAGGCACACAAAAGTATAAACGCAGAAACTTCAGAGAATCCCAAAAAGAATAAAAAATTAACAGACATATTTCCAAATATACTTTTAAGCACATCACATTTAAATTCAGAAAATAAAGAAAAAGAGAAAACCTTGAAATAATCCAGGGTAGGAGGAAACTTTCTCTATCAAGGAACAGGGATAAGAATTTTAGCAGACTTGCCATCAGAAACCTATTTAAGCTAGAAGAGACTGAAATTATATTTTTAGTTCTGAAAGGAAAAAAAAACAACAACTTAGAATTCTGAATTTGGAGAAATTATGCTTCAAACATAGACAAACAAAAACTGAGACTATTCGTTGCCAGGAAGAAGAGATAGCCTATGTTCTGCTTCCAACCCAGGGACTGGAATTGGCCAGCCACTCAATCTTACAGGTCACAACTTCCTCATCCGCACAATGGGGGTACGGAACTTAAAACCTCTAAGGTTCTTTCTAGATCTTATTTTCTATGATATCATAAAATTAGTGTCCTTATCAAAAACAGGAGTGAAGAAACAACCCAAGCAAAGCAACTGAGTTAAATGCCCTCTCAGATTTAAGACATGATTGAAGGCAATGAAAATTGGCAAAAGCTGAAATAATTTATCAATCTTACATGTGCTCATTTAAAAAAAAAAATTAGTCCTTGCCTTATCGTATTTAAATTTTTTAAAATTTTGGTTGAAAGGATTCCTACCATTTCCCAAATCAATCCTGGTACATATGACCCCATAGTTTTTCTGAAAATTTGGTCTACCATAACAAAGTCATCAGGGAAGAAGGCTATTTGTGTGTGTGTGTGTAGGCGGGAGAATAGATGGCTATTTTTTTAAAAAGTAACTGTGACTATTATTCTGGGAGCTTGTTTTTGTCATTTCTTTTTACCAAATGTTTTAATTGTTCCTTAATTGTCAGTGAGGTGTGGTGAAAGCTACCTCCAGTGAACTTACTGAAGACATTAGTTGTAGTCATTAAGGGACCTGATACAAGTTTGACATTTCTAATTGAGCTTCAGATATCTCAGGTGATATAACCATTTGTGAGCTTACTTGGGAAGACTCATTTCTTCATATATCAAGGTTGACAGTTGTCACTGAAGCTGTGAAGAATCTCACTGTACCCTTCCACCACCCTTTGGAAGTACAGCATGCATTCGCCCAGGTTCTGAGGGTGTGTGTGGGAAGCTAAGTGCTCCCAGCTCAGACCCTCTCCTGGGACTGAAGCTGTGTAGTTGTGTCTCGCCCAAAGTCCTCATTTCTCCTTCCTGAAGGAGATCTCATCAAATAACTATTCAAAGTGGAGGCATAAATGTCTACCCCCTCACTCTAATTTAGGGTACGTCTGAAGTGACAATCCAGGTCCAAAGCTTCCAATAGTCCTGACCGAAGCCTGTAGTTTGCTATGACTAGATCCTCCTCAACTCCCCTTCTGCCCAGTCCTACTTTCTTTGCTCTTCTACAACTACAAGTGTTGTTCCCAAGAGCTTTATGCTGTAAATAACCATCTCAAAAATAGAAGAAAAAAAACACATCTCTTTCTCAGACTTTACTTTGTGGGGTGCCTGATTGTAGAGAAGGCCCTAACTTATTTATTTATATTGCTTCTGCTTAGCAGGGGGTCTCATGTAAGGAATTAATATATCCAAGGTTTGTATATTTTCATCCATCTTGCTGCATTGCAATTCTAGCCTCATGTATAGTTACAGTTCTCTTAAATGCGAGACTTAACATCTAGAAGCAGGTATGGCTCTCTAAAGTCAGGTAATTTAGATTTATTATTTTAAGAGTGCTTCAAGATTCGCCCTTTTGGTGGATATGTAATACCATCTCATTGGTGTTTTTTGTGCATTTTCCTGATGACTAATACTGTGAACTGTCTTTTTATCTGTTTATTGGCCTTTTAGATATTATCTTTTTGACATATCTGTTTTAATATTTGCCCACTTTTCTACATGACTTTTTGTCTTTTGCTAATTGAATTGCAGAAATTCTTTATGTATTTTGGATGTAAGTTCTCTGTCAAATATATTTATTTGTGATATTTTCTCCCTTTTGTGAATAGCCTTCTCATTCTCTTTGTGGTGTCTTTTGACAAATAAATGTTCTTAATTTTAATGTAGTTTAATTTTCAAAGTTCTAGTGAATCTATAAATTGATAGTTTATAAAAACTTCCAAAAAACAAGTACATTGGAAAATTGTTTGGCAAAGTACCTATTAAAGATAAACATACATACATGTTAGTTTGTTTGTTTCTAGACATGTACTTAATTGAAATGCATTCTTACACCTGTAAAAGACATGTAGCAGAACGAGCATAGGGACACTATAGTAATGGTCAAATATCGAAATTTGAACATGTCTATTATTAGACATGTAAATAAATTATGGCATAGTTCCACAACAGAATATTATATATTAATGAGAAAGAATGATCTAAAATTACCTCCAAAAATATAGGTGAATCTCACAAACAGCTTGTTAAGTGAAAGAAGCCAGACTCAAGAAGGCATATGTAATATTCCATTTAAGAATATTACAAAAACAGAGAATGTTTCCCTTTACTGTCAGGATTGTGGTTAATCATGGGATAAGGAGATAATGACTGAAAGAAAGAACAATGATACCTCTGGAACTCTGGCAATATTCTGTCTCTTGTTTTAGATGCTGAGTGTTCATTTTGTTATAGTCATTGAGTATAGTTATAATACATATACTTATTTGTATGCATGTGCATTACATACAATAATACAATAATACATTTCATACAATGCTATAATAATATATTTCAAAAAGGTGTTTCCAAACACAAGATTTCATTTGAGCCTCATAACAACCTCTTGGGACTGGTGATTCAAAGACCATTATCATCACTTTAGAGATGAAGAAAAATAATTTTTGAAAATTCAGTTCAATTCAATTACACTAACATTTCTAAGCATTTAATGCATCCCAGGAAGAGAGGATGCATCAGATAAGATGTAAATAATCCATTTAAAAATAAAATATTTTACACCCAGAGCATGTGGCTGAAAATGATCATAGAAATTTAGAAGTAGAAGGAACCCCAGACACAATTGCCACTTTCCTAATCTAGATGACAGTGAAGCTAAGATCATGCACTTTGTAGTGGCCTTGATTTGAGTTGAAGTTCTAATTTAAGATTTAATAACTGGGTGACCCTGGGAAAGTTCCCTAGCTTCTCCATGCCCCTGTTTTTTTAATCTGAACTTCAGTGCATGGCTCTGGTGGGAGCAATACTAGCATACCACCTAGCAACTCGTAATTACAAGATGAGTCACTATATCTGTCCTTCGTGTGATTTTAGGTGAGTGTTTCAAAGTCTAGCACACTTTCTAGCATGTTTTTTTCTTCCTCTAAATATGAGCAAACAAGCAATAAAGTGTTAGGTACACTGGGGATGTGAGGGACATGGCACACAAAACCTGTCTACTTTCCAGGGAATTTGCCTGTAGAGTTTCTGTGTTTCATAACCTGTGGTTCTGGAAATCATCTGGCCCAGGAAGGAGGCAGAAGCTTTCTCCGCTTTTAACACATGACTGTGCGAGTAGAGATGAGTAATTCTTTCTGGAAGGAAAACAGACCCAGCAGCCTGGAAAGCACAGGTTTGGTAGGCTGAAGAGGAGAATAAGCTTAGATGAGCAAAGACCACCATCCTGGGTGTGTGATGCAAGGCCTCTGGAATGTGTCCGAATCCAATCTAGTGGCCGTCCTCATTATGCTCTGTAGCCCTCTGAGCCCTGGCAGCTGTCATTATGACTGATGTATGACACCCTTCTGACCTTTGCTGACACTGTTCTTCCTTCTTTTCTTTCACCCACTGCTGCCCTTTTTCCACATACACACGGATGTTATATAGGTCTATGGAACTTCTTGAGGGAAAATTATTCTCTACAATCCTTGCCCTAGGACTGCAAACTCCCATTTGTTCAGGTGATTGTTAGAAACTCTCATTTCAGTAAAACACTGCTTGCTTCTCTGCAAGAGACCCACCCTGTACTGGCCATTCTCCCTGTGCTTTTAAAAGATGGCCAGACTCTTCAGAGGAAATTCCCTTATATCTTATAAAGCACATCATATCCAGTACTTCATTTGCTTTTCGTGACAGCCGTCTGAAGGAGGCAAGCAAGGATATTATATTTATTTCACTGATGAAGGAAATGAGGTTCAGAGAGGCCTCTTGAATTGCCCAAGGTTACATGGCAAAGTAAGAAGCTGACAGAATCAGAACTCAAGTCTACTGAAACTAGCCCATTGCCTTCCACTGGTCTGTCTCAGACTCCACAGGTATATTTCTATAGCTCCTACTGCTTAGCAATCTGTTATTTCCTAATTTGTATTTGTGTCAGAGAGGCTATCAGCAAAAAGAACTCTCCCCTGTACTCATTGTATTCCATGAAATCAAGGAAAGAAAGAACACAAATTAAATGGACAATCTGAGTTAGCTTTGAGAATCAGTTTGCATGTCATCTCTAGGAAATTACATCTAATATCCTTGAACTGTGATTGAGTCCATTCTTTCTGTATGTTCTCATAGTACCCTGAGCACACATTTATACTATATTTAAATCATCTACTTATGCATTACTTTAAAAATCCTGTAGTTCAGGGACCATATCTTCTTCATTCTTGTGCTTTCTGGTACCTGAATATATTGCGGCTGAATATAAAATAAGGTAGTCAATATTATTGTGAATCAAAGCTATCTAAAGGTAATGTACTCGACCTTCATTTTACTGAAGAGGACACTAAAGCTTAGAGAGTGAAGAAGACATTTGAAAGGTCAGAAAGAGTAAGATGCAGAAACAGGATAATTTCCCCAAAGACTCAGCTATAGTGCTCAATTCTGGGTTTCTACTTTAATGCTCAAGTTATCTATCTTTTTAAATCACCCTTTTTTATTATATCTGAAGATAATAAAGGATATCTTAATCTACCTTGCTGAAGAAGTGTCCCCCTCTAGAAGTACTTCTGAGCATTTTAAAAAAATGTTTATTTGTTCTGGTTATCCAGATGGTGGCTTAAGTCAGCTTTTGGTTCACCTCTGTAGTCTCACAGCCCCTTTGGTAGACTACTTTCTCTCTTTTTACCGATTCCCCTAATCATGGATATGCTTATTCTGCTGTTCCCCAAGCATTGAGCACAGGTTCAAAAACATTTATCAAAGACATAAAAATAGCAACAGGTAATTGCAAAGCCTGAATGGGAAAACTAAATACTGGATATTAAACAACAACACCTCCTGGAACCTACCTTTCAAATCACATCAGAAGGCAGCTGTGGCTGCCTGTGTCCCTCTTTAGCTCTTGGTCTTCTACCATACTGCTAAGACTTACTCTTTGGAGCTGTATCTACTAGATCCTTTTCCTGAGTATCAGTCTTTTACCCTCAATTCTAGCCTTCAGTCCTCCAAGAGACAATTTAAAAGAAAGTTTTAATATAGAAAAAAAAATCTTTGAGAAGAGATATCTCACCCCTCACTGTCATGATTCATTATGCAAAATATGTCAAGGCAGGTTTGAGAAATTTGTATTCACACCCAGGTCTTCAATAGTATTGGCTACTAAAAGACCAAAGAATGAGAATTTATGTGCATAACCAGAATATTCCACCGTGAACTCTCCCAGAAGAAAGATAAGTGTGCCCCCCCAAAAAAACTCTTACTTCTTTATTGAACCAGTGGGAGAAAATTTATAGACCTTGGAATACCTACTTTATTCTGGTGTCTGTCAATAAAATATTCAGGTGTCCAGTTCCAGAGCATAGTTCCCAAAACTTGAGAGATATCAGATCGTGTATAGATAGCCAGTGACAAATACTTGGGATCCATGTGTATTATTAACAATAATTAACATTTATTTAGTGGGCACTATATTCCAGGGACTGCACTTAGCACTTTACATGCATTTTCTTATTTAATCCTTTCAAAATCCTATGAAAAGGCACAATGATGCATTCTGGGTGTGGTTTAGGGTGCGGCTGGTTTGATGCCCAAATCTTACCATTCATCCCTCCTCTTCTCCAAAGTTCCCAGCCAAAGAGCATATTCACCAAGGAATCAGCAGCCAAATGGGAAAGAAAGTGCTGATTTTATTAATGTTTGGGAAAGCCCACAAAGAAAAACTCTTATGAAATATGACTGAAGAACACAGCTTAACCCTGAGGCTTGGGAGAAGCACACCCAGTATCTACTCATCCAGACTTTAGCTTGAATAGAGGCTAGAAAAAACCACAGATTGTGGTCAGCCTCCACACTCTGCCAGGAGTGGAGAAAAAGGTCATGAAATCTGAGTTTAAGACAAGGCTAGTCTGCCCAATGACCCTCTCAGGTTCTGTAATCACTTAGATTAACAATTCCTGCTTCCTAGGAAGTGTCCAATGAGGTCAGACAGAGGACTGTGATATAAGGGAGAAAGAAGAGCTGCCCTCACTACAGGTCAAGTCAAATTAGTAAACACAAAGAATAGAAAGCTATATATGTGTCCCTTTCCCTGTGTTACAGAGGAGGAAACCACAGCTTAGTGAGGAAAAACCTCTTGCCTACTACCACTTGGCTAAGAAGCAATCTTCAGAGCCAGGCTCTTTGGTTCCAAATCCTTAATCCTTAACAACAGATGCCTAGTGATGCCACTGTTGGTCACTGACTCTTGCTATCTCCAATATATAGGACCTAAACCTTTCCAAAGTTCTTCCCCATTATTATCTCTCATTCATGTAGATGGACCTAGCACACCTGTCACTGCTTTTCTTCCCAGCTCCAGCATTGTTGAGGGCTACCTGTGAAGCTGCTAACATATTCTTTTTCGCAGTCTCTGGAGACCTGTTGGGTTGTCCTGGGTCTGTCCTTCCCACTGTCATCACCTATGCTCTATAGGTCTCAAGGGGCACAAATGTTCTGGAGTTCTCTTGCACTAAATTCATGTTGGCTTCGATACAGAAGGGGGAATTCTCTCTCGTACTATTTCTTTGGCATTGGCTCTGAGGCAGTACCACAGTGTCTCAAAGAGTTTTAGAGAACTCTGTTTCTTTGCTATCTGTTTGCAGTCAGACACTGTCTATAGGGATAGGTGAGAATAACCATGACCAAAGTAGTATGCCACTTAGCCACCCTTTTCTATTTTGATGTCTGATATTTTGAGCTAAACACCCTTGTAGTTTATTTCTCATACTGACCCCAAGATTTCAAAAATGTATAAGGCATATCTGAATACCAAGAACAGAGCAGCTTTAATTCAACTGAGGTAGCTTATTAAATATTGAAAACGGTTCCACTAATCTTTAAAACTACAAGCCTGTCATTATTCATGTGCAAAAAAGAGGTAAATAAATGTGGAGAGACCACATTGTTATTAGCCCTGTAAGTGTTACTAACTCTCCCTCACATTGTGCCATGGGAGCATGTGAAAGGCAGTCATGGGCAACAGTACTTCTCTTGGACATTTGCTGAGAATTGGACTTTTGACTTGCCAGAGTTTTCTGCTGCCCATTTCTCTGTAGTCTCACTTGCCCCAAATGCACAATCAATCCTCACCTCTGCAGTCACCCATAGTTCTGAGTTAGACATTTTTCTGTCAGTTTTGGCTTAATGAAATGGACTCAACTCCTCACTGTCCTCAAATAGGGAAAGGAGTATTATATACTTCTGGTATTTAGATTTTTAAGTTTGAAACTATTTGCTGATCCAAAAAAAAAAAAAAAAAACACAGAATAACTTAGATTTGTGGTATATTAGATCAATATGATTTAGAAAAGAAAAGGGTCATTTAATAATTCCTTTTACTCTTGCTAAGTACCTACTGTATGCAAGCTCTCACCATGTAATGGTGACAGTGAACAGATAGAGCTGGATAAGACACGGGACTTTAAAGAGTACTAATAGGGACATATACATGTGCTAAATTCTGTTCAAAATCATTTACATGGACATCTAATATGTACCAATAGCTTATTCTAGTTGAAAATTATTTGGAATTTTCTTTAAACAGCATAGAGATCACATGGGCATGTAAAACAAAGTTGTAAAAGTACTTAAGAAAATAAAGTTAGTCTACAACTCCCTAATTAGAAAAACAATAGTTTATGTGTTGTCTATTTAATTCTATTTTTTCTGTGCAATTAAAATTTCCAGGGTTACAGTTATAACACATATTTAATACTTTTTTTTTACCTTAATCGGGAAAGATTTGGGAAATTACATGGTGAATAGGGAATTATGTTATTTTTTTAAAGGTATTATTCTTGTAAAGACTCAAGTCCTTGCAAACAAGGAGTTGAATTTGGAGTTCAGTTTGATCTGAATACAGAATTTGTTTATAGAAAAAAAAGAGAGAGAGAGAGAATAAAGTATAGACACACACTCAAGAGATAGAAATGGAAAGCTTGTTTGCTGGGGTCAAAAATTTAAAACTCCATTTCATAGGCAGTGAAGAATCTTTGAAGAGTTCAGGGGAGCCCTGTGATTAGAAAGTGATAGAAAGTGATTTTTAAGAATCTATCAGCAGCATGGAGAATAAAATGGGAGATGTATAAGGAAAGAGGCAAGGAGAGCAGTTGGAATTTTCTTTGAACTGTCTAGAAGTTTTGTGGACATTAAAAAATCCTTGTGGGGTAAGTCTTTACAATGAATAACATCCATCTTTTGTTTTTCTCTTAAAAGGCCATTTTATCTCTTTGTAGAAAGTTAGAAAAGTACTTAAGAAAATAAAATGTACAACTCCCCAATTAGAAATATATTTTTGTCTATTTACTTCTAATTTTATTTCTGTGCAATTAAATTTCCAGGATTAAGATTATAATACACATTGAATTGTGTTTTTTAACTTGTATCATAAACTTTTCTACACATGTTAATTATCAGTTTAGTCATCTCTTAGGAAAATGAGAGAAGATTGACTAGACAGTTTTTCTTAAGTGATTACAACTGTTAATCATGCTTTTAAAAATTGAAAAATAAAAGGCACAAGGAAGAAAATAAAATTCAGCTACAATATCACCATTTAGAGCTAAGTAACAATGAGTATCTGTGAAGTATTTTAAACATAAAACTTATATTGAAATAGGAATAATACTGTATAATTTTAGAACTTTTTCTTTTCATGTGATAAAAATCACTTAGAAGAGTTTTAAGTGTTGCAAAATATTATATCATAAAGCTATCTCATCATTAATTCATATGACAAGAACTATAATAATTTGTTTAGAGCCTAATCTACAGTCAAAGGCAGACTGCTTGATTTTAATGCTTGATTACAGATCAAGAAAGTAACCAGACATAAAAAATAAAAAGTTAGAAAGACATTAATAAAATGAACTTGAAAAAGAAGGAGGAAGAATGAAACAAAGATAAAATCAAATACCATGGATTGAGAAAAAGAAAAACAATAGAGTTAGTAAAAAAAGTTGGTAACGTTGCTCTATTAACTTTTGGTTTTCAGTCTTGGACAATGTGAATTCTTCTTCCAGCCCCACTGAGGACTGTCTTGGGGGACCATCTCTAGTTAGTCCTAATTCCTGGCTTCTCATCCTTCACTCCATATTAGTGACAATTTTAATAATCCATAAATATACAATTCATTTGATGGAAATAAATAAAGATAAGAGCCATTTTTATTTCAACTTAAAATCTTTTATCCTAAATTAAAATACAGCTGGGATAATTCAGATCTCACGTATATGAAGGATATATCTCAAAATCTCAAGAATACATTCCAGCATTATAAAAGGTTGCATAGGCTTTAAGTTTGGGGAAAGGTCTTAGCTTCCTTTTAGATTACTTCT
The DNA here is from genome assembly GCA_030015415.1 of Cynopterus sphinx. Classification (NCBI taxonomy): domain Eukaryota; kingdom Metazoa; phylum Chordata; class Mammalia; order Chiroptera; family Pteropodidae; genus Cynopterus; species Cynopterus sphinx. The sequence continues at coordinate 45,082,420 of CM057380.1, forward strand.
CTGAGGAGCAAAGAAAAAAGATGAATCGTCTTATTTCACAGAGGAGGCAGCTGAAAGAATAGCTTAGTCAAATCATCATAGCATGAGTCCAATGTCAAACTTCAATGTCAAACTCTTGCTTTCATATGTTTCTCTACCACTTACTGCCCAATGGATTTAGTTGAGCTAATCTCTCTACACCTGTTTTTTCAACTGTAACATGAAACACTGAGGATGCTATGCTTCCAAAAGACTTTGAAAGAAAGAGAAAGTACAATTTTGAAACACATTTATCAGAAACCAAATGATTTTATTGCTCAAGAAGTCCATTTTTTTCATATCTTTTAAAAAAATCTTTACAAACCTTGCCTGCTGAATTTAGATTTGAATAAAGTTTGAATTAGATTTGAATAGGACACCAAGAATCAGCAGAGTACAAAAGTACATTTGGAACCATGAAGGTGGTCCATTGATCATTGATATGATGTGATTTTTTTCTTCTTAATGTTTGCAGCTTTATAGTATTTCTCTACAAACTGACTCAAATTTTCTTTTTTGAGATTATACATATCAGGAATTTTTCTATGAAGAAAAGAAAGTCATGCCTAAATCTTTTTATGTTTAACTGCAAAAAAAAAAAAACTCTTTGTTTTTCAGTTATTTATTTGGTAAACATAAAAGCATGTTTGTTTAGCCACTTCATAATGCTTTATAAGATACAAACATAAGGCATTTTTTTTCCTGCTCTAGAGGCATTTACATTTTATAAGCAAGGAACTCAATACAAAGCAAAGAAGAAAATAGCTATGGCTATTCAGAGAAAGATTTCATCTGAATTAAACCTGGAAAGTTTCTTTGAGAAAATGATAATTGAGCTGCACCCTGAAGAATGTAAGATTGTAAGAGTTTTATGAGATGGTGGAAGGCAGTCCAGTTTGAAGTGAGGTAGGGCTTGAATGCTTTGTTCAATTATTCTAGGTAATGGGGGTATTTTAGATTCAAGTAAAAACTTGTAATATGATACAACCTGTGTTTTAGAAAAGTTATTTTATTCCCAAAGTGACAAAGAAACAGAAAGGTTATAGTTGCAGTAGTTCTCTTTCAAGTAGGTAAGAGATAGGAGGGCTGTAGAGATGAGTGACATTGTAGAGAAGAACAGAGGCATGTGCATCTTTATGTGTTTAAGAAATACTACCAAAAAAACTTTCTCTTTCACTAATGCCATCTCAGAAATGTAAAACACAGTTTGCTGGCATTGATTTGCCTGTATTTACCTTCTCTAAAATAGTTAGCAGGTTTTATGCAAATGTTATCTTTTTGGCATGTTAGATTGCTGAGACATTTTCCCCCTCAGTGGATAAAGAGGCATGTCTGACTAAATCTGGAAAGTTTTGTTGCATGACTGTAGAAATGCTTTCCACAAAAGCCTTAGACTGGGCCATGTGCTTGTGTCTTGGTAATTGTCATCATTGTTGAAATAAACTAAAAATGTGGCACTCACTCTGGAGCACACCCAACCCTCTGCTTAGCTGTGAGTTTAAATGAGAAAACATCACCACCTAACCCCACAGAAAAACTGGAAATTTATTTTGCTCCAAACATTATTTGGAAGCCAAATAATGTTTGAGCAATTTAGACAAAACGTCTATTTTTAACCAAAGTATCAGTAGAAATGGGATTTTTTTAGCAATTTACAAGAAAATGGTTACAGTTTATTTTAGTGGTAATCAGTTTTACCATAAGTAGTATAACATTTCTGAGTACAAATTAGTTATTTTTGAAGTTTGAGCTATGCTCTTTTCTAAGTTTCTTTCTGTTCCAACCCCTAATACTGTATAAAGTTTAGTGATTAATTTTGCTCTATATCCATCAGATCTAAATTTAGAAATGAGCATAATAAAAATAAAATAGAAATGTTTTATGTTCTTATTTATGTATCTGTTCATTCCAAAAGACAATTAATGAATACATACCAAATTCCAGGCATGATATTAACTACCAGCTGTGGAGTTAACATGGCCTTTAACCTCTAGGAACTTACACTTTTCATAGGAGTCTATGGCATTCACACAAATATCTACTGTTATTCATAATGTTATATGTGTCTGTCAACAAAATAATGGAGCACAAAGAAGAATACGAAAAAGTACTCACAGAAGATATGACATTTTAAATGAGTCTAAGGAATGAGTGAAGTTCAAACAGCTGGAAATGAAAAGAACATTCCAGAATGGAGAAAGAGCATGTGTAAAGATGTCAAAATACTAGGTGTCTTTAATAAGACAGCATGATGTGCAGGAAGAAAGAGCATGGAGATACAGACCTGTGTTTGAGCCCTACTCTATATCTGATAGTTGAGAAGTCTTGGGTAAGTTACTCAATCTCTCTTGAAAACTAAGATAATAATACTATTTTGAAGTGTATTCTTTGATTAAATGAGATAATGTACATAAAAACACTTTGCACTTTGAGAATGTTCAGTAAATATAGTCTGATATCATTCTAGAGGACACATGTTTTCTTGAGGTAGAGTATAGGGTAAGTGGGTGAGAGTGGAGAAAGAACAGATTGAAATAATAGGTTGGGACCAAATCGTGTGAACATAAAGTAAACTAATTTAGATATTTTTCCGAAGGCAATCAGGAGCCATCAACTTTTTAAGCAGGTCTTGGCTGTGGTCAGAATTTTGTTCTAGGGTGATCTGCCTGGGGCAGGGAGTAGATGGAGGGAGAAGTAAGCTAAGCATAGATTAGAAGAGTATTGTAGTGATTCAGGTCACAGAGACTGAGGATTTTAACTCTGCATTGGCTATGAGTTAAAGGAAATGGACCCCCACATAAATATAATGCACTTGAAAATGTGCAGGGTTTAATGACTGCTGAAATGTGCAAGTGAAAAATCTCAAATTATCTCTCAGCAAAACATAGAGAAGTACAGGAAAGTTGGTATTTTCTTCTGCAGTTGCACAAATATATCTGCTTACTTGCCCAGTTGCTTTGAGTTGGAAGAAGCTGAATCCACATTGAGAGGAACGTGGCTATTTTCTGCTGCTAAGTCATTCACAGGTGCATGGGAGTGTTGAAGAAATTTAATTGTACCATCTCCTAAACCTTTTGGCGTTTCTTGACAGATCCTGAACTTACTGGGAGAGGGAGCTGAATTGTCTAGTAAATTCCACCCTCATTTTACAGATCAAGAAACTGAACTCAGAAACTAGAAGTACCTATCTAAGAATCAGAGTAAGCAAAGCAGCAGAGCTAGGATTCAAACCCAGATTTTTTCATTCCTAGACCATTGCATTCTTCTTTTTACTCTCTTGATGTGATAAATTGCTGAGAGTGCAAGCAAACATCACTAATAGCCAGGCAATGAGTATTAATTTTGTTTACCTACTTCTTCTTAAATGATGAAATGAATTGTTTAGCTTTCCTTTTAAAGTCTGAATACCAGTCGAAGGTCAGTCAAAAGGAGCCAAAACATTCTTTACTTTATATGTAAATTAATAGTAAAAAGTATTTGATTTATGAAAAAAAAAACATGTACAAATTTATGAGTGTACATTGCTGGAGTAAAGTCAAGCAAAATAATTTTTAGGTTTTTTTTTATCTTTGATTATAAATTCATAGGAATTTATTTACAAAATGATGAACTGTGGGCTACCAATTAGAATTAGTCTAAGGATAATTCTCCATGAATAGAAAATTTCAATTTCCCTAAATTTAAAGTACATTCACAACAGAACTATTATTAAAACATCTTTAAGGTTAAAATCCTCTGTCCTTTATAGTAACTCATTTTTTTTTTTTTTGGCTTGGGAACAAAACATTGTATAGAACACAATTCTAAATTATTGATATTTATTTTATAAGTATTATTTTACAACCATTTTGAATGTTAACCACTTTTTCCTATTTCTCTGCCATCCTTAACAATATATCTGGAGACTAGTCCAGAATTACTGGGTTGAAGCCATCATTATGACTACAGAATCACAGAATTTTAGGTGCAGAAGTATCCCCTATTCATGATCCCCTATGTGATGAAATACATATATATATATATATATATATGCATATATATATATATATATATTCATGAAATCTTCCAGTTGGATGGATAGAATGAATGGAAACCTACTAGGGGCAGCTAGTCTAAAGGTGAAGCCATATATCTTATCCTCAGGGAGTAAGAATATTTAACAGAAGGAAGATTTAAAAATAGGCCAAATGAAAGTACAATAGACATTGTTGTCTGGGACAGGGAAGAAGGTGATGGACTGGGGAGAAGACATCTGGGTCCAAATTTTAGTCTGTCACTGCCCTGGGTTAAGCCTCTCTGTCCAGTGGTGGTGCTCATGGTATTTGTTTGCTTCAGTTACCTCATTTGCAACCAGGTGATCACTATGAAAATCCCTTTTGTGTCTGACCTATGATTGTATGATTGCATGATTCTTTCATTGAGAATGTGTTACTTTAAGCAGAGATCAGGATAGGCTGAATTGGGGGTAGCTCAATTTAATACAGAAAACCAAACATTCAAATTTACTCTCCTTCCAACACGTTTTTAATGACATTTAGTGAGCACTTACTAAGTGCCAGTATGTTTGCAAAGCACATTAAATGTGTTTACTCATTAAATCTTTCAACTCTATGAAGTAGGTACTATTTGGTCTTAGCAACTTCTTCACATCATAGGATATTTTTGCCATGTATCTAATAGGAAATCTAAGCAGCCTTGCTAGTGTTACTGTAAGCAGGATGTGAATCCAAGACTGCCATCTGAAAGCATTACCGGAGCATCTCTCTTAACGAGAGAGAGCTCATTGGCCACACATGTCCCAGCCCTGGCCAATGAGAAAAGCTCCTTCCTGAAGTTACCAGTATCACTAGGTTGGCAACAAGTCTTAGGAAGTTTACATCATCTCTATATTTTTGAAGTTACTAAATATGAAAAATATCATGACCTCAGTGTTCTCTTGCTGAGCCAGATTCATAGCATTACCACCACCTGCTCTTCCAAAGGTTTCCATTTAATGCAGGTTTAAAAATAAGGACTCTGAACTCTCTTGCCTTCTTTAGAGAAAAGGTGTAAGTCTGGTTGGAGCATTTAAGAAATTCCATGGTGATGCAGTGGAAAGAGCTTGTCTTAGCTCTGCCACATGACCTTGGGCGAGTCAAAGCACAGATTTTTAATTTCTCCATTTCTAAAACAGAGTAATTAAACAAGACAATTTGGTTGGACATAAAGGTACCTGAATTGGATTATCTGTTAGTTTATTTATCTTTAAAATTTGCACAAAACCTTTAAAAAACCGAAATGTATTATTTATACTTGGTAAACATGTACTGTAACATGCTTTAAGCAGGTAATTTAAACCTTTTAACTTCTCTGTATTTTTTCCTTCCTTCCTTCTTTCCTTCCTTTTTTCCTTCCTTCCTTCCTTCCTTCCTTCCTTCCTTCCTTCCTTCCTTCCTTCCTTCCTTCCTTCCTTTCTTCTTTTTTTTTTCTTCCTTTCTTGCATCCAGACTCTACCCTAGGTACTAAGGGTGTAGTTGTGAAAAAATAAACAAGGCTTCTGTTGTCATGGAGCACCGATTCTGGAGAAAAAAAAAAAAAGACAGTAACAGGTATCCTAATAAACAAAGTAATTTAAAGTGATAATAGGGGCCATGAAGAGAATACAGTGAGAATGTAGGTTTAAAAGTTGTGGTTGCAAATTAAGGGCTTTTATATTTTAGAAAGTGTGGTTGGAACAGTTGTCTCTGAAGAGGAAACATTTTGCTGGCCATCTGAATGATGAAATGGAGCTAGCATTGTTCTCAGGGGAGAATATCACTGACAGAAGACATGGCATATGTAAAGGGGCTGAAGACAGCATGAGCATGGCCTATTCAAAGAACAGAGAGACAGCCTAAGGTCAGGAGTATTAGGAACATGGAGGAGAGTAGAAGGAATGAGATCAGACAGGTGGGCCGTGAAGAACATGGTAAAAAGTTTGTTTTTTATTCCAAATACATTTTAAAGTCTTTAAAGTATTTCAAGTAGAGGTACAGTATATTTCACATTTTAAAATTACTACTATAACTGCAATAGGGGGCAAGAATAGAAGCAGAAAGATAAGTTGGAGAATTAAAAAATGAGTGATTCAAGATCATTCGAAATCTAGGATTCAGGGAATGGGAGTAATCAGAAGGCTTATTGAAAAAAATAGAACCTGAACATGAATCTGTTTTTTATGCCTCCAGTAAAAGGCAACCCATTATTTTTTAAAGCAGCCTATGCCTTTTTGACAACTCTGTCTCTCAGAAACTACATGCTACAATCATAGTATACAATAAGTGTTCAATAAGTGTTATTTCTCCCAGTTTTGCCCTGTAGTACTCATGCATCAGTACTAGATTCATCCTTTGCAGTTACACTTAATGGTTCAAAGACCTAATTACAACACACTGAATATACAGAGACTGACTAAACATTCTAATTTCCTTTTATCAGTCTAATTGTACAGAGCTTCATACTCACTTAGTGACAGAATAACCGCCGTTACCCATTTCCCACAGCCTAATTACTGTAGGTGTATACTTCTTGTTACACATGTGCTAGGAGTATGCTGTGATTAAAGCGTTATTCTACTTTGCCCATCTAGACAATGAAAGGATCTAGGATGTTGGTGATTCGGTCTCAGTCAGCTCCTTATCAATCACCAAAGTCTGCTAGTTGCCAGAGAAAGAAGTATGACTTTCAAGGTAAACCAAGTTATTTACCCATGAGTGCAAAGTGATTTGTTGGCATTAAAAACTCTGTCAGTATTAAGAATCATTATTAAATATAGTTATCAATTCTGAAACGTCTTGTTTTCAGTCATGTCTCAGCAATATTAAATACCAAAAGAGATGAAAGTTGAAATTTTATTTCCCTCCAAATTAATTCCAAGTTGCTGTTTTTTTGCATATTTACTCTTTATTATACAACAATGACAGACAACAATTTTAGGAATTATCAGGAGCTTTCCTCTCAGGATCTCCTAATCTTCCCACATGGTTTAGGCAAAGTTAAGAAGAATGTTTTTAATTTCATAACTTTCAAAAAATACTATATAAAAACTGTTGTTCATTATCAAATAATAAAAATCAGAGTAATAATAAGCATTATTATCAGGAGAAATGCTAATGTCTACACACTATATAAATATACTCATCCATATATTTATAATCCTCATTAAAGAAAAAAAGAGAGAAAAAAGAAACAAGATAATCAAAGGCTACTGGGAATAAATGTATTGATTACTTCAAACAATATTTACTGAGTGCCTACTCTGTGCCAGGCACTGTGCTAAGAATTACTGTGAAAGCACATCATGATTTTATAGTCTAACAGAAGCTTATCAAACATTATTAGACATTTTAAGGGAATTAGATATTAGACATTACAAATTAAAATAAAAAAATAGATCAGAAGAGAGCTATGTCAATGGTTATGAGCATTCAGAAAAAGAATATATATTTTCACTCAGACTTGAAGTCTTTTTGGAATTTGGAGTTGGGGAAATGATGAAGAGGTGTTTTTTTTCTAAAAGAAACATAAGCAAGAACTTTGGGGTGGGAGATGATGGTACATACATAGGAAACACAAGTAGTTTTCTTTTGGTAAAGTATATACCCTTCTTCAGAGCCCTGTTTTGAGGTTTACCAATCTAGAACAGAACATAGTAAGCCCTCAGTAAATAGTAACTCTTTTGATTTTAGAGGAGAAGAAAATATGGTTTGGCTGTTCTGAGGGCCATTTCTGCCCATCTACATATTTCCCCAAACCCCCAAACCAGCCAACCAACTAACTAGCCCAAAAATCCAACTTGAGAACTCTTAAAAATTCATGTATTTTTAGAGTATGTTCTCTTGAAGAGGCCACAGAGGAATTTCCACACTAACATTTTCATAAATGTTCTCTTCCATTTCCCCTTTCTGTTTATAGTGTGGCTCATCCTTACTACAAGAGTAGGCAGAGGGTCTAGTCATGCCTCTGGAGCATGAATTTCTCTCCAGGAAACAGTCCTATGGTACTCTGGTGAAGAAAAGTATTCAGCTTCTCTAAGGAAGGAGCAGAAAGAGAGGTTGAAAATAAATCAATAAAATAAAATATATAATAAAATAAAATAAAATGATATAAAATATAAAATAAAATAAAAAGGGAAGGGAGATGGGGAGAATGCATAACAAACAGAATTTCCTCTTAAGATGTGCTAAGCAGAGCCACAAGGGCTTACATTGTAGAAGACAGTCCTCGAATCACGAAGTAGGTGGTGGGGCCAATATCCAAACTCATCACCATCTTGTTCTAGAACACATTTTTTTTTTCATACATTAATCTGCCTAGTAAATCAAGAGAGGGCAGTGTTAAGGGAACCAAATGAGGAATGAGAATTTGGGGGTGGAGAACTTGAAAAGAAGTGTTCCTGGTGTTCTCATAACACCAGGAAGAAAGGAATTTAAAGATTTATTGTTTTTAAAACACTGAATATATTGATACGTGATAATCTGTGACCTTCCGAAGAAGAATGATGAAGATGGAAGAGAAATACAGGAGGCCAGTACAGGAACCTATGATGATAGTTTTGGCGTTTTTCCAGGAGTTTTGATGCTAAAGAGTAATTAGTTTGTCGGGACAGCAGCTCTGAAGGAAAGTTTGTCATCACTGTTCTCAGATAGAAAAGGGGTCTCCTTTGGTGAGCCCAGGGAAGAATTCAGTCCCGCTGAAGCAGTGCTTTCTAGTTTTAGCTTTATTAAGTTTGAATCACCTGGAAAGATTTTTAAAAACACAAATGATCCGCCCTATTCTAGCTCCTCTTGTAATTTGTCAGCGGTGAAACCTGGTCTTCAGTCTGTTTATAGAGTTCCCCAGGTGAATTTTAATGTGCAACCAGAGCTGAGGATAAAAAAAAAGTAGAAATTACAATAAAAAGGGCCAAATATTTATGAGCATAATAACCAATACTTTTCTTATATTTATCAGAAATTTTATATATACCAAAAACGTCTATATAAACTCAAAATACTTGTGTTTATTTGTATTTCACTAGATATTCCTGATGGTAAAAATTATTTAAAAGAGAATGTGACAAAATAACAGATGTTTTTGAGTAATTGTATATAGGTAACTTTTTTTTCCTGTTTCTTTATATTTTTTGGTTCTTCCAAAACAGATTTAGAATGTGCTAATTTTGTAATCAGAAGACACAAATAAGACACAAAGCAAAAATCTGCATATTGAACCATTTTAGCTACATTATATAGAAAAATATACCTATTATTACATGATAATTTGAGAGACATTTATATAAAAAAGAGAGTTTAAACATAATAGCAATTCAAACTTTTTAAAAATGTCACCTTTGATTTTAAATATTATTTGCCTTTTATAATAAAAAACATCCTTTCCCATAGTCATCAAATGCTAGTGACCACTGAGTATTTTATATTCATCCTTTTCACTCACTGTAGCTCCTAAAGGTTGGTATTTTCATTAGCCTCATCTTACAAGTGAGGAAACAAAGGCACAGATGTGCTAATGGGCTTGGCCAACATCAAGAAACTACAAAATGACAGAAGTTAAGATTTGATCTCGGTCTTTCTCCATGACTTAGACAGTACACTATACCACCCAGTGCTGAAGTGCCCACTTGATTTTTAGAAGCCTTCAGAATGCACATACAACTGTAAGGAAGATTAGTTCTCATTTTATCAGGAAGTCTTTCTAACTTATTTTAATGGCCAGACAGGTACCTAAGCTATGTTGGTTACCAGATACACAGCAAAGCTACTTCTCAGAAAGAATCATAAAAAGAACCTCAAACCTACAAAAGTTAATGAATTTTAAACCAATCACACATTAGATATTCAAAGTAGAGAGTTAAGCGTTATTTTCCACTTAACTAACAACAATCTCAGGAGGTGGTAGTTATCAGTCCTCATTAGACCTCACTTTAGTTTAATAGCCATTAGTGACAACAGAGATAAATTTTATAGGTGCTAATTGACCTTGCAGAAAGCCTTTGAAGTTCTCCCACTAGTTTAAGACTTCTTTGAAGTTTCGTTTTTAGCTAAAGTGCAGGGTCAAAGACCTGGAGAAAATGCACATTAGAGAAATAAATGTAGGTACCAAAACTATGTACTGTACGAGTAACTGTAAAACTGTGGTTTAGTGACTGGGACCAAACCAAACCCTCCTTGACAGTAAAAGACTTGACAGTAAAAGACTCCCAAAATTGCTCTCAATTTTTTTCTGAGGAAGTACTTAAAAAGATTCCACATACGTTACCACTCTGTTCTCATATCATCAGGAAGAAAGGAGAAAACAGTCTACCTAGAGTGCTATGCAGATTTCACGTCTCATTTGATCCACATAAAAACCTCATAAGTAAATGAAAAGCTCAGAGAGGTAAAGTAACCTGCCCAAGTTCTCTCTGCCAATGAATAGAGAAATTGGAACTCATTCAGGCAAGAAGTGCAGAATATCTTTCACTACACCATAGCTGCCTCAATTCTTGAGTTGGAGAAATTGAGTTAGAACAAGTAGGAAAAGGAGACCCAAGTCTAGTCATGGATGATTTAAAGTAAAGCATTTCTTTTCAGGTATGCCAATCCTAATAGTTAACATTCTAGTTGAGCTCCATATTTACCAATATCCAATCAAAATCAGGCACGATGAGAACAGAATAAAAGCGTATGCAGGACTCTGCAACTTGACTCAGGAATTATTCCAATTTCTCTTTCCATCCATTCATTTCCTCCTCTAAGATGACTAACTAAGTCTACACGGTCTCTACATTATTTAGAAGGTGTTGAAATTGGGCGATGACAAAAGAAGACAGAGTCCTAGGGAGACTGATGTGCTAAGCAAGTTACAAATTAAGTAAATCGGGCTCGAGCACTCTGATAGGGACTTAAGTTATTGAGTGTCAAAGATGAGACAAAAAGTGAGTTATTAACACAAGGGCACGGTGTCAGTGATAGCCTGGCAATGAGTGTCTCTTTAGGTAATACTACAGGGTGTTGAACTAGACCTAAATCAACCACATGGCTAAGGACTAGACTAATGCCAGAACTCTGAGCAGGATTCAGTCTGTACTTTGTAAGTAGGGGTGGGTATTGCTTATGACAGGAGGAACACACATACAAGTGAGATACCATACAAATAGTGGGACACCTCCCTTCCCGCAAATGTCATTGTCTTTTAAACAATAAGATAATCCTTCAGTAAATGGAAAAGTGGGATTGTTTTTGAAAACTTTTCTTTTAGGGATTCCAAATTTTGTCTTAAATTTCAATTTTTCTTTGCTAAAATTAAAAAGTGGAACTGCAGGAAGAAAATAAGCAGAGAGAACTAATATCTACTGAGCTCCTTCTAGCTGGGAATAGTGACAAACTCTCAAGTTTTCTGGATATCTCTAAGTTTCTAAGGATCACAGGATATTGTTCTCCTGAGTCAAAGGAGTCCACTCAGTGGGAAAATGGGCATTTTTAACTAAAACAAAACAAAACAAAACAAAACAAAACCAAGTAGGTGGGGAGGATGAGGGGAAGAGGTAGCCAGCTTAATAGCAGTTAACCCGCTTAAAGTTCTAGACTGGCAGTTGAATGTTATGATGGAAGAGACTGCTTTAAAATCATGTTCCAGCAGAATGATCTCTGGTAGAAAGTCCCCTAGAGAAAAATAGAGTGGATGGAAAATGATACTCTGGAAGGATGTAGAATTGACTTTGCCAAAGGGAAGGAGAGAAGTGGCTTGGTTTCTTTGTAACTATGCCTGAAACCAGAAGAATGAAATAGATGACCCCTCACAGCCACGTCCACCTGCCTGATTTTATAGAGAATCCCTCCTCTTTTATCCCTCGTAACACTGGAAAATTTTCAAAAGACAAGTAATCTTTAGTACCTTCTGTGTCTTTTGAGAACTGTGGATGAAAGGGCACATAAATTTCAGTTATTATTACTTACGTGCAGTAATTTTCATTGGATTTCCCTGACACACCTTCTCTTTTGTAATATTTTTTGGGGAGTATGTGTGTATGTGAGAGAGAGTGTGTGTGTGTGTCTAAGTGGCTTTGACCCTAGGGCTCTCTTTGATTTATAGGTAGCTCTATAAGTTATGCTGGGGTAGTTTCAGAGCCTGTTTGTTCTGGCATCCCAATAAAGCCTTGCTTCCCATGGCAACTCCAGCCTACGAAGCAAGGCCTAAGGGAAACACAGTTTTTGTTGCCAGAATGAGGCAATAGCACATTTGGGGTGCTATTTTGCTGGATGGTATATTATTTCTCAAACAATCTCACTCATGAAAAACTGAAAAACTTCAGGATCTGAATATTATCACAGAAAGCAGCAACCTTGGTTTTCTTCAAATAAGTTAATCTTATAAGACTTTATTTAGTTTTTGAGTTTTTTAATTTGTCATCTGCACAGTGGTAAGATTGTGGGGCATGGCCCATGTGCATCCCCTTCCAAATATCTTTCCCTTTTATATTCTAGAGCTTCAAGCCCAACTCCAAGGTCCCAAAGGTCAATTCCTGCCTGTCATATATGCCATCCCCTACTTGCTTTCAGAAGGACCCTGTGTTTCTCAGCCTTGGCTGCATATCAGAATCTCTGAGAGAACTTTCCACAAATATCAATGCACAAGCTTCCTACCAGAGATTCTGATTGCCGGTAGTATGGGGCTAGGGCTTGGGCATCAATAGTTTTCAAAGGTACCCCGGGGTTTTTAATATGTTACCAAGGTGCAACATCAACCATCTGGTTCAATCCCTTTGAGACCTTGAAAGAAGAAGTAACCTTCTCAAGGTCATAAGGCAAATCGATTGTCTTTGGACCACACCTGTTGCCTTGTGGTTGATTAAAACACCTAAGCACAGTTCATTGTGCTCTGCTATTATCTAAGTAATTTCAGACTAGTTACATAGTAAATCAAGTAATCTATGACAGTTACGTCCCAAAATACAGGGTCCTGACTTCCATGGCTCTCTGCATCAAATCAGAATGTGCCACTTTGTCATATGGAGTGTGACTATAGCTGAGGCAAGAGAAAAAATAGTGGAGAAGTAGACTATGCTTTTATCTAAAGGACATCTCCTTTCTGTCTAAAGGATACCTCCTGACCATATGTGTCTTTTATACTGTAAAGGTGACTTTTTTTCAGTGGTGAAGAGCATGCCTGCGTATTTTAATTTATTGATCTTTAGTATGGCCTGGTGATGAAAATTCTTTAGTACTCACTTCTTGATAGTTCAGGTAGGTGTATCATGTGCCACAAACTGTTAAGACTGTAGCAATTTTCAAAGAAAACTAGTTTATGCTAATGCTTACCTTGTGCCCAAGAGCTTATAGCGTATTGGTGTATGTTGTATTTGAAGGCAGAAACCAGGACACATTTCATTTTTTTGTAGTGGCTTCTATGTAATATTCACCAAGACAGTCATTTTTTGGTAATGACTTCTATTTTTCCAATGTATTTTGATGGTTTTCTATTAATAAATTTATTTTAACACTGTAAAACTATAACTCATTGTCTAGATGTAAATTCTTATTCGTTACTCTCTGATTTTTTTGTTTATTAAAAAAATCAGTAAATCATTTAGCAAAATTTACTATTAATGTGATGTAAAATAATTTGGTTTAAATTAAGAGTATGTAAGGTTTAGATTGAGAGTTTGTGAGGTATTGCTAGACCTTGTAAGAATATGGCTTTCTAGGATTGTAACTGTGTTTATATAAGGAACACCAACTATGGCTATCCAGGAGCTGTTCGATTTTAAAGGGAACCAAATTTAAAGTATAGAAGGAAAAATCCCCAAAAGAGAGGATTCACATTAACACTTAGCTTCTTATTGCTTTCTATGCATGCTATTCTCTTGCTCCCAACAAACACACCACTTCACCAAGAAAGGTGGGAACCCCCTGGATCTTTTACATTTGTTGCTATCATCTCTGCTTCATTTTGTCCCCATTCTTTATCCTTTATGTCCAAACAATTTAGATATTTCCATATGTAAAACTATGTGTATTTAGAGAGTTATGTCAGATTCCTATCTCCCTGAATGATAGAATGAGAATTCTGAAAAAAAAATTGGTATAATATCTGGCTGTTTCCGTACCCTACCAATCTGCTTCCACTTCATAGATGTAGTCATCGAGGCTCTCTGAAGTTATGTGACTTGCCCACAGTCATACAGTAAAATTAAATAGTAAAGCTGAGGTGAAAAGCCAGAACTCAAAATTCTAAGTCTAGAATTTCTATTTATTTCACCCTAAATGTATTAAAAGAAATCCTAATTTAAAATTAATTACATGTTAAAGCAATAGTGTCAATGTGCTCTTAGGGATCATCTTATATACATAATACATCTGTTCTAAAAGTGCATGCATGAATATACTTGTTTAACTTTAGAAGATGAGCTCCCATCTTGCTTAATTTTTAAATTCTTGTTTAGCATACTACTAGAAGCAACAATGACCTTCATAATTATCAGTCATTGAGGATACAATGGTAGAGAACATTAAACCTTGAAGACACATTCAATATCACTGCTCCCACACTACTATTAACGGGGACACTAAGACCTAGAGCAGGCAAATGCATTTTCGAGATTACTCACATAGTAAGAAGGATTTGCGTAATACTATAAGCAGTTATTTTTGCTATTTTTAAGCTTAATATTTTTAGAATTTCATGATAAGTATAGTTAACATTGTAAATACCATGTATAACACAAGAGAAAAAAGAGAAAATTTCTAATGAAAGTTAAAGTAATGTGATGTAAACTTTCTTAAGGATATCAGACAAATCTCTTCCTCTCTCTGCTCATCAACTAGACTGACAGTCAAATGGAGAATTTTAAGTTTTTGTCTTTTTCTGAAAGATCTTCTATCACGTGGAACTACTAGCTTGAAATCCAAGGAGTTGATGTGATTATGGAATAGTTGGAGGGAGAAGTCCTTATTATGCCATAGTCCACTTCAGAGGCTTTTTATTTTATTTTATTTTATTTTATTTTATTTTATTTTATTTTATTTTATTTTATTTTATTATTTTATTTTATTTTATTTTATTTTTGACGGAGGGAGGCAGCTTGAAAACAGCTGTGAAAGAAGGCAATTGGGAAACAGAGATTTAAGCTCTCAAATCCATGGAAATGTGTAGGCTTTTACACTTTGCTTCTCTAGATAGAAGATATGTAAGTCTCAAAAGTGCAGGAAAGCAAAATAAAGAACAAGAAAAGCTACTGAAGTTTAAAAACATATGCATTATACACATATTAATTTTGTGGTGAATATGTTGTTTCCTTAAAATGAAGGAATTCTAAGTGACGTTTCTTTAACCTCTAAATAACCTGTAAATAGCCCCGTTAGAGGAAAAGGGCTATGTGAATGCACAAAGTTTACAAATGATAAATAACTTAGAGACTATGTTCTCACAAGCTCACCTTGCCAAGGGTAATGAAAAATACTTTCTAATTTTCATTGTAGGGGTGACTTAGACCCAGAGCACTTGAGAAATGAAGGTAGGCGTAGACTAGTCTGGGTGACTGGTTCTTCATGGGGTTTTAAATGGCTCCAGGGAAGAAAATGCAGGTGGCAGCAGCCCCACCCATAGTGTCTGAGCTCCCTCAGAGTTTACACTTCCCAGTGAATTCTCTGGAAGGAAAATCCCCCCAGGTGATTTGCAGAACTGCTTTGTCAAAATGTCCTCATGATGCTACTGGCTACTGTTTATGGCACAGATGAAAACGAACTTATAACACTGAACGTAAATCAGAAATCCCTCATCAGGTCCTCATTCTAAGGACCAGTGGTCAAGGAATGGCATTTTCATTTCACAAATACTGAAGATAGGAAAAATAGCTTTTTTCTTCCAAGAGCTAGAAGACTTTTTGACTCAGAAAGCCAAATTCATCTCCCAATTGTAGACAGGAGCTTGAATGCAGGTGTTTGCTTTGCATTAGGATGACAAGCGGTGCATACCTTTCTGAGGTGAGGCCTGGGTGTACTGGGGTGTGTCCCAGAGGAAATCAGTGTTCAGAGCTTTATTTTTGTGTGTGAGCTATTCAGTTTAATTATACCCATGCTGCTAGCTCACTTTTTATTATTACTCTTATTCATTTTAATATCCACCTCCCTTGGCTAAGCATAGAGAAAAAATTCATTTATTATTTGAACAGCTTCACATTTATGATACCCTATTAGTTTGCAAAGCTGGAGACTCCACTGTAAACGTGCTGTAATAATACTGAGAGAAGATGAGCTCTAATCCAGCTTCTAGCTTGGGGCAAAGAAACTTTACAACTGCTCAGAATTTAAAGGCACTTCATTGACATAAGACCAGGAAAGAATAAATCAGGGCAGGAAGGGGGAACTGGGGACCAGGAGCAAGATCAGAGAAATGAGATTGACAGTGCATATGTCTCTGTTCAGTTTTAACTTGGTAAAGAGAATAACAGATTATACATTGACATCTTGAGAACAGCAGTTGTCAAAACTGTCAGTCAGTGGGAGATTGATTCCTTTCAATTACTTGTTGTACTAAGATTTGAGACAGAAAGGATCTATGAGGCCATACAACTCACTTTAAGTCCTTTCGTTCTAGCAAATTGTTAAAATCAATATCTGAGGGCAAAATTAAAAGTTTAGTATTATTTTATATTGACATAATAGAAAAGATAAAAAACAACATCTATTCATTCATTCCATTATTTCATTCATTTACTCAACAGGCTTTTCTCCCACCCAACCCCTGGCACTTAACTCTGTGCCAGGCCAGGTGCTCAGTTATAATGCAAAGATGTGCTAAGTGCTAATGCTGGTCATTCAAAATTGATATGGTTCAATCCCTGTCCACAAGGAGCTCAATGTCTTCTATGAGAGTCTGATACAGGAGCCAATGATGCAGATGCACTGTGATGGGTTCACACACTTGAAAGTTATGTGCCAGGTACTGATGTGAAACAAAAGAGAATGAGGTCATCACACCTCCTTACAGTAGTCAGAGAGGCCACTTCTTTCCAAAGTTAAAACTGATGAACTGGATCTTGGAGGAAGAGGAGAAAGAAGCTTCTATTTCCTTTCTCAAGAGGATCAGAGCCTTCCCAATACCTTCAAGCCAAAAGGCACAGAATAAGCAACACCTCATTTTCTTCCTATTTCAGAGTTGGAAGCTTCTTGGAGAAATAATCCAACTTCATCATAATCATTTGAGAAAATGTAGGAAATACACATTGCAGGACTCCAATCTTTCAGCTTCTATAGTAGATCTGTGGCCACATTTAGGAATCACACTTAGGCAATTATTTCCAAAATGTGGTCCCTGAAACAGCAACATTGCCATAACCTAGGAACTTGTTAAAAATAAAAAATTTTGGCCCCCATCCCAGAACCAATGAATCAGAATTTTGGGGGTGAGGGCTAGTAATCTGTAGTTTAACAAGCCCTCTCGATGATTCTGATGCAGGTTAAAGGTTCAGAACCCCTTTTCTGAGGCAGCCAACGAGCTCATCAGATGATACTCCCACATAATAACCGAAGAGAATTTACCTAACCTGCCTGACTCTCATAAATATAAGGAGGTAGTAATGGGAATGGGATAAATACATAATGTGTTCTCTCACCTTCCAAATTATTACTTGAAGTTGTTGAAAGGCGACTATGTCCAGATGATAAAGCCTGGAGAGGTCAATTCCTCAGGATACAGAATAGGGCTGAGAATTGCAAAGAATGAATTAAGCATAGGAGCAGAAAACAAAGTATAATGAGCATACAACTAATCTCTCATCTACCCTCCTCTAACTCAACTGCTAGCAGTATCTTTTCAACATGTCAGTTACTTCTACTGTGTCTCTCTCCTGAATCTGCTTAGTGTACTCCAACATTGGTGACAGAAAACTCACTACTGCAGAAGACTAAGAAATCTTTCTTCTTGGTATTTGTGACCATTGTTTTATGTCCTCTTTCTAAATGGAAGACCTTCAGCTCTTCAGCTATTTAAGGGTGTCCATCTTGTTCCATCAATACTGTTTAGCCTTTGAATTTAACGTCTGCTATTTCTTTTAGTGCTACTCTTCTGACTAAGTTTGGAGTATTTTTGAGTTCAGTTACTCAGTTCACAGTTCAATTTGCCACTGTTTTTCTTTATATCTCCCACAGAAATCTTCACAGACAAATCTAATTTAAGCATTTGCCCATCACCCACTACATGTCATGCTATATGCTTAAACAAATTAAGAAATTTCAAAGGTTCTGATTACAAACTCCCACTATAGGACCTGTACATATGAAATGTTTCTAAATTATATCTTGCTACTCAGGAAATACAAAAACCTTGATTTGTGTTATATCGTGTTTCTTTCTAGGGAGGTAGAAATCAGCAACAAATATTATGCCATATTTTACCTGGGGGTTGCAAGGTACAATGAAGGAGTATCTTGCCAAAGTCATTAAATAAATGGGAGAATAGCCCTGAGTTTCATGTCTGCTGATTCTCTTTTTTGGTCAACTGTTGTTCCAAAATTTGAGTTGCAGAAAAAAAGGATCAGAGTATTTTCTTTAGGGGACAAGAGATATTACATGGTGCTCCTTCACATCTTGATTCCTATAGTTTCTGGAAGCTTGTACCTCAATTTCTCTGCCACCAAAATAAAGAAGATTAATACCTGCTTTATTTACACAGCTTGAAAATTAATATGTTTTGAAAAGTCTAAAATATTTTTTAAATTATCTGAAAGATACAATTCATCATGCCAATAACATGATGGATTTAGAAAGTTAGGGTTGGAAGGCCTTCGGAGAAGTTTTGATCCATCCAGTCATCTCAAATTATAACATGCATCAGAATCACCTGAAGAGCTTCAAAAACTACACTTCAGGCCTTACTCCCAGCATTTCTGATTCAGTAGGTAAAGGGTGAGGCCTGAGGATTTGCATTTCTAACAAGTTCCCAGGTTAGGCTTATGCGGCTGGCTTGAGAAGCACACATACTGTGAGAACTACTGAGCTAGTACATTATCTTATTTTAAAGATGAGGTCACTGAAACTCAGAGTAATAAGGAAACTTGTCCTAGAAGACAGGACCATGACCAAAAGCTGAGTATTTCATTTCTTATTTCAAAGTTTCCTGCATTATAAAACTTCTTCTTTCTTCTGAATGGCCATTATGTTTAGCTTATTCATATTGGTTTTATGTCACTGGCAGTACCAAGGCAGGGCTTTCCCCAAAAAACTACCTCAAATAAACAAATGACCTATTAAAAACTGGTTTTGCTACACACAAAAAAATGGGTAAATCTCTTGTTTAACCTCAAAAAGCCCCTCCAAAGAGAAAAGCTGGAACAAACACTCTTTCATTTTTTTTTTCAGCTTTAATAAAGGACTTGTGTGACTTACTTTACTCATCCCCATGGCAGATGTCTGAAAACTGATTGGAAACTTTGAGAAATTCATTTAATCTCTGAGTTTCTATTCTCTCCATCTGTAAAACGGGGTCAGCTGTATTGTACCTCACGTGCAAATCTGTGTGCTGTGAGGTTTAGCGGGTAAGTGACTGCAGAACATGTTGCAGATGGATGTGTTATGGAGGAATGCTTAATATCAAAGTGAGATGTCATTTTCTTTCACTCTGCATCTGTAGTTTGTAAAACAAATGCTTCTAAATTCACAGTATTTTTCTCACATGTACTATTTTTTCCACAGTGATATTTTCCCAAAGACTCATGCTGACTTAAGCTTCTGGAACCTTGTGGGTGGATCTGCTAAATTAAAGACTGTATTTAAATTTTCTGCATAACACTGGTGGGTTGCATGCATTACAGTGACTGAGGAAAGTAGAAAAGATTTCCATTCCTGAGGGGTATGAGTAGAACTCTGGGGCTTAGCATTCTGTGAATCCAAACAAACCTGAAGCCATTTCACTACCAAAATGGGTAAGCAGAAGAACCTCTAGAACCTTGAAAAACCTCAAATGTAGTAAAATATAGGCTAATTGGCTAAAAAATAGAAGGATAGATGATAGATGATAGATAGATGATAGATAGATAGATAGATAGATAGATAGATAGATAGATAGATAGATGGATAGATGGATAGATGGATAGATGGATAGATGATAGATAGATAGATAGATAGATAGATAGATAGATAGATAGATGATAGATAGATAGATAGATAGATAGATAGATAGATAGATAGATGATAGATAGATGATAGAGAGATGATAGATGTAGATGTACATATAGTACCTCTATAACTATAGATACAGATATCAGGACCGCAATAACTTTTTAGAAAGAATTATGGTAAAAATCCTTTATTATACAGAATCTATGTTGTGACGATTGGATTTCAGTTCCGACAGTATTATCTTGAATGTAATATTCAACATGAATCTGAGTTTCAGTTTATTCATGTTTAAAATGGATTAATAACATCTCTTTTGCTTACTGATCAGGCTGTCATAAGGATCAGATAAGATATATATGTAAGGTGGTATTGGTATCAACATTCTGCATTCTTTAATCTACTTCCATTTTCTACATGGAGAGAAAAATTGATGTATCCTAGAACCACATGCTTAAACTGTCTTTAAAATAATAAAGGTGATTCAAACTAAAAAGTGAGCTGAAATCCAATATGAATATATATCTGTATGTATACATGTGTGTACCTATATGTGTGGATATGTGTGTATGTGTTTGTGTATACATATGTGTAGTTGTAGATCAAAAGTTATTTCTAACCATAGAAATACTTGTGGAGACCTTATTTAAGAAAATAAAGAGAGGAAAAAATGGCCTGTTCCGGGGTTAGATACTCCTGATAAACACATCTAGAGAGATGCTGCCTCTCCCTATTACATAGGTCTAAGTTACTAAAATTCCTACCCTTTGTTTGTTTTCTATAATTCAAGATTACAAGTTTAAAGGTTAACATTTTAAGGAATAGGACATCTTCTATAAAGTTTTTTTAGAAACATTATTGATTCACATTAACAAACATGAGCTTTTAACTTACTTCAAAGTAGCCTCAGCCATTTGTATAACCCAGTTTTGGCTGTGGTTATCTATAAATGAGTTACGTATAGTTTATTCCAGGAGTTTCAGTATTATTCAGAAATATACACTCACAGAGAAATATATAAGTCTACACAAGAGCTGAATTACATTAAAACAACCAAAAAGATGTGGCAATACTGATATCTGGTAGTTGAGAAACTGCTGGTGCTCTTGTATGCATTTATATTTATTTACAACTGACTGTAATATTTCACCTTAAATTTTAGGGAAAAGTAGATACAGACCAAAGCAATGCAATAGTGTAGTGGAGAAAGCAGACCTCTCTTGGCCTGATTAATTCTTAGACTCAGATTCCTCAACTGCAGTCTGAAGATAATAATGACCATCTCAAATGTTATCAAGAGAATGAGATGACAAAAATATACATAAGGTACTTGGGAAAAAAATACATGCTCAAGAATATAATTATTTCTTTCTTTGATGAGTTTGTTCAGAAGCATTACATTTAGAGCTGAGATTCTTTTCACTCAGAATAGTGAACTATAGGAGAACTCAGAACACAAGTAATTCCTCACATTTAGATGAATTAAAGTGGTCTAAGTGGTGAAAACAAAACTGCAAAAACAGAAAGACTTTGTTTTCTGCTAAGATAAAAATGATAATGTAGACTTTTTTTTTCCTTTTTATTTTCTTTCCAGGAAGGTCTGGGTGACACAGAAAGCAGTTTTTATCAATAACTCTAATATTCAAAACAATTAAACCTTCCATTTTGGAATCCAAGCTTTCTGTGAGAGTCAGACATTTGTATGAGAATTTTCAAACACAATGGCTGGAGAATAAACAAATATATTAAGTAACTCTTCTACCCAGTATTCTAATTTTCATTGATAAATGGTTAAACCTCGCATGGGCCAAAGAATTTTGAAAAACAAATTTTTAAAAATCAAATTCTTTGTATAGCTAAGAACCTATAAAATTATTTGACTGAAGCCCTGCACACCCAAGGGATACCTGGTAGTAATTGCCCTCTCAAAAGTGACAACTATATGCTAACCCTGTATTGATGATGATGATGATGATGATGATGGTAATGATGATGATGGTAATGATGATGATGATTAGTATTACTAGTGGTAGTAGTAGTATTATTTGTTATGGTTCCTGAAATCACAAAGTTGTAGAATCACTTCATTAAAGCAGCATGGCACTGGGTCCATTGAAAAGCCTACTGCCCACATTAGCACTATCATTGATTTTAAAAGGCCTATTCTTGGAACTCAGTCTAACAGAAAAAAAGAAAGTAGAGCCAGATTCATTGTCTAAACTCTCCAGCCTACTTCATTATACATCTTACTTCTATGCCTTCTTTATGATCATTCTGAGCCAAGAAATTGGTTTGCCTTAAGTAACATTTTAGAGCAGCAGTACTAATACTTTTTAGGGTACAGAAACTTTTTTACAAAACTAATCTTCAGAGAACTTCCAATACATCAAAAAGCTAAAATGATGGTGGAGGGGATGAGGATGAGTTCTAAAAGGGGACCAGGTTCTTCAGAGAAAACTACACCAGCCTCTGAGGCTTCTCTAGTGAGACACAGATGAAGACAATGGTTCATTGGTGTAGCTAAAAATATTGTAAGCAAATACAGGAACTCAGAACTTCTCAAGACATTTCATCTTTATCCCTTCTTATGTGAATTGTAGAAAAATTAGTTCTTAAATTAGTGTTTCACTCCCTAAGAACAACAATTCCTCAATTTCTAGTGGTAGCATACTGCCTTAAATATACAGAAAATTTAATGAATTCTTAGGTTCATTTTATTAAAAATATTTTTATATTTATCTGTATATTTATCTATCTACCTATTTCTCAACCTATAATATAAAACATGGTTAAGATGACATTCCATGATTTCCATTCCAGGAGTCTAGGTAAATTGTTTTAGAATTTGTTTTTGTGCATCTTTTCAAATCTATTAAATGAGAAAGTCAATCTTGGAGACAAAGTTAATTTCTTGTGATAATTTTAGCAATCATTGGAGCTGAAAATTCTAGGTACATAAATACTTACATTTTCTTGTCCTCTTGAAATAAGATATCTTTTTGATTAGCTTTGGCCAATGGAATATGATCATATTACCTGTCATTTTCAGGCAAAAGCCTTTACAAACTGGCACTTGAACTCAGGTTTCTTTCTGCTCGCCATGATAACTAATGATGTTCTAGGCAACAAATGCTCTATCAGCTTGCATACCTGAGTCAGAAGCATATAGAGAAGAATCTCCAATAGATTCAAAGTGGACTTTTATTATGAATGAAAAATAAACTTTTGCTGCTTTAAGTCACCATATTTTGGAATTATTTGTACGTCAGCACAACCTAGCTTATTTTAGCTATATAATAAGCAGTCACTCACTCTGAGTCATCAGTACAGTTATTTATTTGTTACCAAATCTGTTGAACTTCTATGGGGTACGTTTTAGTCATGATTGTTGTTAGGTGGATAAAAACGAGTAAAGCAGGTGTTTTATTCTCTTGGTCTTTATAGAGAAGGCAGGGCATGTACCAAAAAGTATGAAACTGGGCATTGCGTATTAAGGGCCTTTAAAACAGAGACAAGGGAATTTTGAATAGGTAATAATTACTTCCTGTTGGGATGTCATAGAGACTACCAAAAGCATGTGAGGACGGGGCAAGTTTTAAAGGATGAGTAGGATTTGGATGTACAGAGATGGTATCATTGGAGCCTCCACAATTGTGATGTAGGGTAAACAGTGACAAAATAAGCAAATGTAGTGCCTGCTCCAGAAAGGGGGCTGTAAAGGCCTAACTTGGTGAAGTAATGTATCTAATGACACCTTGCTGCTGGATTTTTAGGAGGTTAGGAGCCAACCTCACCTTTCAGTTAAAGAGACCTGTTGCTTGAAACAAATCAAGTTCTGCTGGCTTCTGAGTGACAGTGTCACTTATATATGTGTGTCCATCTTCTTGTTGTAATGGGGTAAGACGTTTTACCCAGAGTGACACAAAACCCAGATAATTTATTTCAAACAAGTTGACTGTACCTGAGCTCATTTAGTTTCCTTTGTATCAGTTTAGGGTATCTAAGATAGTATTCTTTTTATTTCTCAGTATAAAATTCTCTGACATTTTTCCTTCCAAAGCCAGAATTTAGAACATTTGCTTGTTTTCCTTTGTTTTCTTTCTTTCTTCTGTCACATATTTACTGATAATGCATTAGCAACCGGTATATGCTTTTTTTGTGAGATATTTTTCTTTTTCTTCTTACACTTAGCAGATTTTACTTTGTGTCATGTGTAGCCTAGAGGACAACATTTATATCTGATTCATCTTCATATTTCCTTTTCATTTATTACCCACACCCAACATAGAAATTTCTGGTATGTACTAGATATTTGCTGAATTAATCATTTTTCCTCTTGTTTTCTTGGACTATACTTTTATTGCTTATGCACAAACCCTCCCCCTCTCCCCAACTGTATCTACCTAAAGGCAGATTTGACCACTTTTGACATAGTGGACGCCCGATTGTTCTAGATCTTTTCTCCCTGTACTTACCAGGGGCCCCAGTCGTTGCATTTAAGCTGAGTAAACTAATTGTCGAATCACAGGCCACAGGATATTTGTGGTTAAACCACTCAACTACCTTGGGATTGTGTTAAATGTGTGTTATGGTTTGAGGGACTGTGTGTGCGTCAGGATTGATTTGATTTAGTCTGCCTTTTATTTTTTAAAGAGCTGTAATAAGATAGCATGCTTCAAGTTCACTTTGGTAAAATGAAGCCAAGAGCTATAAGAAATGGTTTTATTTACTTTCCACCACTGTTTGGTGTAAAACTGGTGCCTAGACAAGGCGAGAGGCCATGGAGGCATTCTACTTGAAAAGGAGGCAACTTTCTTGCTGGCGTACAGGTTGAATGTAATCTGAAGAGTCTTGAAATCATCAATGATGAGGAAAGGAGGGAGCTGACTTCTCTTAGATTTCGAGTTTGCCCCAGGATATGAAGATTTCTTGTTAAAAGCAACTTTGTATAATGAGTGCAGTGGCTGCATAAAAGTTTTAATTGGAATTTAGCTGCAGTCAATACTTTCTGAATTTTCAATAGTGCCTTTTGTCTCTTGGGCTTAAATTTATTGACTTAGTCTTTTTATGAAACTGAACTCCTTTGGCATTGCTTCTTTTAATTGAGAAATGGTCAAAGATTTATGTATGCTCTCCTTTAAGTGGTGAATGCAAGAACGATTGTGGTAAGGTCAGGAGGAGCTGGAGCAGTCTAGCCTCTATGAATTTGTGATACAACCAGGATTCCTTTTCAGGATAGAGAATTACCAAGATAGCAATGACAATCAAAGTTAAGCCAGGGAAAATGCCAAGGGAAGATCTTTTTCAATAGAATAAGCAAGATATAGACAGTAGAGACAATGGAATAAGAAGAGGCAGATAAATTAGGGGAGAGAATCAGAACCAGCAAGTCTCAGAAAGCAAGCCAATAATATTTTTGAACACTAAAAGAGAGCAATAAAAAATCTTACCAACATCAAACATTTTTATAGCAGTGCTTTATGCTAAAAGAAAATGGAGTAACATATTAAAGACATTTGAGAATATGAAATCCAAGGATTTCATATCTTGCACAATTAATTTTCATGTAGAGAAAGCAAAGGCAAAGTTATTGACATTTTAAAACTCAGGGAATATTTTTTACATCAACCAGTTCTGAGGAAGTGCTAGAGAACAAGCTTCAGAAAGTCAAAAGGATTAAAAAGACATTGTCAAAAGATCTGGGGGTGACTGTTAAATAAGTAGTAGGAGAATTACAGCTAAATGAAAGTGAGGGCATACAGTAGGTGATGGTCATATGTTCAGACAGAGGAGATATGTATGGCACAACCATAAAAAATGAAAAAGAATAGGGAGAACAAGGCAACACATGTTTACTTGTTCTCAGTAATTATATTGGTGATGGTAACATTGATGTTGGTATTCTGAGACTATTATGTATGTATGATGAGAAAGGAGATGAATAATTGTGGGATATGCTGTTTCTATCAGCTCCTATGTAATTGAGAATGAGGATTCTCCTTTTGGAAGAAAGGAGACGCTAACATAACACAGAAGAGGATAAGTAAAAACTCTGTAATCCTGAATTTAAATTACAATTATCAGTATAATCTTATAAGGCAATTTGCTTTAAATACATGTATATTTCCTAGTTATTTTCATTAAAGAGGCATAGAAACATAGCCCAGTGAAGTAGCATGGAACATTACTAGTACCCAGATTGTGATGCTGAAATGCCATTTCTCACTAAAAGAAAGCAGGATTTTTTGGAGAAAAGGGTAATTTAAGTCTGGGGTATAAAATATGGAAGATGAAACTGAAACATTCTGTTATAACAAAAAGGCCGTGCCACACCAAAGTCAGGAATAGATTTGGGTC
This sequence comes from Cynopterus sphinx, assembly GCA_030015415.1. Taxonomy (NCBI): domain Eukaryota; kingdom Metazoa; phylum Chordata; class Mammalia; order Chiroptera; family Pteropodidae; genus Cynopterus; species Cynopterus sphinx. Next base: position 45,108,906 of record CM057380.1, read on the forward strand.
TAATTGCTTCAGTTTTCTAATGATCTTCCATGCATCATTTTTAGCCACTATTTTGGGACTATGAACTTCATTCAGGACTTGCCTAGATTATATTCAAGTTTTGTTTATAGGCTCTTTTAGCTTTTAACCTTTATGGTCATAATTATAGCTAATTTTATGGCAAGGACACCTGTTCCTTGGGATCTAAACTCTAATCCATTACAAGCTCCCTTTGTGTCAGCAGCAATGATGTCCAGCTCCTATCTTCTTGGGATGGATTCAAGCAGGTGTCTTAGAGACAAAAGTCCCCTTTATCAGATTACAAAATGCTTTGCTATGTGGTAATGTCCATTAATGAAATCCTTTTGAATTGGTGCATAATAGATGCCAAGAAAAGATCTTTTTCAATAGGATATTTGAAAAATCGTTTCTGCTTCTTCTTGATTCATGCATCAATCAATCAATTAATTAATTTAATAAACTTGACTTATATTTACCATGAGCCTGGCACTGTGCTAGACTCTGAAAGAGAGAGAGAAAAAAAAACATATTCAAGTTGCAGTCAGATGACGATCATCTCTCTGTCCTGACAACCCCGGGGATGCTCATAAGGTGAGAAGAATGCAAGCAAGGCTGATGATATGTAATGCAGGATAAAATCTATCATGGACTTCTTGGGAATATAGCTCCAAAACTGCAGGCCAGCAATTATCTCCTTGACTGAGGCAGAAAAACGTTATTTTCTAAAGGATTGTGACACCCTATCCAGCACCCCCCCGCAAACACACACACAAAGACATGGAGTAAACAACAGGGGAGAAACCAGTTGCTCATTGTACACAATTTTAATTCTTCTATCATATTTAAAGATATACTAGACAAAATCAATATAGCACAATGTAAGTGGTCAAATTCTTCTAAATCAAGTTGCATTTTAATAAGCATTTGAACAACTACCATACTCATTCCACATTGTTGCTTATGCTCCCACTGGATCCCTGGCATGTAGTCATTCGAAATTCTCCCTATCTGTCCCAATCCCGGAGTCCTCAGAGTTTTAACCCTCTGTTTGGATCTAATTTTTTTTATATTTTGAATTTGCATCTAGTTAAAGGTGAGAATATAAAGTATTTTTGTGTCCATGGAGCTGAACAAATTGTTTCTTAAGTAATGCTCATTACATTTAAAAAGTCCTTTTTAGAAATAATCTTACTTTAGGTCTTTCTATAACACTAATTTTTAAAAAGTACAATTATTTCTTACACTAGTTTGTATTTAATTTTATGTCATATTTGCTTAAAATGAAGAGCACCAGTTTTTTATGCAAACTGTAAGCACAAAACTTGATTCTTCTATTGCTCCTCTAACTTTTTGTTAAACATGTAAATGATGTAGATATATCACTCATGTTAAAGCCTCCTTCCTACTTCCCATTGTTTTCTTTCATGATAAAGCAAGGGCTTTGTTTGTTTTCTCTCTCTTCTGGCAGAAAGCAGTAAACTTTTTAAAAATAATTAATTTAAGGGCTGTATCTGTTCTTATATTTACCTGGCTTCAGATCTTTGCACAAAGAAAGATTATCTATTATTCTTTTTTATATCTATTTTATTTTATTTTTTATTTTTTAGAAAAGGCAATCCTTGGTTGACCTTGCAGATTTCAAAGACCTTGTCAGTTTACAATCCCTTATTTTTTAAATTTTTTACGCCTATAGCACTTGGTCTTCCTAGGTGGTCTCCCATCCAAGTACTAACCAGGCCTGACCCTGCTTATCTTCCGAGATCAGGTGGGATAAGGCTTGTTCAGGGTAGCATGGCTATAGACTTATCTATTCTTTAGAAATTGATGACTAAGAGTCTTATTTTTTGTTGTCTCAAGAGATTACTGATTATTTTAACATCTTTTTAACAAGTCAGCCTTTATTTCAATACCCAGCAGAGTACTTTGTATAATTTTAAAAACTGAACTTCTTTGTTGACTGGGAAGTATGATTGTATCAATGAGAGTCTGTGATAGCTTTAAGCCAGGAACGACAAGGTCATCCTGTTCCAAACCTGTGCTGTATTTAAGAAACCATACAAGCTTGTAGAAAATAAATGAACTGAAATACAGTGGACATCTAGTGATTGACCAACATTTTTTTCACCCCTTCTTAAAACATAGATACAATAATATTTTCTTCTTTTCCCTCAGTGTAAGTTTGAGACGAGCTTAATTTAAAAAACAATGTTACGGTTTGTTCAGATGTCTCTTTCTCTCTCCCCCTCTCCCTCTTCCTTCTCTCTTACCTTCCTTCCTTTTCTACATTCAGTCCATTCTTTCTTTCTAACTAAATCTTTAAAAATGTATTTAGATTTCTCCTTTCTCCATCTTCCTCTTTATCTTTCTTCCCAGAAGAAGAATCCACTGTCTAAATTTGATGTGTGCCATTCCCATACATATTTTGCCCTTATACCCATCCTTAAAAATAGAAAAATATCATTTTGTGATTTTAAAATGTAGGTAGATACCTGATGTCGCATTTTCTGTGTCTGTTTACAGCTTGCTCTTTTATTCAACATTTGATTGGCTGTATTTTCATAGTGGATACTTCAATACAGACTCATTTTTTACTCAAGGTTTGGGGCAGGGGGGTGCACAATACCCAAGCTGAAGTAATAATGGAATGCTGCTTCCCTCCCCTCAGCTGGTTAGTACAGGAGTAAAGTGACTAATTAGAATGAGATGTACAATTTGAGACCAGAGAAATAGATTCAGTGCCTCTATGGTATCAAAGCAAGTAGATGTAACCTAACAAAGTGGAAGAGTGACATAATCCAAGAGAATAGGACAGCAATCAGAAAGAAGTGAGAGGCAAGATAGAGAGAGTGCCAGCAGTCTTCAGGCCCTTGGTTCCAATAATCTCTAAGGCTGTCCACTTCTCCCATAGTTTGTATAAGCAATACATGCTTCTTTTATCTTATTTGATTTGTGTTGGGTTTCTGTTATTAGCAATCAAGTTTCTTGAATAATGAACAATATTTTGTTTTTGCTTTTGTTTTGAAACAGAAAAAACTAGTATTTGCTGAGGGCCTACTATATGCTGGCTATTGTACAAAGCACTATAAGAATTACTTCAATTCTTACAGCAGTGCTGTAAGTATTATTATTTAAAATTAAGAAATTTATAACTGAGGAGCTGGAATACAGAAAATGTAAATAATTTGCTCAGGTCAAATCACTAATAAATGACAGAGCTATGATTCACATTCAGGTTCTTCTGACTTTAGAATCTATGCTGTTTTGCTGTTATCCATTATATCATGCTCATCTGGGATAAGCCAATACCAAATGCCAATCACTGCATAAAAGAACAATATGATTGAATAGAAACATGTCACTTGGTCAAGAAGTTGAGTCCCAGCTATTTTCTTTACTGGCTATCTTCCTTCACTTATGAAAGTTTATCTTATCCAAATAATTTGTTACATACCCAACATTTGATTATTATAAACTTATTAGTTTCCAAGTATGGCCTGGATTTCCAGAGGGTTTCCCATAAACTCTGACTCTGCATCTAGGGATTTGCCAGACAATAGGGAAGGGTTAATATTTTTATCTGTATGTAGCAAGGAACAGAAGTAAACTAAATGCCTTTTTCAGGAATTCAGCCCCTAAAATCAAATTCACAATTGATAGAGGACACACAATAAATATCAATAAATATCAGTAAACTACTGATAATATCAGCTACTGGTTAGCAGTAGGTTTTCAAAACCTATTGTTTCAAAAGTTATTTTGGATCAGAAAGGTAAATACAAATAATCCTTTACTTAGCAAACATAAAAAGTAACATGATGGTGCACCAGTATGAAATTATATGATACATTTTATTCATAGGTTATAGGTTAAAATAGACTTTCCAAAACATCCTAACTTCCTTTAGGAGATTGGACTCATACAACAAGATAAGAAATAAGTCTGAAAGTATATTTAACTCTTAAACAAACAGAAAAAGGTTATACAAACTAAAAAGAAATTTTTTTTTCAAAAAATTGCTGTTTATCAGAGTACTTTGTAGGTGTAGTCAGATTTTCACACATCCCACATTCACCTAGAATTTAAAAGTGAATATTAATATTTCATCTTTTTTTCTACTATAAATACTGTGTTTTGATATTTTGGATTGCTTAAGCTTTTATAGTTTTCTTTTCAGCCCATATGAATATTTTAATCATGTCAGATTTTCTCCTGCTGACTTAACAGTGTTGACATACGCAAGCAGGCCTGTATGAAGAACAAAAGCATGAAAATGGTTAAATCCAAATAGCTGGATAAGTTACTTATAAAAACTGATGCATTGATTGAACTTTAATTTCTCTTTCTTCCCAGATTTGTGGCAAAAAGCAGACTGTGTTCTTAAATGCCTATGACTTTCTATAGGAAAATATGTTTTAGGTCAGAATTGTTACTGCCCTTCCCTTAAGTGTAAAAAATCATCAAAATCTCTTACACAAGGGCAGACACATCACTCTTGTCCTCTATAGCCACACAGAAAAATAAACCCATGGTATTTTAAGTTTGTGAGACATTTTCTTTCATATCTATACGAATTCTCAAAGGTTTTCACTGGAGAATTTTATGCTCTCCCAGATTTCCATTTCTTGTTAAAGATGCTCACCAATGCTATAGATAAAACATTTCAGCTTCATACTCAGTATCAGTACCTTTTTATTTATTCTGATTTTCTACTGTAATTATTTGACAAAAGAGAAAAATCCAGAAGTGATAGTATGAGAATGCCCATGGCTGCCTAGAATTGGAAGAAAGAGAAAAAAATAAAACCTGGGTTTTCCATCATCTTTTATTCTGTGCCCTTAAGAATGACACTTCTAAGATTGCTCTTTAGATACAATTTTCTGGAATATAGCCAGTAATTTTTTTTCAACTGAAATATTTGTTTCATTATAAGTTTTCAAAAGAAGAATACATTTTTAGAATGGAGGAATTTCTGGGTCCCTGTTACATTTCTATAAGGACTCCTGCTCACATGGTCCTTGTTCTTTAACTTTCACATTGTTTTCGGTCTCCCTGAGCATCTTCTACCTCTTCCTGTACTTGCTTCTCAGAATGTTCTCAAGAGTTCTGTCTGTGGCCCTTTTCTTAGTCTGCACAAAATTCAAACTTCTCCATAATTTCTATATGCTATCAACTTCAATATCTCTGTTTTGGCTCTGATTTTTTTTTTTTTTTATAAGCAAATGCCTCCTGAACATTATGTCTGAAAACTGAATTATCCTCTCTCCTAAAGTAGATGTAAATTGGAGTGACTGGCTGGTCCATGATGTTTTCCTCTTGCCTGAGTGACCAAAGTTAATAAGTTTCAGTTGGGCCAATTACTTTCTATTTTCCAGACTCTTGAAACCTGAATGAAGAAACTGAAAAACATAAGTGGCTATAGCTTAATGACATCACTTTAGTGTCAGTTCCAAGAAAACTGTTGCCAGGCAGAAAGCTTAGAGGTATGCAAGAGTTTGGTACTGTTTCTTATTAATACATCATTAAAACCTCTTCTTCATTTATTTCTTATCGTTGATAACTATACCATTATCTTTCCAGCTACCCAAGCTAGAAAATGGAAGATTCAAGACTCATTTCTCTCTCCACATTTAGTAATTCACTCAGGACAGAGATAGGGCACTTAAAGGCAGAGATTTTATTCTAAAGTCTAAAATTGTCCAGTCAAAACTTACTTTTAAAGCAGTGATTCCCAATCATTTTGGCACCAGGCAATGATGCTCCCGTGAGAATCTAATGCTTGATGATCTGAGATAAGGGTGGTGATACTAGACATGAAATAGATGGGGAGAGTATCTACAAATACAGATAAAGCTTTGGTGGCTCCTCTGCTTGCTGCTCACCTCCTGCTCTGTGGCCCAGCTCCTAGCATGCCATCATTGGTACAAATCCTCAGCCTGGAGGCTGGGCACCCCTGCTTTAATGTCCTGTAAGATTAGAGGCTAACTTTCTATATCTCAATAGATCCAGTGCATTCAATTTGTCATCCAGCACTGGAAAAGATTGCTGTTTCTTTAATTGAATGGCTGATGAAGTAGTTAATTGAATTTAGGTACTAAGTATCTGCAAACTTAAAACATAACTTTCACATGCAGCTCAGTGAGATGATCACAGAATTCAGGGCATTTGGGAACTGAAGCTGACCAAAGGAATAGCAGAAGCGTGTCTTTCATTTTATGGTCATCTCATCAACTTTATCTTTCTGTGTGTCTTCTCAGATTGATGAGTGTATTCAGGGACCTTTCTGGGTCTCCTATTTGCTTCAGTCTCTCCAATCTCATATTAGTTATTTCGATCCAATATAACACTTTGTAATTAGAAATGATTTCCCCATACATAAGATAGTGAGGTCCCAAAGTTATAGGATTGACTGAAATTACAAGGTAGTTACAGGCAGAGCTGAACATCAAATCCAGAAATAATTTATTATTTACACTGTATGATATACAACCATTTGGGATACAGAGGAGAATTTTTATGGCTTAGACGATCCAAGGTGACTTGATGAAGAAAATGACATTTCAATTGGCCCCTGAAGAATGGAGATAGTGTGGACAAGCAAACATGGAAAAAGAGAATTCTAAGTTAAGGTGAGCAAAAACCAGGATATACCAGTTCAGAGAATATTTGCGGAAAGGCGAGTCTAGTCCAGGAGTCTGTAACATAATACACATGCAGAGAACTAGGAGAAGACAAGTCTGGTTATACAAACTAAGAATGAAAATTAGATTTAAAGAATGAATAAATAAAAGAATGGGTGGGGAGACAGAGTGAAAGAACAGTAAAAAAGAAAGGGAGAGAGAGAAGGAGGAAGGAAAGAAGTGAAAAAGAGAGAGAAGCAAAGATGAAATGAATATATCTGTTCAATAATATGCAAAATGATTGCCTACTATGTTTTAGGAATCTTGCTAGGACCTGGAACTACCAAAATCTGGTTTTAACTAGTGCAAATGAGAGAGCGGTTGCTGGCCATTCTAATTAGAGGAAGAGATGAATAAAACCACAGAGTTACCAAAATGTTTAGCAGTATGATAAAGATTATATAGTTTTTTAAATAACTAAATGTAAAAACATCAATATGGATAGATTTTTAAACTAAAAACTTAGTATTAAAAGTAAGTTGCAGAATGATTCATATAATAGGATACCACTTATATAAATATTTAAACACATAAAACAACACTAAAATGACTGTAGATGCACACATTTAATAAAAAAGAGGGTACCAACTGAAATAATATATACTAACCTAAGTAGTTTTATTTTTTTTGCAGAAGAAAAGAAGAATAGATTTTAAATCAATCCATATAATTTATTTTTGAATAAAATTGAGAGCTAAAGAAAGAATTGAAATAAATATGAGAAAATCTTAACATTTATGAATTCTGGATAGAAGGTATATGAGTATTTCTTATATTATACCCCTACTTTTCTGTGCACTTGAAACATTTGCCAGTAATGGCAGAAAGCAAAATGAACCAACAACACTATCCCACTGAAAAAAAAAAGGGAGAGTAAAAAAATTTTTAAATAACATTAAAATTAATATTCCTCAGCTTTTGCCACTAGTCAAAATAGAGTAACAGAGTTTAAATTTCCCATCCCACCTGAAACAATAACAGCAAAACAGGAAAAAATATATAACTCTGACACTCAAGGCATCGGACATCAGGAAATGAAGGGTAGTGTTCCCTAAGATAGAAAGTTGATGCAGTGAGCCCTATAATTACCCTAGTTTACTGTCTTGAGAGTTTTCAAGCCGGATTTCAGTAAAGGAAATCCAAACAGAGCTCAGAGATCTCCCTGAGCTGAGCAGATGGAGTCTGAGGAAGCCAAGGAAGCTAGAGTTCACAGGGCGGAGTGCCAGAGAGGAGAGGGCTGCATAGAAAGAGAACTTTGGGGCTGTGCAGATTGTTTGGTCCCCTCAAGCATTCAGCAAAGCACTGATTAACATATATATGTGAGGAAACTTTTTGAAGCCAGGGTAAAAACATCTCAAACTTCAGGGAAAAGTAATTAGAGCTTACACAGGGGAATAGTGCCTGTTCCCAGTAGCAGAATGGAAGTCCTTATAATTCTGAGGGATATAAGAATGCTAAGAAGGGTCTTGCCTCAGTAGAGGGAAGTGGGAGGTGGGGCGGTGGCAGGGAATTAACCTTTGACTAAATTCTGCATTGGTCTCACCTAACAAGTTTAATAGTGAAAACCAAAAAGATGAAATTATTTCCCAATAAATTCACTGTGTACCAGAACAAAACTAAAGTGTATTTTTAGGAACACAAAAGTATCCAGTACACAGAAAGGTAATATTTATAATAAAAAAGTTACCAGGCAAGTGAAGAAGCAAGAAAATATAACTTCTTAAGAAGAGAAAATCAAAACTGACCAAGAAGTGGTACAGGTGATAGAATTATTACACAAAAAATTAAAATAATTACTATCACTGTATTTCTCAATAATTAATAAGATAAGTAGATAGACAATCAATAAGGATATAGAATATTTGACTAACATTATCAACTAACTTGACCTAAAATAACATTTCTGGAACACTCTACACAACAAGAGCAGCACACATTCTTTTTAAGAGTGAATGGAGCATTTACCAAGATAGACCATAGTCTGAGTCATAAAACCAGTATCAATAAACTTAAAGGATTCAAGTCATATAAAGTCTGCTCTCTGATCACATGGAGCTAAATTATGCATCAATAACAGAAAGAACTCCAGAAAATCCCAAATATTTAGAAACTATATAACACACTTTTAAATAAATGTGGGTCAAAAAAGAAATCAAAAGGAATTAAAAAGTGTTTTGAACTAAATAAAATCACAACATATCAATATTTGTAAGATATCCCTAAACTATACTTGGTGGTGGTGATTTATAGCACAAATGCCTATTATATAATACACAGGAAAAAAAAAATTTCAAAGCAATGACCTCAGCATTAACTTTAAGAAACTAGAAAAAGAAGAGAAAATTAAGCTCAAAGGGAGAAAAAAGGAGATGCAGACCAGGACAGAAGTCAATAAAACAAAAATCAGAAAAACAATAGAGAAATTAATGAAATTAAAAGTTGATTCTTAGAGAAGACCAATAAATTTCTAGGCAGACTGATTAGGAAAAAGAGAGAGAAGACACAAATTAACAATATCAGAAATGAGAGAGATAACATCACTACAGATCTGGCAGATATTAGAAGGATAACAAGGATACATTATGAACAAGTTATGTCAATAAATTCAACAGCTTTGATGAAATAAACAAATTTCTTTGAAAAATACAAACTATCAAAGCTCATTCAAGAAAATATATAATCTGATATATTACATAATCTGAATATATACATATTATGAATGTGTGTGTGTATGTGTGTGTATAAATAGATGATAGATGATAGATTGATAGATAGATAGATAGATAAATATAAAATTTTAAAAAATTGAATTTTTAGTGAAAAACAGGCCCATAAGGGGGAAAAAAAAAACATTCTAGGTTCAGATGCTTTTTCTAAGACATTTGAAAACAGAATAGTTTTCAATTTGTTCAATGAGATAGGCATTTTTCTTAATATCAAAACAAGAAAGACACTACAAAAAAGAAAACTACAAACCAGTATTCTAACATGAAGGTAGATGCCAAAATTCTAAGCAATATTTTAGCAAATAAAATCCAATACTATATAAAAAAGAAAATGCATTATGACCAAGTGGCATTTATATTCCGGAAATGCAAGGCTGGTTATTCAGTCAGCATAATTTATCTTATTAAATAGCAACAACAACAACAAAATGATCATCTTAATAGCTGCAAGAAAAAAAAAACAAGGACAACAGCTCAAATAAATTTCTGATTAAAAACTCCCAGCATTTCTAGAAATAGAACTCAGTAAGAGCATCTGGGAAAAACTTACAGGTGATATACTCAATGATGAAGGACTGAATGGTTTTCTTCTAAGATTAGGTACAAGACAAGAATCTCTGTGCTCACTATTTCTATTCAACATTGTCCTGGATAGCCTGGTCAGAGCAATAAGGCAAGACAAAACAATAAAAGTCACCAGATTATAAAAGAAGTAAAACTGTTTTTAATCACAGAAAACATGATAATTTATTTAGAATAGTTGATGGAATCTACAAAAGGTACTAGAACTAATACGAGTTTAGCAATTTTGTAAGATACATAATCAATTATCAGAAATAAATATGCATATATGCTAATAATAGACAAATAAATTGAAATTAATAAAATTATAATGGTATTGAAAATATTACATACTTAAAGGTAAGTCTGACAAAAGATGTGCAAGATCTATACACTAAAAACTACAAAACCTTGCTAGAAGAAATTAAAAAGATCTAAATGTGTGGAGAGGTAACCTATGTTCATGCATGAGAAGACACTATATTGTTAAGATTTTAATTCTTTCCAAATTGATCTACGGATTTCTCTCAAAATCCTAGCAGATATATTTTGTAAAAATTGGGAAATGAAAACTAAAATTCATATGTAAATGCATAGTCCAGTAACATTCAAAGTGACTTTGAAAAAGAACAAAACTGAGTAACCAACACTACCTGGTCTCAAGAGTTATGATAATGCTATAGAAATGAAAAGCATGTGGTACTGGCATAAAAATAGATACTAGATTGTCAGGCTGCCAGATGCCAAGGTGGTCAGTTAAGACAAAGAGCCAAAATTAAAGTAAAAATCAAGTTTTCATTCATTTACTGTGACAGTGCAGTAAAGAGGAAAAAGAGAAAAGAGCTGGCTACCTGGCTTCTGGCACCTATTTTTCCCCAAGGCAAGGGTCAGATAATATGAAACACAAATGAGAGAAATTATCTCATTGCTATGAACTCTAAACAAGAGGCTCCTGCCTTTTTATGGGGTTGGGAGGTAGGAAGGCTGAGTGGAAAGCATTGAGTCAGAGTGAGGAAAATTCCTTCAGCCATACTGAGATTAATAGAGATTTATTATAGTGATTATGGTGAAGTTTATGTCAAAATTTAACAAACTGTACACTTTCAAAGTGAGTAATTTATTGTATGCCAATCATACTGCAATAAAGCTTTTTAAAAATTATTAATTTCTATTTGTGAAAATATATACTACTTTGTTGCTGAGAATTATCAAAGACAAGCCCTGAATTTCACATGCTGTTGGAAGGCAGAGAAATCAAGCTAATAACAAGTCATTCAGAAAATTCCCTAGGAATAGTAACTTATCTATAAATTCAATCTTTACCTTCACAGGTACCACTAGAGTGTTACTATTACTCTCTTCCTCTGCAAGTCACCTCTCGATGTCTCAAAACCAGCAGTTAGGCAATTATGGCTTACACTCTATTAGTTAACTCCAAATTTGGTCACAGAGACTTCCTTCAGTTTCATTTGGTTAACAAGAAGACTTTCCTGAAGACTTCAAGACAATTGACATAAATCACGAAACAAAAATCTAGAAAATAAATACATGATTACTATCAATGGAGTGCTGAGCTGGCTTCTACTGTCCCTTGCAAGCCAATTTTAAACGTTTGACAATTTTATAAGCTAGTGGCAAGAACCAGCTGCTATTAGAAATTAAATTATGTACTTTAATAATTAAATTACATTGAAAACAAAGATAATGAATATTCAAAACTCATTTCTTACATTACTATATATGCTATTATATGTGCTCTTGAATTTTACAACTCTTCCTAGCTCCAGATTCAGTGACATCATGTTTATAGTTTGAAATTGACCATGGTGGGAGTACTTTCAACACTAAAATCAGCAAATAACTACAAATCAAGACTTGATTTATCATCTTGTCGATAGTTAAGAAAATGATTTAAAATGTTAATAATTTAGATGAAATTAAAATGATATCATGATTTTAGTCATTATATTGTGAATAGCACACACACACACAAATGAGTAAATATTATTCCAGTGTTTGAAATCTATTATTTGGTTGAGCAAATAAATTGCTTTGGTCATCGACAAACTGAACTTGTGAGGAATGTTTTTATTGTATCACTTTTGTCCTACCCATTAACAAAAACAAAAATATCAACTGACATTCATATTGAAACCATATTCATTCATCAGTTGCAAATGAGAGTTGACTATACAAGACTTTAGCAAAAACCAATGAAAATATACATATACATTTCTTAGTAGTTGTAAAAACGAATTTATATCATTAAAATTTGTGACAAAACTAAGTACACAGAAACATACATTGACTTTTCCCAGAGAGCCAACTGCCAAAGATTTAGCAGTCTATCACTAGGTTACTTTCATAGCTCATAAACCCAGACCCTATTCAGAGGTTTTCTTCCTGGTTATCTTAGTCTGAGCCCCTTCCAGTCATTTGGTTGTAGATGCCACTTCAGTTTCCTCCACTTGGAATTGCCTATCCATGAAATGTAAACCATGAATAAGAGCATTTTATTTCTATTTCTATAACTAATCAGTCTCCTGGAGAAACTTTCTCAAAACAAAGCAATACTTAATTTTTAAAATGGCAGTTTTCCTAGAGTTATTTTTTCAGCTTCAACAGGTATCTTTTAAATAAATTAAAAACTCCAAAGGCAGAAATGAACAGATGGATAGATTTGCTGCATTAAAAAGCAATGCTTTGGAAGTATAAGAAACATCACTCACAAAGTGAAAAAGCTAATGATAATTTAGGAAAATATATGCAATGAATATTTCAGAGTTAGTAGCTTTAATCTATAAATAATTTTTATATATCTACAAGAAAAAGATGATACTCTGGTGGGGAAAAAAACAGGCAAATGTCAGGAACAGAAATTTCACAATAAATAGTTAATAAAATACAATAACTCTCATCAATAATAACAAGAAACTTTAAAATAAGATATCACATTCATTTTTTAATTTGAATAGTTTTAAATGATGATTTTGGAGAAGGTGATAATAGGGAAATAAAGGGACTCTCAAGTACTTTCCCAAAGACACCTGATTGAAGTAATTGACACTTCTGGAGGGCTCTTTGGCAATGTTCTTCATGTTTCTTGACCTCGCACTTTCACTTTTAGTAATTCAAACTAAGGTCATGTTTAAGGACATATGGAAATATATATCTAAGAGAATATTTGTCACAACTTTATTTATAATGATGTATTTATTATATGCATATATAGACACATATATTTAATAACAAAATATAACTATTTTATGATATTTTAAATAATTTATATGTCTAACAAGAATGAATTGGCTAAATTATTTATATACATATACACCACTAAGCAACCACAAAAATTATGTAATGAAATATTAATACCTGTCATGGAATGACTTTAATAATATATAACATCTTGGTTGACAAATAGCAGATTTTAAAACTATCTACAGTATTACCTCACTTTTGACAGAAAGGTATATATATACACACGCATACAGACACAATAATATTTTGAAGGATATACTAAAAAATGTTAACTAAGCTTTTACTTTGGGAGGTTTTATTTAATTATTTCTTTATTTTTTCCTATGAAGATTTATTTGTTCTGCACTAAATGAGCATGCATTACTTGTATAATAGTATATAAAAACTTATCTCTACACTTTCAGCACTTCATGAGCTTTTATAACCAGGTGATCTGAGGACTTGTTAGTGCTCAGATTCTTTGTAATTGCAGCTGTTTTGCTTAGAGATGCATTTGGAAGCAGCTCAGCAGGGTGAGTATGACCTAAGAAGGCACTCCTGGATGGAGGAGAATTCCTTGTGTTTGTACTTTTTCTGGCTATTCAAATGTTGCTCTGGCTTAAGTAGCAGGTGGGGTGGCTGTGCTCTTCTGTGCTTTGCTTTAGTGTGGAAATGAGAAGAGAGACTGACTCATCTTACTGAATCATTTTACTGGGAATGTGACTCAGTGTATGGCTACCCTAAGGTATTTCAGCTGTGATTGGGTACCTGGGGGGTGTTTTATTTTACCATGCTAAAAGATACTTTTCCAGCCCAAGTGAAAGGTTGTGAATGACAGGGACAGAGACCACACTCTCTCATTTACAAGAATTGGGGCACCCTGACCTCCTGTGTTTGTACCCTTTGGCATCTCTGGGCAAAAAGCTTCAGGCTTCTGACCTGGGGTTTGGATTTCGGCTACAGGACATCTTATATTTAAACCATCTCTAAATTCTATTCTTTAAGATTACCATGAAAGGCCCGACAAAGTAACCTTTGGGAATTAAGAGACTGTGTGGAGTTTGCTACTTAAGACATTTGGAGGCTCGTTCTACCTCTCCGTGTGAAGTGACATTTAGCAGGATCTGTGTCCTACGAACAGCCTCTTCATCATTTCTTTAGTTGAATCTACTGACAAAGCCATAATTTAAAGAAATTAACTTACTTTTCAATTCGACAACTTATACAAAATTTCAAAAAAAGGCCAGGGGCTGTGCTAGATACTGAGGATAGAAAAATGATTAGATGAAGACTAGAGGTCAACTCTAAGATAGAGTCCACAAGAGACTTTATGTGAATGAATCTGGAGTGTTCATAAAGTCTGGAAACATACATGTATATGTTTAATAATCTAATCACAATGTCAGCCACTTCTTCATTATACTAAACTAATAACATAACATCATCTACGTCTACAGGCTTAACAGACACCTTGTTGAATATATGAAAACCATGGTGGTAACGGTAGTTTCCAGCGAGTGTTTGATTCTGCTTGGTGGAGAAGAGTCAGAGAAAGACAGAGAAAGTCAAATTAAATTGGCCCTTAAAGGATAACTAGATGCTCATAGAGAAGGGTTTTCCACGTAAAGGAAACAGCACTTGAAAGGGAACTTGCCCCAGTTTGTTTGAGGGTAGAGGTCATAAGAGCTTTTCAAGAAGTGGAGATGAAGAGTAGGGTTTATTGAGATTGGGAGGCTGAGATATTGAAAACTAACTGAAGAGCTCTTCATTTTCCTTTCATTCATGACCTTCCACCTGCAGCCAGTGGTATGATAATCATCAGATTAACTCTGGTTTGAAACATAACAAATAAATGTTTGGAGAATGGGCTAGACAGTTAACAGTGGTGGCAGCTGGTATTTAGGAAGCATTAAGAGCAGATCAAAGATATGCCTGCTTGATAATCCGTAGTGACTTTCAATTAATTAATCATAAACCTCTTCATCTCACCCAGTGCCTGGAATAATCTTCTGCAGGGCCAGGGTCAGATGGGAGGATTTTTATAGCCAACGTTCTTGAGTCTGAGACCTGGAGGCCTGGTCCACTCAAAGTCCATGAGAGTAAGATCAAAAACCAAGTGCAGGGTTCAGTGGTAGAAACTGAAGAAGAGGTCTCAGAGACTCACCTGGCAGCACTCTCTCCCCCACTCTAGACTTAAGAAATTCAAATCTTAATTATATAAGATCCTCAGATTTATATACTTCTGGTCTGCAGAACATGTTTTGAGTAGAAAAGGTCTAAACTGCTGATATTCTAACTTGGATGTACATTGAAATTAACTGGAATGTTTTTAAAAAAATTGATTTCTAATCTCTGGGACACATCTGAAGATATTCTAATTCAATTGGTGGTGTCGAGCATCAAAGGACAGAAGATGGAAGAGGTAATCAGGAAAACTGTTACCAAGAAACAGTTTCTAGGTGTCAGTACTAAATAGAAATGTGGATTGGAGGAATGAATGGGAAGACGATGGATAGATGGACAGACAAATGGATGGATGGATAGATGGATAAGAGGTTAGAGAACTATGAGATAAAAATCTAACATTTTGATCAGAACCTTTGGGGTGTGCTCCTTCATGATAACTTGGACCAGTGTTTCACACAGCACTGTTTTCAGACTAAGTAATAAGTATGCATTTTAAAATGTAAATTCTGGCCACTCCCCACATATTGAATCAGCATCTTTAGAGGTGAGAAGAAGTAATCTGTATATTCTATACAGGCATTAGGAAAACTTTATGTATAGTAAAGTTCATGACTGCTTGTCTAGATAGAGTTTTGGCTAACTGTAGAAGGGCTATCTAAATTGAAGTGTTTTTCATGAAGAGAGTTTTTGTTTATTTATTTGGGCAGGACAGTTCTTCATCGTCCAATATTGACTATGCATTGGAAAATGATTGGATTCCCTGGCTGTCACTACTGAATGCTGGTAACATACCCCAGTCATTGTGACAACCAAATACCTTCTCGTGCATTTCCAAATGGCTGCCTCCAAGTTGCAGGTCTTTAGCTGGAACTCCCAGCTTCCTTGCCAGGATTACTGGAGAGAGTGGTCAAGCATACAGAGCTTTGTCTATGTTTAACACTTGACTATGTCAGAGACAGAGTTTGTGAAAATCAAATCATACCACCTGAAGCTGTGAATATAGGCAGGTGGGAAGTTGTGGAGTAGAGTGCAAAGAACAAAAACTGTGATGAGAAGGCTTGGGCTTAAGGCCACTCCCTAGCTGTGTGGCTTCAGATTACCACTTGTTTTGTCTGGGATTTTCCACTCTATCGAATGGGAATAAAAATGCTTGGTTCAGTTGTCTCACAGGACTGTTGGGAGATGACAAATACTGGAACAATTTAGATATCATAAAATTTCGTTTAAATGAAACTTCATATTTCTCTAAATAATTACTTTTCTCCTCATGATATGAGAAGTCTCTGAGTCTCTAAAGTGGATGTCAACTCATACTCTAATATTGTGTATTTTAGAAAGTTTTCTGCAGCCCTCTCTGTCCCAGCCAGCAAGCCCTCCCATGAGTTGAAATATCTGTGTTGAGTTGCTCAAATAAAAATAAACTGCAGCTGCAATTTTAAAAGTTGTTCTTGTTTCTAGCCCCTGCATCCTAAAGCCTCTTAGAATTTCCCCCATACACAATCAGGAGCAGGTTGTCAATGGGAAACTCCCCGAAGTCCCCCACATAGCTTTTTTTTAGCTTGCCTTCGATAGTTATATTCCTTTTTAGCTATCTTTTCCTGTGGGTCTTTTCTTGCTCTCATATATGTTGTGAAATGATAATTTATGCTTTTGTGCCAAACTCCATCCATTTCCCCTTTTATATCTGCGCTTCTCTGGCTCTTTGTCCCAGGAGGCTGACTCTATGAACTACAACCTGCCTTCTACTTTCCTGTTGGGTTCAACCAGTAAGTAGCCCCAGAAGGGAGTCAGAAGTGGGGAAGAGAGTGAAGTGAGGTTCTCTATTTCTCTGGTGACCACATCCTGCAAAGTTTACCCAGGCTGGTTGTGCCCCTCCACAGAAGGTCACTTGCTCATTTTAAAGCAGCTGCTCTGCAGGCTTTTTTTTTTTCCAGGTGAATTTCTCCCTCCTCTTGAGTCCTTGGGTCTTGGATTGGGACACTGCCACAGCTGTAACTCTCACTTTCAGCACTATTTCTTGTGTTTCCTCAAAATTATACCTACACCTTTATATATATTCTTTTTGAGGATAAACCCTCTTTGAATTATCTTACTTTAGGGCATCTGTATCCTATTGGGACCTTTTCTGACACAGTGGCTCAACAAAAAGTACACTGGATTTTGAGTTTGATTAAGGTCTCTAGTATCTTTCCTTATAAGGGCACTAACCCCATTATGAGGTTCCCACACTTATAACCTCATCTAACTTTACCTCCCAAGGGCCCCATCTACAAATATCATCATATTTGCTTCAGCATATGAAGGGGGAGGCACATTCAGTCCTTAACAGATGCTTTCTTTGAGAGGGGTCAGGAAATATTAATTTAAAACTGTATAGTATCAAAACCTAACTCCTGGTATGATGGCTTTGTCATCATTACTTCTCAACTGTGCTCAGTGTGCCCCTCAACCCTCTGTGCACTACTGCTTTCAGGGAAAGTTGGAATGTTTATAAGATTAAACTTTAAGGATCATCAGCAAAGGATAGGGTGGCAAGCTCTTCTCCTGGGAAGTCTACTTTAATTAATTGCTTTGATTGATTTTTAATAATAATTCTTATGATAACTTAATCCAGAATTAATATTTTGACAGAGAAGTAGGACTGGGTGATGATATAAATGACTTTCAAGGAAGCAGGAAGATAAAATTCTATGAGAACAACATCTATGGCCATGCCATCCTGAACAAGCTCGATCCATCTGTTCTTGGAAGCTAAGAAGGGTCGGGTTTGATTAGTACTTGTATGGGAGACCACCTAGGAAGAACAGGTGGTATAGGAATGAAAAAAAAAATAATAATAATTGTAAGCTGACAAGTTCCTTGCAATCTGAGAGGTTAACCAAGGCTTGCCTTGCCTAAAAAAAAAAAAAAAAAAAATGATTATGAGAACAGTGAAATGAATATATAATTGAAAGGAAAAAGTAGAATGATTTATTATTTCTAAATATTAAGGAAGCACTTGCTCATGTATTTTTTGAAAGATGAGTTTGTTTATGAAATTACTATGCTATTAATATTCTATTGGATTCATTTAAAAATATTGTTTAAAAGTAATAGTTTTATTTATAATGTCAGTGTTTACAATACTCAGAAAAGTATTACATTTCCAACTTACAATATATGTTTAATGTAAATTTAAAACTGTGAAGAAAGGTAGATAATTTTCCAAAAACTATGCTAAGAGACATATTTCAAACTCTTTGAAGGTCAATACTTTGAAGCAGTGTTTCTCAATGTTTGGTACTAGACTAGCGACATCAGTATCACTTGGTACTTTATTAAAAATACAAATTTTATCCCAGACTTACTGAATAAAAAGCTGTTGGTGGGACTCAGAATCTGCATTTTAACAAGACCTACAGGTGATTCTGAAGCAGGCTAAATTATGAGAAATATTTTCAAAGCCTTCTATAACTCTTTTGTGGAATGTATGTCCTTTGCTCCGTTTGCCTTCCTTTTTCAATTTCTCTTTTCTATAGGAAACAGTAAAGTTAATGAACAGTGTAGAATTTAGAAACCCAGGTGGTTTATAAAGTGTTCAGCTGGTAAGGACCACTCTTAGCTACTGGCTGAAATGTGAAGGTGAAGTGATAAAGAATTAGACTTTAAAGAGCAAGTGGTTCCGCAATCCTTTAATTCTCGCTGGATTGTTGAAAGCTGATTAAAAGGCCGGATAGTTACACATTATGGTTCTCTGGATAAGTTAACTGTCCATTATGGTTCTAATTGTCACTTTGAATCAAGGCAGTGACTTAGCGACTGCCTCCAGCATTTAACCAGAGTCCTGACCACTCTCCTAGGCATATTGTAATGCAAGTATCAACTATTGGGATAAATGAGAGGCTATTCTGAAGAGTGAGAAAGTCTATGCTCTTTGCCATCATGCTTCCTTCACATGTTTGCTGATTCCTATATCCAAGTATCTAACATTAACTTGGAGAAAGCGAAAAAGATCAATAGATGGCCACTAATAGTGTTAATTATAGTAATTGTGCATGGAGACTATGTTGGATGTGTCCATGGCCATAGCTGAATTTGTAGTTTGGTGTTCTTCAGATTCTGACTCTCTTAACATTTTACCTAGAGCCATTCTTGGCCAGGCCTGACTTTTTTTCTGATTCCTATAAGCCAGACTCTATCACAGTTTCTAACGACTCCAGTTTTTGTCCTGGAGGAAAACAAAACAGAGAAGGGGGAAGAGGGAGGAAGAGGAAAAGGGGGAGGTGAAGGAGGTGGCGGGTGGAGGAGGAGGAGGGAGTGGAGAGAAAGGGAAAGAAACGTTCTCTTTCCCGTCTCTGATGCCAAAATCTTCTCCTTCCTCTTCCTGCATTCTGGATATCACTCACACAAAACTGTCTCATGTCCATTCACACAAGATTGGAGGACAGAAGGAAAAGAGAAACCATTTTATTTTGTGTCTAGCCATACCTCAAGTAGTGACAGCAGCCATGGCAGTCACTGTGGATTAGGATACCTCCCAAGCTGGTGTGATTCCAACAGAAGAAGCAATGGCAACACCAGAAGTATAGGTGGCATAGTGCTCTTAGAATTTTAGGGACAACAATGACAATAGATTTTGTGCTTGGGGCACCTACTTTGTCAATTGGAGTAGAGGCTCTTAGTTTCCTGTAAAGCAGGAGAAGAAGAAGTGTCAACCAGAGTGGACCAACAGTGAGGGCCCTAGCAGCCTCACTGACACAGCTAACATGGATGGTACATTTACTCTGGGTAACAACAGTTTCCTTTTCGCTCTTCTAATTCTTGAGATAGTAGTTTCTAACCTCTGGATGAACTTCTTCTTTCTCTTTTAATCTTCCAACTATTTTGATATTTTTATAACCAAATTCTTGTAATAAATCTTCTCAGTTGGACATATGTATAGTGGCTCCTAATTTCCTGAATGGATGCTTGTTGATATAGTGCATTAGAGACTGTTATCTAAGCATAAATCCAAAAACACACACTTGTTGCCATTGCTGTTGCTACTACATGAGGCACTTTTAAAGACAAAGTGAAAGGATCTTTTTCTGCCCTTAGCTTTCCAATCTTCCACAAAATGCTTCTCATTTACAGACTCTAGCCAGATGTCAGCTGGCAAGGCAATAAGAGAAATGCTAGCTTTTAGCCCCCTGTGTTACTTAAAAGGGGAAGGGATGGAGCAAAGACAAAAACTTGCACATTTATTCTTCTCCGACAAAAAGTAAACTTTTTGATTAAAATAATTTAGACAGTTTTTTCTCAATTATTTTCTTAGTATTAGAACTACATCTGACAATTAATACTCACTTGTAAATTTTTGTTTAACAAGTTATCATGATTCTTAAATAAGAAAATTTATTGAGAGCTTTAAAAAATTCCTTGAGTAACAAGTCAAGGAGACAGAATTCAAGCTTAGGTCCAGTTGATATGAAATTATACAAATTTTCATTTGTTTAGAACAATTATGCTAAAGCTGTGCTGGTGAAGCAGAGGTAGAAGAGTAGACTGAAAAGAGCTCTTGAATGAAGGGTAAGAAACCTAGGTTCCAGATTGTGATCTGCCTTTCTTGACCAAGTGAACTCACTTTACCTTTCTGAGTCTTAATCATTGAGTCAACGAATTGTTCCTAAGTGCCTTCTTTGTGTCATATTATGAAGATATGATAATATACAGCACAAATTGTCATTTGCAATGATTCACTAAGCCCTGTTAATTCAGAATATATCCCAGATCTCTAAACGATATCCATTTCCTCTGCCATGACCAAGTCAAGCTGCCATTATCTTGTCTTGGGTTATTTCAATAGCTTCCCAATTCATCACCCTGCTCCTAATCTTACCTCTTTCCAACAGGCTTCCACACAGTAGCCAGATTAGAAGATCATTTTTTAATGCAAACATGATCATAGTACTCTTATGTAAAACCTTTCTTTGGATTCCCATCCTTAATAATTTCTTCAGATCTTGAATGATCTAGCACCACTATAACTCACTAACATCATTTTATACTGCTTTTCTGTTCATTCTGACATGCTATACTTGGTTACTAAAAGAAAACCAATTCATTTTTTTTCTAAAGACCTTCTCATATGTTTTTATTCCTTCTAATAGGTGCTTTTACCTAGGATTCACTGCTTATCCTTCAGATCATCACTTAAATATCTGAATTATGGTCCACCATTTTTAATATAACACTCTTCATTTGTAGCACTTCCCTACAGATTTATAACTATGTTTTATAATAATTTGTTTAATACCTTTCTTTCTTACTAGAATGAAAGTTCCACAATAGAAGGAAAACTATGTTTTGGGCATAACAAAATCTCCTGTTGTATAGCCCAGATGCTAACTACATAAACATCTCTTGAGTGAATGAATGATTAGGAAGTCATTAAAGGGCTTTCAGTGGAGAAGTGGCTTAATCTGATGTACACTCTTGTGTAAGGTTTCTCTGAATTGCTTTTCCAATTCAAAATGAGGATTGGATGATATATAAAGTTCCTACCATTTTCACATTCTAGGATTTTATTCTCCTAACTCTATGAAAATATTCTTAAAATTCATCTGTTTCACTTATTATGCCTTGCCTGTGACATGGGTAAAATATTGGTATTAGAGATCTTTTTTTATGAAGGAGAAAAGTGGAGTTGAACTTGCTTAGTAGCTCATAGCAAAGAACCTAAAGTCTGTATCACCAGACACAGGATTATGGATGTGAAGTCAAGTGCTACATGAATAATATCTTGTTGATTTCCAAAATGGACATTTTTTTCCCCTTTGACATTCCTTTCCATCATAATGACTGGCAAGCTTAAAGAGACATCTCAAATTCTTCAAGAATGCTCTTGAATGCAGGCCCACACATATTTGATTTAGATGACTAGAACCCTTAGCATTTTTATTTAATCTCATTAGATGAGGACATGCAAAATCCATGATTTGTAGAGGTACCTACTTAGATTAGATGACATTTTTAGAGGGTATTAAATTTGGAAGAAAAGTAGCAGCCATCCAGCCACAGTCTAGTATGTAGTTATACATTTACTGACTCAGCAAACTTTATTGTTTACCAAACACCAGACACCATGCTGGGTGCTGTGAACACAGAGATAGGCTACATATGGGGAAACAAAGGAAAAACAGCTGCAAATTTTGACCCTTTTCCATGATAGCAAGAATGGGCAGACTTTGTCCCATGGCCCAAATCTGTCCAGCCTCCTGTTTTTGTGCATAAAGTTGTACTAGAACTCAGCCATGGCCACTTGTATATTGTCTAAACTGATATTATGCTATAATGGCAGAGATGCAACAAGAAACATGTGGCTTACAGCACCAAGAATTTTCACAATCTGAACCTCTACGGAACGTTTGCTAAGTTTTATTCTATGATACAAAGTCTGTTCATGAGCTGCTTCTAGAAATGATTTTCAAGTGATAATTGTGGAAGTAGTGAGAAGTGCTCTTTCCTTTTTAGACTGAAATTTCCATAAGCTATTTCCTTTACCTGTCTAACAGAGACAAAAAGCCAGTGTAGTTTGGTAGGGTGTAGAGTTGAATGAGACAATCTTAGGGAATTTAGGAGATTAATTCCACAAATACAGAAATAATTACTACTTGAAAGGTTACTTTCAATCCTAGTGTATTAATGTAACTTAGCATCCATTTTTTAACTCAATTTAATTTGGATCAATGTAACAATAAGAGACGTATTTGTTTCTGATTTTTGGCTGTAGAGAGCATCAGTGAAGTAGGCCTTGGCTGTTGTGCTCTACTGTGTATTCAGCATTAGCATTGTTGAACTATGTAGGGACACTGAGGCAGGTCCATGCCCAGATGAGGTCTCCTTGATGAGCAACTTTTCCTCAAGGATTCCTGAAAGTCTTGTTGAACTTTCCTTATAATTTATATCTTAATTTTTTCTTTTTTTTCTTCTATCTGTATTATAGTATAATTGATAAAATTATAAGATATTTAAAGTATATATCATCATAATTTGATATAATGCATACATTGTAAAAGGATTCCTCCCATCTAGTTAACACATCTATTGCTATATATATTTGGTGAGAAAATGTTACCCTCCTAGCAAATTTCAATTATACAGTACAGAGTTATCAGTTATAGTCATTATGTTATACATTATATCCTCAGACCCACCTAACCTTTCTTCCTTCCTTGCCTCTCACCTTCATCTGAGGTTGATTTGAATTATGCAAGATATTCCCTCCAAAGTAAAAGAAAAAAGCATGCTTTGTCTTATAACCCACACCATATAGAAAGAAGCACAACACATGGTAGGCTTCTTTGGATTTTGAAGACAAAACATACACCTAAGAATACTACTCTGGCCCAGATACTGAATGATAGGGAAGTCTGCCAGCTTTGAGAGGGGCCTAGAGCAGGAAAGGGTTCTGTAACAGATTTAGACCACAGTAGAATCAGTTTTGCCACTTAGGGTAAACGACCCAGTGGACTTTATGATGTTGAAGGTGTCAGTGATAGGAAAAAATGTAGTATGAAGCTTAAAGCAATTCCACTTTGAGATTGTACCATAGGCCCTTTGGATTCTGACGCAAGGCTGTGCCATCAATAGTTGAGAATTACATATCCTTTGAATAAAAACTCTTGGCATGCTACTGGTCCTTGGTAAAGAAAGAATGTTTGACCATGGGTTACCAAGTTATCATGAATCTGGAACTGTCTGCTATGATCTGGGTTCTCAGACACCACCAAATATAGAATCAGATAGGCCTAGCAGTCATTAGAAATTGGAAATGATACATGTGGAATTCAGCCTGAGCAGTTACTCTTTTATCACTTGTACTTATGATCATTTGGGGGATCCTGAATGAGGGGGGGAAATCCATGCTTGCATTACAAATTAATCAGCTTGGTTTTGGGGTACACACACGCAAAAACCAAAAGATGGTGCTTCACTAAAACCATATTCAGTGGTAGCCCTTAAAGAGAGTTGAGGAAAAAAAAGGTTCCCAGTGCACAGAGCTAAGCAATGAACCTGGTTTTACATATTATGTGGAAAGGAATGTGACCCTTTTAATAAATACATAGATCCCTGAGTAGTAGCCACTACTAATAACCTAGCTGTCTGGCTAAGAATATCGGAAAAACAGAGATCTAAGGTACGGATTTAGAGTATGGCTGGGATGTATAAGGGTATACGCAAAGTGGGAATATATTTGCATCACTTGTCAATGCCTACCACACAGCTAATAGTTAATATTTGTTACATAATTATCTTATTTAATCCTTAAAATAAATCTCTAAGATAGTTCTTGATAGTTTCCCAGTTTGAGCTAAGGAAACTAAAGCTATAAGAGGCTGAAAATTTGTCCAAGATTATTCACTGCAGCAATAGTTTTAGTCCCACTAGTTCAACTCCAGAGATCATGTACTTAATCATTGTGTCAATTATTTCATTGCAAATATTAATTTATACATTTTGGTATCATAGGAGGCTTTAAGCTCGATTTTACTAGCTAGTACAGAGTCTAGCAGGTTTACTGAATTTATAAACAGAGAAAAAAAGGGGGTCCAGACTTGGGCAGTGCATTTGATTTCCGAACTTTATGAGGAGTAGTAGCTAAGGTGCCATCATGACTTCTAAATTTTAGCTTCTCATTTCACTGGAGAAACAAACAGCACATTACATGGTATTTTAGTTATGCACTTTTCTATTTTTTTTTTTATAATTTGGTGTTCCAATGATCTAATGCTGAGTGATAAATTACCCCCAAAGCTAAGTGACTTAAAACAACAACCATTTTATATTATATCTCATGATTTTGTGGGTCAGGAATTCTGGAATGTGTTCAACTAAATAACATTTCTGCTCCACACGGCATTAACTGAAGTCATTTGATCATGTTTAACTGGCAGATGACTGACTGGTCTAGAGTCCCTTAGACAGATTCATTTACATGACTCGTGCCTTGGGGGTGATGGCAGGCAGGCTAGGATTAGTTGAGACTATTAATGAATGAACCTACACATGGCCTTACCGGAATGGTGACTTCATGATAGTTGATGTTCTTCATGGGAACTCAGGGCTCCCAAAGAAAATTTTCCAAGTGGCCCAGTTGTAAGAATTCTTGTGACCTAGTCTTACAAGTCCCAAATATCACTTCTGTCACATTTATTGGCCATGCAAATCACTAAGGCCAGCCCATGTTCAAGGAGAGAAGAATTACTCTTTTTCAGGGGGAGAAGTCATAAGTGTTTCATGGCCATTTTAATCAACTATGCTTAGTTTTATATCTGAAAAGAAGTTTTCTTCAGGTCTCACCATTAGACAATCATTAACTGCTTGTGTGGAAAGACAACAGGGAAGATATCCCCTATCCTATATAGTCCTAAAATTATATACTATTAGAAAAAAAAAAAGGAGACAATTTTTTATTCTTATATTTAGGTGCTTATTCAGTTCCTACTCTATATACAGAGTAGTGTCTAGGGGCAATTAAGCAGAGGGGTGAGGAAATCATTTATACTCCCTGACCTTCAATCTTCTTATCTGTAGAAAAGGGGGACAGATATACCTGTCTAAAGTTCAAAAGTTCTTATTAGGCTCCCAAAGTATTATTAATTCATGGGATGATATCATGTATTATTAACTACTTGTTTAAAAAGCAGACTTTATTAATGTAGCTATTAAGTGAAGAAAATAAGACACAAAGTAGGATATGATACAACTACACACACACACACACACACACACATCTAATATGGGATGTAGGGGCTTCCTTAAACTGTCATAAACTGGAGTCATATTGTTTCAAAGGAGAGAAAGATTGTACCTGGTTGCAACAGCAGGGAAAGTTTTATTATTGTTATTTAAATGATTCCACTATTTCAACAATGCAGGAATCTAATGGGCAATATTATACTAAAGTTTGGAGAAGTCAAAAAGTCTCTTTAGCCCAGTCATAACTGGAGTGTTTTGAAATAATGCTGCACTGGGAAAAGTAGTTTGGCTTCTGGAAATGCATCTGGATAAGTTAGCACTGTTATTAGATTTGTTCTGTCTTTAATCCTAATAATAAGATGAGCAGACTAATCTGATGAAGAAAGCTAAGGTATCCAAGATTTCATCAGAGTGGGTTGCACCCTTGGTCCCTGGGAATTTTTATCCTATGGTTCAAGGCCCAGGGTGCCTATCTGGTAATCAAGAGCCCCGGTGCCTCAGTCATCAATTCAGTTCCATATGGCAAAGGAGCATATTTCTTGCATAAAACGCACCTTACTGCAGCGAATTGACTCAGATGTGGTATTTTAATTGGCATTAAACAGAATTATTATTTAATTAAAGCAGAGGCTAATTAATTTTCTGAGTCATTGTGCAAAAGATGCTGCATTCCAGTCAAAACCGATTTAGTTGAACAACATCAAATACTCAATTTGGTGCCTTCAGGAGGTCTATTTTGTTTCTTTTGTTTCTTTTTTTTATCCAAATAGATACCATTTTTAGGATCATTTAAGATATGACACTAGATTCATTAAATGTCATAGTGAGAGGGGACTTTACAGAGCTCCTCCAGTTTGGATATTTTGTAGATGGGAAAACTGAAACACAAAGAGTGAAAAGCAGTTATCCAAGATCACAGACCTAGTTAGGGCCTGGGACTAATTACTCCTGACTGGCATTCCATTTCACCATACTTCAAAACATGAGCTTTCTGAGAGAGGACCAATGGCATACTAGCACTAGAAGCAACCTCACAGACCACCCATTCAGTGGCCTCACATTATTGTTTGAGAAACCAAGGACCAGTGAAGAGAAACATTTGCATTGGTCACACAGGTGAGCCAGGACGATAGGCTCAATGTATCCTCTGGTAATCTGTCTATCATAGATACCATGGTCTCTAGAGTAAGACCCAGAGAGTGGATGACCCTATTGTGTTGAAATATGTGGATGTGTCCTGTAGAACTATTTTTGTGATTACAGTGGGGGAAAAAATAATCAAGTGATATATAAGGCTGGCTCACAATCTTCCTTAGGCCTTATGCCTAGTACTCTGCCTAAGAGAAGCTTTACTCTCTTAGAGACCAGTTCTTCTATGAAGACTTCCTAGGGCCTATGGTTATCTTCCTCCCATTCAGTGTTCCCTCAGCATTTAGGTTCAATCTGCATCTCACCACACACTTTGAACCTGCTTATACATTTCTTACATTGGATTCTCTGTCATTAGTTTTAAAAAGACCTGAAATGCAATAGATTAGCAAGGACTAGAGAGCCAGAATGTGATGGCTACTTAATTGGCATGGGGTAGTCAAAGAATTTCTATTGTCAGATGGAGCAGGATTTGAATCCAGACTCTCATTCTTACTGACTTTCTGGCATTCTGAACTTCAATTTCCTCACCTAAAAATGGTCATTATAATACCGACTTCACACATTGTTGTAAGGACAAAATGAGGCAAACATATAAGCCACTTACATAATGCCTGGCAAATAGTAGGTATCCAGGCAGTCAAACCTAGTTTCCATATTGCCTCACAGCATATGGGGAAAATGCTCCGGAATCACTTTTTAATTAAAGAGCAAGGCCTCTAACATTCCTCAAGGTTTTCATTCTTTGCAACTTTGCCATATTGCTGGACAGGCAGAAAGAGCTGTGCTTGATGCTTCTGTCACACTCTATCTAAAATTTCTTCATTGATATGCAGTTCTCTGAACTTTTTAAAAAGGGAGTGGCTCCTGCAAAATACATATACTTGTTTCAATCCTAATTTAGGTTTCCATTTCTTCTCTGAATTAAAACAAAAGAGAAGCCAGTGGCAATCCACCTTTGAAAGCTCCTGGCATATCTCTATCTTTCACACAGAGAGATGAAGGGCAGCATATGCCAGCAATTAAAGCCAGAGGGTAGGTAGAAGTCTGTTCTTATGTCATGAATTTAGCTGGGGTAAAGAAACTCACTCCTTTCTGAAATGGCTGCCTTCATACAGCACAACTTTAGAAGTTAGTTATTGGTTACATGTAATCCCCAGCCATGCCCTGGGGAACAAAGGGCTGTTGCCAAGTTGTTCCTTCAGGAGCACTGTGGATCAGGGTGAGTATGTAATGAAGGGAGATAGGTGAAATCTGTCAGCAATGGTTGCATCAAGAGTTTATGGGTTTTCCCCCTATACTCAGACCTCCCCAATTTGGGGCTGTTAGATTGCTTGGGCTTATTTCAACGATTGGTCTGGATCTTCAGGTTCTTACAAAGGGCTTAGGGGACATGATAACTGCTGTGGCAGAGGAAACAACACTTAATAAACTTCAGGGATAACCCAATGAGGAAACATGACTCTTCTTCAATAGACCTAAGGGCGATTGAAAAATCCAGGGTGTAGGGCTGAAGAGTGAGCTGTGGATCAATCTAGAGACAAGTAAAGGCAAGGCCGAAACAAATAATGAACTCCCTTACAGAAGAGTTTAACTCCTCAGGCACAGAGCAAGGGATTAACACGTTGTTCCCATGGGGTAAGGCTGTAAATCTGGATGCCTCAAGGCAGCTTTACCAGGAATGATTCCCACAGCTGAGGCAAAGAAGATCAGCTGTTTCTTATGAGGTGAGACAGCTCTTCCTCCTCTCTTAACTAGCTGAGACCTCACCTCCTCTTCTTCAATACCCACACTGAGAGGAAGCGTCAAGACTTTCCCAGTAACCAAAACCAATAAGGGTCCATTTAAACAGCAAAAAAAGTAGAAATACTGTGAGTTTTGGAATAAGAAAGAACCAACTTTGAATTTTAGTTTCTTTTTAACTAGGAAGTAACTTTGGGTGAGTCACTTAATTCTTAGCCTTCATTTTCTCAGTTGTAAATAGAAGAGAATAATATCTACCACAGGCTGGTGGTGTGAGGATCAAATTATATCAGAGATGTAAATAGAAATTCTAGAAAGCATGGCTAATGAAAGAAATTACTCTCTCTTCTTTACTTAGCCAATTACTTTTTTACTCTTTTCACTGTTTACAAATGTTGAATGATGACTGAGTCAAAGGAAAAAAGGAAGTAAAGATATCTAAGTTGCAAAAAATAAAAATAAAATAAAAAGAACTTTCCCCCCAAAATGCTTAAATTTTCTTTCCTCCGTGGCAAAGAAAGTGTTGGGTGGAATTAATAACTTACCAGGTTTTTCTTTGTGCCAGGTGTTTTGCATATATTATCTCACTTGATCCTCACAAAAACTCTTTAAGTGGGTGCACCCATTTCCATTTTACAGATAAGAAAAATGAACCTCGAAGAAGCTCGGTCACTTACTCAAGGTTGCACAGATAGCAAGTAGAGATGCTGTGACTCCTGACCTCAAGCACTTTCTACTCACCATACTGCCTTAAGCAGTTCACAGATCCTTTGGGATGACAAAGCAAACACTTATAATGTAGTGGTCCAAGAAAGTGCAAAGAAGTGGGGAGAGGAGGGCTGGTGCAAGAAGTCTTTCTGGAGGAAATTTGAAATGGGGTTTGAAGAGTAGGTATGATTTGGGCCAGCACAAAAAAAGGGTGGGGGGATATTCCAGACCTGGGTGAAAAAGAAAAAATAGACAAAGGCTCAGAAATAGTAAGATACAGAGAATATTCAGGTGATTGTGTCTGAATGCATACTAAATACCTCAATTCCTGAAGTCACTTTCACAATGGCTTTTAAAGTCCTTAATCCTTTTCCTGGTTTTCTGAAATAAGAAATCCTGAATCACACATGGGTCAGAGGTCAGTGGGGAGATGATTTGCAATCCATGCTGTGTAGACGATTCAAGAAATTGTGAGGAGCCCCTACAGAGGTTGCCTTGAGAAGCCTTGGAGAGAAGAGAGAATACATCCTTACTGCAACTCAAGTATGTTTTTGAAAATTAACTTATTTTTAATTATTTATACTTCTGAGTAATATTTTGTTTGAAAACCACCGATTTAATTTGAAATGAAAACAAGCTCAGAGAGGAAAAGTAATTTACTTAGTCATAAAACTATGAAAAGCACAATCGAAAACTGATCTAAGACCCTTCTTCCTTCCTTAGAAGAGCCTTGTCTTAAGACAATGAATTCACATCTCAAGCTACCATCTTGTTCTGAGGTCAAGTTTTATATTTAAAGGACCAGCTGAGCTGGAAAGTTCATCAAATGCCTAAATGACCCCTAATGCATTCACAGCTATGGACTCTTAGCTTCAACTCTTCTAATGTTTCCTATTAGACTGTTAGATGGTTCCTATTGTTTATAAAGTACTTCCCATATTAAACCTTATTTTCCTTCCTGAAAATTTCCCCCCTTAATATTAGTTTTAATTCCTCTTTGCTAGAAGTGCCATTTTCATTTCTCCATGAGCTTTTTGTGATACAACTTAAATATCTTCAAAAACCTTTACTTTTATTTTTTAAGGTATGGTTGTGTCACTTCATACACCTACCAAATTCTTTCTAACACTTTTCAAAATGTTTGCTTTTCTTGAAAGTCATAGTAGCTAGAACCATACCATCGGTATAGTGTGACCACAATGTGCTGTACTTTCTCCCTTCAAAAATGCTACCATGAATGTAGCCTACATTTGTACCATTTCTTTTTTTAGTGATTGCAAAATTCTGTCAAAAAAAATAAACCCTAAATCTTTCACCTGTGCTCCTGCTAATCACATTGCCCTCCCTTTTGTTTTTGCAACTCTATGTATGACTCAAATGCAGAGCAGTTTGTTTGTCCCTTGGAAGTTTTTTAGTATTAGATGTGGCTTGTTTTCCTGTCTGGGAAATATTTTTTTTGTGCCCTGAATGTGTCATCATCTCTGCCATCCTTTCTTTATCTCTGCATTTATCCTTCGTAACTTTAAAACTTTACCAGTTTTTCTGACTCTTCTCTTTTTAGTCATCAGTGAGTTCGCAGAATTTTCATTTTAGATAATTAGCAACAAAGAAAGTCAGAGAAGATGGGAGTAAAAAGGGGGAACAGAAAAATTAAGATTTTACCCTGCCAAAATAGAGATCTGTCCTTAACTGTTTTTCATGAATCAGTATGATTCATCAACTCATTTAAGATATAAGAACTTGAAGGTTTTAGTTTTTCTTTGCTATTATTCACCCCAATACACTAATGATAATAACAATGTTGTGACCATCTAAAAATTATTTTACAGCCCATCATTTCCTCTCTAAATCAATTTTATGACTCAAGTTCTTTTTTGGGAAAAAATGTCGGGGAATCTCATTTTAGGGAATTTGTTTGCTATCTTAAAATATTTTAAGGGGTATCAAAGGCAAGGATTAAAATGTGGCTCCAAGAGGTAGGATTAAGAATTTTATTAGGTAGAAATTGCAGTGATGCATATTACATTTTAATATAACTCTATTAGATTCAATGCTTTGTGCAAATGGATCTGTCTGCCTTGTGAAGAGGTGAGCAGAAAATTTATCAAAGAAAATGCTCAGGCAAAAGCTAGATTTCATTTCAAAGGGGTATGACAGATTCTGCATCAGAAAAAAAAATTAATAACATTTCCTATAAGGTTCTTATCAATCTGATATTCTAGAACTCTGTAAAGACAGAATAACTAAAAAGGAAGAGAGACTACTTGTATATATTTTATCATCAAAGAAAATATCAATGAAAAAGTTTCAGGATGAAAAAATAAGCTCCTCGCCATCATGGTAGCAAAATTCTAAGCTCAAAAACAGCCCCTGATATATTCTCTCTGAAACGTTACAGGCAAAATATTCAGCTTTGCCCTACCGACAAGACTGTTCTGCTAATACCAAATAATATATTAAATTTCCTTGTTCCCCTTCATAAACACCTGGGCTGGTGGAGTGGCAAGAGAACTAGAGAGGGTGAAAGCTGGATTTGACACTTCACAACATTTCACGGTTGGTTTTTCAGTATCGTGATGCTACAAAATCTTCCTCTAACTCATTGTGTGTCTGAAGTGAGTGAGCAAGAGAGCTATGATCCTCACAGAAACTCAGGAATGAAGACTGATGGAGGCTACATTTTGATACATTCTTCCATAGCTGCAGAGGCAAAGAGTAACTGCTGGGGGAAAAGAACATGGTGAATCTGTTCTGATTCTTGAAGATTCTGGGAAGATAGCAGTGGTCTCATACCACTTAAATTTTCAATTCTCTGTTTTTCCCCCTAAGGGATTAATTACTAAGTACCCTAGAGTGAATATTGTTTATATTTCAAGAGAAATATTATGAAAGAAATCTGTTTTTTCGTGTGACTCAGAACCATAAAACAGCATCAGCCAAAATTTACATTTTCTCATCTCCTAATTCTCAGATATGGGAGAGAGACAGTTAATTTTCTCTATACATATTTAAGTTAGTAGTTTTGAATCCTAGAAAGTTAGATCTGAAAGGGTCCTTATAGGTCATAGGTCATCAATCTTCTCATTTTTTAAGTGTGAAAAACAAGGCTCAGCAAATAAGACTGACTGCTGATGAGCATGGGAGTCAACAATGGAGCTTTTCTGACATACATCATGCAATGCTCTCCCCAGTGCTCTTTCTGAAACATTTGTTCTCCATGCCCAGCATCATTGGCAGATGTGGTTATAGAATGCACACTACTTACTGAATAAATGCAAGAAGTAACTGAGATCAATCAGGCAAGCCACAAATATAATTGCTGTCCACCAGACCTCCTCTTTTAAAAAATTATTATTTTGATAGAGTCAGAATAAGTAACCAAAGAATAGAAGAACATTAGACACTTGAGTAGAAAGGAGATGTGACCATTACATGTGGAAGAGGTCAGGGTGGGGGGTGGGGAAGCTAAGAGTGGAAGACAAACTAAACAAAACCACAGGAATACTGGGATCAGTTCTATTGAGTGCATGTGCCAATGGTAGCTGTGCACAGCAGTATTTTGCCATGTGCATACATATAACTTAATTGGGACATTGTCACTGAGCTGAATGACACATGGTAGCATACTTTGCATGTTTATGAGCTATAGTCAATGCTGCCAACTTGATTATAAGAGAGTTTTGTTCTAAAGGCTTTGTTAATTGAGGTATCACTGTAATGTTATAGATGGCGTATAAACGATGCCAATGAAATTGGCAAGTAAAGTACTGAGATGCCTGCTTCATCACCCATCAAGCTCTCCAGATCTCACAGCTGGGGTCATTTAATGTTAACTGTGAGGTGAGCACTGTTCTCATGTCTGGGCCAAAATCCATTCACTCATTCATTCATACATTCATTCATTTATTCATCTATCCATCCATCCATCCATCCATCCACCCACCCACCCATTCATCCATCTATCCATCCATTAAATAAACACAAGCATACTTATGTTAGAAACTCAGCGGCATCTACTAAATTTGACCCAACCTCTTCTAAATAATTTTTGTTAGTAATACTTTGATTTCTTGATGACAGTTTGCCTACATATTTGTTTACTAATGTTATCAGATTAGTGTTTATATATATGTGTGTGTGTGTGTGTGTGTGTGTGTGTGTGCATAGATATATAGAGTAAAATGTCCTCAATGCCTTCAGATACTGTTGTTAAAAATTAAATTTATAATAAAATTAATATGTCTTTCCATTTATTGTTTATACTTTATTGATATTTCTAAAGGTATAAGAAAATATTTAAAAATTATAACATCAGAAATATAACAAAAAAATAACAAAAGAAAATGTAACAAAAGAAAAAGATAGCAGAAGCTTATGTTATCCTTTAGGTTTAAGCAAATGTCTGCTTATTGTCATCTGGTGTCAATGCAAGTAAATATGTATTTATCCTGTTATGTAATAACATCACCTTGGCTTTTAAAGTAGGTCACACAAAACTATTTCAGTGTTTTAGATAAAACTTTTATAGAAAAGCTCACAAAAAATATTTTATTTAAATTTTTATATTATGAAAAGTTATATTTTTCTGTTTAAGTAGCATATAAGTTTTATATTTTTCGACAGTGAGAGTTATGTATCTTCTTTTTTCTTTCTTTTTTTCTTTTTTTTTTTTTTTGCTAGGCTGCTGGGAAATTCAGATCTAACTATGATGCTTATTCATAGAACCACATGAAACCTTCTGGTTTGTATGTTTGCTTACTTCATATTTGATACTGATTTTTAAATTTCTATTTAGTAAGAAAATTTC
Organism: Cynopterus sphinx; assembly: GCA_030015415.1. NCBI lineage: Eukaryota > Metazoa > Chordata > Mammalia > Chiroptera > Pteropodidae > Cynopterus > Cynopterus sphinx. Next base: position 45,143,423 of record CM057380.1, read on the forward strand.
ACAAGTGGCCTTTTTCTTAAGCCATCTCAAAATCTAATTAAAATTGAAAATAAAGAGTATATGGATTATAAAATAAATGTTTGTTTACATATTTAAAGTTGTCTGATAACCTTTGGCTTTCAGTCATGATAAAATAGTTTGTACTATACTAAAGACAAATATAAACATTAAAATTATGTATTTTTTATGTTTACATTTAGAACACATACTTGAAGGCATTTAAGAAAATAATGCACTCATGATCTGAGGGCTATAAACCTTGAAAGAATAAAAGTATAAATATGAAACTTCAGATTCACTTGGCATTTTCCCTGAACAAAATTTCTAATTTTCATGGTAGGCAGCTGGGGGTGGGTAGTGATAAAAACAAACAGAAAGCAGTAGTCTCACCAGGTAGAGGATTCAGAGGTTAGAGTTTATGAATACCAAAATGGCTAGGGTTTAATGTAAAAAATCACAGAGAAGTGGGCACCCTACAAATTAACTTTAGGATATAATATAAATATTTTGTTGGAGTTATAGGTCAACTCCAAAGCTGAGTATAGACAAAACTAGAAATCCAGGAGAAAGTAGTAGCTTGGAGACTAATGTCATGCTCGAAGATCTAAATAACCATGGACTGGTGGGAACATAGAGGTTGGAGCTCAGATCCCAGCAATGTGGAAGAACATTGGTAAATACTCAGGTTTTTATTTGAGACCCAAGAAAAGACCATGACTAGGAGAAAGGACTGTGCATTAAGAGTAAGGGCTACACCTTCAAAGTATGGGAAAAGCTGAAATGGACTTCACCTAACAAAGTCCAAACCCAGTTCTTGACAGTATCAAGGTGATATGTAGATATTTTATCGCTTGTTTGAGGGAATCTAAATCCTCTTTGAAAGAAGATAACATCATTCAGAATCTCTAAATGTTGCAACCTAAATATCTGAAATCAAATTAAAAAGTATAAAGCATAGTAAAAACAGAACTATATGATCAAAACTTTAGATAAAAAGTACATAATTGAAACAGAGCCATAATGCAGTTATCAAATACTTATAAATAACTAAAATTAATATGTAAGAATAGAAGAAAAGATAAATAATTTCACCAGAAACTTAAAATTTATAAAAAATCAAATGGGAATTGTAGAAGTATAAAATACTAAACTGAACTTACAAATTTAAAAGATGGAATTGGTATATTAGGAACAAAACAACAGAAGATAGTGAACTGAATGACAGGTTGGTAGAAAATATACAGAACAAAGGATCAAAAATTCATCTAATAAATTATGTGTACGGCATGCAATTTTTAAAAAATATAACATATAATTAAAACACAGGAACACAGAAGAGGAGGAGGAGAAGAAATAGAAGAAAAATAAAGAGGAGGAGGAGGAGGAGGAAGAAGAGGAGGAGGAGGAAGAAGAGGAGGAGGAGGAAGAAGAGGAGAAGGAGGAAAAAGAGGAGAAGGAGGAGGAGGAGGAGGAGGAGGAGGAGGAGGAGGAGGAGGAGAAGAAGAAGAAGAAGAAGAAGAAGAAGAAGAAGAAGAAGAAGAAGAAGAAGAAGAAGAAGAAGAAGAAGAAGAAGAAGAAGAAGAAGAAAGAGAGAGAGAGACATAAACAATACTGGAATAAATTTTGGCTATTTTTCAAAACAGGTGAAACCACATATTGAATAAGCTCTATGAACCTCAAGCCATATAAAGTCAAAGAGGAATATCTAATTTACACAGGAGCAGGAGTAAGCACAGGTCTTATAGTACATAAGTCTATTTCAACACTATAAAACATTACATAGCACCTTGAGACTGGGATGTGAGCCTGGCTATTAAAAATCTGTAACAGTACCAGAAGCAATCCACCATGATGCCTAAACCTTGTCCAGTGAGAAGCAGAAAGCTGAACCTAAACTAGAATCCCAGAGCTTATGGAGGTTGCTGATCCAGCCTGAGGTGTATAAAGTCAAAAGAGTCTGAAAGACCGTATTCAGGAACAAGGCATTCATTTGAATAGTCTAGAGAGGCAGAAATCAGACTAACAGAGCTTCCTGCATCTCTGGAATGGAACCTAGAAGTCCCCACCTGAGCCAACTCTTGGGAGACACAAAGTAGAAGGAAAATCCTTCCAAGGTTTTGAGGCATAACTATTAAGGCGTTGTGAGGGTACCATAACCTAGACCAAAGCAAAGCAGAAACTAAAGCTCAAACAGGTTTGGATAATATTCAACATACCTCTGACCTTCTTTCGCCTGTTTAGTCTTCAAATTTGGAACTTGCTTCAACGTTATATTCAGTTTCCCGGATCTCAGTCTCTCTCCCTACTTTTACTTCAATCTTTGCATGCATACACATCTTGTTGTTTGGATTTCATTGTCCTGTCTTTGATCTTAGAATTTGCCTACCTATTTAATTTTTGACTGATTTTTTGCTGTACCAGCCATTTTACAGCCTCAATTTCTTACTGTATCCATTTAGGCCTAGAAACATAATCAGTAATCTTGAAATTCAGACCCCATAAACTTTCAGGATCCATCAATTTCTGTAATTTATCAGGACAGTCAATTTAAAACCACAGCCAGACTTCTCAGAGGTCCTCTCTGTTCTTATCAACTATTATCCTCATTTTCAAACTGGAGTATCATGAGAAAATAATGAATTAATAATCTTTCTTTCAGAAGTGGAAAAATATCTAAAGTAAGTAATGATGGGAAACCAAAACAGCAACAGGCACAGTAGCAATAACAACAGTAATGACATTAATGTTCAATGAGATCTGGCAGCTTCTTCCTTAGGAGCTGCTTTCAGAGCTGCAGATTCAGGAGTTTGCCAAAGCCAAACCATTAATAGGTTCTGTGGTGCTAATTCCTGCTTCATAGCTCTTTCAGGAGCGTTTCCTGTCTCTAGAGATACAGAGCAGCCTCCATGCCATTCTCTTTGGCAGCTGGCTTTGTCATTGTCTGGATAAAACACTATTTGAAAAGTGTTTAACCAACTTTGTACTTCATTTATTCTTTCTTCTTCTTTGTCTTTTAAATGGATTTATCTTTTTCAACAAGTATTTAAACACTTTTGCATCATTTGCATACATAAGCTTTTGGGGATCTTTTCTTTTGAAATAGGAATTTTTTTTTTCTGTTTCACTAACAAATAAATAAGACAGCATTCCAAAAACACATATTCAGAAGTAATAGCATATGAAAACAATTTATTTGGAGACATAAGACCTTTTTCGATAATTAAATTTGTCATTTGCTTTTGTTTTGGATAAAATGTTTAGAGAACCCCAAGCCCTCAAAGAATTTACTAATACGTGTTTGATTAAATAAATACAAATAATCTATTTAGTGCTATTGGAGGAAGTGGTAGAAAAATGGAAGAGGGGTCATGGTTTCTAATCCCAATCCCAATTCTACCTCTAATTTGCCATGTGACTTTGAATATGTTTAACCTCTCTATGCTTCAATTTCTTATATTGTAAAATAAGGAGGTGGACTAGGTTAAAAGTTAACATTTATTAGAAACTACTACATCCTGGATACCATTCTATGTGTATGATTCTTTATTCCAATAATTCTAAGAGAAATGCAATTTTATAATTGTACGTAGTTAACTACCAAGGACACAAAGGCATGTTAAGTTTAAAAAATTTGCCCTAGGTCTGACGGCTAGTAGGGGGACAAATCAGGGAGTCCAGCTCTTCGATCGTGCCCTTAGTTACTATACTCTTTCACCTCTTTATACTGCTTTCCCTTGCTTCAGATGTGCTCTGTGGGTTTTATTCTAAATAACATCAGACCTAGGACTACTAAAAACCCTGACCGTCATGACAGTACTCTAGCAACTGAATAAACTTGCCTTTTAGGGACTTTCCAAAGGTAGATCCAGTAGGTTTGCAAAAACACATCTGCAGAATCTGGCAATTACATGCTAGTGTTTAATCTTCCTATCAGCTTTGACTAAGTACTTTTGAGGTCCCCACAAATAAATTTTTTGAGATCAGCATATATATCTCAAAATGTCCATTAGGAAGCATATGTACCCTCGGATGCAGCTGTCTTTGCTATATAGAGAATCTAATTGAATCGCTAATCAGTATAGCACGTGCTGAATTTTAGTGTTGTGCTTTTATTACTTTGTGATTTGAGATTTGCACTAAATGTTTAGTAAAAAGCTTACACTTCATTTTCTGCCTTAGAAAGTCAGTACTTATTTTTGGCCCCAGAGTTGATGTTTAAACCCTTCTTTTTAATGACTCTGCTCTTGGATTTGAACTGCAATCTCGTGAATAGCTAGAGTTTATGCTTTTGTGAAAGTCCAGAAATTTTTTGTAAAAGGGAAATTGGGAATTTCTAAACTGTTTCTCTTTTAGCCCACTAGAAAAAGCCACATGCATTTACTTTTCTTCAGAAATGCCCATATCTAGCTTCCAAAAACCATTTCCTCACATGCCTCATGTGCCTGATTGGTATGAACTTTGATGCTAAGAATCCTTGGTTTTCCTGGAGCCTCCTGCACTAGGCCTGCTGTGTATCACCTTGAGCCTTCTTGGACACTTACTGATTGCTTTTAAAACCATGAAACTTTTAAAACCGAAGGTGTCATTAAAAATTCTGAATTTACCACTTTGAGTAAGAGCTCTCATTTTATCAGTGACTATCCTATCTTTAGAATATTAAATGAGTAAAGAGGAAGTTTGGTTGAATAGCTTAACTTTTCTTCATTCACAAATAGTGTTCATATGGGTATTATTCAAGTTTAGAGATGGAGAGGGCACTGTGGTCCAAATTATGTTGTTTTTCTGAAACTACATAAATCAGTTTCCCATATTCAATGGCATTCTGGTAAATGATTAACACCTGACTCTCAGAGAAGCAGAAGGATCTCTGATTTGCAGATATCAACTCTCATGATGACCAACTTCAAGCTACCAACATGTCACTGAACACAAGATTGGAAAGAGTTAACCTATATTTTGCTGTTGTGAGACACTGGGAACTAACTCTATCACACCCCCGCTATCTTAATGGAAATTTAAAAGCCACTTTTAAATGATGCATGACAGTAAGAAATGTGAAAGTGTGGGAACTGATATCTAAAGATGTGGTTTCAAATTATCCTGCCACTGACCAGCTGTGTCACCTTAAAGAAAGCCTTTAAACTCTCTAAATCTCTCCTCTCTATTAAAAAGAGCAATAACTGCTTCCTTGGAAGGTTCTCAGGAGTGCAGGAAAGGATAGTACTGAAAATCAATTAAAAAAGTAAAATAAAATAAAATGACTAATTTTAAAATGTTTTTTGAGGGAGAGGAAAGTAAATATAGGAAAAGATATGTGAAGAGGAAGTCATATATGGTTATGGACAGATAGTTGGCCAAAGTGTGTTATCCTTACAGCAGAAAAAAAATATTAATGGATGGAACAAGCTCAGACACCCCAGCTCTGATGAGATGATCAGTGCATCGCAAATATTTTCTTCATCTACTCAAATGTACCGTTGAAGAGAGAGTCCACAGGCCAAGAAAAAAGGGAGGTGCTCAAAGCAAGTCTACCATGAAATCCCTCAGATCTTTTTTTTTTTTTTTTTAATATGGGTGGGAGTTGTGAAATGCTTTCTGCATCTATAATTAGGAAATAAAATAGAGCAGATGGCAACAGCGCAGTTATAATTAAAGTATAATGCACACTAAAATCACCTTGTGCAGCCAGTGATGCATCTGTGCCAGAAAATATTAGTTCTCTTTAACTGTGCTTTTCAGCCTCTTCTTTGGGCAGCAGGGAATGGCTGTTGCACTATGACACTGATTTCACACTCACTCTTTTTGCACCAGAAATTCCGTTCACAAACTCTGGAGTACGCTGTATTCAATTATATTGCTTATAAAATCTGCTATTTAATAATGAACATTTTATTGTTAAAATAGAGGCACATGCTTCTCTTTAATGGCACACAGATATTGTGTTGCAATAGATACCCTTCTGGGTTAAAAATTCATTTGTATGCTTTTCAGTTGCACTAGTAATAAGCTCTGAAGAATAAATATCTGACGTAAAAGAAGAATCTTTTTACCTAGAGTTCAGTCTCTAGGATTATAAGAAGGTTGCAAACCAGTTATAAGACAGTCACACGTGCTGATTTCTAAAATGCTAACTGTATATTTCTCTCCCCTTCTCCATAAGCAATAATGCAACGGTGAAACCAGCAGTGAGCTGGAAGCAGATGGCTGTACTGCTAATCCCAACTCAGGTTCTAACTCCCTGAGTATTGCCAGCCCAGTCACTGCCTTCCTCTTGTCCTCTCTGTTCTCACCGATAAGGTATAAAAGTTGGACTATATGATCACTGTGGGCCTTTTAGGTTATGTTTCTTCCATTTTTCCCTCTGAGTTTACCGTATGACCTATTTCTTCTATAGTAAATATACTAATTCTGGTTTTTCTAGAGAGCAGCAGGGTAGGTAGAAGTGTTTCTTCCTTTGAGAGTTTCTTCCTTTGTTTTGTTTTTCAAAAGAGATCAGAGATTAATGGCTCACGCTGATTTTTACTTTTTTTTTTTTTTGCCAGGAACCATTGGACAGCTCATGTGAGCAGCAGGTAGTTACTTTTGAGGGTCATATTCTACTGTAGTTATTGCCTTCATGAACAAAAGACTAACACTCCTGAAGTCCCAGAACTTTATGTAACACTCAATGAACAGGACTTCAGTTCTCAACTGAAAAAGAAGAAACTTTCCTTTTTACTCTCCTAGGAGAGAGATTGAGAGAGAGAGAGAGAGAGAGAGAGAGATCGACCAGAGACAACAAAAACAAAAATCTCGCTTCTAAGATCAGCCCCAACAGTTAACTTTTCAGCTAACTCTCTACTGATAATATATCTTAAATGGTCACCTACTGAATAAATAGGTTAATAGAGCACTTGAAAAAAAAATCTATGTCCCTTAACAAAGATTTAGCAGAAAAGATAAAATTATTTTACTATCATAGGGAAGCATTGTGCTAATGCTTTGAAGTCAGAGTCCTGAGTTTGAATGTCAAATAGGCCATTTCAATGCACTGTGAACTCGCAGAAATTTTTTTCTCTGCTCTGAGTTTAATCTTTCTCATCTGTGAAACAGAAAAAATGAAATCTATATTGCAAAGCAAATAAAATAATTAAAATTAATAAATATAATTGTTTGACAGATAGGTACTCATTAAATTCTACTATTTAGCTCTCACCTTCTCTGATAGGTTTTAAAACATGCTCTCATTCTTTTTTACCTCCCCAAATTCTTACCCATTTACTCAAATCAAGAAACTTCATGGTAAAATTAAAAAGTAGAATAAGAGCTAGAAATTTTACACACAAATTTAAATGGGTAAAGAGGAAACCTAGACCTCTGAAAATTTCCTTTCTTGGATATTAAGCTGTAGTTAACTGCTAAGGAGATGGATAACAAGATCTTGACTAAAAATCATGGTGTTATAGGATTTCTGGACTACCAAGGATGCAAAATTTAACCATAAGTTAGCAAGGTTTAGATTGCTTGCGAACAAGGAGAAAGCTGAGTTTGTGAAATGGACCATTTAATTCACCTTTTGTTTTATATATATATAAAACAAAACTGAGAAAACCATCTTAACATTTTGTAAAGCTGTTTATAAAGCTTTTACATTAATTGCTTTATTTGAGTCTCTAAAAATCCTAGGATTCAGATAAGTCAGAAGTTCATTTTACAAGTTTTATTTACCTATGAAGCAAAGAGAATAAGTCATTTTGTCTAAGCCACCCAAGAAGTAAGTAGAAGGGTTTTCCTTGAAGACACTTTTCCTAATATCTTATTTCTCTACTGAATCATGGTCCAGACCAGGCTCTAGAGTTGTATTCTTTCCCCATTGACTCGCAGGATCTCAGAGTTTTCTAATAGCTTGTTTCTCTTGTAGTGGTATCACTTGTTCTCACTGAAACAACACACAGAGGAAAGAGAAAGGCCTATGGTCTCCTGGGGAATCAATTTCTTACAAATGAAATGAAAACAAAGATGCTTGCCTTGCCTACTGATATAAATGCCAGTAAGGAAAATCAGGCTTCTAATGTTAGGCCACTGCTCAATGTAAGTGAATATACTCTTTTATCTAACTTTGACAAGAAGTTTTATATTATTAGTAAATATTTTATCAGAAGTATTTTTTTTTCAAAAATTTGTCACTGCTATTTTGAGAATATACAAGAATACCTAAGTTGTCATTCAAAATGTGAAAGCCAGATGCACACCGTGGAGTACTGTTCTGACTGAATTATCTGTGCTTACCTCTGTGCCCCAACAGTAATATGTTTGCCTCAGCTAGGGAATTTACATTGTATTATGTCAAAATTTGAATAGTTGTCTCCATTCTAAATGGTAAGGTCCTTAAAGACAAAATGATGTCTGACCTTCCAAAGTTTAGTATAGATACTGATATGTAACATCTATCTGATCAATAAATATTTGTTCAATAAAATGAAGAAGCATTAGAAAACCTCAAATCCTTTTCTAAAACAAATAAGTATCTTAGGAAAAAATAAATCTTAAATGCATCAGTGAGCTAGAGGAGAAGTAGGAGAAAAGTCCTCCAGATGAAGCAGTAAGTGAAAGTAGGACCTCAGATGTGTGATAGAATATCAAAGAATAATTTCACTCTGAGGGTGTTTATTAATTAGAGTGAACTTGAGCTTTGGTTTTTATCATTTCAATGGTCATAAAGAACAGAAGATAAAATATCTACCCATGTAAGGAGTCTACAAAGACATCTTCTGACATTAATTGTGGGTAACAAAGACTCTACACAAAATATTGAAACAAACAAACAAACAACAACAACAACAAAAAAACACATTCCACTCAATCAGATGACATTAAGGGAAATTAAAGGTCACAAACTTAAACACAGAGTAGAAAAAGAAAATATTACTCTCATAATCTGGAATTTTAGGCTAATTCTAATATATGTTTTCAGACTAAATTCACATTACATTTTGATCCCAATATGTCAAGATGAAAATTTAATTATACATTAACTGGTAATTCCAACAGGCATCTGATAGAAGCAAATGCAAATCCTCCCTAGAGAAATTCACTTTCATTCCAGACCTCAAAAAAAAAAAAATCCACAAATAAAACATTAAAACAAACAATTCACAATCAAAAATAACAAAACACACAAGGAAATAAGGCACCATAATTGAGAAGTTGTAGAAACAACAGAACAGATCTAAGCCTGAAGAAACCTTGGATATTAAAATTATTAAGAAGAATCTGTAAAATAGCTGTTTAATTGTGATAGATAGGTTTTTTAAATGTCTTTCAATGATTTCTTTCTCTTGATATTCACATACTTGCATAATTCTCTCCCCTTGAATGGGGGGGGCTGGATGTGGTGACTTGCTCTGCTGAAAAGAATACATAAAATGTCACTTCCTTGGTTATTATGTGTGACTATGACTTCTGTCTTGCCAGCACTCTCTCCCTCTCAAGCCTCCTTGACTTACTTGCTGTGATGAAGCAAGCTGTAATGTTTAAGAGGCTCATGTGGCAAGGCACTGAGTGTGACCTCCTGCCAACTGCCAGTGAGGAACTGAGGTCCTTAATTCAGTAACCTGCCAGGAACTGAATCCAGAAAACAACAACTCGAATCCAACGTTGAGATTGAAATACAGCTCTGACTTATACCTTGATTGCAACCTTGTAAGACTCTCTGAATCAGGAAACCCAGATAAATTATGCCTGGATTCCTGACCCATAGAAACTGGAAATTACTAAATGTGTGTTGTTATAAACTGCTAAATTTGCAGGATATTTCTTGTTACAGATTACATATGCATTACTGTATTTAAAAAAGTAAAAGGCAAGCATGAAAATACATGTGGGTATAAAAAACTATAAAGCAAAACCAAATATTTTCAGAAAAGTAACAAATGAATCTTTTTAGAAATAAAAAATACAATAATTGAAAAACAAACCAGCTCAGGGAATGGGCTTTGCAACAGATTGACACAGAAGATGAGAGAATTTAAAATTAAATGGTAAAATTAGAAAGTAAAATAGATGGCACAAAATGCAACATACGGAAACAAAAATGAAAAATGTGAAAAAGGAGATAAAAGAAAGACTGTGATACAGTTAGTATTTTAAAACACACGGGCTAATAAAGAAATTTTCTAGAACTGATGAAAGGCACAAACTGAGTTTCAAGAAGGATATTATTGGAAAAAATTGGTGAATCTGTCTAGAGTCTATAGTTTAGCTAATATTAATGTTAATTTTTTAATTTAGATCTTGACAAATGTACCTTGTTTATATAAAATGTTCACATCTGGGAAAACTGGGTAAAGGGTATATCAGAACTTCTCTATTATCTTGAAACTTTTCTATAAATCAAAATTATTTCAAAATAAAAAATACTTTAAGAGTTAACTCAACAGAAAGTTATATGTGAGAAAGTATTCACTGAAAGCTTATCTGTTTTTACAGCTAATTTTTCCCAAATGTGAAAAATTGAGAAAAAAGTTCTAAACTTTATAATAGTAAAATGGCAAAGTGGAAGCATTTTGAGTCCATAGACACAAAGTACTAGTTTAAAATGATAATTATGACCATCATGTGTACATTAAAATTTTTTCTAATATAAGATTAAATAAAAAGGAAGAATATATATTAAAATGTATGTGTCATTATTAATACACATACACATATATATTCAAAAGCCTTATACATGAATACATTTCTATGCCTTTAAACAAAGTCTAGAAGAAATCACTGAAACAAAAACTGGATCATAGAATTACAATGTTTTTCATTTTAATGTATTTATAAAGTATTAAGATAGACCTAAAATATTTTTTAATGCTATATCCAGTGTCTCAAAACTTGTAATTCTCATATTCTATTATTTGGTCATAAAATTTAATGAAAGGCTAGCAATAATAACTCAAAACTTCATTTGACATCAAGAAAGTACAGTGGACTTGGCAGGATTAGCCCTTATAAAAAGATGGAAAGGTCTTGAATTTCTTATGATATAAAGATCTCTGCTCACACAGATTCTTAGGTTATGAGTTTATTAACTACTATAACCTGACTTTTTAGACAAAATAATTTATGGAGGTAATAAAATTTTAGTTTCTAATTAAAGCAGAGGAGAGAGATTGTGTGTGTGTGTGTGTATGTATGTGTGTGTGTTAGGAGAAGATGGTGTGGATACTTTTGAAAACCTCTGAAAAATCTTTGGAGAGACATTTACTAAGTATAACATCACAAGAATAAAGAGAGTTTGCAAGGAATTAAAACAATGGGTATTTCATTGTAAGAACTTCAGTTCATTAATGCTCATCCTCCAAACACATCTGTCATCAGATTACTAAAAATGAATTTCCTTGTGACTCGCCCTTCAGCTCATGGGCTTAAATTCTTGGACATGTGATAAATCAGTGTTACTGAGGCCATGATTTCTTTCACAATCAGAAGCTTGAGGACACAAAGCAATGATTAATGTATTAAACCGTGACAGATCACAACCCTGCAGTACCGGTGATGTAAAAAAATTATATATTTTACCTTCTTGGGCTGTTTATATAGCTTGACTTGGTTAATTTTGTACCTCATTTACAAATAAATTTAAGGCAGAATGTGGTTTAAATCATTTTTAGCTATTTATATAAATTGTACCTGAAAGTAACTTATCCTGTTTTTATTTTCTTGAAGCTAAAATGCCAATCAGCAATGTCATAATTTATTACCCAAACAGTAAGCCCTGATTATTCTGTCAGAATTATAATTAAGAATATTTTAATATCTTTTTTAAAAACTCATATTCATAACACTTCAATTAAAATCAAAAGAATACATTTTATACACCACGAAGTCCCTGCCTCTCAGCAATATACAACATACTTTTCTCCAAAATTTGAACTATCAAGTATAGATTTAATGAATGAATACAAACAACTAGTTTCAATCTTAAGATTCAGGGACAATAATACTGTAGCTTTAGATGAAATTTTTTTTTGCTCTTTTCTTACTATCAACGTAAGATACCACCAGCCTATTCTAACAGTGTACTCTTACATTTTCTGAGTTCATAACCATTATGTACACTTTTCTGATAAAAAATACCATAAATGATAAATAATAAATCATTTTAGATAAATCTTAATTATTTCTTTAAAACTTCTTTCAGATTTCTTTCTGTACATGAATGACAGGTGAGTTTCACACAGCATAGAACAAATCATAAGTCTAGTTTATACAAGTAACTGCTTCTCTTTTTTTCTCTTGGAAAACGGTAGCAGTCAAATGAATTGAAGCCAGTAGAGTAACAAGAATCAAAATATAATGGTTTTGTTGGAGTGGGTATGCTATTATCACTAACTGACAGTATTTTTTTTTTAAAGAGTAATCTGACAGACTGAACCTAGGCTTAACGAATGCTCTTGAGAAGTTCCTCAGGCAAGTGTTGCCCTTTATGGCTAGCACCCCAGGCAACTTCACTGGCTCAACAAAGCTATGTGGAAACTTATTATTTTCCTTTTTTTTAAATTGCATTCAGCCCTTTGTAAGAAAGTCTATGTATTCGAAAATATATACACAGAGATTTAATTTGCTTCATTACTTTGGTTTTCATGTTTTATTTCTATATAGGACTAGGGACAGAGGTTCATGTGGAATACTTTTAATCTGAAATTGACCATAGAAGTTACCTTTCCTAAAACAGGATATTAGGGGTCATGTTTGAGAGGCTGTGGCACGGGAGTAAACTCTTAATATTACACTCATGTTGATCCTGCTGAAACATACATATACATACATGTATGTATGTATGTATGTATGTATGTATGTATGTATATAAAAACAAACACACATGTGTTTTGGGAACTGAGTGAGAATTTCAGATACTGAAATGTTGGCTGTAAGAGAGGCTGTGTCATCCACCTACACAGTACTTCCCACTCAAGGATATACAATGTAACCCATTCACAAAGTAAGGTGACGGCCTATTGTGATTTAGATCGTTAGTAATCTACCTGATTGCAATACCTCCCCAACTAACTAACCTTCCTGGTTCACTCTTGCCCACCTCCAGTCCATTCTCCACAGGAAGGACAGAGCTTTTAAAAACATTAAATCAGTGACATATCTGTTTAAAACCTTTCCAAAAATTTGCATTGTTCTTGGAATAATACCCAAACTCTTTCCTGGCCTGGTATAATCTGGCTCCTCAATGTGTCACTCTCCTCTTGCTCTCCCTTACCTCTTGCTCGCTCAGGGCCGACTCACTGTCTTCTTTCAGTCTCTCAAATACTCCAAGTTTTTCACTACTTCAACACCATATGCATGCTGTTCCCTCCACCTGGCATGCTCTTTCCCCATTTCACATAACTCCTCGTGTCCTAGATCTCATTTTATACGCCACTTCTTCACAAAAACTTTTCCCAACTATTTAATCTAAAGTAGGTTTACCAGCACGACTACAGGCCTGTCCCTCCCATGATTTATTTTATTGATTTACTTGTTTGATCTTTTTTCTGAGTTCTGATGGCAGTGAACATATAATATTAAAATCTATAATTACCCAGTTATAGTTTTAGCTTTATTTCATTCATCTCACCTTATAGATAAGCTTTATTAAGATACCAATCCATAGAATCGCCCCTGAGAGCATTCAATACATAGCAGAGCCCTAATTCTTTGAACCACCACCAGATACACTACCACAAACTCAATTCCTTAGTTAAGTTCCTCTGATACCTTCTTACTGAGATGCCCCGTAGATACCTATTCTTTTATGCTTGTTCTGACAATAAGCTTAATTTGTTTGACTTGTAGGTGTAGATGGTTGTCTGTTGCTGAAGGGTTGTTGACAGATTTTTTCACCTCCTTTAGTAGATTTTAGGTGCAAAGTAGAGGAGGATTACTGGCATAGCTGCTATAGGTGACAGGAGTTCTGAATTTCCTGCTCATGCAACTCTGGTCCTGCTTGGATCCAATCTGAGTGGACCATTTTCATCTTTTGCCTAACTAATGCTGGGCTGCTTTCTGATTTGGAAGAATTAAAATAACCCAACTAATAATGTGCAGTTATAGCCATATGGTCATTTAGTACTCCATGATCAAGTTTTCTGTTGCTACCTGGACCCAGTAACACACCAGGAGCTGTTTTACCAAAGGACTTATTATTTTGTCTTCTGTGAATGGTGTGGACTTACTCTAAAATATCAGGGTTTGCATTCTGATTTTCTAAGTGGGGCTTCCCCAAAGCTCCATGCTGAGTCTTTTTCTACCAGACACCTGAGGTCTTCCCTGTCACCTAGTATATGAGCCAAAGTACTGTTCCTAGGCACAGGATGTGCTTCTTCTAGAACCCAAAGAGGACTATCGACCTCTCTGTTTCCTTCTTTGTGGTAAAGGATACAAGATGCAGCAAATATTCTTTTACTTTGGAAAGCAGTTCTGGCAAACTCTTGACCACTGGATCTCTAAAGACTTCACTTAATTGTCAGGAGTCTGAATCTTTTATAGGGTTTATCCCCCATTCTCTGGAGCACTTGTGTCTTATTGAAGCTTTCAGTAAGGCTGTCTCTTGTTTGTCCTGCCTGATCAGCATGTTATTGATATAATGTATCAGTTGTTTCATTCTGTGGGTTGACCAAGCCGCTCAGATACTTTTATTCTAGGACATGGCAAAGTGGTAATATAATCCTGAGGCCAAATTATAAATAAATATTGTTACATATCTCTTGCAAATGAAAATTGTTCGTGATCCTTCTTCATAATGAGAATGGACAAGGATGCATTTACCAAACCAATGGATTCATATTATATACTAACCTGAGACCTTGTTAATCTGCTCTAGTAAAGATATCACCTCTGGTGTAGCAGTTGCAATCAGAGCTATTATTTTATTGAGCTTTCCAGAGTCTACACTCCATCTCCACCATCCATCTGAGTTCTGTGGGGGCCACACTGAGAAATTAAGCACAGATACAATAGAGATGCTCTCCCCACCTGTTTCATACCCTTTATCTGTTAAACAATGTCACTAATTGCCATCCTTTCTGGAATGTGATGTTACTACTTACTTATTCCCTTGGTAAGTGAGTAGTGGGCAGTTTCAGAGTCTCTGCTTGACTTTTGCACTCTCATACCACTTACACCATAGACCAAGAACTCGAATTGGACATCACACTAAATGCCAAGTACAGATTTCCTCCACCATCCAAATGTAGTGTTTCTATAAAATCTTTTCTAAGCTGAAATGGTAAAGAGCAAAGAAGCAATTACCATTAATTTATACAGAGACAGAAGGAAATGTGACTTTGGGTACTGAATATACAATACAATCTATGTATGATATATTATTGAATTGCGTACTTGAAAGCTCCAACAATTAATGTCAGCCCAACAAATTAAATTAAAACATAAAAAATATTATATGGAATATTTTTGAGTGTTCCCACGCCCCCAAATAACCTAACAAATCATGCCAAATATGCTTAATTACATCCAGTTACATCCATCTTTAAGCTAAGAGTAACACTGTTATGAGCTTTCTTAGGCTTTTCTGATACGTTAACGGATGCACAAAATTAATAGAGATAAAGCACAGATGCTCACCGACACAGGTCAAAACTATGGCTGCATGAGGCTGAAAGGCCGAGTGTAGTTCCCAGGGAAGGAGCTTGGCAGTGTCACTTTTGCTGCTTGCTGGGCACTGCTTCTAAAATGGTTTTTTGAAAAACGGATGTTGAATGCTGTTTCCACCTTTTTTTTTCTGTAAAAGTGAAAATCCTCTTCGGATGTCTTGCTTAGGGAAACAGGTACAGATGGAGGTCTTTTCATAAAAACAAACTGAATATTTACCTCCTGGAAAAATGACCAATGGGTGGGTCTCCTGACACAGTGGATCCACTATGATCTGGATTTTAATCAGGATTCCATTTATTACCTGATGTGAGCTCTCACTTTAACAGAGAACTATGATTACACTTAGTCTCTAGATATTAATGTCAGCTCAGACCCTCTGTATCAAGTGTTTAGTCACTGAGTCAATAGTTACAGGCAAGACTGGCCTATATAATATGAAATGTCCAATATAAAAAAAATGTGAAGCCACTTGTTTAAAATAATTAAGAATTTCAAGATAACAACACAGCATTAAACCAAGTGAGGAGACCTTCTAAATACAGAGCTCAGTACACATCCCTGAAGTTGGCCCTGCTGTAAGTCTATTTAGGGGAGCTTAGGAATTGCCATGGTATAGACTTGCCATAATGTTCAGGTTTCTTTTTTCTAGGGATCCTGCTATGTACCCCATTGGTCAATGGGTTCTAGATCTAAAAAATCACTAAGGTCAACAAATCAAGCAAGACATTGTGTGTGACATTGTGTTGGGTGACCACCTTCACTCTCCCACTTTCCCATTCTTCCTTTCTATGTATGGCTATAGATTTAAGTATAACACTTGTTGTCTGTCTATATATTCTGCCTTTAGATATGCCATGTTCTATTAACCGACTCCTTGTGGATCAAGCCACCTCAGTTGCACCACTGACCTTACTAATCATTATGACAATTATTATTTCCCGATATCTGGTAGATAAGTGTCACCATCTGGCTTGTATTACTTGGGTGGTAGATGGGCATTATCACCTTGGATATTAATAAGCCCATCTCACCTACTGACAGCCCTGGGCTGCAGAGGAGAGCCAGCACTGAACTTCTTAGCAATGTTCTCCCCAAGACATTTCTGATGGCCTTGGAGAATCATGTGTCTTCTTCGCCTGCCTATCTAACATATTCTCTTGAAAGATTTTCTGGCTTCACATTATAGATCCACCTTGCATGTTCATTTCTCTTAGGCTCTTCATAATTTATCTAGCGTCTGTCTGTGAAAACTCATGCAGTTTCTCTTCACTCAGCTTTGATCATCATTTTTTCCAGAATTCTAAGAGCTACCTACAAGGGAGCTTGCCTTATTCACATTGGTTCTTAGCAGGATGTTAAATCCCATGTTCAATATAAAGTGCACCCAAATCAATAAACTTTTCTTATGTAGTCTTATATTCCATTCTCCTCAATCTGGTGCCCTCAAAATTCTGTCCCATTGATAACTCCCTGACTATTGCTGGCACTTAGTATCTAATTCTGGAAATTCCTTTAGTATATAATTTATTTTTCCCTTGTCATGAACAGCTGGGCTCTGTTGGCATTTAGCCCTATGTAGGATCTTGCAGACAAAAGAGGAGGTAAAGGCACTACTGAGGTAAGAGACCTGTTGCTTTTCCAAGAAATTCCTATAAAACAACTTTTAGTATAAAGAAAGTGCTGTTTCTTACTAGGAAATGGTGGTCCATCTCTACAAGCTCTGAGGGTTTAGGGGAATCCTATGGTCTGAATGTTTAGGTCCCTCTGAAATTTTGATGTGTTAATGCCTAATGTGATGATAATAGGAGGTTGGACCTTAGTAAGATAATCAAGTCATAAGGCTAGAACATTCATGAATGGGATCAGTGCTCTCATAAAAAAGACCCCATCAAGCCCCCCAGCTCCTTTTACCATATGAGGACACAATGAGAAGTTTACAGTCCAAAAGAGGGACTTCTCCCAACCACACCAAAAACCTGATCTCAAATTTCTAGCCTCCAAAACTGTGAGAATTAAATTTCTGTTGTTTATAAACCACCTGGTCTAGTATTTGTTATGACAGCCCAAACTGACTAAGACAGAGAATCTACAGAACCCTTGGGTATTTCCAAGCAGCCTTGGCTGAGCATTCAAAAGTCTCTTGAGCTCCGTGACTCAATCTGGTTCTCAGTCTGCTGCTTAGCTTTGTTTTTTGGTTTTGTTTTGTTTCATTTTGTTTTGTTTTTGCAAAGAAGCTCTTATCTCTTTGTAAGCTACCAAAGAGGCCATCTGGCTCTCGTAGTTAGCCTTTAACTGCTTGTCAAGAGTTTTCAGTTTCTCAATATCCCTTTGCAGATTGAAAATATAACCTAGCATTAAGCATAGAACTCTACTTCCTTGTAAGCATTGTTCTCCCTTTATCTTCCTAAAAACCTGAAACTTAGAACCTGCAAGAGTTACCGCTATAGTGGTTGTTATCTCAGATCAACATCAGTAGAATTTATAGCCATTTTCCCCACCTTGAACCAGAAGCCATCCATATAGTTCTGGACACCATCCATTTGCTTGACCAAGTGGACAGTGAGTCATTCCTAAACACCCAGCATCTACCTTCATTCATAGACCTCTCTCAGGACCACTTGTATTACTTTGTGTCCTCTGAGAAGCAGAACCCAAGATGAGATTAGTTGAGCAAAAGATGTATGAGAGTGAATGCCTTTGAAAGATAAAGAAGGGAGAGGTAGGTACTTCAGAGGGTAATAAATACTCTCTCTGAAAACCAATAGGAAGAGAGAGAAAGGGGGAATAAGCAGAAAGAATTTCAGAATGAAATACAATTTTAACTAAGTTTTAGCCAGGCTAATGAGGCATTTTTGCATCAAAATCACTCATTGGAGGGCTGTTATGTGTTGCCAGAATTGGCCTGCTTAATCAGTCATTTAGTTCTTAGCTGAGAGGAGCCTGGAGGTAGTGTGGCATCTGAGAGGAAGCACTGTGGATAGAAGGAGCACTGGCCTGGCGGTCAGACAATTGGGTTTCACTTCAGGAGAGCTGACTCATATAATCCCATGGCTGCCACACTGGGTACCACAAATGTCTCTGGTTTGATATTCATTCATTCATTCATTCATTTATAATTTTTTTTTCATTTAAACATGGATTTAGTGGAGAAAACTCAAGGTAAGACACTGCACCCAGACCTTCTGATCTTAGTTCACACAATTCCACACCCCTCTAACCAACCCATGTAAACTTTTAAATTTTATTCAATCTCCAACACTGTACTTCTGGGCATATTTACAATTAGAGTGAGCATAAGTCATCCCCATTCCTCAGCAGAAATTCTCCATGTAGATTCAAATCCTTCAGGGAACTGAGACACATTCTCTTGGATCTATTCATCCTGGCATAATGTATTACCCCTCTGTTAAGAACATCTTCCAGAGATAAATTTTACAAGAAAATGTTAACGATTGTTTTTTGTGCATATTCAATAGATAAAATTAGAAAACTATAGAAAAGTATTATCAAGAAAATACTTTCTGCACTATATAAGCTCCCTACTGAGAAATAATTACTATCAGGAGTTTATAAACTTCCGTTTCTTTGTTTTGCCTTTGAGATAGTGTTCATAAATATTTTTCCACACTATGAGAATACGCTGCCTAGATTGCTTTATTTCTTCCATTAGAGGATTTTTAAATATAATTTTTAAAATAATTTTGCCTTGATTTTTTGCCTTAATTATTAGGAAGAAAAGAAGCAAATTAGAGAAAATTGGCTAATGAATATGCTCTCTGTACATAAATTTGTGTATGTATACTAATATATTCTTTAGAAATAGTAGATATAAATATGCATATATTATATAACCATACACACATATTACATGTCATATAGCTACATACACACATGCACATATATTTGTATATATATACATACATCTGTATGTAAGTATCATCACTGTATCTATCTCACTCTCTCCACACCTTTCTTTTTATGTATGTATATTCAGGGTCTCGTGACATTAAAAAGGAAAGATGACTTTTACAATGAAAACATATTTCTTGCAATCATTATCATAATGTAAATGGCCCATAGGGAAAATTACTTATTCTGTTCAGAAGTATAACATAAGAGATATTGAATAGGAACCAGACAGTTTAAATGGTTCAGTGGCTTAGTGACAGATTAGAATGTTACCTACCCAAAGGCAGCTAAGAATAGTAGTGTTTTCAGACTGATGTTATTCCTCCACAGTCGTACTTTAGGTTTACTCTTTAGAATCTTGGCACAGAGATGTTGCTGTAAACAAGACCCATTCAAGGACCATTCCATGTGGATTCCCCTGTAAGGACTCCCTGTAAGAATCACTTCCATTTCATAGCAGCATTTTTATCAGTGCATCCACTCCCACGTGCTTAAAACAGTGTGCACAACCCAGATTTCAAAATAAGCAGAGTTAACATTCTTGACTCCTGGCCCAAATGTGGGTGCTTGTCATGAGCTCATGCCTTCCTTTGGGAGCTGGCATTTATGGCACTTATGTTATCACAAGCTAACTGGACCAGAAAAAAGACACTGAGAAACATATGCTAGAGATCATGCATAGGACTCCAAGATATAAACATGTATATAGTATGTTCTGTATCTTTTGGGGAGTTAAAAGTGTGATAATAATTTTAGGGAATTAGGTTTTTCTGAATTCAGATCATGGCTCTACCACTATCTGGTGAAGTGATTAATATGGTTGCCAGCTGTCTCTTTCTCTATAAAATGAAGATAAAGACACCTAACTTGACTAATTTTGAGGATTTTTAGTCATTATCTAAATAGAACACGGACGTAAAATATTTAGTAAATATCAAACAGCATAAAAATTATGGGTTTGCAGATATACTACAAGGAGGAAAGAAGCTATGTTTTATTTACCTTTATTTTCCCAGAGGCCTGCTTAACACCAGGAGTACCACAGGCATTTAATTAATGTTTTAGTGAACAGATGGACTTGGATCTGGGAATAAGAGCTGAGTGTGATACTAGCCGCGGCCTCTGATGCTTTTATGATGGTGAGCTTATTTCTTAAGGTGCCTGAGTCTTCACTTCCTCATGCATACAATGGAGGTAAGGAAACCATTTGTCTTAGTTTTCTAATGACAGTTAGGAGGCTCCAATGACATAATGTCTGAAAGTATTCTGAAAAACTTAACCCACCGTACATATGCTTGTTACTTTTAAGTAATTCATTTGCTAGTACTGTTTTTTTTTCTAAATAAATAAATTTCTTTTCAACTTTTAGTATAGCTAATTAAAAAAAAAAACATTTATAAGTGTTTTTTAGTCACTTTTTTGGGAGTTATGCTCCGTAGGTAAACAGTATATTTCAGAAATTGAATACCAGAAAGGCACCTTATGGTTTAAGAGATAATTATGCCTTGTCTTTGGTATTTAGAGGTAGAGCTATGTTTTCTAGGCTCATACCCACCTCCCTCTTTTCCATAAATGATGACTTTTATGACTTCCTGATGGTCAGCACTTAACCACCAAGGCACAAATTTGCTAATGTGTGTCTGAGGGAGAGGTTTAGCCATAGTTGTCCCTCTTGGGCTCAAATCATGTAAAAGTAAATAAGAATGCTACATTCTATTCTCTCCCACTTACACACATGCTTCATATTCTTACCTCATCAGTATTAATCAGGCTTCAGATAACCCAGAATAAAAGCCCAGCAGGCAAATTTGTCATCAATACCTCAGGGACAGGGCCATTCTTTTGTTTGTGAAGCCTAAAATGCAAAAAGAAAAAGAATGTTATTCTCAACATTCCTGCGGGGCTATTTGAGTGGGGGTTTTTATTGATCCACTTAATATTCACAGCACCCAGCATATTGATGAACTCACAGGTAAAGCCCTCAAAGAATGTGCATGTTGAATCTATTAATCAATTATCAAATCAATAAGTGCTATAGAGTCTTAGGAGAGAATTTCTATACTGAAAACACTAGAAATTCAGGTCTTATTCATTATCGCTTATTTGTAATAAGCAATCAAACAAATGCATTAGATTCAGAGACTAGAAGCTGAAGGTCAGTTTATTTGAAAGACTCAGTATATATTATCATTTTCCCTTATTTTTTCAACAGATATGTATTTTATACACAGAATGTGCTATGTATAGCAAAAGTGTAAGCTAATGTTGTGGATAAAAAAATAATTCATGTAAGTACGCCTTACACTGGCTGCTTAGACAGATGTCCACAGACAAATTCAGAACCCATTAGCATGAATGTAAAACTTCATGTAATGAACATTGTCCTTGGTTTTCTTTTATTTTTTTTTACCCTTCATGTTTCACTTAATTATTGATTTCCTCATTTACTTACATACATTTTTAATTGTTTTGAAATTTTAATTGTGAAAAAAACATAGAAAATTTATCATTATAACCATTTTTTAAGTGTAGTCTGATAGTGTTAGTTATATTGACATTGTTTTGAAACACATCTCCTAAACTTTTTCATCTTGCAAAACTGAAACTCTATACCCATCAAACAACTCCTCATTCTTCCTCTCAGCATGTAGGAAAACCTTGCATATGTATTTTTTATTTTCTTATAAGTATATGTGTTTCACAAGCTATCTCAAATCATTCTTGAACAAAGTGATTTTATGTGGATAGATAGATAGTTCATATGTAAATGTATCCCACAAGTTTATAGTCATAGAATTATGCACTCTTAGAGTGGGGCAGAATATTAATATCATAAATACTGCCGTATCTTCTGCAGCCCCTGTCTGAGGCTTGACAGACATACTTGCTGTCTGCAGCACTGCCACACATTCGTGTTCCTGCAAACACCAGTATAAGAATAAACTCTATTTCATGAATCTCCCATCAGAAAGGACCAAATAATTTATGCTGCATTTATAATTGTATATGCTAAATAACAGAAGAGAACCTGGGTTTTGATTAAATACTGATGATATTGAGTCCTCTGCTTATAATCTTGCATGCCTAATAATGAGAGGAAGTATTTTTCCACAGATTAGATTCTGGCTCTGTGCATTTCAAACTCTGTTTTTCCTCTACTACTCACACAGTTCCTGTGGCAGTTATTGTAGGGGATATATGTATTGTGATATATAAACCTCCAACCTGAGTCTTCAATAACACCATTCCACTGAGGCAACTCCATGGACAGGAAAAGTATTCTTAGAAGCTATTCATACACTGGGATGAGTGGCAGTAATTTAACTCTACAGAATCATAACTACAAACCAAACTTGAACTGAAAGTATCACCCCATTCAACTCACCCTTGGCTAGATCCTAAAAATCCTAAAACTACTCTATCATCACTCTATGTAACATGAAAGGTGATGAAAGGGAAATTGGAGTAGAAAGGGATGGTAGCATTAGAAAATTATAGTTAAACATCTCACATTTGTATATTTTACAGAAACATAATGACCACATAAACATGTTGCTAAGGTAGTTCCCATGGCCTTAGAGGGAATGTGCAAATGAGAGGTCTTGACACTTACGCAGTACACGGTTTACAGTAAATCTACTTCTGAGATGATGTTTGGGGAAAACCATTTGTTGGGCTTTAAAACTGAGCAATTCCTGGTATGATGCACTGAGATAGACACAGATCACTTTTGTGACATTTCTGTTAAAAATGCATAACTCAATCTAATCACGAGAGAATGTATGTCAAACCTAAACTAAGATACATTCTACGCAATAACTGTCATGAGCTATTCTAAAATAACTGTGTCATGAATCACAAAGACTGAGAACCTGTTGTGATTTAAAGAGAGTAAGGAAACAGGATAACTGAATGCAATGTCTGATCTAGGATTTTATCTTGCTATAAAAGACATTATTGGGATAACTGTCAAATCTGAATAAGATGTGCAGAGAAGATCATTGTATTGATGTTAATGCCCTCAGTCCTCAGTTCAGTTATTAAAATATGATCATAAGAGATTTCCTCACTTTAGGAAATATACATCAAAACATTTAGAGTAAAGGTGCATCATATCAACACTGACAACTGGTTCAGAAAAAAAAAATCTTGACAGTGCCAAATAAGGACTTCCTATGTCTCCTTATTTATCTCTCACTCACGTGGGCATTGAGTAAAGGAGGGGTGGGAGTAAGAAGCAACCCACACACAGCTGTTCAGGGATGTCTGGAAGAGAAGCCCACCCACATTGCTTTTGGACACTGGGTGTGACTCGGGTATCGGGTTTGTCTGTTAGGGAAACTGCCAACCTCTTCCCTCCCCACTTGGCCTCTGTGTTTACTTGCATGTCCTTTGACTAGGAGAGTGTCTCTTTCCTTAGACCTGAAGCATCTTCTTTCTTCTTGGTAGACTCTGAGATATTAGCTTAATTACACATTTTTTTTTTCTGTTTGATGAATTCCAGTAACCTATAAAAAAGTAGAAGTCAAGTCAGAAGGAGCACATGGCTAAGTTTGTAATGCATTTCCTTTTTCATTGATATAATATAAAATATTTGATCATTGTCCAGCACACTTAAATTCTAGACCCAGCTTTACTCCTTCTAGATGCCCCACTTCAGCAAATGTTAGATTCATAAGGCACAAAATTGGAAAGGTTAGTGAGATCCCACCAAACAATTCAGCTTCTGTAGTGGCTGACCTGAAGTATGGATAGTAGTGTCTTAAAATTAAAAATTACCAAACTCTTCTGTCCCTTCTGTTTGAGTGATGCTTCGTAAATTTACTCCACCACCACCAATGTTAAAATGTTCTTTCCTGTTCTCCATATTAATAAAAAGGGGTAAGTCAGGATGACTTGGAGAAGATAAGCCCTGAGGTTCAGCAACCCTAAAACAGAAATTCAGCTGCTCCAATCACAGAGCCACAGACAGCCAGAGCTCTAAGGAATGTGCGAGATCATCCACTTTAAGCTCCTCATGGTGGCATCTGTTGTTATCAGTTGCCCTATACCTACTGCTCTGTCCTGGGTTATTAGAACCTCTGTTTTCTTTTGGAAATTCTCTTTGCCCCTATTTTGGTGGAACTATCAATCGAGGTATTCAGATTTCTCCTAGCCAAACATGGCATCTTCCTTCTGAGAATATGAATCTTAAGATAAGTGACTGAAGTTCAAAAAAACCTGTTGAGTCTAACTTATTCCTTCTATGTCACTGTGAAGTCACTCTACTTATTTCTGTTACTGAGATCTATAAACCTACCCTGGTTCTACTCTTTCCCAACACTTTCTCTTCCAATCAGTGAATTTTCATTTTTATATATTTTCATATATTTGTTTTTAGTTAGCCAGAGTTAGTTTCTATTGTTTGTAACAAAAGAATCCTCATTGATGCATCTTTCTTCTTAAAGATCAAGAGTCTAAGGCTTAAAGAGAATAGGCTACCTGCTAAAGTAAGATCAAGGAGTATTTGGTACTGAAACCTAGGCTAAATTCAGGTTAGCCAGTTTCTTTACATTTTCTTTGCTGCCTCATCTGGAGCTGGTTCAACCTTGTAAAGAATGAGCTACTACTCCTCATGCTAAGGGACCCACTAAGATGTATAATTATTGAACTCTAAAATGTTTATTGAACTTATGCTTCTTGCTAGAAATGAGTATCTAAGATCAACAGCAATGAGTATCTAAGAACAACAAGAAAAACTCAATGGCTGTAAAAATAAAAAAAGAACAAGTTGCAACATAACAACATAAATATATCTTTAAAAATATGTACAATGAAAGAATCTAGACATAGGAGAATACATACTATGTGCCTCCATTTATATGATAGTCCAGTATTATGCAACATGATAGCCACTAGCCACATGTGGCTATTTAAATTTTAGTTAATTGAAATTAAATAAAAATACAAATTTAGTTTCTCAGTTCATTAGCCACATGTGGCTAGTGACTACTGTGTTAGATAATGCTGTTCTGGAAAATATACATCTAACACACAAGGACAAAAGCAAGAGAGCAATAGTCTAGTGCCAGCAGTGAGGGAAGATTGACTGCAAGGAGGTATGAGGGAACTTTTGGGGTAATAAAATATTCTCTATCTTGATTGTGATGAAGGCTACATGGCATAAAATGTGTCAAAACTCCTTAAACTGAACATTTATAGAATTAGTAAATTTCATGGTGTGTAAATAATACTTCAATAAAGTTGATTCTAAAAGATCAAGTGTTTAATGAAAATTCTGTTTTGTATACTTGTATGTGGCAGAGTGCACATATTCGGCTGCTAGGAGCTGGGACAGTGTTCCTTTCTCTTACATTATGTCCAGAGTTCCAGGCCCGAAGCGCTGCTGTTTCCTTAAGCCACTCAGTTTCTCCTCCTCTTCATACAAATCAAAAGTCTCATAAACAACATCATTCAAACATGTAGGTCATGGTCAGAAAGGCAATTGCCTTCTTCTTGGCTTCTGTGTACCATATTTTATTACAGTCTCTGTCTAAAAGATTTAAGATGATGGAAAAACATCCAGCTTGTACACCAAAGAAATAATTTATGCATTTGTACAGTAACCTGAGTCCCCTGGGGGAAGAGGGATGTAATATAAATGTAAGTGGCAATTATGGTAATTATAGTATAATTTTCACTTATTTTCCCAGGTTGTGGATGGTTGTGTTCTGTTGGTGTGCTGTTGAATCCTAGACAGTTTACCCTTTGTTCTTGATCAAGGTAACTCTTTGCATTTATTTTCACAATGAACTAGGAACCAATATTTTTCATAATTATATTTATATAAACATTTTTGTCATTTGATATCTGCCCGCCTCCCACACTTAGCTAAGTAAATTAAGGATGCTTTCATAACAACTATTAATGTCAGGGCATATATTTTAAATGGCCTTTTTATAAATTAGGTTTAAACTTTTTGAAATTAAAACCATGTTAAGAATGTTTGCAAATTGATGATTTATTTGGAAGTCTAGAGCTTCTGCTGGTAATTTAAAATATTTAGAAGCGTTCTGCTTATTTCCTGGAAATAAGTAAGTATCAGGCCTGAGAAAAGCACTAGGTCTTGCTACTCAAATTATAATACAAGGACCAGAGAAGCACCTGGGAGTTCATTAGAAATGCAGAGTCTCAAGCCCCACCCCAGACCTACTGAACCAGAATCTGCATTAACCAGATATCCAGGTGACTTACAGGTACATTAACATTTGAATACCAGTGCACTAGAGATATGACTTGACTTCTCATTTTATAAATGGGAAAGGCAAAGATCTTGTGTGATGGAACAAGATGGCCATAGTCAAGGAAATTAAGTATTTTCAATTTAAGAACTTTGTATATTCTGGTCATCGGTATTTGTTAATAGCAAGGAATAAAGCCAAATGCTTTACATCCAATTAGCAAATTCATAATTAATTAGGAAAATGATCTTCCCTTCAAGTCTCACATTTTGTAGAACAAGCTGTTTGATTTGGCTGGGGCTCAGGCCGACATGTTTATGAATTTCACAATTCACAGATGTTAGACACTCTCAGGCTAAGTAAGGGAAGAGAATGTCAAGTTTTAAATAGCTTCTCCCTTCTATCCTGGCTGAAGCAACAAATAAAATATTTTTTACTAAATACATTTTGAGTTCCAATTTCTTATATGAAAATGTCAAATTTCTCTGAAAAGAACTTTAGATTGTCTCACAACTTTGACAACTCCTGATGTCACCAGTTTACAGGTGACCTGTGATTAGGGGGTGAATAGAAGATGTGAACTTGCTACGTTAGTGACACTTGGGCTCACAAACTGTTTTTTTTTTTTTTTTTCTGTTGGAGTCTATTTTAATTTAGCTTCTGAATCATATTTCATTCAATTTCCAAATCTACAAAACCAGGATAGGTTTACAGCCTGTATCCTGAAAGTAAATAAGTTATTCTGTATGTAGACTTACTGATAGTATGTTAATTTTTTAATATATGAACAATTTAATGGTTTTCCTCCCAATTAGGCTGAACCAAAACAAAACCAAAACCAGCAAAAACAATAAGACATAAATAAGAGAGTGAGACAGACTGATAGAGACTAAAGTTAACTAGAATGTTTTCATTAACAGGCAATTTGAAATAATTTTGTAAGCTTCAAAATAGTTTCAAATAATATATTATTTTTCATTTTAATTCACTTTAAGAAAACTGTGTATATGTCTATGTGTGTGTTTGAGATAGGATATTTCAAAAACACCATAAGGTTTTTTATTTTTATTTTTTAATTTCAGACAGGCAAATATAAGGGGATATGAATGGCTATGTCTCTCTCTTAGTGGAGAGGAAGAGTGAGTTCTAGGTTAAATATAATCAAGGAATTTCCCTGTCTTTGCTATTTGAGATTGTGACCACAACAGGCGGTTGGCTGAAAGGGAGAATGAAGGGGGTGGGGGTTAGGAAGGAGGTGGAGATGAAAAAAGAAAAAAAAAATTAGCTCCAGAAGTAGTTACAGAAGTCCTCAAAACAAGTCAGTATACAGATACAAGGAAATGTTAATTAGCTGGTGCAGGGTGGATGATCATCAACTCAGTTCTGTTATAAAGGTCCAGGCTGCTGAAATTAAACTCTGATGCCATTCATGCCAGCATCCAATCACCAGAGAGACCAGAAGTTCAGAGATGTATTCAAGTTGCCAACAAGTGTGGCCACTATACATCAAGGACTCTAAAGCTGTGGAGGAGGAGGAAGAACATCTTTAGAGAAGATGCCCAGCTGGTAAGATTTGACCATTTCTGACGTTTTAGTTATTGATGAATCTCATTGGCTAAGATCAAGAAATGCTCCGCCTCTTTGCAAATGTGTGTGAAGGGGGAAGTGTCTAAACTTCTATGTCTAAAAGCGTTTGACCCTATTGCTTTTAACCTCCTGGCTTTATATGTATATATACACAGGTATACGTGTATATGTCATATAATTAATTATTCTCCATTTGTTGTTATCAAAGAGAGTTGGAGGAAATGAATTTTGAAACTTCGAGGTGTGCTACCCTACAGTACTGTCCTGACCCTTACATCCAGCGGTGAGTCTAAATGTGACATAACTTCTACCAAAGCTTAATTGGAGTGCCTTGTGTATTATGAATGTTTCGGCTGTGTACAAAGAGCAACCGCTCCTTGTTTATGAGCACAGTGGTATTATTATTATAAACTTTTTGTGGACTTAAACTGATCTGTGGGCATCTTTTCTAATTTTCTTTTAGTTCATATCTGGGTCTACAAAGTGAGAAAGTTTAAAGACAGTCTTCCAATGGTTTCTTTAAAAAACAGCCACACCATGTTAGGATGTTTAAAATCTGTTATTTGCCTTGCTCAGCACTCACCCATCCAAGAAGAAGAAATTTCATTGGACAGGGATCATCAGTGGATGATCTCCTAGTCAAAATAAACACAGGATAATTTCAATTTATACATTAAAAATAGATAAATAGCCATTGTTATACCAAGAGATTATGGCTTGTCATTTTGGCTCTAAGAAATATTTTTTTCTTGATTTGTTTCATAACAAACACCATCTTTTGACAAATCTGACTTTTGAAACTTAAAATTATACTAAATTTTATTTATGTTTATGGGAAGGAACATTCACCTAGCCCTAAGAAAGAATATTAGTGAGCACACATGATGTCTCTGTGTATGTGTTTCAAATTAGAGTTTGCTATTTTTAAACTGGTAAATGAAATTTGAACAGTGTTTTTCCAGTCATAAAGTTATGGGAGATATTCAAGTCGTACGTAGCAGTGTGATGTTGTTAATTCAACAGCATGAGATTTGATGTTGGAATTTTGTTCTTTATTTTATACGACTAATGAACGAGGTCCTCTGAGTGTTGAAAATGATGGGGTTCCAAAGGGGTTAACTTGTCATTCACCACCGGTGCGTATTGGAGTTCCACACCAGAAGCAGAGCTCAGTTACTGTCACATTGCCTAGGCAATTATGGAAGATGTGTGATTTTTTTTTCATTAATATGATTTGTCACCACGTAGAACACTAACGTGGACTCTGTAGGCTTTGCTTCTCTTTTTGTGAGGTTTCTGGTGGGCTGTGTGAGAAAGCAGAAGAGGAAAAGTAAGGCATAAAGGTAAATGGAATGGTGGAGAAAGAAAGAAAAGAGAGGGAGACAAAGGAAAGAGGAAGCAAGTTTGTGGTTTTCCAGGTTGAAATGGGAAATGTGAATGGTGTTTGACTCCTGTCTTGCTATGTGCCATGGACAATATTATCAAAAATAAATGGCTCTGGAATTTATGTTCTTGGATAACTTGAGATTTATGTTTAGTAGAAGTTGAGGTTAGGGTTGATTAAGAGCAAAACATCAAAGATTTTCTGGTTCTCAAAATTTTTTTCAGCCTCAAGATTTTCTATTTCACTAAGTCCTTTGAAATACTATTTCTAAGACCATAGTTCTGATGAAACATTAGTCATATAATGCTTCCTTTAAGGGCATCCTTTTAAAAGTAGGTCCTTCGATCTACCTCTGCTTTAAAAGAAACTTTTTCTATTTTTCCACACATTAATCTGTCTAGAGGCATTTCTAGTGATTGATGAGGCCTGTAAATAGAAATAAATGAAAATATTGCTTTTTATATTGTCCCAACAAACTATTAATTCATGGAGCAAATATCATGTCAGTTTTTGACAGATTATGAATTTTAAATAGTAATAGTATTTTTAAATAGTTTTAAATTTTGTTAAATGGCCTCAGCTTTTAAACATGTTGAGTGTCGCTTTTGAGAAGAGGAGAGAAGTCTGTTGGGAGCTAGGCGATTTTAGTGCAGAATGGTCAAGAAATGTTTGTCTAATAAGCTGTTTTAGGCAAGATTATGTACTTCCCATTTGTAATGAAAACTGGCAAATAAATTTAAAAAGCAGAGAAACATGTCGCTGAGCATCTACTCTGTGCAAGGCACTAGAAATATTCACCACAATAGTACTTATATATTTACCACAATAGTACTTATATATTTAATAACAGATATAGTTTCCTCAAATATTTTAACTGTTCTGTCACATATTTTAAAGACTGTCATTACTTTCCTGTTGATACTAGTGAATAAAGGAATGAATGAATAAGTGAAATATCACTGTGAGCAGTCTGTGATACCGTATCGTGTTAAAGCAAGAATCACACAATATTCTCTTCTATGTCTAATGAGTGAATGGGTTTGAGCTGTTTTTTTCTAAGCAGACAACCCTTGCAGTTCTCAGTTTACAAAATCTATTTTAAGATATACCAGATTTAATCATTCCATAATCATAGTCATCTACATAGTTAAATTTGTCTTTTTCCTGACCTTGTCTTTAGAAAGAAGTCATGAAAGAAAACTTTTTAAAAAATAACAAGACTTATTGTTATTTTTAACTCTAAGCTACCTTAATGCATGAATTTCCTTTTATCACAGAATAAATGAGAGATTCTATTATCATTTATTACTAAATGTTAATGTCATTTTCAAAAAGGCAATTTTAATATACATTTCAAACAACTATGATAATCATTCTCTTAGTTAAAATTGAGATTGAACCTTCTGTTTTTTACCATTGTGCCTGAACGTATTGACATATTATGTGTTTACTTGTTCTCTGGCGCTGATGTTAATTTACTTTAGTTTTTGCTAAAACTTTTTTGAAAAGTTAAACAAGTGAGCTTAGATTTTCCCTTTGATGTTATTGACCATTGTACAGAAGAAAGATGGACAAAATCACGTCTTGTCATTTTATTGCTAACTTAATTTTAACAAAAATGTCAAAGCATAGATGAAATTATGCAAGATCAATAAATAAGAGCCAATGGGTAAGTTATCACTCCTTTATAATGAGTTCTATTTGTTTATTTTTTATTAGGCAAATACTCAAAACATATCTAAAATTTATCATTTTAGAAGCAAAATATGTGTTATTTATTGTTTGGGTTATAATCTGGGCCTTCTTGAATTCTTTTAGTTTTAGAATTTCCATTTGATTTTTAAAATAGATTTTTTTAAACCAAGTAATACCAGAAGACAGATTAAATTTTTTCAAAAGAGACTGAAACTGTTAAAGTACTAGTTAGATGAGTAAAATATATTTCCTGCCCAAATTGCATATCGATTGTGAATTTCATGCTCTACTAGCTTAAAGGTCAACTTTATTAACTGTGCTTTCTAAATATATCCCAAAAGGAAGGGTGGTGACAGCAAACTTAACAGTAGAAGATCATTTCATTAAAATCACATAAAGGCGGATGTATTTCCTTGCTGGATATCCTCTATTTGCCGCTTTACATCTGCTCTCCATCCTTCTCTCTTTGTTTGTTCTGTACCCAGAAAGTTGACTTCTAAATATTGCACTGGCAATTCCTTCCTCCTCTCATCTCCTCTTGGATTCAAACAATGGGAACCTCTGACAGAAACTTAGAGAATACAAGGAGGGAGAATTTGGTGTATATATTTCCTGGTTCGGTCCCTAAAGGATGCAGTTCCTGTTGGAGGTCCTTGCCACAGGTCCAGGTATCTCGAGTTTGAGTAACTGCTCCCCACTCTTCCTTTCCTTCAAGCCTAGGTGTGGTAACCATTCCCAGCCATCCCTAATTCCAAAAAGCCATACCAAATCCTTATTATTTGATAAATAATCCCTTCATTAAACTTTCTTCCATGACTCTTATTTCAAATGCTTTATTTTTCCAGGTTCATGGCAAGTACAAAAATAAAAATATGCCCATAGTGTTATGTACATATAAAGACTTTCAAATTTGATATGTAATAATATAACTTCTCATGTAAGATAAAGGGTATATCCTTCCATCTCAGTAAGCAAACTAGTTTTTAGTAAGCCAATTTATTAATTTTAGTCATCTATATAATCACTAAGTTTCTCTAGCTGCCTGAAAGGAAGGAGCCAACATGCTGCAATCTGTGTGTGTTGTTTACATGAGTATTTGAAATGAAGCATGGCGGAGGGCAGGAAAAATTATTTCACAAAGAAATATGAAGATAAAATTTATCAACAGGGACTAACGAATCCACCAGGAGTAACCAATATGACAATAAGTTTTAGGACACCTTTATGACCAACTGTGGTCAGCCAAAGGTATGACGTATTATAATTCTGTATGCTGCTCCTGAGCTATGAGTGCATTTAAATTACAGAGAGGCAGGGAAGGGTGTGAACT
The DNA here is from genome assembly GCA_030015415.1 of Cynopterus sphinx. NCBI lineage: Eukaryota > Metazoa > Chordata > Mammalia > Chiroptera > Pteropodidae > Cynopterus > Cynopterus sphinx. The sequence continues at coordinate 45,176,184 of CM057380.1, forward strand.
GAGTGTACATAGGACTTGCCTGGATAATAGTCATAACTCCATCACAAAATGATTGTGTGACCTTCATGAAATCACTTAAGCTATCGAAATCAAATTTTTTCATAAGGTAAGTAGGGATAACAAACTCTGATCTATTGTTCACAAATAAGACTTTGAAAATGAAATGTAAGCCCAACTGAACTCTAAAATTTATCTCCTTTGTGTATTTGCTCAGTCCTACTTTTGTGTGACCGGTATATCAGGAGACTGAGGATTCTTTCCTAGCAACGACTGTGTCCCTGTGTAGGCATGCCTTAGTCCATTTTGCTCTCTATCATCTTTAAATTAAGAACAAAGATCATTAGATTACAGGTCTTGAGATGATCTTAGCTTATCTCTCTCAATCCTTATACTTTAGAACTGAGAAATGTGAATCACTGAATGATTAAGTAATTTGTCCAAAATCATTCAATGAAATAGTAACAGAAGCAGAGCTGAAATTCAAGTCTCTTGACTTCAAGTTCACTGATATTTCTATGATAGAACATAACATTTTATTAGATCTGTATAGAACTTTAAAGTTAACAAAATGTTTTCCAAAACATTAAGTATCTGATCCACCTGGGAGGAGGGCAGTTGTGGTAGGCAGAATAATGGTCTTCAAAGACAGCCATGTCAGATTCCTAGAACCTTCAAAAGGAAATTAAGATTGCAGAGGGAATTAACGCTGCTAAATAGCTGACCTTAAAATAGGTAGACTATGTTGGGCCCAATGTAATCCCAAGAGTTGTTAAAAATGGAAATAGAAGGTAGAAAGAGTCAGAGTGATATGATGTGAGAAAACACTCTACAGATTTTAAAGATATAAGAGGATCATGAGCCAACGTAAGTTGATGAACCCTAGAAGCTTGAAAAGATCTGACCTACAGAACAATAAAATAATGCATTTGTGTTGATTTAAGCCACACATTTGTGGCAACTTGTTATAGCAGCATTAGGAAACTAATTCACCAGGTAAATAATTTCTATCCCTTAATTATAGTAATGGAAACAAAACTTTGTTTTTATTTGTTTGTTTGTTTAAAGTAATCCATGAACTTATTATTTAGTTAGTTAATTAGTTAGGTAGTTATTTTGGTGTTGGGTGATGAAGGTGGAAGATATGAGTAAGATACATCCTAGACTTTAAGGAATCCAGAGTAGAACTACATATATAAAAGTAATACAAAAAGGTACAAGGAAGGATAGAAGGACACCAAGCATGTTGGCTGGAGACTGCAAGAGTAAAGCACCCACTCTGGAAGCAGCAAATCAGAAATGTGACTTTTGTTAGCAGCATCTATTAAAATTTCTCAAAATGCCTTACACAGAGGTATTTTTGACTCTTAAAGTCAAAGTGTGAGGCCCAATTTTAGGTTCAGGAAAATACAGTAATATACATGGTCACTTCTGATGTCAGGAATTCAGAAAGATGTGATATCAATATCCTGAGATATGATTTGATAAAATTAGATGGAGCTTTGGAATTGCATTGTAAACAAAAATTAACAATTTTCATTCATGTAGTTCTCAGGCCGCTCTTGGAAAAACAGCTCCAGACCTTCCAGTGCTGTAAAGTTCCAGTTAATTTTAGGTTTATGGTTACTTTGATGCCTCTCTTTGAAAAATGAACAATAGAGGAAGGAATGCAAAATCAGCATTTTTATCAAGCACCCTAGATGAAGTGTGTGTTTGCAAACCTAATTTTGAGCACTGCTACCCACCGTGAGGCAAACCGACCATATGTCTCAATAGAAGCTCATAAAACAGTATCCAGTGATATGAACAACAGACATGCTTTCCCAAAGAGAGATTTCATGTACTCACTTTACTTAAAAGCCAAATGGATTGTGAGATTAAAGTGGCAATTTTCAATCTGTTTCAAGTCAAGGGAGCCAAGTTTCTGATTAGCTGTTTTGCAGCTCAAATTTGTCCTGACAGGGTTTCTATCTTCTTTAAAGAACACACCAAGAAATAGTCCTCCAGCAACAAGTGATGGCTAGATAGAGCACTATAATTATGATCAAAGTCCAAAGACTCTGGTCTGTATAATTATGCACTTCCCAACCTCTGAAAGTCACTTTGTTCCATTTAAAATAGGATAAGAAATGGACATGGGGTGACGTGTATTTATTAGTTAGTCAAGGTTTTGGAAATGACAGTTATTAACATTTCTGTTTTACCTTAAGCCATATTTGTGGATAATTTAGATGGAAAGAATTAATTGTCTATTCTTATTCTTGTTGTTTGCTTTCCATTCTCCACATATCTGACTCTCTTTTTACTATGAATTAGACTCTTTGAAGTTCAAAATGAAATCATTAAGCTTAAGAGAAATGTAAGAACTCAAAATACCCTTGCTACTTTCAAATTTTCAGTACATTTTTCTTTTGTTTCAAATGAGCAAACTTAATTTGCCAATTGAACAGCAACCACTTTCTAATAACCTAGGAAGCTCTCATAATTGAGAATGATGTAATAATATTGAGAATGACAAAGCATTTTAAGTCAAGAAGTACGTAATTGGAAGCTGATGTGATAATTTAATCAGCCACGTGATTATCTAGAGTAGATTTTTAATGTAACCTTTATTACAGATGTGGTATAGTTTGAAATGAATAATATATTAAGTGCGAATTGATGGTAGGGGTAATACTGCAATAGAGACTTTTGGTTCTAAAGTTAAGTATCTTATGCTTTAAGACTGTTGATTGCATTTAACGTATTCCTGCATCATATCCTGACATTTCCTCAAGGTAGTCAATTTTTAGAGATTTCTTAAAAATATAAAGCTCTAAATATTTCATTTGAAATCTATTCATTGGCTTTTTTTTTTTGTCTCAGTGAAACTGCCCTTTTTGTGCTTGAATTTAATACTGTCATTTACTTCTTAACTACATAAGTAATTATAGCATATTTATTGAATCATTTATTCAATGAGAAAACTCATTTTCTTCCAACATTTCTATGATGCTTCAAACTCTTCTAAATAAAAAGTGCTAATAAGATGTATTTTTCATTTTATTTTTTTCAATATATATGTTATCTCAGGCAATGAATGAAAACTTTCTAGACATTTTTTCAAACTAAATTATGAGCAATCAGGTCAAAATGATTTTTTTTTCATCATCTTAGTTGATACTATCAAATAGGATAAAACTTTGCATCTAAAAATATCACAAAGCTCTGTTTTAGTATTCCACAGAGGCTGATGGGGCTTTTACTGAGACTTCTTCACTAAAACTTGAAGTATGAATGAAGGACTTACCTTCAACTTGGTACTGGTGTGAATATAAGCCAGCCTAAATGTTGTATTTGCACTGATACACTTTATACAGAATCTCATGTGGAACTATGTCTTCTCACTGAGCAAATCTTTCAGTGTTGTATGAATGCATTACAGGCCTTTCTATATGGCATTTGCAGTCCCATCTTATGATCCCACATAAAATTTATATACAATTTTACCTCTAATTCTTGAATCTTTCAAAGCAGTAAAATGGAAAACTTGTTTTCTCCTCTCTGCTTCTTTCCTTTTCTTCTTTTCTTTTTGTCTTTCTTTCATAGAAGCTCTGTTTGTTTTGCATCTTGGAAGACAGAATACACTTGAAAAAGCTAAAAATATCACAAAGCGCCTTTTTTTAAAACCAGCCTATGCTTTGCTCTGCAAAATAAATTGGGGCATTTTGCAAACAAAAGCAAGAAATTGTGACACTAACATATCAAAAATAAAACATACATACAAAACTGACAAAATATATGACTTTGAGATTTTATAGAAAAAAAAATACTTATCTAGTTTAACTAAGTTGCACACCACAAAGAAGTTTTATAAATTGGCTAATATTTAAATAAATTAAAAAATAATGTTTGGGGTGACGAGGGGGAATAGAAAAAGGGAAATGATAATACCTGAAAACAGTTCAATCTCATTGTAAACTAAAACTATTCAATAATGTTTAGTAAATATTTACTAAATGTTAGATGTCAGATATAAGATAGGAAATTTAAAAATTCAGAATTTATAAGTTCTTGTTTTTATTGTAAAAAATCTGTTTCTAGGATCATCTGATTTAAGTGAGAGTTAAAGGAAGATCTTTGAAGCTCAGGGAGAAACATAAATGTCAGAGCACTTTAGGTATCTCAGATAAAACAAGTTTAGGTAAGAATACTTGTGACTTGATATTAATGATATCAAAAATTATTTTTAAACAAATGATGTAGCCTCAACAATAATGAAAGCCAACAAAGAAAAATCTAGTAAAACAGTTGTTTTTCCATGCCATTTTCTAGGTTCATAATTTTTATATATAGAAGTTATAATTATAAAAGAATTTCTATGACTTATTTATTGTAAAAATTACATAAGAACTCTCCATTTGTCATGTATTTTTGCATTTATTATATAAATAATTGCATAATGATATCATATCAACAAAACTTTATACATTTATCATTTTCTTTATCGAGCGTTTAGGTTGGTTGTAATTTTTATCATAAATTAAAAATATTATATAGCCAAATTTCTTCTGAAAATTGATTATTAGAATAATCAATTATTTCATGAAAAAATATTGAAGGAAAGAAAATTTATACATGTTCAATCCATAAAGATTTCATGCAATTTACCTGCATTATATCATATAATACTATTTTTTAGCTAAGTAATATCCTGTTTGCAGATGGAAAAACTGATGCCACAAGAAATAACAAATTTAACCAAGCTGACATAACCTGTAAAGGGAAGGACCTCTTTGGATATGTGATCTCACCTCAGTTAGAATTTGAACCCAGGACTGCCTGATCTAAAGGTTTTCGGTGCTTCCCCCCACAATATGCTGCCACCTGAGAAGTGAGATTGTTGGCAAATAAAAAGATATATATGCTTTAAAGTTTCTGGAAAAGATTACTATATAAAATGGTATGCCAATAATTTTGCCAGAGTTCCAGCTTTGGATATTATTTGTAAATTTTGCTAATTTAATAGCAAAACGGCATGTGGTTTTAATTTGCACTGTTTTTAAACTACAATTGCAATTATAATTAGAGAAACCACAATTACTACTTTAAAAGATCTCAACTTTTGATCCTGTATTTTTAGAAAACGAGAATGAGACATAAACAGGCTAAATACCTACTACTTATTTAAGTCTTACTATGTACCATAAACTGTTATAGGCACTTTACATATTTACATTTAATCTTCAAACCACCTTAAGATATGTTTACTAGTATTATTTATTGGTAACAAAGGGTTGGTAATCTAATGTTTAAGAAACTAGATTGGTAGTCTTGCGCCTTGGTTAATTCTCTGTCTGCAATTGTTAGATCTTGACTATTTTCTCATGTTTAAATGAACATGATGATAATTGTACCCACTGAGTTGCTTTGAGAATTAAATGAGTTAATTACGTGAATGGCTTAAGATAGCCTCTGGCATAGAGTATGCACTGTATAGATGATAGCTCTAATTATTTCTATTCTATAGATGAAAAAATTGAGGCACAGAGAAGCCATATAACCTGCCCAGGGTAAAACAGCTAAGACAATAGTGGAGATGAGTAGAATCCCGATTTCTGCAACACTATTATTTTTTTGGTGGTCAGTGACCTAATTAACTCTCAGTAAATACTATGTAAGAATGATTTTTAAGCATTAAGAAAACTTATGAAAGAGACTATAAAATTAATCATTTAACATTCTAGGAAAATAATCTAATTCTAAAGAGGGAAAATGTTACCAAGTAACATTTTACCATTAATATGACCCGGGAGAGCCAAATTTGAGGGCAATCTAGTTTACCTCTGAAAATATATGAGTTTCATTCAGAATAACTAGGACCTTATAAAAGAGGTTTCAACTTCAAAAAATTGGAATTGCTCAATTTGGAAACTTGGAACTATTTACTTTAAAAACTCTATCTTTTTTTTTCTCTCTCTCACTGCTTTTGTGGCTCCTTTGCTGTTGATAACTCACAAATTCCTCATTTCCTAATTTCTGTTATTGAAATTTGCTGTTTTGATGGTACTCTCAAGCCTGTTCAGATCCATCCTACTTTTTCCCCATTTTCACTCCACTGACATAATTTCTTTTTCCAGTGTGGTATTTTAACTTGCCACCATTTCTTGAACAAACTTTGACTATTTTTTTTCTTTTACTCTCTGCTTGATTGTCTTAAGTGAAAGCTGTTCTTTCTCTGAACACACCCACATTGCCCATTCTTCTTCAATTGAAGCAAAGCCTTCTGCCCATACAGAGAGCCAAGAGAAGAAACTAACTTATTTCTTGGACAACACTGCTGTTTTCAGATCATTGTTTACCCACTATCAATCAACAATCTTATGTCTTCTGAAATCTCTGCCATCAAAGTGGTTCATTGAACTTCGTGATAATGTACTGATCTTTAGGAGATTGTCTTTGGAACTTGGCTCTATTTTGCTCTTTACTTCTGCCAACTTTTTGGGGGGATACCAATATTTCTTTGAGGACCTTTCTAAAATGTAGTCTCCCTGTTTCTGGGCTTTCTCAACTCCAGAAGCTCCAAATGCCACTCCGTTGCAGTTATCAACTCACATGACTGTGTTCTAGATTTCATCATTACCTAATGCTATTCTAGTCCCAAGTCATACTATCTGTACTTCCCTTTCTGGTCTAAATCTATTATCCCTTTATGCCGCTTATATTCCCAGACTGCACTTATTCTGTTCCCTCTACACACTCTCACAATCTCTCCTGAGAAAATCTAATTCTTTCTTCATGCATTGCCTTCATTTCTATTTATTTTGTAATGTATTTTGTGTATGCTTACTTACAAATTTCTGTTCAATTACTAGATCTTCACTACTCAAAAAAAAGTGCATGGAATAATACAGAATCTGGGAGACCACATCAGTCTTACTAAATAAGAATTTATATTTCAACAAAAACACATAAAGATTCACAAATACATTAATTTCGAGAAGCATCTCTCTAACCTAGTAGCTCTCTAGGTGTGATCTCAAGAGCACGGCAATAGCTGCACCTGTGAACGTGTTAGAAGTGCAAATTCTCAAGCCCCATGTAAGCCCTACTGATTCAAAAAGAATTAGAGTGTGGCCCAGCACACTCTTCATTGTAATACACTCTTCAGGGAATTCTGATACACACTGAAGTGTGAGGGCGTTCTTACAGAGTTTCCAAAGGGTCTGTCTTATTTGTTTTGATATCCCCTGTAAATCGTACTTATTTGTAATCCCCACTTCCTTACTGTGCTCTTTTGTTCATTTAACACACACCACCCTCCAAATACTATTTCATTTACTTGTTTATTGTTTCTTATCTGTCTCTCCATACTGGGAATAAAGTAACACAAGGGCTACTTTGTGCTCTGATTTATTCCAAACACCTAGAATAGAGCTTGGCACATGTGGGTGCTCAGTAAGTGTTGACTGAATGAATTTTAAAAAAACAGTTAATAAAAAAAATTATTATTTGCTTAAATTACTTTTTCTGATGCTCAAGATAAAATTTCTTTAAAATGAGTAAAAATGTTTATTGAGAAGGTTTTTTTGTTTGCTTTGCTTTGTTTTGTTTTATCAGGGAAATCAGGCTTAAAAGGGTCAGATAACTGAATCAAAGTCACAAAGCTGGTCAGTGGGAGAATTGGAACTTATGGCCAGCATTTCACATTCTAAATTTGATGTTCCCTTCACTAAATTTTGCCACCTATCCTGTTCATCAGCCTGTGCATCTTAGTTGTTCAAATCTCTCCTAGTTCTTCAGGGCTTTATCTTGTAAAACTTTTTCACTTACAGTATTTGAGCTATTATTAGTTGCATTTTACAGATAAAGAACCCAAAGGTAGAGAACTAGTGACTTGTTGAATGTCACACAGATGCTTAATTATGGACAAAGGAAGAATTTGATTTCTGAGATCTAATCAAATAAGCTTTTTCTTATTACATACTATCTATTTCTCACAGCTGTTCATTTAAAAAGTTTACTGGATACCATCTCTATGCCACGACCTATTCCAGGCACTAGTGAGTAAAATGTGCCACTGTTCTCATAGACCTTACATCTTCAGTCCACACCAATCAGCATAAGATGTGGTGAGTGGTAAAAATTTCACACAAAAATGAAGCAAGATAAGGGCTATAGAGAGAATGACAGGATTGGAAAGAATGCTGCATTAAATGGGATGGTCATCTAATATGGCCTCTGAGAAGAGGTAACCTTTGAGTAAGAGATATGAAAAGACTAAGGAAGGAATTTGAGAGTGAAAGAATTTCAGGTAGGGAATGCAAGGAGATCAGAGTGGCTGGAACAGAATGAGCAAGAACAGGGAGATAGGAGATAAGATCAATTGTTAGAGAGTAACGTTGTAAAGAAAGATTTTTTTTCTTTTTTCTCATAAGGATTTTATTTTTGTCTTATATTTTAAGGCTGTGTGCTGTGTGCAGAATTAATTATAGACACCATGTCTAAGGGCTATTGTTCCAAATGAAATTTGATCGTGCTTTGTAATAAGGCAGTAAAAAGTGATAGTATCAAAAATGTATTTCAAAAGATGAACAAATAGAAGTGTTGAAATTTATAGTGATGGACATTATTTTGGGCATAGGTATCATCTGTAGAATGGCATCTTGTTCTCGCAGCATGGCATTACCTGAGTGAATATATGTCAATCTAAAGCTAGCTCTCATTTTTGAAAGCTTAGAAGCCTGATGTGTCAGCACAAAATCAGTTTTTTAGCTAACCAATTAGAGATTTTTTTAAATTAATATTTATTATAGTGACATTGGTTAATAAAATCTAATAAGTTTCAGGTGTGTGATTTAACAGTAAGACTATATATATATATATATATATATATATATATATATATAAACATATTGTGTCCAATTAGAGATTAATATATGAAGAATAAGAAAGCTGATGTATTATCTTTTACAATGAGAAATATAACTATCTTGAATAAGTTTCTGTTGGCTGATAAATATATTCTTCTTCTAGATATATTGTTGGAGTATACCAAATTAGATTCAACATGTTGCTAGATGAATATGGCATAACAGAAAAATGGGAGGTTGATGGATAATTTTATAGCTTGATGCATTCATCTACCTATAGGTAACTTCATAAAGATATATCCACTGGAAACTTATGTTCTTGGACCATAATATACATGTGCCGAGACAGAGCTAAAGATTCAACAGTCAGAATGTATGTCTCTTTTTATTCCTCGGCCCTAACCACTGAACAAAAAATTCTACCTGCTCTCAACTAACACATTATTCATTTAGATATGTTAATAAATTTGATTAGGTTTCACTCTAGCTTTTGCAGAGATCATTCTTGAGTTTCTCAAGCTTTCATGAGCTGTAATATTAAGCAACAATTCTCTTAGCGTTTAATTTTCTTAAAGCCTTTGCTCTAAATTATGTTTAATTTATAAGAAAATGCTTTTATAGTTTTCTAAAACCTTCATATTTTTTAAGGGATTAAATCTAAACTGACTCTTATTCTTTGTTATTTTAGTGCCCAAAGAGTGTGTTACAAAGAAGCATCTCAAGTCTTTCATGTGGTCTGTTGTGTTTGGGAGGGAAATGGTTGAATTTCAGCCCACTCTTCACTAAGACTGAAGAGATTAAAGAATCAAATAATGATTAGATCCTCTCTTTATGTGTGTTTATGTTATTCATAGTAAATGCTGTATACCTAATCTCCCATTTATTTGTGAGATAACTTTGTGCTTATTAGCTAAAGCTTAGAAAGCATAAGACCCATTTGCCAGTAAGATGCTTTAAATATAAAACCATATTCCATTAAATATATGAAATAAATATTTACTTAAGTAAAAGAAAATCATTCCAAGAAAAAAATGACAGTGATCATTCTATATGAAAATATAGATTATTAATCTGAAATGTATGTGGAAGAAAAGTTATACCTTCTATGTACTATAAGACAAGAAAATTGATTTAATTTTAGAATCATTTCATGGGTATTTTGTTTACTGACTTCAATATTGTAATATAAAAGTATCTCAGGTTACTATTTAGGAAATTTATTAAAGGGTAGAAAGTACACACATTTTGGTGTTTATATTTTTACTTTTGTATAATTTTTGAAAATATTGTTCAGCTGAATCTTTGTGGAAAAAAATATATTACTAATGTTTTACTTGCAAGAAAATAGCATTCTCAGATATAGCAATGTTGTAACAGCTTTTTACAAAAATATCTATAAAAAAATACCCCAAAGAAATGATCAATAGAATAAATAAGTTGAAATTACAAAATATTTTCATATTTGTTTTAATGACCTAGCTATTTAGGAATCTGTGTACAAAGATACTTAACACTCAGATTTCAACATAAAATTTCTTGGCCCAGCTCTTTCATGCCATATTCTCCTATTTTCCATTATCACATGCCCTCAATATAATTTCTGTTCAACTTGATGAGTTGGAAGTTATCTTAATTGGGTTACTGGAGAGAAGCCAAATTTTAGCATTTGCAATTCACTGAGAACACCTGAGTGGGAAGGTAATGGAACAGCTTTTCAACTATAGCACCCTGAAGTGAATTTTGTAGTGATGTCAATCTTCAATTATCAGTTAGAAAGAAATGCCATAGCTGACCTATTCAGGGACTCACAGAATTTGTGGGAGTGATAGGCACGTTAGTGATTTTTTTAAGCTGCTTTTAGTCTATAGAAACATGGATGAAAATTGAGATATCTGCTTTTATAAAATTTTAAAAAATCTGCTAGAGAAGTTTCTGGGGCAAATTTAACATGTCAGGAGTTCAGAGATTGTCACTGCTTTTACAATAAGGAAAATCTGGACAAACTGAAATATCAATGTTTTCTTATATCCATCTGAGAAATAAGATTGGAGGAAAAATGGGCATCATAAAACCAGAAGAGGTAGGTTCATCCAGGGAAATACAGTATAGAACTGCTTAGTTGCAACAGAAGCTATAAAGTGGTAGGAACACTTAGTTGCTAATACTGATGAATTACTAGAAGTTTCATCTACTAGCTTAATGATGAGAGATGCCTGGAACTGCAGTCTTGAGGGAGACCCACATTTTCCTGGGCTTCTATCAGGAACTATGACAGATTCTCAATGAGGATTTGAATAAGATTCCTCATTGAAGAGGAGGAAAGAATCATCATGAAATACACAGAGATTTTTTTTCATAACACCACCAAAGACTTGTTCTCCAGAGGAAAAGACTTTGTCAGACACTCATCTGTTGGGACTCTTCCTACTTAGTCCCCATTCGGGCTTAATGTTTAAGAAAAATAACAGGGGTTAGGATTTCAAGGAAATAGATTGGGAGTACTGCAGTCAGAAATGAGAATAGAAGTTGGAGGGGAAAAAGTCATACCATTGGCAAGACACTTGTGAAGATCCCGGCCCTATGATACAGACTCACTAAAAGACTGAAATTTAATCAGAATATTATAGAACCTTCCCCACTCCAACATTTTGCCAATACACCATCTGGACTCCAGTATAATAGAAGTAGATTATAGCTGAAAGGGCTGCAACACAGACTCCCACTGAGGAAAGCCGAAAGTCAAAAGAGGAGATAAACAATAAAAACAACAGAGGAATCTGAAGCCTTACATCTGCATCTAGAGCAAACTTTAGTCATAACCTGACTTCTAGCTATATTGACATAAATTATCACACTAAAGGCCAACTTACTTCAGTTCTTATTACCCTATTACATGCTCAGCTTTCAACATAAAACTCGAAAACATGCAAAAGGTATAAAAGTCAAAATATGAAAGATAAACTAACATCATAATCATCTTAAATATTATATGGGTGGGTAAAATTATCTAACAGGAGAATAATATATTAAGGTTTCCAACAGAAAAAGTAAAAAACATGTGAAAATAAGTGAATAATATAAGAATAAAGTGGAAATTTGAAGAAAGAATCTAAAGAAAATTTATGAAGCAAAAAATATAACACTACAACCAAGTAGAATTTATCTCAGTTATATAAGACTGGTTCAACATTCAAAAATCAATGCATTCTGTCTCATCAACAGGATAAAAGATGTCACAATTATATCAATAGATGTAGAAAAAGTATTTGACAAAATCCCAAACCCATTCACGATAAAAATTCTCAGCAAACTAGGAATAAATAGACCTTCCTCTAGTTAATAAAAAATATATATATACAACATATAGCTAACATCATACTTAAAGAGGAAAAACTAAAACTAAAACTTTCCTACAAAATCATAAAAAGGAAAGGATATTTCTGTCACAGCTGCTTTTCAATTTTATATTTGAGGTCATAACTAATACGATAGGACCAGAGAAATAACTAAGAGTTATAATGATTGAGAAGAAAAATAAATAAATCTATGTAGGAAATCTAAAATAATCAACCAAAAAACTTCTGAAACTAATGGAGCAAAGATATTCTTTTCAACAAATGGTGCTGGAACAAGTGGAAATCCACATGCAAAAACTAATAATAGTAATCTAGACACACAGGACTTTGAGTTTGAAAAAAAAAAACAAACCCTCAAAGTATATCATAGACCTAAATGTAAAACTCAAAACTGTAAAACTCCTAAAAGACAACAGAAGAAAATTTAGATGATATTGGGAAAGGCAAAGACTTTTTTGATATAACACCAAAGGTATGATTCATAAAAGAAATAATTGATAAGCTGACTTCATTAAAATTAAAAATTTTCCCTTTGTGAAAGACAATGACAAATTGCTAAATAAGCTACAGACTGATAGAAAATATTTGCAAAAAATACACATCTGATAATGGACTGTTATTCAAAATATACAAACAATTCTTATAGTTTAGCAATAAGAAAATGAACAACCTAATTAAAAAGTCAGTGAAAAACCTGAACAGGCACCTCACCAAGAATGATATACAGATGGTGGTGAATAAACACATGAAAAGATGTTCAAAATTATGTGTCATTAGGGAATTGCAAATTAAGTGAGGAAATATTATTGTACATCTATTATAATGGCTAAAATCCAAATCACTGACAACACAAAATGCTGGCAAGGATGTGAAGCAGCATGAACTCTCATTCATTGCTAATGGAAATGTAAAATGATATAGCCACTTTAGAGGACAGTTTGGCAGTTTCTTACAAACTAAACATAATTTTACAACATGATTCGGCAATAGACTCCTTAGTATTTTTTGAAATGAGCTGAAAAGTTACATCCACACAAAAATCTGCACATGAATATTTACAGCAGTTTTATTCATAATTGTCAAAAGCTGCAAGCAACCAAGATGTACTTTAATTGGTGGATTGATAAATAAACTATGGTACATTCATGTGATAGAATGTTATTCAATGTTTTTTAAAAATGAGCTATCAAGCCATAAAAAACATAGAAAGACCTTAAATTTATATTACTATATGAAAGAAGCCAATCTGAAAAAACTACATAATGTACAATTCCAACTATATGACACTTGGGAAAAGGCAAAACTATGGAAATAGTAAAAGGATCAGTGGTGGTTGGGGTTTGGAGAGGGAGAGATTAATAGACAAAGCATCAAGGATTTTTAGGGCAGTGAAACTACTCTGGGCAGTAAAATATACTATATCATTGATACATGTCATTATATATTTGTTCAAATACACAGACTGTAAAATATCAAGAGTGAACATTAATGTAAACTATGGACTTTGGAGGATAATGATGTATCAACACAGGTTAATCAAATATTATAAATGTAGCACTCTGGTTGATAGTGGGAGAGGCTGTGCATAAATAAGGGTAGACGATATGTGGAAAATCTCTGTACCTTCTCATCAATTTTGCTGCGTACCTAAAAAAATTTGATTAAAAATTTAAAAAAGAGAACACCTAACCAAACAACAACAAGGAAAAATAGTATAACCAGAATGAAGATTGTCTTCTATGTGCACATCAGTAGACCCATTGGTTGCCCACAGCCAGGGAAAGAAGAAGTAAACTGGAAGATAGGTCAATAGAATTTTCCCAAACTCAAGTACAAGAGAAAAAATAATTTAAAAATAAACAAATAACAAGAATAAAACTATGAGACAATATCAGAATTGGAATATCAGAAGAAATAGCTGAGCAGATGAAGTATTTAAAGATGCTGAGAACTTTCCCAAATTAATGAAACAAAAAACTACAGATCTCAGAAGTTCAGACAAGATAAATATTAAAAATTAAAATGTACATGCACACAGATGCACACATGTATACATACACATATACAAATATCATAGTTAAAGTATAGAAAATCAAAGACAAAGAGAAAATTTTGAAAGAAACTGTGGGGGTTGAGGGAAGGGAAGGAGTCACCTACCAATAGAGGAACAAGAAAGGATAAGAACTATAGCAGACTTCTCAAAGATTATTCAGACAAGAAGAAAGTAGAGTGAAATACTGAAAGTGTTAACACACACACAGACAAACACATCCCTAGAATTCTACATCCAGTAAAATTATTCCTCAAAAGTGAAAGAAAAATACTTTTCAAACAAGGAAAATCTAAGGAAATTCATTACTGTTAGACCTGCTTGCAAGAAATGTTAAAAAGAGTTCTTAAGGCAGAAGCAAAATAATGTAGATAAGACACTTGAACAAAAGTATTTTTCTCTATATGAAGTGAGGAAGAGCATTAAAAAAGAATAAATCAAGGTAAAATAAAATTTTTATCTTATTATTTTATTATTCTTAACTGATTTAAAAGAAAAAAATTTAAAACAATGATAGTAGCAATGAATTGGTTGATTAAAGCATACCCCTAAGTAAAATGAATAACAGCATTCAGGGATGAAAAAGAGGAATTGAAAGTTTTTTGTTATAAGGTACCTATGTTACATTTGAAGTACTATACTGTTATTTAAAGACAAATTTAGATTAGTTAAAAATGCATATTGTGACCCACTACTAAAAGAATGTTTAATTGTAATTAATATATGAAGAGAGGAGATAAAATGGTATATAATATGCTCAATGAAAATTAAAGAACGCATAAAAAAGAATAGTGGGTGGGGTAAAGAATAAATGCAATGAATAAAAAAGTTACCAAAATGGTAGATATTAACCTATCAAAATCAATAATATAACCTTAATGTGAATGGTCTAAACATATCAATTAAAAAACAGATTGTCAGAGTGGAGTGAAAAAAAACTGAAATATATGTTGTCTCTAAGGAACCCACTTTAAATATCAAGATTCAGATAATCCAAGGGTAAAGGGGCAGAAAAGATATGCTATGCTAACACAAATCAAACATGGAAGGATAGGAAAAAAGGTAAAAGAAGTTGGAACATTTATATACATTAGAAACATGGCAGACCTCCGAATAAGAAAGTCTGGGCATTGCATAATAATAATGGGATTGATTCTCCAAGAAGGC
Source organism: Cynopterus sphinx (assembly GCA_030015415.1). NCBI lineage: Eukaryota > Metazoa > Chordata > Mammalia > Chiroptera > Pteropodidae > Cynopterus > Cynopterus sphinx. The sequence goes on from CM057380.1 coordinate 45,191,606, forward strand.
ATAATGATGCTAATGTGTTTATATATAACAACAGATCATCAAATTACAGATGACAAAACTAAGATTTAAAGAGAGAAATAGACAATTGATGCAACCAAGATTTCACTCAGTAGGTGAGTGAATAAATAAGCTGCGGTATAGCCATATAATAGAATGCTATTCAACAAAGAAAGAGAGAGAGAGAGAGAGAGAGAGAGAGAGAGAGAGAGAGAGAGAGAGAAAGAATGAATTATGGAGCATACAAAAAATACATTGATTAGTCTTAAATTCATATTGCTAACTAAAAGAAGACAATCTGAAAAGACTGTATACTATATAATTGCAATTATATGACATTCTGGGAAAAGCAAAACTGTGAAGACAAGAAGAACATCAGTGATTGCTAGGGATTTCATGTAAGAAGGTGAATAGGGGAAGCATAGGGCATTCTTTAGTTCAGTGGAAACTTCCCATGATACTGAAATGGCGAATACATAATACGATGCACTTATCAAAACCCATAGAACTTTATAGCACAAAGAATGAACTATAATATATACAATCTTAAAAACTAATTTGAGATAAGAGATCTTCCAGTAAAATTCAGAATGTGACAAAACAATCTCACTTTTTAACAAGTGCATGAAACTCCTCACTAAAGTGGACGGGGGCAGGGCAGGGAAGGTGCTGACCTAAGTAACTTTAGCAATAAATGGAGTCTGAAAATTGAAAGGCAAAGGAAATGAACATCAAAATTGTACTCTAGTTGATAAAGTTGTTTCCTATGAAGATACAGTTTAACAATTCTGAAAACACTATACATGAGTACTGGAATTAAATAAAGTTAATCGATGATGGTTGGTAGAACCAAATTTCCCAACATTGGAGTGGGAGGTTATAGATAAACATGAGGAAACTAGAATGGCCTATGTGATATGGATTAGATTAAGGACATCGCTATGAATTTATGTGTCTTTCGCTTAACATATATGTTGATGGTTATACATGAAACTATTTAATGATACTCGTATATTTAAGGTTAGTAAACATCCATGCATTTCTTTGCTCTTTCAGCTGAAGAATTAGAAGCAAAGACATCCTAGTAGCAAATAGCACTCCTAACAGCCAGAACTTTCTAATATCTGTCTCTATAATTAGAGCTCCTTGGAAATGGCTGATTCTTGGACTGGGGCAAGAAGTACACAAGATAAATTTGGAGTATTTTGTAGTTTTAGAAAGTAAGTATTGAAATGAAAACCACAAAATGCAATGATGGGGGTACAACAAAGGGACAAAGACACCAAATGAAGAGCTTCCAAAGCCCAAGGCTAAAACAATTTGAGTAACAAAATTGATAAAATAGTACTGGGTTGTAATAAAAGTATTAATATCCATGAGTCCATACTAATAAATGAGCGAATGACAAATGTGGGAGGATAGTCAAATCTGAACAGAGGAACGCCAACCAATGTATGTGGATGCTCTGCCTTCAAGAAGGTGGAGCAAAAATTCCCACTCTTTAAGTATAGGCTACACATACTGACTTCCTTCCAAAGAATACAGTATGGAAGAGAAGAAAAAAAAATAATGTCTAACTGGAAAAATCTAACAATCATTGCTCAGACAAGTGATCAAAATAAACACTGACAGTGATCTGTAACTTTTTGCAATTATTCTGTTACAGAGTTTTATTCTGTACCCCTATTCTAAAATTAAAGTCACAAAAAAAAAAAAAAGAAAGAAAAAGAAAAATATTGTTTTTAAGTAAATATGTTACTTTCTATTTCCACTTTCAACTTGTCTTTTTGGGGGGATGGAGGATGGTTCTTTTCTTAAGCATTGTGAATATATTATATAGTTTAAAGAGAATAATAGTAATGATGAGGAAACATAGTTGTAATCCAAATTTGACCACTAAGAGATTTTTTTCTTGGATTTATTTTTTCCTGTGTAAAATGGTCTAACTGGATTAAGTGATTTTAATCTAGTCTGTGGATTCTATAAGATCCTGAAATTGTTTATAAAATTAGTTTTTGTAAAATGGAGATTTTTCTGGGGTACAAGTTTATAGTTTTGACCAAATTTTGAACAGTATCTGTTACGCATAAAATGATTAAAATCCTCCTTCCCTGATGATTTCTGTAACTTGGGTATTAAGTCTTTGGACACCTGGAACATGGTATTCATCACTAATGTTTACAAATATCAGTAAGTACCAAAATGATTTTTTAACGTACCTTTTGAGTTCTATACAAGAGTTATTATCGTTAAAAGTATAGGACAGAGTCTGGAAGGACTTCAAAGGTGGCAAGAACCATGGAGTCCATGTCATTTAAGCTCTATTTCAGTGAAAGAAATCAAGACACAGAGGAATGCATTACAGAAACACCAAAGGATCTTAACTTAGAGCTTTTACACTATCGCTCACAGTCCATAAAGATGAGCTGCTACAGATCTATAAGACTATCAGTGCCAATTCTTAGCAAGATGAATTAAACATCTAATTCATAATTTAAATGTCTCATTTATTCTTTCATTTTTATTCTTTCATTCACTTATGCATTTAGCAGATGATAAATTTCTAATATGTACCAAGCACTATGTAAAGTGCTTTGGATAGAGGGAAAATTACATATATATATTTTGAAGCCACTTTTAATTGGGGTGTCTATTATTGCAGCAGAAAATAACCTAACTAATATACCAATTACTCTTTTTATAGATAAAAGTCAGCTAATTTCTACAGCCAAGACAGGAAAGTTCACTCTAGGTCTTATTAACACTTCTATTTTAAAGGCTTGTCTTTTTTATTTTTAATTTTAAGTACAACTTTGACTTAATTATAGCCTCCAGTATATGAATGTGTTATTTGAACCTAGGTTCTTTATGTGAAACAAAATCCGAAAGAAACTTTTTAAAAAATATGAACACTCCAAATATATATTCATATAATTATAAGTACTAATGACTATGATGAATATATAATATCTAATTTAAAGTAAATTATAGTTTTCCTTAGCAAAGAAAGTGACATCAGAATCCAGTTATTCAAACATTTACTAGGCCTTTCTTATTTTTAGAGGTTGTTTATAGCCAAAACATACTTATCAAATATATTATCAGTAAGCATGCCTTCCATTATAAGCTAATGAATAGCATTTAATTAAAACATCATTCTTCTAATTCCCTGGAAATGCTAAGAGTTATAGAAACATACACTAAACTGATTTTATACTGTTGAAAATATAACCCTTTAACAGAGAAACTCTATTTTAATTGAATAAGGAAGATATAAGCATTGCAATGCAAAAACCCCTGAAAACTATCACATGGAAGTAACACCAACTAGTACAAAAAGAATGAGTATGGGGAGCAGGGTTTTCATTCCTTTTACGCAACAGAGGGCTAGAGAAGAGTGAAACAGTTCTATGCTCATCGTAATATTCTAACAAAATCAATAAAATTTGAAGTATTCAAATTCAACTTAAAGTCTGAATTCCAATATCTTAGTGAAAGAAAAAAGAGAAATAGAGAAGAGAAAGATGATGATCATGATGATGAATACTAATAAATGATTAGTAAAATAGTAATAGAAAATGCAATATTGTTTTATCTTTTGCTTTTATGTCTTATGAAATGTCAGGGATCTGGAGGGCAGATGGAGAAATTATTTTCAGTGTATAAAGGGTCTAGAATGATGCATTATCCTAAATTTAAGATGATTTTATATGGATAATTTTCTAGTAATATAATTTGAGTGTAAACTATAATTTGCTCAGTACGCATTAAAAGGTAAATGTTTTAATTTGTATACTCAGTCAGGTTCATTTGCAAAAAAGTGAATTTGGTATTTTAAAGTAACAATAGAGAAACTTATTTTTGTGACCATATGTAAACACTAACATTGGACAAAATTTATGAGAAAACTGTTTTCAGGCATTGGACAGCAAATAGTGAAAGCCTGCAATCATTGAAAGAGGGAATGCTCATAAAGTGTGTCCAGTGATTATACTGGCTCTCTGCCTAGGATCATTTTTCTGAATTGACAGAGGAAGCTGAGCCCTAAATAGAGCGCAGACGTCCCACTGAAGTTAGAGCAGAGAGCAGAATTAAGAATTGCTGAGACAGCTAGAATCTGTAGGAGAGGAACAAGGGAGAAGAGAATTGAGTTTAGTAAGTGTTTCAGAACTTCTGTAAGTGCTTCTATCAAGTCTCTAGCTAAAGACTGAGTTTACTAAGCTCAGGAAGAGACTAAGTGGAGCTTACAAGCAAGTAAATGCTAGGTGAGAACAGGACAGAGAGACTGAAAGTTGCATACTTTCGGGAGACACTGATGTTCCAAACCCAGAGTGAAGAGATCTTGTTAATATTCTGAGCATTCGGCTGAGACATCAGAAAAAGTTTTCCTTAAGAGGATGGGTTATGTCCCAGAGTAGGAATCAGAACACTTTTTCTGTTAAAGGCCATAGAATAAATATTTTAAAAGTCTTTGTTCCATATGGTCTTTGTTGTCACTACTCAGCTATATAAAAGCACTTGTGATATAAAAGCACTTAGAGACTACATAAATGAATGGGTGTCACTGTGTTCCAATCAAGCTTTAATTACAAAATAACCAGGTCTTGGCTAGACTTGGCCCAAGCTATAGTTTGTTGATTCCCATTCTGAAGTAGGCCTACTGCATATCTACTTTCTAAAACCTAAAACTAAGTGTTGATAATAACCACAGAATATACGGTTTATAGGTTAGATCTCACCAAATTAGAGGGGCTTCAGAAACACTGTAGGCACTACTACACAGGTATGTTCTAACAAACCATAAAACTAAGCTAATATAAATTCAAAGTAAACAGTCAGTAACTGAGCTACTTTTTTGAACAACAATTCATAACCTCAGGAAAAAATAATAAAATCCAGTATATCTAAATCATATCACCCAAATACCCAGTATAAAATACTATAATTACAAAAAAATATATATCAATTATCAACAGACTGAGATAGACCCGAAGTGTGATTTAGCAAACAAATAAACACACAAAAAAATTAAGGAGTTATAATGAATAATCTCAAGGGATAAAAGGAAAATATAGTCTTAATGATAGATAAGGAATCAAAGCAGGGAAATAAAAACAATAAAAGAAAACATTTAATTGTAAAATCTACAATTAAAATTTACTATAATTGAAATTTTAAGAATCTACCATGTGAGTTTTATAGAATCCTGAAGATAAGAAAGTATCAACGAATTTGAAGCAAAAAAAAAAAATAAAGATCATCCAGTATGAAGACAGAAAGAAAATGAAGAAAATTAACAGCACCTCAAGGGCATATAAGGCAATCAGGGGATATTATATATGTTTAATTAAAATCCAGAAAGAAAAAAGATATGGATGGATGAGAGAAGTATTTAAATAAATAATGGCTAAAATTTCTCCAAATTTCATGAAAAACATTCACTTCAAATCCTTAAGAAACCCAGAAAATGCCAAGCAGAAAAATACAAAAAAACCCCACACTTAAGTATATCATAAATATATTTATAAAAACCAAAAATAAATAAAAATCTTGGAAGCTGCCAGAGAAAGTAGAAAGATTATATTCATGAAACAATATAGAACGTAGCTGGTTTTGAATTAGAAAAATGGGAGCCATAAGTCAATGGAATGATATTTTTTAAACAGCAAAAGTAAAAAAAATTAACTAAAAATAAAACAAAACAACAGAAAAACATTTTCAGAAAAACAGAATTTTGGGAATTTGTTGTTAGCAAGCCTGTACTAACAAAAATGTTAAAGAAAATTCTTCAAGCCAAAAAGAAATTATACCAAATAAGAACTCACATGTAAAGAAAATAATAAAGAGCACTAGAAATGATAAATAATTGGGATGTAAAATAGTGTAGAGGGACATTTATAGATTTCAATATCAATGTTAGATATAAGAAGATTTAAAATATGTGTTGACTTTTCTACATTAAGATGATAGAAAAAGTAGAGTGAATTGAAACTTGAAAAGTAAAAGAAAAGAAAAAATTAAGATATAAGCAGAAATCAATATTTTAAGAAATTAAATAAAGCCAACAGTTGGTTCTTTGTATTTAATCATTAAAACTTATTAAATCTCTAGCAAAACTAATTAAGATAAAAGGGAGAACAAAAATCACACAAGCCAATATCAGGAGTAAAAGAAGAGATATCACAAGAGACCCTAAAGGTTGCCAAAAGATAATACAGGAATAATATGAGCACCTTCAAGCCAATAAATTTAACAACTTAGATGAAATTGATGTATTCTTTGAAAAATATAACTTATCATAATTGATTCACAGAGAAACAAGCAAAATAATGTTGAATAACTCTAAATTATTAAATAAATTGAGGAGGAAAGAACCTTCCCCCAAAGGAATATAAGAAGCATATCCTTGTTACAAAGATGTGGTAAAAACATTACAAAAAAAAAGAAAGAAAATTCCATACCAATATCTCTCATGAGCAGCCTAACAAAAATATTACAATATCAAATCTAGCAGTATAGAAACTAGTAACATGTGATGACTAAGTCATCTTACCCTATAAATTCAGTTTGTTCAAAATTTAAAAATCAGTTCAATTCACTACATTATGGGATTAAAAGGAAAAAAAATGATCATTTTAACAGATGCAGATAAATGTTTGACAGAGAAGGCCTTTAAGTAGAATGCAAATAGACACAATGAGTTTGAGATGAGACTCAGAGTGTGTAGTGGATCAGAACTGGCAAGGAACTGCCTTGTGTAGCTGGGGCTGAAATTAGAGATGAGCTGAAGTGATAATGAATGATATCTAGTTGAAGAACCTATCTGTGACACCAAGTTTGAAAACATAGGTTAGGTTTTCTTTAATAATGATGGGAAGGAGGTAATATATTCTGAAAGCACAATTATCAAATTAGAATATTTGATTGTTATATAGAAAAATTATGTCCATAAGTCATTTTTAAAAAGTTTATAGAAATATAGGAAACTTAAAAGAAATTTAGAGATCAGAAATATAATCTAACCTCATATCCTTCTAATGTCCACATTGCCAGTGCTATTTAATCCAGGTTACATTATTAATTTAGAGGGCAGAAATATTTCTCATATTCTCAACCCATGGATATTTCCATTACTGTACACAGTCTGTTTCCATATCACCTGCCTGGTAGCCTGAATTAATCTGGACTTGCAAAACAGGTTAAATGGTAAAATTCCTCCTCCCTACCACCGGCTAGGTGGGCTTGATCAAAGGAAATGAAATCAGCTATAGGCTGGAAATGTAATGCCACTTAAATCTGTCTTCTGATCTCCTAAGTGTCCCCCATTTAAGAGGCTGAAGACAAAAGTTTAATTCTAATGCAAAAAAGCAAAACAAAGCAAAACAAAACAAAACACCTGTCTGGTTTGTTAATTCTTCTAAAGAACAAGATAGGTATGTTTTCCCCATGCTTTCCTTTCTCCTGTAGGAACCAAAAATCTTTGGCCAAAAAGAACTCTGCACCTTTGAAAATCAATATTATAAATTTTAATTTTTAGTTTGTAATTAGGCAGAATAAAAAAAAATCTAATATTTAAATATTAATACTTTTCCCATACATCAACAGAATCATGTGAACATTTTAGTGGGAAATATCTTATTTAGAACAATAGGAAAAACATAAAATATTTGGAGATAACAAGAAAAGCACCAGATACATGTGAGGAAAACCAAAAAATGTCAATGAGAAATAGAGTAGATGCAAATAAATGCAGAAAAAGCAGTATTTTGTTAGAAATACTTGATAATATAAAAAGTCAATTTTCTACCATATAAAGGTACAAATGCAATAGAATTCCAATCACAATTCTAGTGTCTTTTATTTTGTTGTTAGAATTTGACAAAATGATCTGAAGAAGTAAGTAGCTAAGAAATAATTTTTAAAATGATCAGATTTTCATTACCTGAAATTGAAACATATTAAAGTATTATAATAATAAAACTATATTGTAAATAAGAAGATATGAGTAGCAAAGAAATTAATGAAACAATAGAAATCCAAGGAGTGGAACCTGCTAATTGGTGTTATTTTCAGAGATCATTAGTTTTCATGACAATAAGAGAAATAGAGAGGTTAAATAGGTAAGTAACAAAACAAAATGAAAATGAGTTTCTATAGTTGTATATTTATCAGAATTTGAAGAAATCCTCTCTAAATGAAATAGCTTAGGTAAAACCATTTTAAAAAGCCAGTTAGTTTCATTGTACAAAATTCTAATTGTCTACATTGAAATAATAATTACCTTATATAAGTTGAAAAGGCAAGCTAAGGAAAATATATCAATACATTAAAGAGTGTCAGTATCCTTAAAATTTATGTTTATATATCAGTGGAAAATAGAAGATCCAAAAGAAAATTAACAAAGGGCATGAGTAGGTAATTTCCCAAAGGGAGACTGAAAATAGCCAATGCATATATGAAAAATGTTCAATGTTGCCAGAAACTAAAAAAAGGCAAATTAAGAATGAACTGCCACTTTGTGCGGAATAAATTGAGACTTTTATTTATTTTTTTTAATTTAATAGCTAGTACTAGAGAGGTTTCTAGAAAGTAGATACCTTCCTACGTTGCTAGTCTAAACTTGTTGCATCATCTCAAAGGAAAATAGGACAATATTTTGTGAAAGCCTTCAGAACATTCACCATTTGTTTTAGCAGTTTTAGTTCTGGGAATTAATCTTAAGAAAAAAATCGAATGTAGACTATATGCAAAAATGTTCATTGATGTGTTATTTACAATAGCAAAAAAAAAAATCTATTTTAAAATGTCCTCTATTGCTTTGAGTGAATTGAGTTTATTTAGGAAGTCTTTCAACCTTTTTTGTCTCTGAAAACTCCTACTCAAAAGTAACACAGGCATCATTCCTGCCTCTGTGACCTTATGGTCCTCTCTGCCTACTTCTAGGGTTCCCCTCACCCCACTGCACCAATTACATTCTTTCACTTCTCACATTAGATTGAGATTCTTAGATGATGAATCTTTGGACCCCTGGAGCCTCAGTTATGGAATGGCACATAGAGAATATTATAAATAATGCTAAAGAACACTCAAATACACTAAGAATCATGCTGGGTACTTTCCATGTGATATCTCATTTAATGTTCACAAAAATCTTATGCTTTAGATACTTTTATCATTTCCATTATGAAGGTGAAAAAACTATGGTTTGGCAGTGAGTTGACTTGCCGGATCCATGCAGCTGAGATACAAGCCTAGGGTTATCTTATCCTATGGCTCAAAACTTTAATGATTGTAAAGACATTACCTAAAAGAATAATCTTATCCAACTTATATTAGAGAACCATGTTCTAGGCATTGCATTACATGCTTTATATGTATCTATTCATTTAAGCTTAACAACTCCATGTAATAGATACTATTATTACCTCCATTTTTCCATGAAAAAATAGGCACAAAAATAGGCACAAAGTTTTCAAAGGTCTTATGGCTGGTGAGCAGCAGAACTAGAATGAAGCCACATCAATCACCCTTGATGCCTTGGGAAGCCCCCACCCTCTGTGAAATGCTGTGGTAATTTATAACATATGCTCAAGTTATTTAGTTCCTTTAGAGACAAATCTTTCTTGGAAAACTCAATTGCTGAAATACAAGATGCCAGAGCAGTAGACACAGTAGGAAGCAGAAGAAATGACTTTTCTAAAACACGAAGGGCTATATTTCTTCTTCAGTATCCGATGAATCAGTTCCATCCCCTATCATGTGTAGCATATTGAATATCCCACTATACAGTTGGACAACTTCAGTTCCCAAACACAGCAGAGGATGACTTCATCCTGTTCTTTCATTAGGAACTCAGTCTTCTCTTTATACTTGAACATGAAGTCATCGCAGTAGGCCGCTGGTCGTACCCCTGCTCACTACTTCTGAATTTATAGAATCTCTGTCTTGCATGACCTGGAATAACAACAACTCTGCACCTGCTCTCAAAGTGATAAAGCGCCAAATGTTCTCACCAGAAGGAAATCTGTAGAATTCAGACATGTCACCTAGGATGAAAAATAGGTTCAATAAGGTTTTATATTCAAAGTTTTGGGAACTGATGAGATTTGATTACATCCTAGACATCTGCAGTTCCAACAACTGCAAGAAAGCAGTGGATGAAAAATTATATGACTGTAATACAAGGTGTGAGTGGATGAAAGCATAATGTGTTCTTCCTCTAGAATTGTGACACTTCTTCATTACTATAGGGCCATATTGCCCAAAATAAATGCTTTCCTTTAATTTTTTTCATTCTCTCATTCAGTAATTCAACATTTATTCGGTACCTATGGTGTTCCAGGTACTTTGCTAGGTGCCAGGAATGCAAAGCTGAGCAAGATGTATAATGTCTCCAAAAACCTAATGTCCTGTAGGGAAGAGAAATAGTTCATTAAACAATTGCCGTACACATTTTAAATGCTGCAGTGGACAGCAAGACAGAGAGCTTTGAACGTAATACAGACAGAGTGACCAACTCTACTTTAGGAAATCAAAAATGATGAGAAAAACCATTTCAGAAAGTGGGAACTTTGTGTAAGTAGGCATAAAAATATGAATAAGGCTGTGTTTTGAGAATTGTTTTGAAAATTAGTGTATCCAAGCCTGATGGCATGAAGTGGGGGTAGATTAGGGCAGGAGGATAATGTGCCACCTTGTGGGTGCTGTTAAAGGGTATAGACAATCTGTGCATTTTAGGGCATTACACGACTATTTACTTTCAGGGAATGGATATATAAAGAAATATAAATATAGAGGTAAAAATAAATAAGTATTTGTTAATAATGCTAACTGTGAGAGGAGGAATGAAAGTAGGCAAATGGGAGTTTCATGTCTTACTATATAATCTCTGTATTATTTGAATTTCTATGGTGAGGGTGTACAATGTATTATGTGTGTAATAAAGATAATAAAACAAATACAGAGTAATACATATACATACATACATACATACATACATATATATACACACACACACACACACATTATATATATATATATATATATATATATATATATATAGAGAGAGAGAGAGAGAGAGAGAGAGAGAGAGAGAGAGAATAAAAAAAGACCAGAAAGTATGAGGAGAGTCAAATAGAATGTCAAGAAAATGTTAAGAATTTCCTAAAAATATTAGATTATTTTCAATATAGCCAGAGATGGGATCCAGTCAATAGATTGCCATAGCAGAGAAGGGATCCCAGAAAGGGGAAGAAATAGCATGAGGGTGGCAATAGGGAAGGAAAGGATGTGAAGAGGATTTTAAGGGGCTTAGATGAGTTAGAGTTTATAAAGATTAAGAGCCAAAGGGACTGGCAATTTTATCTTTTCTCCCATTTACTTCCCCACTTCTGTTCACTGATTGTGTTCCTTCCTCTCCCTCACTTTGTTATGAATACTTCCAGCAGTTTCCTTCTTTGTCTTTAGTGTTACTTTCTTTTCACTCCTCCTGCCTTTATTCTTTTCACCCTAGCTTCTTCCATTCTTCAAGGCCCAGTCAAGATAAAGCTTTCGAGAGCTGAGACCTCTTACTTTTAGTTCTTTTTTAATCTAAATTTTTTTAGTGCTTATGTCAAACCTCTCTTATAGAACATGGTTTCCTATGTACTCCATAAAGGCATAAATGTCTTCTATAATAATCCACATGGGGCTTATTTCTGAAACTTATTTGTAGTTTGTCTTCAGTGAGTGTGTGTTCAATCAAAGAACAACTAGAGATGTCTTTGGAAGGATATCTATCAAGATTAGAGTGTGTTATTACTCTTTATTTCCTTTTCATTTCATAGAACCCCTCAATGCACTGTAGTCGGAAAGGTTCCAACTTGCTTCATGTATTATAGCTCTGAAGTCTTATTAGGCAAAGTAAAGCAATGATTATATTAAAAATTCCAGAAATAAAATTCAGTGTCTGATTCATTTTTAAAAATTGAGGATGGGGAGACTGCATATAATGAATTTTTTTGGTTTTGAGAAAAATATACTAAAAATCTTGAAACTGTAAAATGCCTTAAAAGTAGTCTCATTTAATCTTCCACATGCCCTGCCCCCTCCCCCAGACCCACTGTAGGGATGAGTAACTTCAGACCTAGAAAAGGGATGTAATTTAACTCAAGCCTCCTGATCCCCAGGTCTCAAACTTTCAGAAATGTTATCAGTGAATGTGAGGTTAAGGTGATATTTCCTAAGATAAGAAAGATTTATTCCTGTCCTTTTGTGCCTGGGGAAAGCTCCTTCATTGCAGACAGACACTTGGTTGCTTAAGAGGATGCAGTTTACACACGCTTCTGACACTGACAGTATTGGCTACACCGCCTCTATATTCAATGAACAGCTGTTTAGTTTCCTCTAGTTCTGAAGTTACTTCCTGACCCATCCTTTCCCCAAACTCAATTGAATCCCTATCACTGTGCTCTTCAGCAAAGTGAAGATAGGGCTGCTGATAGGATTCAATCCTTCAGGGGTTTATGGTCACAAAGCTTGGCAAATGAGCTAAACAAAAAAATGTTATCCACTGCTAAAACATTCCTTCCTACTCAGCTGTCACACCCTATGATCTAGCCAGAAGCAAGTGTGATGTCTTGCTTATATAAATGGTGACTTGAGAGATTCTGGCAGGGTTTCTGTTTACAGCAAATGAATGTAGCTGTAAATGCTTATTAGGGAGATAAAACTGTTTCCTATCGACACATTACTCTTCCCTGAATTAAGAATCTCAAACATTAAAGCTGAAAGGTACTTTACAGGTAATTTTATATTAATTCCTCACTCTACAATTGCAGAGATTAAGTCCTAAAGAGGGGAAGTAGACCTCCCTGAGTCACACCTGCAATGGCAGATGTTTTCTGAATCCTGGAATACCTTCCTCCATACTCTGCTGTATCTATCAGCAACATAGAATGTCTGAGAGGACAACATACAAATCAACCTTCTTATAGGTGGAGAAATTGAGACAATGAGGTTTATTAAATTTCTTCAACATCATACATCTACTTAGTGATAGAGCTTGTTCTGAAACCAAAGTTTTTTTCATCTAAAGAATACGAGGTCCAAATTAGTAGTCGATAGTTGGTCATGGGATGGGAAGCACGGCATAGGGAATGCAGTTAGCATTAATATGTTGGCTGAGTGGATGGTCAGGGGAGGGAGGGAGCAATTGGAGGAATCATTTTATGAACTATATAGATGTCTAACCAATGTACTGTATACTTGAAACTAATTAAAATTAAAAAATATATATATATATGAGGTTCATCAATGGGTTTTCAGGGTTTCCATGAATTGTTTGTATGTGAAAGTGTGTCAAACTGTGTACATATGTCTGCATTTTTCTGAAAGCATCAATAAAAAGTATATATAACTTTCATTAGATTTTCAAAACAATCATGACCCCAGTACGGTAAGTATGTCCTATTTTACCTGCTCTTCGTGGCAGTTATAATTTTTAAAGGATATTTTGACATCATACACAGGATGAATTTCTGTCTTGAATTATTGGAAAATGCTTTCCAATAGTTCATCTCCTTATTAAAGTAATATTTATGTGAATGGTTTGTTTAGATATTATTACCTACTTTATGGTAGAGAGGAGGATAGATATTGAAAACGAATGAGGCAGTTTTCTTCTCTAAACTTTTATATATTGTATCTTTATATTTTTATCAGAGAAAGTACATTGGAGTTTATCATCTCCAATGTAATGGTAATCTTTGCCTCCTTTTCTCTGCCTTGCCTCTTTCCTACCACATTGACTAACTCAACGTAGGTATTATTTGTTTTTGCAGAATCCTTTTTAATGCAATTTCTAATAATTATAAGACTATTTTAGAGGTATATTTAATTCTTCTGCATGATCCCTTACCTTACATTTTCAAATACTTGGAACACAGTTCCATAGATTTGAAGTTTGTCCTGATGATGTCTGTTTGATGACTCTTTGTTGTATAATAGAAAGTCAACTAGAGTTGGGACTATCATGAATTTTCAGTCTCTGTTTCTTTCAACAAAAAAATATAAAATGATTTAAAGTATTCACAGTATCTCTTTGAAAATTATTTATAGTATATTTAGTAATATAAACTTCCTCACTGCCAGACACACAAGAAAGGTACTATTGACATTTTGGGCTGGATAATTCCTTGTCATGGGGCTCTTCTGTGCACTGTAGGATGTTAGCAGCATCCCTGTCCTCTTTCCACTAGATGCCAATGACATGCCTGTTCTACAAGCTATTACAGTCAAAAATATCTCCAGATATTTCCAAATGTTTCTTAAGGGACAAAATATTCCTGGTTAAGAATCACTGCTTTAAATGATTCCTTTCCCATGTAAGCTTCAGGGTTCCCATCTATAAAAGAAAAGACTTTTCACTCAAGAAGTCTAAGAATCTGTATTACCGTCCTCTGGTGTCTATAGCTCCAGATGTTCTTTTGTTCTGCTGTCATCCTTTGGGTTTCTATTGCTATTTACTATATAAATAGATCATTTTTTAAATTGAATAACTAATATATAGATCAGTAGAGCTAGAACCACTCAAGTAGATCATCTTGCCCTGGACCCTCTTGTTCTAGTGTGAAATTGAGACAGGGATGGAAAGTAAGTTATTCAAGGCCAAGCAGGACTGGAACACATTTTTTTAACTTTTCCTTTCTGTCACAATTCAATTTTTTGTTGTTGCTGCTTTGGGTTGTCATCTTCAGAAGAATCTATAATTTTACCATAGAGCATTATTTTTAGCATCCTTAATTATTTGATAAATACCAGCTGTGACTTGATATTGAGGTAACTGAATATTTAACAAACTCATCAATATAGATTGTAGTATTATCTTTTTTCAGTTTTATTGAGATATAATTGACATATAACATTGCATAAGTCAATGCATAAATATAATGATTTGATACATGTATATATTACAAAATGATTACTACAATCTTCAGTTAGTATCTATAACCTCACATAATGAAGCATTTTTTTTTTTTACTTATGGTAAGAAATTTTAAGTTCTACTCTTAGCGATTTTCAAATATATAAAACAGAACTGGTTAGCTATAGTCATCATCTTATATGTTACATCTATAGCATACATTTATCTTATAAGTAGATATTTATTTCTTTTGACCACCTTCCCCCAATTCCTCCACACCCTACCCCCAACCTCTGGCAAGCACAAATCTGATGCCTGTTTGTCTGTTTTTATGAGTTTGGTTTTTTAAAGTTGTTTCTGTAGAGACTTGACATTTGCTTAACAACTGTAAAAACACTTCTGAAAGACATTAATTTTGCTTTTAGAACATATGCTATTTCTTTCTTACTTCTTTTTTCACCTGTCTTTATTATTTTCTTTTTATTTACATCTTGTCTTATTTACTTATTTCTTCTTCTTCTTCTCTATATTTTCATCTCTTAATATACATTACACCTCATTCCAAAAGGAATGTTACAGTGCAATAGGCTAAAAATAGGCAGTGGTCATGGTATAAAATAAATAAATAAATAAATAAATAAATAAATAAATAAATAAAGCCTTTCTTCATTCAATAAATGAAAATACATTCTACATTATTTTAAATTATATGTAATAAAAGCATAAAATCATATATAAATGTATTTTCTTTCTAAATTTGAGAGAGAAAAGAGACTTTGGACAATGGAACAGTGAGAGAAAAGGTTTATGATTATCACAGAATCAGTGGATCAGAAGAGATCTAGAGCTGCAAGAGGCAAAGACATTGAGGTGTCGGGAGCAGCATCCTGTCAGAGCTATGAGTAACTAACCCGTCACTGAACTCAGGCTCATCCTCTGCATCTCTGTTAGGCAGATCTACCATGTACGAGGTCATTACAGGGCAAGGTTTTAGCAAGTATATTAGAATCTATTTAATATGGTCTCAAGACCAGTGATGAAAAAATGTGTACAAAAGATAATGACTGAATTTACCCTCCCCCTCAAAACAAAAACCAACCAACCAAACAAAAACAGCAATCATTGTTTTCAGATGTTACCTATTATGGTCTTTGACTTATAGCTCTATCTCAAGCATCCACTTGCATGGCTTCATTGGTAAAATAATAGGAATAGACAAGGTGGCTGCTTCTCTGACTTGAGATTTTTATGAAGGCTATAAATGGAAACAAACTGCATACACATTTTAGTGTTCAACTAACTATTCAAATTACTTGAACTAATCTGTTAAAAATTTGTTATTCTTTAATTCATTCATAATCCTCAGAACAATTTTCAATTTTCGGGAATGGAACAAACAAGGAAATGCTTTCCCTTAAAGTATACCTTAACTAAAACCAAAAGAGAGGAAAATAGGCTGGCAGTATTTTTGTATGAATTAAACTTGGTAAAATATCTGGAATATAAGCATTTATTTGGGGAATGATTATAACTAAATCTAAATATGCTTTTCCACTAGTAACTAACAAATTATTTGAGAAAGCATGTAATGCTATGCATATCAGAAAAGGAATCACTGAATGAAACTTGGATAGAGACAATTATTTTGAATTGCTACTAATTTAAGAGTAAATGAATTTTCATAAAAATTAAGTTTTTTTCTTGTTGCTTTGTTGAATAAATGAAGCCATAGAAAAATGGCTAGCAGAACAATTTAGTGGTAAAGAGCACAGGATCTAAAACTGGAGTAAATGATAGCTCTCTGATTGTTAGCCATGTAGTCTGGGAAAGATTAGTTAACTTCCCTATGCCAGGTGGCCTCTTTATAAAATGATAATACATACCTGCCTCACAAGCCTGTTGTGAGGATTCAATGAGTGAATATCTGAAAATCATTTCGAACAATTTCTGACACCTAAGCAACACCTTTGAAGTTTTAACCTTATTACATAGCCCCATTGGCTTGCAGATGCTGTGTATATATATCATATAGAGAGAACATATATATTCTATGTATATTAAATATTTATTTATTTATGTAAACTCTGTATGAGCATTAAGAAAGGTATATCTCAGAGTGTCTGAGACTGTGGAACATATATATTGACTTGATCCAGAATATTGAAGTGAGAAAAAAAAATAGCTACAGAATTTAATAAAATCAACATAATTATAAGTCCTTCAGTTCTTGTGATTACTTTATTTTTGCAATTTTTAATATTTTTTTAATAATACTATGAGATTTCCTAGAAAATTGCAAAGATAGTATAGGGAGATCCCATATAACTCATATCCATTTTTCCCTATACTAACATCTTACATTTTTATGACACATTTTCCACAATAATGAACCAATACTGATATATTACTTTTATCTAAAGTTTATACTTTATTTTGATTTTACTAATTTTTATTTGATGTCTTTCTCTTCCAGGATCACATCAAATACCACATTATATTTAGTCATTATCTCACCTTAGAGTTTCTTTTCTGTGGCATTTTTCTTAGATTTTTTTTTTTTTTTTGATGACCTTGATGGTTTTTAAGGAATACTCATCAAATATTTTATGGAATGCCCTTCAATTAGAATTTTTCTGATTTTTTTTTTATCATGATAAGACTGGAGATATGGGTTTGGGAGAGAAAGACCACAGAGGTAAAGTGACATTTTTATCACATCATTTTTAGAGTACATACTATCAATTTCATAATCACTGTCAATGTTAATATTAATCACCTGACTGAGGTATTGTATATCAGGTTTCTCCACTGTAAACCTATTCATCTCCCTGTCTATAGGGTACTCTTTGGAAGGAAGTTACTATGTACAGCACATACTCGAGGAGTGGGAAGTTATTTTCTACCTCAGGCATGAAGTACCTAAATAAATTATTTGAAATTCTTCTGCATGGGAGATTTCTCCCACATTTACTTATTTATTCAATCATTTACTTATGTCACTATGAACCTGTAGATATGTTATGCTTTGGGTTGTAATTTAATATTACTTTATTTATTTTGTTGCTCACATTACTCCAGTTGTGGACATTGGAAATTCTTTCACTTAGTTCACGTGTCTTGTTGACATGCTTTCATTATGCGTGCATGTTACTGGTTTTCTAAATACTTTTTAAAATTTATATATTTAATTTAGTTTCAAATATTGGTTAGACATCTATATAGTTCATAAAATGATCTCCTCAACTACACCCTCCTTTCCCTGTCCTCACACCTAGCCATCATATTAATGCTAACTGCATCCCCTATGCCATGTTCCCCATCCCCATGACCAACTATCAACTATTAATTTGTACTTCTTTAATCCTTTACCCATTATCCCAAATGTTTATTTAAGCTCTTCCTTAATTTGTGATCCTACAGTATATCCCAAGGTCTTCTTGCGTATTTTCCACTCCAGTCTCAGAGTCAGCTATCTATCCAAAGATCCCTGGTTCCTTTTATTGAAGAATAATATTATAAAACAAGATTTGGACACTAGGTGCTATATTTGACTATATACTAAAGCATATATATATATGCACATATCTGTAATTATTTTTATATATAACTCTGTGTCTATATTACACTAAATATGAATTTATAATGATGTCTCTAATTTTTATTCAATATTGCATGATCATTCTAGCTTTCTCCTCTTGCTTATCTATATCTTTCCTGAGAAACCTGGCTCCTAGCCATTTTCCATTTATTTACTTTATCAGTTAATGATGTTTCTGTGGGTCTATATCTTACCCTTCTATGATGTTCCATGGATCTATATGTATATTCTTTTGCCAATATCATGCTTTCTTGATTACTGTAGTTTTACGGTGTGTCTTGAAATCAGGTAGAGTGAGACCACAAATTTTGTTGTTCTGCTGTGTTGACTATTTTATCTTTTGCTTTTCCACATAGACTTCAGAATTAATTTGCCAATATCTAAAAAATGACTTGCCATGATTTTGACTGGGATTATATAGAATGTATAGGTCAAGTTGGGAGAAACTGATGTCTTGACAATATTGAGTTTTCCAGTCCTTGTACACAGACTATATCTACAATTTTTTAGATCTTTCTTGATTTTTCATTGGTTTTATAGTTTGCTTCATATTAAGATTAAATTAGATTATATTAAATTAATCATACAAAATAGGATCCTATATTAATTTTATTAGATTTATAGCTAAATATTTTTTTTGATGCTATTAAATTACTCCTCAAGGCAACATTTTAAATAATATTTGAATACTTGATATCATGTTTAATTTAGAAATAGGACTATAGTGTTGAAAAAGTGACAGTGTACAATATAAAAAATAGTATTATTATACTTGCCTTACAGAAATTCTATTGGGATAAAAAGAAACAATAGATATTAATACAAGTATATTCAATTAAACTATTAATGAATACCTACTAAGTGCTGACCAATGCAGAGTCTCAGGCATACGATGATGAAATGGCCAACATGGTTTCTGCTTTCACAGAGCTTACAGTATATCATTTTTCTGTTTGTTTATTTCAATTAATAAATTACTTTCTTTACAAATCACAGCACCTCTTCTGTTTCAGGAATTCCATTCTTATTGCCTAATTTTAACACTCATAGAGATCCTCTGTCGAAGTTACTCTTAATACCCATATTCTTCTGGACTCTCAGTTCTGTTCCACTGTCTGTTTTCTGTCAAAACACACTGCTTTAATTATTGAAGCTTTGTAGTATGGTTCAAAGTTAGGGAGTATGTTTCCTACAGCTTTGTTCTTTTATCCTGTGATTTCTTTGGCTATTCAGGGTCTTTTGTGGTGCTATATAAATTTTAGAATTATTTATTCTAGTTATGTAAAAAATGCCATTGGGATTTTGATGAAAATTGCATTTAATCTGTATATTACTTTAAATTGTATTGCCATTTTAACAATGTTAATTCTTCTAATCCATAAACATAAAATGTCTTTCCCTTTCTTTGTGTCTTCTTCGGTTTCTTTCAACAATGTCCTGTAGTATTCAGTGTAGTTTTCACTTCCTTTGATTAGTTTATTCCTAGGTGTTTTATCATTTTTTTTTTTTTGCTGTTGTTGCATTTATAAATAGAATTTGTCTCCTTTTTTTTGATATTTCATTGTTAATATATAAGAATATAATGGATTTTGGCATATTGTTTTTGTTTCCTGCAACTTTACTATGTTTATTGTTTTAAATAGTTCTTAATGGCATCTCTAAGGATTTCTGTATATTGAATCATGGCATCTGCAATAGTGACAGTTTTACTTCTTCATTCCCAGTGCATATTTCTTTTATTTCTTTCTCTTATCTGATTGCTCTGGCTAAGACTCCTAGTACTATGAATAATTGTGATGAGAGTGTACATCTTTGTCATGTTTCTGATCTTAGAAGAAAATCTTTCAGTTTTTAAAAATTGATATGATATTGACTAAGGGTTTGTCATATATGGTCTTTATTATTTTATATACTCTCTATACCCATTTTATTGAGTGTTTTCATCATAAATGAATATTGTATTTGTCAAATATTTTCTCTACTTCTATTGACATATAATTTTTATATTTTATTTTGTTAAGGTGGTGTATCACATTGCTTGATTTGCTTCTGTTGAATCATCCTTGCATTCCTGAAATGAGCCTTACTTGGTTGTGATGTATCACCTCTTAATTCATTGAGAATATCATGCTGAGTGAAATAAATCAGATGCAAAAGGACCAGAAACATAATTTTACTCATGTGTGGGACATAAAATAAAAAGCAACAAACGAACAAATGAAACAAACTCAGAAAATAGAATGATGGTTAGGGGAGGAGAGGGTGAAGAGGGTAAATGGGGGTCAAATATATAGTATAGTGACAAGAGACAAGATTGCAAAGTGAGCACACAATGGAGTATACAGATGTATTATAAAGTTATACCTGAAACTTATATAATGTTATTAACCAATGTAACCCCAATAGATATAATTGAAATTTTTAAAAATACCATCATCTTAGTGATGAAGAAATTAAGGCAGAATAGGTTAAGATTTGCCTCAAGTCTCAATACCAAGAAATGATTTAGAGTCACTCATTTCTGATTCGGTCATTGATCTTTGTGTACAAATCTCCACATTCTACACCTTATCTTGTTGTCTAGAAAATATTTTATTAAACTTATGCATGTGAAATTTTAACACTAAAAAATTTAAGTTCAAAGTTTAGACATATCTTTCCTATTGTGTGGGGATAGGAATTGAAGCTAGAGACTGCATTCCAGTGAATCTAAAACACTGACTCATTCAGTTGATCATTGTTTTATCCATAGCAGTGATGTAAAAAAATCAGAATGACTAAATATTAGGATAGTAGGACGTAGCCATGCTTCATCAGTATAGCTTTGATATCTTTGTGTTAAAAAAAAATGGTTTTATTATATATGTGAAAAAAAATTCTAGAGTTTGCAAAACTATAAATCCAGATATTTGGACATAGCTTTATGCAAATCAGCACTGATTTTGTTGAAAGTCACCTCCATTATTATGTAGAGAATTTGAATTTTATTCCTTGATCTGAAATAAAAAGGAAAAGAAAAACTAATTTTATATTTTATATTTTAATGCTAAGTAGTTGATTAAGATTGAGTTATGACACCTCACACAAATGTTTACCAACTTGTATTTTAGTTACTAAAGGAATTTTTTTTAAATCATCCCAGTTTTGGAAGGATCTTGTTTTAGAAAAAAAAGAATTATACATTTGATGGTATATGCTGGCTAGGAAACACTTGTCTGATTGCAGTGATAAGTGGGTAAATCTCCTTGTACCTTTAGAAGTCTCAGTAACTTAATCTGCATGGACATTTGAAGCGTCTGGCGAGCTTCAATAAAAGGTGGATCAACAGGTTGTGCAATAGTTTGAGATTAAATGCCTGCTCAGAGGCTAAAGACGATCCTTTTAATTTCTCTAGTTGAGGTTGTTAAACAGCAACTATATTAACGTCACTGTGCTGAGCACAAAAAACAAGCAGGATGGTTTGCTGATATGTCTTCATTTTAAGTAATAGGGATTTTATGAAAAAGTGGTGCCATCATTCGCAATTCTGTTTCAACAAGCACTTACTGAACCTCTTACTCTGGGTCAGACAGAGTTAGGTATTCCCCAGTATTCTGCCTCATTTGGTTCTCACCGCAGGACTACTGCTTAAGCTTTATTTTTATCCTCAAATTACAGATGAGAAATGGAAGCCCCACATAGTGAAGAACAATAAATAATATGGCTTTTTTCTTGTAGATGCTCAAATGTGGCCATTTAGGATCAGAGATTCATGGAAATTATTGGTGGGGCAGCTATGACACAATAACATGTCTTGTGTACCTTGATGTAGTCAGGGTAAAGCTATTTTTATCTTAATAACGACATACTGTAATGAAAAGAGTTGAAACATAGAGAACTGGAAACAGGGTCATCTAGTATCACTGACTTCACTTCTTGCAGTTAAATAGTGAGTTCTTTTATATGTTTCAAATATTCTAATGATAATTCTAGGAATGATGATGGTGATGTAATAATTACACTATTCCATTCTAGGAACATAAGAAAACTTGGGTCATATTAATATGTTCCGCTCCACAGAAGAGATGCCAACGAATTGTGGTTAGGAAGACTATTAAGGTTCCCCCAAAATTTATGATTTGTGATTTTATAAAGGGCACTTAAGATTGGCTTCCAAGTTTCCTAAAACGAGATAGACTTTGAATCTAGAGATCAGAGCTGTGTTACATATGATAGTAAGACGAAGTTCAGAGCTATTATCTTTTCATAGTTTAACAAAGGAGATTAAGTGGCAAAGGCTCTAGAGTTTAGTCTAGTTTAAAAGCACTTGCTTCCCCCTGCTGCCAGCTTACTAGCTTCTTAGAATAGACTATTAAACTTCTCCAGGACTCATTTTTCTCAACTGTCAAAAAGATAAAATAAATTGTACTTTTCTTATATTGTTAGTGTAAAGATTAAATGAGTAAATGTATATAAAAGTAGAGTCTAGCACAAAATACGTCACAGTAAATGTTATTGTTCTTGCTATCATGGTCATTATTTTGGCAGTGTACTCCAAGAAAGCCTTTGTATTACAGGGGGATGACTCCGGGACTCCAGTAACTGCCTCTAATGAGTTACATGTGACCAAAGGAAATTAAGAATTTGTCTATTTCAATGAGGATGTGAAGGCTAAAAAATGTCCTCTTTTGGTATTTCTAAAAAAATCACAATAAATAAATGGGTGGTGAGTCTTTTAAGAAAAGGGATAAAACATAAATTTAAGCAAGGCATGCTCAACATGAATGAGAGATTGGAAGAAAATCCAACTGATTATCGGAAACACCTTTCAGGAAGCCAGGGACAGGGGTGTATGAGAACTGATTTGCAGTCACATGAGGACATATATAATTTTTAAGCTGAGCAGAGGATGTACAAACCAGTAATTATTTGGATAATATTTACTTCTATGAGAATAATTTTTTTTTAATTGTCAAAGTTTCACCAATTCACAAGGCCCAGTGGAAAGAAGTGTAGGTGTGAATTTGCCAATATAGATCCCAGTCCCTTTTCTGTCATTTACTAGATAAGTGACCTTGGACAGGTTGCTCATTGGCTCTATACTTATTTTTCTCATGTGCAAGTAGGGATGACAGTGTTGTGGCCGCCAGCCCCCGAAAGACACACGGACCACCAGAACTCAGTGAGTTACAGGAATCACACTCTTTATTCAGCCAGCTGGGTCTGCCAGGGGTACGCAGACCCCAAATTAAGCAGCCCTGAAATGTAGAGGTACAGGGTTTTTAAGCCCAAAATCTTATTCTTCATTCTGTCTGAACACAAAGGTCTATTTTTCTTCTATTCATTACCTGTCAACTCACTGGTCAGGTGTGCAAGTGGGGGGTACAGAAGCAGAAAGCTTGTTAGAATGTTATGTTTCCATAGTTAGTAGCCCTTGTTCCTGTGGCAATAGCCAAATGGTAATTTCCATCAAGTAATTAATTTTTAAACAGTAATTATCCAGCCAACACAACAGTTTCTGGCTGTCACAAACAAGGAAAGTGGCTACTGAAGTAACACTCTTGAACACGTTGTGTCTTTCCAAGATGGCAGGTTTACTGAGTAGAACCTTCTCAGATAAACCAATCAGCCATCCAGGCAGGTTAACACAACTGACAGAGAGGGAGAGTCTAGAATGTTACAAGGCAGAATGAAGGGATGAAAGCCTTACTGTCTCCAAAGTGAGCTCTGTTGTCTGGCAGTGCAGATGTTTTCGCCTCAGTCCCAAGCCAGTGGCTTTGATGGGTCAGTCTTCAACTGTTAGCATACCCATTCATGATACTCTCAGGTAGCCTTGAGGCTCACCTGTCTGAGATATTCTGCTTCTATGGTCCTTATAAGGTGGAATTCTTATGCTTATCAGCTCCTGCAGTCAGGGAGGTTATTGATGGCAATGGAGGTGATTTGGGGCTTTCAAGTCACACCCTAAGGGTGTTTCAGTCACAAGCTCTAAGTGCTGTCCAGTCACACCCTAAGGGAGTTACCATCATATGCAAGTTGAAATTACTGACATAGCTCCCATGGAATCCATTGTGTCAAGTCCAAAGTCCTCAATTATTTATGCTTGATGCACTTACACACAGCCATGTTCAGTGATATTAGTTGAATGCATCTTTGAATCTGATCTTTTGAATTGGTGCTGTTTCTTTCCTTGTCTTCTTTCCCATGAAGATCATCACCACATACATGGCTTAACCCATAACAAGTTGAATAAGTGGGTAACTTTTCTGTAGTTTTGAAATTCCTAAGTCTGAGTACATTATTTTGTGGTACCTTAGACATCCACAACAGTATAGGGTTGGCCAAAGAATTCTTAAATTAGCACTTGGGAACTGTGCTTGAGGATTAGTCCTGCTGAATTGGCCTTTGGGGGTTCTGGAACTGTTAGTATGTTGATTACTAAGCTTCCAATGGGTCTCTTGGTTCAGTAACTTCCCTAGAGGAATTAAAGGTTTTAACTGAATATGAAACATCAGACAGAAACTGTAGGGATGATTTATTGACAATGAATCTCAATTTTGAAACTTATTTCCTTCTCAGCTAAAATGATTCAGATTTAAACCCCTCCAGGGGCCTCTCTAGGACTTTAAAGCATTAAGGAGCTTTTTCAGTGCTATCACAGATTATCTCCCCATTGTTTCTTGACTTGTTGAGGGGAAGATTTGATTGGTAAGTCATTTCTTCCCTAGGGCCTTAAATTCTTTAGTCATTCAAAGATAAGTAGGGCTCTGACAATGCATTCCAAAAAGCTTTCTTCCCTCTTTGGGTATCAAGGCAATCAGCCTGTGCAATGCCAAGGGTGTAATAAGTGGGGCAGATGCCACAAGAGCCCAGGTTGTGCAGTGCTGGGGGTTTCCAGAGCTGCTATTCTGTTTTTAACTAGGTAAAAGAATCAGGGTTGAGATGAGTAAAAAGCACAGACATGAATTTGAGACTTAGCTACATCATTTGAAATGTGATCTTGGGAAACAATGAACTCTGTTTCTCTTTCTCTTTTGGAAAGTTCACTAAATAACTTTTTTTTTTTTTTTGTATCTCAAAGTGCTTTTGATAATATCGGAAATAATGTGTGTCTAAAGAATAGTAAGAAATTAATAAATCACATCATTAACAATAGGTTTTGAGTGCTGACTGAGGCAGTGTGTGTCAAGCATGTTGCTATGTATTTCACATTTCATCTTCTTGCAGTCTACATAGCAAGTGCCACTGTCATTTTGTTTTGCAGATGAGGAACACTAGACTCGGTAATTTTCTTCCAGCCAACTAACAAGTGGTACAGCCCAAACAGGAACCAGGGCTGACTCCAAAGCAGACCTCATATTCATTAACCCCTTTCACTGCTGCCATTTCATGGAGCCCAATCTAAAAGTCTGCCTATATGAAAAGGGAAAGAATAGGCAGGTTCCAGTCTGAGTAGGGTTTGCATATAATGAATTTGAAAGAAGAGGCAGAGGATAGGACTGGTTATGGCTTTAAATAAAAGTAGTTTTCAAAATCCAATTCCTTATATCCTAAGGCCAGGAAGTGTACCAACATTGTAGTTTGGCCACAGGGTCATCAATTATCTATAGGAGAACTTAGAGCTCTGCCACTTGTTTTTATTCTCCAAAGAGAAGGAAGCAGAGGCTCATAAATGGGCTGTGTCTTATCTAGAGGCAAACAAGTCAGTTGTTGGAAGAGCTAAGGCCTGAACACAAGTCTCCAGCACTCCGATCTACTGCGCCATGTGCAACTTCAACCTAGCTTCTAATGGAGGAACCACAATCAATGGATAGCCCTAAAAAAATTTTACTCACTGGAAAAGACCTGATAGAATCACATTTTAATGTGAATTAAAGGTACTTTATTGTTATC
This sequence comes from Cynopterus sphinx, assembly GCA_030015415.1. NCBI lineage: Eukaryota > Metazoa > Chordata > Mammalia > Chiroptera > Pteropodidae > Cynopterus > Cynopterus sphinx. The sequence continues at coordinate 45,217,975 of CM057380.1, forward strand.
TGTCCCAGAGAACAATTCTCTGGACTTATATTTGGAAAACAAAGCCACACATATCTTTTTTCCACTTATCAATCGGATTTTACTTACGCATTAGGTTAGTTCTGTCCAATAGCTGAAGAAAAGAGGACCACAATGGTAGCAGGAAATGATCAGTATGTAGGAGTGTGTGTGTATATATATAAATGACAGTATGGATACCTGTGTGTGGATTTCTCTACTGCTTTGACTTTAAAAAGATTAAATTGTGAGGTCATATTGGCTCATTCCTCCTATAATGTTCTTTTTCTGGCTTTCTATATGGTAATATTGAATTAACTTTTCAAACTTCATTTGTCATCACTTCCCTGGAGAAGCTGCCCACAGCTTATAAAGTAGTTTCTTCAGCTTTCTAGACAGCTTAACACTCAGATAACATCTACCCACTATTCAGATCTTAATGTAATTGTCACCATCTCAGGGAAACGCCTTCCTAATGAATGCATTCAATACGCCCTCTTTTCTTTTCTTCATGCACTTGTCAAGAGTCTTGTAAGGGCAATTACTGTTTATGATTGATGTCAGTTGCCCTCACTAGGCTTTAAGTTTAAAGAGAGACACATCTCTTCTGTCCAGAGCTGTTTCTTCAGAACTTGATATATTGCTCACCATACAGGAAATAAATAAATATTTATTGATTGAGTAGTATGTGTCTGTTCGTCTTACCCAGAACATTTCGTGCTTCTGGCACTATCACTGAATTTTATTTAGTACAATGTTGGCATTTAGAAATGCTAACATATTTTTTTTTTAAGTTTTAAAAGAGTAAAATATATAAAATAGGCTAATGTCCCTTCTCCATGGAAGTTTTATAAATTTTGATCAATCCAGACAGCTAGAAAATTTTTTTAGGAATGACTATTTTCTCTTTGAGCAAAAAATACAAAAATCACAGAAATCTAGTATTCCAAATATCTGTAAAATATTGTAATTTTTAAATTTACATTTATCTACCTCTATGATTTCCCAGAATTATTGTCCACATTAGTATAATGTTTTTATATATAATATGTGGTCCTTAAAAATCTTATTTAGTGATTAATAGCCCAGGTTTTCCATTCCTAAACTGTCCGGGAACCTGTAGAGTGTAGGCTCAGAGCTTAGACTTTGTTATCGGAATGGGTTATGGCCTCAGGTCTGTCACTTTCTGGGTGTGTCTTTCAGGTAAATTAATTAACCACTCTGTGCCTGTTTCCTCATATATAAAGTGGGGATAATAATGACACCTACCTCATAGGATTGATATAAGGGTTTTCTGGGTAATAAGGTTTAATTAATAATAAGGGTTAATAATGCACAGTGTCCAGTATATAGCAGTAAGTGATGAATAAGTTTGAGCTAATAAAATAAAAGCTCTTAGTTATCTTGATTTCTTTAAAAAAAAATGTTCTCATGATAACAGACTTTTTTATTAGTTAAAACATGAAATAACTATTTTTTTAGGACTTTGAGGCAGGAAGAAAGGGACCATGAAGTCAACCAGATGTAAGTCACCTGTGTCAACAAGTGTTAAGAACATCAGTTCTAGTTAGTGTGCAATACACACACACAGACACACACACACACACACATATGTATATGTATATATATAATGTATATATGTATATATATCTTAAAATAATCAATATTACATCAAATAATGAACTATTTTATAAAATGATTCCATATAATGACATCTTAATTTGTAATAGGAATATCAATGCCACAAAAGCAGTATCATCATTGTGAGGACGTTGCAGTACTGGAGGGGTCATGCCTCTCAGCTTCAAATTGAACCAGAACCACTAATGGGCTGAAGAGTATGTAGAGTTTATAAAAACAGATTAATATAAGATAAAATTTTATATTTAAAAACTGAAAAGAATCCTATTGCGTTCAGGATCCTCAATAAAGGAAAATCCTCTTGGGGCTATGTTGGATTCTCCAGGTGTGTGAAAAATTCTTTTAATGTCAAAATGTAGAAAGGAACACTGGTTTAGACCTGAACGGAGATCATTTGCTACTTTAAATTGCTTATATTAGGAAGAAAATAGCTGTGAACTGTGGATTAACAATGCCCACATTCCTTTAACAGTAGCTATGACACTTCAGGGCCTAGAATACCTGAAAAGGCCAAGATGACCTTGCTTTCAGAACTAAGAAATAATTTATTATTTCCATATTGCCCATCCAGACTTGATGTCTACCACGGCATGGAATTCTCTCATCTTGCTCTGAAATGTGATTTTTAAATATGGAGAAAATCTCTGTATCGCTTTGTAAATGTAAGGTAAACTCATGACACGCCTCCTGGGTTTCGGCACCAAATGTAAGATAAACACGTGACACACTGAGAGACATTTTAAAAGCAAGCATTTATTGGGAGAGGGCTACCAGGCAAGGTTCTCTGGTCTGAGAAGAGAGGGGCCAGAGAAGTCATTCCCTGGGGTGGGAGGGCACAGCTTTTATGGGGTTTTTATGTGGGACTAGGGGTATAGGGTGTGGAACGTTAATCAAATGCTAATTGAGCCTCAGGATTAGGGTGGTGGCACCTAGGGCTTTAGGGTGGACCCTATTCAGAAGGTTTGGATTCCAATATTAAGGTATCAAGCTGGGGAGTCTCCAGGCAGGCAATCTGGCTGTCCCTTCCTCCGCAGACATAACAATAACATTTTTAAATTGTTCTCTTAGTTTCAGCTCTACCCTTCTCCAATACAAACATTTGACACACAGGATGACAATCATGCCAAACATTATTTTGGAAAGAAAATAGAGAGGTCAGCTTGTCACTGTGGCCTTAGTTCTTAATTCTGTTTTATGCCCCAAAGGCTCTTCTGCCTGTGGGCCCTCAGGAGCTTATGATGTCCAGCCATACATCCGACACTGGCATACTTCTCCTCTATCCAACACCCATAAATCAGACCCATAATTACCTAGATCCAGGCAGGAGAAAGCTAAAGGTATCTAAGCTTAGGGAATACAGGTTATACAAGCTTTGTTTAACAGATAAAGTAGAACCAAAGAGAAGGCTTTAAAGATGGCCTAAAGCAGAAACAGTACTGACTCCTGACCCCTGTTGCTTCAATGGAAAATCCAAAAAAAGGGCCCTCAAACCCAGGAGGACCAATCCTCCACATCTTGCATAACTTTTTTCTACCTGTAAAAAGATCCACAAACTGTATATACTAAATCTCATGACATTTTGTTTTATTGTGGTTCCTTAAAAGCACTCTCTTGCTAGCTCACTTTCCTAAGATTTTAGTGATATATATGTGGGCGAAGCATTTTGGCTTTGCTGATAATTGTTGTCAACATTGATCAATTATGACATACTAAGACACAATTTTTAATAGTATAGTTTTATAATAACATTACCTAAAAACAGAATTTTTAAAAAAGCATCTACTGTCTTATCAGTTCAGCAAATTAAACATTCTTGTTTTCCTGTTCACTTCCAATGTCTAACTAAATGTTTACATAATATTTGAATAGCTATAATAACAGCACAAATAAATTGTTATTACTTAAATGTATCATATATGCATTTTTCTGAATTTGCCACAGAGTGATCATTTTAATGACTGGATGTAATTGTACTATATAGATTTGCCAGCATAAACTAAAAACCAGTCTTTTATGCTGAATTTAGGTGAGTTATATACTTTTTGCTGTTATTAATAATGTAGTCATCATTTCTATACACTCAACTATTTCTTTGTTTGAATTTTTTTCTTTAGAAACTCCAGGCATAGGTTTCCTGTGACATAGGATATATTTATGGCTATAGCATATTAAAATTTATGCTCTTTACAAATATCACAGTAAAACTTATTAAATAGAATGCTGACAATTGGAAATTTAGATCATTATCCTGGAAAATTATTACTTTTAAGAAGTATAATAATATTACAAATATTAATACTAATATAACTACAAATATTAATATAACATTTATATTATATTTATTTATAATAATATATAATAAATATTATATTAATATTTAATATCATGTAAATATATTATATGTAAATATAATATAAATACAAATATTAATACTAACATTATAAATTAAAAATCAGAATACAAATCAAAATTATAATGAGATATCACCTCATAGCTGTCAGAATGGCTATCATCAATTAATCAACAAAGTGTTGGTGAGGATGTGGAGGAAAGGGAACTGTCATGCACTGTTGCTGGGGATATAAATTTGTGCAGCTACCATGGAAAACAGTATGGAGGTTCCTTAAAAAAATAAAAATAGAACTACCATATAATCTAGCAATTCTTCTAAGTATTTATCCAAAGAAAATAAAAACACTAATTTAAAAGGATGTATACACTTCCATGTTCTTATATATACAATGAAATTTAATTTATCCATAAAAAAAGAATAAAATCTTGCCACGTGTGATGACATAGATGGATCTTAAGGGCATTATGTTAAGTGAAATAAGTCATAAATAAAAAAAACAAACAAATACCATATGATCTCACTTATATGTGAAATCTAGAAAAACAAAAACAAAAAAAATCCAAGCTCAGAAATACAGAAAACAAATGGGCAACTACCAGAGATGAAGTGGTGGTGGGAGCAAAAAAACGGGTGAAGGGAGTCAAAAAGTACAAACTTCCAGTTATAAAATAAATAAGTCATGGAAATGTAATGTATGACATGGCAACTACAGTTAATAATACTGTATTATTTATTTAAAATATGCTTAGTAATATTGTACTGCATATTTGAAAATTACTAAGAAAGTAGGTTTAAAAGTCTTTATCACAAAAAAAAGTTTTGTTATTTATAGTTGCAGATGTTAACTAGACGATGGTAGCAAATATTTCACAATATATACAGATATCGAATCATTATGTTGTACACCTAAACTAATATGATAATGTATGTCAATCATATCTCAATAAAAATGTTAAAATTTTTTAAAACTGGTAAGGCAAATTTAAGGCCCATATTTAAATTTTTTAATAATTTTGTATACTTATATAAGTAGAAACATTACTAATTAAAAATTGATCTTAACTCTTCTTTAGAGTAGCTTTCCAATATTTTTGATCACTAGCCATAATAAAGACATGCTGTTTATGTAGCATATGTGCACTCTGCATGCACACTTACATATACAGGCACATAAATATCTGTAAGTTGAACCACACAATTTCATAAAACGGTACTACCCATACTATATGCAATAAAACCTGATATATCCCGTTTGTTCCATTGTGACTTATTCCATTCCAGAGTCATCTGTTGGCCTGTCTGCCCCACCACCTCTCTCTGTGTCTCTATTTGCCTCTCTTTCTTAAGCTAAATGCAGTCCATGACATTAATTTTATGATTTTGATTAGTAGCTTGATAAATATACTTTAAAAGCAGCCTTGACAATATATAGAACTTAAAACATGATTTACTAATGTTGAATTAAAATAGCTACATATACTATGTTTTAACTTAAAATTTGGAACCAGTTTCAGCAAACAATTTCTTTGCCAGGATACTAGTCATGAGAAATATTCACTTAAGGAAACCAACTTGTTTTGCGAACGAAAGTCTAAAAATAAACTACAATCTAGTTCTCTGTTTCCTCTTTTGTTCATTAGCTAGAATCTAATTTTCAATTCTGTCACTTTTACATTTTATATCAAAATCTAAATTCTGACTATGGCAAATAACAGTATTCACTTTGGTTGCTAAAGATCTTCTCTGGCCTGAATTGACTAATCGCTGAAGATTCACTCAGATGCCATATGCTTACTATAATAAAGTGGCTAATGTAAAATAGTCCCTTACAGCATGTTTGCTGACTACAAATGCACAAATTACAAAGAGTATTTAGAGCAGACTGGCCAAAGGCTTTAATCCCCAAGACCACCTGGCACTCAGAGATGCAGAATCATTCATTGAGTCTTTTATTATTTATTCTTTTACTGGACTATAATGAATATTGCTTAAACTGCTTGAAAATAACAGAATATGCAAAGGAAAGAGAACTTTCCATTTTTAAAGTACTTGAAACATGATTACTGCTCAAAGACTTCTTATATCCACCAAACATCTATGGCTCAAAGGTACTATTAAACAGTAGAGTTAAGAACTTTTCCATTGTTAATAAATTTTAGAGTACCAGCTTACTTTTTCACACATTTCTACAAAAAGCAATTATCTCACATATCTAAAATGTAAGTTGTTATGGTATGTGTTATAACATGCCCCCATGTAGTCACATGACCCGGTGCAGTTATTTAGTTTTCAGCACTGTTTTGTCTTTCTTATTTCATATCACTTTTAATTAGTTATGGTATAGTGTGTTATTTATCTTATATGTAATTTAAATTTAAAATTCAGCTGACATATAGATATTTATCACACAAATAAGTGAGTAATTATTATTGGGCTTTATTGAAAACAGGGAAGATATAATATTAAATAATCTCTTATTCACTCCTTTTAGCAGGGTTTTAAATTTGCTTTTATAGCTGATTATTGTGATGTCTTCCCACTTTTAATATAAGTAGACTTCTTTCCCCCAAAGAGTTTAACTCATAAATTACTTGTAGCTTTACTTCACAAGTCTTTGGCAAACATTACAATTGTATTTTTGTCTAACGCTTTTATTATTTCTTTGTTTTATTATTTTTCTTTTTTTTTCATTATGGGGACTGAGCTGAGGTATTATGTTAAAATTTTAATTTATCTTGATTCTAAATTTGTCTTTACTTGAGTTTTCTGTTATTTATTCTTACTGGAAAATATAGTGACTAGATCATTCATTTTTTTGTTGTTGTTTAAGAATTACAATCTGTTTTTTTTTCACGATGTCTTTAGTAAATATTTCTGTGAATCAATGGTCTTGTTTTTGATTAATAACTCCAAAGAGGAGAATTTGAGGCAATGTATTTTGGGGAAAGCTACAGAATGAACATGTGTAACTCAAGGATTGTAGTTCTCCTTTAAAGATTTGGATGATAAAATTCAAACTTTGTTTTCATTTTTCCTATTCATATGATAGGTGCCTGTGGCCTTGCTTATACTTTATAAAAATATTTTGGAAATGGATGAACATATGTATCAATAAATGCTTTGAATTCTTGAAATAAAGACAATGTTGTCACATCATTTACTTAGTAATAGCAAGAAGAATGTGTTGTGTGAAAAATAGCAAAAAGGCGTAATAGCAAAAGCACAGATATCGAGCACTTCAATCTATTATGTCTCAAAATGCAGTCTAGTTGTTTTTGGACTTGCACTATACTATTAAGTCATGGGGATCTGTGTATGTGTTGGAGGCAAGGGATAAGGAAGAAAAGGAAAACAGAAAACATCTACTGATGTTTCTAGGTGCCAGATCTTATAAATATACTTTCTCAGGTAATCTTCCTAACAACCCCGTTGGGTATATTCTATTATTTCTGTGTTGTAGAAGAGGAAAACATAACTCAAAGAGGCCAAATAACTTGTACGCATCTGATAGTGAATAAATTACTCAAATAGGATTTAAATCCAACTCCAAAATTCAGCTTTACAGGATACCACAAGGTTTTTCAGAATACTGTTTTGGAAACTGCTGTTTGCAGCTAAAATAGGAAAGGGCAGGGCTAATTTAATTAAAATAAATCATTTATATTACCCAAAGAGATTTCTTTTTTAGCTTCCCTCAATGTTTCCATTACAGTTTAGCTGAAGATGTGGATCATTTCTTATTTTATCTTGTTCCTTTGCCCAACTCTATTTCCTGGACTTACAAAAATATACTTGCTAAAAATGTGTTAAAGGGCAAGACTTATACTGCAATTTCTCTGCTCGGTTATTTTTGTAATTAAAATGATTGTTTCAGAGAGTAACTGAAGATTGAGTTAGAGGAGGACCAAGGAAGGAGGGCCTGCTTGTGAGTTAGGGAAATTCCAGATGACAAGGATTGCCAGATTTCCTGCTGGTCCTTTATTGCCAAACTCCACCTCCTACTCTTCTTGCACAGCTGTGTGCTTCATTAAATAGTGACGTCTACAAATCATAGCAGTGTTAAAATGTGGAGCAGGGGGAATTCCTCTACACTGGCTGCTGCCAAGTTCCTAGAGTTTTAACAGCACACTCACCAAACTGCCTCCCGCTCCTCCAAAAAGCATTATTAAGTTCAATATCAGGAGTGTATTTATCAATTATAGTGCCTCTTGATTCTCTTGGAGAGTTTGAAATATTATGTAGACACATTGAAAAGGGTAGCCATGTCCAAGGCAACATGATATGGGTCTTGTTTTGGCAGCGATGTCTTTTGACCTTGATGTTGCCCCTAGTCTTCTAGTTGAGTCAGGAATCATTCCCTGATCATTTAAAACAGATTTTCCATCTACAATTTGGATGTAGTGCTTTTCAAAAACCTGCCTTGTAGAATTTAGGGCCAAAAACCCAGTCACTACTGCTCAGAGGATGGATAAAAGGGATGTGGACTTAACAATATATATGGATAATTTATGTGTACAAAGCACTGTCTAAGTAAAGGATGACACATAAAAAAAGGGTAATAATATACACTAAGAGGACTAGTAAGAAGAAAACTTTGATGAGTAGTACACTAGAGTTGTTAAAAATGCACAATGGAAACACAGGGGAAAAATACAAATTCTAATTAGAGGGACTGGAGAAGTTTCAAGGAGGAAGTAACATTGGCTCCAGGCCTTTGAGGCTAGAGACAACTAGGTGGAGGAAAAAAATGTAAATGAAGGTACATAAATGAGTTTAGCAGATTATCAGAATTGTGGATTGCCTATGTGCTGAAGTGGTAACATGACTGCATTATAATACAGTACAGTGTGTCTGGCAATTAAAAAATAATAATAACCTGGTTAACTTCATGTGGGCATATTGTCTCCAAATAGGCCCATCTACATCTTATCTTACACTAGCTGGATTCTTGCATTTATGTTATGTGCCTTGCACTTTTAGGCATTTGAATTTGTGACCCCTGGGATTAAATAAAGAGCAAGAGGAAGAGAGGTAGATTGATGGATCCTGTCATAGGAGGCTGTTGTTCTGGGTGTTGGTAGATAGACAGAGGAAGAGCAAGAATATAAAGGATCAAAGTGTAAGGGTTTCGGGAATCCTGGAAGAAAAGTAATAGTTAGCTGGTGGGCAGAACTTGAAGCTACCTTCTTCTAGAGAACTTCAGTATCGAATTCAGACAAAAAAAAAAAAAAAGCAATTCAAGTTAATATGCATTTATTTAGCACGTACTTTCACAGCCACTATAATAGACACAGTGTAGGGTACTGAGGTAGAATAATATATTGCTCCCGTCTCTAATTACAAGGAATGGAGACAGACATGTAAGTAACTAACTGTTGCACAAGGTAGAATTCTATAAGACATAGCAGTTTGCCATGGGAGTATGAAGGAAGACAGATTTATTTTGACTGAGGAGGGATAAGAAACATTTCTGAAGAATTATATTTAAGGTAAGATGTAAAGATTAGCTACATTGTTGATTAGTAAACAAATATAAAAGTGTATTTTTGATTAAAGAAAAAAGTAAGCAAGGAGAGAGGCCATAAAATTCAAGAACTATTTTAGAAATTGAGATTGGGATATGAATTTTATTTTTTCGTAAAATGGGATTAGGGTTGGTAAGCAAGTATCTTCAAAGCTATGACATTGAGTTTGAACTTCAAACTTGAGCAGGAGCCATTGAAAGTATCTGAAATGTAAAGTGACAGTCAGGTCTATGTATAAACTCTGGGGTGCTGGGAGTTTCATCATTGACACATTTTACAACTCCAAGAAAGAGCTAGGTGTGTCCAAGAACTCACGGTGGCATAGAGACATAGGTCAGAATTGGAATTCTTGATTATTTGGCTTAAGGATTGTGTATATACTGAAATGCACAAACTTAGCTCTTAACATGGGTTTAATGGCCACTCCATCTCCATCTGCATGCCCTCCTGCAGGCTCTCATGGCATTTAATTTATTCTCTGTATTCCTGACACTTAACACACTGCCTGGCAAGTAATAGGTACTCAGCAAATGTTTGCTGAATGAACAGAAAAACTACTAACTTGTTTTAACAAGTGGAGAAGAGCCCAGTTACTAGCACTTGAGTCAACAAATCTACACATGCACATCTGGTTTTGAGAAGGACAGAAAATCAGCCTTTCATACTTTCTCTTTGGTCCTTGAGTGCTTGATAAATAGCTCATTTTCCCGAGGCACCTCCTTCATTTGAAACAAGTTTATCTTATCCCAAACCATTAGGGGGCAGTCTTAAATGAGCTCCACCCTCAATGGATTGATCAGTTCCAATTTCAGAAAGTTAAGCCTCATATCTCAGTGATTTATTTCCTCATTGAATTTTTTTTAAAAAATCAGAAATTGAACGGGGTCATAAAATATACTTTAAAAAGTACTTTTATAAATAGCACAGTTGAACAATTAAATTACAATTCCAAATACAGAAGTAATTGTCTGAGCCAATTATTAATTTTCTAATATTACATCAGGTATATATTTCCAGGAAAAAAATTTATATCCTTTTTTATAATTGCAATTGTAGCTTTCATAAAATTTACATTTGCACATTGTATTAATAACAAGGCAGTAATAATATAATAAATAATACAATATAATATAATAAATCAATTTCTAATTCTTTTAAGAGATATTAAAAATCACTAATTAGAAAATATTTGACCAAATGAAAAGTTTATGTACACTATGGAAAGAACAGTTAAAGTGTTATCTTCATTCTCTCCAAAATGTGTTTTTAATAGCTCCTATTTTTGCTTAATAATTCTGAAACCTAAATGCAATTTCGGTAAAGTTGAATTTCCAACTCCGATTTATATAAGCTATTTGTTGATACTCAGTGGTATATTGTTATTACCTGTACGCAAATTAAAGACACCATCTAAATGTCATTGTGTGTGTGTGATGTATGACAACACAGAATACTCATAAATTGGAATGTGGAAAAGGCTTCATTAAATTTTTAAGTGTTCTCTGTGTAGGTTCTGGACTCATTTCCTTGCTGCCATGACATTTTGAAAGGTGGTTATATTCCCAGTGTTCTCCCCTGACTCTGGGGCTCTGCTTGTCCTGAAAGCTTAGAAACACATGGAAAGAGATTAGGTCTCAGTCTGGTCCCTTCTGGATAATGTAGGCTCATTGCCCAAACCACATAATATACCAGAGAAAAATGCAGAGATATCAACATTCAAAGGATAAGTACAAAAATAACATTCCTGTTTTGGCAGAGGCTTGATAAGCTTTGTGTTTGTAGTCAGTGACTGGAAATCCTGAAAAGTTTCCTTTCTATTCACTTTAGTGCTACTTGAGCGACTTCTTTTATTTTTTAGAGACCTCTCTTTCAAGATTTTTCTCTCTCATTTGTGTTTACCACAGACTGATAGATTTCTCTTGATTGGGGATGATCTTTACATCTTTCCAAAGTACTGTATCTTAAAAAATGAGAGATCTCTCGTGCTTAGGAGGGAGTACGAGAGAAAGAGGTAAAAAAAAAAAAAAAATGCCAAAGATTTTGTTCAGCATGCATCTCAGAATTAATGAGTCAATTTTACACACACACACACACACACACACACACACACACATGCACACACACACACACACAGATAAATGTATATAGCAGGTAGTTTAAGTGCTCATTTCCTTGCTGCCATGACATTTTGAAAGGTGGTTATATTCCCAGTGTTCTCTCCCCCCAAAAAAGTCCAAGAAGGGTTTTTTGATATGTATTCACCAAACTGTTTTTCTTCTGGGCACAGTCGACCACATTTTCCCAATTCTCTTAAAGTTTCATGTTACCAGGTAGCTTGGTTCTAATGAATGCTCTACCAACAAGAGTGCTATATGCTACTTCGAGAACCCCTAAAATTGTCATACATTCTTTTCTTGCTCTCTTCCTTCCTCACCCCTCCCACCTCTTCTTCTCATCACTTATAGGTTATATAGAGAGAACCCAGATGAAGTTTTTGAGTGCTAGAGGATAGCCCAACCACTAGACGGAAGGATTCTAGATCTCTGAGTCATTATATTTAGGAATGCTGCACAGGAGAGCCGCCTGAAAAAACACACCCTTGTAAGACGTTGTGTGAATGAGAAATAAAGTTTGTGGCATTTGTTTTGAGACTATGGCATTTATTTTTCAGTGTTAGCGTTTACTCTAAAACAGGGATTACATAGGGTATGTTCTGGTCAGCTAGAAGTTCTCAGGGAGGATACATATGAATGAGCTACTTTTGTTCTTTTAGGGAAAATGCATTGATCAATATAAAGACCTACTAGGAATGTATATGTCAGCAAAAGATTATTGCAGGTATTTACTGGCATTGACAGGAAATGACTCTGTAAGGTCATGAGTATTAAGTATGAGACCAACCCTGTGGTATTTTTGGGTCCAGCCACCATGGTATATAAATCTTATGCTAAAAATTAGAGCAGTTAGCAGTGTGAAGAATTTGGGAAATATGCATAAACATGGTGAATCTTAGGGTGGAATAGTCAAGATTTATCATTATACAACTTTCTGTGCAGTGATTAGTTTGTTTTTCTTTAGTTGAAAAGATCAAGACACTGTAGAATTGTCTGAGAATTGAACCCAAGTCTCCTTGACTACTGAAGCTCCTGGGAACTGAACCATGTTCCTCCCTGTAACTCCTGTGCCTCCTTATTCCCAGGGACATGCGGATTTAACTTAAGACACAGTTTAGAATGGTGATAACAAATACCTACCTTTTATGAGTACCTGTGCTAGACACTTAACAGCAACATAATGCATTAGGTATTTGTATCCCTGTTCTCCAAATGAGGAAAAATGAAGTTTAGAAGACTTATGTAACTTGCTGAAGGTCAAACATTTGTAGTTTGGCAAACCAGGATTCCAAAATTCATGTTTCTAATCAGTGCTCAATGCTCTTGAGCCATGTTCAGTAAGGCAGCCTTGCTACAGGAAATGGGAAGTCCAGAATGCAGAAAGTGATTGCTTTCAGATGGAGCTGCTATCAGAGGGCATTGACAGAGATTCAATGGCCTAAAATGAAGTTTGGACAATGATAGTTTTAGTAGATTGAGAAAGTTTGAAGAAGTCTTTGTGCTAGACTTGCAACAAGCAGTCTTCGCCAAGGGCCAGCAATGCAGCCTAGATGCATTGTCTGGAGGCAGCTGAATGTAGAAAAACTGGGGCTGCTTGTGTAATAGTTGAGGAACAGTAGATTTGGGGCCTTAAAAATAGTAGAATAATAAAATAGGAAGGAAGCTTAGTGATCATCTAGTAATTTGATAATCTTTTTTTTTTCTTTACATGTATGGGAAAATGAACCTTTGAGAAGAAAAGGGATTCCCCTAAAGTTACCTAGCTGGTTAGTCTAGACAGGGAAAAAGAATATGGATTTTACTGTCAATTCTTTTTTCCTCTGAATTGCTCTTCAAGATTGGAAATAATAACTTGGTGTAGGACACCATGAGAAACCTTGGGTTATTATGCTAAGGTGAGTGACAGGAGGATGTAATGATCCATCTTGCTTTAGAAGTTCTGTTAGAACTTTATTCCATAAAGGGGCTTCTTCAAAACACCTGGGAAATGACTTCTTATTTGCTTCACATGCCCAGACTTCCCTCCTTGGGGTTTTATCCAGCTTCCCTGGTGATTCTGATTTGCTTATTTTTCCCACTTGAGTATCCCACAGCTAGACAATAATGATTCTTAACCATGATGCATATTAGAATCTCTTGTGGAACTTCTACATTTTTAAATCATAGTTCAGCCCAGATTCTACTCTTCAAAGTTCTAATTTCATTGGTTTGGGGTAGTGTCAAGGCATCTGTATTTAAGCATCCAATGTATTCTAATGTGTAGACAGGTTTGAAAAATATGAGGCTACAAGGAGCCTGAGAGAGAGAGGCCAAGCCTGGCATGGGACAGTAGCAGGCAAGTGAAGTGGTAAGGAGAACAGTTTGGAGAGAGATTATTGAGGATGAATTAGGGCAGAAGAGTGCCATTGCTCAAGAGGAGAGTAGAAAAGGAGGAGAGCAAGAAGCCTGTGGGTCTCTTTGAAAGAGTAATGAAGTTCAAACAGCCTCAGGTGAAAACAGCAGGGCTTAAAAGGAAATCTGTGAAGACAAGATCTAGCGTCTCTAGGGTGAAGTACATTTAGTTTCCTCAGCAAGAAGAAATGGCAAAGGACAAATGACTCAGAAGGAAGTTTTTTGAATTGGCAGGTAAAAAAAAGTGTTAATGGGGCAGTTCTAGAAAAAAGAGTGTGTCTTACTGTCAGCAATCCTAGAGCCTTTATTCCTCAGATAGCAAGGCCGAAAGTCTCTTGTAAAATAAATAATAGACTCTTTGGATCAGAGAGCCTTAGAGATCACTGGAGTCAGCCTCCTCACTTTATAGAGGAGAACTCAAATCCAAGAGAGGGGCAGGGACTTGCCCATGATCACCTATAAGCCAGGGCCCTGACCCTCTGTTCATCCTTGGGGGAGTCAGTGCACTGTAACAGTTAAGAGCAAGGCTCTGGAGCCAGCATGCTGGGTATGCTGTCTTCACTTGGTGAGTATGGCCCTCTCAGGAAGTTACTTGCACTCACTGTGCCTCAATTTTCTCAGCTATAAAATGAGATTTATCGTGGGTTTTGCAGTGGATTAAATGAGTTAATATCTATACATTGTTTTAGAACAATGCCTAGTATGTATTCTATATTATATAATATTAACCGTAATTATTATACCACATTGTTTTATTCAAATGATAAAAAGACATCCTAGCAAACATGACCTTGCCTTTCGGAGGATGACTTTTGCGGGGGGGGGGGGGGATGCAGATTTATCAAGGTGCTCTATTTTTAATAAAAACTCCAAAGGTAGTATTAAATTTAAGTATTAAAATCTCCAAAGGTAGTATTAAATTAAAGCCGAATTATCTCATGAAGTTTCTTTAAAGTATAGATTCCTGGGTCTCACTTCAGATTATCTGAAACAGAACCTCTTGAAATAGGGTTAGGGACTCTGTATTTTCCAAATGCAGGCCAGATGACTTCGTTGAGATGTAAAGTGTGACACCTACTGCATCTTGCTGGGGAAGTGGAGTAATCTTGTATGTTAAGGATCCAAGGCCTTTCCTCTTCTTGTGAGATAGATACTATTCCCCTTTTCACAGTTACAGATATGAAAATTGAGGCTTAGAGAGGCTGAATAACTTGCCCAAAGTCATTCACTTTATAAATAACAGACTAGGGACTCTGAAGTCAAATTCTTAAGACCCCAGAGTCCTCATCCTTCCAGTTACAATGGGATCTTGAGGAAGTAAATTACCACTAGGCTTCAGTTTTCTTATCTGTAAAATAGGACACCATAGGAAGTTGTGAAAATTATTGCATGTCAGGCACATTACAGAGTACTTTGTCCATAGAAACAATTAAATATTAACTGTTATTTCTGCTATAGATATTGGTATTATTATTTCTACTCTACTTTCCAAACATTTCCTTCACAAGCATTTACTTTGACACCCACTTGGTATTTGGTACTATGGTAGACTATGAAGCCACAAAGGCCAGAAACTGAAATAAATGAGGTTCTTCTCTCCAAGAACCACCACTTCAGTAGCAACTATAAAAAAAAAAAAAACAAAACTGTACTAACACAGGTTGTGATTCTAATTATAAAGAAATTTAAAAAAAGTCCCACAATGATTTAGTAAAAACAAAAATTATCTATAAGGAGACATTTAAAAATATGTAATTTTGAGTAGCCAAGTTTTCTAGATAAACATAAAATCTTTAAATAGCATTTTCTTTTTCTTTTTATATTGAAATATAGATATTTCTGTAAATTAGTCCTACTTCTCTGTCTTTTTAAGCCAAAAATAGTGTGTGCCATGTAAACTCCTCTTAATGACTCAGGATTACCATTGGGAACCTTATGTACTGGGTTATGTCATCACATCAAAATCCTCAGGAGCATCTCAGGTATACCTGTCTCTGCATTCTTATGCTTGGCTTTTAATTTTTTTTCTGTCTCTTTCACCATTGCGAAATATCCACTTCCTCCCTACAGAAGTCATTGTGATCTATCAGAAAGAATAAAGACTTAAGAGTCGATCCAACCTGTGTTTGTAGGCTAACCCTGCTAGTCTGAGTGAACTATGGCCATTCATTCATTCATTTATTCATCCAACAAATGTTTATGAATGCCCCTTGGGCATTTTTTATTTATAGAGTTACAGAGATGTATAGGTATATGTTTCTGTCTTCAAGAAACTATAATGTAGGACTTTCCTAATAATTCATAACTATAAGTTCCTTATATCTCAAGTAGAGCTGAGGCAATAATTAACATTGAAGTATTAAGAATTATTTTGGAGGATATAGGAGGGATACAGTTAAATATACAAAGGAAGATTCCAATCCACAAAATCTCCCATGCTCTCATTCTTTATTCACAAGCATTATAGAGTACTTCCAGGTACTATTCAAGGCTCTGGAAATGCAGCAGTGAATAAGGCAGTCTGATCTTACTGAGTTTGCATTCTGGTGGCAGGAACTGTTAATAGACAAGTAAATATGCAATACATTTTCAGATAAGTGATCTAAAAATATATATGAAAGTACGTAGAAGATGAATCAGAGATGAATGGGAGGGTCTCTCTTCTCCTAGTTCATTTCACAATGATGTCCACAAATGTGTTGCTTAATAAATAAATTCTTATGACCCATTAATTAAATAGGAGACATTACTACTAGGTAGTGTCCTTTGATATGTGTCAGATCCCATTCTGAAAAAAATCTCTAAAGCTTGTGGTTTCTTGTTATATAAACTAAATTTCCTCCCTTAAGTCAGTTTACTTAGGATAAAATTTACCAGAACAAATTATTAAAATAAGCATGATATAAATAATTGCTATATCAAATGTTAAGAAATGAGATAAACATGGTAATGCAAACTTTATACACAAGATAGACCCCGTAAACTTCATTTGTGAAAGGGGTAAAGTATGATCAAAAGGAAACAGAATGAAGATAACAGAGAAAATGAAGGGACTTGTGAGGATGAAGTACATAGATGTAATACATAAAAATGAATCTAGCAATAGAAAATTGTTCATGAATAGCAAGATAATCAATTTTTAATGTGTAAATACTTCCATTTTTATACCACCAAAATCTTATCTCCTGTTGTAATAAAAAGCAGTACATTTTAAAAATTGTAATTTAAGCTACTTCAGTACCAAGACTTGGAACAAATAGAACCAAACAGGTGAAAATAGATGTGGTTCCCTTCAAAGTGAGGAAACCACATAAAATAATTTAGCAAATGGAGGGGGTGAGAAGAGCAGAACATTCTACTCCAAAGAGTTTGCCCTTGAGTTCTCAGCTTTCTGTCATACTCCTTTTTTTATTATTATTTTACTACAGACAGCCAATAAAAATGTAAAATTATTTTTCTATAATTTAAAGAAAATATTTATAAAAAACACAACTTAGGCAAATTATATTTTTAAAAATTTATATATATATATATATATATATATATATATATATATATATATATATATATCTCACTTGTTCAACTGTAGAATACTGGCAACAATATTCACTCTATGAATACGAACCATACTAACTTGCTAGTGTTTGATGATTTTAGTCCTACAAGTAATAACTTCATATAGTTCAATATAATACAAACTTCAGAATATGACTATTGAATGAAATATATGTGAAAGTAATTTTATATTGAAATATAACATGTTTGAATTGTATAGCAGTAAAATATTGAATATTATGTGTGGGACATATGCTCTGCAAATAGGGTCACTATCCCATATTTAAAGTGCTAAAATATTAATGGGGATGATAAGAGAGTTTGTGTGCAATAACAGTACAAAGCAAAGTGTGCTTTGAGACAAGAAAAGAGAACATTTGACTAGATCTGATGATAATTTATCATCTTCTAGTGTTTAAATATAATAAATAATCAGATAGTAGTAGTCTGTAAGCATCCAGAGTTGGGAACACATCCTTGGGTCCTCTCTTCATTTTTTGTTGGTCTAGGGTCACTTATTTCCTGATTTCCAAGTTGCTTATCACTCCCTGAGTTCTATGATGAGCAAATTATAATTTCCTCCCTATTTTATACTCCTCAATAATAGCCCAATGGGTGATAGCTTGCCCACACTCAAAGTGAATGAAAAATTACACTAAAATTTTGCCTGACTTCTGACTATGGGGCTTGGGCTGAAACTGTGGAAGCAGTTTATAAAATCTTTGAAAATCAAACCCAATCATTTATGTATATTTCATATGTGGGTATATCCATTTTCTTTCTTTCTTTCTTTCTTTCTTTCTTTCTTTCTTTCTTTCTTTCTTTCTTTCTTTCTTTCTTTCTTTCTTTCTTTCTTTCTTTCTTTCTTTCTTTCTTTCTTTCTTTCTTTTTTATTGTGTGAGACTGTTTATTGCTATGATCAGATTCCCAGAATAGATCTGAGAAAAGGTTGAAAGCCACTGTAAACAGATTATTTTCTGAATGAATTTCAGACTAATTTGGGGGTGGTTTTAAGGAAGTGAATTTTTTCTCAGTTTCTAAACACTTCATTTAACATTCTGAGTTGTCTGTCAAAGGATGAGTAGCCTAGGTGGTGATTATTTCCATCTCAGTGAGGTTGCAAAATCACTCTCACTGATAGAGAAACCTCTTTCTATCCACTATCTCTATTCTCTAGGTGGACTAGATGCCATTAAGTTGTTTCCAACCCTGAGATCTTATAATTTTCTCCCCAAAGTCCTATTTTTTATTTCCTCCACTTTCTTTAGATTATTTATTTATTTACCTGTCTAAATTCAATCTAGCACATCCCTTAATCCTAAAAAAGACTCCTCTGTAGATTTCTTTCTCTATTGTTCTGGCAGAACTCTATGTTCGTATATCTGAGGCATAAATGCTACATGAACACCCTGTCACATTTTCACATTAGTGCAAAGCGCCTACCATATTCAAAGCCTGATGTCATGGTATTTAAATGTCTTCCAAATTCTGATTTGGGGGCAATTTGTAGTTAAGTACACTGTGTATAAGCATGCATGTATCTATATTTGCATGCTATCATGTTAAAAATGGCACTATAAAATGGACTCAAGTTTCTCTTCTCTCTTATCACTACTATCTTCTACCAGATGCCAGATTCTAGATTGAAATGGAGCAAGGTATGACTGATGACTTCATTATAGGAAAGTGATGTTTGATGATAACATTTTTTTTTTTTATGTCCATGGATTTAGAGAGATGGTTCATTTTGTCAAAAGTTTTATTGTGCACTTTCTTTCTGCAGAGTACTATAGTGGGATCCAGGATATTTGGGGTTTAGCACTAGAGCACATCTTGTGGCACTCTGTATAAAATCCCTGTGGATCCTCATTTATAGAAAGAGAGTAGAAATAATGAGAAATAAAGCCATTTCCAGCTTTTATACTCTGTGCTGTAAAGAACCAGCAAAATAATAATATGATTTTTGACTCCCAGTCCCTCACTCGATTGTTGAAACAACAGACCTGTTTAGACAAAATGAAATACCATTTCAACATTAGTAAGTTACATTAGAATTAACTAAGGGCAAGAGTACTTAAAGCATGCCAAATTAAGGAAGTGAACTCAAACAAAAAAAAAAAATAATGTAGCTATCTTTGTCCATTCAGTCTGCTCTAAGAAAATACCACAGATCTGGTGGCTTATACACAATTTCTCACAGTTCTGGAGACTGGAAAATTCAAGATCAAGGCACTGGCAGATTTAATGGCTGGTGCAGACTCACTTTCTAGTTCATAGATGATAGCCTTCTCTCTGTAACTTCACATGGTGGAAGGAGTAAAGTTGCTCTCTCAGGCCATTATTATAAGGGCACTAATCTCACTTATGACAATTTTACTGTCACAACCCAATCACCTTCCAAAGGCCCCCACCTCTTAATACCATCACCTTGGTGATTAAATTTCAATATATGAACTTTTGCAGAGATACAAACATTCAGTATATTGCAATAACCTTTCTAGGTGAGCTGAATTTTGTTCAGGGTGTTGGCAATTTAAATATATGACTGAGGGAAAACAGTGGAGTGTAAGATTTCATAGTTGTAAAAAGCCTCTTGGCTGAAAACAACCTATAGGATATAGCTGGCTGAATAATTTTGAAAAGAGGATCTTACCAAAGGAATAAAGTAGATGAGGGACAAGATCTGATTAGGTTTTGTCCAAGATACAAGGATAAATGAGATTGTAAATTAAGTCATAGAAGGAATAACCTAATGAAAATGCCGTTGGGGGCAGAGTGATCATAAGTGAGGAGAGAGTGCTGACAAATGAAATGGAGGTAGAAAGAAGATTCAGTAGAATGAGGGTCAGTGTGAGAGAAGGGGTTTACATCAGAGAAATCATTACCTTTAAGGCAGTAATTAATTAGGATAGAGGATGGGACGCAAAATATGAGACTTAGAGGATTTGGTACTTGAGAGAGGAAAAACATCACTCTCAGAATTAACAACTAGTGAGCTGATTCTAGACGTTCAGAACTTTGATGAGAGAATTTTGGGATTGGGATGTGTGGTAAAAGGTTATAGAAGAAACAAGCTGTGGGCAATCAGGTTTTAAGACAGGTGGGATAGTGGGAAAGAAAAAGATTGTGAAGATGAAAGGGAAGTTAATTATGGTAGAATGGAGGAGAAATTGATATTGAAAGATACAAAATAAATTTTCTTAAGAATTTGTTTATCAATTCAGTAAAACATTATAGAAAGGCATTTCTCGGTGGTGAAACTTTGTTGTTAAAATTGCAGTAAATTGAAAATGTTAAGTCATAAGATGTGCTGAGTGCATTTTACTCTTTTAAGTTTTGTTTGCCAAGGGTGAAGCTGGCATATGGGTTTGACTTTGGGGTAATACAAAGTGAAGGAACAAAGTAGCCGTTTTCAACATGAAGTTGAAAAGAATAAAATTCCATCTAACAAAAGAAAGTTGTTCATGGGCCTGCTTTTGATCGTGTGAGTTATTTTCTGGAGGGGAATTTATCTCAAGCATATGAGTAAATGCACTCCTCCAGGGCCCTTGGGCACTGCAGGGTTCAATAAACAGGCAATTTACTAAAAGGCGTCAAGATGCTCTTTGGCATTCTTAAAACTAAGCATGACAAGTAATAATGATAATGATTATAATAGTATAAGAGTAAACTCAAAGTGTGGGAATGTTTCTGAACTAAAAATATAGAAGAAATTGTGTGACACAGATGTTCCTGAGGCCAGCCAAAAGGCTCGTTCTTGGGAAGATCCAGAGAGGTTGGTAAGCCAAGCTGAAGCAATAATTTGATGGACTGGATGGATGATGATTGGGTGGATGGGTGGGTGGGTGGATGGATAGAAGGAAGGATGGACGGATGGACGGACAGACGAACAAAAGAAAGATAATTCATGTTCAGAGTTTTGAACCACTTTTATCTGAGAATTGGGGACACAGCCACAGTATTTGAGTGCTCTAGTCCCCTTGAAGAATGATAGTGATGTCAGCTGTCTTGTCTGACAACTACATCTGAGAGTCAGCTACTTAAGGCAACAGTGAGAATCTACAGAAAGGCCAGATATTCTGTAATGTTATTCAGTGATCAGTATTGCTTTTCCCACGTCATTTTCTTTCTTATTTTGAAAGAAAAGAATAACTATTGATTAAACATAATTAGTAGGATATTTTTTTATAGAAAAAGAGAGATCTAACCATGAGAACTTCATATTGCCCAAATTTTATGACTAAAACTTAGAAGTCATATGTGTAACTTAAAAGCATATATTTTGAAGCCATATAATCTTAAATTTGAATTCCAGCTCTATCATTTGCTAGCTGAATATTGATAGACATCCTTATCCTCTTTGAGCCTAAAGATTGTCATATGTAAAATAAAAAAGCAAGCCCACTGAAGTGAAATTTTTTCACAGTCAATGGTAGTTCTTTCCTGCCAATCACCAAACAAATAGAGCACAAACCAAAATGAATAACCTGTACTGGCTTCCCTAACCTCATAAGGTCATACAGTCCAGTAGGAAATTAAGAGAGCACAAAAGGTTATGAAAAAAAGGTATAAATTAGACAAACATGGAAGGTATTTTTTTTTCTAGTGCTAAAGTTGTAAATCTTTTAGAAAAGCAACATGTCTCATTTATCAGTAAATCCCCTACATAGCCCCCAGGTAATACATCCTCTCCCCGCCCCTCCCCTTGTCATATATATATAAATATATATATATTTATATTTATATATATATGACATATATATATGACATATATATATATGATATATATATATATATTTACACACACACACACATACATATAAACTGAGCTCAATGATCTCTGAGATCTATTAATTCCAAAATGCAAAATAAACCTAAGGTTATTTTAAACTCTGAAATTTTAGAGATTTGGAAATTTTCAGAAGCACTGTAAGAAATTACATGTAAGACAAACTTGAGCGATGATTTTGGGGACAGAACAAGAAAAGCAAGAGAGGGAATACAGACTGTTAGCAGATATTCCTACATGTTTTCAGGTCATTTTCTACAAAGAATAGGCTTCTTTCTTTATTTTTTTCCCCCCTGAGTTAATACAAAGAATGTAGGATAGTGAAAGTAAAAAAAAAAAATCACTTCAGGCTTTCTATTATTGGGTCTGACTGGTTTGACAAAACCATTTGAACAGAGTGATTGTTCTACAAGTAAACTGATACTGAGATTCACCTAACGGCAGTCTTGGAAGTTAGGTGGGATTTACCTGACTCTTCCTGTCCTATGTCACGAGCTGATTTCTTTCCTTCCTTTCTCTCAGAAATGTTTTACATATTTATTCAGAAAATGAGAATTGAAGCTGAGTTTGCAAAGAAGAGACTTTCATAGTCCTCTGACTTAGACCATTGATTTCTAATCAAACCTTTTCTTCAAATGAAATCTTGTTCAGAACTCTGAGACAAGCAAAAGCCAGACTTCATGGTATTAAAGAGGGGTGTCTGGAGCCCACCAAGTATGGCCATTTCTTTACATCTAGGGAACACATTGAGGCATTGAGAACCTTGGGGTTTCATGAAACACAATTTGAACACCATTGATCTATCCAAAAACCCACCACCATCTTTTATAACACAGCTCACTTGAAGCTTGAGTCTCTGAGAGGGAATTTGCCCAATTTAATGTAGCAAGTTTGACACAAAGGTGGTCAAGAAGAAATTTATAGGTGATTGGAGTATTGTTTTGGTCCAAGGACACCAATAGAGGAAGAATGGTTAAAACTGGAAAGAAACAGATAATTCAGGTTTAATATAATTATTTTTCTGTGACATTTTCACATCTTTAACAGACCTTTCAAATACATTATTTAATTAGTTTGATTCTGCAAGTATTTTCTGGGTATAAATTTTGCAGTACTTGATGTAAATAGGACCAATATAGGCACTGTATAGAAAATATGCAACACCATTATTTCAAATAAGCCTCTCAACCACCCCATGAAGGAAGCATAGTTGAAAAGACTAATGTAAAAAAAGGATAAGTAACTTGGTCATAGCCTTACAGTATGTTATAGTATAGTAGAGCAAGGGTTTGAACCCAATTCTATCTCACTCCAACTGATGTTGCTAACCTCAAGAAACTATCAAACTGTAATAAATGCTAAGATGAGATATGTGACCTTTGACCTCAAGTTAGCTAAAATTCTCTATGGACCATGAAATACTTTGTGGGGAGGAGAGCACTGAGGTTTGGGTAGGTTTCTGAGGCTGCAGAGCAGAAGTCACAGTCAAGGCAGCTAAAGTTCCAGGAGCTGGGAGGCTTGCCCAAGGTTCTGCAGCTGATTTGTGGTAGCATCTGAAATACAGGGAAGGTCTTTTAAGAGTCAGAGAGAAGCTAATGGGAGAATGTAAAACAAAGGAATTCCAGAGGAAGCACAGAGTGAATTTCCATGTGGAAATGGTGAAAGAAATAGAAGTAAGTGATGACAGTGGAAACAACAGTATTTCTCTTTCTTCTGCTTTAAGTAAAGTGTTTTCCCTTCCATTTTACCCTTTCTCTTTGAATCAGTCTCATAATTTCTGTTATTCAAAATCCAGCTCACATTAACTACCAATATCTTTAGAAATCACCTAAATTTCTGTCAACTTGCATAATGTTTTTATATTGATTCTTGCACAATGAATATATTATTGCTATGACTCTACTTTGTGCTCTGTTTACTTTCTAATGTTCACCTGGCTGTCAGGATACCAGTCATAGTGTTTAAGTCTTTGCATATTCAGAAGGTACTGGTGGGTTCATGCACATGACAAGAGAGTTTATTTGTATTTTGGGGTTTGAATAATTCATTTGTTCATCTTTATATTTGTCACCATTTAGGAATTGTTTTTATTTATATTTTCTCCACTCTCTTGTCCCTTAGTTTTATCTAAAGAAAATGTTTAATATAAATAAAACATGCCCAAAAGTGTCACCTGTGGAACTATTCTCCATAACTCTCAGTTCAGTATTAGAGTCATTAAATTTCACTTTCTACTCACTACTTATGAGCATACAAACCAAATCTGCCCCAACTTCAAAAAGACATACATACATACATACATACATACATACATACATACATACATACTAATTTACCCTTTCAATTTAAGGTATTGTATTTTCATATGTTTTTCTAATCACAGGTAATCATAATTGTCAGGGACATTATAAAATCCGATCGCCCACTTTTGCTTCCATCTCCACCAATTTAAATTTCTCACTTTATTCCCTCTATGTATATACTTTTTGACCTGATAAAGACATTTAATTTCTTTGTTCCTCCATTTTTATTTTCCTGTTTTTTCAATTTGAACCCGAATTTAGTCTTCACAGTTCTCTCAGTTCTCTGGCTCCCATGACCTATCTAGTGAAACAACAGTAATGGTGCTTTCATCTATTTTTTTTCCCTGCCATTTTGGGTGATATAAACCAGAAAGAATCACAGAACTGTGCAAATTTGGACCATGGAAAATTCACCCACATTTCTAAGCCCTCATCTGTTCCCTTAAACTAGCTATTCAGTGCCTTTTTTCCTCATTTTCAGCAGATACCTTCACCTCTTCTTTCATGGAGAAAATTGAGGCCATTAGGAATGACCTCTGTGTTCTGTAAACATATTTACAACCACATTTAATTTTATCTTCTTAATTTCATCCTGGAATAAGGGGTTTAGGGGCTTAAGTTCAAGACCATTCTCTCTACCTACGCCCTTGACCCCTTACTGTCTGACTCTTCCAGGACCATGCTCTATGGCATTTCCATTTTTTTTCCAATACCTTAAATCTCTCTCTCTACTGGATGTTTTCTTTCTGCCTTATGTTTTTAAGAACAATTTAAGTTTTTCTCTTTCAAATATACCAAAAGGATATTTACCTTTCACTTCTTTTTAATTCTCAAACCTCTGAAATTTTCTTTGTGTCTTTATAAATTAATGAAAAGTGTTAGTGTCAAAAGTTCCAGTGACCTTTTTGGATCAAACCTCATAGACAAATTTTAGGTCTTATCTTCTTGAATCTTTTGGCCACATTCAAAACTGTTGATCCTTTTTTATAAATGTCTTTCCATTGGCTTGAAAGATGCCATAAACTTCTCAGTGTCTTCTTATAAATTCCTTAGTTTGTAGATTTTCCAAATAGGACTCCTCCTCTCTTCATTGTACCTTCTCGGCAGAGGCCATTGTATTCATTCTCATGAATACATTTTTACTCTATGATAAGGATTTCTGCTTCTAAACTTCTAACCCATTCTTTTCCCTAGAGTTTAAGGATTATTCAACTGTCTGCTTCACTTTTTATATACCCCATCCTGTACGTACTTCAGACTCAGCATGCTAAGGTGGAATTCATTTTTTCTCCTTTGTCTTTAAGCCAGATCTTCCATCTGCATGTACTGGTTTAGTTAGTAGAGTCATCAACCGCCCCATCCAAGAAAGATAGAAAGTTGGTCATCCTTAACTCTTCCTTCTCCTCCATTATTAACAAACAATATTTGATTTAGTCTTTTCACTAATAATTGAATTTATCCCCATATTCTTCATCCCTACTTCTGCTATCATCCTATTGCCTTACCTGGACTTACCCAACAACCCCCTAAATAATCATTTTTCCCATAAACTAATATGCTATAAATCCTTCCTTCACCCAACTTTCAGAGGTATCAATATAAAACATATTCTGACTGTGTCAATCTTATACTTCAAATTCTTTAATACTGTACATTACATATAATTACATATAAAAATTTTTATAGATGTACACACACAAACACACAAATGACTATAATAAGTAAAACTTAGAATTTCTGAATAAGATCAGTAAATTATATCAATGTCAATATTCTGGTTATGATGTTATATGCTAGTTTTGTAAGATGTTACCATTGGGGGAAACTGAGTAAGGGGTACATGAACTTGCTCTGTATTATTTATTACAACTGCACATGAATCCACCTTGATCTCAAAATAAAAGTTTATTTAAAAGTTGCTTGCAAAAAATATCCTATTAGATATAAATTTTATATCTAATAGAAAAAATATTACTATTAGAGGTACTAAAGTATATGAGATTTTATTTCAACATAGCATCTAAGTTTCTACTTCCCTCTTAAACTTATTCTTCCAGATTCTCTTCCTAAAATTTTTATACCATATTAACAGAATTGCTTGTAATTTTCTTACATATGTCAAGTTATTTTTCATTTTAGTATTTTGTTTATGCTATTGCTGTAAACTGCTTACTTATACTATTAGTCCTTACCTGGCCTGGCTTATTTCTCCTCACCATTTAAGTTTCTTTCTTCCATGCCTCAGACAAGAAGTTATATTCATTTCTATTCTTTTATAGTATTATACACAGTCTTACTACATTTGTTAGAGGTTTATTTTCCTTTCTTACCTTCTACACCATGACTTTCTAGAGGGTGAGAGTATTTTATTCACTTTTTATTTCCAGTGCCCAGTATACTTACTGGCAAATAATGGATACTCTCTGTATATTTGGCTTGAATAAGTAAAAGTGCTTCTCCATCTAGCTTCAAAATTATCAACAATAAATTCAATGCTACTTTTTTAATTAATTAACTAGACCAGAGCATCCATTCACAAATTATAAATTATTGACTCTTCTGGTATACTATTTAACTTTGTAGTAATAAAAATAATTATTAAAAGCTTAGCTAATTTCATCTTGGGGTAAAATTAGTCTACTGATAATTCACAATGAATCACATACTCAGATGATCTGTATAGATAATATACAGATTTGGAGAAAGCATCACCTGAGAAAGTTGGTGTTTTTCTTCGTGTATATAAAATCAAGGTTATTTTTTTTTTCTTAACATAAAACTTGAGGATTCAGCAACTAAATAAAACAAACAGAAATAGAATTCACTTGTAATGGATAGACGTTTGCTTATCCCTTAGTCTAACTAGACTTCTATACTCCAGTTAAAAACCACCTACACACATCAAGGTAGGCAACTGGTGATTAAGAAAAAAAATCTAGGTCCAGAAACTTGAATTTATTTTCCCTGGGCATCATGTTAAGACGATAGTTTTGAGAGGGGTGATTATGCTGAGGGCAAAATTTAAGTTTCTGAATTTGCTTCTGTTTTCCATTTCTGCTTTTTTACTTGCTGGAAGATAAATGGACAAGATAATCAGTTAAAACACTTATAAAATGGGTTTACTAATAGGTCATACCCATTGTTAGACCTAATGAGAAAATGTTTACTTTCTTTTTAAAATCTGTAGAACATAGATGTTGTACAGTAGAAGTGTAGAGTGTAACAACATTACTAGCTAAAAAGAATAACTCTGATAGGAAACATGATTGTCTGATTTTATTGCAAAATGAGATCCATAATACTATCTGAAAAAAAATTGTGCAACTTATAAAATTTGCTCTCTATATAACTGCGTAATTTTGATAATTTACTTGATTTTTTTTCTGGATTGAGTATACTTTAACTTAAATATTTTGTATCATAAATACAGAAACTATAATCTTAGTTTCATTTTGTTCTTTTAAGGTTTGTAGAAACCCCAGCTCACTTCTCTTGGAAAGAAAGTTATTATCGATCCACTATGTCCCAGAGTACACAGACAAGTGAATTCCTCAGTCCAGAGGTTTTCCAGCATATCTGGGATTTTCTGGAACAGTAAGTATTATATAAACAAGTGTATGTATGTGTGTGTGTGTGTGTGTGTGTGTGTGTGTGTGTATATATATCACTTGTTACACTTAAACTAGTATAAATAGGTAATTATGAACAGTCAAAATATTGCATTAGTAGGGTATATTTCTAGAATCAATAAAAATCAGTTAATATTGTTGAAAATTTTTATTTCTCCTAGAAGTATTTCTATGTTCAAAATGTAGTGGAGATTTATTCATTTATCAGTGTCACAAGATCATTATTATTCCAAGGCAGTATAGTTTTGAATGATCAGAAGGGATCTTCTATTCCACCCAAAATAACTTCCTCCATGATTCCCTGACTCTCAAAGCTTGTTCTTTTAACTTAAAGACTCTTATTTGCTGTTGCAGTAAAAACACCCCCTCAGAAAATAAAGCACTAAATATTGTTGGTCATTTATTCCTTGCTAAGAGAAAGATTATTATCTCTTTTCTTAAGGTCTGGATTGTTAAATTAGTAAATTAAAATGGAAGGTGAAAGAATATCAGAGCACTGGGGACCTAAGGGATAGTGTAATAAAATACTCTATCCCTGATACATTTGTTATTTCCTTTGGCCGACTTGGCAGGATTCATGACTCCTATTTTTTAAATAGGGCTTGGATTTTAACTGCCTGTGATCACACATCTGGTAAGTGTTTGAGCTAGGATTCAAACCTAGGGTTTCTAATTTGCCAACTTTAAAGCTTAGAGGGCTCATTGTTACCAACTGGGTGAATGTCCCTTTCCATGCCTAACATTTTTTTGTTTTTTCTTTATGGTAGGCCCATCTGTTCAGTTCAGCCTATTGACTTGAACTTTGTAGATGAACCATCAGAAAATGGTGCAACAAACAAGATTGAGATTAGCATGGACTGTATTCGCATGCAGGACTCGGACCTGAGTGACCCTATGTGGGTGAGTGGTGTGGGTTTCCTCTTTAATCTGTAAGCCATGCTAGCCACATCTCCATTACAAACATCTTTTTCATGGCATATGAAAAGTCAGGTGGCTCTGAATGGGCAAAGCCTTTGGAAAGTTTCGATGTGGTTAGCAAAAAGAAAATTAGGAGCTTATAAATTCTGAGTCTGCCTCAACTCTCCATAATGTACATGTTTCCACTGGTGTGAATGAAGGAAGAAGATTGGAAATAATTTTTTGCATTATCTGAAAAGCTTTTCCTGTCTATCTTAATTTAGAGAGGATGTTACCAGCCCAAGGTTTTATAGTCAGAACCAGAATCTTGATCTGAATTCTATTCAAAGCACTTCGCACTATGGCAAATTGCCTCTCTTGTGGAACTATTCTTCTTTAATGAGAGAGGATAAAGTAAATCCTATGCAAACACACAGATTTAAGTGCTCGATAATAGAATAGGAAGAAAAAGGGGAACTGATAATATAAAACGGGCATTCTTTTGGTTCCACCACTGAATCATTCATGGCCTTAGGCCTCAGTTTCTCATCTAGAAAACTGTTAGACCTTTTTGTGCCACACACTTCCCATATAGCTAGAGTATAATGGCATAATGATAGCATAACACTTTTCTGAGATGTTTAGATGGAATTGCCAGTATTTGTGCAGTCCATAATGGTTTTCTTTTCTTTTTTTTTTTTTAAGTTGTTCATTTACTACATGAGTCCTGCTGCTTTTCCTATAAAAATTAAAAACAAAAACAAATTTCTAGAAAAATAGTTTTGAAAAAGCTAGAAAGAGGATAAAGTGTTACAGAATGTCTGCTGATGTAATTAAAGTGCTTTATAAAATGCATTGCCTTTTTTGGATGGGGGACAATTTATTTGAAGGAATGGTTCAAATGAAAGAACTTAAGTATATGTTTTGGTATGTCTTGCCTTTTCTGTCTAATACACGATTTTTCTGAAATTTTCACAACATATGTTTTGATACAGATTGTACATTTTATTATGGGGAGAAGATGAAGTGGGGAAAGAGGAGAAGAAGAACCAAAAATAAAAAATGGCAACTTTGTAAATTCACTGATGGTTTGTCATTATGTTGATAAGGGAAAATTATTTCTCTCTGCCCCTTTCTATTCTAATATGGACCCATTTCTCAATTATCCTTGAGCTAGTAAAAAGAAGCTGACAGATAAATCTAAAGAAATGTTATTAAAGGCTTTGGAAGGTATTATAATTGGATATCAATTTCTATAAATTCTGATATGACAATGACTTAGAAATATTCCTAATTCACTAAATAATTTCTTAAATTGATAGATAGCACTTGCCTAGGCAAACCTATCTTTTTATATTCTCTCCAGGGATTTTCTGTTCTGTCGGGCTTGTAAAAGTGAGCAGAGGTTATAAAATTTTAAACTGAGAATCAAGCCTTTTCTTTTATAGTTCCTATTATTATATTCCCACGTACTGAAGTATTTGGATTTTTTTTTAATGTGTCATGCTATTTCTTGCTTTTTTGTTTTTTACAAGAGATTTTCTCCTTCAGAACATCACTTATTACACAATGTTATAGTAGTTTATTTTTCTGTATCTAACGGGATAGGGACCATACTTTGCCATGCCCAGCATTAAAGCTTTTGACATGTATTAGGTCCTCAGACTTTTCAAAGTCAAAGGAAATGAGACTTGAGAGTTATCTAACAAGTCAAAAAGTTCTCTTTCAAATAGCCCTATTTAAAAGAACTGTTTTCCTCTAAGGCAGGGGTCCCCAGTCTCCAGATCACAGACTAGTACTGATACTGATCCACGCCCTGTTAGAAACTTGGCCGCACAGCAAGAGGTGAGAGGCAGGTGATAATGGAGTGAAGCTTCATCTGTATTTGCAGTTGCTCCCCAGTGGTAGATAGTATCACCATCTCAGCTCCACCTCAGATCATTAGGCTTTAGAGTCTAGCAGGAGCAATGTTAGGGAAGGCTGTCTAAGCTATTGCGTTTGATAGGAGCTTGAGCTTCATTTCATCTTGAGCACTCTTTTTCTATAAGCTTTAGGGATGCTGTGTGGGAAAACCTCCACTCTTTTTCCCATTGAATAGTCATGCCATAGAATCTCCACATTTTTCCCTCCTCTGAAGTGGCACATGACAACATCAGTCATTAGGAATGATGCAATAGTTTTATCATCACTTATTAGCACCATTGAGCTTAACATTGTTTACCAGATTAAATTGAAGGAAATAAAAAATTAGAAAATAAGACCCAGAATAGACAAATTTGTAAGAAGTGAAGGATTAAAGCGATTCAGAAAAAGATGGAAAACAAAAGGAAATGGAGTTTTGCCAGTAGAAAGAACAAGATAGGTCACTTGGTGACAACTGTATTGAAAAGACTATATAAATAGAGTAAGAATGAACTTGATCAAATAAAAAAAAAAATTCTTGCCTGTCTGTGGCTGCCTTATTCTTGTCTCCAAAGAATTGAAACATTGCTAATGAATTATAGTTCTATATGAATCCTGGGTGTACTCTCATATGACTATTCCAACATCCTCATATATGTCCACGTGTGAAAGCCACATAGATAGGACTAGATCCCATTAGTTCTCTGCAACAGGAGTGGTGAAATTGTGGACTTGCTCAGACTGTTATAATTAGTCTTTTGTTTTGGAAAATAGGAACTAGGATCCTCTGAGATTCCTAGTCCTTCTAAACTGACAGCTGCTGCAACTAGTGTGAGACTCTTTTCTTCCACTACTTGGTAGCATATTTTCAGTTTTCTGTGTATAGATTAATAGCTAATAGTTTCAAACTCTGAACATAAATTCCTTTCCTCTTGAATACAATATAAAAAAATTAGGATCTCAGCCAAGCATTCTTTTACTGTGCAAGAAATACTAATCTGTAGACAGGAAACAACATGTCAGATTATAAAGGACAGAGATCTTGAAATTGAGAATGTCATCCCATTACTGATTTTTGATATATCTTTCACCTTAACAACTAGTCATGAAATGGAATCATAACATTTTAGTCTAATTATTAACAAAGAAAATTTGGATTGCCGAGAATGTGTGTGCTTTATTAGAATGATTTTAATGTCACCAAAAAATGTGCTGCATTGGATTAGCAAGACCTTTGTTGGCTCTTGCTTCTGTCGTCTGATATATGACTATATCTCAGCTTTGCGTTACATATGAATTGTCTAAGCATGTCTGTCATGTCTTTAAGAGGTGAATAATGTTGTTAATACTTAAATGTTCTCCTAGAAGGAAACTACATAACTCTTAATTTTGCAGTTATTTATTCTTTATACTTTGAAGAAAGCCCTATTTAGTTGAATGGGATTTTTCCCTAGGGATTTGTGTGATAATTATCAAAAACCATCTATTTTTGTAAATTCTTATTTAGCATCTAAGATATACAGGGAGAGTCTTCAGCTCTACATTTCAAAAGAAAAGGTAATGTTTTGTATTTGGAAAGGCTTATACCACAGCACCTAGCATAGTGCCCTACATTTTATATGACCCAAGATTCATATAAGATTTCATGTTTATATGCTAGGTCTAGCCATAAGCATTTCTTTAGCACTTACTATATGCTATGTTCTTTGTGATACAAATAAACAAATGTTAACCTCTAGCCTTGAGAAAACTATAATGTAGCGGAAAAGCAAGAGTGTATAAAATTGCTTATGAAAAATATTCAGATGCCTATATATTTTAAAGGCATTTAAAAAGGAACAATTCGTTGTACAAACAAAAGACTGGCAATATGTTTGAGAAGATTATTTTTATTTAGGCCTTCCTTGAAATTTGAGTCAAATTAATCAAAATAGGAAAAGGAAAAAGTAGTTCAAGTTTGGGTAACTTATAAAAATAATTTATTTTAAAAACTATAATGTAAAGCTC
The DNA here is from genome assembly GCA_030015415.1 of Cynopterus sphinx. Taxonomy (NCBI): domain Eukaryota; kingdom Metazoa; phylum Chordata; class Mammalia; order Chiroptera; family Pteropodidae; genus Cynopterus; species Cynopterus sphinx. Next base: position 45,251,078 of record CM057380.1, read on the forward strand.
AGAAGTTTTGGAAGATGACTGATAATTTTGGCAAAGGAGTTTGTATTAAAAAAGACATAATATAGATTTTAAAAACTATTACACATGATAAATATAATAGCCCTAATAAACTAAATACTAGAAAACTAATGAGAATTAAATCCATCCCCACTCCCACCCTTTGCCAAAAATTATAGGTAATAATTAGATGTTTAACAAGTATAAAATGTTGAACCTCTCCAATAATAAAAAAATATTGTTAATTGAAACTATGAGATTTTTTATCATCTATCTGGTCAGCAAAGATTTAAGTGATTGGTAATATCCAGTGCTGATGAGATTGTTGGGAAACAATCAATCTTTCCACTTCTGGTGGGAATATAAATTGATATAATATATTTTAAGGGCAACTTGCCCATTCTAATTTATTTATGTTTAAGGTACTCTCTCTTTAGTCTGTAAGGGCCACTTCTAGAAATGTTTTCTGCAAAATGATTCAATTACACACACACATGCATACAGACACACTATACACATGTATGCAGAAATATATGCAGAAGTGAAGGCTTCACTGAAGAATTATTTATAATAACTCAATTGATAAGACCAAATAGAATTCTATAGACTAAAGTTTTGGACTCAAATAAGAAAAATTACAGCATATGAGAGTGAAGCCCTCATACCACTGTGAGATTATATCAGTAGCTATGTATATGTGTGGTTGTTTTTATCTTGGCAACCTTATTGTTCATGATCCTGTGTGCTTTCTGTATTTGTACTTTGCATGCAGTGTGTTTTATATCCTGGGGAAAATTACATAGATTTGATATTATTTCTTATTAAAGATTTGGTAGAATTTGTGAGTGAAACCATTTGGACCTGAGTATTTCTTTTTAGGAAGCTCTTTATAAATTCAGTTGTTTTAATAGTTATAGGACTGTCGGTATGATTTGTTTTATCTTGGGTAAATTTTGTAAATTGTGTTTTTTTGAGAAATTGGTTAATTTCACCAAAATTTTTGAATTTTCCTAAGTAGAATGAATTGCTTGGAGGATTTCCTTATTATTCTTTTAATTTCTGTGGGATTTGTAATATCCTCCTGTTTTATTTATGATATTGGTGACTTAGGTCTTCTCTCTTTTTCTTTGTCAGCCTTGCTAGAGATTTATTAATTCTGTTGATCTTTTTCAAAGAACAAGCTCAATGTTTTGGCTTCTGTGTTTTTCTCTATGATCTTTCTGTTTTCAACTTTATTATTTCTGGTCTTATTTTATTTCTTTTCTCCTGCTTCTTTGTGTTTACTCTTTTTTAAGTTTCTTAACTTGGAAGTTTATATTATTGAGTTGAGATCTTTCTTCTAAGAGTAGTATTTGTTTTTATAACTTTCCCACTGAACACTGCTTTAGCTACATCTCATAAATTTTGATATGTTGTATTTTTATTTTTGTTCAGCTTAAAATATTTTCTAATATCTCTTGAGACTTCCTCTTTGACCTATGTGTATTTAGAAACATGTTGTTTAATTTCCAAGTGTTTAGATATTTTCTGTTACTTTTCCATTACTGACTCTGACCATTAAGGTCAGAAAACATTGTGTGATTTCAAATGTTTAAAATTTGTTAAAGTTTATTTTACGAGTCAGGATATGGTTTATCTTGATAATATTTCATGGTCACTTGAAAGACTATGTATTTAATTTTTGTTAGATAGAATGTTTTATAAATGCCAATTATATTAATTGATTTATGGTATTATGTAATTCTTCTATATCCTTGCCTATTTTCTGTATACTAGTTGTATTGAGTTCTAAGAGAAGAGTATCGAAGTTTTCAACTCTAATTATGGATTTGTCTCTCATTTCAAATCTGTCAGTTTTTGCTTCATGTACATTGAAGCTCTGTTTTTAGGTATATCATACTAAGTTGTTAAATCTGTTTGTTGAATCAATCATTATATCATAGTATAATATTTTTCTTTATCCATGGTAATGTAGTTTGCTCCAAAGTCTACTTTGTCTTTATTTATATTAGTATAACTTATCTAGCTTCTTTTTGATTAATCTTTTCATGTAAATCTTCTCTCTATCCTTTTACTTTTAACCTATATTTATCATTATATTTGGAATATATTCCAGACTACATACAATTAGATTTTTTAAATCAATTCTGGCAATCTTTGTCTATTAATTGTCATATTTACATCATGTACATTTAATGTAATTACTGATCTTTTAATCATTTATTCTTTTGTTTGTTCCCTTTATTCTTCTGTTTCCATTTTATGCTGCCATTTAGATTATTTGACCTGCTTTAGGTATTTGATTTTAATGGTTCTATTTTAGTTTTGGCTATATCTCTGCATACTTTTAGTGGTTGCTCTAGGAATTACAATATTTATAATTTTTCACAGTCTATTGAGAATCAATGTTTTACCACTTCAAGTGGAATACAGAAACCTTACCGCAATGTTGGTTTCATAACCCTCCCCAATGGTGTTGTTGTTGTTGTATATATTACATTATGCACACTTAAAACTTCATAAGACAAGGTTATAATTGTTATTTTCAACTATCAGACGTATTTTAAAGAACTCAGGAGAATAGTCTATTATATTGAACAGGATATTTGTCATTAATGTTGCTCTTTCTTTGTACCAAAGTTACAATTTTCATTGGATATTATCAGAAAGAATAGGTAATTCTGTACACACTTTTTGTTTATCAGAATAAACTTTTTAAGAAAAATAAATGTATTTTTAAAGCAGGATGATAAATCATGTCAAAGTTTTAATTAGCTGAATTCTTGATCAAAAGTTTACAAACATTCTCTCCATAGCTCATTTATCCTTTCCTCCCTCCTGATCACACACACACACACACACACACACACACATACCCTACATTCACTCAAATATAACTTAATGTGACCCACACACATATTTTTAAATATTATAAAATTGCATCATAATAGTTTTTGATACGCCAATTGTTCTGACTTTGATAAATTTCTTTAAACATATTTAAAGAAATTTAATATATATAATATATATTATACATATATTAAATAAATTATATATATATATATATATATATATATATATATATATATATATATATATATATATATATTAAGCTTATACTCTGCAAGAAGTAAACTGTTTTTTAGTAAGTTGCTCCAGTCGGGCTGCATGGCACTGGCTAACAGCATTGCTGCATGAATCACTCAAACGTTCTAAACCTCTCTCCCTTCATGCCTCCTTCTGGCTCAAAAAGTAGAAAGGGTATGATGCCTGATATATCATACAAACAGCAATTATTTTCTATGTGTATTAGTCTTCTGGCATTGGAGATGTACGATGTTTCCCAGTTGTAAGACTTACATTTAGAGATCATTTCAGAGATTTTCTGTCCCTTCTCCTCCTAGTTGGTCTTCTTCAGGCTTCCAGAGCCACCTCACACCACCACTGCCACTCTCCTTTTGTTCCTCCTGTGCATTCTCTTGCTTCTTTCTAAGTTCCCTACATCTCCCTGTCTCCACTCCTAAACTCTTTTCTGGTCTTTCAGAAAACTACTAGAGTTCAATGTAGAAAAATTTTATTAAAAGCTTTTGTTTTGTTTTGTTTTAACTTTAATGACTACATTATATTAAATATAAGGCTTTATAATTTATTACTTATATTAGAATTACAGCATGAGATTTGTGGTCAGACACAATGGAGTTGTTTTGTCTTTACCAATGTTAGCTGTGTGAACATGATAAATACAAGCCTCTTTTTCTTCATTTGTACGGATAGACATAATATTTATCATGGGCCTCAGAGAATTCTGATGGTTACTTCATTATCTGATTTGTTTCATTAAAAGTTCCAGGCATATAAATATATAGTCAATTAAAAATGACTTCTTTTATCACTTGTCTGTGCTTTTAAGAACTCTGTGAGATAGGTAAATATGTATTACTTTTTAAACTAAAATACAAATTAACAAATGTCTGAGTACAAAAGCAAATTAAATGCATACTAATTAAAAACAAACTTTAGAGGTATCAAAAGCATATATAATTCTTCCAAGTGACAATAAATATGAACATTTTAGTCATATTTTAATTTTTTTCTGGAATAGCTTTATAAAACATGTTTGGATAATGTTTATATAAATTTTGTAATCTACTTTTTTCATTCTATGTAAACCTTTTTCTCTTATTTACTAATCTTTACAACAACTTTAATTCCTGCATTGTACCATACACACACACACACACACACACACACACACACACACACACACACACACAATGATTTGTTTTGTGTAAATTCTTTTTAAAAATTAAAAAGAATATTCTCAAAATATTTTTATTCTTAAAAGTATTCTATTGAGTAAATTTCTATGAACACCAATGCTATTTCCACTTATTATCAAACGTCTTTTCATGAGTCATTTTTTTATCTTAATTTACACTTCCACCAACCATGTAAAAGTATCTATAAATTCAAAATCAATTGTGGTTATATGATCTTTCTTAAAAAAAAAAAACAAATAAATGCTTCTAGGTAACTAAAGGAATTTCTAGTCATTGTATATTAAAATGAAATAGTCTATCTTGATACACCCTTGATTATAGTCTGTGGGAGAGATGACAGTGTTGACTGGAGTTGAGTAAGACATTTTGAAGAATCTGTGAGTGTGGTGGGCAGGCCTAATTGGGATGAGAACAATGTAAGGAAGGAGGTGGTGAAAAAAGAATCAACAAAGTACATTTTCAAGCTTTCCCCTAGGATTAGCCCTGAACCTAAGAATGCAATAGCAGTTTTCCTGTTCCATCCAGCACTTAACTCCTGCTTTGGTAGCCTAGAACTCTTACCCCTTAGCTAGTACTATTAAAATGATTGCTCAACTACAGTTTATGCCAGTAGGTGATTATCTACAGTTCTATGAACACAAATGAAACAAACAAGAAAACACATTACACATCTCAAAAACCCTCTAAGTTTTGGAAAATGGACTTGTAGTTACTTATGTTGCTTTTAAGGTGGCTCAATATCCAGGCCTTTTAGAATGAGTTCAGGTGTCCCCAGAAGAGCAGATTGTTTTTCTGTTCTGTTCTTTGTACAGCATAGCCAATCGGAAGGTACCACTTTGTTCAGGAAAGGGACATTTGCCAAGCCAGGGACATTGCCTTAAACACAAGTATGCATTTCAAACCTTGAACAAACAGTCTGCTTAATAAAATAAGGGAAAGGGTTTTCTTTTTTTCTCTTCTCTAGAAATTCACAAACATCACTTGACAGGTGACAGCTCCTCCCTCAACAAAGGGGCTGTTTGCTTTCTGCTTTGGTGTTTGGGTAAACTACAGCACTCGCTGGCAGAGAATTTATTGCCTAGGGGAAGGTGTTTGCAGTTGCTGTATTTAACCTGAAAAGAAACCCTTTCCTTCGATCCTCTCCCTCTGTTTTTGAGGAGGGAGAGTTGGAAATGATAGCCCCAGGGAAATAGTTCCCCTAACACCTGTCTTTGGTGTAACCTCAACAATGTTACTCAAGAAGCTGTGCTCAGTGTGTATGCAATCAGAATGACAAAGTTGAAGAGGGCAGATAAACAAAACGGGATTTTAGCAAAAATAGGGGAGCTGATTCTGACCTTGCATCTTAAAAAAATGATCAGGTTGAAATCCTAGTGTGTAGACTTTAGGAGAATCCAATTTGTTTGAAATAATACTTGTGTTATGTTGACAACCACATTCTTTGACATAGTTTTAATCTACAAAAGTTGAAAACTTCTAGAATATTATACTTAGGAATTATAGGCATGATCTAGTTCTAGTTCAGCCTTACTTTAACAGAAGGGAAAACTGAAAACTGAAATTCAAGTTGATTACTGTTGACTTTTTCAATATCTTCAATAGATTCTGTGGATCAGTCAGAATTACCCCAACTTTCTAGATTTCTAGGTCTGTTTTTTCATCTACTATTCGAGATAGTTGTAAAGAACTTAGGCTCTGAAGGTTGATAGCCACCTGTATTTGAATGCAGCTCTGTCATTCACTTTTTGGATGACCTTGGCTAAATTATGGTATGTTTCTAAGCCTCAGTTTCTCCATTTGCAAAATGAGGATAGTGGTGTTGGTGACCACTGAAAAGCTGTTTTGAGACTTGAGAAAATGACAGATAAAGCAGTTAGCACAATACCTTGCATGTGGTCAAATCTCAGTGGCAATGTTTGTTGCTGTTAAGCTTCTGATAAATCTGGAAAATGGCAATCGTTAATCCTAAATAGAACAACTATTTATGCAGAAAAAAATTACATAAATTTGTATTTTTGTGTTTCCAAAAAGGAAGATAGTATTTGAAATATGTTAGCATGCTGTGAAATCTGACTAGAGCAACCTTTCCCATTTGAAACTAGATAAAGTTGAGTTTTTCTTCAAGCTAAGATCAAATTTTGAAGCAGATTTCTTTTAAACGCTGATGTTCTCATGTCTCTAAGTTCTCACAGAACTCACAGAAAACATTTTTATTTTAATTACTAAATATTACTTTATTTTAGTTTTTGGGTATCATTCGGTAAACTTAACACAATAAAAGATTTCCTCTGCCAGTATAATAATTAAGAGCATAAGCTTTGGAATTGGATATACTACTGATAATACCTGGTTTTGAATCTTAACATGATAATGAAGTCAGAGCTCCATGGGCTCCTGGATGGTTTAATTCAGTGGTTCTCAATTGTGGTCTCAGAGCCATCAGCATCAACATTACTTAAGGACTTGTAGAGAAATGCAAATTCTTGGGATCTATTCAGATCTACTAAATCAGAAACTGAAGAGGGAGAGCAACAATCTTTCAATAAGCAGTCCAGGTGATCACAATGTTTGAGAATCACTGGTGAAATCCAGTGGTTTAACATATATGTTTTTATAGTCAGGGAAACTCAGGCTTCAAATGAGAAGTGTCTTGCCAAAGGGTACATAGCTATAATGACAGAGAAGAAACTTTTATTCCAGTCTCTACTTTAAAATAAGTATTTCTAGCTGTGACTCACCTCAAAACATGTGAAAAGGTATGTTGGGGTATGTCATTTGAAATATAAAACAGTAGAATAGAATACATTAGAAGTAATTAAACATATTTGTTAAGTGGTTTCTACATGTGTCTTTATCAGTAAGATGTTAAAAGGTTCTCATACCTGGATTTCTCTAATTGTAGAGAGGTGGTTCATAAGAATCTTTTTCTTGGTGAATGATTAAAATTTCAAATTTATGTTTTTGTCAGTTCAACAAGAATTTACTGATTATTTACTAAGTTCAAGATACTCTGCTAGGGGTACAAAGTTTTAATAAAGGAACTGAATCTATCGTTACCTGCAACTTAGAATTGATGGGAGTAAACAAATATGAAGTTAAGGAATGAGGTTATAAATGTTATAAATGATTATACAAGAAAATATTTGTTGCTTATGTATTGAAGTATGAGTAGGAAGACAGTAAATGGGTATTCATCATGAACAACAGAGCAGAGTTCAGTCATTGGCAATGACTGCTGGGCTGTATAACTTTGGGGACAGTATTCACACCATACTGTGTGAATGATAACTCTAAGGCATGAAGCAGAGGCTCAGTGGTTCTGCATATAACTAACACTTAATGTTTTCTATGCTTGAGACAATCAGGATAATTTATGAATAAAAAGAGCACATTCTATTATCAAGGACCTCTCAGCTTGTATGCAGACGCATACAAACAACTTTTTATTAAGATAGAAAGTGGTAAACACCAGTGGCGGGTATAGATAAACTTCAGCAGGAATTCTGATGATGATTTCCATTTGAAAGCTCAGGAAATAGTTTGGCCATGTGAAAGCAAAGGGAGAGAAGTTATTTTAGGCAGAGAGAACCATTTAAGTGAGTTAAAGAACAGGCTTATATGTGTAAAGCAGTCATTATGAGAACAGGAAATAGTGATGCTTAGAACTGGAGTATATTTCCCTCATCTAGTAATGCAAATTTTTAAAAATTCCTTGGACCCATAGAACATATATATGGACTATTATATTGAGACCCTTTCTTTGACTTAAGTGTAGAGGTGAACTTGAAAAATTGCATAATGAAAGGAATATAAGTTTGGTTTAGCTGGAACCCAATGGGCAAGAGAAGAAGTATAGAAGTAGATAAATAGTTGAGTTTGGGTCAGTTCAAAGAAAATAGTAATGCATTTAACCAGGTGGCCTTGCTGAGCTCATTATAGGTTACAAAACTAGAGAACAGGTGGCTGGAGATTTGGAGGTGCCTATACATGCATGTGATCTCAGACTCTGCCATGTCATGTGCTTATTTTCAAGAGAAGTGGGTGTGTTGGGGTTATGATAAAGTATCTCTGGAGGACTATTTTTTTCAGATAAGAACCTATTCATTATCTTCTTTTTCTTCCCCAACATTTATTCAGAATATACTAAATTCCAGTTCTTGGAGTAGGACCAGAGATGAAAATGAGTGTCTTTTTACTTTACAACCTATTGAGGGATAAAGGTACAAATTCAATTAACTAGAAAACAAGGACCACGCTGATGAAATGCTGGCATATTAATATAAAACGAGGGTGATAAAAGCAGTAGCTAGATTGATTTCTTGTGATTAGAGGGATTTAGGGAGTTTACTGCTAATACAAGGTAAAATGCTGAAAAAGTATTTGTGTGTGTGTGTAAAACACTTAGTTTGTGCACTGAGACTTTCATTTTATAGATCTAGGTTAGATGAGTGGAGTGCCTATCAGAAGTATGTTGTCTGCAGTGATGTGAGCTTAATTTTGGTCTCTTTTGTCTAGCAAATATATCTTTTGTGTTGAGGATAGACATATAATTCATCTATGGATTAAAAAAAAAACAGTTCTTACTTCACCGTGTTTACTTATCATTCTTCCACGAAGCTGAGAGCTCTTAATGGATATTATTCAAGCATTTCTCACCACACCCTCTTAAAGAGGTAGAAAGAGAGCAGGCATTTTAACATCTCAATTTTGTACCTTTGTGACACAGAATAGTAAACAGAAACTAAATTAGAAATGAAACCTACATGATTTGTCTTGGAATTAAGTACAAATTAGAACTAGATGGCCTTATAAAATACGGATTTAAAAAAGAGCCCTCTCTTTTAGATGTCTGGATTGGATATCAAGATGTATTTTTTATAAGCTAAATTTGAATTGATCATCATGGATTTAGTGATGTTGGCTGCCCTAGATGAAGGAATCAACCCAAACCATCTCTGCTATTGAATTAAATAGGCGAACCTCACTTCCCACTTAACCAAAGTATTTTATTTGCCTTTTAGTATTACCCTATTTAGAAAAAGAAACAATTTAGTTAATTGAAATTGATTGGCTAGAAAGAAAACTAGAAAGAAAATGGAGAAAAAAAATCTATTTTGCGATTGACATTGGAGGTAAAAAATGTATCACAGTATATTGTCTCTTTTTTTAGAGATTCAAGAATGAACACATAACATGTAAAATGAAGCTCTTTGGAGGTACGTTGGCATAGGAAGGAAGTTTAGAGTTTAAAATATGGGGTTTTACATATATACTATCCCTTGCATTTTGAAAGTCACTCGAACTTCAGCAGTCATGAAGTTTAATGAAAAAACACTGGCCTGGAAGTCAGGAGCCTCAGCTTCTCATCCTCATGCCTCAGTCCGTAATTGGCTTTCTTTAAATGGACATATAACTTCTCCCTCTGCGTTCTAGTTTCCTTATGTGTAAAAACATGAAATTGGACTAGGTGATTATGCAATCCTCTCATCCTCTGAAACAAATAAATCGCGAATCCTTTGCTTTTGAATTCAGTTTTGCTAGGATTCCTCATGTGTCTTACTGTAGTTTTGATGGGAACATATGACAGACAAACAAATTTTACAGAACCATTAGTACATCAATGTGCCCTATTTGAAATGCATAATAAAATCTGTTCTAAATAATACCTGTGTGGCATGGAGTTTAAAGAGTTTGTGACAATCTTTCTTTTTTTCTATTCTCTAGGGCAAAGGGATGGGGGTGGGGGGGAGGGCGAGTCATGGATTTGCAAAAATTAGAACACAAAAGCAACATTTTTATATCTGAGAAAATGAATGCTTCCTAATCAGTGATTTTTGTGGAGGCAAGGTGGGAGGTGAGGGATTGCACTCATAAAGATGAATCATAAATACGAATACTGTCTGGAGCCGGTGAAAGGAGAAGTAGCTAACTCCTTCTGTTACTCTCCCACTCCGTCCTCCAATATGCTACCTCTATCTTCTTCACAAGTCCGGAGGCAGTGTTCCTTCTAAACAACTACCTGCCTAACCAGTTCATTGGAATGTCTTTCTACAGACTGCCTCCTCATTCAGATTTGGATGAAAATGAACATCTATAAAAGCATAAATCATGTTTTTAAAACACAACAACAACAACACCATTAAATGTTACACAAAAAATCTTTTCTTTGGTTAAAAAAAAAATGTACAAGCAAATCCACCTACACCACCTTGAAATAACAAACAACCAGTAAATATTACCAATTAGGACAGCAGTAGCCTGGCATCTTTAAAGAGAAGACTTATTTTTCGGTTGCATTTGTTTTTGGGGGTGACAAGAATTAAACTCTCTTGATGAAATCTTTCCTCCTTATCACACGCCCACCTTCTCAATCCCTTGTCCTGAAGCCTAGGGTTAAATTTATGAAAATATTAAGTATATGTTATTTTTGCTGATATTTTTAAATTAACAAATACTGCAACATAAAGCAAGGTATAAACTACACATTGGCACAAATCTTTGCATATAACACATTTTGCTTTCATACAAACACATAAAAAAGGTCTTTATGGGAAGAATGTAATAATTATGGAGTATGTACTTCAAAACTTTCATTGTATAATAGACAACTTTCATGGTATCTTAGACAATTACAGAAGTGTTCGTGAAGTTTATTTTTCTTTTCCTTTTCTGACCAGTTGCATATCTAGACCCACCAAAAACCTTGAGTGGTTAACAATTCATATAACATTCTCTTATTCTGATTGTGTACAGTTATTAACTAAATAGAAATAGTTTGTGACTTGAGTTCATTGGGGAAAAAAAGGTAAAAGTGCCAATCTCTTAATTCATGCAGTGGAAATGATACGCTATTCCTAGTGTTGAATTCCTGGCTTTATCTGGTAGAAGTCTAAATGGTGAAGGATAAAATAGGCATTTTGTTCACTGGTGTTTTTAAATGGGTTCCCAGAAACATTTGAGATTTGGCAAATTTAGTTTGAATTTCTAATTCCTCCTTTGTAACAATTTAATGAAATTAGCCTTATTCTAACAAGGAGTTCAGCTAAAGAATAGCTCATGGTTGGAAAACCATGAGTCTTAATTTTTATCATGTAGAGTATAGGGAACTCAGTTGTCTGATAGGCAATAGAAAAAAGTTGTTATGACTGAATTACAAGAGGAAAAAATTATTGGTTCGAACATCTCTATAGACTGTACCATGTACACAAAAATAGACTATTGTACAGAGAGGAGGATCCTAATTTAGAAATTTGGGAAAATAATTTTTGGCGATGGATTCTATGCCATTTAGCCAAGTGACCTGACACATATCACTAACTCTCTCTAGTTTCAGTTTCTTCACTTATAAAATAATCCAGAAGACTGATATTCAAATGTAGATATTTCGTAGCTAGACTTAGATATCAAGGGTTTTCTAGAATAACCTATAAGATTTCAACTTTGTATAGAATGCCAACAAATAAAACAAATCAAGTAGTATTTTATTAATAGAGTTATTTCAAGGATTTAGTATTTTGGGTTCTGTGTTCAAATATCCTGGGTATATGGATAACTAACCTCTGAGGTTTAGGCTTTTTTTTCTTTTATGAACTAGGATGAATATGATTATTGTAAAAATGAAATGAGATAGTAAATATAAAGAGATTATCACAATAGCATTGTTCAATAAATGCTGGCTTTTTAAATATTTACTTTTTTATTAGGTTAATCATGGAACACAAAGGGTTGTTTAAATAAACACAATTTAAGGGTTGGTTTTTTATAGAAGTTACAGTGTTTTATCAGGCTTGAGATCCATTTCTTTTTTATTATATTCATTACTATGTGATTCTTTGAATCACAAAGACTATAAGTAGTTGCATGTTATTTTTCAAAACTTTCTTTGCATCCTCTGTATAATTGTTCACCAAACCACTCCAAAATCCTGAAAGACCAATAGTAATTTTTTTTAAAGATAAAACTATATCAAACAATTGTTTTTATTTCTTATAAACAATAAACAATTCTGACCAAAAAATTCCATACTATCAAATGAACTAAAACTACCTATGATATAATAGCACCTACTCAGCAATAAGGGTTGACTTGTGATCGAATACTTGACATTTGGTTGTGAGAAGGGCAGATACTGGAAATATTTTGACAGTGACATATGGATTCCATAGTGAGAATTCATGTGTAGATTCAAGTGCATATAATGGATAAAGTATAGACCTGAAAAAACACACAGATGTACAACTTCCATTTTTACAAGAAGTACTGATATGGACACAGAGGTGGCCAGAGAATCTTCATTCCACGGTCAGCACAAAACTAAGTTAATTTGGCTATAGAAGCCTTATTCATAGCCCATGTCTACTATTTAGTGATATGGCAAGTTACTTAGTTCCCTATGCTTCTTCTTTTATTTATGAAATGTAACTTCCTCATAGGTTAATGTGAGTATTAAATCACACCTTGTAAATAAAGCACTAAGAATCATGCATAGCCAAAACCTTGATTCTATGAAATAATCAAGTTAAATAGAGTAAAAATTTATTGTGAATAAAGAGAAAAGTCATATTTTATTTCCTTAACTGTTATCTCTAGTTGTCCGTTAAGAATATTGGATATGTTATGGATGTTGTTATCTATTTGTGTATTTTTGTTGTGATTTATGTCTGACAAACCAGATCTATTATCTACATGAATTAGAGATTGTATGCCCAGTGGATGTAGGAGCTGTGTTTGATCCTTCCTTGATATTCTCTCACTTAGTTTGTATTCATTTGAAGCATAATAATTTGTTCAGAATTAATAAAATTGATAAAATAATATGGTCTTCAAATAAAATGTGATTATAATAAATAGTATACACTAGAAATAGTTTATATACCCTATTAGGGATACATCAAAAAGAAATAAAACTTTTTAAATGACTAAACTCATTTAGACATTCAAATATGTTATCCTTCAAAATGGCCACCTTGGGCAATTCAGTTGCTGCAACTTCTCATCACTCACCTCCAACTAAAGCTTATCAGGAGCATAATGTCCTTATATTAATGCTATTTTCTTTTCTGAATCAGAATTATCTTGTCCAATTTGTCACTCACTTTATACACAAAACTTAGCAGCATTGAATACATTTTTGATTAGTTTTTTAATGCCCCCAAATTTCAATCATTGATTATATTCCAATAATGAATCACAAACCAATTCACAAATTACAACAGATTGTTTACCAGGCTCAAAGCTCCATGAAAGCAGAAATCATTATTATCTTTTCTGTAAAATGCATTACAAACCCTGGCTTCAGTTAGGGCTCAACAAATCTTTATTGAATGTTTTGGAGGTAGCGCATCTCTTTGAATTGTTGCTTCTTAAGGAAGTGGTGCAACCTGAGTCTTCTGTGGGCCACATAGATCCTATGGAGGCTACATAGTAAGTTGTCCTTAAATTCTCTATTAATTTAAAATTGGATTGGTTCTAAAGTTGGAGATATCATGCTACCTGATGTCAAACTATACTACAAGGCTATATTAATCAAAGCTGCATGGTACTGAAATAAAAACAGACACACAGATCAGTGGAACAGAATACAGAGCCCAGAAATAAACCCATGCCAATACAATTAATCTATGACAAAGGAGGCAAAAATATACAACAGAGTAAAGACAATCTCTTCAATAAATGGCTCTGGGAAAACTGGACAGATACATGCAAAAAAAAAAAAATGAACTAAGACCATTTTCTTACACCATATATAAGAATAAACTCAAAATGGGTTAAAAGACAAGATCCAAAACCATAAAACTCCTAGAAGAAAACATGCAATAAACACTTTGACATTGATCTTAGTAATATATATATATATATTTGGAGATGCATCTCAGGCAAGGGAAACAAAAGAAAAAAGAAAAAATGGGACTATATCAAACTAAAAATTTTTTGCATAGCAAAGGAGACCATCAACAAAATGAAAAGGCAACCTACTGAATAGAAGTTATCTGCAAACAATACATCTGATAAAGGGTTAATATCCAAAATATATAAAGAACTCATACAGCATAACACCAAAATAACCAATTCAACTAAAAAAAATGAGAAAGGACCTGAATAGACATTTCTCTAAAGAAGACATACAGATGGCTAAATATATATATAAAAAGTTACTCAATATCACTAATCTTTAGAGAAATGCAAATTAAAACCACAGTGAGTTATCATCTCAAACCTATCGAAATGGGCATTATCAATAAATCAGCAAATATCAAACATTGGCAAAGATATGGAGAAAAGAGAACCCTCATGCATTGTTGGTGAGATTGGTGCAGCCACCACAGAAAATAGTATGGCGGTTCCTCAGGAATATAAAAATAGAACTACCTTATGACCCAGCAATTCCACTTTTAGATATTCATCTGAAGAAATCTAAACCACTAATTTGAAAAGATATATGCATTCCTATTTTTAATGCACCACTATTTATAGTAGCCAATATATGCAAGCAACCTAAGTGCCCATCAATAGACAATTAGATAAAGAAATGATACATATATAAAATGAAATATTACTCAGCCACAGAAGATGAAATCTTACCATTTGTGACAAAATATATAGATCTATAGGGTAATATGATAAGGGAAGTAAGATAAAGACAAATATCATGTGATCTCACTTATATGTGGAATCTAAAAAACAAAATAAATAAAAGAGAAACAAACTCATAGGTACCAGAGGACAAAGTGATGGTTACCAGATGGGGAGCTGCTTAGAAAAAGGTCAAGGGATTAAGAAGTATAAATGGACAGTTATAAAATAGTCATGGGGATGGATGTAAAGTACAAAATAGGGAATATGGTCAATAATATTGTAATAATTATGTATGGTGCCAGGTAGATGGACATTAGACTTATTAGGGAGATCAGTTTGTAAGTTATATAAATGTCTCACCATTATGTTGTATACCTAAAACTAATATAATATTGACTGTCAACTATAATTGAAAAATAAATGCTCTTAGCCATATGGCTACTATCTTTCAGCTTCATTTTCTACCTACCCACATTAGTGCCTAGCCTACCCTTGGCTCCAACCAATATTTCCTTAACATACAATTTTATTTTTAATACTGTTTTAATTACCTAAAATGACTTTCCTTTTCTTACTTTACCTAGCAAGTTTTTAAAAATAAAATTTGTTTACTGAGACTATTTGAAGTTTATTATATAAATTATTTTTTATTTTGTGTAGAAAGTTTTAAAATCCTATCAGCTTTTCAGAGTCAAAAGTATAGACTTAAAATTTTAGAACTGATAAAAATTATTTACAAGTACTAAAGTGATGAAGTCAAAGAGATCTTTATTTTTCTCTGAAAATAATTTTTTATCTTCATCAATCCACAGAGGAAACACAAATAGCTCCAATAAATTTTTCTCCTTAATGCATGGCTGGTACCTAATTAGAATACAGAAAAAAAAAAATACTACTACTATGACTGAAAACTAATCAATGATGTCTGTGATTCAGAATAAACTAAAGATTAGATATTAAATGTTAAAAATAAAACAAAATACAATTGAGTCAGTTCTACTTTGCCATTGTCTTGACGTACGGTTTAAAAACTAGATGTAATCCCTTCAACAATTTTCTTGCCATCGTGGTTAGATTTTTTTTGCCATTCTCTTATGTTACCAATTGCATTTTTTGTTCATCTGAAATATTTAAATATTCACTTAAACTACTTAATTGACATCTATTTAGCAATTTGCAATAGAATTAAGTGACAGAAGTTTGGGCATTTAGGAATTATCAAAAAGGACAGTGCTTAGAAGCTCTTCTTTCCTTTGAAAAACTTTTTTCTCTGAGTTTATGCAAATTTGAAGAGGCTAATCCAAGACATCTCTGAAGATTGTTAGGCAGTACAAAATGTTTAATGTTGTAGGTTTTCTCTTGAAATTAATCAGTCACTTCCACCAAATAAATCATGTTTTATGTTAAAGGTTTTTATTTGAATGAATCAAAACTAATAGCAGTATGAATTTAGAAAATGATACCCATCATCAAAAAACAAACAAATAAGCAAAATATCTTATGTCTGAATAACCTGCAATTTAAAAAAGCTATTTCACATCTGTTATCACCTTCAATCTTCACAACAACGTGCAATACATATCTCATGCCATTGTAAGTACATTAACTCTGGATTTTTTGTGGAATTAAATGTTATTAGAAGCCATTTAACTTTATTAGTGTACAAGTTAGTATGTATGACTAAATAAAAGGCACTCATAATTTTTATACTGTTAAACAATTGAAAATATGGTTCCTGTTCAGGAGCTCCAAGTTGAAAGAATAGGATCTTTAAACATTGTGTCATACTCTACCTGCAGGTGACATTTACAATAATTGTGAAATTGGCCTAATTGGCCTTGAAGAAAACCTCACTTTTTAAAAATTATTCATGATTGTCTTCTTTTTAATAATATTAGAAATTCTTTTTTATACCTCCTGAGTTGAATATTTGGGCATGCTCACCAGTATCAGTAGTACTTAGGATTGAATAAAGGTTTGTTTGGTTGATTGCTTGGTTATCAGAGTGATATCTTGGCTCTCATTCAACTAAGGCAGAAAACGTCATGAAATGTCCATTAATGTCCATCAGTAGATTAGTTCTTATCAACATTTAATGACTTCATTGATTGATTCACTTATTCTTAAAATCTGTTGAAACCTTTTCTGTACAAGATGCTGTTTAATATTTGTATGCCCAATATAATCATTTTAGTTCAGATATTACCCTTAGTAGGATTTATAATATGTCAGAAAACTTGTTTGTTGAGCATGGGGAAGTGATAAATTGTGCTTTTGTTTACATGGCTAATTGCAAGGGTTTGGAAACACTCCTTTGATGTACTAAGAGCAGCTAATTAAGACAGTTAAATAAGCAAACCTTTGTAACGAATCTAGGAGTTCATATAGACAGTCTGCTAATTTGTTTCTTATTCTTGACCCAAATTTTTAGGTCTCTCTTCCAAAGTGGAACACCTATTTTGAATTTAATGAAAAGCCAGCTTGATTTTATTTATAACCTGATACTATATGTACTCCCTTAGACTGTCAGTGCTTGGAACTGACTTTAGAGACCATTTAGTTGCTAATCTTTTTTTTTAAATCAAAATGGAAACTGAAGCTCAGAGAAGTGAAGTAACAAGTCCCAAATTACCCAGCCAGTTGGTGAAGGAGCCAGGCTAGAATCCAGGTTTCCTGATTGTATCCATTACACAATGAGACTTCCTTTAAAAATTAAGTTCATATCTAATATCTTTTGAAACTAACTGTATTCCGCCAACCAACATATACTGGCTTAAGACTGTCATACTTTCTTTTTCTTTTTTTTCTTTTTTTGGCTAATGTTAAATAGCTGCTCTTACATTGTCATTTTGCCTAATGCAGCTCATATTTACTTGGAGAAAGTATCAAGACTTTTCCTCTAATATGTTTTGTGCTTACTCAATGCCAAGTTTAGTGCCTAGACTATCATGTTTGAAGGAAGGGCAGATTGAATTTCTACCTCATTTTCAAGAATTGTGCTCTAAGATCATGCCACCCCCAGACCCCAGATAATTTAGTCTTGCAGCCTTGGTGGTGTAATGAATTAGTCCTGCATGAGTCTGCTACTTCTGGAGAGCTAAGCAGGGGATCAAATCCTCCCTTTGTAGTGAGACAAGCTGCCGGAGAAGTGATTGATATTGCTACAGAAGTCTGACTTCAAGGAAGAAATAAGCAGATAAGTGGCGTAATAAGTAGATAATGCTACTGCTTTTCACTTAGTGTCTTTTATCTGAGCATCTGAAGGCAGCTGTATCTTCAAACCCCAAGGCCCCTCAGTGTAAAGAGAGAATGGGGTTTCTCTTTTTACTAGGCGGCCTCCTCCATGATCAATTAATCAGTGAAAAGGCTTCCAAAGAAAGACAAGTGGTAAAGTTATTTTTTTTTTATTTTTCTGGGACTCTAAGCCACCAGGATATGAAGAAATCACCCTGAAAGTTATCTTGATCTTGATGCAATGTCCTATATGCTCTTTCCCCTACAATGTTTAAATCTGTAAAAAGAAACTCTGACTGTACCGAGATATTTACTGTATTTTTTAATCTCTTCCGATCATGTCAGGCTCACTAACTCCCTTTGAGTAATTCTCATCTTGCATTTATTTTACTCCTCAAAAATTTCTTTTGTAAATCTTATTTTAGGTCAAAGTCCTTAGACAGTAAATCTTTCAGACAGCTTCAGGCCATTTTGGCTCCAAGAAACCATTGAGAGGTGGAGCTGTGTTTAATAAGGTTGATGGATCCAGTTAGAGATCTCTTTGAGTATGCCTTCATTAATTTTGTACACATCTTGTTAATTCAGACAAAGAGGGTAAGTTGCCAAGCGAAAATTGTTTCCTTTTAGCAGACCATGACTCAAAATTTAGAAGCCAATTCCTAAGTAGCATTAGAGAACAACACTGGCTGCCACATGTTTTTGTCAGTAAGTTTCTTATTTAACAAAGACTAGAATAATATTCTAGACATTAAATCACCAAATATAAATACTAAGTGACATTAAAAATGTTGTTGAATTCTCCTCTCCATTTCTGCCCTCTCTTTGGTTGCTAGTTTAACTATGTTGTATATATATGTGTTTGGGGGAGGTGTGATTTTTATTTTGTTTTTCTTTAATCATAGAATGTTAGGTTTAGGAGGGATCCTAAAGGTCATCAGATCTAACCATCCAATCAGTCTGGCCTTTAGATCTATAATTACAATGTGTAAGTAATTGGTGCAAACTTAGGAGGGAAAAAGAACACCGATTCATACAATCTGTGTTCCCTGAAGATCAGAAAAATATCACTAAATGTGTAAAAAAAAAAAAAATCAGAAAAACACTTAACTACTTAATTCATAGCTAGATGTTTCAGGTTTTATAGTTTGTCTAAAGACAAGTTTACTTTCATTTAACAAGCAGTATTTCCTTTAAAACAAATTTCATATTTGGCAGTAGATAGAAAAGAATTGTATATACTTAATTGTACCTCCACAGCCATCTTTCATTGTGAGCAAATACTTTTGTGAGCCTATGGTTCTCAAATTGCGATAATAAAAGATAAAAAGTGAAAGAAATTGTATATACATATGTATGTGTTTTCAGGGAAGAGGTATGATGAGAACACACAGATACTACATATATCATTGTTTTGGCAATCTCAATATACTATCGGTTATTCTAATCTCTTCTTTCCTTCCACTTTATAGTTTGTAAAAACTGTTTATCTTATTTGACAGTCCTGGAAAGTAGCTATTACTTTTTTTTACACTTATTTGATAGTTACCTAGAAAGTGAGGCAATGTAGTTGGTGGTATCCTCATTTAATAAAAGTAAAAATGGAGTTTCATGTTTTCCCCAATCCCATAGACTTAGTAACTATCAGGACCAGAGCTTTAAGGCAGTCCTTTTGACTTGAAGCTACTATTCTCCAAGCCAAGTTCAAAGTGCTTTCAAATATAGCATCAGATATAACACAGCAGTCTGTTAATATGAAGTGCAATACAAAATATTAGTAAATACCATCATAAGATATATCCCCAAGACCCAAGAACTCCAATTGACCATTTGGATACAAGTCTATACCCTATCAAAATAAAATCAAGTTAAAAACAACATATAAATTAGTCATTTACCACGAAACAAGTCTACTTGATTTAACTTAATAAGTAGATAAAGTTTTTTAAGACTCCAATCTTTCTCCCACAAGTTAGTCCTATTTTCTTTTTTGACCCCAAACATGGAGGAAGCTGCTCCTCTTGCTAGATTTAAATTCTAGCCTTTCAGTGTAATGTCAGAACTATCTTCTACACAACTTTCTAGATCTAAATGTCATGTTTTATTTTTGTTTCTATTGCTTTTTTATTTCCATTCTGGGAGATGTTCTCTTTACTTTATGCTTTTGTAAGGTATCTTCCAATAAAATTGGGCATCCATTATACTTCTTTGAGTGTATGAAGCACCTTGGTATCAGTTTTTAGTGATATGCAACTTTTCCTTTCTTATTTAATTTACATATTTCTTTTACCTTTTAGAGGGCCTAAACTCAGAACTGAAACTTTTCACCAGAGAGAAATAAAGGTTAGAATTTACTAATACCTTAATGTGTTTATTAGAAAACCTATCCTAGCAATCAAAACTTAACAGATTTCATAGAAGAAGTTGAGATGGCTCAATGGGGTGGGTGCATGAGATGCCATTCTGGTATTCTTGAAATATAAGCCTTGGGCGACATATATAAATGTATATTTCTCTTAGTTTAATGCAATGTGTAATACAGTTCTTTCAAATAAAGATGCAATACTAAAAATTAGGAGAACTACTTCATATTCAAAAAATAGTTGCAAAGCATCAGAACATTTATTTTCCACTTTTGGATTTTACATTGTCTGTCTCTAAAATGAAAGTGTTTGGTTTATATGATTTCTAAAGTCTCTTAATGATGTAGTATGCTTTAGTTCTATTTTTGCCAGTGCTTACACTTACTGCTTATATTATCATCACTATAAGCTAGGCATTCTCTTTCATCCCTTATCTTTAAAATACCACATTTTTCTCCAGAAAAAAATGGTAAGCCCTTTTTTCTTTCCTTGCTGTTTTTGCTGGGTCACAGGAAGAGTAAATGGCACTATCTTTATGAATTTTTTCATTTATAGTCCTAGGAAATTATGGGGAAAGCACTTATAAACAAATGCTTAGTTGGTTGCTGACTACTGAGACTTATAGTCCCATAGAAGAACAATGTTGAAGAAATGAGTCCTTGTGTTTGAATTTCTAAATTATCCTGAGAACACAGGCCAGCCCCTGCTGGGTTAGAGTCCTCCAAGGCTATGGATCTAAATGTAAATGTCAGACCCAGATGGGCAGAACATTGAAGTCTCTAATTAGTCTTACAGGTCACTCTTTAAGGAAACAAGGATATAGCATCCAGCAGTTTAAATAGACATTCTATGCATTGTTCACTGAAGGTCAGAGGGCAAACGCTGTTGTGACAGTTGGATGCACTTGGCAGGCACACATGTCTGGGGAGGATGAGACAGAGAATAGCAGTTGATATTGATCTTTGGTGATAGCAATGGCAGAAGACAGTCCCTTGAATTCTAGGGTCTTTTTAATGTTTCACGTCACACAAAGTTTTTCTATTTTTAATCCAAGAAGTTAGAAAAATAGACTCATAGAGGCTAGGAGGTGCTTTGTCTCAGACCTTTATCTTCAGGGAAGTTAAGTCATAAATTATAAATCATTAAGGCTTAATCATCTTAAGTATGAAAAAGATAGAGAATTCAAGTTCGCCACAGTCTAGTCTTATTCCAAGATATATATTTCCTACTTCTTCTTTCATCTCTCATATCTACCCCCCATGCTCACCTAACTTCACCTTATTGTTCTAAATACTTAATTTCATGTCTCTTTCTTTTGGTTCATGCTGTGTTTTATATTAGGAATGTTTTCCTCTTCCTCTTCTTTTTCCAAAATCCTTCTGAACCATAAAGACTCAGCTCCTTATGTCCTCATGGGAAATTAATCACTCCTTCTCTTTTTATAGAACTGTTACTTGTAACATTTATCATTTATTTTAGTTACTATTTATATACATTTCATCTTGATAGTAAATGTATTAGTTTTTTCTAAACATGTCTCTGTCACTAGATCAGCAAGTCTGAGGATACATACTGAATATGTACATGTGCTGGTGTATGTGTAAAAAGAAATAAAATGCTCTCTAATCGATGGTCTCATATATATTCTAGCATTAACATATCCTAAATGAATCTATTATTTGACCTTGAAACAAAATCAAATCAACTAATTTTTAATCAGCTACTATTTTAAAGTAAATAGCCTTGACTTTCATTTTTCTGTCTATACTCCCAGTTAGGAAGAGAGAGGAAGTAAAACTAAAAAATGACAACTAGTCCAGTGATGTGAACCAATAAGCATTTTTGACCTGTCCCTCCTCAGAGTAAAGTGGAGATCAAAATGAAAGTAGTCTGATATTTGAGGATCGTGCATGCATGTGTTTTAGTTTACCTAGTTTACTATCTGTTGACTATGACTAAGATTTTGTATGGTTGCTAAATAAAAATTGTTAAGAATTTGGACCAATGAAAGAATGAGATGAGGGAGAAAAAGCTAAATGTATCTTTTAAAGAAATGTTCAGACTGAAACATCTGAGCACTGGTTTGATCAGAAATTTACTCACAGATTCAGGTCATACCTCTTACACTGTCACTGACTCAGTTCTTAGACACTGTAGCTTAAACCAATTACCCTGCAGAAAATCTATATGAATTACAAAACCTAATGAAATAAAATGGAATAATTAAAGAAGATTCCATAAATACTTGATTAGAAATGTAGCATACCCATTTCATTCACTTAGCAACTGAGTTAACAAATGATTCCTGTTTTATTTTCCTTTTGTTGGGGCCAGCGGCTCCATAGCACGTATTTGTGTTCAGACTTTTTGCCATATTTTTTCTTCTGTGTTTTGAACACAACTGTCTATGTTGGTTTCCATCTGAAGAAATTATTTCTTCATTGTTATTTGGAGGCTATAATACTTAGTTTCTCATTACTTTTAAGCAACATATATTTTAATCCTAAAGTAAATTTCAGTCTTTGGTGGGAATTACCTATATATTTTAGGCATAGCAACTTGAGCCTTTTTTTAAAAAATTCTCTTTATGATAACTGTTGCAGAGCAGTCCACTTAATGATCGATGCAGATAATTTTTTCACAAAATCAAACCAGTTGCCTCTGTAGGCCAGAAGATCTGGCTTAACCACTCAGTTCAGAGAGGCATACCTGCTTGGTTGCACCACTTTTTAATCGAGTTGCAAATCAGGCTTGGGAAGCTGGAACTAAGTCAGTTTATTGTGTCTATAATAGTAGAAAGACCAGGAGATCAACATTAAGGGGAAAAAGCTACTAAAGGGAAAATAATATCTTTAGGAGTTATTTGTGACCATAGGACCTCTTATTTCTCCTGCAGACCATGCAAACAAATTGACTTGCTCTGAGACTGAATTCCTCCCCATTGTTGGGGTGAGAGAAGGTAATCTTTTCTGTGACAGGGCAACTGTGTGGCACAGGACAGTATGCCACCTTAAGCAAGTTTATGTGTGAACTTGAATGTAACATTTAAAACCCTTCTGTAACCTGATTTCTTTATCTGAGAATTGGGAATAATAAGGCCATACCTGTTTTACAGATGTATCTTACAGATCTAACCAGAATAGTCATCTAGCAAGCAGGACTTGAGTGTCTATTCTGCACACTTTCTAAAATGCAGAAAGTACAGAAATAATTTGAGAGTCACCCTTGCCCTCAAACTCATATTTCAGTGTGGGATTCATGAAAACAGAATTAAAAAGTAATAATATAAGATCTATAATGATATAGGTATCCCCAGGATTAGATAAAAATGTAGAAGCAAAAACAACTGGCTGCCTAGAGAAGACACAAATTGATTCACAGATGCTAGCACAATAGTAGATACGTAACAGACACTCGAAGTTGATTAAAATGGAGTTAATAAGTTATATGGGTGTTGAAGAACATATTTGAGTTTGCTTGTCAGAGAGGTTGGAGGAACCAGTGTGTACAAGGCTACAAAATTATGAAATATAAAGTACATGTGCTCTTAAGCCACAATGTACAAACATATATGTTAATGTTCATGTTATTAGCTCCAAATTATTGAAGCCCTCTTTGCCCATGAATAGGACTTTTTCGATAAAAACACTTTATTAAGACTATCCTAGATGGAAGAATAAAATATTTTAAAATTAGAATTGTTCATGGAGTTCTTACCACAGCATTGGCATGTGCTCTTGAATTTGAATTTGGGTTTTCATTTCAGTAAAGTCCTCAGGTTTCATCTTCAAATCTTACTTTGTAAGCCCTGCTTTCTCATTCTATCGATGGATGCTTCACACTCTTCTCTACTCAGGACAAAAATGATACCAGGGAGCCACTTATTTTTATATTGTATTATTTTTGTGGGCCAAGGCCCCCTAACCCCATCTTTAGAATGAGTGGAAATGGTTTCCAGAAATAGGTCTTTTTTTCTCCCAAGGCCTGTTGTCACAAAGAAAAGACACTGGAACTCTCTCAGAGTCTGAATTAAAAGAGGTAAAAAGTAACATTTTCCCCTTGGAGTTCATCTAGGACTCCAAAATAAATACACCTCCTTTTTATTTTGCCTAGGGACCATTTTTTTCCTGGAAAGGGCAAAGAGGATTTATGTAAGAAAGTAAGCTGAGTTGCCCTAAGGAAGAATGAGGCATCACTTGCCCAACCAATTATTCATGCTGAGAAGAGAAAAGTTGAAGAACTAAAAGTAAAGCCTAAAATTTCCAGAACTACGCTGGTAAAAATCAACTGGTGTGTAAAATCAATGGCCTCAGAGGCTCTTTATAAAGAAGATAATACAAGAAAAAGATGTGAGATATAAAGTTGATAGGGATGTTGTCTGTCTTCATCAATAGCAAAATTCAGATCATGTTTAAATAGACACACATGAACTCCAAGGAGACACAAATCACAGTAGTATAGGATGCCAAATATATAATGAAAATAAGTCCAATGAATAGATTGGAAAATTGCAAGATGGAAGGGAAGTATTCTGCTCCAGATAATATAATTATTTATAGCAAACTCAGAACTTAACCCAAAGTCTTTAACTCTTGGAACATGCATGATCCTTAAAGGCAAGATTAGTTATCTTTCCTATGGTATTCAATAGGGTAAATTATTTAAAAGCTGGTATTATGTTGAAATATATCCTAGTATGGAACCAGAAGGAAAGGTAATGTGTTATGCAATTAGTTTGAGTGATTACTTGGTCATTATCTATCCATTCAAAAAAAGGGACTAACTCAAAAATCATAAAGGTGAGAACTGGACACAGGTTTCCATATGGATTCCAGGGTTCCTTCCACTGGCAGTTGAGTGTATTGTTTATGAATGCCTACTATGGCAACAGTCATTTGGAGGATATGGCAGTAAGTGGGAAGGAAAGAAATTAAATATAGTTTTAATCCAACTATCTATTGAAATACTAGATGATCAAGTGTTTTTTTAAAAATAAGAATTTATACAAGATATTTAGTAGCCATGTCCAGAATTACAGATATAAATAAAGAAAATGATAAAGGGCACTGAAATCTATTTAAAACCTATCATAAACTAATTACTGCTATAGGCTTGGTTAAGAAGTTAAATGTTTAACATGGGGTGATATTTTGATTTTACAGATAAAGATTTAGAGAAGCAAACACACCTGTTGTCAAACACAAGTTGGTTTGATTTAAAGACCTGCTTTTTCCAAAGTAGATCCATCAATAGGGATGGAGATGATTATGTTCACCCTGATGAATTACATATAATAGCAATAGGAGAAAGTAAATTTTGTGTGAGCTTTTACTCTAAAATATTGAAAATCTTTTACGTAATAGCGGCTTTAATGATGTTGTGGTAGAGTAAGTTCTGTTTTACATTATTGGTCTAAACAGAAAGTGGTATAATACCTGGAAATCAGTGTAGTAGTATCTATTGGTCTTTAAATTATTTTTATCTTTTAATTGATTATTCAGTTTCGGTTTATGTATTTTAATTAATAGTGAAGTACTTTTTGCTTTAAAGTTATAATGTATAAAAAAAATAGAAGCAGAGGGTAAGATGGCAAAATTACAACTAAACTACAGAAAAACTGCATGAAGTCTAGCTGAATAGAAGTGCCATATCTAAGAAAATATAGAGGAAGCCAGTGGAGACAGGTGAGAGGAGCAGAGATGAGGAAGGGGCCGGTTTCACATTCACATGTGATAGTTGAGAATCGGGAGGCTTATCTCTGCTGCAAAGTTTCCACCTGAGGAGCGAGGAATCCCAGCCCCACAGCAAGACTCCCTGCCCAGGGTTCCAATGCCAGAAAGAGAAGTCCCCATAACTTCTGACTGTGAAAACCAGTAGAGATTGTGGCTGAGTAAGACAGAGGGCAGCCGGAGTCCCAGATGTTTCACTTAAAGAGCCCATACATGGACTTACTAACAGACTTACTTACTCTGACCTCTAGTGCTACAGTGGCAGCTTGAAAGACAGTAGGGACATACAAGGACGAACTAAATTATCTAGCTTCAGGGTGAGGGCTAGAGGTGTAGCTTTCTCCCAGATGGAAGTGCTGGCAGAAACCACTGTCCTATGGTGAACCCTCCCAGACCCAGCCTGCACATGCAGGTGGGCACCCTATATGAGTCTATCAACTTAGTTGATACTATGAGTCCTGCCCTGGTGATTTCCTGTGACTCTGCTTACCCAGTGGCATTTCCATACAAACAACCTATTTTAGTAAATGCAGTAGACTTTTCTAAAATCTCTCAAAGGTTTACAAACCCCAAACGAGCAGCATCTGGCCTCAGCATACCCTGACTAAGCTGTCCTAAGCCCCACACTAGTGACAGCTGGCCCTAGCTGGCATCTTAAGCTCTCCCAGGTACCTCCAAGCTCATCACAAGTATAAACCATCTGCATATCACTTTGTAACTCATACCAAGTGGTCCTAGGCAGGACACAGGCAACGGCTTACCTTGGCCAGCAGCAAAGCCCTTCCTGAGATGCCCAGAACCAACATACCCAGTGTTCAGTTTCAGGTCATAGCAAGGTACCACCTAACCACCTCCACAAATGACACACCCAAAGGGCAGATTTGGAATGTACCAGAGCCCCACTAAAGCAAGTCCTGCTCTGTAGGGTTAGCCCTTGGTTAGCAGCTCTTCCATTTTATTCACAGCCAATCCTCACAATCATCTTGTGGGTCAATTTCTTTCATTGACAGGCTAAAAGCAATCAAGGCCCAGCTACAAAAGAAGGTAGATTGTGTCATTGAGCTCCATAAGACACCTACAACATAAGGTCACTCTACTAAGACTGGGAATCATAACAGCTCTACTTAATACATAGAAACAAACACAGGGAAAGAGACAAAGTAACATGTCCCATATTAAAAAATAAAACAAAGTTCCAAAGGAAAACTAAAAATAGAGACAAGCAATCTACCAGATGCAGAGTTCAAAACATGAGTTATAAGGATGCTCAGTGATCTCAGTGAAAACTTCAAGAGATAGGAAACATAAAAATGAGGATAGAAAATATAAAAAAGAACCAGTCAGAAATGAAGAATACAATAATTAAAATGAAGAATATATTAGAAGTAATCAACAGTAGATTAGGTGAAGCAGGGAATTAAACCAGTTATATGTGAGACAAGGTAACAGAAAATACCTAATCAGAACAGCAATAAGAAAAAAGAATCCAAAAAATATGAGGATAATTTAAGGGGCCTCTGGGACAACATCAAGTACCAACATTTGCATCAAAGAAGTACCAGAAGAAGAGAGAAAGCACGGAATTAAAAGCCTATTTGAAGGAATAATGATGAAAAACCTACTGAAGGAAATAGATGTACAAGCCTAGGAAGCATGGAGTCCCAGAGACCCACACTAAGACACCTCATAATTAAAATACCAAAGGTTAGAGACAAAGAGAATCTTAAAAGCAGCAAGAGAAAAGGAGTTAGCTACTTACAAGGGAGGTTCCATAAGACCATAAGTGATGAAAAGCAAGGGCCTACAACTAAGATTATTCTACCCAGCAAAGCAATCATTTAGAATCAAAGGACAGATAGCTTCCCAGTCAAGAAATAGGTAGAGGAATTTATCAGCACAAAACCAGCATTACGAGAAATGTTAGAACTTCTTTAAGAATAAAAATATTTATATCAAAAATATTAATAATAAAGTGGCAGTAACTACATATCAATAATTAATTTAAATGTAAATGGATTAAATGCTCCAATCAAAAGATAAAAGGTGGCTGAATAGTGCTGATAAGAAAACAAGACCCTTACATATGAAGCCTACAAGGGACTCACTTCAGATCAGAAGAAACACACAGACGAAGTAAAGGAATGGAGAAAAATATTTCATGAAAATGAAAATAATAAAAAAAGTTGATGCAGCAATGCTCATACCAGACAAAATAGAGTTTAAAACAAAGGCAATAATGAGAAACAAAGACAGACCCAGTTATCCCATTTCTAGGTATATATCCAAAGAAACCCAAAATACTACTTCAAAGGGAAATGTGCATCCTTATGTTCATTGCGGCATTGTTTACACTAGCCAAGGTACGCAGCAACCTAAGTGTCCATCAGTCGATAAATAAAGAAGTATACATACACACACACACACACACACACACACACACACACACATACACACATACATATATATGTATATACATACACAAATAATCAAATATTACCCAGCCATAAAAAAGGTTGAAATCTTGCCATCTAAAACATGGTTGGAACTAGAAGGTAATATGCTGAGTGGAGTAAATCAGACAGAGAAGAACAGATGCTATATAGTTTCACTTATGTGTGGAATCCAAAGAACAAGATTCATGAACAAACAAAACAGAAACAAACTCATAGATGCAGAGAACATTTTGATGGTTGCCAGATAAGAGTGCTGATGGGGGGGATGTGTGAAAAGGGGGAAAATTAATAAGTATAAATTGGTAGTTACAAAATAGTCATGGGGATGTGAAGTATATCATAGGAATATAGTCAATAATATTGTGATAACTATGCATGGTGTCACATGGGTGCTAGATTTATTAGGGTGATCACTTCATAAGTTATATAAGTGTCTAATCAGTATATTGCATATGTGAAACTAGTATAATATTGTATGTCAGCTGTAACTGAAAAATAAAACATATTTAGAAAATAAAAGCAAATTGAATATCCGATTAATGGAAAATGGCTAAATTAATTCAATAAGATTATGTGGCAATTTTAAAATAGTGTTTAAAAAATATTTCTAATTACCTGACTATGCACTCATATTAACAGTTTAATTTTTAAAAATCGATATATGCATTTATTTATACTGACACATATATAGTCAACAAAATATATCTTTAATATACATGATTATATGTACAATTTGTAAAACCCAATGTTGTGTAGAATGTGTATCTCTAAAAGAGTATATACCAAAATTTTAACAGTGATTATCTCTAGCTTCTGAGATAAATGAAGTCCTTTTTATGTAATAGGGTAATCATTTTTATGTAATAAACTAATCTGAGTTTTTATTTCATTTGTAGAATGCTAAAAAGCAAATAAACTTGGAAATTTATAACAAGTATGTCAGAGGGTTAATATCTTAATAAAGAAAACCCTGCTACTCCAATGGGGTAGAAATTAAGGTGAAGGCAAAGAACATTAATAGATCATTTAAAGAATTAATGAAAAGGGCTAATACACATATTGAAGTACTTGTAATCTCAGTAGCAATCAAAAGAGTTCACATTAAAAGAAGAATATTTTTATAAGTTTGGAAAAGATAATCCTTAATACTGTGGTCCTCATCCTCACACAAATGCAATTTGATGCAGTCCTTTTAGAAAATAACTTGACTCTGTACCTAACAAGTCAGTTAAGTATGTCACAGTTGACACAGTATTTTTAATTGCAGGAATACTTAACATGGGAAAGTGCTCATAATACTATGATAACTTTAAAAAATTATGTTGAGTGTAATCCTAATTTTGTTTATGGAATACATATATAAACACAACAGAAAGACCAGGGAAATTTTTAACAAGAATTTTCTCTCAATGGTGTGCTTGTAAATGACATTTATTTTTTATTTTGTTTTTTCAGATTTTGCCTATAAGTATCAATTTATTTTTGTAAAACATTTTTAAAATGTAAAATGAAAGGCAATGTGAGATGATCCTATCTCTGTATATTTGTATACCTATTTACTTGAACTGGTTTTGGAACACTTCTAAAATAAGATGAAATCCAGATCTGGGAAAGTGTTTAAAATGCTATTGTCATTAGAATCATACAATGGAATATCTAGTAAATGAGCTACAGGACTACTATGGACATGACACTGAAGGGTGGATAAATATTGGTGGGAGGAGATATGAAGACACAATTGACCTATACAACACAGTGGGTTTTTTTGTGTGTGGATTTAGGGACCAAAACATACAAGGGACCAAAACAAACAATCTCGAATTCACAATTTAATATTTGCCTACATCTCAGTTTCTTCACCTTCATCTGAAATAAGGATAATGACATTACCTAAATCATAGGTTTTTGTGAGAATTAAATGAGGGTGATTTATAAAGTGCTTTGAAGACTACCTGACCCATAAGAAATACAAAAAGATATTATAAACCCTGTCCACCATTCTACCTTCTACTCAAAAGTTCTTTCTCTCTCTCTCTCTGTGTACACACACACACACACACACACACACACACACACACACGTACACATATATATATTTATAAAATATATATACATAAATAATATATGTACATATAATTATATATAAATAAATAATATATATATGTCTATATAATCTTGACTACAGCTGTAATATTTAGACTAAACTCATCTCCCCTTCTATTCCTATAAGTCTTATTCATTTATTAGAGCCTAGCTAGTTACTAAAATGTATGTGACCTTATATCTTGCTTTGGGATTTAGCCTTAAACTAGAGAGAAAATTGACCTAGTAAATTAATTTAGTTACCTTTAGAGCTTCTACAAATGCTAATTCTTCTCACCTATCTGAAGCAGCAGGAGAAAGAAATCACTTACCTTGGGAAAGATTAGAGCTTTAAAAGTTACTCAGGGTGTTCTGTTGATCATCCTTTAACTTTACGGTAGTTAGCATTAAAACGATCTGATTTTGTCCTGCAGCAGCTGGAAAGTCCCAATGTTTCTTAGCTTTCACACATGCTCTATTAAATTCAAAACTTTTTTGACTATTTCATGCTTATAGTTTTCTTTTCTGAAAAACAGTTATTGAGGTTTTGAAGTACTGTGCTTGGATCGAAAGAATCGTCTTTTCCTCACTTCTATTTTTATTAGGTATTGTGCATTGATTCCTACAGGAAAGGCCTCTGTGTCATAATAAATACTTTGGGTAAGAAATCTACTGTTTCAACTTTCTAATTCTTTCTTATAGAATTAAACTGTCCAATTGAACTTATATTCATCAAGCTTTTATAGATATTTAATATGATATAATAAACAGAAATATACTCCAACTTCAAAACTTCAAAAGTTCATATCCTAGTAGGAGAGATAGATAATTATATGACTTTTTAGATTGTCTAGTAGTATTTTATTACTTTTTAAATATACATTCATATAAAAGAAGACTGTAGAATTGGAGGGGCATTTGAAAAATCTGAAAATGTTTTATCGAGTAAAGAGAATGAAGGCGTTTTAAGCTGAGAGACCAGATTGATCAGAGGGACAGAAATGGTCATCAGGGGTCATGTAGCAAGGAGAATAAAACACAGAGAAGGAGAGACTGAGAGGATATCTTGGGCACTGGACAGCAAAGGGCCTTGAGCACCTTGGAAATACTTTTATCTCATTGGCAGTGAGGTATCCTTAGGAGTAGCATAATCAGACTTGTTCTTTAAGAAAGATAGAGTGATGGTGAGGGAGCTCCAGAGGGGATTGAAGAAAGTAAAGACATTTGGGTTAAAGCATAAAAGGACTGATATGTTTAGAACCAGATACATGTTCTTTCTCGGAGCTTCAACTGCTACTATAAAAATGTCACCCATGTTGATTTACTTTAATAAATGACTACCCAATCCTAGCCAAATTTACCCAATCTTCTTCTAACTTCTCTTTTTTCTCCATTCAATGGAATTAAGGTCTCCATGAGGGAAACAACTAAACCACTTATGTCCATTCTGTGGCTTCATGAAACCTAAGTATTTCCCTCCCCTCTATACTTTCTCCCAACCATTGAGTGAAGACATAGATTCAGAAGCATGAAATGCTTTTTTATTTTTTTCACTTTCTAGAATTTTATAGGTACCATGTTTTTTCCTACAAACCTTACATAGCATGGATTAAGAACTTTAAACAAATATTTTTTATATGCTAAAGTTTTATATACTTGCTTGACTTTCTCACATACAGCTGTAAAATAGACATCTGATATTTATAAAGATGGCATGTCAAATCACAGAGAAAAAATATTAAATAAAATGAAGATTAGTTCTCTAGGGGCAAGGAGATCTTCATTTGTTTCTCATACTAATATGAATTTCAGAGAGTTAAAAATTTACATGTGAAAAAATTCAAAAAATCATAATAATGTCAGATGATAATATAGTTGAAGAATTTTATGTTGGACTGGGAAAAAAACTTTTTAATTATGTTTGAAAAATAATAAGTCATAAGAGGAAAGTGAAAATTTGACTTTAAAAAAATTGGAAATTTTCTACACCAAAAAGCAAATCACAAAACTAGATACAAGCATGAAAGACCACACACACACACACACACACACACACACACACACACACACACATACATGTACACATGAGCTGCAGGAAAATATTTGTAGCACTTTACTAAGGGGTTAATATCTTTCATATACAAAGAACTCTTATATAAATAACTGTTAAGGAGAATATTCAACAAAATGTTAGCAGCAGTATTTCAGGAAAGTATACATGTTATCCCTCATCTTGGACTTCTGTTGCCAGTGGCATCTTTATCCAGGGCTCAGTGCTGACCTCTAATTGTGAGGCCATTTGAAAACTCTGAGGGAAGTGTCTGAGAAGAGAAAGTTATGAACTGAAGTAGGGTTGTTCCACTTCTGAGGGCTTGGGAAACCCACTTAACGTTTTTGAGTTTATCTACTAATGGGGATAATGATACTTACCTACATAAATAGGTTAGGAAAATTCTTACACATTACTAAACCTTTGAGATCTGTGGATAAGCATTGTTTTGTGAGAAGTACAGTAAATAACCTCCTACTTAAATAAATGAATGATATTTACATCAGGTATTTACCCTAATTCTGAAATTAAACATTATCAGATGTACTTTAATTAGCTCTTTTATGGAAAAATGTTTGTGCTAAATTAAAACTTAAATAGATTATTAGCTTTTCTTCTTGTTGTGAGGATATCTTAAAGCAGAAAAACACAATTCTCCACCCACAATCAATTGTACCTTATCTTTTATGTCATTTAAGCATTTTAGTATCTTTTTAATGCAACTGTTCCATTCACATCGATGGATAAATTAAGTTACACACATTCAGGTAAAATAAGAAAAATGTGAATAATCCTCTCAATCACTTCTGTGAACTCTAGACGGAGACCCTTATCTTTGTTACGCTCTTGAGAAACCATTTGGTTCTGCCCCTCATTTCATAAATGAGGAACCTCAATTCAGAGTGGTTAAGTAACCTGCCCCAAGGGCACAGAGACATAGCTAAAGGCAGAGCTGGGAATGGAGGCTGTCTTCCAGTTACTCCTGTAACTCCCAGCCCAGAGTTCTTTTCCCTCAGTAGCCATGGCAGACATAAGATACAGGTCTTAGATTTTTGTACAGAATCTTGATAGCTATGTTAGAGAGAGACCACAGTCAGGTTTTATCAAACCGAGGGCTGTGGTGGTAGATAGAATTTGACTCTTTAGTGCATCAAACCCTAACAGGAATCTTTTGACTTTGAGAGAGGTAAAATTTGCTAACATTTTGATACAATATCACCAACAGGCTGTGAACAGTAGATTTTGGGTTCAAATGATTACACTACCCCACTCGTGTAAAAAATGAATCTAATAATAACTTTCTAAGCAGTTGTGCTAACTAATGATGTCTGTTCTAGATCATTGATTCCCAAACCTGACATTCAGAACTGCCTAGTCTGCTGTATAAACTATAGATATAGGGGTCACATGCCTGGAAAGTGTGACCTGGTAAATTTGGGGCCAGATCCAGAAATTTGTTTTTAAAAAGCATGCTGGGTGATTCTCAGTATCACCCAATTTTTGAATCACTGGAATAGAGTAGAGCTCTGAGGAAGCAACCATCTGCGTTTTATTATTGACCCTGAAGCTGTCCATAGGTATAGAAATTTAAATACACGGTACAAATAATTATACTGCATTTTATAAGTAATTTCTTTTTTGGCCTTGTAGTCAGTGCTCATTTGGTTAATTACAGCTAGTCAGAGGTCATCTTCTCAACATTTCAGTCAGGAAATGAACATTTTGTCTGATATAAATTTGCAGCGTTACAGAATGTTATATTCTTGGGCACCTAAGATCGAATGATTTTACTAAGTGTGTGTGTGTGTGTGTGTGTATGTGTGTGTGAAAAAGAAAAGGAAAAATTTTTACCAGTAACTCAGAAGCTTTAAAATAAATATCACCCAAAGATCACATCATCTTTTATGTGCATGCATTTTATGGATACCAAAGTAGAAATAAAGAAGAGACAAATTCAAGGTTGTTAATATACTTGCAAAATTACAAAGTTTATAAATTTATCAATCTTATAAACTAATCTATTCTGGCTTTTAATTTTCTTTTCATTTTCTAATTTTTAGAAAAAAAATCTAAATATTCACTTAAGGTGTCTTGGACAATTGTAACTTTCAGGCAACACTGAGGGAATTGGCTTCTTGAGTCAGAAGTGGGAAGTGATGTTTAGATATAAATCTAACTGAATTACGAAGAATACTCAACAGTAATGAGAGTATTTTAGTGACTCACACAATAACCATCAGGGTGCATTTCATCCTCACTAAATTATGGTAACCAAAGCCAGATACTACATGAATGTTCTTATGTATTTATATAAATGTATATTAAGATAAAAGCTAATTGGTCTCTCATACTTTAAGGTTTAGTCTTTCTATTATTAATTTATTACTTGTTCCTAGAATAAATATATTATCTTTGAGTATTAACAAAAGCTAAATACAATAGTAAAAATAAATATTCAAATAGATAAGCTATTGTATTGATTCCATGTCTCCAGAAATAATGATAGAAAGAAGCAGTTTTTTTTTTTTAAGGGCTTTAAAAAAATGGGCACATTTCCCAGGATTTTTATTTCCTGTACATAATATGATGTTTGTTTGTTTTTACAAGTTAACGGGACCAATGGTTTAAATTGTTACTGAAACATGCTCTGAAAAATCAAGCGGCTTATGTTGGCTAGTTTTGTATGAAATCACTGACATTTCTCTGGGGAGAATAATTTGAAAACTTTTCAGCTATCAGGCAGTGGATTTTAATTTTTATATTCAGGAAATATAACCATGGATTTGAGTATTTTTCACTAATTTCTAACTGTGTAATCATTTTTGAAACTCCACATCTAAGTTTTTTAAAAAAAAATCTTTTTAAATGCTTTCCTTGAAGTTTTGCTTTTCAGTTGTAAAAGTGTAAAAACTTTCTCAAATGCCTTCTGTAAATCCTGGTGGTGGTATGGTTTGTGGTTTGGGGAGATTTTGTTTTGTTTTTAGGAGGGAGTGCACTTTCTGATGAAAGAGACAAGAGAAAGTTTTACCTGTCTGTCTCCTGTTGTTTTTTTTCCCCCTCTTTCTTTCTTTTTCTTTAAAGATTGGTGATAAGGAATTCTAACTACTTAATGAGATGGGAGAGGCCTCACTCCATTGGAGTGGAGGAGTCCAGGTGGAAGTTGATGGATTGGACAGGTAAAGAGAAGAGTCCCGCCCCCTCATGCCTATAGTTGAGTATATATTAAGGAACCTAAAATTATGTACAGAGAGAGAAAGAGAGAGAGGGACTTGAGTTCTGTTATCTTCTTAGTAGATTCCTATTGTAAGGGTCTCAGAGGGGGTGGGGGGGTTGGCAAAATCCTGGAGCCAGAAGAGAGGACAGCGGCATTGATCAATCTTACAGCTAACATGTTGTACCTGGAAAATAATGCCCAGACTCAATTTAGTGAGGTAAGGACTTTAGATTTTAGCTCTACATTTAGAGATACTTTCTGGTTTTTATTTTTTTAATAAAGTTTATATATTTGTGGTTCTTGGTCACCCAATATAATGCTTTTGTAAATTATATATAGGAATCTCCTTTTCTTGGTTAATGTTTTTCTGTGGTGACTGTAAGATTTTTATTCTTTAAGTAGAATATGAAATAAAATAGAAGAAAGGGGAAAAGAAAAATTTCTGGGTGGTGTTATCTGTTTGGAAAACCTGATATTAAGGATTTTATAAAATCACTTTTTATAAGAAAGAAGTGAGAGAGCAGATCACATTCTGCTAGATATATTGAAGTGACTCCTCTGTTGGGTATTAACATACCTGTAAGACAAAATGTTGAGCGTGTCTTAACTCAGTTAACTTCTCAGTTCTATCTTCAGGCTTCATCCTAAAAGCAAATGAAGCTTTTATTCCCCCCCAAAATAATCAAATGAGATTTTAAAAGCCATCTTTTTTTTGAATTCTATCGATCCAGAGACTCACCTAAATTTTGGAGGGACTTTAATAATGTCTCTATTGTCTGGTGATTGACTTGGACTTTCAGTGTTTAATGACAGAGTTATTTTGATGCGCTATTAAATATTTATACATGCATACATGTAAATATATATTATAGCAGTAGGATTTTATTTAAGGAATTGATGATCGGTCTCTGATCTCTCCTCGACATGTTTGTCTTGGGGATTTAAATCACAGGGCAAGCTATAAGAAAAAACTCCTGAAGAGACTGTAAGACTTTGAGGAAGTTTCCTAAGGTTGAGGGAGGTCTAACAACAATATTAGTTTACATTCCTCAGAATAGGGCAGCTGTGTTGACACTAATCACATTGGAGGGGGGCGCAGTGTGGAGAGAGCGAGTTCAGTGTTTCAGATGAAAATGCTTGCAGGTAAATGCTTGGAAAAATAGACTGGAGGACTCAAACTGAGCTCCTTAAAAATCAAAACAAAGTGCATAGTATCCTGGTGCAGATGGCAAAGGGTAGAATCAAGCAAAGGGCAGGAAAACAGGGCCTGAGCTGTCATATTGACCTTGTGCAATTGTCTAGACAACTGAACTGTGTAAATATAACAGGGGAAATATCAAGTCATCTAATGAAGGAAAAGGAAGTGACTCCTTTTCTTTAAAACACTCAGCAGGCTTGCTTGTCCTCAACAGAGAAACTTGAGTTTCTTGTTTTACTTTAATATTGAAAGTTAGCTTAAAATGTTACTAAACAATTGAAAAAATATAACTTTTAAGATTATCTTGCTGTTTCTATTTGATCCAATGTTGTCTAGTTTTAATCATTAAAAAAAAAAAATGATCAGTAGGTCATGCTGTATCTGACTTTGTGTTTGTTCATGAACTATTTCATACACAGTATTTATAAGCAGGCTGGGATTTGACTATGTGTATTATAGGGTAGTAACAAATGTTGGTTTAGGGATATCTATAAAAAAAAAGTATAACATTGATGTAAAGTGGAAAGAGATGATTTTTCTCATCAAAGGAGAAAAACTGCATAAATCCTGTGATTAGAAGATATTGGTAGGCATTATTGCCTTTTATGGAGGCAAAGAGTCATGTTGTATGTGAGAGTGTGTTAAAAAGAAAAACCTTTACATGGGTTTGAGTTTTTAAAAACTTTAGGTGAATGTGTAGTCAGGTGCTAAAAAAAAGGCAACAGTTTGTCTGTTTTCTGTTGGAGTGCTGCTAAAGTATATAGACAATGTCTATGAAAAAAAAAAAAAAAACCCACAGCTGAATTTCTCTACTTTCTTGCATCTTTTTGTATACTCCAACCATGAATGTTGTATCTTCTGCCATCTTTGTACCATGTGTTCTCTCCATGGCTTGATTTCTATTATATCCTTAAGAATAGCTTTTTTTTTTTCTGTATAGGATTATATTTAGTCTTCTGTAAAAATGCAGTTCTACATCTGAGTATATGAAATGCCAGGGAGCACATGGCTCTGAGAATCCCGAAACTTAATGCAAAAGCTATAACATTTGGGGACTCACTTTAAGCTAACGTTTATTAGTACTTGTCAATACAGGTACAGCAATCTACTATAATCACATAAGAATTGTTAAAGTTGGGCAGATTAAGAATAAAAAGGCATATAATTTCCTAAGAGAGTGAAAGTTATTTTAAAAACAAAACCTATTCTCTGACATCAAGTAATTTTTCAATTTAATTTGCTAGGAGCTTTTTTGGGTTGATAACTCAAAAACAGTATAAGAACAGTGTTCCTCTCTAGTTTCCTTTCCTCAACTTTTCTCTCCCCCTAAGCGTAGATGAATTTTGGGAAGCCGTTAATGAACAGGAAAGGGTCCAGAAGAAAGGAGAACATGGGGCAGGATGTAACAGGCAGGGCTTAAGGTTCCACCCTTGGGTTACAATGGAGAGGCCTCAAGCAATCACCACTTCAGTGTGCCAGGCTTGAAATGACACAGCCTCTGGGACTGGTCTCAGACTTGAAGAGAGAGACTCAAAAGAGAGGAAATTCTTCACAGATTAAGTTTTAGTTCAACTTTCTTGACAAAAAACTGGTGTGTGTGTGTGTGTGTGTGTGTGTGTGTGTGTGTGAGAGAGAGAGAGAGAGAGAGAGAGAGAGAGAGAGAGAGAGAGAGAGAGAGAGAGAGAGGAGACTCTCAAACTCCTTAGAAGGGCATTTTTATTAAAAATTCCCTTTTGGAGTTCTAGATGAAGAAGAAAAGGTACTTTCATGAATGAGTTACAGTATTTTACAACTAAAGAGGACTTCAAGGCTCATATATGGACACACCTCTCTTTACAAATTGAGGTTAATGATTTTTCTTTCTGTAATTGAGAGAGCTATTGGTATATAAATGAGTCTTGTTTACCTAACCATTTTTTCCTTAATACCAATGTGAGATAGAACACACTCTAAAAATGGCTGTTGTGATTCATAGTAGATGCTCAAAAAAAAGTTTCACAACGATTGTGCAAATCTAGTTGAGAGCAAAAAGAAAGTGTTAAGGCAGTAATATAAGCTCTTGGAGTTCTGGCCATTGCTGTAATTGTCCTCTGGACCTGCATGGTCAAGGGAAATAGTCTTTTCTGTCCCAAAACTGTTTCCAAGGGCTGAATCATATTTTTCACATGAGAGTGATTTTTCTCTTAATAGTTAATAAATGTTGTGCTACTGAGATGTTTAACATCTTAAGTAGAAAAGCACAGGTAAGAAGCAAAGGCCTCTGTTTGATTTAGGTGTCAGCCACACTGTGTCCCTTATTTCATGTTTCAGTCTTAGATTGTACTTGTTTTACAATTGGTTGCCCTCAAGCCCAGAGGGAACTGGGAGAAAGAGATCTTAGATCACAGATCTTAGCTCATACCTTCCTTCACTACTATTGGAAAAATGAGTGGTGGTAATAAATCACTTATCCTTTACCTAGATAAGGAAAAAGCATGTTTGGTTTGTTTTGTTTTTTAGAAGAGCAGTGATCCTCAACGGCAGTGTGGAGAGCACAGTAGAAAGCATGAATGAATGCCTGGGTTAACTATAGCAACCAAAAAAAGAAAATATTGGTGCTTTTTCATCATTCCACATACATTTTCTAAATGCAAAGTTGCTAAAATTTTCTTAGACAATGAGGATATAGAGAATTTAGATCCTATATTTTTCTTATTAAGGGAGTGTACATCTGAGGTCACAAGATTTTATGTTTGTCAAGGAAGAATATGGGTCAAACCATTGAGAAATATAGTACCACAAATGTACCTAAATTTTCTCTGATATGATTCCTTTTAGTAGGACTTGAGCTGGTGGAATAAAAGTGGCTGGGTAAAAAATTCTTCTTTCATAGGAATATTATGAAATTAAACTTCTTCCCTTGTTAAATACATTTTTAACTTCTAATTGTTTATGTCAATAAATAAGGAAGAACAAACTAGATATCTCCCCAAAATCTCAGAAAATAATGGTTATTTTCATAAAAGTCTTACTATTTTGAAAATAAAAATTTTCCAAGACCATGTACTCATAGTTTTCTTTCAAATGTATGATGAGAAAAAAAAAATTAAATGGTTTATGTATCATTATTGTCCAGTGCCAATTTAGTGGACTAAGTTGCCTGTGAAAGGTATCTGATAGGGTAGTGTATTCGGTTCTGGAAGAGAATGAATTGAAGTATTTAGGTAAAATAATTGATCTAAAAGTTAAGCTGCAAATTATATTTCAAATCTTTTCCTAAGAACACATTTTGGAGGCACAAGAAAATAGTGAGTGATAGCTTATTAATCTGCTACATTTTTAAACATTTTATAATTTCACTTACACCTTTTAGTCAAGTTGTAATATTTACGAATAGTATTATTGAGGAGGAAAACTTAGGTTAGAAGAAGGACCAACTTACTCTTTTTAAATAAATGTTTAATGAGTATCAGTTACACATAAGATGGTAATGGGCCATAAAAAATTCGGAAGAAACAGTTCCTACACTATGAATTTTACATTTCCTAAGAGAAATGAGTATATACAGTCGTATTAGAGGACAGTTCTTTAGTGTCATATGAGAAGTTTGAGCAAAATAATGTAAAGGTCAAAGAAAGACAATACCTTTAAAGCAAGAGATCGAGAAAGTTAACATGAATATGTAGGATGAAGCTGTATTTGGAAGGATAGGTAGAGCTTTCTAAGTCCTAGAAATTTAATACAGAGCAAGGATTTCAGGTGAAGAAATAAGGATCAGCAGAAGAGTAGAGGTGGGACACTCAGAAATGTCAAATAGCTCAGATGGAATTGAAGTGTGAAAGAATTAGGAAATGAAGTTAGAAATGTAAGATAGAATGGGCTCATGGAGGCCATAATACATTCAGTACAGTGGCAATAATTAGCCATGGAAGGATTTGAGCAGAAGAGTGGTGTAGTGAGATTTGTACGAGAGCTCAATAGATGGCTTTGCTCAAGACTGCCTGGAAGTGTTAAGTGCATTTCTCTGCATCACACATTGGCTGCCTGTTTTGCAAGAATATCCAACACCTTACCCACCTTTGGAAGGGTAGAAATGGATTATTTCTCAAGTCTCACATGATTTATGTATTCTCTGCCCATAGCATTTTTCTTTTTAAATGGTGATGGCCCCTTCCGAAGATAATTTGGGAACCATTGGTCTTGGTTTGTCCGTGTTGATGTAATTTTGTTCTATTCAAATATAACTGTTAATAGTACCACTTTCACTTTCAACAGTGTTTCAATTATAAGAAAAAGTTTCATATTCATATTATATATGGCCATTTTATAAGCAGACCCCACTCTTTATTTCATTATTTTTCCCAATCCTTCAATCCAAATTGAAAAAGTAGTATAAATTTTGCTGGAAACAGAATAGAGTGATTTCAATATCCCAGCCACAAATCGTTTAGATTATTTTCCCCACAAATGGAAGCATTTCCTTACAATTCTACACTTATAAAGCTAATTAAGTATAGTCATGGTGCTAGGCACCATAAGGAATGCTGAAATTATTCAGTTGCAATCTCTGGCCTCTGAGAATTCACAATACTAGAGTGCATATAAGGTGTTCAAGAATGACTCCAGTATGAAAGACGCCAAAAGGTAAGATATCTTCCCATAGATACATCAAAATTCTCAAAAACAGTGAAATGGCCTCAAACTGTTCATGACAAAGGTCATATTTCACATAGTTTAAAGATCAGAATTTAGCCCAGGGGGAAGGGAAGAAGGTCATTCTGTATAAGGGGTAGAAAATAAAAAATTCAAGAACTGTACAGGACCAGATAAAAAAAGTATGGTATATTGACTTGGAAAGAAAATGTTGATTTAAACACTGATCTGTATTCAATATATATGTCAAAATGGAAAGGTTTTGTAGAAAGAGCAACAAAAATGGTACGGGCTTTTATCTCAGTAGGAGCTAGAACACATGCATATTTTGAAAGCACGGGTAGTGTTCAGAATTCAAGTTTGATAGCTTTTCCTGTGTGTTCCAGGGATGATAAGAGGCATTATACAGGGATGGAAAAGACTTAGCCCAAAGGATTGCTTGGATTGGTAAAGATGAGGGTTTCCTGTTCTCATTCCTTAGACTTCTATTGAGACAGATAAGGTGACTTACCCTCATAGGGATCCAGTAATTACATTTTTAAATTAATCAAAGCTGGGAAAAAAAAAAAACAGACTGATTCTCTGTGTTAATTAGTATCAACTTTATTTGTTAAATAGTCATTTTAGAATCAGGACAAGAAAACTTTGTTCTCTGGTTACTGCTCTAAATGCAAATAGTAATCCCAGAGCTAAATGTGAGACAATATGCTAAGTATGATGTTTGTTAAAGAATGAGCATTCCCAGTCTTAACTGGGAAATGATAGAGCAGAAGCAAATATGAATGTCCCATTGAAGAAACAATCTCTGAAATTAAACAAATAACACCAACAAAAATCAAGATTTTGGTATTTGAAACTTAAAAATCTTTACCAGAAATTTTTCAAATTTTATTTTGTATAAGGATACACATTTGCATTTAAGATTTAAACAGAAATATTGAGGGAAGACATGTGTTTACCCATATTAATATCCTCTCCTTCTCACAATCTCCTTCATTACTTCTACTTCACCCAGGAAAAAAATTTAGGCTATTAAAGAGATAATAGTAGGGTAGAAGAGGGTAGGTTTGTATAGGAGGAAACTCAGTCACTTGATTTAAAGGTCAAAGGAGTAGGTAGGAGGAGAAATGGACCCTAGGATAAATGAAGGATGTCCAAACTTGTAGCTCATTTCTTCCTCTTTCTTAGCAAATAAACCCTCCACATGCATAAAGTAGATTTAGAAAATCATCCAATGTTAACACACAATTGTCTTGCTTTTAACTCTGTGTAGACATTAGGAGAAAAAATGAATTTCTATATACTACCACCTTGCTATACAACTTCCTTTGCAGGAATAAGTAGTTAGATAAAATGTAAAGTCTTTTCAGAAGAAGTACTTTATACTTCCTCACTTTTGATTTTCTTGTTTGAACTGATAATATAGCCCACCTATACTATTCAAAAGGATTCATTTCCATTTCTTGACCCCCCAAAAATCTTGGATAATTCTTTATTTCATGTTTAATAATGACTAACTTTACACAATTTAAGTTTCTTTTCCAAAGACAAACTACAATAGGACTGCCCTGTAGATTAAAGCTAAGATGGCTTCACCGTATAATATTCACCTGTCAACTTAAAATTAAGTAACTGGTGTTTAGATAAAGCACAAGTTGTTTCCAGGAGAGGAAATAACTGGCCAGAATAAAACATTTTTGGAATGTTAGTGGATGAGTCTAGAGTGTAAATTGATATCTCATGCAAAAAATTGTGATCTAAATTGCATTTTGTCTGTATTTCTTAAATGGCCACACACACAAAAAAAAATCCTCATAAAAGCTGAAAGAGGAAAATTTGAGTCAAACTGTGGTGTGTTGCCAGAGGCGGAAATTTATGAAACACTCTCGCCAGCTCTTCTGGAAACACTACAAAAGAAATAGCTCGACTTTCTTATTGGTGCTAAAGCCACTAATAGGTGCAGTTTAGTATAATACCCCTATGAGAATTACCACCCCCAAAGTGAGCTTGCCTTGGAAAGAACTCTATACAGGCATTTTCTTTTTTCTTTTAAGCTTGCGCAAAACACCCAAAGGGGCCATTTCCAATCCAGGCAGTGATCTTTCTCAAGTTTATTCTTTCTCAGATCACAGAGACAATGGGGAATATGCCCTGTTTACTCAAATCAGTCTGGATTAGTGTCACTCTATTGATGGAGTTAGAATTAAAAGGAAAACCATTACCCTCTCAAAGGGCAACATCAGATGTTTTGGGAATGGCTTGATTACTTTTAAATAGACCATGTGAGACTCTGTCACCAGACTAAGGTTGAGGACTTCACAAGATACACACAGAGAGAGTGGTAACACTGGGTGAGGTAGAACGCCCTTCATAAACTATAGGCCTGGGAAATCATTTCAATAGACAGTCTCAAAGAGCTTGAAAGGCTGAAATTCAAAACAGTAAGATTTCAGAGAAGAGACTTTTTCTGCCTTCTTTCTGTCCTCCAATACCAAGCCCCAAATATTTATTTCCAGGTTAAATCCTTTACAGTTTTTAAGCTTCTGCTTGGGAGTTACTGCACACTTAAATGTTTCTCAGATTCCCCCTATTCTGAATGATCTTCTTCTTCCTCTAAACTCTTGTGCTTCTCTGTTCCTCCCTCATTACTCTCCATGTGGACCTGATGCCTTCTTCCCACCTCTAGATTGAAGACTCCTAGAAGGTAGAGGATGTTTAGTATACTTGAAGGAGTATCTTCAGATAACAACATGGCATGTTGTCAATACAGAAATGGCTCTTTGTAACCTCTTCGCAAAAATCCAAGCAATCGCATGTATTGCAGAAGCCCTGTCTTTACCTGTATGCAATGAA
Source organism: Cynopterus sphinx (assembly GCA_030015415.1). Lineage (NCBI taxonomy): Eukaryota > Metazoa > Chordata > Mammalia > Chiroptera > Pteropodidae > Cynopterus > Cynopterus sphinx. Next base: position 45,295,735 of record CM057380.1, read on the forward strand.
TCATATGGTTTTCCTTGACATCTTGCAAGAGATTTTTTGTTTTATTTTTGTAATGAGCCCAGGTATTTATTTATGTCCATACTTCAAGTGGCAAGAAAGTTTTTAAAAGACAGGGCAGTTTCTTGAATAAGGAATGACTTGTGCTCTGACAGAGGTAAACAGTGTAAAGTGTGTGCTGCTTTCACTTAATTGATTGCCCATGAGGACAGAGAATGTGTTTGATTTTGTTAAAAAAAAAATGAACAGATTAGATTTTTATCTGGCTTTGCAGTCTATTTTTAAGAGTTTATTTGCTCCCACACCGTTCCCTTGATTCATTTTCTCCCCTGCATGTCTCTTGATCATCATTAGAGATCTGGTTGGTTTGCACTGGGTGAATAGCTTGATGATTTGCAAACACTTTTCCCTTTTATTTTCTATGGTGTTATTATTAAAGGATGTCTGGGAAATCTTGTGTCATTTTGCTCTTAACCCTGGTGTCCCATTTTTTTTTTTTCTGTTCAAATAAGACACTAATGAGCTCTTGTAATTATTAAACTGATTGATTGATTGTTACTTTCATAATGGGCTAAACAGAATGAAAAAAATAGATGAGTGTCTTTCAAAGTAAGGCATGTTTTCTGCATAGTTGGAAATTTCTGTTTTATTTTGCAATTAAAAGTGACAGCTTAAAGGAACAGTCCAGTGTTATATAAGTCAACATGTCTAATTACAAAGCATAGTAAATAACTGAAAACTTTGATTAACTCAAATATAATGAAAAAAATGTAGCAATCAGTGAAGAACTTGCCAAGCAAAAGTAAATCAGAACTTATGAAACAGTTTTCCTCATTTGAATATCTATAAAATATAAGACAGAGAAGTATACTCCTTGTTTAGTGTTTTAGTTTTCCATTTGCAAACAAACACTAGTGTTTCAACTTCTGAGTGTGTTGTCAAGTCTGGAAAATGAAGTCATAAATTCAGACCATTTGCAAGAAATGGTTTGTAAGCCTGATAAACTACAGTCTCAGTTCCTTAAAACATATATTCATAAACCCTTAATTATGGCATTATTCTAAACTGAATTCCGGCTAACTGGGCAGAAAATCATGGACTTTAAAGAGGGAGGGACCAACTTTGTGGTTTATCTATCAAAAGTAATGTTTTACTCAAAGCTTTTTGGGGGGTAGTTTCTTTCCTAAGCGACCTACACTTGGCTGCAAGCACCATTGATAGGAAAAGAATAATTATATGACTATAAGGATTTGGATTTTTATTGCTGACCTAGATACATTAGAAACAAAATCTAGACCATCAGAGAAAAAAACTGTCTTGGCACAAAAATGTGTATGTGTTTGCTTCAAGGAAGTAGAAGCTCATTAATAAACTTCCCAGCTAGGTGTGAGCTACCAAGTATTACTCATTGCCTTGTGAGTGACAGGACTGGCTATTCTGCTACTAGTTCCCATAAAAGCTAAAGCTAAAAGCACAATTCCCACCTACAAAAAAACAATGCAAAATTCAAAGTAAAGGTCACAGAGATTATTTGGATGGAGATGGACTATAGCATTCACCAGGCAGTCATACATACAGAGATGAATCCAAATTAGAGACAAACTTACTTCAGCATAAAAATCGATATTTAGTTATATTAGAATACAAAAATTCTTTCTGAAAGAGATCTTTATTTTGAAAGATTTTGCATGTATTCTTTCAATAAATATTTCTTGAGCACCTACTGTGTCTCAGACACTGTTTCAGATATGAGACTCGGTGCTAAACATGCTAGATATAATAGTTCATAAATTTATGGTCTAGCAGAGAAATTCAAAATTAAAAATTAATAAAAATTAATTTCAGTTATAATTATATAATGCAATGAGAAAGAGTGCTATGACAGTGTAAAACAAAAGAGAATATCTATGTGAGCAAAAGAGATTTCTGAGAGATGTCATTGGAACTAAAAGCTGCAAGATGAGTGAGGAAACAGAATACATGTGCAAAAAGCTTGAGGAATGAAGGAGTTTTTCACTTTTAAAAACCTGTAGGAATGCCTAGTTGGTCTTTCGTTAGGAAGCGAAAGGAAGAGTTTCATATACTGTAACATAGGGCATTTTAAAGACTGAGGCCTTTATTTTAAGAGAGTTGGAACTCACTCAAGGTATTCAAACTTGACAGTGTCATGATCACATTTGTAGTGAATTTCAGGTGGTAGCCCAAGGAGCCCAGTCGCTTTTTGCAATTACACATAATCTAGGAATGGTTGAAGTTTTACATCTTGTTTTTAATGAAGGGAAAACATTTCTTTAGTTATAAAAGAGGCATGCTTGCATTGAGTATAACTTTTATATAAAAATTCCAGGCAGAAATTTGAGTGACTCCAATTGACATGCAATCAGAATGAGGATACTTAAGAAAGTGGGTTCTCCAACCAGATTTACTGGTTTCACATTTAGGCTTTGTCACTTACTACCTTGAGCAAGTTACTTCATCTTGTAGAGCTTAATTTCTGTATCTATAAAACATCTATAAAATATGGGGTAATAATGCCACCTCGCTTGTAAGGAGAAAGTACATGCAAACACTTTAACATGAAGTGAGGAACATAGTAGGACCCGGAAAGAGTATTTATCTATTTACTTATTTTTATATATACTTATATATAAAATTTATTTATATATATATATATATATATATATATAAAATCTCTCTCTCTCTCTATCTCTATCTCTATTTCTATCTCTATATCTATATCTAATCTATATCTGTATCTAATCTATATCTATATCTATATCATCTATCTCTTTCTATCTAATCTATATCTATATGTATCTATATCTATATCTATATCTATATCTATACTCTCCCTTTCAGTTCTCCAGAAAGAGTATTTATAATAGTAATGGTAGTAATAGCTCATATTCTTTTCATTGAGAGGATTGATATGAATGTTAACTATGTTTCAGATTTTTAAAAATCTTATAAACAACTAAAATTACTATTTATTGAAATTTAGATGTCTTAAGTTTCAGATCCTGGGGAGCTAAACTATCCCCTGTGGGAAAATGTCCACAGGGGATAGTTTAATCACCCCATTGTTTTAAGTCATAATTTCTGATATAGACTAGACAGATACATTATCAAATTTCTTTTTTAAATATTTTAGGCTCACTTTAAAAACCAACAAAGCATTATTGATGAGTTTCTAAAGTCACTGTAGTATGTTTTCCATACAAATGACCTAAACTTCATTGAAAATTTCCATCATGTATATGCTTCCTTCTCTTAACATTGTTATGTCTGCTAAATAAATCTATCAAAACAGTGATTGTTATAGATAGAAAATATCCTCAAACATATTTTTTTTCTAACTTCAATAAATAACTCTTGGTTCATTTTATAGAAACTAAAACTGTATATTTTTCCTAATATCTGGATCAAGAATTACTGATTATTGAAATTATACCTTTATGCTTTCTGCTAAGCTCAATGCTTCCTTGGTATGTCATGGTATATTTCTTTCATAATGCAGATGCTCATGATTATAATTTTGTTCATTTGTCATTATTACTGGAAGGGAGTCCTCACTGAAATCATAGAATTTAAAGTTTATTTTTCCTTAATTGAGCTCTACACCATGTAATTTAGATACATTCAGATCAAGTTTTAACTTCGACACATTTTACACTTCCTGGCTTTCCAAATACTGTGTCTAATATTTGTTGCCATTGTTTTCTGCCTGATCAGCCAGCTTTATATTTATTTGTCTCACTCGCCATTGTTTGCCTTAGTGGCTTTCAGGAAGCTCTCTCTTAAGTTATGGAATCTTGGTCCTCAAAGCAGTCTTGAAAGTTTGTATAAGAACTTAAGATATTCTAGCAAGCTCTCTGCCTACTGTCTTTCTAGGTTTGTGTGTGCTTAAGTGCTTTACTCTTACATTTTATTAAAAGTTCTGAATATATTTTACCTCCAAGCATTAACTTTTTAGGTTTATTAGAACTACAAATAAATATTTTTCATCTAACAAAATCTGGTTTTGAGAAAAATGTGATGCTAAATAAATTCTTAAGGTGGGAAGAAGGTACTCTAACTTAACGTTATAATTCAAATATCTTCTTGACCTCAAATGGAGCACTTTAAGTCAATTGTGTTTAATTCTAGCATAAAACAAACTACCATTCTTTGAAGTGACACAGGTGGTAGAAGACTGAAAAATGACAACTATTTCTCCCTAAGGCAGTGCTTGTCGGAAAATCACTATCCCGCTAATATTTGTGGGTGAAAATGTAGTTCTGACTGCTAGAGCATAATCAAATGAATGCCTTGTAAAGCCAGGGTCATGAAGGAAACTGTTTTCTTTTCCCAGAAGAGGCTTTAGAATGTTCACAAAAGCTCCTCCATGAAGTCTGAGGTGAAAGGTTATATCAGCTGAGGAAACTATATATGCTGCGTGAAATATTTTAAATTTCTAGGCGTAAAGAAAAAAGTTATTTTTTAAAAAGTGATCTCATGGTGTTTTTAAAGAGCTTTGAGGATGAGGATGGTCATATCTGCCAGAATGTTAGAATTGTCTCACCTTCATATTTTGATGAACAGAATCAATCTCCCTATGGTAAACTAAGATGCAAGTTGTTCAAGTTCCTTGCCCAGGGGTATACAGCACATCAGCATCAGTGTGAGACTTAGACCCTACATCACCAAGTCTAAGTTCAGAGTTCTTTTGCATGACTAGGGTTCATTCAGGAATGTTAGGAGTGCTAAAGAATGTTCAAGTCCCTAGCCTCATCAGCAGTCACTCAAGGGTTATAAATATTTCCTTCATGTGAAATTTGAACAAGTAATTATTTTCTGTGACAAGGGAACATTTCAGTTGTGGTAAATAAATTATGATTCTGTATCCCAAGAGTAACCTCTCTGATCCTTGATTTGGCTTTTACTCCCCTTTTTATTAACCTCTTGCCATACATTGCTGGCTATCATTGCCATGTTGTCATATATTAGCTATTACAAATAGTAATATCTGGGAAAGAAACCTTGTAAAATTTCCCTTGTACAGATAAATTAGAGGACTGAGATTTTAAGAAACACAAATTATAACTAAGTCCCTGTTTCTATTATATTGGTCAAATGACTTGAATGGAATCTTTTTCTGATATTAAATTCTTTTGTAGGAGGGTAAGTGCATCATCAACCTTAAGTAAGTATAAACTCAGGGATTCAACACTGAATTTTGTTTACAGCAATATATACTGATACATTATTTTGAGCTGATGAAAATTCAGGCAGGCCTATAATATATTCAGAATTTCAAATCATTAAAAAATGAATCCAGGAAAGAAAAATAAAATAAAACTAAAGGAATTGCATTTATAGGACACTTTTAAAGCAATGATCAATCAGAGAAGATCAAATCTTCTACATTGCATTTTTAAAATATATACATCTATCTCTATCTCTATCTCTATCATCTCAATCTCTATCTCTATCTCTATCATCTATATCTATATCTATATCTATCTATATCTATATATCTATATCTATATCATCTATCTCTCTATCTATCTCTATCTCTATCTCTATCTCTATCTCTATCTATCTATCTCTATCTATATCTGTCTATATTTATATCTATCATCTATATCTATCATCTATATCATCTATATCTATATATCTATCTATATTTATGTCTATATATATCTTGTTATTTTAATTCTAAGTATCCAAATTGAATTTTAGTGAAAAAATAAATCAGAGTCTGTGGATGGCTATCAGAATGGGGGAGAAAAAAAAATAATAAGAAAATACTCTTCTTTGATTTGTTAATGGTAGTTATATTTGTTCTTATTTTTGTTTTTGTTTTTCTTAATGATGAAAGCAAACAGTGTGAGATTCAGCTCCTGGGTATCCCTATACTTATCACACCAGCCTCATGTTTCAGAACCCCCCTGGCTGTTCTGTAATTATCTGGAATATACTAAGTCTCTGTGACTAAGGTGTATTTCATCTTTTATATGGTCAGATCAGCTCGTCTGTTATGAACCTCAATATAATACAGCTACAGATATTGGCTGTTTTTCTGAGTCCAGTCTGTTAGTCTTCTATTTCAAGGTTATTTTATAGGAAATGAAGCATCTGTTTGAATTCAGAGGAAATTGATCGTTTGAGTTTATCAGGCTTAAAGCAGATATCAGACAAATTGTATTCATATTTGCTTATTACATTTTGTAGAAAGGCTTTCCTTTTTCAGTTGTAAGAAGATGGATATAAAACATTTTTCATTCATTCATTTATTCATTGACTGTAGAATATATTAAGGCTATTCTGAGATCAAGATATCTTGTGGTTAGAAAGGGACAATCTACTTCCTGTTTCATTTCAAGTGTTTTAATAGTTTTGTTATGTAAGAAACATGTGAAATATATGGAATCCCTGGAGAGTTCTTCCAACGGCACTTTTGTGACTTATATGAAAGTATCATGTTTTTATTCGACATAGGTATTAAATTAGCACCTCAGTATAACACAGGTTTCTCCCCTCTGTGTTTATGAAATTTTTGACAGTAAAGAAGGGGAACAATACTGCTCTCTTCATACCACCATGTTCACTTCAGTGGAAAATAAAGGATAAATATTATTCATGTAAATCTGGTACAGAATCTAGCTTCACAGGCATGCAGAGTATGCCATCACGAAGAGTCCTATACTTTGTTTAATTCTCTGCTATCACTATTTTGGAACTCTTAATAATTTATGAACAACAGGCCCTGCATTTTCATTCTGCAATGAGCCCTACAAATTATTTTTCAGCTCCTGCCTATGTAATACTTGTTCTTGGATATTCTGGTCTGCTCTTGCCTCCAATCCTACGCTGTCAACATTCCACGCTTACTTCAAATCAAAGAAATAAGCAAATAAGAAACTTCTGTTGTTGTTAATGAAATGTTTTTTTAAATTAACTTCTAAAGAAATGTTTATCATAGCAGGTTTATGACACTGATTGTTATTAAAACTGTAGAAAGACCAAGTAGATTTCCAATATTACAGTTTTTTCTTTAGTGGGTTTGTTGTTGTTTGTGTTTTAGGCTAATTATTTCAAAGTCAGTAGTTTTGGTTTTGTGCATTTTTATTTTTTAACACAGTTGAGTATACTACTTGGCTTTTGTTAAAGTAAAATTTAGAAAAATTTTAAATTGAAATGTGTTTTCCCTTTTTTTCTTGGATAGTAAACAGCTTTTTGCCCAAACCTGAGAAAGCTTTAAATTATAAATGGAGGCATTAGCTTTGGAAGCAAATATTGTTAAGTAAAAAATTTCACCTGAAACTGTATGGAATTAAAAATGATGACATTCGAAAGCAAACCCATCATCACCAAAAGGGCTATTAATGACTTTTGAAATACAGTTTCTGCTTCTTTGGTCCACCCAAAGTGTGCAGTCCAGGGGCTCCGTTGTGCCTCCAAGGTAAATGGAGTTTTCATTTCTCTGAAGTCCTTCAAGAAGTGCTGAGTGTTTGCTCACGGGCTTTTAATCCTGGGTCCCAAAACTTCTCTCTTTACATATATTGAAAAAAATTTCAAAAGGGCCTTGTTTCTTTGTTCTCATCCAAGCCTACAATTAGCTGAAGTTCCCTTCTGTATAGTTAGAAGGAAGGAATAAAAGGGTGGCCCAACAGGCATTTCACTGCCAGTGTGAAAGTGCTCCTCCAAGTTTCTTTGTCCTTTTTGTCAGGGACCGCTGCCTCTCTAATTGTACTGCTATAGGGAAGCATTATCTGATTCCTACAAGGACGTTCAGGAGTGCTTTGTATACTGACCCTTAACTTGAACACAAATAATATCTTTTCAATCCCTTCCTAGGCAGTTGCCGAGGGCTCGGAATCCTAACAGCTTTAATTTATCCAGGAGTGTGGACGTATTTGAACAGGCCTCAGGTTTTATTTTTTTTCCTTCTCTAGTTGTCTTACCTGCAGTTTTGCCATACCTGTCAAGAGGGGAAGTTGGAGATGAAGGAGAGGAGAGGAATAGGAGCTGTAGAAGTCAGAAGGGAGAGAAGGCGAGACAAACAGCTGCTCTTGTCAGCATGGGGATAAGTGTAAAGAGATTAATAGTTATTTGAAGAGCAAATGGGGACATGGCATTTGGCAGTGGAATGCGAATGTATAAATGTAATGGAATGGGCATGCGACCGTTAACATTTAGACAGATGGTCTCTGGACTGAATGGAATGGCAGAGTCCAATTCTCCTCTCCACGTGAAGTGAAATACGTAAAGTGAAATACGTCAACTTCAGAAAAATATTTTAGTTAAATGTAAAGTTTAATTCAATTTTTAAGCACTTTTTGCAAGTTTATTCTTCTCTGTAGTTTTACTTAGTCTGGGAATCTAAGAGTTATATTTCAGTAGAAGGGCCAGACGACTCATTTCCTTTATAAAATAAGTACCACAGGAATGCCTTTCTCTTCTTGCTTTTGGTTTGGTTTCCCTTTGTTAACCTGTAGAAACAATGAGATTTCCATGTGTCAGAAGGTTTTACAAGGGAAAACTGTGCTGAAGGCTGGTTGCCCCTTTAGGAAATGTATCCGATTTGACTCAGGTTTAGGAATGACTTGAATTAACTGAGCAGGCTGGCAGTTGGGATGGCTGGGCAGGGCCCTGGACTCGAAATCAGAAGATTTGGTTTCAAAATCCCCACTCTGTGTGTTAGCCGATGCTTGAGCAAATTGCTTCCCCTAACTGATAGTAATACTGCAAAGTTATTCTGCAGTGAAGAAATTAATTAAGTCTTTCCATAAGCATCGTATTGAGTACTTCCTCTGTGCTAGGATCCATTCATATAAACGCATCTGGCAGAGGAGCTATGCGAGCTAATGTAGTTTATAACTCAATGGTATGTCTTGTACATGTTCTACTCTAGAAAAGAATAAACTGCTATACAGAAAATGAAAGAATGGATAGAAAAAAATTGGCTGTGTTTAGATGATATACTCGTATGTTTCCTTTTAAAATATTTAGTTGCCTCTCCCTGGCTCTGCTACCCTTGCCTCTCCAGTTCTTATAAAACTAGCCCTTGGGGTAAACTCTTGATACCCTGGGACAAAATTTAGAATTATAAAACTATATGTTATATGTCCTATATACAACAATTTGGTGCTTAAATCCCCTCGAGGACATATCTACCATATCTTTCTCATTGGAATACCACAGTAGAAAAAATAAAAAATGAGAAAGCAGGCAGTATTTATTCATTTCTAAAAATTCCTCAGCATCTACTTAGTACTGGACACATTTGTCCCGTTTGTAAATAAGCACATATTCCACTTCCAAAGGCTCTTGAGAGGATCAGAGTCTCCAAAGGCTGCATATAAGAGCTGTGTGAACTGTGCAGGTCATTGCAAAACACACGCCTGAAACTCCTCTGGTGCCTGTGTATCACAAACTGCTCATTTAGTGTTGAATGCCAAGTGCTACAGACCTAAGTTTCAGCTCTGCAGAATGCATGCACCAAATGGTGCCATTGTGTGGAGCAGTGACCTGCAGCTTAAATGGCTAACGTGGGCGTTTCTGGGTGTCCTGCAGCCGCAGTACACGAACCTGGGGCTCCTGAACAGCATGGACCAGCAGATTCAGAACGGCTCCTCGTCCACCAGCCCCTACAACACAGACCATGCGCAGAACAGCGTCACGGCGCCCTCGCCCTACGCGCAACCCAGCTCCACCTTCGACGCCCTGTCGCCGTCGCCGGCCATCCCCTCCAACACGGACTACCCGGGTCCGCACAGCTTCGACGTGTCCTTCCAGCAGTCCAGCACCGCCAAGTCGGCCACCTGGACGGTAAGAGCGCTGTGCGCCAATGGACATAGCATTGAACCTGACCGCCAAGTACACGGGTCTGCATCATCCCGCAGGGACTTTTCCATCAAAGCTGAGAGATCGATACTGAATCGTGAAAAACTCCCTGTCCTCTAAGGACATGTAGTTTTTGAATATTTAACACTGAACCAGAGATGGCAAAAGTGCTTTTCAGTGGGGAAAACTTGAATCTGGGGACCAGAGGCCTGTGTTCTGACTGGCTCTTAGCAATTTCAACTGACGTGTCCTTGTCTGCTTCATGCTGTTGGAAGGTCCTTTGTGTGACAGTTTTGGGAAAAATGTAAAGCATTATGCCAACAAGCGTTATCATAATCATGATATGTGCTTGCAGTCATTACAGTCAGGAGGTAGAATAGTTACCAGTCATTATTTTGAGGAAGTAAATGTCACATTAAGGTATGATTTTAAAAATCAATAAAATCAAAAACATGGTGTCTGTAACAAGAAATTAAAATCTCATTTTCTAAGGAAGGGCTAAATTTGTTTATTCATGTAGGTTCTATAACATGAATCATAATATATTAATATATGTATTTTTATTACATTTAAAAACATTTTTTCTCCAAAAAATAGCCTCTTAAACTATTTCAGAATCCTGGATTAGTCCCAAAATATTCTGATTTAAATTATTTGAAAAAATTTTTTTCCATGTATAACTTTTCTAAGAGAATGTGGAAAAATTTTCAAAACTTCAAAAGATACAAGAACGTTTATTTTATCTTAAAGTTTATTTTGTAATGTATTATAACATGAATACAACTCAAATAGAAGCAGGGCGGGGGAGACCTACTAGACTGGTTTTGTCAAAGAATGCCCAAGACCAAGGTGGCATGCATGTTTGTCAAACAATTTAATGTTTTCATGGATTATAGAAATGCTTCCAAATATCATCTTGTTGATGAAAATAGCTTTAGAATTGTTTTAACAGTTTTTCATTCTTTTGGGCAAATAGGTTCCTTTGGAAAGCATTTCTCTTTTTATGTTATAGTATCCAGTTTACTACAGCTTTTAATACAGTTCAACAGAGTTTATGAATAATCTGCATTTGTAACACTACATTTTAACATAATTTCTCATTTTGTCTTCACTTCTTTATGACCTTGGTAGCACATGTTTTGTAACTCCTGTCTATTTCTGTAGTGATGAAAGCTGAAGAATGTGGAGGTTAGGTGACATCCCTAAAATTACAGTGGCTTTTGTGTAGTTGGACCTGTTTCTGAGACTGCCCTTGACCACTGGATTGTGTCCTTTCTTCCTCTTTTCACCATTTTAGGTCAGGATGTCCCAAAATAACATAAAAAATTATTTTAGTGCTCTTCATTAATGGTTTGAGAAGCAGTTCTGTCATGATTCATATTTCAACCATAAAGTCTAAGTATTAGCTTAAAACTTAATCTCTCTTTAATGTGTTATCAATTGTGTCAGAATCTTTAGCCTCTTTTATAGTAATAATCCTGGAGGTGGACACTAAAGGTGAGTCAACTTAGAGACCATAGACCCTAAATAAATATTGATTGATCAGTCTAAGTCATCTTTTGCTGAAAGAACAATAGAACAACTATTTTATAAGTGGAACACTGATGTGTTTTAGAATAGGGGTCACCAGTTTGGATGTTTGCAATCACTGATCTTCAAGGCTAACCATTTCTTCTTTGGCATACTCAAGCAAGGCTGCACTATATTGAGAGTAAGCACGTCGGAAAGGATGATGAGAATATTGGGGCCACTAAATGATTAATCACTTTCCTTCTAAAATGGCTCAAGAACCATAAGGATGGAGCTTGATATAAGTACAACATTAAAATTGGTTTTTCTCCTCTCTTCCTTACCATCTCCTCCTATAGAAATCTTAAGGTTTTTTTTCAGATTTAGCACAACCCTCAACCATCTTTGAACAAAGCCTCTCTCTCAAAGAAGTAAATTGTCTCACAAAAAAGGCTGGAGATTTTTACCTACATGGTAGATTAAAAAGAAAAGAATATATTTTGTGGAGCACACCAGTAAAGTTTCTTGACCTATGGCAACAGTGATAACAGTACCCTGAGAAAGGGGGTAAGCACTATGGTAATGGGAAAGAGGACTGGGTGGGAGCCTCTAATGAGGACAAGAATGAGTATGGTAAAACCTATTCTTTTCAGGTGAGATGTTATTGAAATGTTATTAATAATCAGCATAGACCATTTTTAGGACAAGTTAGATTTAAATTGAGTATTTTGCCTTCCATTAATGAGTGACCTTAGTTAAGCTGTTCTGTCTTTCCTGGGTTCCTGTTCAGTTGTTTACCACCTACCATATAGATTTTACTGAATATGCTGATTAAATAAGATTTCCATTCTTTCCTAGTAGTGTATCACATGGTTGTTATATTTTTATTTATTTCTTTCTTGTTCACAATTAAGTTTATTTTAGGCCCTGATGCATTTCTTCTAAATCTAGGACACTTGAACCCTATCTGAGTAGCTGCTGAAATCACTTGAAGATGTAAGTTCTTAGCCTTGGTGTCTTGTACATAGAAGCATCTAACTCTTTGACCCAAATTATATATCATTAATTTATGAGTAAGCCTCACATTTTAAAAGTGTTTTCTCATATATTTACCTTACTTGAGCCTCATAACCAAGTCTGTATCCCAGTCTTATAAAGAGACATCAAAACTTAATGGCTATATAGCTAATAACCAGCCAAGTAGGGAGAGGAACCTAGTCCCCCCTCACTCTCAGTTCAAGTCTCTCCACTGCCCTATTTAGACTGTCTTCCCTCTTGATTAATAGAAGGCACTGATGTACAGGGACAGGTAGTAAGGAGCCAAAGTCTAACTGATGGAGGACCTTTTTTCATGACATATTGCACAACACCTAATTCTTAGGCATCTGTGCTGTTTAAAGCAATTTTTCAAAATAAAACACTATATTTTAAAACTGCCCACAAACTGGAAGCAGCAGAAACAGCTGTCATTAGGAGTTGGCCATAGTTACTGCATAGACTTCTGGTGATTCTTTAATAAAAATTTTTTTAGTACCATTTTATCACTTGTCAGCCTTCTGTTTTGAGATTTCTCTTTTAAGTTCTCGTTTTACTCAGAATTACTGCCAAAATATAATTAATACATTTAAAGTATATATGCATATTTCCTTTGCTTTTTCTATGTTTTAAATAACAAATGTGATTGTGTTTTCGGTTCCATAAAAATATGGTATTTATTTTAAACTTCTTCCAATGAAATAAAGTGAAGTGTGATAATGTTGTTCCACATTCTCTATTTCACACACCCAAATCAACACTGAATTTAGCATTTCGTTTTAGACTTTCTTATTTCTGCAGTGTAATTGCCACTAGTTATCAAGTCCTCCCCTTTAATTTAATGGAGTACTGGTCTAGTGTTGTAGCTGGGAATCATCAGTAACAGGACAGTCGACAGAATCATTATTTGGAAATGGTGAGAAACTGAGGTGCAGATTTCTACCCTGAAATTTACTAGCAGCATATGGGACCTGCCCACAGAATTCAATATGTCTAAACCTCACTTTCCTCACCTACAAATGGAAATGCTAATACTTTCTTATCGTGAAGATTACATGACATGTGTAAACTCACCTTCTAGCACTTAGCTAGTCATAGGCACACAAGTGTTTATTGAGTCTGAATTGATATCTCTTTGTTTCATGAGTTTATTATAGTTTTGTTAAAGTTTCATCTGTACAACAAGTAATAATTTGAAAGAATGCAAAGCGACATGTCTTCTACTTTTTTTCCTTAGTGCTTTTGGGCTATTAGTGTGTATACTCCAGTCCCCAGGGACTGTGATATTATCCACTATCCAAATATATGAATAGATGACATAGGATGATAACGGTCTCTCCCATAGACAGACTTCTGCAGGCTGGCTGTGCTCCTTTCCCAAGCCTGCCTGACCAGATTTAAGGACCTGTACACTCCCAGCATTTATTTCTCAGTTTTAATCTGCTATTTAATCTATGGAGACACCTTTTCTATTCCACATGTTAAAGATAACAGTGAATCTAACTTACTGAAGTATCAGCCTGTTAATTCGTGGTGGCAAAGTATTGGAGGCAGCCTAAACACTCATCAGTAGGGGAACTGGTTCAATAAATTGTGGCATATCCACATAACAAAATACTCTATGACCATTTAAAAGAATTTCAAATGTTGATTTGGAACGCTGTTGGCATTGCTAGTAAGGAAAAGATAAGCTTTCTGTGGCACCTACTTGAGAATCGAGAGCCCGTGAGAGCACTACTTCTGGGGGTGCAGTGTTTTCTTTTGCTCTACTGAAGAGGCCTCTTTGTGAATATAGGTCAGTCTGTCTTGATTATCAGACTTGTACATCTTTGTCAGTTTTGAGAGCTGTTTTTTTATTTTTATTTTTCCCACAACCCAGGACACAGTATTGTCTGTGTGCAAATACTGTGAAATCCTCAGGTTTGTGCTTTTCTGTTGTCCTTGCTTTGAGATAATGATCCTGGCCTTAGGACATATGGTCAGTTTTTGCTATTGTGTCTTTTTTCCTTCATAGACTCCAAGTTCTTAGAGAGCAGGCACTTTGACGTAGTGTCCAGCACAATACCCAACATATAATAGGCCCTTAATAACTATTAAGGAACTGTTTTTCCCTTACGGTTAAAGGATACAATTATAGTTCTAAGCAGTATCCTTCAATTCTAACCCTGATTTGTTAGCTGTCCATGAATTTGGTTCCTGACATTCTTCCTTTCTTTGCCTTTCCTAATCATGCCAACCTCATGTCATGTATAGAGCTTTGAAGAATCTGACTTGAGCAAGTGGAGAGATTAGGGAGGTGGCATTTGAAAGGAGAACAGCCAGTTCCCCAGACAGCTTCATTGATCCCACCATATGGGTCTTGTATGCTCCTCTTGGCTCCACAGACAGGCTGAGATGTGTGCCTGTGGCCCACCCTCCCTGTCATCAGGTTACCTGTAATGTAAGACTTCCAGAATAAGGCTGCCAGCTCTGCAGAAACGTAACACAAGCCAGCCCACTGCATGGCTCACTGGAATCTTGGGACTCCTGAGGATAGCTCATCAAAGGGCATGATGTACAGACAAACTTTTCAATGGTGAAAATGATTTACCAGCTTCCTTTCACAAAGGAAACACTTCTCAAAGTTGGAGCCTTTAATCGAAGCTTGAGCTGGTCTGAAAATTGAGTGGCTGTTAGATTCATTGATGAAAGTTGTGAGAGAAGTCAGTAAGTAGACTTGCTCCTGAGACATTTGTTAATTATAACAAGGTTATTTTCACTTCTTGCTATAGCTGTCCTGCAAATCTCCCAAGACACATGTAGAAGTGCCTTTCTGTGTCCCTCTCATGATGAATAACATTAAGCATATTCACTTATTATCCAAGATATTTCTTAGTTCAGAATATTGAGGAGGAATATCATACATAAAGTACCAGGAGATTTTTGGTGATGGTTCGTGTTATTTACTTAACTCTGTGTTTTGGATTTATGAATGAATTTCCATTTTAAGAGATGCTGCAGAGGTGATGTCCCCAGTTCAGGCCAGAAGAACTTAATCAGCATGTTTGCCCTAATTCATTTAGATAGATTCTAGGTTAAGCCAGTTTCACCAAATCTAATGTTTATGCTTCCCCACACTATTCAACAAGTGGTTTGTTGAATGCATTTTAGAGTTTCTATTTAAAAGAAAAAAAAAGTATATTGATTTATTGCATCTGTTACAAGAAGTGACTGTTTACCAAAACCTAAATAGCAAATTTAAACAAAGTTGGATTTTCTTTTTTTGTTACAAAAGATTAATAGCAAATACTTATTTTTTTTTCTTCTTGTTCTTTCTCCTACTCTTCCTCTTCTTCCTTCATCCTTTCCATTCTCTTTTTTCTCTTCCTTCTTTACTCTGTTTTCATTAGTAGTGGTCAGTTTGGCATCATAGATATTACCGGCCACCCAGTATCTTGTTTTTTCACTATAGCTTTACTTTCCCAGAATGGTGGAATTAATATGGGAAATAAATCAATCACTGTGGACATTTCCATCAAGAACAAGAATCTGATCATCAGACCATTTTTGTTCAGCAAATCACTTGAGAAGTAAGGAGACAATAAAGATGAATCAAATGATGAGAACAGGAATGGGCACTGAGATTTAAAGGGCTTCAAATCACTTTTTTCAGCCCACTAACTGATGGCTTACTTTTAATTGGTACATAGAGAGTGTGCAGGAACAAAAACCATCTGAAAATTGAGGTATAAACAAAGAATAATGTCATAAGAATTTTAATGACTCCAGAAAAACCGTATATCATTAAGTTCTGCAAGACATCCCTTAAAATTAGCTCTGAATAATGTGTGCCATTTACTGTGGGATTGTTGCTTTTGGTGCATTCCCACGTATGAGCTTTGCACCTTTTTCTGTTTGCCTCCCCCAAAATTTGCCATTTTCATAGTGTAACCAAGTCTTGCAATATTTCTCACCCCTTCTGGTGGAGAAGGGCAGATGTATTTCTCTCAGGTAAGGTATTTACCAATCAGCTATAATGTCATGAGTAAAAGTAACTGCATATAAAATAAATCCTCATAGGTTTTGTTTTGTTTTGTTTTGTTTTGTTTTTTAATCTTCAGCAGTTAGTATGTCTACTCAGGCCACTGGGACCAGAAGGTTACTTGAGATAACATAGCTTTCTGCTCAACAACTTCCAATTCTTTGGGATTAAAGAAAAGTTTATTATAAAATAGAAAGGTAAATGTTAGACTCTTTGAAGCCCTGCAGATGTTTTGTAGACATGGAATGGTTTTTAGAATGAGGGGTCCTGTAATTAGGCACACGGAGCCTAAAGATAATGATCTTAGCAGCCATCTCTCCCATGGATCTTAATGATTACCACCCTTTCATCAGCTTCCCTTCAGCTGAAATTTAAAAGAAAATTCATGGAGCTAGAAACCCTAGGTCTAATTTATTGTGAGTTAAGTTAGGGAAGAATTCTCACTTTACAAATAGAGTGAACCTTCTCATTTTAGTTTTAATCTCATAATGAAAACTCATGATTTCTTAGTGGGAAAAAAACAGCAGTACAATTTGCCACCTTATTATTATATTAGGAAGGTCTGAAGAACTTTGAACAGCATTTCTAACTGTTTTACACAGAATTAATACTGAATTGTCAAGTTCATCAAACGTGTTTCTTCATGGATTACTCATTTAGTTTTTATTTTTGTTTTACTTTTTTATGCTGTTTAACCAGTATAATCTGCAGTAAATCTTGTGAAAATGTGACAAATAAGATGAGGACACCATTTCAAAAGATTTTCTTTGAGTAGTTTTCAAATTATATTAAATAAGAAGAATAATGATTACTGAAGAATCCTCATTTGAATTTGAGAAGTCATCTGACAGGAAGAGTGTGGCTCATGAAGTAGATTAGAACACAAGACTCAGGAGGACAACTTTTATGTACTAACAAGCTATGTGATCTGGGGCAAGTCACTCAGTCTTTGCCTGTCTAAATGGGTATTGTAATACAACAGGTCCCTGAACAACGTCATTTTGTTCAAAGTCATTTCATTACAATATTCGTATGATGCCATTGGAACTTAACTCTTGCTCATATCAATGAGCCTATGGTAAGACTGGTTTTGTTATATGTCATTTCACTGCAGTTCCAAGAACCTGTTGATGATGATGATAAGGGAGGACTTACTGTATTTACTTGGCAGGATTCCTATGAGGCTTAAAGTTTATGAAGTACTTTGGGAGCCTGAGAAATGAAGCTCGAAAAACATGTTATTATCTTTTCTGGGATTTTTATTTTTAGATTTACATGCATAAATACGTGAATACTGGATCATTTTCTATGCATACAACTCAGGCAGTTTTCTAAGCTTTCCTATTTATAAGGAGACATTAAATGAAACAATATTGATATATAAGTCCTGGGAAATAAATATGAGATGAAAATATATAATATGTTGTATCCACATCTAGGTATGTTTAAATGTAAAATAATTTTTTGTTATAAATTATTTAAATGGGTCCTGTAACTGTTAGTTACTTTTTTTCTTAGAGTCTCAGTGTTTTATTGGTAACATTTCAGGAAACCAGTAATAAAGTTGAATCATGATCATTTTGATTGGTTCATGAGAGGAAAATTTACTTAAAAAAATGCAAAATAAATATGCATTTTTATATAAATAAAATGTTACTCCAGTTGAGTAACAAAACAGTTAATTTACAATAATTATACTTTGGGCTAGAAAGATATTCTTTCTATCTTCCCTTTCCCTTACTTTTTCCTCTTATCTTATGTTTGAGATTTTCACATTCATGAATAGAGAGCCCCGATATTAAATAATATAAATTGCCTCTACTGTTTTATTTTTTTACTATTTTATGTTCTTGGAAAAGTAAATTTTATTTTCCCACAAGAACAATGTTGTAATTGCAGATTACATTTCTGACCAAGGGATTGTCATCAAGTAAGTCATAAAAGCAAACTCTGACTATAAGTCACTATAATTTAAAATAGCAAAATGTTTCTCATAGCCCTATAAAATTTGCTTAAGTATCTGTATGCTTTGACATATGTGTATTAAGTTTACTTAAACATAATCTTAACAGTTTTTATAAACTTATCTAAAACTGATATGCTATTATAATTAACATTTTAATTAACATTTTGCCATACCAGAATTTTGATGCATTTGATGTATAATAATTTTATGTTTCTCAAAATTTTCTCTAGGGAAATTAGAATAAATACTTACACAACTTATACTTATTCCTGTTGCTAAGAATGATGCTAGGAAGAAAATTTATAGTACAGACCACTTTTTAAGAGATTGAATCAATTTTGGTATTGCTTATAATTTTAGTTACTAAGAAAAGAAAAACTGGATATTATTGAATTTGAAAATAATAAGTTTTGTGTGTACCTGCCATCATACTCTCTAAGTAGTTGTCTTGAGAAAAGAAACCACCCCCTAAGTCAGCTGATTTGAGAAGGGCTGGGAGTGCCAATGAAGAGAATTCTGTTCCTATGCCTTGGTGATAGTGAATATTTAAGAATATGAGATTTGTATTAGATACAGGGTTGATGCTTGCCATTAAACATTATCTAAGTTTATCACCTACACCCTCTTCTAATCTTTCTTTACAAAACCATAGGATGAATGGGTAGGGCTTTTGGAAAATGATGTTTAGTCGATAATCAGATAAAGCAAATTGACCAACAGATAAAATAGAAGGTATTTTTATAATAAAATTTTGGAACAACATTTTCTATACTTCCACAGTTAGAATGGATGTGCAGAAAATATATTCTATTGTGGTAATTAATAATTTCTTCTTGAACTAACCCATATTCTCGTGTCTAGAATGTATTGAAGTTAAGAGTACAAATAAATGCACATTGCTTTAAGATGCTTGACCTAACTTTATTCCTTTTGAATTTAGGAAGATACTTGGCAAATAACTATTTTAATCAATCCTTTTAAAATAAAGTCATCAACCTCTAAGAGTTTGACTCATAGTCTTATGTTCTTTCATAATACTCAAAGGTAATGGATTATATTTTACATTATCTTCAAAGACTACAGTTTACACTTTTGTACATAAATGTAGATTTGGCATATATTTATGTTTTGTGCCTGAGAATCATCATATAATTAAAAAAAAAAAAAACATTAGCTCACCTGTGCACTTTTATGGTGTAAGATTAGAATGGCAGCTGATGAGGAACTTGAGGTCTAGGGAAAGGAAGGTGTTTTGTTTTACTTAGCAGCAGAACCATAAAGAAATATAGACTTTTTTCTAGTGTAGTTTCCTACTCAAGAAGCAATTAAATGCAAAGCTATTTGTATAAGTTTCTATTTTGTATTCATATTTCTTAATAGATTTCTTGTCTAACACTCCATGGTTTTCAGTTTCTTTACACACACACTGTAGACATAGGTTAACAGATAAAAGAAATGAGAACAACTTTCTTTTAAGTTTTATAAGTTTAATAATCATCTTAAATACTTTAGGACTAGGAGTGAGAATAGGAAGAGGATAATCAAAAGAAGAGAGAGGGAAAGTGAAATAGTTTGTTAGAAAATGGTGAGTGAATCTTTCTCTAATGTGCACACTTTAAATATGTAAGTTAGGTATTTTCTAAGATACTTTTATAGCTCTGACACAGGATGTTTTCATTGTATGAACTTTAATTTTGAGGAAAAGAGCCAAACCAGTCAAATTCAGTCAAGAATCTTCACTGCTTTAATTACTACCTTCTATAGTTTACTGCTTCAAGTATAAGAATATGTTCTTATTCAGTTGTCTTAGGAGGATTGACCAAACTATTTCAGGAAAGGAGAGGAGAGGTGACTTTTTACTTTCTTTTGCCTAGAAAGTCTTGTTCCTTTTCAAGAACTGTGCTTTTTATCCCTCAAAAAAATATATCCTATACTAGATGGTCTTATTCAATGAACATGATAAATGTGTCATTCTATATGCTTTCTTAAAAGTCTTCAGAATTTTCAAGAAGTAGTGTCTCCATAATTATCTGGCAGTATTTTAGTGAAATAAAGATAAGCAATAAAAATTTAAGGCCTCTTTCCTTATTTAGTAATGATGGTTTTATTCTGGAAGGTGTGGAGCTAAACTCTAGTGCCATAACGTAACCGAAGCAGTATTTTCATGTAGAAGCATTTTTTGTCTGTTTGTTCTAAATGTTCTTTAGAAGTATTATTTTATTAGAACTACTTTAAATCTAAGTTTCCCTTCCCACGAATTCATAGCATAACCCACCTCACAGAGCTTAGGTTTGATTCTGTTTGCCTATGTACAGTGAGTATCAACATGTACTATAAAGAAATGACCAGAACTACTTGGATGTCTTTTGTCACTGGTCTCTATGTAGAGTCAATCATGCTTACTATATGGAGAACAAATACTTAAGAACAAAGTAAATTACAAGGGAGGAATTAGAATGGATATGTTTTGCCTGGCTGCTACCCACACTGTTATATGAACAGTGAGAGAGGTTACATCCTTCTAAGACTTGCTTGTAAGCATTTCCAACCTAACAGATTTTTCTTTTTTCAAACAGTTTGAAATTTGTTTTGAAGTTGTCACTGGGCATATGGTTATGGGGCATAGATTAGCTCCTAATTTATTGCTTTCTTAATTTATTTGACATTGGAATTTTAGACTTCAGAAACAGGCAATTTAATACTTTGAAACATTTAAGCAGACTAGGGAATGATCTTTTTTTTCATAAATTCCTGAATTAATATAAAAATATTTTTTCAAGTGCTAAATTATAATGAGATGTGATATAAAGCATATAGTCTGGTAAAACATGAGTGATAATTTTCAGTGTATCTTTTTTAGTTATTTTGCAGGACTGTAAGTTATATTGTGACTATCTTAGTGTTTAGCCCTCCAGCATATCCTTGCCTCTTCCTGAAAGCAGAGACTGTGGCTCTTTTACTAAAGGACAAACAAAAGTGCCTAAGGAAGCAGGATGATGAGTGGAAAGAATTCAAGCTTTGTGGTCAGATAGACCTGGGGTTGAATTCCACCTCTCTCTATTTTTGTGGCCTTGGGCAAGACATTGTCTGTAGGAAAGCTTCTAAATGAGCTAATACATCTTCCGGCAGTAATATTATTGGTAGGATTGAATATAATGAATGTGAAATGCCTCACACAATGTCTGGTAGATGGTGATTTTTATTAAGCTGGATCATATTTAGGAATTAGAATTTACACTAAACCTGCCCCAACTCAGAGTCATCAGGAGCAGTAACAGGGTTATCCTTTTTATGGAATAAATCTATCTTCTTGTGCCCAGCCTTCCACTATGTGGAGGAGCTGATATATTAGGACAGTACTTTAACACTTTTGTCATACTATAACCATGCTACCCTGAACAAGCCCAATCCTGACTGATCTTGGAAGCTAAGCAGGGTCAGGCCTAGTTAGTACTTGGATGGGAGACCACCTAGGAAGACCAGGTGCTGTAGGCATAAAAAAAAAAAATAAGGGATCGTAAGCAGACAAGGTCATTGCAGTCTGTGAGTTCAACCAAAGCTTGCCTCACCTAAAAAATAAAATGAATGTCTACTTTGGATGTCCTGAGGGTATACACTGTAGTGTTCAATGGAAGACATATTTTTTTCTATAACATTACATTAGCTCAGTTTTTCATTTTATTATAAATATATTGATTAAATATAAATGTTTCCTCCCCTCATTTCAAAAATGTCTTTAAAAGTGAAGTTCCAGGAAGATGAGTAATATTTATCTCATGGCTTTGAGTTACACTCAGGCACACTGTAATGTATACTTCTGATGCACAAATGCCTCAAACAATTTTTTAAGAAGAGCAATTTTGAGACAAATTAGTGTGATCTGGGTGAGATCACTGGGTGAGGGGTATTTATTTATTACAGCCACAACCCAAAAAAGACTAAGACCCAAGCTATGAAATTATGCTATTGTTAATCAGAACTTCTTATTTATTGCCAGCTTCCTTGAAACTAGCCGCATCCTAGTCTTGTTTGGAGAGCCCCAGAGGGTGCAATTATCACAAGAGAGGGTAAGTCACAAGGAGGCAGATTCCAGCTCAAAACGAGAAACAGCCAGCATTCTCTAGGGATAGGCTGCACTGCCACAAGTTGTAGTGAGCGTTTGGCTACTAGAAAGAGTGAAAGTAGAGGCAGGCAAGACCCTTGACTCAGGTTTTAGATGAGTGAATGAATTCTGAAGTTCCCTTTGAATTGTAAATTCTGTGCATCCAGAAGAAAAGTTTTTATGGCTGGAAAGAAAGAGGAGGACAATTAACCTACTTTGTGTCAGGAGGTCAGTTATGTGTGGAATAGAGTAGACTTTCCAGACTGGTAAACTGGTAGTAGGAACAGATGAAATAAAAATGCAAAGGCAAGCCTGCTATGCTCTTTCCAGGACAGTGACTCTGCTTTTCTGCCTGGAGTTATAGTCTTATAGGAAACTGTAGAAAATGAGGCTCAAAAGACAGGATGGGGCCAGCCAATGTCAAGTCATTTGGACTATATCCCATGCATGGACTGTGTGCTGACACTGAATACTTTTTTAGCAAAGGAATTATCATGCTCAAATCTGTATATTAAGCCAATTAATCCAGTAGTCTATGGATGTTAGTTGGAGAGACAACAGAGTAAGAGAAGCAGTTTGGAAAATGCAGGAGTGCGGTAGTGCAGACACAAGATGATGAGGCTGAACACTCACTCAATTATGTAGTGTGCTCAATAGGCAAAGGACAGAAATGGGACAAGGCAAGTATCAGTTGCTGAAATCATTGCTTCCAGGGACTGCACAGGAGGTAGAGAGGGGGTTTAGAGAGCCAGGGAAGGAGCTGAAATGAGCAACTGTCTTACTAGAGAAGATCTATTAGTAAAGAGTTGACAGCCATTTTCTAACTGGGACCTTTACAAATCATTTAGCCTCACTGGAGCCTCAGTTTTCTCATCTTTAAAAGGGAGATAGTGATGCCTACTGAGCAGGGTTGTTGTGAGTTTCAAATGGGATAACAAATGGAGAGTGCTCTGTAAACTCAGAAGTCTGTCCCTGTGCAAATTGCTACTGTTGCCTTGGGACAGAGAAGGCAGGTAAGGGTTGGTGTTTCCTGTCTTGCAAAATTAGCATCCACATTTTTTCACCTGGGGTCCAAGCCTAATGTTCTGGTTTAGTGGGATGATTCATATCCAACCTATTTCAAAACTTCCTACCACATTCTCTCACCTCTGGTAATAAAAGCAACAAGCGTATTAGCTCCCAAACACTTGACCCTTCTGCCTTTCCTCTCCCCCTGAGGAGAAACACAAGTAATCTGCAGAACAGAATTCACACTCTTCTCCTGGACTGACTGGAATGGCTGGCTGTGACAGATAAAAACCTTTTTTTTTTTTTTTTTCAAGTCTCTTCTAATCGGTGTGTGTTGTAGTTGCTTCCCTAGGGAGACCGTTATTTTCTCATTAGGGTGGCTGCCGTCACACAGATAACATTGCTGCCCCTCTTTTTATTTAAAATATTGAATCATAGACACAGTAACATCTGTGCCTAGGTCATAAGCCATCACTCCAGGGACTGATTCTCCCCTTGAAGCAAGGTGAGAGGAGAAGCCCTTGTCAGAATTCTCATGACTGAATCACTCCCATGAGCTAATGTCTCCAGTCTTATGAGTCAGTGCTGGCCCAGGCATCCGTCTTGTAAGAAAAATGAAGGCACAGTTAGACTCCCTTAGCATCATGAGTCTGCGCAGAGGGAGGGCAGTCATCAGATAGTGGCATTTTGGAATCAGATAGTTGGTTCTTCTCTGTCAGGATGTATGATGAGCATAAGAGTTTCCTTAAGAGTTAATAACAATATTTCTAAAACACTGTTATTTTGTGCATGTTTTGTTTTCCTTTAGGCAGAGTAGATGAAATGATGTGTTTGGGAGATGAATGTTCTTGTAATAGGCAAGATGTAGCTTGCAGGAGAACATCTGTAACCAACCCATTCTGCATAAGATAGGGTCAAGACATCTTTGTGTTTTAGTACCTGTTTAAGCATGTCTAATTTTTAAGATATATAAAGTTTTAGAAGAGTCTCTTTAAAATGTTATTTCTTCATATAAGTATATGCATTAGATAGCCTGGTAGCTAATATGTATATTTTTATGGTGTGTAACCTAGTGGTAAAAAAAAAAATAAGAAAAAAAGTCAACATGAAGTGTATATAAATATTAGGAATATCAGGAGTAATTCATGAATACACTTATTAATCTAACAATAGGCAAAAAGAAATTGTGCTTTCCAAATTCTTAAATGTGATAAAGATGTTGTGCAAAGGATAACAAGAGAAGTACCTGGATATTTGCCACCAGGTACTCAGAGGTCTTCCTCAAAACTTGACCAAAAAGAACATCACAGAAGGGAGACAGAAATGTGAGGGAGAATAAGGTTGGATATTATCAATATCAATTCAACAACGGCATTTTTAATTGTCTCTACCCCTATCTGCCCTTTGTCTTTAATATATATATATATATATATATATATATATATATATATATATATATATATATATAATAGAAACTATTCTGAGGAAGAGATAGTGAGAAGTCTACTGGAGTTTTTTTCTTGTTTATTTTATAGCTATTACTTATGCATCTTCTTAAATCTAAGTGCTTTAAAAAGTAGAGATATTTTATGGCAGTGATCTACTTCTGGACATCTCTGGGTATGTGCTATAATGCAGTAGTCCCCAACCTTTTCGGCACCAGGCACTGGTGCCCCTACGAGAATCTAATGCCTGATGATCTCAGGTGGAGCTGAGGCGGGGATGCTAGCGCTGGAGAGCGAATGCAAATACAGATGAAGTGTCACTCCTGCTGCATGGCTCAGGAGTTGGAGTTGGGGACCCCAGCTATAATGTACAACAAACATTCAGAGTTCATAAGAAGGACTGATATTCTCCACTACCCCTGCAGCTCCTCCTGTCTTCGCCTCCTCTTTCCCCTTCTTGCTTCTTTTTTGTTCTGTCAGGGACATGAGCTAAGTGGAGAAAAGGCAAAGAAAGCAAGAAAAGCATAGGAAATGGTAAGAAAAATTGTAAGGAAGCTTCCAAACTTAAAAGTTTAGTGGTTCTTTTAAATAAAATGAATCTTTTGCATTTTTAAAAGGGAAGCTAGTGTAACAGAAGTTTTCTTGCCCGTAAAGCCAAATCATTTATGTTTTCTGAGGCATTTATAAGATCTGTATTCAGTGAAGAAAGTGGAGTCCTCTGTCTTGGAAAATTCAGAAGCATTTTAATGAATCTGGGTTGATTGTATTTTATCAGTTTCATGTAAAAGGTATTAGTTCACATTCAGAAACTCTATTTCCCTTTTGTTCATATAGACTTTAAAAATGATTTTATGGACACCGAAATGCTAACAATTTGTCTCTCTAGAAAGTAAGACTATGCATATTTTTCATTTTAACTATTTTTTATTGTTCTATTTTTAACTTTTCTTGCCATTTCAAGATGCATACAGTTTTTTTTGAGGGAAATATTAATAAAATAGAGTATTAGTAAAGAACTACCTCAGTAAAAAGATATGGAGAATTGTTTCTAAATACCAGCTAAGTAGGGGAACTCAGTAATTACATCAAGAAAGAATACATCAAAATGGTTTTCTAAAAATTAGAAATATTTCATCTTTTCAGAAACTTCAGGATTACTATCAACCCAAACTAGGATGACTGAGTATACACTTATCATGGCTCTCATAAGATTTCCCCAACAGGTGGTTTGTATGTTTTGTATTATATGCGTGTGTACACATATCCCTCCATGCCTTTGTTGAAGCTAAGTTGAAGACCCCTTTTCATTTGGTCTCAGTTGATAGAATTTACTGAACCATGCACCTTTAGTTTCAAAGTACATTTCTTGAGCACCAGAAGTTGCACTTTGAAAGAAAATAGACGTAACTCCACAGTTTACTAGTTGGGGTGACTAAGCAAGTGACCAGAACCCTTTCAGACTCAATTTCCAACTCTTTCAGGGTAAATAGTCACTGTACCAAATTATTGAGAGTGCAGTGTGTGAAACTTGTAGTCACTGAGCAGGCCCTTAATAAATCATGCCAGTTACTATTGCAGCTAGATAGTGTAAGGAAATTATATTATAGGTATGTTACTCTTCTTCAAAGAGCTCGCTATCTATCAGGGCAAACTGATAAACAGCTGTAATTCAGTGTGACAGCTGCTATAATCTGTCTGGAATGTCCCCCTACCCTCCACCCTCCTTATCTTCCAGGCAGACTCAGACTCATCCTTTAAAAATCACTGGAAGCCTTAATTGTAGATGAAGTCTTTCCTTGTCGCCCCTTAGCCCCAACACACTCATACTTTCTCAGGAGTTCCTTCTCTCAATTTCATTACTCTCTGTACATATATTCAGAATCAGAGTACATGGCCTGTCTCACTATTGCCCTGTGATTTGAGGCAGAAGCTTTATCTTTTCATCTCTCTGTCTTAGTGCTGGAACATATAATGGTTCTCAACAAATATTTGTCAAATAATATGGCTTGTCTGAACAAAATGTGATGCAGCACAAAAAACAAACAAACAAAAAACAACAACAAAACACACTGATTTACCCAGCTTCACAGGAAACTTGACACTTAAACTTGGTTCTCTGAAGATGGGGAAAAAGAGAAAGGACATTCTGGTTAGAGAATCCAGGTGAGGAAAAGTATGGAGACATAAACATGTTGTGTAAATGTAGGAGTAGGAAACAGTGTCAGATGCCTAGACCACCCAGTGCTTGTTAGAACAGGAAAGGAGCAGAAAATGAGCTGGAGAGAAGTCCATAGAGCTAGACTAAGAAGGACTCAAAATCATCCTAAGGAGTTTGGCTCTAATCTTGCAGGCACTGAGAAGACATGGAAAGACTTTGAGTAGGAGGGATGATATCATATTCTACTGGAGCAAGGTAACTGGCAGCAGTGTGGAGGTAGGAAGACTAAAGCCAAGGAAGCTGATTGGGAAGCTGTTGCAATAATTCAGATAAGAGTTAAGAGCAAAGAGAAATGGAGGTGACTGTGGGGTCAGGAGTCAATTTGCAGTCTATGTTTTAGAGTGAGAAACCCACTTTCCATAATTGGAATTGTTTTGTATCATTCTACCATAGTATCATTTCCTACGCAGTTGTTTTAGAACTGCATCTTATCAGTACTGTGGTATCAAACAAGTCAAATGATATATTCTTTAAATGTTTGGGAGTTTGGGGTTCAATTCTTTACTTTCTTTTCTTAGGATTAGTCTTGGCTGTTTATCCTGCTGCTTTGTGTGTGAGAGGACTGATATGACTGTTGTTCTCCAGATAAAGGAACACTTTCTGTACTCTCTGGCTCTGTCTTATATTGGAAATGTCAGGAGTTGGGTGGGGAAATGTCAGAAGTTTTATTGAGTGAAGAAGGAAGAACTGGCCAGGGAGCCAGTGACTGCCTTGATGGCTTTGGCCAGGCCATTCTGCTGCTTTGGGCTTCAGTTTTCTCGTCTATGAAAGAAATGTATTGGACTAAATCCTTAGGCCTTCTTCCTGTTTCTTCTCCGACACATACAGTTAACATTTTTGGCCTTTTATTGAATGAAAATAATATTTCTAAAAGTGGCTCAAAGAAAATGGAAGAATCTTTTACTAGGCATTACAAAATATGCCAGTAAAAAAGTAGCAATGCTACTTTATAAAATCAGTTAACTAGAAAAATGATTTGTGTTTTGACCTATGGTTGATCCTGAGTGAATATTCAGTGAATTCATTTATAAAATCTTTTCATTCCTTTTTGCTCAACATTAAGAGATTATGAATTTTTACAAAGAATATTTACTATTAATAAACCATTTTTGTTTTTTCTGGTACCCAAAGAAGGATTCAAAATGCTTGACAGATATCATATTTCTAAATCTAGTTATAGGAACTGGACCAAGAGAGAAAACTATGAAAACCTGCTTAGAGATTCATATGAAAAGAGGAATCAGGAAATCAATTAAATGTTTCTGCTTTAGTGCCTGGAACATGCTATTTCTGAGAAGTATGCTATGGGGATTGGTCTAATTGATACTAAATATAATATGATTAAGAACTTTAAGCATTTATTTTGAAAGCTAGATTCACGCAAACAAGGTAGAATCTGACTACCATTTGTAGAGAATGTGCTCCCCCTTGCCTCTACCTAATTATCTGACCCAGATATTAAGGGAGGGAATGGAAGAGCTAGAGAAGTGTGCATGCATTATTTTAAAGCTATAACTAGACAGTATTTGGAACAACTTCCTTGAAAAATGTTTCATTATAGTTCTGAATTCAATGTCAGTGATTTTTATTCTGCTCTAACAATTTTCTACAAATATCTGTCCTTTTAATCCTTTAATTAGCAAACCAAAATGTAACCTTAACTTTTTTCAACCAAGATAAACTATTTTTTCTGGGGTAAATTTGTATTTATTTCACAGACGTCTGTCTTTATACATTTTAGGTGTTTTTAATATTGGTTAAGTATTAGCTACACTGTGAACCTTCATTTTCTCGGACCCTAGAAAGAAAAGCAAGTAGACATTTACGAGGATTAAGTAAAACGGAAGAGTGGGCTTCGGTTAGAAAGTATTAAACTATTGTTGACACAAAGACAGTTCAGCATATCTGGAGTTCAGTTTTAAATCTGACAAAGAATTTGGGTGGTGAACAAAGCTAGACCTTTATAAAGTGTAGTTAAGAGCCACCCTTTTAACAGTCTGCCACAGTTCCTGATACAAAGGATTGATAACTTCTGGATTTGAAAAACAAAACAAAAAACCATCTAAATTTTTATTTGATTTACTGTAACTCCCATTTTTGTGGCAAGGGCTAGGGACAAAGTTCATTTTACCAAATAAAAAAATATTCTGAAACCATCTAGAAATTGCATGTCAGCATTCATTTTATTTGAGTGAAAAGCTTCAGTTTAGTAACAAGAGTTGAAAACATTGGCATCATTCCTGTTTATAATAATAGGTTTGTATCACAGACCTCAATAATACATTTGGTAATCTCAAGTATAGTTTTCCTTTTACTTATTTTAAATGTGTCATTTCCCCTTACATAACATGCAGTTATGTTGTTCTTGTTTTATGATGCTTACCACTTAAGTGAAAGATGGATAAGGTAGGGTCCCTCTCTAGAACTGCATAGCCGTTTGGGAGACCTATAATTATAATAAAAGATAAATTAATGTATATCACAAGAAAAAAAAATAAAAGCAAGTTTTCTCTGCGGCTTTGAAGAAGTAAGAGTATGTGACCATTCAGTAAATGTTGTTGGAAGAAAGAAGTAAATGTAAAAGTGGAATAAGCATCACATACAAGGTCTGGAGCAATTGAAACAGAAAACAGACATGTAGAATTCGGTATGTTTAAAACCTTATGTAAAATTGTCCCTCTGCAGTACTAGGGAAATGGGAAAGAAAAAAAAAGAAAGTTCCTGTACCAGCTTTTTCTGAATGAGATGGCCAGAAGTCCCAACTCAGAGGAGCAGCCTGTTTCTCTTCTCTGAACGGTATCCTCTTTCAGTGCCAATGCTGCCAACTTCCCCTGAAATGAAAACCGATAGGGGTTTCAGAGTCTAGTTAGGTGAGAACAGGTTTATACTACCAGTGACAATAAAAATTCTTGTAATTTTGGTGTGGAAGAGAGTTATTTAAATCTGGAGATTCTTTGGCTTCTGAGTTTTTCCTGTGCCTGTTAAATATTTCCACTTGAATTGATTAGTTATCTTTTATTATTAACTTTCCACCCAATTGATTGACTTAAATATAAATCTATTACAGAGGACAGTGTAAGTAGGCAGAAAGTTTCTCAATTCTCTTCGAGGATATTTCTTAAATTGCCATTTAAGTAATGTTTTTATTTATATGTTTGTTTTCGTTTCCACGCTATCATTTGAGCTTCACAACATTCCTAGTTCAGTGTTGTTATCCTTGTCTTCCTGTTGAGGATGGACATGTGGAAGCTCACAGGTAAAGTGAGGAGCTTGAGTCTCTAGGGTACTAGACAATGGAGTTAGGACTCTGGTTTTCTGCTCTGATATTCATTTTACAATAACGGTGCAAGTCTGTTCCTAATCTACACTGCTTGAGCTCCTCTTCCTTTCTAATCTTATTCCTCTACTACAAGAGTACTGTAATTAAAGAAGTGGTGTTTGGCTGATAAGTAGTAGGTTTTAATTTGTAGCACATAGGGCTTGCATTTTAATTTTTGTCCTGGAACTTGGTGTGCCATGAAAGCTATCATTCTCTCATTAGGAATATGAATCTTCAGATGATGTGTGCATTCAAATTTCTTCTTCTCATTGGGTATGACTAAGTGCCTGGCTAATGGAAAATATGAACGTTAGCTGAGATTTGTGTATATAGGGCTGGACAGGCTATACTAGTCTTCTTATAGTCAACCCCAGGGAGTGGCTGATGGAGGGCTGTTATATCCAAAGTGCTGAATCCAAGAAGCTTGCTCAGGGCCAACTTTCTTGAGTAAGTAGTTCAGCTCCAGTAGCTTTGGTACACCTTAGATAAAATAGCTGGAGCTAGAGACAGCTTTGCAGCTAAGGCCATAAGTTACACTAATGACATGGGAATGAAGAGCGCAATAAAAGTTGTCTGCTGCTTCCTTCATTTCCTAGTAAAACATAATGTTTGACTTAATTTTTTTTTCTGTCAGTATAGTCAATTATGCTTATTCTCCCGTGTATGGTATTATAGCAAATGATGGCCAACTCAAAATTGAGATAACGGAGATGTAATTGGGCAAGAACTCCATAAGGCACTTCACATGATAGCAATTGATTCATATAACACTTTCACAAGGGAAGTGATTAATATTCACGTTTTATAGATGCAGAGTAAAATACCTCTCTGAGCATAAGGTCACCTAGCAGATAAATCGCAGACCTATACTCCAAGTTCAGGAATGAATGACTCTTGAAAGTAGGGCCCTTCTTACTAGTAGCTTGGCCTTTGCTATTTTGTATCTGTTACTGCTTTATAGCTGTGATGTTTGCCTGCTCAAATATAAGTGCTTCTCATGGGATAAAGAGTGTAAGGGCAAAGGTGAACTGGATCTTTTCTTATTCCCTGTTGGTATACAGTAAAACGAGAATCGGATTTGCTAAGGCCCTCCCTTATTCTGGTTCCTTTACTTTGTCCCTGGGGTAGGAAAATAAGATGATCTTTCATTCAGGACAATCCCTGTATCACTCATTACTTAATTTCTGTTGCATTTCTCTGTTCTACCTAAAACAAAGTGGTTGGGGCGGGGAGGAAAGTTGTGGTGATAGTGATGGCTTAAAGAGGAAAACAGGGCAAACGAGTAAGAGCAAATAAGCCTTTCAGACCAGGATATAAATAAGTTATCTCTAGTTTTAAAAAAAAAAAGATCATGCCTTTGACTTCCCAATTGGTGATCATCTTTAGGGTTATGTAAGTGCGGTGTCTTAATAATAAGCACAACACCTCTCACCCAAAGAATGCAAAGTGCTTTGCAAACAGAACTCACAATACCTCTATGATCTAGGGACTTTTTTTAATGCCCCATTTCATAGACTGAGAGGTCAACTCAAGGAATTCTGCTCATCTGTCCACATAGATAAAATAGATCAGACTTAACATTTAAATACTAACTCCAGTTTCCTATCTCCTTACACATAGACCACACTGAAAGATTAATCTGATGTCAAAGATTGCAGTTTTCTCTAATTTCTTTTTATTAAAAAGAAAATAAATTACTTAGTAGACCTATTTGCGTAAAGGGTAGATCTGGAAACATTTGTTTTATGAAGACAATGGTACCTGTTTCCCATAAAAAAATAATAATAATAAAGAAAAAGTTAGATCCCTGCTCCACCGATTTCAAAACTAACAATTAGAAAAGGCTATTCTTTTACACCCTGCCATTTGTCTTCACATGAAGAACCATGAATGCAGTGTGGAAAATATTTTATTTTGAAAGGTGCACAGGAAAAAAACTAATTGCTATGAAGATGTATTTTTTTTCGGAACACACATATAAATTACAGGTAAAAGGAAGAAAACAAGTGAGATGTGTGTGCGCATGTGTGTATGCGTGTTGCAGATAAAAACAGATTTTGCAGGGTGAGAGACATGACGATACTTGTAAGGTATGAAGGAGACAAGACCAGAGGCGCCGGGAAGCTTGACTACTGTGGAGTGCTCAGTTGAGACTTGTCTCTGCCCCATGGCCTGCAGCGTTTATGTGGAAATTGGGGACGCTTTTACTCGTTCCAAAGCCTTACCTGATCAGACCTGCCCAGGTTTGAGTTTGGGAAAAAAGTGTTTGAAGTAAACAGGAAAATTACTCACCTTAATGATGTGTTTTACTGGCACTCACAATGCTTTGATAGTCTGACAGATTTTTTTTTTTTTTTTCCCTTAAGTTTTAGAGAGAAGAGACTTGGGGGAAATTTAATAATCTATTTGGAAAAACATTGATTCTTAGGCTTAGTCACTTGCTAGCAAGGGGAGAAAAGTAGGCTTTGTGCCATTCATACTTATGTGCTTGCTTCTAATAAAGTCTAAATCAGGAATTTTTCATTAGGGCTTTCTACTGAAAAATCAACAAAAATACAAGTCCATTTATTCTGTGTACTTTTTGCACACACGTCTCCCGATTATACTGCTGATGTTCCCACAGAACAGATTCTTCTTAATACTTTGGCTGTAGTTTCCAGAATATGTAGGTTGTTTTCATTTATTATGGTGATTAAGGACATAATCCAACTGGTTTGTTGAGAGTTTGGTGCAGCAACAGAGCAAGCACACCCTTTTCCTCCATCAGAAACACAGTTCTTAAATCTCTGCACCTCAGTCTCTGCTTACTCTGGGTCATGTTTTGGGGGAAAAAATTATATGTGTGCTAACATTTTCTTCAAAAATAATACTTAGATGTTGATTTTATAAATGTGTTTTACCTTTCAATTTTGCTAACTCTTAAGGAATACACATTTTTAACTTTGAGAACAGAAAACTGAATCATGCATTTCTAGTCTGAAAAAAAAATACAGATGGATGGTTAAATTTGATACATTTCAGCTTATAAAGCTAACAAATTAAAAAGGAGAAGAATACATTATAGGTTATGAAGTACTTTAAAAGAAGAGATCTTTGCCAGCTCTCTCCCCTTAGTCCTCTGATTTGGAATACCTTGAACATTTTTTTTTTTTTTGGTCTAAGTCTTAATTGGAAATTAATCAGGTGGCCAGTAAGAAAAAATGAGTGGAAATATTGCTATGATGTATGTATACCAGCCTCATGGTGTCTCAGGTATAATGAGCATCACGAAAGCATTGTAGTACATTCTTACCTCATTCGTAAGCCCTGTTCTATCAGCAGCCGTTCACCTGCAATCAGAGCAAATCTGGGTTCAAACCATTATCAAGTGTTCCACTAAATGGGTTAAGAAAGATTTTGCTTACCTGGAAGCAGGTCTGTCTTTGAAGCAAGTACTCAGAATAAACATACCTTTGCTTAAACGGATAGTATTTGCTGTTTTCAGGAGGTAACATTCTTGATTCTATCCTATTCCTCATTCAGTAAAAAGGCAATCTTGGAAGAAGAGGTATTTTTTCCTTGGTTCCTCTAAGGAGATAAATCAAAAGTACAAATTAGAATGTCAAAGAATCTCTCTCTAAAGAGAAAAGTTTTCTATTTCAGTTGGTATATGACATGAAACTGAATGTGTCCAAAGTATTGGAGGTTTACAAGAATCATCAGCATTTATTAGTGGTAATTTCACCCGAAGAAAATGGAATTGGCTAGAAAATATCTTCTAGCATTGGGTCTAGCAGGCAGTTGGAAAGCAAACCTCTGCTATGGTTGGACAAACCAAAAAGGTTTTGCCCTGTGACCTACAGATATAATGACATTGATTAAACAAATCATTCCACTATCTCTCATCTCCCTGCCCCTCCCCACGCTCTGCCAGAAGCTGAGTCGCTGGCATGTTGCTGATTCACTTTTGACAATATCTCTCATATCTATTCTCAATATCCTTATCCCACAGCAAGCCCATATACCTCCCATTTAGCTGGTGCAATTGGTCCCTTCCCTGCTCATCCCAACATTTCATCTTCATTGTCAGGCAGAGGCACCTTCCTAACACACAGCTCAGACCAAGGATCATTGATGGGCCATTGTTGGTGACTGCTCACTGACCTCTGAGCATGTCATGCTCTGATCAAGTTTTTGTTTTTGTTTTTTGCCCAATCTCCCACTAATAACAATAATCCTCTTCTGATTGTAAAATACTTTATATTTTTCAAAACATACATGTACATATTATCGCATTTAATCCCTATACAAACCTGTCAAGTTGGCAGGTATTACCCTCACTTTTCAAATGAAGAGTTATGTAACTTTTCTTGAGATTACACACCAGTTTGATCCTTTTGCCTCTGTGAGTATTAAGTTCTTCATAGTGAGCTGTGATTCCAAATACACACACTGTCCCACCACCACAGGTGACGTTTCACAGTCAGCAGAAGATGCTTTTCGTTTTCTCTTTTCATCCCTATGCTTGGTCTCCTACTGTTCCCCCCATCCAAAATAGTCTCCCAATTCTTGACTGCTAAAATCCCCTTTGTCCTAAAATAAGATTAGCAAAATATTAATAATTGTTGAAGATAAGTGATGGATATGTGGAATTCAATAAATTTGAAATTTTCAGTAATGAAAATGTGCCTGTGTGTGTGTGTGTGTGTGTGTGTGTGTGTGTCCTTCCTAGCTAGGGTAGCCAGATATAGCGAAAAAAAAAAAAATCTAAGATGTCAGTTAAATATGTATTTCAGAGAACAAACAAAACTTTTTAGCATAAATATACCTCATGCAGTATTTGGGATATACTTATGCTAAAAAAAAAAGTTACTGTTTTTGAAATTACATTTTAACTAAATGTTCTGGATTTTACTGGACTTCCTATTCTCAGTCAAATAATAACTCTTTAAGCAGAAATGAAATTTTCAGCCCTCTTACCATACTGAGTTCAGCATTAGTGAGGTGACAAAAAAGTTTGCACATGTGTTTAAATATAAGCTGAGCTATCACATTTACCTTCCACAGCCTCTTGTGTCTTCTTCCTATCCTCCTCCTTCTCTTTCCTTCCTCTTACCTTTCTCCCTCCCATCCTTCCTTTCTTCAGTCTTTTACTTTGTAAATGCCGTATCTGTTTCCTTCTCTCTTGTCCTTCCTGGTAATGTTTCAAATTTGTTGGCAGTGCAGCTGCTCTTAAGGTTTGTTTTATTATTTTTCTTATTATTGTTAAAATTTTTGCTAGATAACCTGTAACTCAACAACACAACTAAGACAGTCATGTTACATTCTTTTCCCCATATAGGTTAATTAGAATATTAAGTTTACAAAGAATGAAGAAAAAGTGAGCAAGATGAAGCATGTTTTCATCTTAAATGAATGAACTGTAAAGAAATAGGAAGTTACATTATGATAAGCTTTTAAGAGGTGTTGCAAGTAGAGGAAAAGGTTTGTTTAAATCTCTCCCCACCCATCACCTCCATCCCTGACCCCCAACATGTATTATTGGCTCACACAATTCCTAATTACCAATCATGGAAAGAGACATCTCAAAATTATTTTAGTTCTTATGGATTTATTTTAAAAGGGGGAGGAGAGCAAAAGTTTAAGACTTGGCTTAAAGGTATTAAAGAGCAAATCTGATCTAATTGATTAAGTCACACCTTTCCATTTTGGCAGTACCTTAACAATACACATAGGGTCTCAGCATTTCAGCCTGTTGACTTCCTGTACTAATCTGTAATAAAGAAACTCAGCAATTTGCCTGTAAGGTGTTATAGCCTTGAAAGAAATTCATCTTGCCATTGTTCACTTGGAACCTTAGAATAGCTGTAGTTACAGGAAACAAAGTCCCTTAAAATTTTTGCAAGTTCATTTTAAGCACACTTAAAAGCACCTGGTATCTTAAGTGTAATAAAAATAGAGTCAGCCAGAGGAGATCAACACGCATAGCCTCTGTTTATGTTTTAAAATTCATTTATAAGTTGTTTCCCTCATTTTTAAATCATATTATATCTACACCTGGGCATCCATTTCTCTGAGGGAGAAGCAATGAAGGATATAAAATATCAGAATAACAATGATTCTCAACAACTATTGTTGGTACTCTCATGGAGAGAATTAAACCTCCTTGCTGATCTGACTTAGTTCTTGTCAGGACAGTCCAGTAAGATGATGCTTTATATGATGTAGATAGAAGCACAAAGTGGAACCTGTACTCTCCCCCACACAGAAAAATAATAATAATAAAACAAGATGGATCGTTATCGATGTCAGAAATAGAATTAAGAATCCAGCTATATTGGTTTCAGTTCTAGTGGTAAAACCGGCCTTCCAATTTTATTCTTTCTGTTTCTATTTTCTTTGTTTACTGATTCACCCTAGAAACATATCTTCCCATACAATATTAGCTAGTACTTGAGTCAAAGATTAATCTTTAGAAGTTTATACTAAAAATACTTGGTGTCATTAAAATAATTTTTCTGGTCACTAGTCTAGCACAAAACAGCACAGTGGAAATACCTACTAAGACTAAACACAGTAAAGAACTGATGAGAACTGCCGTTCATCTAGTATTTACCTGGGACCTGGCACTAGATGATAAATCGCATTTAACCCTCACAACAAGCTTATGGCAGGTAATGGTGTTATCTCAATCTTAGAGATGAGGAACCTGAGGCTCAGACAGGCTACACCATATGGCTTTGCAGTGTGTCTGACTGTTCTCTTCCCCAGTGCCCTGAGCTGTTGCGATACAGGTTGTACCAAGGGGGCTGCCGTCAAGGGAACCTGGAGTTGAACCTGGCCCTGCCACTTGGCAGCTGGCAACTTACTGGAGCTTTCTGAAACTCAGTTTACTTGTCTGGCAAATGAGACAATAATAATCTACTCCCAGATAACTGCAAAGATTATATGACAAAGAACACTGCAAAGTGACTAGACTGAACCATGTTCAATAAGTGTTGGCTTTTTAAAAACTATGTGCATCTAACATGGATCTTGCTTCCTATAGCTGCATCACCCAGCTCCCCTGTACTGAGACTATTTGAACATACTTTAGGCATGGTGAATGCTGTGGTTCATTAAAAAGTGCACATCCTAATTTTTTCCCTTTCCTGTAGTCATCCTCAAAACTATAAATGTCTATTTAAAATTCAGTCTACCACTTGAAACCTGAAGTTGGAGGTTGTACAATTCCTTTATGAATGAACTGACTTAATGTTGCTTCTCAAAAGAAAAAGCATTAAACTCTGTTTAACAGGGCTTACTGTGTGGGCACATGCAATAAGGGCTTGGAGGGTATGTATTGCAGTATTTATAAGCCTATATCCTTGTGAGGTGATAAACATTTTTTAAGGCCCCTCAATAACCTTCTGGGACTTTGAATCCAGAAAATACTTTGGTATCCATGGTTCATTATATTTGTGTCTTAATTTTATATTCTGTTGTGTGTCAGCAATATTTACATGTATTGAGCTTTCCCAGGTTCTGGAGCATGGGAATGATCCCCATACCTTCCTCCCTTAGCATGCAGTACAATGACTTGAACACAGCAAGGACTCCATAAATGCACGGGGAGACATTGCACAATGTACTATATGACGTGCATGCACGTACAGTAGGTGCCCTGGATTCAAAGCTAAAACCTAGATTCAGAGTTTGACCTCATTTTCTACTGTTATTTTGTGAACAAACTAGTTTATCTACTTGAGCCCCTGATTCTTCATTGACAAAAAGGGAATACAGATGACTTTCTCAGAATTAGCTGAGAATTAAATGAATAGCATGCATGAAAATGCTCTAGAAGTTGGTAAACACTGCCCAGATAAGTAAGTGATAATGTCATTTCTGGAAATTAATAGACACCATTACCCTCCATCCATCTTGCCTAGACATACTTTCTCATTTTCTGTCATAAGACAGGCTGACCTCATCTTCCAGTAGAAAGAATATCCCACAGATTTAAGCAGATCGTCATGATTGGAATATAGGGGCTCACTTTTAGGGTTGATGTATAAATGAAATTCCCAAGCAAGCAATGATTCTATCAAAAGAGAACAAAAATGTTTGGTATTGTCTTATAAAGGGTGCCTGGGCCATTGCATAGGGATAAGGGTATAAGTACCTCCAGTAAAGATTAGTTTCTAAATGTGTTTTAGTTCACAGGAAAGATACAACCTTTAGTGGGGACTAGAGGTTTAGGAACTGTACATCTGAAAAAAAAAATTTAAATGAGAGCAAAAGAGTGTGTGTAGAAGTATTCACAGCAACCTTCTACTTTAACACAGGTGGGCAAGGGTAGTCCAGTCTTTCCAGTTTGAGAATCATGTGTGAGGCACTATCCTGGACCAGGGTAGAGAATATATTTCCATGGGCAGGACTGGTGCCTGTGTGATCCAAGGCTACCTTCTCGAATTGCCAAGTTAGGGGCTAAAGAAACAGTCAAGGCCATGAGGTTTGGGCCCCAAGGGGTGAGAAATGACAGGTGTAGGAGCCCCGGGCTCTCTTTTGGGACCAGTGAGTTACTCTGAAAGGGAAGGAAGATGCTCTTTCTCCCTTAAGGGTAAATGATGGCTGAAACCCAGAGCCATGGAGAATGTCTTGATAAGCTAGACATGCCACTGCTGCAGTGGAAGGGAAGCATAGATTGTCCTCTGTCTATAGTGTATGTGTCCAGGAAGGTCTCCAATGTGCCCACCAATCCTGCCCACAGATAATACCTTGGAGAGATGAGCTATAATGTTTTATAGTGAAAAGATCATGAGGTTGTAAGTTAGGAGTCATAGGTTCTAATACCATCTTATTGCTGACTTCTGTCTGGTGTGACCTTTCCTCTGAGTCTGATCTCTCATTTACACTTTGGGGAATTAAACTAGATACTTCCACTAGGGTGAGGGGTAGGAGTTCTCTGCCCACTAGTGTTCCTGTTAGAAAAATTTTTACTCCACAGTTAATTGTATCTTCCTGTATTGCTGGGAATGTCCAGGTTTTTTTTATTGAGGAACATGGAGCACGCAGGTGTAGGGCCAGATGTCAGAACAGTTGTTCATAGGTGTTTAATCATACTAAAAACAACGAACTCTGAAGTTCCATTCTCATTTCTACTATTTATTGAAGTGTGGCCTTAAATGGTTGAGCCCCAGTTTCTGCACACGTAGAACAGGAGAGTCATCTCATCTAAGCTTTCTTTTGATTGTTCTTGTGACTTCAGGAAACATTAAAGGTAACCTAACACTTATTGAGCACCTGTTGTATACCAGTCACTCTGAGGAAAGCTTTCCAGTGTCTGCTTTGTGAAGGTAGCTGTGGATGGTATTGCTGGTCAAGCAGGGTTGTCTGGGATGGTACTGACAGGAGACACTAAATAAAAGGTCATTTTACCCTCCTGGGGAGATAAAGTTGCAAAATTACCAGTCAGGTCTGTCAAATCTTTTTAACCTGGCTCTCCAAATTCATACCCGCAAGCAACTAGAATGAAGCTGGTGGGTCCAACCCCCACCCCTTTGCAAGGTCGCTGAAAACATGCTGTCTCCCCAGCAGGCAGGCTGTAGTTCCCCCCGGCCCCTGGACTGGTGCCCAGAGCTGGCTGCAGAGCTGCCTCTGGCCTCTCAGAGAGGTTCAGGGCACATTCTTCCTTGCCAAGGCTTTGCTGCTTTGTAGTACAACTTGTGTGTCTCTCATATACACACCTGCCAGTCCCAGTGGGCTCCCGGCTGGTCTTCACGGTAAGCGGGTAACAGACAACCCACTTGCTTGATGTCAACATCTGTGGGCGCAGCCCTAAGAAGAATGTGCCGCTCCCAGCCTTGGCTCAGGTAATTAATCCCCACAACTGACAGGTGGCAACAGGCGGCCCTTTGGCTGGGGCCATCAGGAAAAGTGCTTGGAGGAAGGATTTTTTTTTTAATTATCAAGAACACAATTCGTACATGTCTGGCAGCTAGACAACTGTGGCAGGAAGGGAGGCCAGGAGAGGTGAATACCTAGCCAGACGACTACGGAGCCAGTTTGGGGATCTCTTACTGCCGATCACTGTGATAGATCCAGTAGTATATGGTGGCTCAGGACCTGTTTGCAAACTCTGCAAATTTCCCCTTCCTTTAAAGTAGATGCAGTTCGAAGTAAAATGCCTTAGTTGTGAATAAAGAAGTTGGAGCCTTAGAGGAGAAATGATTTCCCTAAGATGCTGCAGAAAGTCAGTGGACAGGTAGAAGACTAGAGTCCTGTCCTCTTGACTTCCTGTCCACAATTCTTAGGGCAATATTTTCTGCTCCATTATGTAGATACAGTGTGGCAGTGGGGTAATTAAACTGTGGTCTGATCACAGGAAGGATCATAGTTAACTCTCGAATGATATGTTGTTGTTTCACCTAACCTTTTAAAGTTGACTTCTCAAGACAACACCCCATTTCATCCCCAAGCCATATATATGCATTCATTCCCCCCGCCCTTTTTTTTTTTTTTTTGGTATTTTGGTGCACAGTCCATTATAGCCATCATAGAACATTAGCCTGGTATTTGTTTAGAGTGTATTTGCTTAAGTAAAACTTTTGAAATACTAATTTTTAATTTTTTAAAATTTGACAATTTCCAAAAATACAGTTTAAAAAAGAAAAAAAATAAATAAGTCACTGTATGTTTTAGGATAATTTTGTCCAAAAGACAGGCTTTGAACTTGATTGCTAACCTGGGATGAATGAAGTTGTGACAGTTTTTGAGTTTACCCTTTTTTTTCCAATGTCAAATTTTTTAAGTTATTTGAGGTAACAGATCCCACCGTTCACCTCTTGTATTCTTGAACTGTCTGAAAATAAGAAAAACAAATTAGAATTGTATCTAGCATTTTCTGTTAATGAATGGTGGTTGTCTTTTAGATTATTTGTAAATCTCATTACTTTTATTCAACCCAAATTCACATAGGCCAGAAAAGTTGTTATATGTATGCCTTAGCATAGGTTTTACTCTTTTTTTAAGACCCAACCATCTTCATTCAGTATGGGTAATCTGCCATAAGTGTTAATGGGCCTCTGTGGTATCTGGTTTTGTATGCTGAGGTTAATTCTGTAGGCTAATGGCCAATAGGTCAAAATGCACATAGTATTACATTAGGAAAAAATTGAAACATTTCCTTTTAGCATGATAGCATACCAGATGTGGATTTGCCTGCAAGTTAGCATTGTAGCATCAGGATGGATTTATAACTACCCTATACAGGTATTTCCTTGAGGATGGATTGAGTAGAGAGGTGAGTTATATAATTATTGATTTATTTATTTCATGGAAGTTTATTCCATTTGTATTCTTGGAGATTTGTAGGTCAAAGTAGCCTTTTGACTTGGGATTTGCATATGGAATGAAATTTCTTCTGGGAGAGGTTGAGAAAGTAAAGTTGTTTTTATTTTTCTTTTTGATGGAACAGGGAGGGAGGGTCTTTGTTGCACCTTTAGGAAAGAAAGCTGTTAAAAAATTATGCAGGTGTGTGCTGATATTAGCTGGCATCTCTATGCATTGTGATACTGAATTACCAGTCTGGCAGCCAAGAGCGTGTAATAGAGTATGTCTACTAAGGCAGGTGGTGATGGTGAGGTTGTAGTTACTGGAATGCTTTTTTCCCCCTCTTCTCTTTGCAACATATTATTAGTAAAGGAGCTGAATTTACTCTGGTTTTCCAAAATCCCCTGGAATTATTTTATTTGAACATGATATTTGTCTTTGAGAAACTCACTCAATGTGCCAAACTCCATCCTCTCCCTCCCAAACCAAAACAAACTTAGGCAAAGCTTGCTTTTCTGTTTTTCAGGGATATTGTATAGCAAGAAAGAGTTTAGTTCACGTGTTAAGTGTTGAGGCATTTCTGTTCCGTGCCACTGTAGAAGTACATTGTTTGTGTGGATGTTTAAGACTGAAAGAGGAAATTTGGTTGAAGTTCAAC
Source organism: Cynopterus sphinx (assembly GCA_030015415.1). Classification (NCBI taxonomy): domain Eukaryota; kingdom Metazoa; phylum Chordata; class Mammalia; order Chiroptera; family Pteropodidae; genus Cynopterus; species Cynopterus sphinx. The sequence continues at coordinate 45,338,130 of CM057380.1, forward strand.
AAAATAATGAGCTCTTCATTCTTACTTATAGGCTAATACTTCCTAGGAATAAACACACTATGAATGTGAATACATATATATAAGTATATACATTGATTCCTACTCTTTTTATATCTTATAAAAAATCAGAAAGAGTATCAACACTTCGTTTTCCACATTCTTTTTAATGAGTTTACCTTGCCAACGTGAAACTGGTAACTGAGTTTTCTAACAGATTTTTGCCAGATCATAAAATATTCAAAATAGAGAAAGCATAGATGATCTAATAGAGGTCTCTCATTATCCCCTTTTGAATGATTAACTCAGCGTTCTGGAAGATCAGATGAGCCGCTTGAAATTCTTCAGTGAGTGGGTGACAGAAATCTATGACTCTTTTTGAAAGGTCAATTACTTCACATCTTTGGAAATAAATATTTCACATGTGCTTTCTTTTTCTTTTCTTTTTTTTTTTTTTCATTTTTTTGTTTGTTTTTACTTTTTCTTTATCACAGTATTTCATTTTCTATTTTCACATTAAGATTTGTATAATTTAAAGATCCACATGTTCATGTGCTCTCTTACCTAAATATGTAAAAGGATTAGTACAGTCTACTGCCGATTTATCAAACATAGGACCTGATGGAGTAGAATAGGTTCTTAAGACCATCGGTGAGCATTTCATGTTATTCTTATGTTCAAGACCCCATTCTAAGAATATAGTTACAATTTAGGAAAGAAAACCTCAGTTCCAAGACAAACTTATTTACCAGATTAATAAAATGTGATATTGAGTCAAAGAGCATAATGGAATATCTTTGTAATCCTGTAGGAAATTTGTGATCATATTTTATTTTTTAGATGACCTCTGAGCTTTACACCTTTTTTTTTTCCTAATCATATTGTGTGTTTATGTAAATTTACTCTGGTACCAAATGTACAGGTTTCCTTTGATCCCATGCATGAGCATTAAGACTGCATGGTACATGAAAAAGAACATTGGTCTGTGGGTCAAGATGGTCCTTGTCGCTGAGTGTTTTTGAGCAAGTCTCATCTACTTTCTGCTGTTGGGATTCCTCTTTTGTATCTGAAGTGGCTGAACTAAATGATCTCTGAGTTTTTTCTGGTCTAACTTTCTAAGAAAAGCTTAGCAATATTATCTTATACTAAAAATGCCTTGAAACAGGTGACTCAGTAATAGAAACATAGGACCAAGTCCTTGGTTTAAAATATCAGTTTGGTTTTCTATGGGAACTCAGTCACCAGAGTATGATCTAGTTGTAAAAGTATTAGCTTTTATAAAGAAAGAAAATCTGACTTCATCTCCATATTGACTACATTTAGTTGTGTAACCTTTAGAAATCTTTTTTATTTTTTTTTCAGGGATGCCTTCCTGACCCTGCAAACTAAGTAGAACCCTCACATTGTGCCAAGTCTCTCTCTTTCTTCAGAATATATATCATAGTTTTGGAAATAATTTAATGTCACTATTTCCTTTAAATCAACTCCCTTAGGGTAAGGGTTATTGCTCATCCCCTGGGACCCAGGACAGAGCCTGGCATAAAGCGGGTGCCGACTAAATACTTGTTGAATCAATGAACCAGTTTTATTCTCTAAGTTTAAGTTTTATATCTGTAAATTAAGGGAAGAGGAAGGTTTGGACAAGACATGCTTTAATGTTCCTCTGTGTTCTAACTATGTTCTCTGTCTTCTAAAATCATAACTGCAACAATTTTACAGGTTAGTGCTGTTCATGCTAAACCTATTCATTAAAATTTTTAATTAGGAAATATTTCAAGCATATAAAAAACAGTAAATTTAGACATTTTAGTACCTATCAAAATGTTTTTTTTAATTCCATATTGCTTCAAATCTTTTCTTTAAATAGAGCTAAAGCAAAAAGTCTCCCTTCATTCTCATATCGCTCTCTAATGATTAAAATAAATGAAATACATTTATATGTAAGAACATGGATAAATTTTGAAAAACTGGGAAGCGGAAATAGCAGATTACTAAGATTAAATTTTGAGCAATGTAATTTAAATAAATTTTAAGAACACAGAATTATATTACATGCACTTATGGATATATACATGTGTATTTTTAAAATGTATAAAAGCACATAAACCAAATTTTTTCATTTTTAACAAATGAATCTAATAATATGGTTTAGAACTGACTACCAGCAGATAAATATGGACTGTGTGATTCATTGTAAATGGTCAATATTCAGATTTCAGCAGACTGTTATCTGGCAATACCCTCTTCTTGACCAAGTTGAAATAATGTTTTCACAACTTTTTCAGAATTACTTAAGCTATATGAAACACTTTATGTGAAGAATATTAGAAATATGAGGCTTCAGTAATAACCATAATGCATGGCTTTTATGTTGGTCTTTGCAATTGACTAAGGCTTCTCATCCCTGTAATTTTTTTTCTCCATTCTGAGATGTATATTGTATGATTAAATATATATATATTTTAATTTTGTAATTGTGAGAGGTGAAGGGATTGAATAATAAATAGGGAAATAATAGAAAAGGCAGAATTTAAATCTTGTCTTTTGACCCCTAGTCCAGTAAATGTTCCTTACTGTTGTTGCTGTTGGGTAAGACTCCTTTTCTAATGCTCTTGACTCTAAAAACGAAGCCCTTTCTTTTCACAACAAAACTATTAACTCCAGAGTTACTTCATGTTGTTTTATTTTGTTTGTCCAGAATTAAAATTAATTATCTTTGCTTTTTTTTTTCTATTTGTCAGTTAAGCCAGATCTCATTTTGCTACTGAATATTGGGAGGCCTGTGTTAAAACAGCCCTCATTTATTGAAGACTGACTTTTACTAAGTCTAAAATACTTCTTCCATCTTTCATCCTTTTTATTCTACCTTCTCTTGGTTTATTGCCTAAATAGTTCCTGATTAGTCATTCTTCTTCCTCCTTTGCTCCAGTCTCGTTCCTACCAGCTTTGTTTTACTCAGTATATAGAACTGATTAGATTTGCTTTACAATTCCTAGTGACTCTTCTTTGCCCGCTAGAAGAGTTCACCTGTCTCTAGTAACATCCAAGGCTCCTCCGAGTCTGGTAACTGCCGTCCTAGCTCTGCTTCGTTGTTTTCTACTCTACAACAACTCCTCGTCCCAGCTCATCTATATTTCAACCATAGTTAGCACCCCTTTGCTTCTACTCATGACTTTCTCTCTTTTTGGAAAGCCTGCTTTCTGCCTCTTGGCTCTCCCTTACTCCCATTCTTGGGTGCATCGTCTAGTTGATGGATGATTTGTGTTTTAAGGTCTAGTTTAAATATCACTGTCTCTATGAAACTTTCTTCTCTAGTGGAATACATTTACTTTTCTCTTTATCTCTTATCTCCAACCAATCCATCAGTGAATCTATTTAAAATATATCTGGAAACCAACTGCATCTCACCAATTCCACAGCCCCTCTCATTTTTTACTTGGATTATTTGCAGTAGTTTCCTTATCAGTCTCCCTACGTCCATCTTGATTCATAAAGTCTATTCTTCACCTAACAACCAGATTCTTATTAAAATACAAATTAGATCATGCTACCTTCTCAAACCTGTTCAGTGGCTTTCTATCTCATATCAAGGAAAGCTGAAGCCCTTAACGCTGGCCTTACGTGATCTGCGTGATTTGGGCCTTATGTTCTCTCTGATTTCTCATATCCTCTACTACTATAGTCTTTGCTCTTGGTTCTCCAGTGACACTGGCCTTCATGACAGACATACTCACCCCAGGACCTTAGTACTTGCTGTCTCCAGTAACTGGAACATTATTTTTCCAAGTATATGTATAGGTCACTCCAATGTTTCTTTCAGATCTTTTTTTTAAATATAACATCAAAAAAATCCATCTCTGAAAACCCTAGATAAAATAATATCCTCCTCAGCTCCCCAACTTCTAGCTTTTGACTCTTTATCTCCTTTAAATTTACTTTGAGTTTCTTTTCTTTATAGCATTTATTACCATCTGGCATCACCTTTATTTGTTAATTCTAGGATGTTAGCACCTTTGGAACATGGACTTTGCTTTTGTTCATTGCTGAATTTCTGAACCTAAAACAGAGCCTTGAATCAATACTCAGTAAATATCAAATTTATTAACTAGTAGTTGATTGTCATCCTCTATAACCCCATAACTCTTTTTACATACCTCTGTTGTAACAAGTATATTTGTGTTTGTGTTTCTCTCTGCCTCTAAACTGAGTAACTTGAGGGTAAGGACTGAATATTTTTTCTTTTAATTAATTTTATGTTTTGAGGACTGTTCTACACAGTGAGGATACATAAGTTTTTATAGTCCATGTTTTTTAAAATCTTATTTATCTCTACTCCTAGTATAGAACAGAGGACCTAGAACCATAAAACATGTGTTCAGTATATGTTTATTTCATAATTATTGAATGATGTTCAAATGAGATAGATCTAATTTCACATTTATAATGGCAACTAATAAGCAGATTCTAATGTAGTCACTCTTAACTTTCCATTAAAATATTACGAATTCCAAGAAAAAAATGCCTAATTAAATTGGAAATTCAAGCTATTGACAGAATTTTGTAGCAATTTTATTTAAAGGCTTATGGAACTGAATTGAAAAATGTCAGAAAGACATGAGGGATACAAATCCTAGCTCTGATTATATCTTGCTATATTCATGGAAAACTACAGACGCAAATTAAGAGCCTATATTTAAAAAAAATAATAAGTATAAGGAAACATTATTTTAATGAACCAAAGAAAGCAAAAACATTCTAGCAACTAGAAAAATGTTTAGATGAAGCAATGAAAAATAAGCATTATAAAGTTGGAGAATAAAATAATAAACCTAGATCAGGCTCTGATGAAAAGATGACTGGATAAGGACAAAAGGGAGTTAGAGGAGATAAGGATAGACATTTGAAATGCAAGAAAAGAAATTAAATTATTTATAGTAGAATAGAAAGAATTAATTTCAGAAAACCATATGCATGATATGGAAAAAAAAAACTCAAGAAACTTTCCCATAATGTAAACAAAAGGAAAAGATGCTACCAATTAATTGTGTGAGTAGATAAAATGCATGACGGATAGAGAATGGGGATCAAAAGTAAGATTTACATGGTCCTTGAAATTAATAAAAACAGAAGGAACAAAAAACGTAAGTAAAAAAAGAAAAAAAATTGTGTGGAGTTTAAACATTTAGGTTGAAAGACCTCACCAATTTCTAATTAACTACAAGAAAAAAAAAGAAAACACTTAGAAATATTTTTACTTAAAATAAACAAAATAACGAAACAAAATTTGTCAAGGATCCAGGGAGAAATAAGCAGTTTACTTAATTTAAAAAGAAGATTCAAATTGACTTCAGACTTCTCTACAACACTAAAATGTGCATTGACTCAATTATTCAGTTTCAAGAGAAGAGATCCAGCTAAAACTAATTTATGTACTAAAGCTTTTTGTACTAAAATGTGCTCTGCAGTGTTATATTTAATATATTAAAACTCTAATAAATTTATACTACATAAGAGGCATGATTAAATGATATATCCTTTTTAATACTATAATTACAAACACTTAAAATTATATTTTAAATTTGAACATACTCATGATATGTGAAATTTTAAAAAGATGCCAAACGCTTCTATATACCCCAGTTTGTATAAATTTTTGTGTTAGTATGCATAGGGAAGTCTAAAATATTAATGACATGAAAGATTTGCACACTGAAAACTACAAAATATTCCTGAGAGAAATTAAGATGTTCTGAATAAATGGAGATAAATATCATGTTCATGGATTAGAAGATGCAATATTGCTATTATATCAATTCTGCCCAAGATGACCTGTGTATTTGACACAATATAATCACCACATATACTTATCACGACATTATTAGCTGTATTCTCCTTCTCCTTCTCACCCATCAACCCTCCCACACTTTCTTCCTCCTGGTAACCATCCCTTTGGTCTCTGTTTCTTTGAGTCAATTTTTGTTGTTTGTTTGTTTGGTTTTGTTTAGATTCCACATATAAGTGACACCTTATGGTCTTTGGCGTTCTCTGTCTGACTTATTTCACTTGGAATAATACCCTCTAGATTAATCCATATTGTCGCAAATGGCAAGATATCATTCTTTTTTATCGCTGTATACTACCCTATTGTATTATTCCATTTTAATAAAATTCTAAAAAGGCATAAGTGCAGTGAGAGAAAGCAGGTACCTGATTGCCTGGGGAAATGGTTGGGGAGAGGATTAACCACAAAGGGAAGTAATATCATTTTTATGTGGTGGGGGGTTAGGGGAAAAGGAAAAGAAGATATGGAAATAGTCTATACTTTGATTGTGGTAATGGCTATACAAATGTGTGCAGTTGTCAACAGTCATCAACCTATACCCTTAAAAACTAATGTACTTTATAGTAAATTATACCTCAAAGCTGATTGAAACAAAATATAGCACACGCACCTTAAAATTAAAGAATCTCACATTAATGTTGGGAAGCATTTTAGAGGTGAATGTTGGAAGTCCCAGAGAGAAAGAGAGAGAGACATTGAAAGAAGCCAGATGTGTTCCAGTTTGCAATTTCTGCTGCTTGAATCACTACTGTATTTAAAAGTCTTGGCATAAATCAGATTTCTATTTTTTTTTTTTTATTATCTTACAGGAGCCTGGAAATTTGGTGGAAATGATACTGGCTATTTTGTAAAAAATAAGGACTTAGAGGAGTTTAAGGAATTATAAATACACTATCAGCCAAGAAGACTGAATTTAGTACTGGACATATATTAAACATCATCACAGAACCAATTAGCAAATGAATATAGTAACAGAAGCTTGGCTTTGTAAAGAACTGACCCTGCCAGACTACTTCAGCCCATCTAGTAATGAATGGCAGGCCGGGTAGTTTAACCAGAAGCAGTAATCAGCATGTATCTTGGCCCCGGTCTGCATTTAGTTCTGAAACTCTCAGAACTAAAATTGAAAAGTAGCTAAATTGGTCTGGCATGGTGTGGAGAATGGAGGAAAAGCATAGATGTTTCAGACAGGAAGTAGCATGTTTGATTGTGGGTGATGGATGTATGGTGTGTTTGAGGCATTAAAAGGTTTGTATTGGTGGGAAGTGTGTGTGTGTTTGATGAGTGAGAGGAAGGGATAACAGAGATGGTGCCAGAACGTAAAGGGCCTTCTTCATGAATTCCTCAGCTCAGTAATAGAAGCCCTGGCAGAAAGCTGATACTAGGTCCAGGGTTTTTCACTTATATCACTTGCTGCCTCTCCCTGCAATTAAATGAGCAAACATTATTATACTAGAAATAAATAGGAATTTTGGATGTTAAGTAAACCACTTTTGAGCTTCATTTTATTGTTAGAAAAGATTGCACATCTTTTAAGTTGACTCAAAAAGCTATGTTATTGGGTATTAGGAAAATGTAAAAACACAAAAATGTGTACTCCTGAACCAAGAGACTAGCAAGATGAGGGGCTATTAGAAGAGGAGGATTGTCTTATATACTGGTTGCTAACCAGCTCTTCTCTGTGACCTCAGGCAAGTCCTCTCTATGCCTTAATTTTCTTATCTATAAAATGGGGATAATACTATCCATTATCTTTTATCTGCAATTCTGAAATTCAAAGAGCTCTGAAAACCAAAAGTTGGATTTGTTTTGTTTTAATGTCATATAAGTTTGTGCCAAATTTGTTTGGTAGTGAAATCCAGCCTGAATTTGAAGCTTTATAGTCTTTCCCAAATTCATATTCATGAATTTTGCAGAAGTGTTAAGGTGTGATTTGAGGGCACAGCCCTAAATCTTGCCGGAGCTGTTTATAATATATATCATATGAACTTTTACTCTTTTTCTAAAATCTAAACAATACTGGATTCTGGAACATCTGACCCCAGGAGTTTCAGAGAAGTGGTCATATACCTATAATACCTTCCTCATAGGGTTGTGTGAGAGTTAAATTTCTTATAGCAGAACTCAGAAAATGGTGAAGCTATCATTATTTGTCATTATTTAAGCTCAGAAATTAGGTTTCTTTCTCCCCTCCCTGAGAATGAGTAGGGATTAACACCTGATAATTCCTAAATTTATTTTTAGTACTTTTATATTTTAGTCTGTCAAGTTTGATTTATAGTATATCAATTATTGAAATGGAATGTTTCTCTTAACTTCCCTCCTCTGAACACTTTTATCATTCTTTTTTTTTTTTTTTTTTTTTTTTTGCAATCTTTACATACTTGGATGCATGCCTTATTTGCCTTCAGGTGTTAGCTGACAGACTTATTTTTCAGTCATCTTTCAAAAGGTGCATCTTATGAAACTCATGGTTAGATTGTACATTTCCTAACTAAAAATACATCTTATTTTCTTGGAGTTTTCAATAAAACTGAGTTTTTAACATGTCTTAAGACAATGTCTTTGTTTTTAAAGTCATTGGTTATAAACACTAGAGCAAAAATATCTGTCGAGACTTCAATCAGTGCTTCCAAGTAGAATTTTATTTTTGTGGTTCATTTTTTGGCATGCCTCCTATTTCTTCAAGCTATCAAAAACCCTTTTGCTATATTTAAGCCTTCACCTGTGGGCCTGGAGAACTACTTATGCAATATAAATCTAGTGTTGTAAAGTTTTACCTGAAAATTTCAATTACTGAAATATTCGCAGTATAAAGGAAGGTTATTCAAATGTGTATTGTATTTGAAAAGGAAGAGATAAAGCACTTATTTTTAAATGTGCTTTTGGTAGGACATTTGCTTTTAGTTCAAGTTGGGTTGGAACGTACCAATAATGATTTTCTTTTGCTACTCTGTCTCCTGCTTCCCCATTTCTTTCCCCTGGAAGGATGTCACTGCCAACTTGTGATTGCAACCTGTGTGTGTGTTTACCTTTGTTTGGGTGAGTGTTACTAGGTGCCCTCTCTTGGCTGGTAATTCTAGTGCCCAGATGGCTTCACTCCCAGCATCAGAGTGAGTAGCAATGCAATGATGGGGTACTAACCTAGAGAACAGGAGTGCTAAAGTTTAATATAGTGGATTAGAATGGAAACTTTCTACACTGGTTCAGAGGTGAGAAAGGAAAGCTGCATAGGATAGGACTATTTTTTTTTTTTTTTTTTTTATGTTCTTGGTCTCCTGCTTTCTCTGTTCTATTTTCCCAATTCTACAACCAACCAACCAACCACTGAACTTCCTCTTCCTACAAAAGGAAGTGTGGGCAGGAAAAGTTTCACTCATATGTGAGTGAAAAGATTTCCTTCTTGATCCTTTTGCTGCCATGATTTGCTGTTACATTAAGCCAGTCCTTTTTTTTGTGGGAGTCTAGGACCAAATGGCCACTTCTCATTTTTCTTAGGCTGTAACATTAGAAATTAACTGTGACAGTTTGGGGGAGGTTTGCTTTGCAGTTTTGTAGCTGGTTGACCTTGGGTAAAATCACCTCACTCTCTGCCAGATATTCCACTAAAAAAAATTTCCATAAACCCTAATTCCTATGAATCTCTCTAGAATATTGTATGGGCAGGATTAATTATAATCTGTTGAATATAACTCAATTCATGTGAACATTGTTTTTTCCACTTAGTATCTGGTACTCTATAAAGCTGTTCATGGTATTAATCATTTAAACCCCTCCAAGACCCAGTTTCTTCATCCTAAAGAGAAGATAACAGGGCATAATGCTATAAATGTGTTTTGATAAATGTGAAACCTTATGTAAACACTGGATTTTATTTAAAGTAGAAAAAATGTATTAGTTTGAATAATGAATTTTACTCACTCTAATAAGACTGTTAGATGTCATGCATATGTTAGCTGATGGTAAATGTGCAGCTATAAAGGCCGTAAAATGTGGACATATTTTCCCTGCTCTGATTCAGAATGTAATAATATCTCCCGTTGGTTCTTTCCCTCTCTCTACCTCTGGCCTATCTCTAAGCAGTATTCCACTGAACTGAAGAAACTCTACTGCCAAATTGCCAAGACATGCCCCATCCAGATCAAGGTGATGACCCCACCTCCTCAAGGCGCTGTCATCCGTGCCATGCCTGTCTACAAGAAAGCTGAGCATGTCACCGAGGTGGTTAAACGGTGCCCCAACCATGAGCTGAGCCGCGAATTCAATGAGGGTAAGGAGAAGAATATTCTGTGGTGTTCAACTAAGTTTCTAGACCCTAGAGATACTGTGAAGATATTTGTTTGGAGCCCATTTTTCTAGTTCCAAACTCTGCAATCTGATGGCAGCTCACTCTACCCATTTGGCAATAGAGTGAGAATAATGATCAATAAATTGTGGATCTCACAATGATTGAACTAGATAATTACTAGATAGCCTGGACTTGCCTCTCTACTCCCTACTGCTTCCTTACTCCTTTATTTTTTATTTATTTATTTTTTTTATGCTAGTGTCTAAGGAGAACAGGGTAGCATTTAGTCATTAGGCGCATTCAGCTCAGGCTAGGAAATCCAGCTTTAGTATCTTTTCCAAAGTGATTGTCAAGGCCTGACCAGCTGAATGGAGAGCTGGAAGGGTAGGAGGAAAGTGAGGAATATTAAAAAAGAAGAAGATAGCAGAAAAGAATAAAAAGAAATGAAGATAAATAGTAGGCAAGAGGAGTAATTAGAAATCTGCAACACAAGTTGGAGAGAGAGACAGTAAAGTGAAGGACAAGGCATCAGGGAGCAGGTACCTTAGAGCCACGTTTAAGCTCTGTATCCATGTTCATATTCTGAACCTCAGATCTGACGATAGCTTTCCAGAAGAGCTCAGCATTGCCATGGAGTCGCTGATATTTGATATTCTGAGGTCTTGTGAGGGGGATCTAAGAACACAAAAAGGTGGAGAGAAAGGACAGGAAAAGTATAAGAATTCATCAAAGAATGATGAGGGTTGGGAATTAGGATACTTTGCATAAAAAAATATATTTAAAATGGAAAGATTTGTTGGTAGCAAAACATGTGAACGAAGAGAATTAAGAGATAGTAAAAAAAATTAATGGAGAAAGAGAGGGGACAGAAATTTAAAAAGAGACAAAGTTTAATTTCTAGTCCTTCTCTACATGGCTTCATTATTCATACTTTCACATCTTGCTTTTCACTTAACTATATGCCAAAAAGATAATTTCTTATAGGTAGGCTTTGTTATAAGTTTTCATAACTGCCCTTGATCCATCAAGGTGGCATAACTGTTTATTTTTTCTCAATGTTTGACATTATAGGTGTTTTCAGTTTTGCATAACAGGTGACGTTTCAGGGAGCATCTCAACACACTTAGCTTTTTACTGTCATTATCAGTGTTTTGTGGAATGGTAATATGCAGTCAGTATGGTTCCCAATTCTTAAATCAGCTTCTTCCTTTTGGAGCCCTGTCCAGTGTAGCAGTTTTGTGAAACTTTGCCTATTTACTCTTTTCAAAAACTCATTTCCCTTTTTGTATCTTCTAACCTTTGGCTCTTACAGCATAAAAGATGACCAAAAGCAAGGTCTAAAGATGGTGACTTTAGGATGGAGAAAAGAATAGGCAAAGTGAAAGCGATGTCCTTGCCATCTGTTGCCTCTTATTTTTGCTGGTCAGTTTTTGGATAGCATTTCTCAAGCTGATTTTTTAAATTAACTTATTTCTTTTTCTTCCATTTTCATAAGCTAGCAAAGTCTCTTCTATGAATCTAGTCAGAGATATATTTATAGAGTTCTCTAAAAGCTTAGTTCATTAACCTTAAACATAGAACTGGTTTTTTGAAATATACATGCATATTCCAGTCCTTTCTGTTGCTATAAGAGTTGTGACACCTTCATGTATTAGATATCTGGCAATAGGATCTGTTCCTTTTTTCAAGGCTGTATATTTTCTCTATTAAACAAACCGTTCCTTTGGCCACCAACATTATGTCCATGCTATTTCATTTTGTTTGTTTTGCTTTATTTTGAGGGTAAAGAACTAATTATCTTGTCTTTTTTTTTTTCTACAGGACAGGTTGCCCCCCCTAGTCATTTGATTCGAGTAGAAGGGAACAGTCATGCCCAGTACGTAGAAGACCCTATCACAGGAAGACAGAGTGTGCTGGTACCTTATGAGCCACCTCAGGTAAAAAGATAAGGACTGGGCTGAGTTGGGAGAGGATTAATTTTAGTGATAAATGTGTTTCCAGCATCTGTTTCTTAGTTCTTGTCATCAAATATGTAACCTTTTTTGTGTATATCTTCATTTCTTCACATATTGCTTTTCTGTCTCCTTCAGAACTTCTAAATGTGTAATAACCTAACCTGGTAACATGGCTCTGTGCCCATATCCGTATCTTAATTGAATTTGAAATTGGGATAATACATGACCTTATCTCATCCAGAGAGTTTAACCGGCAATTGAACTGATCGTGAATGTGCACCAATACTGGATGCAAGTAGTCCTACACTAGCCTGCAAATGGCAGACCGTAACAGGGATCGCTTAGCTGAAGTTTGAATGGATGGACAGGTGGCAGATTGGAAAAGCAGAACACTGGCAAAGTGAGACCAGAGTCTCAATTTGCTAGCTTGCTGTGTGAACCTTTAGCTGTGATTCTTCCTCTCCGGACTTCAGTTGTATCATCCATAAGTGGGCAGTTAGGACTGGATTGAATGCTGAGGACCTTACAAGTTCCAGAGGACTGTTATTTACGAAAGTGTACCTTCATATTTATGATATACTGTTTTATCCACATAGGGAAAATGTCCCTGGAGCATTGCTGTTATTTTTAGTAATGTTTTAAGCTCTCCCTTTACAGTGATATTCATTCACATATTTGATGAAGCCTGTTTGAATTTGGTGATACATATGTGAACTTGCAAAGAAATAAGGTCAAAAATGATTATTTTTTAAAGCCTATTTCACCTAATATAGAGTCCAGTGTTTCAAACATTAGCTCTAGGCTTCCTAAGAGTCAAGGCAAAAAGGAATCTATAAGGGGCTTTAGAGCTTTTTTTCCTAGAAGAAAGCATATCACTTTATCAGAGGTGGGGAGATTTAAATAGAGGGAAGAACTGAGAAGGAAGAATGTAAGATCAAATTATTGTTAACACAGACTCTTTTTTTCCCCATGTTCAGGTTGGCACTGAATTCACAACAGTCTTGTACAATTTCATGTGTAACAGCAGTTGTGTTGGAGGGATGAACCGTCGTCCAATTTTAATCATTGTTACTCTGGAAACCAGAGAGTAAGTGGCATATGCAGAATTGTCATTCTGCAAAATCCATGGGAAGAGGGCAAAGTGAAATTGTGTTTGCTTTATCATTACCTCTGCCTGTGCTGCAGAGAACTACCCTTGATTTTGTCTTTTGTGCTTTAAATCCTTGCTGCAAACACTTACATAAATGATCTAAGAAAGTGGAGACAAAAACGGGGTGGGTAAACAAGGAGGGAAAAAACCGAGGGAAGGCATGCAAGTCACTTCATACCTGAATTCTTGACATTTAACTGGCATAGTTTCTGATTAGACAGTGTTTGTTTTCATGTGGCCCCCAAGGCATTTAACAGTTTCTTTGAGTCAGTCTGGGCTGCCTAAGGGGATTTTATCCGGAGACATCCACTGGCTTAACTCAAGTTTCCTTCAAAATATGTAGCTAAATACAGCTGTTCAGCTAATGGCTTGGAGGTTCTTTGCAGAACAAATGGAATGTTATTTACTAATATTGCTTGTGGCATGTAAGCACTTTTGTGTTCTGCCAGGTGCTTTTGGGTCCATCCGCAAAGCAGCCATGACTGAGCTGGGGTGATGGTGGACTAGTTGGTGATGGCCAGCAGTGGAAATGAAAATGGGAGAACTTTGGGAGACTTTTAAAATTCTTTTAGTTTGACCTTTTCCTCGCTTCTTTTCTGATTTCTAGTGGGCAAGTCCTGGGCCGACGCTGCTTTGAGGCTCGGATCTGTGCTTGCCCAGGAAGAGACAGGAAGGCTGATGAAGACAGCATCAGAAAGCAGCAAGTCTCGGACAGCACAAAGAACGGTGATGGTACGAAGCGCCGTAAGTAGCTGTAGTGGCCGAATGGGGTAGGGTCAAGTCTTCTCTAGATAGGGGTTAAGGAAGTGATATTTGAGAAGCTATGTAATAAGACCTAAGATCTTTAGGGACAAGTGTGACTTGAGGCCCCAGAGCCAGCGGGAGCAGCTACGGCATTAGTGGAGGTGTTCAGGTGGACCCCAGGTGTTCATGCAGCTGTGATGCAGGACAGGGCAAATTTCCCCGAGTTGGTAGGAGTAGACCAAGCCCTGCACTGAGAGAAGGGTCCTTTGGCAGAGAGTGTAGAAAGAATTCAACACACACGCCAAAGTTTGAGTGGAAAGGAAAGTTTATTAGAAAAGGGTAACACTCCACACAGAGAGTGTGGTGTCCTCTCAGAGGCAGAGAGTGAGAGGCAGTGGGAGAGACAAGAGTAAAGGCAATGAGAAGGACCCTGAGTGTTCAGGGAATTCATTTTATATGTCATTCTTTAGTTCCAGTTTCCTTCAATATGAACATACAGTGGGAAAGGGAAAAATAAGTAGTGCGAAAAGGTAAGACTATGTAGAGTAAAAGGACGGCTGGCAGCTCCTATCCTTTAATCCAGAGGTTCCCCATGGTTTCAGCCATAGAGAATGACTCTTGGTTCCTGTTTCCCCTTCCACAGTTGTGAGAAATGGGTTGTTAGCAATCCAGCAGAAATTTTCTTTTGCTCTGAAGGTGTCTTCCTCGCCTGGCTGCAGGGTTAAGCAGCATATTGCATCTCTGAAAGTGGCTTGATTAACATTTTTAATCCTCTCACCTTCTTCCTGTGTTAACTTGACAAAAACAAATAGTCATTGTAAGGATTTCTTAGTCCCGGGGATTCTCCAAATGTGACTCCCAGACCAGTAGCATCAGCATCATCTGGAAACTGGGTAAAAATGCAAATTCTTAGTTCCCAGACTTGTCGAATCAGAAACTCTTGGTGTGAGGCTCACCAGTTTGTGCTTAGTAAGCACTCCAGGTGACTCTAATGCTAACTGGTTTAGAACCAGGATCTTAGCCTAATTGGTATTAGTTTATCTTTCTGTTATTGAGCATGAGGGCTAAAACTACATCTGCTTACTTCATGAGTCTATGGGAACAGTGAGATTAAAGTCATAAAGTACAGACAGTCTACAGAATATTACAGATCTGGATTTTATTGAGTCTTGGCATCTGTGAACCTCTTGAGGCCTTAGTTACCTTATCTATAGTGAGGCTAGTGATTTGGGTCTGTTGTTTTCTAACTTATTAAGAGGTGAAAACTTTTTTAAAAATGAAATATTTCAAGAATCACACAGTACAAAATAGATGAAAGGGGACCTGCTCTGGTAAAAGAGAACAGGAGCTGGGGCCGGTGGCTCTGTGCTCCTCCCAAACAGCCATTAGCCACCACCTCCCAAGGCCGAGCCCTCCAGCTAACAAAGTATGAAAACCGCTAATCCACATGTGCTTCTAACTTGTAAGATTTGATTCCAGGTGTCTTGCATAAACTTGCTATCACTACAACAAATATTTCAAACCACACTATGACTTATTTCATGAAAAAGTTAATTTAATTACTAGTTAGTGTCCAGAAGAAATAGAAATGATACTGTGATTTACAGGAGAACCACGGAGAGTTATGACAACCAGTCACCATCAATTTCTAACTTTTTGATATGATTTGCTCTTCCTGTTAGACTCTTTCTTTCACCGATTATTCCTCAAAAAATCATCTATGTATATGGGTAATTTAGATATATGATATTATCGTATATGACTTAAATATATGATATGAATTATATAATTTAATGTTAAATATAATAATATAATAGAAATAACATAATTAGATTTCCTCCCTAACTTTGCTCCTGAGTCGGCCTGTGGCATAGTTCCTAGTCTTTCCTACGCACATTGAGTTACCTACAAATCAATGAATTTCAGTAAAAATGGATCATCTGAACTTTGCTAGAAGGATCATCTCTTTACCCTGGATCCTGGATATAGTTTCTAATTTCAGAAACTAAAGGGATTTATGAGCTTAATTCATTTGCTTTACTAAAGAGAAAACAGGTCCTGGAAAGGGAGACTGCTCATCAGCAGTTATGAGATGCAACATTAACATGGGAGAGATGAAAGCACAAGGCTGAATGCATTGGCTAGACTACCTCTACAGTATGCATTTACCACCTTGGAAGATAAATGACCTGAAAAATAAAACACAAAACCAATTTATCTTCTTTTCCTTAACAGCTGTTCACAGACACGGGCCAGTAAGACATGGGGATTCCTGCAGCACAACTTAAGCCAAAGGCCATTTCGCAGCATCCCAAGTTTCTTCCTTTCACTCATCTTCCTTACTTACCCCCCCTCCACCTCACTGTTGTTAGGTTTGCACTCTATGTGCAAAAAAATCCAATTATCTCTATTTAAATGGATGCTTAGAACAGAAACTCTAATCTCACAGGTATTGCTGGTGCTATTGTCTGTTTAGTAAAGGTATTATTGCTTCAGAAGCATTCCCAGGATAAAACTTGCATTTTTCTCCACCAGCTTTTCGTCAGAATACACATGGCATCCAGATGACATCCATCAAGAAACGAAGATCTCCAGATGATGAACTCTTATATTTACCAGTGAGTCTCCCTTGGGTATTCATGATTGTTTCATTTTAACCTTCTTTGAATGAGCTTTTACTCTGTTGTCATATTCTAATTGTGACAGTGAAGCTATGGGGGCTAGTGAGATAAAACAGAGAAAAAATATATTTTTTGAAATATCAGGAGTTTATCCCATCCCTCCACAGTTTTGAAAACTATTAATAGCATGGGCTCCTCTGCTTACTGCTCCTCTCTTAAAAGATACTCCCCTAATAGAATTTTTCTATTTAAAATTAATTTGTACTTTATTGTTTAAGATGATAAGATTATCCTAGAAAATATAGTCAAACCAATTTAGGACTAAAACTTTGTCAGAAGAGTTTCCAAAGTTGATCACACAACAGTGATAGAAAGTTGACTATTATTTCTTTTAGGGAGTTCCATAAAGAAAGCCAAGAAAGATAGTCTCCCCACTATGTGTGAATGACCATGAGGCTCGGCCCAATCATTGAGTTGGATTAGTGTTCATTTCTACAAGAAATATTAGTCCTTTCAAGGTCTCTAAAGTGTCCTTTTTTAGACTATGGTTGCAGTTAGCTGAACTCTTATTATCTTAAATCTTTGCCATCTTGAGTGGCTACAAAGTTTGAGAACCAGTATAGCCATTGATACCACATAAACAGACATGAGACACAGGCAAACAGGGCCAGATTTGAGTAGGAACTGGCACCCTGGGATTGAAGCTAAAGCAACTCAACAGGTTTGGGTGTGCCATACCTACTTCCCTACTTTCTATGGGCCCTGACCATCAGGGAAATAGACTGTTTACAGTTAGAACAATCAGACAGTGAGTTAACTAACATCCTCAGCATCTTGTCTCTCAGACTACATATGGAATCTGACCTGTGAACTTTAAGTTAAACATTATCCTGATATACTAAATACAGTCGTCCCTCCCTTCTACCACATATACCAAAACATGATAATGCTCAAGTCCTTATATAAAATGGCGTAGATCAATGCCTAGATTCAGCCCTTCACATTCACAGATTCTAACCACTGATGAAAATTACTGCTGTTCATCCAAGGTTGGTTGAATCTGTAGATGTAAAACTGGGGGGATATAGAGCACTGATTGTATATTTATGGGGGAAAAAAAAAAAAGCTGTATAAGTGTACCCATGCAGGTTAATCCCATGTTGTTCAGAGTCAACTGTATTCCCAAAAAACCTAATGTTTTCAGCTGCTGAAACAGGAACCACTTAAAAAGCCATTTTTTATTAAAATAACAGTTTGTACTAGTGAAGGAGGTATTCTATAATCAGTTATATCTTATATGTAGTGAAGAATTAGCCAAACCAAGTGTGTGGAAAAAAAAAAAAAACTCTTAACATAAGATGAATTTGGATAGTATTTATTGAGTGGCAAATATACATTTAGTGATCAGTAGGATGCAATTCTTACCTTCAAATCTATGCCTTCTATCGAGGAGATAAACAGGCACAACGTAATGAAATATTTGTTTCAATAGAGCTAGGCATAGTACTGTGGGAGCACATAGTAAGAACAGAAAATGGCCTAAGAGAGTGAGGTCAGGTCAGCAAAACCTTTCAGAGGTGATCCCAGAACTGGGATAAATAGGAGTTAACCCAACAAAAGGTAGAGAAAATCTCTCCATTTCTGAATTCTGATAAATTATGCCTGTCATATCTAGGGAGGGGACTAGAATGAGACAGCTGAAGTGCCTAGGGCCCTGTGTACCCTTCTGGCCTGGCCTGACTCTGTCCTGGCACTGCTCATGCTTATTACAGCTTCTAAGAGACTCTTTTAAAGAGAGAAATATATTTCTTGTGTCCTTTCAGAGATAGTTAAAGGTAATTTTTGTTATTTGTTATAATTAATGCTTTATAAAGTCACTGTGAACACTGTACCACCAAAGACTGACCAAAAATTATGAGGGGAAATACAGGATTAGTTTTCTGCGAGCCTCTGGTCACAGCATTTTCAGCCACCAATCTTGTTTTATGTGTGCTTTGTTCAGAGACACGTTATTTAATATATACTGTTGACGCATTAGCATTAAACTCACAACAAACAGAGCTATAATTCATGCCAGAAGGAAGCTTATTTAACTTGTGTTTTCTCCAGAAGGCACACCACAGCCTTCTTACACTCAGAACACTAGACGGCACTTTAGCACTACACTAGGGGGACCATTTTAAACAAATTTCACTGACAAAAAAATGTGGAAAATGTGGCACCATGGTCAAGCAGACCATGAAAAGGAAACTTGTTCACAGTGCAAGCACTGAAACAAGAAGTCAGAGCATTGCCTTGTTCAACCTCAGCTGGGAACGTGCACGGGTGACTCAAATTTTTCATCACAAAGTGTTGCGAGTATTGATTTTCATGTTACAAATAACTGTTAGCAAGTTGGCAAATGCATCAATACAGAACCCACAAAAAATGAGGACTGACTGTCCTGATACTTTTACAGCTCGTCATTTTTCCTTCTCTCTTCTGCTCCTTTATGTAGGTGAGAGGCCGTGAGACTTACGAAATGCTGTTGAAGATCAAAGAGTCCCTGGAACTCATGCAGTACCTTCCTCAGCACACGATTGAAACATACAGGCAGCAGCAACAGCAGCAGCACCAACATTTACTTCAGAAACAGTGAGTGGGTCAAATGTGTCATTTTAGGAGGCCTTAGTAAGAGTGACTGTCAACACTAAGGTGATTGTTGGATGATAAAGAAAATGAGAACATCATAGGTTCAGATGAGCTTGTGTGGGGCACCTGTTTCAGTTTCAGCAACCTTCTACGTTTCTTATCATAACCTACCCTTGGAGAAGTTGTACCTATATTCTGAAATTCAATCCAAACTATTATAGCTGAATTACAAAGAAACTCATACTAACAGTTAGTTCTCTTCTCTCCTACCCCATTTATACACATCTATCAACATAAGAATTTTGAGTACGCACTCTATTCTAATAATAATGTGTATATTTAAAAAGATGTAATCTTTCCTCATCCCAGTGGATTGTTTTGTACCTCTCCTGGGATGCAGACAATCCACTTTTGTAAAAACCGTTATAGAATAGAGATAGATAGCACATAGGTTTTACCATAACTGACTTCTTTGAATGCTGTGTTGTGAAGGATTCTAAGAACTAGTGCATGCTTATTGGGAAAATGTCTGGATGCAGAAGGCATCCAGGATCATCACACTGAAGTTTTAGTATCCCTCTTCTAGGTTGTCTTCTAGCAATACATTTTGGCATAAATTGGGCCAGATTTTGTAACCACATATACATACAGCCTATTTATGTATTAATTTTTACCTTGACTCTTGCATCTTTGATGACATTAGCTGTTTTATGACTAATCAGACTTGAATAACTCTTATGAAAGTAAGGGAAGTTGGAACTCCTTTTCACAGTTAACAGGACTCTGTACTTATTCTGTGGTTAAGAATAATCGCTTGCTTGCTTAATTAAGATGCTGTGTATGTACTGGAAGTATTGCCAGAGTCTCTGCAGATATATTTCAAATGTATATATTTTGGGCCCATTTAGTTAATTCAAACATTTGACTTTATTCTTTAGGCAAAAAGAAATGAAGCCAAAACCACCTTGCCTAAGGCAAGCATTGTTTTTTACAATAAATAAATGTGTTTTTTCCTGATATATTATTAGCTAACATAGATAGAGACCTCTGGAAAGTATAACAAAGAGGGCTCTTTATTCTTTTTTAAATAAATATAAATTCAGTTGAGGAGGTTGGACCACATCTCTGAAAGTCAGGAGGTGTCCTCAGAGCAACTGTTGTCTAGAGGATGTGGGGTGGGCAGAAGAGGGATAGAAAGGAAGTGTGTTGTTTCTTTAAAAGACTCAGCTCTTCAGCATTTCAGACCTTTTTTGCCTGGAAGGGATCTCACCATTTGCTTTAGCATGAAAGTTTTACAAATCATAATTTTAAGATTTTATAGTAGGGCTGAGTGGGAAGTTTAATCGAGAGGTTTCTTTGGGATAGAGAGTATTCTAAAGGAGAATTAGAACTCAGAGTTTCAGACAGAATTTCCATTGCCAATCCTGTAGATTCTTTAGGATATCAGATAGAAATTTATGTTAATATATTCAATTATAAAACTGATGTAACTCTTATGAATTATATGACAGAGATCAAAGAAACAGACCTGTAACATCATTTATAGACCCAAAGGCAATAAGTGCCTTCTCCAAGATATAACATGCCATGGTATTAAGAAACTCTTCCAAATTTCCTCTAGTTTACTCTGGAAATGTTGGACTTAGCCAAAAAGACCTCAGAAGAATGACACAGTAGCATATCTTGCTGAACCACTTGCTCTGTGATCCTCTTTCCTCTCCTTTTCACAGTTAACAGGAAAAGTACTGTCAGGCTAAATTGATACCTAATAAATGATGTGGTTTAAAAGGTCTGACCATCTAGCTCAGGGCTTGGCTTTTTTTTTTTTTTTCCTGTAAAGCACTAGTAATAAATATCATATGCTCGGATCTATATGGTGTCTTGCAGCTACCTTGAAGCCACCACAGATAATAAGTAAATGAATGAGAGTAGCTGTTCCAGTAAAGCTTTATTTTATAGACACTAAAACTCAAATTTCATATAATTTTCAAATCACGAAATAATCTTCTTTTGAATTTTCTCACCATTTAAAAATGTAAAAACCGTTTTTACCTATAGACCAGATTTGACCCATTCACTGTAATTTGCAGTCATTGTTCTAGATAAATGAATGACTCTTCCTTCATTGCTTCTTAAGGCTCAGATTTTCTCATAGGAATATTTGGAAGCTAATATGTGTTTTTTTAAAGTAGAAAGGTATTAAGGGGTTCTAGGAAATCCTGAAATGATTTTTAAGATGATGTTTCAGTATCTAACAAGAGAGCAATTTTTAACTCAAGTTCAAGAAAGTTAGGCAGGCCCATCCACACACACAGTATGGTTAATGATACAATCCCATCATCAGCTAAGACTGGAATAGTTGAGTTTATCCATGTAACAAACTATTGGTGAAGATCTATTACATCAGAAAGATGGGGTTCCTGCCTCACTGTAGTTTACAATTTAGTGGTGAATTCCTAATCAGACTTAATAAGCCAGGACAATCTACCGCAGTCAGTGAGGGGCGTATGCTATTTGTGTCTGTTTACATGGCGTACATGAGTCTACACTACCAGGTATACCCATATAATGAATTATCCAGTGCTTATTGCCTAACTGGCTGGCATTGCTCTGCAGGGAAATTATCTTATAATTCTTATTTCATAAAACAATCTAGCTCATCAAAGAAGAAAATGCATCTTAAAATTATGTTATTTTAAAGATCCCCAAAGATCGTAGCAAAATATTGTTACTATTTTTGCACGTGTGGCCCACAGATAAGTGAGGTATTCATAGCCTCATAATTACCTGGGGTGTTGATTTAAAAGTATCATTGCATGCTTTGGTATTGTTATCTTATAGACTATAAGAGCTAACTTTAGATGTAATAACTTGAGCATGCAAATCTAACAGACTGCCAAATGAAATCTTTGCAAAATATAGACATTTGGTCTAATTATGCCTTTGTTACATTATATATACATGGCGCTCCAATGATTGATGTACATCTATATAAATTCTCCATTTTCTGTATTCTTCAGCTGAGCTTTTTTTTCTAGCTCTTTTATTTTCATGCAAGTCTCCAAGAAAAAGCATGAATGACTAGACAAAGAAAAATGGAAATCTAATTCCCTGGCAATCTTTTGTAAAGAATAAATCAGTCTGGAAATGCCTACAATAGCCTGTAATTTCCTTTTCAAAAATGTAGTACCAAGTTTATTCTGGTAAGGAATCAATTTTGTGCTTTTTTTTTTATAGTAGAGGGAAAATTAGTGGGAAGGGAATACACTTTCTACAAGGTGGCAATAAAATACTTTCAGTTTAATTACTTCTATTAGATTCTCACTGCATGTTTCTCTCTGCTTGCTTTTCATTTGTGCATGGTTTTCCTTTTTCAAAAATTTCTTCCCAATTACCTTCATGATCATAGGCTTTGTGGAGGATAAATTTTATACTGTTTTTGTGAATCGAATTGTTACAGGTATAAATAAGCTTTTTACCATTTATAAAGAAATTTAATTTTAGTTGCTTTGCTCACATTGAAATAAGCATGGGAGTTATGTTTATGGAAGCCAGAATCTAGTGGAGAACAAATTGGACCTATTCTGAACTATATTTTTAAGGAACATCACCTCTTAAGGCAGCTTTGCAAAAACCAGTTGAGACCTTCTTAGCAATCTTTTATTTTGTGTGCTGTAGACAAATACTTTTTATTTCTTTTCATTTTTTTTCCTGTAGTCTATCCTCTGAGGCGTCCATTCTGATCCCAGGGCCAACATTACATCATTAAAATTTTAGCCTAACTCTTGATTTCCCATGGAAAATTATTTTTTAGTTTCTTCAGGATTCATTTATTTTAATTTTAGTACAAATATGTGACCTACTTAAGGTGTCCTTAGTATCTTCTTTTCCTTATGGTCACTTGATGCAGCGTTTTAGTAATACAAGACAAGAGGTATTGGAGCAAAGTAGGATCTTCAAGATCATAGTACTAACACAATATACCACAGCTCAGGAAACTGAAGCCCAGTGAACTATACCTGTTATTGATTTCATGGCCAATTCATAATAAAGCCAAGACGAGAATCAGATTTGGAAGACACAGCTCTTTGCAGTGTTCTAGTCTGCTTAATTAGTTAAGAAAATTGTGATAATAAGACTAAAGCAAGCATCTATTCCAATTTTTTTTTTTTTGGACTTTATGCAAGTTGGTATTTTTTCTTGTGGTTTCAGTGTAAAGTCCTATCTTTTTAAGCTCATTTGGCTATGATTTTCTTCAGTAATTTTGATAATTTTTCCTCAGATTCACATATCTGGGGGTGAAGAAGGCAATATTTTCAGGATCATCAATGTAGGAGAATGCAGAGAACACAAATCTCTATCTCAACCCTAGACATGATTAATGTCATATTTCTAAGCTTGAATTAGAAATCCTCACCATTTCCAAAATATTTTTTTGAAATTGCCAGTTTTATATATTAAAAAAAAAAAAGATGAATACTGGCAATTTCAGTGGCTCTACTTTGCAGGTCATAGAACTGCCCAGGCTTTCATAGTTTACTCACTGTTAACTTTTTCAACTTCACAGCTGTGTTAAGAAGTTGTTAAGACAGGGGTTTATTAGCTCTGTATTAATAATGAAGAAGAAACTCATATTATTTAAATTCAAATAGATTAAATCATTTTTCTAAATTTTCACATCTTATTGCAGAACTGGTCTCAGTTCTAGGTCTCATAGTTTGAACCTCTATGGTTCATGCACTCATAACTACAACACAACTTCTGCTTGTTGTCTCATTCAGTCCTTGCTCCACAAGTGGTCCCAAATGTCATATACAAACAAGAAATCAAAGCTAAAGTTCTTTAGTTGACAGTAATTACTGCCATACTAATTTGTGTTCTGGCATATTCTTAAAGATGATCTCAGTTCTTACTGGTGAGATGATTTACTGAATCTCAGCCTTAACCAAGTCAAAATGGCTTTATCCTTTTGCAAAAAGTAACAAGGAAATGTGATTCAGAAGCCAGTTGGGAAACAATTTCCAAACAATTCAGGGGGTTGCACAACCTTTAGCATAATAAAGGGATTTGTTCCTGGCATCTTTGTGACATAATTGATTTCTTAATTATGCAAACGTTGCTTTCATGTGTTTGATATGTGCATTTGTAGGCCAAGTTTGTGACTGAAGGATTAAGATATTTATCCATCACAATCTGGGCACATATAAAATGCTCATTAATAGTCCTCTACAAATGCATGATGGTGCAGCCCCCAGAATGATAAGATCATATTTCTTCATACTCATAGTTAGGCTAGACAGGAACAATAATGAGGTATCTTAATTACGCAGATGACATTTTTCAAAGGATTTATTCTTATCTCTACATTCCCTTTTTCAATTAATAGAGTCCAGTATGACAAGTACTGTGCTAAGCA
Source organism: Cynopterus sphinx (assembly GCA_030015415.1). Classification (NCBI taxonomy): domain Eukaryota; kingdom Metazoa; phylum Chordata; class Mammalia; order Chiroptera; family Pteropodidae; genus Cynopterus; species Cynopterus sphinx. Next base: position 45,362,774 of record CM057380.1, read on the forward strand.
CTTTGATCTGCCTTGTCTCAGTAGTTCTCAACTGAATCACTTGTGGAGTTTGAAAAGGAAAAAAAAAAAAAAATGTTTGCCTGGGCCCCAGCCTGAGCTCAGAAGAGATCTAACAAAATGCATTAAAAAAAAAAAAAAATTCCAGAGGTCATTTGGATCCTTCTGGTTAATTACCACCACCTTATCTAATTTCTTCTTCATAAAAATCTTGAGAAGTCATGACTAATTTTAAAAGACAATAAAGAGGAAGGACCAAAAATAGTTTTATGAGCATTCTATTCTATCTACTATGATCATGAAGGTAGGAGGATGTGTTTCTGTATTCAGTTGATTTGAATATATGAAATCCTAAGCCTTCATCTTTTGTTTTCTCTGGTTCCTCTCTGCAGTCTCCTTTCAGCCTGCTTCAGGAATGAGCTTGTGGAGCCCCGGAGAGAAACTCCGAAACAATCTGACATCTTCTTTAGACATTCCAACCCCACAAACCGATCAGTGTACCCTTAGAGCCCCTTTTCTGTATTTTGAGCTGTGTGTTGTGTTTCCATGTGTGTGCGCACATGCACATGCACACGTGTGTATCCACCCTTTGTTAGTAGGACTTGAAGACACTTTGGCTCAGTGACTCAACCGCTCAAAAGCACACAGCCACTAATGAGAAAATCTTTTCAAGGGACTCAAAACTTTACAAGAAAGGACATTTTCTGCAGATTCTGTATCCTCAGAACTAGTGTTGATCAGTCAGGAACCCCTGTGTTTGTGAGCTTTTCTGTTGTGTCTTGGGAGGGAAGGACTCAGGTTGGGAAGAGGGGCATTAAGTTGTTTATTAGAACCATTTTCTGTTACCTTCTGTTGTGTTTCTAAAACTCAAAAAGAAGCTTTAGAGCAGGTCTCAAGCTTGAGATGTCTTTTTAAGAAAAGGAGATCAAAGTTGTTATTGTCTGTGCATATGTAAATTGTAAGTGACTGAGAGACTCAGGCTCTTTTAATGCTGCTCATGCAGTAATATTGCAAATAGCAAACTAAGGTGTCAGGAGTACTGCTGGGCGGGGAAGTGATAATTACCATAAGTAGCCAATGTGGGGGATGTTCTTTTATTCTTTTGAAAACTTGCATTATTAGTACCCTCCCAATAAGTTCGCTAATGCTGTGTCAATCCCAGAATTACCACTGTATGTCAGCATCTGTGATAGGTCTCCTTGCTTACGGAAACCCTAGAGACTTACCCCCAAACTGTTGTTTAGACAACAAGGCAAGTAAACCGATTTTGTTATTTTAATAGGAGGGTGAAACCACCCCAGTAATATTGTTCCAGGCAGTTATATATCATTCTTCAATGCCTAAAATAGAGTTCAAAATTGTCTCACCAATCTATGATTAATGTGTTTGATTGGAACTTCTATCCCTCTATCTTATTATAAAACTAGCCATATTGCTGACACTGCTCAGGCTCTTTTTTCAGGAGACTTACATTTTATCTATGTGATGTCCAAGTAGACACATGTTAAAATCAACTTTTTTTTTTTTTTTTGGCTCAAAGAGTTTAGTGAATATATTCTTTCCATTTAAAAAAAAAAAAAAACACATTTTGAAAAAATGGTATAAACACTTTAAGAATCTCTCTCCCTCATTTCCCCATACCAGATCACCAGCTCTTGATTCTGTGTCAAAATGATTTCTTGTTATTGAGGCTGTTGCTTTATGGATGTGTGATTTTAATTTTCAATAAACTTTTGCATCTTGGTTTATCTTGCAGTATTTTTTTTCTTTTCTGTCTCTCTTGCTTTATTTAATTCCTTAAATAAGAATATTTTCATTTAAGTATTTGAAGTATCATGTGGAAGTTTAAAGAACAAGAGTAATAGAAGTATTACTTAGTTTTATTGTGTCAGTATTTAGTGTTTCAAGATACTCCGTATCAATATCATCAATCCTAAAAATAAATTACAATACATACACTAAAGCGAAAATGTTTAATTTTATCATAAGAAACCAGGCACTATAGTATCATTTATTTACATTCCTGAGCAAGTCTTGAATTACATCTCAAGTTGCTAAATTTGTCAAAAGGAATTTAAATCAAATCCAAAGTTATTAAATAATTTGACTTGTGTGACATAGGCATCAGCAAATATTCATCCTAATATCTTAGTTGAAACTGTTGTCCAGTGCTTTTTTTTAAAAAAAAAAAATAACTAAATATTCTGATCTTTAATTGCTTTAAAACCTTCAAACACAATTGTTCTAAATAAAAATATTTTAGTGGCTTAGAAAAATACCAGAAAAAAAAACATCTTTATGTTTGAGATAAAAATATATTAGTAATGTTAGATGATCTTGTATAATTTGCAATGTGTTTTCAATTAATCTAATAACTTTGATTCATAAATCCCATAAAGGGTTAATGAGTATGTTTAGTATTTTAACATTTGTTTTTTCTTTTACCCTATTTTTATGAAAGTTTTTGCTGTATCTATAGTGACTTTTATATAAATGAACATATTTGAACTGATGGATGAGATTTTACAATTATGATTGATCTATCTGGAAATAAAATGCTGCCCTTTGTATTTAGAAGAAAGATTGCCCAACTAGAGAAAAAGGTTACAGGCAGGGAAGTACTGGGAAAACTTTAGAGAATCAATCTTTTTCTGATGTTCAGCGTCTTCCCCTTTTTTTACTTTCCTCACACCATGGGTATTTTGCAGTACCCCTCGATACCCTTTTCCGCTCTCAGATTCTGTACTTCAGAAATGATTTAGTGAAATAGATTTACTCTGAGCTATCATCAAATTCTACTAAAGAGTTGCTTTGTAATTACCAATGGAAGATTTAAAGCAAAAGAAAGAATCCTTTGATGGAATTCTAGGCATCTCCAGTGAAGTGGAAAAGATGACGTTGAATTTGTGTCTTCTCAAGAATTTTGACTCTATGCCATCTAGATAGTCACTAGACAAGGAATCAGGAAACTTGCTTTCTAGTCCTGGACAATCTAAAGGTCACTTATAGCTCTGAGATATTGAATTTTATTCTTAGCAATGTGCATGGAAGCCCCTAAGTTGTTATGATTAACAACTGGGGTTTACCAGGATTTCTCCTTAAATCTAGAGATATATAAAACCTACCTTCCCTTATTTTTGTTATATTGATTTCTTAAAAAAATCTTGTATACCTCTAGAGAACACAATCTGAGGCTTACATCTTATTATGTTTCTGAGAAGATTTATGTTCTTCCATTTCTTTTTTTGTTTTGTTTTGTTTTGTTTTGGCAGGTGGATGGGTAAGAAAACCATAGTGGCACAGGTCCTGTTGTCCTTGAACAGTTTATTCATCTCTTCATATTCACCATCAGTCTTTGTGAATGTCCATTCAAGGCCTTTAAATCAGTCACAAATTTGTTCAGCCTTGCTCACTTTTTCACAGCACGTAGAAATGATCAGAATATTCTTTTTATGTCACACATTGCAAACTTAATATATTAAACAGACTACTCTGACCTTCTTTTTGTGGCTTCAATACTCACTTAAAGGAGAGATATTCAGAATTTCTGACCTGTTCAGACCCTCTTATTTCCATTCATCTGCTCACTCTAAGTTTTGAATTTGTTCAATTAAGAATCTGTGCTACTTCTTCCTATTAATTATTATCCCCTTAACCAAACATTAGAGTATTAAACATTTGGCAGGGTGGGGTGGGGGGGCGAGAATAATAAAGGTAACCAATGTTTCTTGAGCATCTACAAATTATAGGACAATCCAGGGCTTTTATATAATTCAATTTAATCTTCATGGCAGCTCTTCTAGAATGAGTATTATGCCTGTTCTACAGATTAAGAAAATGGAACTCAAGAGACTTGTATAAAATCAAAATTAATTACTGTCAGATCTAGAAGGTGAACGCAGATATTTTGGTTGACTCAAAAAATGCATGTTTTCTCTTTATTCATATGTAGTTTCTGACCTACCTTTTTCAAAAATAGTTTAAGTGGTTTATAATAAATGAACTAGTAAAATTGTTTTAAAAAAAACATGAAGGTAAAGGGAAAAGAGAGTTGTCACAGGATTTGGAAGAAGGCATTTACTATAACTGATGATCCAGGGAAAATGCAAAGCTTTTAAATATATTTTTATTTTCCTAATGATGAACATTATTGGTTCAAGCAATGCCCATTCGACTGATTTAGGGGAATGGGAGAGATTGATAAAATTCTCTCTTGGTCACACAGGACCAACCTGCCTCTGGAGTCTGGGCACCCAGGCATCTTAGGAAATTTGTGGTGGACAAAGCTAGAAGAAGTGCCTGGCAAAACATCTCTTGGACACCTTGCTTGTGTTTTCTTGCACATTGATGTAGTCTTACAGATGTTCCTAAATATATCCAAATGTGCTGACTCTTGCACATGACAGATTAGATTTGATGATAGCTGAGGGGCTCCCTTTACCACATCCCTTGTTTCTTGCACCATCACGGTCTTCCACATTTCTCTTGCTTACTACTTCACCCACTTCTTGATTCTGTACCCTAATGCACACCACACTATCTTCTTTATCTCTGACTAGGAGCCAGGAGACCTCTCTAGTCATCGTTTGGCAATGTGTCACTTGGCACATTTTCTCTTAGAACCTTATATTTACCCATCTGTATAATAAGCATAATAATTTCTTCCCATCCCTGTCCTGCCATACCATGTTCTCCTCCACAGGGATAAGAGACTCTTTCATAAAATTGATAAAGGAGAGTTTGGTAACCTTAAGTATCTTAAAACTGGGAGGGTTTATTATTTAAACACCACTTTATATAACATGAATCTAAAACTGTGAGTTCTTGAAAAGGACTAAAGAGAAAAACAGTGTCCTCCTACCTTAAAGACAGTGATGGGAGTATACAGCTGAATTGTTAATTGTACATAATTTGTCATACACATTTTTGCAAACGTGTATGTAGCATATTGCTTCCCTTAAGTATGACTCTTCAGTGATGTGGAAGGAGACCATTGCTATTTTGTGTAATTATGGAGGGCAGAATATCAGCTTCAAAGACCAAGTGTACTACTGTAGCTCTCAAGTGCTAGAACCACTTTTTATTATGTTTTCAAACATTACTATACCATGTTTGTTTGGAACCTGAGTTCATTTTTACAGCCTTCAAAATTTGTATTTTATAAATAGTTGTGTGTGTATGTGTGTGTGTGTGTACAAATAAAGGAAACATTTATCTCTCTCCTCTAATATAAATACAGCTATAGCAGGGAAGAAACAAACAGGAACAAAATAATACATTTTGTTTGAGAAGTCTAAAAAGGGAATTTTTCCCATCATATGTTAGAAACATGCTCAAAGTCTAATCTTCATTCTGTGGTTACAATAATTGTGCACAATTAATGCCATATAGTCCATGAAATTCTCCTTCATCTTTTTCAGTTCTCACCACAGCCCTGCAAGGTAGGTGGGATTATCATCCCCATGTATCCACCATTCTGTGAACTTCTCAAAGACAGAGGCATTTCTTGTTAGTTTTCCTAGCTCTAAAATCCAGTTTCTGCAGTAAGTGTATGTTTTTAGTTTATATAGTTTCCATGTGAGAAAATAAAGGCAGGGCTTGCATGAGGACCTAAAGCTTTCTAATATATACTGGAGGAACACTTAAACTTTTATTTTCTGATTTTATATCCTGCCCTATTTCTAATAGTAATTGCTAGTTCTGTATTCAAAGAAAAGGTCAGGAAAGCCAATTGAGTAGGGAATATCATATGCAATATAGTGAATAATATGACAAAACAACTCTAGTAAATTTTCAAATTAAAGTTATGCTGAATGGAATTTTTTTTGTGTCCCAGTAGACTGTGGAAAGTCAACAAAATAGTTGTTCATACTCTGTATAATAGAAGCCATCAGCATTCCAATAGGTTATTTTATGTCCCATAAACATCTGTCTAAACTGACAAAGCTTGTTTCCATGTCAGGGCCTCTGCATGAAGGCAGGGGCTGCTGCCAAAGGCCTTGTCTGATTAGCTCCGCAGTTATTTTCTACATATCTCCAATGGCCTAGGGAGCTAAAATAAAATGCCTCAGCTGCTATTTGAGTTTGGCTTCTTCGTATCTTTCATAAGCCTTAGGGTCTTCACTCAGTTCTTTTCCCTTATTGATTTTGAAACCTATTTGAGTTGACAGGCAAGAGAAGGAAAAAGGATAGAGAAAAAAATAGCAGGAAAAGGAGGATACAATCATTTTCCCTCTCACAAAGGATATTCTTTGGGAAGATATTCAACTTTGTACTCTATACATTCAGGAAAATTATGACTTGATGATAGTGTTGTGATCCCTCCCTAGTCAAGAAGAGTTCTCAGACGGAAATGCAGATAAATTATTCTCATCGATCCTGGAGGAATATTTTGCAAGTGTACAGTTTAAGGCCATGTGTTAATCTAAGACCTGTTGGAAATGACCAGTCTCCAGTCTTTAATGTCACATGCTCACCATCATTCCAATATTTGTGTTCCTAGGACTTCGATGCAGTCTCAGTCTTCATACGGTAACAGCTCCCCACCTCTGAACAAAATGAACAGCATGAACAAGCTGCCTTCTGTGAGCCAGCTTATCAACCCTCAGCAGCGCAACGCCCTCACTCCCACCACTATTCCCGATGGCATGGGAGCCAACAGTAAGAGCAACTCGCTTTAGTGGTAGCTGAAGGACCAATGGGCTAGTGTTAAAGGAAGACTCTGCTCTTGGGTGGGGAAAAGGCTTGCTCTTAAGCTAAGTGACAGAACAGATCAAAGTTGAGTGGCTTGAGTTTCTTACAGTGAATTTTTTCTCACTTTGAGGTGTGTGGTTCATCACAAAGCACACTGGTAAAGAAGAAGGCTGTTCCTTTCTTAGGAATAAAGATCTCTGTGAAAAGAACAGTACGCTTTTTCTCAGTGTGGATGGTGACCCACCTCCCACAACTTTTGAGATAGTCAAATGGAAATCTATCCAACATGTGGGAAATAGCAAGGTGTGGTGGACTTACAATCTAAAGAAATAGATTATAGCCCAGACTCTATTGCAATAGTAGCTATATAACTATGGACAAGTCACCTCTCTGCTCTAATGCTCAATTTTCCATTCTTAAAATTATCACTCTGAAGATTTAACATTTTATTATTCTTTGTCCCTATAGTCTTGGCCTTCTCAACTTGCCTGCTCCATTCTAGTCATAGTCATTAATGAATTGGCATAGAGAGGAGTTTCCCATTTACTTATTTACACACAGATTCCTCATAACAACTAAGTATAACTATAAGAGACGATGTGAGAATTGGGCTTCTAAATGGATGATGATTGGTATATAGATTTGTTGTAAATATAATTATATTGTGCACTAGAACTAAATATAGCAAAATGGATACCAAACTTGAAAGAAAAAAAGAACATAGTGGTAAAAATGCAGGAGGATGTATAGTATCCTCAGGGGTGCAGAAGCCTGAATACTATACATATATCCTGTAATCCTCCTCATAGAACAGTACCTCAATCTTGTGTTTGGAAATCTTTCATTATTTTTATCAAGCCTTTAAACTTGTATTTCACTGTTGCCTTAAAGAGATCAGGCTTCCTTAAAGACCTTAAAGTAGGCTAGAATCAGGATTCTCTGTGGTCTGATGGCACATGTTCAGGTTTTAATGAGATAAAGATATATGTGATATGGCTGCCAGTTGTGGCCACAAGGATATTAAAGCCAGACTGCTCTCTCACTAGTGAAATTACATCCTAAGGCTCAAAACCTGACCCCTTGACAGGTCTACTACTTTGACAAAGGAAAAGGAACCATTTACTTTTTCCTTTATTTTCTTTACCGTGACATCTTAGAGTCCTCAGCTTTTTCTTGGGATGATGAAACAAACAATAGTAATGGTGATGACCCTTCACATTTGTGTGACATAGTTTGCCTACTCCTTCTTTATATTTCACCATTTTCCATTGCTGTCGTCGAGAAATTTAGAGGGGAAATCCATGAGACGTGATGGGCCTGTGCCCATTAGCTGGCCAGTTTGTGGCAGAACTTTCTCCTATTATGCATACTACTATTCACTAAAGTAGAAGCAAATTGCATTTATCTTTTTGTAGACATTATTTTGTTCTTTTTTGACTTGAAGACAAAATTTCTTTCATAAATATAATTGATATTAAGCTTTTCTTCTCTGTAAGAGAATGTTTACATCTTATGGTTTAGTAAAAAACTATCAGTTTTGGTGGTGTTCCCAAATACAATTCTGAAATGGACCATAAGAAAGAGCTGGAATTTTTTATTGCATTCTTCCTTATTACATTTATGGTTCTCTATAAATATTTCAATAAATTATCCTGTTCCCAAACAGATATTCTAAAGGTCACTTTCTCATTCACAGATTTGTTCATTTGTTCCCTTAACCTATGTTGAATGAGTATATGCTCTGTGCCAGGCACTGTGCTAGGATCTGTGGGGATCTAGACAAGTACAAGATCTAATTTTCATGTTTGACGAGATTAGTCTAGTGGGGAAGGTAGTCATGTGATCCATGAAGGCAAGTACAAGGAGGAAAATAATAACATCAGGAGCAGTGATCAATTGGATATAGCATTAGAAGCAGAGAAAGAAGTGGAAAAAGAATGTCCTAAGAGAATGAACAAGGTCAAGAGGTGTGCAATTAGTTTGGACTTTAGTGACTCTTCTGATCAAAGAGATATAGGGTGCTTGAAGGAGGGTCATGAGAGATAAGGCTAAAAAGGAAGCTTGGTATATTAGGCCCTTGGTAACATCGAACCAGGCAAGATGGACTACTGGGATGCTGGTACATGATGATGGCAGTAACCCTCTCTGTTCTTCCTGCTTCTGTTCAGTTCCTATGATGGGCACCCACATGCCAATGGCTGGAGACATGAATGGACTCAGCCCCACCCAGACCCTCCCTCCCCCACTCTCTATGCCATCCACCTCCCACTGCACCCCCCCACCTCCGTACCCCACAGATTGCAGCCTTGTCAGGTGAGTCCACAGCATATATCCCTTGGTGCCTATCCTAAGCATCTCTGGGTGGTGGAGGGTGGACACTGTCCAAAGTTAATAATACAGTTGGAAAGAAAGAAAGCAGCCCTATGGTTTAAGTTCAGCCACTATTATCTCTGATCCATGGAGTGATCAGCAGTATTTAATCAAGGTACACCACTATAATCAACATGGGAAAAAGTGAAAATGTGAGTTTATAGGCATATAATTTTCCATGCCTCTTCCCCCATCTTCACTTTCTCCCTTTCTCCTCCCTCACATTTTCACACTCTCAGTTGTGGCCTTCAAATTGGTGCTCAGGGCTGGGGTTCCTAAAAGGGCAGCAAACTTGCTATCTCGCTCCATTTCCTGCTCTCTAGGCCTCATAGCTCTCAGCCACCATAGGATTATTATTTTGAAGTTGAATAATAAGTTTTGATGTTAGCAAAAATGGCAGGGACTTTCAAGAACTTGATGCCCTCTGCTGCTTTGCTATAATATTGGAAATAGGTACACTTGAGGCAAGGGAGTTCAGATAACAAGAAGAGAAATGCATGAAGCCTGAAAGATCTGTTTCCCAGGAGGCAAGAAAAGCACCCAAATCTCATGCCTAGTGCACATTGTCTGCCCCTGCTTCATGTGCAGAATGATTCTTTCATTTGGCTGCTGGAATAAAGTGTGTCAATCTCCATGTGATGGGTGCAACAAGAACTAGCTGTGTCATTTAAAGGGATGGCAAAGTAGATGGCTTATTCCACCCAGCTCTGGCTTCTTGACGGTGGTGGCATCATCAGTCTGAGACCAGCACCAAAAAGGAGAGAGTCTGTATTTTGAGGAAGACATAAATCAAAAGCATTAATGACTTCATTGGATAGTGGCCTACAATGACCTATCCTAAAGACAAGTTCCATTTTCAGAACCATCTCAGAACCCCCAAATACAAAACAAAATAGAGATGTTCTTTTTGTATTGAAGAGCCAGGAGGCAAGAGGGCTGAGTCCTTCCTTTCACCCCCTGCAATGGCTCCTAAGGCACTTACACAGAACCCTTGGAATGCAGTCACCATTTGAAAATTGCTGCTCTGCAGGAATCCTTACAGTTGATTCTAATTTGTATAGACCTAAATCTCAAGTCATCCCCAAACCTCAAATCTAAGGACACAACATTTTATCTGCCTGTAGTCCCTGTAGGGCATCCCAGGGCAAAATGTTGGGTTTTTCTTTATCTCGCCAATGCAGTTGGGGTGAACTTTCTTTTTCTGTTTCCTTCTTCCTCTTCCCTCCTCCCACTGCAGTTTCTTAGCAAGGTTGGGCTGTTCATCATGTCTGGACTATTTCACGACCCAGGGGCTGACCACCATCTATCAGATTGAGCATTACTCCATGGATGTAAGTAACTGTTAGAATTTTCTCTTGAGTTTTATTTCTTCATTTTATCCCTCGGATGACATCCACTTTGTAGTTCAATGCCCCTGGTTTTAAAATTTGTTTTTGTCATACCCCCAATCCTCAATTTTGTTGGACTCCATAACCCTATTAGAAAGATTCTCAGGCCTCCGCCTATACCTGTGAGAAGCTTAGCAATCAACCTTCCTCAGCTTGTTTAATCAGTCAGTTGTCTGTTACATGCATACTGTATACAGAGTAGAAAAGAGGAGACCTAATTCCCTTCCCACCTTTGCGAAATTTATAATCTCTAGAGAATTCAGAGAATTTTGGGATGTTCTCATTAATTGGCATAAGATCCCAGGGAGGATAGCAGGAAGCAGGTGGTATTATTCTCACTTTAAAACATGGAGAGACAACAATATAGTCATTTGCCATCATAAGTTGATGACAGAATCAGGCATAGAATGCTGAGGTATAAACTTCTGGTCTTTAACTCTACTAGTTGGCTTTTTCTGCTTTTCCTTAAAGTAGTACCTTAAGGGGGATTCAGCTGCTTCTCTCAGTAAGAACCATATGTTCATTTTCAATTCTGTCAGAATAGGGCCCAGACATCTCTGATCATCGGGAAAGATCACTGGTTATGGGTTCAAGTTCCAACTCTGCTTGTTAGCAGCAAGGAGAACTTGAGGTCATCACTTTGCCTCTCTGGGTCTCAGTTAATCAAATTGAATTCAAAATCTCTCTCTTCTGGCTTTGGCATTCTTTGGTTTGTCTTTAGAGCAAACTGGATGGGAGGGGCCTTTTCTTGCTTCCTACACCACTCCTGGCACTATTACTCACATGGGAGCTCATATTGTCCTAGTTTAAGGCAATCTGATTTTCCCCCCAGACTACCCTTCATGCTGGTCTCTTTGGGGTTTACTGTCCTTTCTTCCAGCTTCCAGAGGGCCCTTTGGACTGGTGGAAGAAGGCACTCTGCCTCTGCTTTTGCTTTTTTAGTTGGGATCTCTTTTTTCCTCCTCCTTGAGCACCGATGCTAGAGATGCCCTTACAGCATGAGAATGCCCCAGCCCTGTGGTGACAAGTTTATGTTGTGCTGTCCCTATGCCCACCCTATTTACCCCTTAAGTCACCTCTGGCTGCTGCTGCCTGATGGAATAAATTATAGGTGAAAACTGTGGAGAAAGCTTAAAGGGTCAGTTCTGACAGGTTTCAGATAACTTTACAATGATGTTCATCCACTGAAGAGCAAAGTCGCCCTGTGTGTGAGAGACCTACACAATGGAACAGGGAATTTGTTCCTTCCCTATATTTTTAAAGTTGTGCCTTGGATTTACTCACTTGCCCACACAGGGGAGTGTGTCAGTGTGCACCCTTGGCTATTGGGATCTGCAGCTGCTCTTCACTAGTACATCTCTGCTGGCATTAGCTAGGTCTTATGCCAGTCTCTGGGCCATAGCTTTCTCACCTGTCAGTTAAACGTTCAAATCTATTCAGATTCATGCAGATTAATGAAGTTTGAGACTTATTGGGAGATTCAGAAGCGTAAAGAGCCATGCTCACTTATGTATTTGTGGATTTCTTTTTTATAACATATTCTTCTGCTAGAATAGGAAATTGGAGTACCCATACTGCAAATATCCAAATTGGGAAATATTGGGAAACTATCTAATTTCCATATCTTCACCTCAGCTTCTTCTATCTCATTACTGGAAATAGAGGCCACTTTTTCAGTTTGTCTCTCAACACCAGTCTAAGTTATTTGGCATCCTTTCCTGGAAATGTGGTTAAATTTGGGAGTTTTCATAAGTATCCCCTCTGAGATGCAAAGATGGGTTAATAATATAACAGTAATAATACAACTGGTTAAGATTTAAAGTGTATGCTTTATAATTTGCAAAATACTTTTAGATCCACATTTACATAGGAGTCCACAATATCTGTTGACCTAAAAGGAATTGTATCCCATTTTACCAATGAGGTCCAGTAGAGAATAAATGGCTTGATGAATGTCTAGAGCCAGTGTCAGTAGGAGAACCTTTATCAAAGTCTTCTGTCTCTGTATGCAGCGTTATTTCTACTCACCATGCTGTTCCATAAAAAAACATGAGCCATCACTGAAACAAGCTAATAAAGCACTAACATTGATAACTATGAGATATTACTAGTTAGTTAAGATAAACCATATTTTTAATGCCTCCAGCTCCCATCTGTAGAACATGAGCACATACTCTGCATGTTGATACCCTGATTTATCCAAATACCAAAGGCCTTTTGGCCATTTGGGCAGTTTTAGACTGAGAGGTTGTCCTGAGTCCCCAGTTCATTCACTTAGTTGTGTAAATTTAGACTTGTCAACCTCTCTGACCTTCAGCTTTCACATCTAAAATTAGATGTAATAATATCTACCACTAATCTGAGCAATAAATGAGATCATGAATATAAAATAATTAGTTCAATGCCTGGCATGTAGAAAATGCTCAATATCGATCTTTTCTTCTCATCTCATTTGAGTGCTGGTGACATTCCATTAATACCTTTTTTTCTAGTGACTAGAGCCATGTACATTTGAGTGTCAGAAGGTACCTTTACCTTGTTTTTGTTTTGGAATTTTTCCCTCTGATCTAAATGCTGTCCTCATTTTATAATAATGGAAGAAGTAAAACCAGCAGAGAAAGAGTGAAATGTTATCCACAGCAGAGATGGCACCTCTGCTTAGTTATATAGAGTGCCAAAGGTTATTAGAGAGCTAATTTTATTTTCCAGTTTAGGGATCAATTCATGTCATTTAAACCTGAACACAGGGAATGACAAAATAGTGTAGACTAAATGTTGATTGTCTCTTTGTCCTAATTCTCCCTGACTCCTTTTCCTACTGCACAGGATTTGGCAAGTTTAAAAATTCCTGAGCAATTCCGACATGCCATCTGGAAGGGCATCCTGGACCACCGGCAGCTCCATGACTTCTCCTCCCCTCCCCATCTCCTGCGGACCCCAAGTGGTACCTCCACGGTCAGTGTGGGCTCCAGTGAGACCCGTGGTGAGCGTGTAATTGATGCTGTGCGCTTCACCCTCCGCCAGACCATCTCCTTCCCACCCCGGGATGAGTGGAATGACTTCAACTTTGACATGGATGCACGTCGCAACAAGCAACAGCGTATCAAAGAGGAGGGAGAGTGAGCACTACTGTCTGAGCTCTTTTCATTCTCTTCCCATCTGCCTATCTCCCTATAAGGCACTACTGCTTGACCTTCAAAACGTTCTCTCTATCTCCTTCCTCTTCTCAGTCTAGTTTTTTTAAGGGAAGGAGAAGAGGCTATTTTTTGCCTAATTTCCACCCTGGCATCTAATTCTGATTCTGGCTTTAAGCCCTCAAATATATTGCTTGGCAGAACTAAAGTTGTCACAGCAAGGTAGAAGGGGGCCAAAAAAGCAGTGAGTATCTTTGTAAGCTGCAGAGATGTCTCATTGACTTTCATAAAGCATTTTCACCCTTATAGTCTAAGACTATATATATAAATATATAAATATATGATATATATTTTTGAGTAGGAGTCATTAAGTATTGTTAAAATGTAATTTAAAGGAAAGGAAATTGAGTTGCACTTATTGATGTTTTTTTAATTTACTTGCTTTGGATGGTTTATCTATACCCCTTCTCTCAAGGGGTATCATGTATGTTAATACATATCTAGAGCTTGATAGTATATGTAAGAGACAATAATGTATAGATTTCTTAAGGTCTTTTGATGCTAAACACAGTCTACATCAAATCTTTGGATAGAGCCACTTATATTTACCATTACTTATTAAGTGGGTGAAACTGTATACATATGTACATGATTCTCACTGTTGGTATATTATGTGTTACTGCCATCCCTACTAGTGATGGTGGTTCACTTTGGGGTTATTTACTTCAATTTCAAGAAAATGTTTATATTCACATTATCACACACTAGAGAAAGAAATACCCTCTCGTTTTAGGTTGGGAATGAAGAATATGGATAATCCATATTCTTAAAAGGTCCATGGCCAGTTCAAAAATAGCTAGTATCATGTGTCTGGGGATGTATTAGCAGTTCCCTTAAATTCACTACCAAACACTTGATCTCTTGGCATTTATTGGAAAAACATTTGCTGCCATTATAAAAGCATTATAACTAAATTTTACTACTAGATTGACTAACTCAATTACACATTTGCTACCTTTGATAGAATTAAGTTTGATTTGATTGGGATGAATGCCATCTATCTAGTTTTTACAGTGAAGTTGTAATGTCTATTGAGGATATCCAAGAAAAGCAGGTATTATATAGGAATATTGAATCTCCACTAAGCAGTAAGAGGTCTTAGTGAGCCATGAATCAAAATTCTTGGAAGACCTTTTGAAATATAAATAATATTATTCAGTAAATGTTTCTTTTAGAGATGCTTATATGAAAATCTTCATGCAGAGGCTTGTTTATCTCCTCGAGGTTTAAAATAGAAGTATTGATTTGGAAAAAAAAATATGAAATTAGTTTTTCTCTGTGGTATCGGTTGCGTCACTAAATCACTTTTTTTTTTTTTGGATAAATAAGAGTTTTATTTTATTGGAAAGTAACTGTGAGAACCCAATTCTCCATCTGTTTCCCTTCTGTACTGTGCATAGACATAAAAATGTCCCCACAGTTCAGGGGATAAGCCTTCCATTACAGCTGTTACTTGAACCACATAAACAAAAAATTTTCCTCAAAGTTTGAGAAAACATGTAAATGACAATATTCCCCTAGATGTTTCAGAAACATACTTTGTAGCAAGTTTTTTCTTCAAAACATAAAACAAATATTTTGTGTATATGCTAATGAGCTCTAAAATCCTCTCATACTTTCTGGCAAAGGTTTATCATTGCAGATAAGCTTTCATTTTTATTTTAAAGTGCAAAGGGGCTAATGTGGCTCTAAAATATAATGTATGAGTTTCATCTGAAAAGTGTATATATGTTTTGTGTGTGAAATTGCATATTTTGTGTTTCCTTTTTTTCTTTTGGGGATAGCGGGTTATTCAGAACCACAATTGAAATCTTTTTTTATTATTATTGTTTTTATATTTTCATGGAAACAACAGTTAGTAAGACTACAGTGTCAAATAAAAAATATAACTGTAAGATGGGGGGAAGGGAAAGTTATTGTTTTTTATTATTATTTTTATTTTGTATGTTAAAGAGAGTGAGTCCTTGATTTCAAAGTTTCACTGTGCTAAATGGTGATAAGCACTGTTAATTTGTGTAACAAGCATGCAGCTTGGAAAACCTGTAAGCGGAAGAATGAAAGCTGTGCCTTGGCAAAGCTAGGAGGACAATGGCTTCTTCTACTTTCCTGAGTGTTTGAGTAAACTTAAGGGCTTCTTCTGAGCTATTTCAGCACTATTCAGATGGCACTAGGGACTCAGAAATTCCTGTACTGTATCTAAGTGCAACAACTGGCCTCATCCTGGTGGAAACTCACGCTCTTCGAGTGTATGAGTACCTAGGACACAGGGGTAAAAGAATATTAAGGATAAATGAGTGGGAATGGGCTTAATAAAGTTCATGTGGCTTCAGCTCAATGCAGTTAGCTGAAAACTGAATGGGGTTTTGTTTGGAGATGGTTAGAAAGAGAACTAGAGAATAGAACTTTGCTCATTAAATCCATTTACATTTTGTTTTTTTTTGATATTATCCTAAAGTACAGTATATGGAATGTTGAATGTTAAAAGGTTGTGTTTTTTTTTTTATTTTTATAATTGTACAAAAATTAAGTAAATGTCAAATGTTTTATATGCTTTGTTAATGTCTTTAAAAGGTTCTTTCTTAGAGATGTGATACTTTTTTTTTAAAACTTTAATTGCTTGTCTTTTGGTATTTTGCATTATGGGCTTTCGGTGAGCCAGAGGCAAATCTACAAGCCACTTATGTTTTCCAAGACATGCAATAAAATTAAAAAATAAATAAAATTGAATTGAGAAATGGTGTTCATGGTGTAGTGTGTGTGTGTGTGTGTGTGTGTGTGTGTGTGTGTGTGTGTGTCTTCTGTCCTTTGGCTTTATGTTTAATCATTGGCCTACACTAACACCTCATCTAATGAGAAAACATTTTAGAGGTTCAAATATTGATGCTTCTCATATCAAAACAAAATAATTATTCGTTTTTTATGTTACCCAAATGTGAAGTAGAAAAGGCCAGGAAGATATACTTATTTGGTACATGAGATGTTCATAGATTTAATACTTCAATTGAGGTCAGAATGAGTTTCCTTTGGAACAGAGATTAGATTACATATTCCTAATGTCTAATTTATTGACCTTTCTTGTGGTACTCAGCAGTGACTTGCTCAGCACTGTGTGGATGGCATGCAGAGTGCCCTGGTTCTGTGTGGGAACAGAATTGCAGATGGTGGGCTTTAAACTCAGTGTTAAATATCACCATTTAATTACATACATTGATTCAGTCAATAAAATATCTACTGTCAAAATGATTTAATTATTTTATTAAAGAAATGAAAAAGCTCATTCTTTTATGAGCTAACATTAGAAAGCAATTTAATACCCTAGATTTATAAACAACTTTACAGAATAACATTGTATATAATATATAGCATGTAAAGATATCAGTTTGTTTTTCTATTTGTAAATGTCACATTATGAATATATATATATACGCAAAGCAGGTTCAGCTTAAATTAGGAGTGTCAAAGATTCTAATTCCCATTCCTTAAAATTGAGGTAATGGATTATCTCCAAAGTGAAATGGTTGATATTACATTTCTGTGAAAAGAAAAATAAAAACCAATGAAAACGGTTAATCCTTGAGTACTACCAAGGCACTTTGGATTCAACTGTAGTTTTTAATCTTCTTTTTGAGCATTTCTAACCACTTATGTAGATGAGCACTTCCTGACTTTTATTCTCAGAGGTCTTCTAAAGTACAAAAAATCCTTTTTAAAAATAATTTTAAGACTTTTTTTAGAGTAGTTTTAGGTTCATAGCAAAATTGAGAGAATGTTACAGAGATTTGTCGTATAGCCTCTAACTTCACATATGTATAAGCTCCCTCATTATCAACATCCCATCAGAGTGGTGCATTGGAAAAAGTGAGGAACCTATACCGGTATATCATTATTACCCAAAGTCCACACTTTAAGATTTGCTCATTGTGTTGTACATTCTATAGGTTTGGACAAATATATAACAGTATGTCTCCACCATTACTGATTCATACATAATAATTTCACTGCCCTAAAAATGCTTTGTGCTCCACCTATTCATTTCTTCCTCAAAACTCCTGGAAACCACATATAGTGTCTGGGAATACTTTATTGTTTCCATGATTTTGCCTTTTTCCAGAATGTCATATATCTAGAATCATACAGTATTTAGTATTTTCAAATGGACTTCTTCTTGTTTTTTTTTTTTTTTTTATGAATTAATAGCTTATTTCTTTTGAGCACTGAATAATATTCCATTGTCTCAATGTATCTGTTTATTTGTTCTTTCACCTACTAATGATACATGTGGAGCATCTTTTCATGAGCTTATTTTTTATCTGTATATCTTTTATAGTGAGGTGTCTGTTAAGGTCTTTGCCCATTTTTTAATCAGCTTGCTGTTAATGAGTTTTAAGAGTTCCAAAACTACTTTAAAATAACAGAACAATATTTCTTGCAATTATTATAAGACCTGTTAGACTCTTTTATAAATCTAAAATACAGTATAGAAAGTTAGTGATTTTGTTTTTCTATATCTTGAGACTTTTTTTTCTCCTCACCATTCTAGGAATTACTTTATCTTTCTTTATCAAAGAATTCCAGTGATCAAAAAAAAAAAAACCCAAAAGACTAAAATTTTAAGGATAAAAAAATGGTGTAATTGTCCAAAACTCTGCTGTGTAATATTGTAGCCACTATTTAAATGTGACTATTCTGCACCTGAAATGTGGTTATTCAAAATTGAGATGTGCTACAAGTGTAAAATACTCATTAGATTTCAGAGACTTAGAATAAAAATTAAAAATGTAAAATAGCTCATTGATAATTTTATGTTGATTATATGTTAAAAGATAATAGATTAAAGTCTATATCTTAAAATGATTTTTACCTGTTCTGTTTCTTACCCTATGTGCCCACTAAAAAATTATATGAGTGGCTTTCATTACAATTGTGTGGGACAATTGGCTTAGAAAGATGATACAAGAAGAAGCCTAGAAGGGTGATGAAATTATTATTGCATAATTATCTAATTTTTCTACTGTGTTGCCCCAAAATATTGCATCACCTCTCAAGAAAGTATAGAATAATATGAGACATTTATCTTTATAGTCTGCTTTTAGTTTTTCACAAAAATTCAAAATTTTTCATTTTTTCCTGATAACAGCAAATAAATTAAAATTGACAGAGAAGATGTTTTAAAATCATCAAATTAGAAGATGAATGTAAAAATACACTGGCACTTTGGACTCTAATGATAATGGTGAAATGCATTGTTTAAATTAAACCTCAGACTGAGTCATCATGTGATGATAACCTAGATGAATTTTCTGAAACAAAAGCCTCAATGGTTGATGACTATGGCTTCTAAAGATGAAAAGGATATATGCTTCTGTTAGTTAATTACTCAACAGTAGAATTTCTCCTTGTGATTTTTGGAGACAAGAATCTGACCACCTATTTTTCTTTTCATTATTTATTATTATTATTTATGCCTACAGCACCTGGTCTTTCTAGGTGGTCTCACATCCAAGTACTAACCAGGCCTGACCCTGCTTAGCTTTCAAGAACAAACATCAGGCTTGTTCAGGAGGGCATAGCCATAGACCATGGACTGTGGATCCAGTGAACTATTTTTCTAAAAGAATATTTGACAGTATTCTTTAACTGTAATGATTCCTATGCATCAAAGTTTACCTGATACACTTCACAAAGTGAACAAATGCTGGAGGTAGGAGTATTTCAGAGATAATTGCAAGAAAATAGATTATGTAGAAATTTAACTAACTGAATCAGTCATTCTAATTGTGTTTAGCAATGTAAAAATAAAAAATATTTACAATCTTGAAGCAAAGAATATAGCCATCTTTTTAACAAAATATGAGGACCATCAAATGTTCCAAAATTTTTTCAAGTATTGAATTTTGATAACACAAATGCAAGATAATCAGAAGAAATGATAAGCTCGTACATATTTGAAATCAATATTTACAAGATGGTTATGTCTCTTTGCATGATAGTCCATAAGTAGTTAATTGTATTCAGAAGGTATTTCCCATTTTGCCTGTATATGTATGTCTAAAATCATGAGAACAACAGAATTTTAGGTTAACTACTTATACTCTTATTAAAATTAAAATGTTTTTTTACTGTCCCTTTTTTCTGTATTTCATTCACAAAATTACTAAAATATTTTTAAATGATTAGATGCAGGTGATAGATGATAATGGATGACTTTTTTTTTTCTTTTACATTGTTAGTTATTAGAATAGCTTACCCAGCAGTAAGTTACAGAACACCAAAGACAATGTCAATTAAATATGCTTGAATTATCTAAAATTTGTATAGGACTTCTGAGATCCAGGGATTGTATTTCCTTCTGCTTTTGGGTATACCTTCTGGATTATCTAGGAAAGTAACCCAAAGATCCTAGTGATATACAAGGCACACCTGATAGTGAAATAAAATTATGGAATAAAGGGCTGCACATGAGTGGTGGGCAAACTGGAGCCTTCCTGACCCAGGGAAGAAATCCGTAATCTTGAGTCAGAGCTCTGACAGACTTGCAGGAGGCTGTGTTTACTCCCTTTCAACAATTATTTTTCTTTTATATTTTACAGTTCTCTTACTAGAAAACTTCCAGTTTTAAATATAGATTTCCCAGCATCTTCTATGCACCCATAAAAGCCTTAGCGTCCATTATTTCCTTAACTTGATCAACACTGTCTTTTTTTTTCCTGGTGCTTCAGACTCATTCCAAAAAATGATTATGCAAAAGCATAGAATTTCATGAAAATACAAAGAAGTAGAGTAGAAAGAATACTGGACTGAAAGAAGTTTTGTGACAGTGGACAGAAAATCCTCTGCGCCTCAATTTTAGTAACTGTAAAATTAGGAATGTGAACCTCTAACTTCTGAGTATTTCAATTATCTTTTTTAGGAGAGAGCTGAAGGATGGCATAAAATGTATCTGCAAATATAGATATGAGGTTATAGTTTTAGGATAAATTACAGTCTCAAATATATGTGTGTATATATATATATTATCTAATATATATGTTATCTCTACATTATATATTATCTATATATATATATTTAGATTAAAATAGCTCATTAAAATGGTGCTTTTAGAGTCAATGCTGGGTGTGTACTTGAAATTTATGAGATCTGTTAACTCCTCACACTAATCCTGAATCTATGTGCCAAGTTGGTGGCAAGTACTGGCAGTGAATTTCTCTTTTGTGATTCTGATCAGAATTTTAGACCTAGGATCTTGGAACTACAGCATTTTGTATTTGAGTAAAAGTTAGATGTAAAGGGACAAGAGATGAGAAGAAATTTTTAGCAAAGAGAGTTTGGTTTAGGAAACAACATTTAGTAAATTAAGAATTTTGTAACGCTTTCACTCATCTAATATTCATGGGATAATATGGGGAATACCACAATTTTGTCTGTAAAAGAAATTATAATGATTTTGAATAATAGTTTTATATTCCTAAACTCTACGTCCTTCCTTCTCTAAGTTGATTATTTTGCCCTACCATTTTTAGCTAAGTTTGTATCAATTGTATTCAATTTTTCTCCAACTTACCAATCCCTTCCTGATACTACTGTGCTCCATTAATGAGTAAAAGAGAAAGCACTTGAAAGCATTCATAATACCTGGTGTACAGAAAAGCCAGAATTTTAAATGAGAGTGAAAGAAGAAAGAGCACAAGATCAACTCATTGTCAGATTCTGGGCTGTGAAATGAATAGAAATTCTGCTGTGTCATTCTTCTGGGCCTCTTGCCAAATGCATTTGGGATATGTTCAGAACATTTGTTCTCAAGAATCCTAGAATTGTAGTGGCATCAAGGTGCCAGCAGGTCTGGTATATTAGAATAAATCCTGGCATTCGTAAATATTTAACACAAAGGTTATAAAAGAATGTTCTAGGAAATTCACTTTTGGAAACCTCACCCAGGAAGAGAAGTCCTAGGAAATATGTATGTAATACGTGGTATTCAAAATTATTTTAAGGCCACTGGGACACTTGTGTGTATAGAATGTGTATTTTTTCTTTTATTACTACTTTTGAGATAGAAACATCTCAATATCCTTTTCCCTTGCCTTTTTTCCCTTTCAAGGACCTTAGGTATTTTACCCTGATTTATTCATAAGCAGCACACTCTCAGTAAAATGATGTGATAGTTGTCATTGGAGCATTTCCATTTCCCCCTCTTCCTCTCTACCGAAGACATCTACATTCTATTCCATTCTCCACTCAAACTTAATGTTTCTAGGTGAGTGGTAATTCTCTCTATGATGGATAAGGCACTAAGGTTCTTTGCACTTTGCCAGGAGTTAAAAGCTATTTCTTGGAGGTAGTTGTCTGCTGCCTCATTTTTATTGACCCCCCATCCTCAGACCCATGATACCTTCAAGAATCACATGCAAGGCAGGAAGTCATGTCTAAATGTAGTCTTACTAAGGCTCAGCAGAAAGCATAATTTTGTCCCATTGCTGGCTAGTGTTCAATCAGCATTTGGCAATCAATGAAAGTCCTGTCTTCTCAGATACTGCCCTTCTTCTTCCTTTGTATAATATCCTATTCATGAGAACAAAGCTTGGCTGCCTCTACCCTCCATCTTTCATCTTCTTAGCCTCATTACTTCTTGTCCTGGGATACAAGACCAGTCTTTGCTCATCATCAGAGCCTCTGTAATACTTTGACCTCCCTTGGTGAGGGTGGCAGGAGTGGTGAATGTCTGCCTCTGTCCTATGATTGCAATGCATTCTTTCTTTCCCCGAGGAATAAAACTCACCCTGTCTCTTGATTGAAAAACTATGTTCTTATGAACCCTGCTCCAATTATTTCCATGGTAGTCTTGTGTAATACCAGGCTCTGCTCCTCATGTTGAATGAATTGGGTGCAGTTATGGTGAGGAAACCAGAGATGATAAACTTTGGTAAGGTGTGAGAATCTAATTGAGCAGGCTAAGCCCAGCAAAGGTCTTCACAGAGGTGGCACGTGGGCTTCGGAGCTATGAAAGATTCCTTTGTGTTTTCTGTTCAAAGGGTTACTCAGCTTCCCTTGATACTTTCTGGCCTGTACAAGGCACTGTGGGAAATTTAGGGTTGAGAAAGACACAGCGCTATAATCTTAGTAGTGCACACCAAAAGAAATTTAGGAATCACCTAGACTAAGTACCTCATTTTATAGTTTAGGAAACAGAGGTACAGGCAGGAAATAGGACTGTCCAGCATCTCACAGCAGGACTGTAAACAACTAGCCAATAGCAAGGAAGAATCAGTTGGTTCTGACTTTCTTTTCCCATTTTCAGTACAGCACACTCCAACATCTACTTAGAAGGGATCTCTCTTTCACGCCTCAGCAAGGCCCTTGTTCTTGCTCTTACTACTCTTTTTTTTCTCAGTGAAACTTGGCAACTCATACTTTTGGGTGCTGCTTTCTAGGTGGATCTCTTCCCTGCCTCTCTTTGCTTTACTGTTTTCTCACCCATGCCTTTGTTTAGCATGGCCTGAAGCACTCTGGTCTGAAACACTTTCTGAAATTCACTCAATAGGGGTGATGAAAACAGTTACGGCTTTTATGCTTTGGGTGCTATGTAAATCACCTCCTGCTATCTCTGCCACTTGGTTTGTTTTGTTGTTGTTGTTGTTGTTTGTTTGTTTTTGAATGCCTAAAAGAATGTTCATTGTGGTACCTTGAATTAGAAGTAACGACATTCTGTCTACAAAAAATTATTTAAGAAAAAGTAAAATATATACAGATATTTTTATTGCTTATCAAAATTTCCTTTTGGAAAACATAGGTGCTTTTTGACCCAAGAAATACATAATTCTTGCTTTAAGCCTAGAGGGACTGGGTCAAGTGTCTTCCTCAGCTGAACAATCTTCAGAAACCACAGAATGCCAAAGCCTAATAAATTTGTATCGGATCTCCCACACTATAGGGAAGTCAGTGTTTTGCACTGAAGACTGTGTATTGTAAATATATGTTTAATAAGAGAGTAAACAAAAGCTTAGGCTCTGCAGTGTGACCCCGAATGTTCTCATCTTGATTTCACCACTCACCATCTGGTGACCTTGGAAAAGTTACTCAACTTCTTTGTTTAGTTTTCCTCACGTGTAAAATGGGGACAGATGTGGTACCTTGTAACTTTGTAGTGAGAACTAGATGAGTTAATAACAACAAAACACTTTTTAAAGTCTAAAGCATAGTTAATAGTCTCTATCTGTTTTATTTTATTTTATTATTTTATGAAAGACATATATCTCTGTCTTGGTGAATCCTGGGAATTTACCAGGTTAAATCTTCTAGTCAGTCTCAAAGTTCCACAGGAGGGCTTTCTCTGTGAAAGCTCCTTTCATACTTTGGAAGAAAGATATTAGGCTTTCTTTCTCTGTATCATGTTGAGATGTGTGAGGGAATTCGAACCTGGAATAATGAGGAGATAACAGGGATAGAAATTAGAAGAGGTTTACAACCAAGAGTAGGAGCGACACAGACTGGAGAGTCTAGAGCCTCGGTTCTAATCCTTTCTCTGTTATGAATTTATATGAATCCATGGACAAGACATGTAGTTCTCCATCTTTCCCATCTCTTAAGAAAGCAGGTTTCCACTAGCATTAGTATTCTGGAAACATGTAGTTCCACCATTTGAGGAAGACAACAAAGACGTAAGTACATACTGATATTACATAGCTAAAGTAGAGAGGCTGTAAGGATTAATAGTGTTTAAGGAAAAGCCGTGGGAGGTGCTAATGGGAATCCCTGGTATAAAAACAAAGGTTCATGCAAGGGCTATCGGAATTTTCCATGACAGTATCCCTTTATACTACGCCTTTCCCAGCTGAAACATCATCTTCTAATCTTTTAGTAAATAGAAAAGACAATATCAACCTGAGGGAAAAAAAAGTGGCAATTTTTTTATTATTATAAATAAGTATATTACAATAAAATCTGGTAAAAGTTCTCATGATTTAGATTGATTGCATAAATAAGTTTTAAATCTTTCTATTCTTCCTATACACCGATTCAAAGTTTACTAAGAAATTTTATGTAAATTATTTCTTTTGATTTCCACAGCACAAACATTATCAGTTATAGTTTAAAGTTGGGAGAGCCAAACCTCTGAGAGTTTACATGCATGCCCAGTCCACAAAGCCAGTTAGTGGTAGAATTAGGAGGTAACACCAAGTCTTTCCACTTTAGCTCAAAGGATTTTTCCTATTGTACTACTATCTTCAGATTAACAAGTAATTTTTAATAGGTCACTCCTCTTGGGCAGAACATACACATATACATCCAGGAAGCAGAAGCCTATGGTCTCGTGTTGGGTAGTTCCAGAATCTGTCAGTGCAAGGTTACGTCCAATGCTTCCTGCCCCTAATTGGAGTAATAAAATACAAAGACCATTGTCAATAGGATAAAGCTCATCTACAGCTTGTCATTGGTTTATCCTTTAAGTCTAATGTCATCCAAATAGTTATAACTTCTCAACATTCCCAGATAGAATACAGTTTTCACTAGGCAGGGTCCCTTGTGTTGTTCACTGATGAATCCCAATACAGTAGTCACTAAATAACTATTTGTAGAATGAACAAACAATCCTTGATTTGTCATGCATCTATGCATCTATCATTCTGTTCTCTTCAATATAATGCCTTGACCCTGCTTTTACCCAACTCAATAGGCATCTTTCAGGGCTACCCATTTTTCAAGAATTAACTTAAACATCACTTCCACAACAAAATTTCTTTGATTATCCACCATGAGAATGACTCTATTGTACTTAGGTAAATTTCTGTTTCCACGACATAGTACAGATGACCTAAGCCACTTAGTTTGATTTAAAATTTTTTTAATTTTGGTTTTGTTTCTGAATTCAAAAAACCATTTAAATTATTTTTTTTTCCTATATCCTCTGGGAGAAAAAAGAAAAAAAAATAGAAAAGAAAGTCTCACACACACACACACACACACACACACACCTACATATATGTGTGTGTGTGTGCGTGTGTGTGTGTGTAGATTGCTCAACCTTTAGCTTACCAGAGACATATTTCTGCTAGAGGAGAAAAAATTTAGTGTCAACGAAGAATACCTCAAGCTCTATGATGTGATATGAATGTAGTAGAAGGTACAGAAGCACAAATATCTACAAAGCGTTTCAGAGTGTGATTGCGTTATGAACTACTTGGAAAAGTTTAGAAGAAGAAGAGGTGCTTTTGGTTATGGAGATCTGAGGCAATGTCAGAGAAGCAATAGCACTTTTTTTTTTTTCAACATTGGCATACAGACTTGATACAGTCATGCTTTTTTTTTTTATCTCAGGTAAATAACACAGAGTGAGACTGCTGGGTCATCTTTACCATTTTGCTCTGCATCAATGTGAGCACTTTATATTGTTATTTATTATTAAATTTTTAAAATTCTTGTCATTCTTATGACTAAGTGCAGGAGTCAAACTGTGGTTTTAAATTACACTTCCCTAACCACAAATAGGGCTGTTTTTTTTTTTTTTAATTTTAATTTTTTTTAAATTAGTTTCAGATATACAGCATAGTAGTTAGGTATTTATATCATTTACAAAGTGATTTTCACTAATTACTCTAGTACCTACCTGGCACTATACATAGTTATTACAGTATTATCTACTATATTGCCTATGCTGTATTTCACAAATCCATGACTGTTTTGTAACTACCAATATTTACTTCTAATCCTTTCAACTTTTCCACCTAGCTCTCCCAAAAAATGAAATCTTATCATTCACAGCACCATGGACAGACCTAGAGGGTACTATGCTAAGTGAAATAAGTCAGACAGAGAAAGGTAAATACCATATGATTTCACTTATATGTGGAATCTAAAGAACAAAATAAAAGACCAAACAAAACAAAAACAGACTCATGGATACAGAGAACACACTGGTGATTGCTAGATGGGAGGGGTAGGGGGAAGCAGCAGCATTTTGACTATCTTGTGTGATGAGCATCATGAGCAGACATAATGACATGACAATGTAGAAAGCCAGCCAATAGGTGGCTTTATTAAGCTGGAGACATGAAAGAGAACCTACAGCATCACATTTGTATATGACAATAGGCTGGGAAAGAAGAGAACTACATCTACTTTAAGGATTTTTGCCTTTGATAAGATTGCAGAATTTGGGAAAAGTATGTTTTCCTGGTATTCTACAATTTAGTTAAGCATTTAAAAATTGTTAGTGGGGCCAACCACTTATAGTCCACAATATTCAGACAATTGTTTCATTATCCCTGGAGTAAGTTGCAGTTTTATACTTCTCAAAATATTAAGGAAAGAGCAAGAAAGTTCTGATGCCTTGGGTTAGCTCATAGGTAATTTGAGTCAGTCTCCAAGGTCATGCAGCTAGTCAATCAACATGAGGTGATTTCCCAGGTGTCTTTTTCACATCCACCACAATACCTTTCTATTATTCTATGGTAATAATATTCTTGGATGCTTCTCTGATTTTCTTGTGCAAAGCATGTCCAGTTTGGCTTGAGCCAAGCAATAGTATACTAGCAAGATCTTGACAGGTCCTCTTTAGAATACCAGGTGAGGCCTGCAACTTGCCTTCACTGTTTGTATCTTACATGGTAAAGAGACAGGTCTGTGTTTCTCTAGACCTACGTAGCATTTGGTACACCCCCCACCCCCCGCCCCCGCCTGGGCCTCCGGGGAGACAGACTGTTCTAGTTATGTGATGTAGTTAGCTCGTTCCACTGTACACATATGCTGCTATTCCTAGAATATTTCTATTGCAGAGACAGAGATGACACAGAGGAAAGTGACTTCTGTAGGCCCAGTTGGAGAGACAGTCTCATCAGAGCTAGAAACATACTTGCATTCCTCAGTTTGTAAGTATTCGTGCTGTTCCAACACAGACAAAAGTTTGCCTTGAAAGACCAGCATGCATTTGCAGCAGCAAAGTTAATCCCACTGAAAGCTTTTTCAATTAAAGCGAGCTCTAGGGGCCAAGAAATAGACAAGTAAATCAAATGACTCAGCTTCTCCTTCCTCCCTACCTTTATCTACCTTCCAGGAATGTGGGGAGAAAATGAGGTCAAATCTA
Organism: Cynopterus sphinx; assembly: GCA_030015415.1. Classification (NCBI taxonomy): domain Eukaryota; kingdom Metazoa; phylum Chordata; class Mammalia; order Chiroptera; family Pteropodidae; genus Cynopterus; species Cynopterus sphinx. Next base: position 45,390,493 of record CM057380.1, read on the forward strand.
TGCTTGAGCTCCATGAAACAAAGAACTAGAATTTATACAAGCCCAAAGTGATTTTGCTAAAAAATGCTATTCCTTTACAATAAGTCTTTCCCAGAACTTGGCTCCGGTGAGTAAGAATCTCACATTTACAAGTCTTAGAAGAATGTGAATGGAGAAAAAGGCATGGATGCCTATCAAAATGCAACTAAAGTGTGGCCAAATTATTCTCATTTGCACCAACAGAGAACTAGGTAATTCACTATCTTAGGTTAGAATCCCTTTTATCAGATTCAGAAACAAAATTCATAAGGTACAAATGATTTCATGACCAAATGTTTCAAGGGAAAATAGTAAAAGAGTGTGGAAAACAAGACAGGAAAGAGGAGAATGCCAACCAAACAAGGATGCAGTGTCAAAGTCCTGGAGGAAGCAGCTTGAGCTTGAGCTTGATTGTGAACTCTGGAATATCAAGCTGCCTCAGTAAAGTCCCAATGTGAGGCCATAGAGCATTAGTATTCATAATCACATACCTATAGGTTATTGGTAAAAGGTTCTCCAAAGAGTATAAACATCCAGGCACTTCCAAGCTATCTGTATTTTCCAATAAAGACCTTCTGTAACCCAGGATCAGTCTTCTAAAAACAGCCACAATTTCAGACTTTAGAAGTAAATATGTCAAAATCTGGGACACATGTTTAAGTAAAAACTAAAAAATGTTTTTAAATCTGCAAACAAACAGTAAACCAAAACATATTGTTCTGAGGGTGTCTAGACCTTAACATAATGGCATTCTATTAGCTACATTCCCGAATGTTTTCATTTGACTTGGAGACTTGTGTTCAAGAAAGTTAGCTTTATTTGCTATTTTGCAAGCACTGTGTATGTACTATGTTGCAGCATGGTGGTTTCTACATACACTATATAATATAACAAGACCATTAAAGCTTCGCAGTTCCAGGTTTAACTTGATTCATCCATTTACTAACTGAATAACTTTATGCAAGTTATTTCCTCTCTGTGTGACTCAGGAAGTAAGAAGGTGGTTGTAAAGAATAAATTAAATAATCATGTACAACCTTTCATAACCCAATCATGGCACAGGAGTAAATATCTGTTATTAATAATTATAATGATAATAAATATTGTTTATTTATTTAATCAATATCAAGCACCTACTAAGTTTCAGAGCCTCTTCTAGGTCAGGAATTACAAAGGCATTAGACAAAGACCATGCCTTCACAGAGCTTACATTCTAGTAAGATAAATAATAAGCACACAAATAAGTAAGTAATACAACGATGTCAGCTAACAATTAATGCAAATAGGAAAAAATGAAACAAGGCAAAAATAAGAGTAGCTGGGGAGAGGAAAAAAAAAAACAAATAGATGATAGAGGCTCTGTTCATTCTTCTGGTGACCAAATCAAAGTTGTAACAGAAATAAGGAGCAACAGCAAGGAAAAATCACCTGGGATCTGGATGAACAAGTCATACAACTAGGGAGAAATCCAAGAAAGAACCCTGCAATGGCAAAAGATAGGATGGGTCAAGGATGCGGGGCTGCCCAGTCCCGAGCGGCTGAGTGAGACAGAGGCTGTGACAGAAGTAGAAGCCTCTTAAAGGAGCTACATCTGCAAGCAAATTTTCATGGTGATGGACCTGCTTGCTTTGAGCACTAGTGCATATTTGGCTGTGTGGAGGGGCACCAGTGACTTACAGGAAGAAGGTGTCAGAGTGAGGGCTGAGGCAAGACGCACTCTGTACAGAAGTGCTGTCAGTATCCATTGTTCTCTGTTGAGCCCTCCCCACTCCCAGAGCACCGACACAGCACCACCATAGCCATGACATCATCAAACTGGATAAGAGAGGTCACATTGCCCAGAGGATTGCCTGAAACCTCGCCTCCTCCATCTCGTGGCTCTACCCAAGCCACATCCAGGTATGGCCTCAGTGAGTCAGGTGCTCCTTGCTGAGCAGTGCCTAGACTCACACTGGAGACAGCTGGCGTTGGTTTCTGGTGTGGCCTTTTGAGGCAACTATAAGCACAGAATCTGTGGATTGCTTGCTGAACCTTAATAGGTGGCCCTGGAGAAGCAGAGGCTTGGACTAAATTTGGACTACAGCTGAACCCCTCTCAGAACTGTGCCACTGGACACCTACTTTACAAATCCACACTAACAGGACCAGAAGATTTAGAATCTTTGCTTAACACATAGAAACATACATGGAAAGGCAGCCAAAATGGGAAGACAAAGAAGCAGAAACCATCTGAGAGAACAGAAGAGATCCAGATATAATGGAGTCAAGTAATCTAACAGATGTAGAGTTCAAAACACTGGTTATGAAGATGCGCAATGAACTTTTGGGAAGTGTAGATAATATCAACAAAGAGATAAAAAAACATACAAATGGAAATGGAAATTATAAAAGGGAATCAGTCAGAAATGAATAACACATTATTTGAGATGAGAAATATACAAAATGAAATAAACAAAGTGAGTAGAAAGGATCAAATGACCTATTTAGAAGAAGGGAAAGCCAAGGACATGCAAACAGAATGGCAAGAGATAAGATGTCAAGACTATAAAAATAATTTAAGGAGCATACGGGACACTATTAAGGGTCCAAATATCCATCTGATAAGTGTATTTGAAGAAAATCAAGATGTTGAACAGCTGTTTGAAGAAATAATGATAGAAAATTTTCCTAACCCGGTGAAGGATATAAACATAAAACCTCAGGAAACTCAGAGAATTCCAAAAATTGGGGATACAAAGAGGTCCACACCAAGACACATCATAATTAAAATGCCAAAGGTTAAATACAAAGAAAGAATATTAAAAAGCAGCAAGAGAAAAACAGATAGTTACTTATAAGACTGGCAGCTTATTTCTCAAAAGAAACTATATAGGACTTGGCAAAAAATATTTGACAGGATGAAGACCCAGGATTTATAGCCAAGGATACTTTATCCAGCAAAGCTATTATTTAGAGTTGAAGGACAGATAAAGAGCTTCCCAGACAAAAATAAGCTAAAGGAATTAATCATCACCACACCAGTATTACAGGAAATGTTGGAGGGACATCTTTAAGAAGAAGAAACATGTATCAAAAACAGGAATAAAGAACGGTAACAACTATATTCCTATCAATAAGTACCTCAAATAGAAAAGAATTAAGTGCTCCAACTAAAAGATAGAGGGGATGAATGGAAAGAAAACAAGACCTCTATATGTTGCCTATAAGAGACCCACTTCAGATTAAAAGACATACACAGACTGAAAGGAAGTGGATGGAAGAAAAATATTGTTTGATGGTCCTAGAAGGTATTTAAGTTGGACAGAGAAAGATAAACACTATGTGATTTCATTTATATAAGGAATCTAAGGACTAAAAAGAACAAACTAATCAAAAACAGTCACAAATATAGTGGACAATTTGGTGACAGACAGTGGGGAGGGAAGTTAGGAGGCTGAGCAAATGGGGTGAAGGGTTAAAGAAGTACAAATTAGTAGCTGATGGATGGTCATGGGGATGGGGAGCATGGCATAGGGAATGCAGTTAGCATTAATAAGTTGGCTAGGTGGAGGGTGAGGGGAAGGAGAGAGGCAGCAATTGGGGGATTGTTTTACAAACTATATAATGTCTAATCAATGTACAATGTACTTAAAGTTAATTAAAATAAATAAATTTTAAAAAAATGAGTAGTTAGGTGAGAGATGGAGTTTATTATTGGATTTGATAGTAAAGAAAGGCCTCTCTAGGAAGAGCAGTTGAGCAGAGACCAGAATGAGTAGAATGGTGAGCGGTGCAAAGATTGAAAAGTAGTGTTCTAGGAAGATCTCATTGTTAGAACAAAGGCCCTGGATGGGAATATGCTTGGAATGTTAAAGAAATAAGAAGAAACCAGTGCAGCTACAATGAAGTGAAGCAAGCCCCAGGTACTAGAAGATAAAGTCAGTGACAGTGGCCAGGACCAGACCAGATCATGTAGAGCTAAGTAACCCATGGTAAGAAATGTGACTTTTATTTCATCTGAATATGATAGGTAATCAGTGGAGAGTTTTGAGCAGACAGTAACAAATCTGAGCTATGTTTTGAAAAGCTTCCTCTTTTTCCCACATGCTAACTATTCTTCTTATCCACTTCAATTGGTCTTGTTCTGCATGAAACCAATACCAGAGATAACTTCTTGGCCTAAAATTAGGTCCAATAGTAAGACTGATCCCGAGATTTTTTTTTTTTTTTTTAGCAAAATAGAATGAATAAACTAATCAAAAAAATCAAAGATGGGCATAATACACTATAAGCAAAGAAGAGATGAGATAATGTATTATGAACATTCAGATGAAGAAATAATAAAGTCTATCTTATGGTGTCTTGTCCTCCCCAAGGCTCACACAACTACTTTCATAGTCTAGATATTTAGTAGGTATTTGTTGTTGCTGATGATAAAGATTGTGGGATTGATTTGAAGATCAGCTTGTATATTTCTTTTTTTCTTAAGAGAGGAGTTTGATTTTCCTTATAATAGAGAGTAGACAATCTTTCCAAAACCTCACTTTATATAGTAGTGCAGGTTGAACACTGCATCCAAACTTGTGACCTTTACTATAGATATTACATGCTTGCATATTTGTGATGACTGTGGAGAGCTAAAAAAAAAAATGTTTTATCTAACAAAACTAGAATATAATGCCAATTTTCCAATAGATAGAAGTAAAGATCTTGAGAAAATGGCAACATTTTATAACTCACGCAGTTGCCATATACATGGCTGAGGGGCCATTCTTGTCCTAGGAATCAAAGAGCTCTCTCATTTGGCCCTTAAACTTTTCCTTTTAATAACCATGTGAACTCTTGATTATATTAATCCCAGAAGCCATTAAGAACATACTAAGGACCATCATTTACTTAAGAATTAAAAAGGTATACATCAGGGACCCTAAGCCTCTTTTTTCCTTCCACAATTGTATTTTAATGTACGTCAAACACAGTATTAGGTACTCAACTGGAAGGAGCTAAAGTAAAATTATAGAAGTATATCAGACTTAGTTCTCACCCTCAGAAAGTTTACAATCTGATTTATGAAATAATACAAAAACCAATAGTTGCAGTACAATGTGATGAGAAGTGTAACTGGTACAAAGTACCAAGGAATCACCAAGAAAGAAATAACTAACTCCGCCTCTGGGGTGGGAGAAAGTTCCATGAGGAAGTCACATTTGACCCAGATATTGTGGACTGAGTGGGGGACTTCAGGTGAAAAAAATATGAGATGATTCCCAGAAAAAAGAAATAGCATATGCCTTACTCAGGAAAGTGAATGATTCTGCTACAAAATAGTAACTGAGATTGGAACTTGGGCTGCCTGGCATATGGAGAAGAGAGACTAAAGGCAAATCTGGTAAGGCTAGTTGAAGCCTGAGAAGATCATTGAGGACCCTGTGTTCTAGGACTTCAAATTTAATTTTGTATGAATATGGAGTAGAGAAATCTAACCCTGTAAAGGAGCAACTTCAGAAGCTGTTGGGGAGGAGTAAGGTACTGTAGGAGCTTAGGTTTAGAAATATCTTTCTGGCAGCACTGTGGAGATGGATTGGAGGAAAGCAAAGGACTAGTGAAGGTGCTAGTCATTGTAGAAGAAGGACAAATCTAACTTCAGGAACATCTTAGAAACCTCTGGCCTTGTAGGACATGGTGAAAGAGCCCTAATTGTCTTGAGAACAAGCATTTAATTCTCAGACTTCTGTACTTTCCATAGCACCAAGCAGCTCACAGTACCAATTGCCTGTATGCCATCTATGCATGAGGTGCACAAAGAGTAGAGATATTTATTTACAATCCCTTTATTGTTTGCCTTCATAGAATTATGCTTTTTTTTAGAACTTTTTTCATATTTAGAATTATTTTTTATATATGTGACAACTGTCTGATGATCCTCACTAGACCCTAATCTCTAAAATTTTAGGAATTGTGCCCTTATTTTTGTGTTTATCACTATCTCTGGAGGTTAGCAGAGAACCTGACATAAAGTAGATGCTTGAGAAATGTTTTTGAAGAATGTTGTCTAAAATATTGAGAATCAGTTGAAATGATGGCATTCTGGTTGAGAGAAAGGGTCTTTTCAAAATATTCAATCTTTACTTAATTACTGTTAAGTAGATATTTTTTGCCCTTTATATCTGAACTTTCTCTTTAACACTGAATGTGAGCAGTAGCTCTGTACATTAAATTCTGGATCTGAAACTCATTTAAAATGAGAAATAAATTTGACCAAATTATTTTATTTTCTGGTCTTTAAATATTTAAAATGATATAATACCAACTGATTAGCCTGACCTTAATTATTGATCTTTTTTTTTTTTCTTTTATAACTAAGTAGAACTTTTTTAACCTAAGGCAAAAAATTTTTTAATCATGACTTTAAATTTGTTGAGGTTCCATTAAGAAACTCCATGCATGTCTTACTTCTAACAGACATACACATAAAAGACAGTCAAAGCACTTCATTAAAGGCAGAAAGATTAAGGCAAAAGATTACACAATAAAACCACCCACATTCAGTTTTGCAAGTCTAAAAGTCAGCCTGAATCATCACCCTAGAGCAGCCTGCATTCAGTTTTAACTCAAGGTTTCAGCTCAACATTTAAAGATGAAGAAAATAAAATATTAGTATTGGTGACCAAAAAGGCAGGTGTGTTTCTCTTTCCTTAGTTACTCTTAGCCCTGGAGGCAGCAAGTGTTTCTTGATTTTTACTTAGTAAACACATCTCCTGGGAGGTAATTAAAGAACCAGCACAAATCTTAAGATAACCAAAGAATAACAATTGGTACTATTTCTAGCAACAAAATCACTGGCTTAAGAATCTCAGGAACAAGATTTAAATCAGCTTTACCCATTACCAGATCAATGACACAACAATATTCTCCACATAATTCATTCCATCCTTCACCAGAATCTTCTCCCAAATACTCTATTTTTTCTCTTCTTATCCCCTTATCCATGTTGTTACCTTAGCCTGAAGAAATGACCCTCTCCTGGTAATCCTACTCATTCTTCAAGTGTACACTCAAATGCCACCCTCATGTTCTTCCTCATCATTCTAGGCAAACCATATTATTCCTTTGTCTGCATTCCTACATCACATGGTTTTGTTACATGGTCTTTCTACTCTCTACTATTCTAGTCAAGTTTTTGTCTGTTATTCGACTGGGATTAGATTGCAAGCTTCTTTGAGTCAGAAAATGTGGAATTTGTATCAATAGGCCAACTTAGAGCCCGATTTGTGCCCCAAATAGTGTGAAAATAAATGACAGTGAATAAACTGAAGATGATATTAAATGATGAGTGAATACACAGTAAAAAGTAGTTGCTAGCCTTTACAATAATAGATATTGCTACAATAATAATGTAGGGAGGAGGCAAGAGAATTAAAATGTTAATCAAGCCACAATCAGAGACTGAAATATGCTGCTCAGCCCTGCAGCCAGGCCAGGAGGACACTTTCAGAAAGAAGAAAGATTTCTACTGGGATTGCTAACAACCTATTTCCCACACTTGTGAGGGGGAAACAGGACCAAGAGTCATTCCCAATGGCTAAAACCATGAGAAACCTAAAGATTAAAGGCTGGGAACTGCCAGCAGTCCTTTTACTCTACACATCTTTACCTTTTCATGCTACGTACTTTTTTCCTTCTGCTTCCTCACTGTATGTCCATTTCAACGGCAATGGGTTAACAAAGTCTTTTAAACTATAACTCACAGGAACTAAAAAATGACATGTAAACTGAATTCCCTGAACACTCAGGGTCCCTCTTAGCATTTTTAATCTGTCTCTCACTTTCTCTCTCACTGTCCCTCTCACTTTTTGCCTCTGATTGGAGACCATATTCTGTGGAGTGTTACCCCTTTTCTAATAAACTTTCCTTTTCACTTTAACATTGGTGTGTGTGTTGAATTCTTTCTACAATCTCTGCCAAAGGACCCTCTTCTGTCAGTGCAGGGCTTGGTCTCCCTCTAACTTGGGAAAATTTGCCTTGTCTGCATCATTTTTTCTGGCTCACCATGAAGGAACCAAAGGACATAACCTCATCCTACCCAAGCTTGCCATGGCTCCTCTCATCTGAGAGTAACTAGGATTCATTTCCCTATACCATGCAGATCAAAAGTCTTGGGCAATGGTTGATACCATTTGTAGGCCACTGGTGAGAGACTTGTTCTCTAACTAAGCAGGAATCCACTGGTCCTGTCTACTTTTCCTACATTTCTTCCTCTAAATTCTCTGACATCACCAATAGAATTGCAGAGAACTACTCAGGGACCCTGTCCAAATTCCAAATTAAAAGACTACACAGCACTTTTTGGCCACAATAGGACAGGTAAGCCCCCATGGGAATCCTCTGTTCCTTCCTCTTGGCCACTTGCTTTCATTTTCACTGAGAGCTCACAACTAGGAAAGCAGTGGACTATGGAAGCCTACCTGGGCTTACTTCCCAAACTTGCCCCTTAGCCTTTTCCTCATTCTCTCTCCTTTCCAGTGAGAACTCTAATGGAGAGAAGGCGAGGTCACAGTAGCAACTCCACTGAACTCTCCTAACTCATCTCCTATGTGTCCTGCATTGATAAGACAAATTGCAAATAAATATTTATTATAAAAACAAGAAACAAATATACAAAACAAAGTCAATATGGTTATTTTACTTGAACATGAATATTAACATTAACTTCTAGGAAACCAAAAAGAGAAATACAGGATTACATAACTCACATAAATGGGTTTGGAGTAAAAGGAAACTGGAAATAGTCGAGTTCTCACATAGATTGAAACTAAATCTCAATTATCACAATGTCTTCTAGAATTGAAATGATCTACCTATAACCTATATATATATATATATATATATATATATATATATATATATATATGTATGTGGATAGATAGATGATAGATAGATAGATAGATAGATAGATAGATAGATAGACAGATAAATAGATAGAGTTGCAATAGTTTTTATATGCAGTGTTGAGCACTCAGTCCAAAATGACTAGTTAGGCCAAGAATAAAATTAAAATCAAATGATGAAGAGGGGGAAAAAAAAAAAAAAAACACTATAAGTAGCCCAACAGGCAAAACATACAGAAAAAAATAAAAGCATTTTTCAAAACTAAAAAAAATTAATCCACAGATTCAAAAAGCTCTATATATCTCAGTCAGAATAAGTACAAACAAAGTCACCCTTAGCTATATCAGTGAAAAACTACTTAAAAAAAAGGCACAACATTTTAAAAGCATCCAGAAAAATAGACACATTCCTTTTGAATAAGTAAAAGACTGACAAGATAGCTCTTCAAGAAAATGATGAAAGCCATAAGACAGAAATGATGCTGTAAAAGTATTAAAAAATAAAACTCCCAATGAAAAATTTATATCAAACTTAAAATGAAGAAATTTTTAAATAAATAATGAGAAAATTCATTGGCAGTAAGCATGCTCTAAAAGATACACTAAAGGGTGTCCTTTGGGGACAAGGAAAACGATTCTAAACAAAAATGGAAGAAAAATATTTATCTTCAGCAAAAATATAAATAGGAAAAAAGTCACTGGAAAGGGTAATTATATAGGTAAATAGAAAGTCCAATATATAAGATAGCAACCGTATTAGATACATGTATAAAAATTGATAGTATAAAACAATAATGGTAACATAATATAATGTGGGATTTAAAATAAATGTTTGATAATACTATCAAAAAAGGCTGAATGGGATATGGAATTTAAGTGTCTTCAATTTCTCACATTTTCTGAGAAATGAACAAAATGCTAATTTAAAGTAGGCACTAATAATTTAAAGATTCATGTTGTAATATCTAGGGTAAGTACTAAAAGAAGAGAAAAATAATTTATAAATATTAGCCAATAGATAGGAAAATGAAATGATGACTGAAAAAAATGACTAATTAAAAATAAGGCAACAACTGAAGAAAAAAAGAAGTGGAATGGGACAAACAAAAACAAAGAGCAAGATGGTAGATTTGAACTTAAAAGTATAAATTGTCTGTAAACTGACTATATACTTCAGATTTGATAAAAAATAAAAAGAAGCATTTCATTTATGTCACACATTAAATATAAATATGTACAAATGTTAAAAGTGAAAAAAAAGGTATACTATGCAAATATTAACCAAAATTTACCTGGTGTTATTCATTAATATCAAGAAAATTAGGCTTTAAGGCAAAAGGCATAATTAGGAACAATAAGAATAAAAAATTCCAAAACTTATAAATTTGTACCTTATAACACAGTCTCGATATATAGAGTAAAATGTGACACAACTACAGTCATAGTGAAAGATTTACAACTTTCTTTCAATAACTGATAGAATAAGCAGATAAAAGTCAGCATAGAGAGGGTTTGAATCACATAATTTAAAAATTTAATCTTAATATTTCAAAATGTTAAAATAATACAGAGTACGTTCACTAGAAAAATACATTGCATAGTATAATTACAAAAATAATGTAAAAACCTCAAATGTTTGTATATTAACCAATATACTTCTAAAATAACCCATGAGTCACAAGTAAATTACAAAATATTTTGAATGGCATACAAAATATGTGGCATATTCAAATTTATGCAGCTATAACTGACATAAAAGAAAAATTTTTGGCTTTACAGGCATGTACTAGAACAGATGAAAGACTGTTATCATGATTTCAGTTTTCATCTTAGAACATTAGAAACATAACATTAAAGTAAACACAAATAAAAAAAAGGAGGAAAGTTAGAGTATAAATTAATGAACAAAAACCAAAAGTACAATAGGGAATACTAAAATCCCTGGAGTTGATTTCAGAAAAAAATTTAATGAAATGAATGAGCTTTTTAGCAAAATTGATAAGAAAATAAAACAGTATAAATTACCAATAGGAAGAAAAAGGGAACATTATTAAAGATACAGATATTAAAAAGATAAGAGAATGTTAGAAAGTTTTTGACAAATAATTTTATAAATTGAATAAAATGAACAAACTCATGGGATCATAATTTACCAAAACAGAAACAGAAAGAGAGAGAAAATCTAAAAAGTGCAACATTTTATTTAAAAAATAAATTTGTGATTTTAAAACATCTCACAAAAAACTTTTTGGGCTCATATGGCTTTAAAAGTAAATTTTCCCAAACATTTGTAAAAGGAAAAATGTTCACAGGAAGATCAAATAAAGATAAAATAAAATATTTTTATTTCAAAATTGATCTAAAAGATAACTCTTTAACATATGATAATAATTTATTGGGTCATATTAGAATATGAATAAGTGAAATGGATGACAAAAATGTCATCAGAAATAGGAGGGAGAATCCTGTTAAAAGGTCCCTGCATTACATATGAAGTGGTATAGTGTAATTTAGAAGATGGACTTTGATTAACTTGAAATAAAAATTGCAAACACTAGGGCAACCATTAAAAAATTTAAAATAAGTGTAATAGATTTGTTAAGACAAGAGATAAACGCAGTCCTATAAAATTAATTAATCAGATGTCAGTAAAAGAGGGGGGAAAACAATTGCAACAAATAGAAAACAATTAAAACACAGTAGGTTTTAATCCAACTCTTTTAATAATCACTTTAAATATGAATGTTCTAAATGCACTAAGATAGAATGTTAGAGTGAACAAAAACGAACAACTATATGCTGTCTAAAAAAACCCACTAATTTTAAATATAAAGACTCAGGTTAAAAGTAAAGATATACTGTGCTAATCAAAAATAGTTGCAAAAAAAAAAAAAAATACCCTGGAAAACCAGTATTCTTCAGAAGCACAGATGAAAAAATCTTATCAAAGTATTAGTATTTAAATGAAGCAATAAGTAAAAATGATAATATACTATACTATATGTATCCCTCTGTCAGAAATATAAAATTAGCCATTGGTTGAAGATTAAACATTTTTTTTAATCAATGCTTTTCATAACATAAATAGAATAAATGAAAAAAAATTATTTAAATAGATTAAGACATAGCACATGACAAAATTAAAGGCCAATTTATGATAAAAATTCACTTCAAATTAGGAATAGAAGACAGGTTTTTAACTCAGTGAATGACATCCAATGAAAATAGAAGGTAACTTTATACTTCATTCTTTGTACTTTCTTTAAAAAGTCTTGCAAAAAAATGTTTTATTCCTGTTTATGAATTGACAGCAATTAACTTCTGTTGAAGGTAAGGTCAAATGAGCTCTTTATTCACTTCAAGGGGAATATAAACTGTGTAATCTTTCAGTAAATCAGCTTGCAACGTATTCAAGAATCTTTAAAATGATCATACACTTACTTTGACCTAGAATTTTCACTTTCTAGCATCTACTAGAGAATCTTATCAAAGATATAGATAAATAATCACTTATAAGAAAGTTCACTGAATGATTCATTTTTATTTATAGGACCATACATTGGACTTGAACTTTAAAACTATGGTGATGGAGAATTCTTAACTTTCTTTTTAGAGCACACAATTTACCTTTAAAACTATTTAAGAACCCAATTGTTCCCTCATTCTCCCACAGACAAAAGAAAGGCATTCATCTATTCCCGTAAGGCTTTAAACTGACAAATCAAGGAGCTCCCTATAGGTGTTAAGATTGGTTTAAGGAGGCTCACAGCTTTTAGGCAGGTGAATAGAAGCAAATCAACAAAGAAATAAACAAACAAACTAATAGCTATGATCCTCAGAATTTCAAGGAGGACAATCTTCTATGAAACTTTCCTATCCTGGAGTAGCTTGATCAAAGTTTTTGTCCATTCAATTTAGTAGAGCATTGACGTAGCAGGTGCTAACCAGAAGGTAAGCTCTAGATTATACCAGTTGGACTTTGTCAAGATTAGGGCCCTCTTTTCTACATATGCTCTTGGGATCATTCTTCCCCTCTTTAGATTCTAGCCACTATCTCAATATAGTGGCTTACATTTTTAACTGTTGCTTTTCTTTCTATCATCTTAGGTTGTTTACAGAGATGCGTAATAGTCTATTAACTAAAAATAACTTTATAATTTTATTATACCAAGCAATATACACACATATATATTTCACACACACACCCACACACACCCAACAAGCACACATATTTTACAGCATTGCTTATTGCTTAATGTGAGGCTCGAAGGACCCAGAGAAGATCCTCTGATGAATAAGAATTTTGTGGTGATTTCACCCTACAATAACAGCAACACAAATCCTAGCAATCGAAATAGCCATTAAAAGATTGGTCAAATTGTGGTATGATTATATAATAAATTTTTTTTTAACCAACAGTTATGTTTATGAGCAAAAATTGTGAGAAATTTTTACCCTTATATATAGTAGTTGCTCAAAAACATCTGTTGAATTAATTTATATTTCATATATTTAACAACATTGGTATAATTCTATATACACAACTTAGATGCTGTTTTTCCCCCTTTATCACTGTGAGCATGTCTATAAACATTCTTTAAAAACATGACTTTTAGGTGTCAGTAAACAAATTAGGACTATAATAAAATATGTAGTGTGATTTAAGAATAAAAATATAGATAGCATTTTCCCCAAAATTATGTTATTGTACTATATTGATAAATATTACAAAAGGAATTTTCTCTTAAAATTTACACGTCTCAAAAAAAAAAACAAGTGACCCACTGAGAAGCAAGTCTCTAATTCTCCAAGGCTACCAAAGAAGACCACACTGGATCTTCTATGAAATGATCATATTTGCATAGAATTAATTAGCTTTTAATTGGTATTTATAATTGTATGTAATTAACATAATTTAATTAATTATAAAGTTATAATTATATAATTATAAAGTTAAATAGTAAATTCTCTTTCATACTGAGCATATTATTTGAAACTTATAATAATATTATTACATTAGCATGGCAGGCATAAATCCATTTTTGGAAACGAAACAACTGAGATCAGAAAAGTTAAGTGACTTACCTAAAGTCATATGGCTAATTAATGGTTGAACTGTGGCTCAGATCCTCTGACAATAAATTCAGTCAATACATTTTCCACTACATCTGTGGTCTCCCACGTTATTGTTCAGTAATAAATAGGAAACGTCAATAATGGTTTTGCACAAGAAGCCTAGGCATTTCTTGACTCTTCATAACCAGAAGCTGTATATCAGTATAAAGACTTATTTTGATTTTGTTAGATTTCTGATTTTTACTAGGTTTGTCTGACACTCAGATGTATCAAAATTCTAGGAAGAATATTTCTAACGCCTCAACTACCAAATTTTAAGGAATATTCTAGGTTCTTGCTTTACAAAACTGATAGAAAAGGCTTAACAGACTGCTGAACCTTATTCACAGAAGAAGGAATCACTAGATTGACATTTGAACAATGGAAGCACCGTTTGAAAATGGCACTGCACAATGGTTCTCCAGTTTCAACGGACCTAAGAACCACCCTAGAGAGCTTTAAAATGCAGGTTATCCAGTATCATCTCTGACTGACCTTATCCGATTCTCTTGAGTTTTGGTTAAGAATACGTATTTTAACAATATTCCTCAGGTGGATTTAATGCAAATACTCCTTAGAAACAATTTTCAGCGGCCCTGTAGATTTTTTTTTTTTAATATAGGCTGTTTGACAAAACAGTAAAGAGGCTTCAGAGTCTAAGTATTTCTCCACAAAGACTAGCTTTCATACAATTATGTTCTTTTAAGCATGAACACCTCTGCCTAACAGTTGCCTATCATCCACCCCCAACAAGAACATTAGCTATTTATTAAGAAGGTGTCAACTTAGATTCAGGACATTGGCTCCTGACTCGCTATGTGACCTTGATAATTTCAATAAAATGGAGAGCTATATCCACCTGGATCTGTGCACACAGTAGTTATGGAAATAAAATGGAATAATCAAATTGAGAAAGCATTGAAAATGAATTCCAACAATAAAAGGGTATTAGATTAGTTTTCAAATTCTGCTCCATTTTTGAACTGGGGGTTCTTTTAAAATTTCTTTTGTCCAGGCATTAGTAATTTTTAAAAATTCCCCAGGTAATTTCAACAAGCAGCCAAATTCAAGAACAATAGATTAGACCAATCATTGCATTTTTACCATCTTGAATTGTTTAATCTCATTAGAAATTACTGAGAATTTATGAATCACTGCTATAAAGTTGATTGATTGGATTCAACTCAATTCGCACCATAAAAAGTCAGCAATGTTTTATGGTGGGCATGAGCAGACTGTCAAATGGCTGTTTTCTTATCGTCTGTCAAAATAGCTTCCTTTAAGTGCTAGCTGGCTTGAGTTAAGAAAATTGGCAACCAAGTCAGGCTCAGTCTCAGGAAAACAGCTGCCATGCTGTACCTTGCCACAGGGGAAAGGATCAACCCTTCATTTCTGGGAATGCTTAGTTATAAATCACATGTCATCAGTCTTACCAACTGCTTAGTTCCATTTCCCTTCAGGTGAGACTGAGTCACTTTTCTAGAATGATGACAGCAATAGAAGAAAGCAGAGATGTTTTACCAATGCAGGGATAAGGATACCTTATCTTACTTAATTTATTCAACATACGTGCCTCTGGGTACAATTAGTTCAGAAAAACATTAAATTATTCAGGCTCCAGTCAAATAAGGTCCTTTACCTCATAAAAGATTCATTGGGTTTAAAGGGAGCAATGATTTTTTCTTTCTGATAGAGATTAACACCTATTCCCCAACTCTACCTCGAAATTAAGAAGCATCATGTGACTGAGGGAACATGTTGAACCAAAGTGACCTGGCAGTAGACTTTATTTATCACTCTCAGTCTTCTGATAGTTTTAAAGACATTTGGACCTGACACATTGCTTTAAGGTCCTTCATATTTACCAGCACAGAGCATCAATCTTACAATTCACTCCCTTCACTATTTTGGCAGCTTGAAATCATCTCCAACCCTGCTCTATCACTACAATCATAATTAAATCTCATTGCAACATTACAAAATGGCTGCTTTCTTTTCCATACTCTCCTAAAATTTAATTCCATATCAAGAATGTAAAGAGCTGTAGTTGAGCATAGCCTTAATGCAGTCACTTGACTTTTAGTCGTTCATATACTGTCTCTGAGTCTTATTTTCCTCATCTGCAAAACAGCTAGTAATACCGATTTATTACTATCCTGGGAGTTTTTTATGTCATGTTAAGTGAAGAAGACACTTTCTAAATTATAAAACTGTTACAAGTGAAATTATTATTATTACTATCCAGAAAATCAGAATGTCCAAGGAATTTCTTCATTTGGAATATTACCCAGTCATCCGCCCTTCTGAAGAGGTCCCAGTGTGTCAGGATCTGAAACAAATGCCTCCTAGTGTTTGAAACTCTATGACTCTGGTGCAAGGTGAAAGTAATGTAATGTAGTATATTGCTGTGGATGAAAAAGAGATTCTATGGAAAGTAATCTCACAGGGTGATCTGTTCATACATTCCTAACTGAGCAAGTCATGGTGGGTGTTCATGCCCCAGGCATGTAACATTTTAGTAAAAGGTTCATCTTTGCCTTAAGCAAGTCTCTGTCCATTTTTTCTGTGCATGTAGGTTAACACACCTTTGAAATAAGCGTAACCACCCTCAATAGAGCACATAATCTTGTTAACATCCTATAATCCAATTTCCACCTTGTTTTTGCCCATCTATATGTAATCTCTTCTACATTCCTTCCTTAATTTCAAATTCATAAAAGAAATGGTAAACTGTCATACTCCTGAGCATTTCAGATCTTGCTTCCTAGCAATTGTCATCATAAACCTCATAAAAATCCTCTACAGATTTGTACATTTCTAACGTCAACATTTACTTTATGTAGTTGGCAGGATTCTGAAGAAGCACAGCCAAGAACACACTGCAGACCCAGTCCCAATGCAAGGTACCAGTAAGGGCCCATTGTGCCTCATGGCTTCTTATCTTGCATTGGATAAACTTAGGTGAGTTTTTCCTTAAAATCTCAGGCCTCCTTGGTTTAAGCAGCAGGTCTTGACTTTATTTCAGCTGTTCTTCGGAAATCCTTGAGGTGAAAAAGAGTTGAGATAACCCAGGGAAAGAAGAAAATGGGAGGTTGCTTTTAATTTCAACTTTTTAACTGGATTGTTTACTGAGAGAGTCTTAACAAAATATTTGCTGATTAAATGAGAAAACAAACTCTCTATAGCTCCAAAACAGAAAGGACACTTCCTTCCCCAACTCGATAGCCAATATGGTGACAACATTTATTGCAGATTCTGGAATCTGGAGTGGCAGATAAGTGCCCTGAGGTATCCAATATAGTAATGCAGCCACCCTAGAAAAGCTGGTGAAAGCCCAGGAAAGAAGGGCAGGGTTCCATGCAATGAATCCATCCCAAGAGAAGGGACCATGTCTTGGAAAGCATCTGGTAAGTGCTTTTAGGCTTTTGCTCAGGTGTTCTTAGGTGACTAAGAATCTTTCCGGAGTTCTGAGGAAATTTCCAGCCTGAGGAAAATTTTTCTCTTGGGTGTGAAGTGGTCCTAAAGGGACCACTATACTTGTGGAGACATGCATATAAAGGCTGGAGTTTTCTGGAATTTTGTTCAGACTTTCAGACTTTACAGATCTCAAAGGAAAAACTAAAATTGTGCTCCAAGGCCAAGTCACAGGATAGTCAGTTTTCTATTAATACTAAGATGGCCAAGGTGAGGATATTTTGATACTTCTAAATTAATCTTTTGCATGCATAGTTAGTAAAAGCCAACTATAAAATTAGAATAAGTGGAAAGCATATTTAATCTATCTCTTGAACTTCAAAAAAAAGGATTTAGATAAATGGATCAACCTATGTTGTCATTTAGATGTCAACCCAATTCTTTGAGGAATTAAAAACAGCTATCCTAATTTTAAAAGGGGGAAGATCATTTGGAACTTGACTTGTCAAGAACAGGTGGAAATTGTAAATGCCTCCAAAACAAAATTCGGATCCAATGCTTTTTTTATAAACTAGTGAGTTTTTCTCCATGGCCTCCATTTGTGTCTAAGTATGTCTATTTGTGGATGTTATAAATATGAGATGATTTTCTATCTATGGATGGTATTGTTAAAATTAATTTAAAGGCAAGCACTGGTAAAGATTAGGTATTCTAAAATTCTCAGAAATATAGAAACTAAGTCGAATGCTTTTCAAGTTCACATGATCTAAGATTAATTCTCTGTAAATAAAAGCTCGTTTAAGTTTGTCAGTTTAAGAAAAAAAAAAAAACAGAAGTGTCTTTATTTTGTCTGGCTTTACAAAAAAATAACCGTTAATTACTTAACATAGGTTTACTACTTTTGGCTTATATTTACCAGTAAAAGAACTTATGTTTATAGAGATTATAAAACGTCTTTATAAATCTTCCAAGGTTAAAATTGCTAAATACTTGCTTCTTAAGTATCATTGGAAATTGAGGTTTTTAAGGGTTAAAACTTCAGCATACACAGGAAAAAGTTTGTGGTGTCCTAGAAGTGTCCCTAGAACATCTCAAAAGATTTTCCTTTTTTGTTAAATTGCATTGGAAGCATTGTTAAATAAATGACGAAAAACTTCTCGGGTATATTATATAGGTAAACAATGGTTGTAAATTAAATGCATAGTCAGGACCATGAGAAACAAGATGGTTACCTGGTTCTTTCAGCCTCCCTGGCAAACTCCATTTTTTCAATTTTAAAATTTCTTCATGCATCACAGTGTATTTAAGCTGCACCTAAGGGAAGAAATTTGTGAACTGACGTTATTAAAAGGAGACATCTTAGACTATCACCAAGTCTTGATAAAGTTATTTCAAGGAAATGCTAGAATGGTAACCACTTTCTTTCACAGCAAACTTCTAAGAGACAAAGACTAAGATTATTGACAGCAACTTGGAGATTTTTTTTATTGGAAGGGACATCAAATAAAAGACACTCTCCAACTTCGTTTGAAGGGACCTTATCAGGCACCTCACTGTGCATGGACATCTACCCATCTCTGACACTGGCTTCCACCTAAAACAAACATTAGACTCTTCTAGAATGAGAAGTTTCTGACATCAGAGGTGGATATCTATTCCAAGATATCAACAAGGATTTGATATTGAACTCAGAAACCAATGGATTGATGTTGAACTCAGAAACCAATTATTTTTTTTTTGTATTTACCTATCTGTTAATGCTATTAATCATAATAACATACTTGTTCGTTGGGTTTTTCTATATAGTTCAATTATTTATAATTGCTGGGCATGTATAAGGTAACTTTTAATACTCTTTTTATGGCTTATGTAAATGATATACTAGATGCAAAATATAAAAAAATGAGACAGATGGCAAAACTCATATCATGATAGCTCACAGTATAGAAATAATCCAAAGTGTTTTCTGCAATTGAGGTCATAAAACCTGACTGTCTTCTATTTACCTGCCCTTCACCTTTTGGGAAAATTCAGCCTCAACTCACATCCCATGGTTATGGTATTGCCTTAACCCCAACAGTCCACCATTTCATCAAGACAACTGAGGCTTTCTAGGAATGAGCCTTCCAAGCACTGTGAGACCACACTATCTGACCAAAAAGTTGATCATTGATGCAACTTTTGTATTAATTTATGACAAAAAGAGGAAGTTGTAGGGAAAAAAATGGGTTCTATGGAAAGTAACCTTATAGGGTGATTAGATCATAAATTCTCAACAGGGCAGGTCGTGGTGCGTAGGTATGCCCCAAGCATATAACTTTTTTAGTAAAAGGTTTATCATTGCCTTAAGCAAGGCCTGTCCTGTGAACCTAGGTTAACACAACTTTGAAATAAGTGTAACTACCCTCAAGAGAGCACATAACCTTGTTAACTATCATGTAATTCAATTTCTACCTTGCTTTCTTCCACTTTTACATAATCTTCCTTATATTCCTATCTTAATTTTAAAAGCATAAAATAAACTGCGAAACTATCTGCAAAAATACTTCTCTGAAGCATTTAAGATCTTGCTTATAGGTAATTGTCATTAGTTTTGGCTCAAATACACTTATAAAAATTCTCTACAGGGTTAGACATTTTTTATGAAGATGCTGCAAGTATATAAGAACATTGAATAATGTTGAAAGATCTGTAGTATATTCTCATTTTTACAATTAGTAATTTAAGGTCCCTGAATTTCACCAGTGAAAATGGGGATTTAAAGCTTTATCTTAAGACTTGAGAGGTATATAACTTTAATGTCATCATGACCTGCTGAGTGATAGTGGCAATGAGTCCATGTTCTTCAGTTCACGACTCTTTTTGCTCATATCTATCTCCAGTAGTTATTCCTACAGTTTATTTCTTTATTTCTTTAAGCAAATAATAAACAAACAAACAAACAAACAAACAAAAGCAAGAAAAAATCACAACTTTGCTCATAGTGTTATTCTCAGCAGAGGGAGAGAAATGGCGTATGTCAATGGGCTGGAGGCAAAACAGGCAAGGTATTGACAGGCACATAACTGTCTCCCATAGATGCCAAACAGGAAATTTACATCTTACACACCCACAGCTAGGGTAAGTTGGGAAATAAGAAAAACAAAAACAAATCAGAAGATAAAACACAAGGACTAACAGTATTAAAAAATTACATATACACACAGATGGCTGTTGGGTGGTTCCCAGCCATACTAGTATAAAACTATATCAAATAATTAAGTTGACAGATGGAGTGAAAGAATCACCCAGAGCCAGCTTAGGCGGGGCTTCTGACTGCTTCCAAAAGAAAGCATCCTGAAGCCTTGAGTAAAAGGGTATGACTTTTCTTTTTTTAAGGATGCCTTAAATTGATCAACTTCAACTTTTCTCTCCCTTTCTTTCTCTCTTGATTACCTAGACTACTTTGGGAATACCAATTTTTCTGCAAGTTTTAAGTACAGAGATAAACCTCCATGACAATTTGTCATGGAGAATGTCATGGAGAGCTATGAAATATTTAGAATATAAAATTAACTTGCAAAGGCTGAATAATTCACTCTGCCTTAGTTGTTGTTTCTATTTCCTTACCTATACACATTTGTCCCTCTAACTGGAATGCTTTTCACTGTTTGGTAAACTAGTCATTCTTGAAGACCAGACTCAGATCTAAGTTACATTTGAAGCTTTCACTTTTCTTCTCAGCCTAAAACCACTCCTGACTTTGTAATTCCATGGCTTTTTTTTAATATATTTTCATTTGTAGAAATTATAAGGCATGTAATATTTTATGGTCTATCTTTCCCTCTAACTAAACCTAAAGACCAGGGCTATCTAATTCATCTTTGTTTTCCCCACAGCAAATAACACAGTTCTTGATACATTAAGGGCTGACAATATACACTAATAAAATAAATAAATGAATAAATGAGTCCATTGGCCTCATACCTTCTTTCCTTGACACTTTAGATATAACTAGTACTGTCTTGAGTACTTTGAGGACCTGCCACTGCCACGCACTATCCTTGTGTCCAGCTCTGTGTGAATTTCTCTGGCCTTTGTCATGTGGGTCATCCCTTTTTTTGGCTGAAGAGTGATCAAATGTGAGTGTTAGAAGTCAGCTCTGCCACTGAGTCACCATGCCTCTGGGTGCTGTGGTTTCACAACCTGTGAAAGGTCTCTCTGTAGCATTCTTGCAAGGTGAGTTTCCTCATTAGCTTTTCCTTATAAGGTGCCAGAGGGAATGGTTGGTCAGCATTGGGGGCCACCACTGGGAAAACAGTGTCTAAGACACTTTGCCTAAGGCTATTGGGTGGGCTGAAGCCTTACAGTTAACATGTGGTGAGAATGTCGTGACTCAGTGTGGTATTCTCCACCCTAGATTTCCTCACCCACCAGCTCTCTTCGTTCTGCCAAGTGTGAACTTCAAGAGCATGAAATAGAATGATGTGAGTCTATGACTGAGCTACAAGCTGCCTTCTGCATTGGTGTGTGAACACAGTCTTAAGTGACTTTGCCTTTAAATGGCTAGAAGAGGACAGGATCTTTGGCTGAGTAGTCCTGGAAACCAGGCCCTTCATTTGGAGCTACTAGTCAGAAAAGGCATGGCACAAGACCTAAGAATTTACAGAATGGTTGATAGACTGCATAATAATTGAACAATGATAACACTCACATGTATCATGCTTTTAACTACTTGAAAGACTTGCATTCCACTGCACACAGCCTTATAAAATATGAAATTAAAAAGTATGGAAATAAAATTAATAAATTATTTGTGTTAAAAATTGGAAAATATGGGAAGAAAGACAGAAAAGAAGTTTACTTATTATCCCATCCTTTAGAAAAAACTATTGTTGGTTTTAGGTATTTTCATTAACATAGTTCCTCATACCATAAGACAAAAATAATTATGATCTTCATTTCATAGACAAGAGACTGAGATTGTAAGGTGCCTGGAAAAGCAGGTTAGAAATGGTAAAATTCAGTCATCTGATCATTTTCTGTGTGATCTTGGCTACATCTTAAAATTTCTTCTGATCCTTAATTACCCTCTTTCCCCAAAGCAGGTAAGAGAATTCAAAGTCAATGTCAATACTAGCTCAAAGCTCTGAGATGAAAGTTGATCTTTAAATTTAACTATTAATGTGATGAAAAGTTCATGTACACTTAATTGGCAAAGATACCAGCTAAATTAACCTTTAACTTTGACACATTACCAGGATTTCTATGGATTAAGGGACTGTCTCATAAATTAATTATTTACCTGATCTATATCCTTTTCCATTCAGATCAAAATTGCAAGCTCTAAGAAGAGAAAGGGATAAGGTAGTTCAAAAGACAGTGAGAAGACGGAACTGGCTACCATTTCGATCCAGGAAGTAGCCAAAGAATTAATCACAGATGGCATCAACCAGCCCTATACTTAGTTATAGTGTGAAAGGTAGTTTTCTGCATGCAAATGATCTCACATCTTATGATTTGAGCATACGTATTCTGCGGGCCTCACACCCTCTCTTCTGATGCCCAGACATCATGACAAAGGAACTCCACCTGAAGTAGGCAAAGCCTGAAGGAGACAGGAAAATGCCCAGTCTTGGTTAGTGGAATGGCACCCACTTCAGTAACTACATCTTTAGACTGAGAAAGCTGTTGGAGCAGGAAATGAAAAGGATTCTGGGTTTTTATCTTTGCTTTGCTGGTCTGTGATCTCATTAGATTTTTTCCCTCCATCTTTGTTTTAGCTAAAAGTTACTTTCTATTTAGGAGGAAATTGATTCGGCGGGGCAGAGAGACCAGGGCAGAATGTGGAAGAAAAGGGTCAGAGCTGGAGTACTGGCTCAGTCCTGGGCTCTGGGTTTAGGAGAGAGGATCTTTCTATCTACCACTTGGTGTATAACCAAGTTTAAGGTGAAAGACAAGTGGCTCTCGGGGCAGAAATTCCATACCGGAATAAAAATGGCAATAGCTGGAGCAGTCCGTGTGTCATATTGTGGATTGGCAGAGAACATTTTAGGTATGTACTTAACAAAAACAGTCAAACGTTGTTTAAACTAAGCTTTGTTGAGTAACGGTGATAATGACGAAGGGAGTGATCGTAATTACTGCTGTTGAGTGTGTTCTGTATGCCACTTGGAATGCATTATTCTCTCGACAACCCTGGTATTATTTATTTCATCGCACAGATGAGGAAGATAATGTTCACACAGAAGATAAACAAGTCTTCCAAAGTCTCCCAGCTAGTTAGTAACTGGACCAACAACTGGGGTTTTCACAGCCTACAAACACTTTATCACTACTTGCCATCCCCAGTTTTCAGTTAGGACCTTGGGTTTGGCCTATCATCACTGCTGCAGGCCCTGAGCAGAGAATAAAGTGTGCAAAGGCTGGGTACTCTGGAGTCTCCTGTACCTAAAATACCAGAGCTACTGATCTAAAAAGCCCTCACAAGCAGATCCCACTTCATTGGGTGGTAGAGCTAGATGGTGCTTTGCAACAAAGGCTGCCACTTGAAGGGAAGGATCAGCCCTCATGAATTGCAAATTGGGATATCCTAAGGTATCCTCTAAGAGAAGAAAGATATGGGTGGAGTCTCAGAGTGATGAGGAGAAGAGCTGTAGGTAGGCCTGGGATAGATTCAGGAGGCCGATAGCTATTTCCTGCATCTGTCAGGGCAGATCACAGCTCACGTATCTTCCCTTCAGCTCCAAGCAAGTACTTCTTTTTTATTTAGAAAAGAGATTATCTTTAGACAATTGTGGCACCAATATCCTGCCACCTGATTAAAAGCAGGATGAAGATAAAATGATTTCTCTATCCTTCGTGGCCCACAAAGCCCGCGCCTCCCAGGGAAATGGCGTTCTCCCAGCAGCAGCACAGCTCTGCACTTTTGAAACTGCCTCGAAACCTGTTTGCTTTCAGAGCTCCAGTAAGATCTGTGTTTGGTGCCGCTGCCGCAGGCTGGCCCAGCGAGGCCGCTCATGCTGAGACGATGGCTGGCTTCCCAGGTGAACAACCATGACACTTCATTACATCAACCCAATTAGCAGCAGCACCCACCTTGTGCAAGCAAGGCTCACCTGCCATCTTACCCATGTCTGGAAAAGGGCCCCCGGGCCTTAGTGGGGAAGCTGATGAGTTGAGAGGCTAACTGTTAAGCAGTGACCTTCTCTCAGAACTCTCTTGTCTTGGAGATAAGTGAGGGAACTGGAAGAAGACCAACCTCTTACACCATAGTCTGCAAAGCAGCCTGCAGATCATAATGATTTCCAGATGATTCCACTGGGTCTTCCCTCAGCACTTAGTGAATGCTCAGAGGTGGAGCTTTATCAGATTTTGCCTTTAGTAATGAGGCTGTAAGTTTGCCTTGTCTCTCACGGAACACTGAGTAAGGACAGGGTCCTCTCTGTAAAAGGCAGAATGTAGGCAAGAGAATGCAGCAGCTGTTTTCCTTGGCTCCACACTCCCACTTTCCATCTTTATAGGAATCAGAAGTCTGGGTTCAAAGGCAAAATCTAATCACCCATTAGCTTCTCAGGTTGAGCAAGTTGCTTAAACTCTCTGAGCTTTGGTTTTATTTGGTAAAAATATGATTATACAAACTGTAAGGATGGAGAACAAACCAGTGAATGCCAGAAAGATGGCAAGGGCAGCACAAGGGTGATGGATCAGTTCTGTGTCATTATAGTGGTGGCCACAGATTTCTATGCATTTGTTAAAACTAATAGAACTATACACTAGAAATGGTGTGTAAATTTTTTAAAAAAATGAATAAATGTTAAAAATTGTGATTAAAATAACTTTTTGAAGATTAATTATAAGGATAAAAATGATATAAGTTTTGAAATTAGCTAGCACAATGAATGGCCCGTATATATTCTTAAATACATAACAGGGTTTGTTTTGTTTTGTTTTATTTTGTTTCCCCTTTTTCTGAGTTTGGTTTTCTTATCCATAGAATGTGAATTAAAATATTACCCTAAAAACATAAATGTCTTACCATCTTCATAAGCATAATACAGTGATAGTACAAGATTATGAATGTAAATGTTTTATTTAAACAGTCAAAATGTACTAATATCTTTCTTCTTTCTTCCTTCCTTCCTTCCTTCCTTCCTTCCTTCCTTCCTTCCTTCCTTCCTTCTCTCTCTCTCTCTCTCTCTCTCTCTTTCTTTCTTTCACATTTTCAAATGCCTTTGTTGCGTTAAAACCTATTGTAGGTCTTGTATCAGGTCTCCTGTATAAACATAACAAAGCAAGTCTCTACTAATACAGCTCATAGCCTAGGGAGAGAGACAGAGATAAAAATATCAGTGTAGTGAATGCTACATGTGTAAAGTTTCAGTGGCTGTAGAAACATTTCTAAGGGACAGCTAGCTAATGCAGCCTCTTATCTAGATATTTTCTTACTTGAGACTAGGAAGGTAAATAGGACATACATAGGCCCAAGAAGCAGCAAGGAAAGAGAAAGGGTACTGCTGATGAAACTGTATGTAGGAAGATCTAGAAAACAAAGGCACATTCAGGAACAAAGCATCTTTTATTTCTGGTTGGAGTTCGGAATGGTCCCTTTTGAAGATTCAAGCATTGGACAAGGGACTGGAACAATTGATCTTTAAGGAGTCATCTTATCTCATGAGTA
Organism: Cynopterus sphinx; assembly: GCA_030015415.1. NCBI lineage: Eukaryota > Metazoa > Chordata > Mammalia > Chiroptera > Pteropodidae > Cynopterus > Cynopterus sphinx. Next base: position 45,416,565 of record CM057380.1, read on the forward strand.
TATAAGTCTATGACCATCCTTGGCTTCATTTTTATGTCCATTTGAAGGCATCTTGGCCCTTGGTCCTTTTCTTCCCCTTCAGTATCTGGTTCAGAACCTAAGAGAAATTCTCTTCTTAAAAATGTGACATTTTAGTTTCCTTGCATTTGCTTTTACATAATAATCCAGCTTCCAACCTGAGGTTTTCACCACCAGATGGGAGGTGACAGGAGTCATGGAAGGGATTCAAATCATCTTAGGCTGCTATATGATGTCAAACCAATTACCAGAGACAGCACTATGTTCCTGGCAATGCCCTTCAGGTATCTGCACCTGTGTGGATCTATGTGGAATTCTTTGATGTGACACTTGGCTGGCAGAAATTTTGCTCCTCCCTGTCTCTTTTTCCCCCTCCTGAAAAAGAAGTAAAATCAACAAAGTCCCAGTTACCTTAAAAGAATTCAGCAATTACAAGGAAACCCTGCAACTCTGGGTATTCTGCCGAATGCATGCTTAAAGATTAGGACTAATAATCCATTCTTATGTACCAGGATGGCTATTCTAGTTATTAAATAATCTTAGACTATAAATAGTCACTTTCCTCAATTTAGTCTCCTGACAGCCCAACCCCTGCTTCCCTAGCCACCTCAATTCCTCCTCTAGAATGCCTGGGACATCCTCTCAATCCTGTAATTGATAAGAGTAAAGCCTGAAATAAAGGGCCTCCTCTGGTCCCTGCTCTGGTGCTTTATTTGTTTTGATTGATTAGAATATACCTGTTGTTATATATTTTAAATATTACCTCTCTGGAAAAAAGGGGACAACTTATAAATTGACTTTCCTGGGTTTCTATCAGTCAATAAAAATTAAATTATTGTTATTATATTGCATACATGGAGTTTTGAACTTGTTGACGTCTCAGGTCTCTGCCACTTTTAGCATTCCATAATTCTGTAAACTGTGAAGAAATTCAGATTTTTGTATCTGAGGTCTGACTGGTTCCAATATTCATTCAGAGATAGAAGCCGATAGTATGTATATGATATGAATAGAAACTTCTCAGAATCATAGATGCATAGAACTTTAGAGCTGGGAGCAACTTAGAGTTAACCCAGGAGGCTTTTTTGAAATATGTTCCACAAAGTTCTGGGGGGTCCACAGGGGCAGATGAGAAGGGGCAAGTGAACAGAGCTCCAAAGTCCTGGCTCCTGCTTCAACGCAAGCAGTCCCAGTGTGTTCTATTTTATACAGCGGTATTCTTCCTAAGACTTTACTAAAGAAATGTTCCTGTGTCTGGAGACCAAATCTTAAAATCTTTAAATCCTGGCTTGGCAAGTTGCATTCACTAAGGCCTTGACTAAGTTATGTAACCGTTTTGAGCCTCAGTGTCATCTGTGAAACAGAACCAATGGCCCTAGCTCTCAAGGTATTAGAGCACAACAGAACATCAGTACGCTGTCTGCCATGAACTAGGGATTTGATACCTACTAGCTGAATCTAAATCCAATCTGTAGTACTTCCTTGAGATAGAATCCAACTTCCCAGAGCCTTTCTTAAAAGACTGAGGAGTTCTCACTCTCTCTCTCTCTCTCTCCTCTCTCTCTCTCTCTCTCTCTCTCTCTCTCTCTCTCTCTCTCTCTCTCTCTCACACACACACACACACACACACACACACACACACACACACACACACACACACGGAACTACCAAGAAGACATTTCAACAGCAACAATTACACTTGCAACACTTGCTATTGCTGTGTTACCAAACAGGTGATAACAGCAAATCCTATTCAACCACAGCGGCCGCAGATCGCCCTGATAATCACCGCAACACTGCGGATTTGGTTACTGCAGTGTAACTCACTGACCTTACTGGGCTCCAGTTTGTGTCTACATACACAGTAGCTATATAGGAGAAGTTGAATAACCGGTCTGGTCCCTGGCTCTCAGGGTGTGGCAGCTGTAGCACTGGAAGTGTCTCCTTTAAATTCACTAATCCAGCCCCTTCCACCCTCCCCAAGTAGCCTCTCTAAAATGGGAGCCAATATGTTTTCCCTACCTGAGACAGCAGGCAATAGACAAAATGCTCTGTACATCTTTAATTACTTCCTCTTCTGAACAAATGATACTTTTCCAAACGGAATAGCTGAGAACAGCCTAGAATCTCCCTTCTATTACACCCTCTGTTCTCATATGACTAATATGAGAATCCACCCACTCTGGAGGCCATTAGGCGGGTGCAAGGAAAGATTTCCAAGCAGTTTTCTAATCACAAATTGTATCAGTCAGGGCTTTGTAATCAGATGGGATTGGCCCACCCTTGATGTCATTTTCCAGGCTACTGGGGCAATTCATCCTTACATTGAATTCAATCCTAGCTCTAGAATGAATTGTCTGTGTCAGCTTGGCTCAGTCATCTGCCTTCGCATTTTCTCATATATGGAATTCTCCTCTCTTGTACGTTTTTTTTCCCCTTCAGCTGGAACTTGCACAATTCTTCTCTTTCCCTCAATGTTTTCTTGGTGCTGAGCCCTATTTAATAAGAAATATGGATTCTGGTTCTTGCCTATCATTGACTATTAGACTTTGAAAATATCACTGCTTAAAGAGTACTGAGTCCAATGTCTTTATTTACAGTTGGAGAAAATAAGAACTAGAGGGAGAAAGCAATTTCTCAAAATCACCCAAATCCTAAGTGGCTGAGCTAAAATTTGTGACTCACTCAACTACCCTTTTCACTATTTTTGTTCACTCCTTTATTTAATCATGTATACATGCATTCAATAAATATTTCTGAATTTCTATTCATGCCCTGTGCTATGTTAAACTCTGGAAACAGAGCAATGAATAAAATTCTTGCCCTAGAAACTATATTCTGAGTGGAAGGAGACAGGCAATAGACAGAATAAATTAGATAAAATGTAAATGTAAAGTTAGATGCTGATAAGTGCCATGGAAAAATTAAGCAGAAAGGAATAGTGGGAATGTCAGTTACAGGAGTTAAGTGAAAAGAAAGGTCATGGAAGACCTCTGTAAGAAGGTGAGCTGGGATCTTGACTTGATGACATGATGGACGAGCCATGTGGATACCTGCTGGAAGAATAGTTCAGGCATAAACGACAGTAAATGGAAAGGCCCGGAGCAGGAACATGCTGGCTGTTTTCTAGAAGCAGTAAGGAGGCCAGTGGCTCCGGAGCTGATAGGAATATACAGAAGGTAACAGCAGAGAGATAGCTAGTTTAGATTGTAATGACTTAGCCAGTGAGATGGAAAACAGGGAAAGACTTTGAGCAAAGCAGTGACGAGATCTGACTTAAGTTTTAAAAGGATGACTCTGGCTTTTGTGTTTAGAATACACTGATGGGGACATGGTGGAAGCAAAGAGAGAAGTTAGGCTATTGCAGCGATTCAGCAGAATGATAATAGTCGCTTGGACCAGGGACCAGGGAAGGGAGAAAGAAGGTGTCACAATGACAGCTAATGTGAATAGCAGGGAAGATGGACATAAAAACTCAATAATTAGAGAAGGGTCATGGAAGGGCAAAGAAGGGTGGAGCTAGACTGTTCAGCAGGCAGATGGAACTTAGCCTGGAGCTACAGCGGGTCAAGAGAGGCTTCCTAGAGGAAGAAGTATACAAGACAGAAGAAATCATAGGAGGTATAGTAACCAACTCCCCAGGTCAGCAGGGGACTATCCTGGTTATGGCACTCCTCAGTCCCAGGGAAAGCAAGACTTTGGCTACCCTACTGTGAGAGTTTCCTGGGGAGGCTAGAGAGGTGGTGGGAGGATGGGAGTGTCTTGGGTAGAGACAACAGATTGTACACATCTGAGAGGCAGGGGTAGGCAGAAAAGTGGAGGAAAGGGTGGCATGCAGAGGAGATAGGCCCCAATTGCACAGATCTGTGAGCCATAAGAACAAATGAGCCATGAAATTTGTTTTTATTTCAGTGGAAGGGTTTTAAGAGAGGAGTAGTAACATTAATAACTTGGCAGTTTAATTCCTCCCCCCCAGTTTCTTTACTTACACGAGAACTATAAACAACACCAATCCTTCATAAGTTTCATTTGACATTCATTACCCTTTTCTACCTCTCCCACTCTCCCTTTACCTCTGGTAAACATTAAACTGTTATCTGTGTCTATGAGTATTTGTTTGTTTATTTGTCTTGTTAGTTCTTTACTCTTCTGTTTCACTTCGACCAGCCTGTTTCAGGCAGTCCACAAGTTGTGCATTGGCAGTGGTAGACTAAGGGTGTGTTTGGGGGTTGGGGTACTAGTATTAGACCTCCCTGGGTGCAGGCAATAAGGAGGTGAGCTATCTGTAGGAAATTTAAAACCAGTCAATTTAAATCAATTTAAAGTCAGTCTGCTTTGTATTATTTCTGTGTGCCAGGAATTAAAGCCAGTGGTAAAATCTCCTCCCCGCTGGAGCAAACAACTCCCACCCCAGCCTTGAGTACTACAATAGTTTCTTCATTGTTATCTCTGATTCCTGTCCTTTTCTTCCAATCTCTCATATGCAAATTTTTATATGCAGCTGCATCAAATAACCACTCATCTCTAGCTTCCCCAAACCTCAGAAGCCTTCCTGAGGTTTACAAGATCAAGCCCCAATACCACAGTCTAGCTTCCTGTCAAGCCTTCAGTAACCTGAAGCCAGCCTGACAGCTGAAACTAATCCTATTACTCTGCATCCCAAACGTCTTTTCTATGAGAGTCTATGTCACAAGTGCTGTGGTTTCCTGCTGCATTAGCTACGAGGAAAACTAATTTTGGATCCCAGCACTACCAGCGACTGCTTGTGTGACCTTAAGCAAGTCACTTTCCCTCTTAAGAACCTCAATGTTCTTATTAGTCAAATTAGGGAGATATACCTGTAGAGCTGAAATCACATCATGGCAGTAAGGGTCAAATGAGATCACAGTTACAAAAACGTCCACCCACATGAACCATGATGACTATTGTAAGTGGTCAGGCTAACCTGTGTCGAAGTAGCAGTTGTCCTGGTTACAGAGTTGATGTGCGTGGTGATGCATGCCTCTGGGTTTTGCTGCCCTCTTTACATTTTACCACTTTCACATTTGCCATTCCATATCTCACTCACCATTTAAGGAAAAGTACTAGACTAACTCCCTCAAATAGTCTTTCTTTACTATTTAATGCTGCCCTGAACCATTCTCTCTTGAACAGCCTCCAAAACATGTGTCCTTTGTATTTACCCGTGTACCATGCATATCATCTTTTATCATGCAGTCTTCCCCCTGGACTATAAGCACCACCTCTTAGATTTGTTTAGCATTCCTCTCGACCCTGAATGCACAATACATGATAAATCAAGAACTGTCAAAATAATAAGTAAATGAATGAATGAATGAACAGGGGCACCTCTGTTTTTTACCCCTTAAAGCAATATATGCTGATAGTGCCCTCTGCTGCTAAATAATGATTTTGTGTTTTTTATATAGTGGAAGAGCAGGTGAGAGAATGCTTAGTAAAAGAAATAGGTAAAAATTCTTATGCCTTTCAAAGCGCTGGGATAGAGAGGACTAGGAAAAGCCGCTGAAAGTTCCCAGTGCAGGAAAAGTGAGGAACAGAAGAGCCAGAAAAGGTGGCTGTAGGAAAGCTGTACATCTCCTTTCCAGACAGGTGACTGACAACCAGTTTGGAATTAAAATACCCTCTCAATTTTGTATAACTTTCTCTTCTCCTGTGTCCCTGCCCCTGACAGAAGAGTGTTATTTGTGCCAGAGGTGGTTTTTAAATTTAACTATCTGAAAGTTAACTTTGACAATTCCAAGATGCTTCATGGGATAATGCATTTAAAAAATGTCATGAGAGCCGGAAAAGCCTTCTTAGAAAAATCATAGTCCTATTCATTTTCCTTCTTCTTAGGTGTTCAGATATATAGTAAAAATAACCATGGCCTTTTAATGATTGCCTGCTATGTAATTGGCATTCTCCTTTTATTGTCTCAGTTAAATCTCCTGACAACTTATCAAATAGGTATCACTGAACTTTTACAGATGAAGACATGGAATAGAAGAGGATAACAAATGCATCTATTATTAGAGAACTAATAAGAAGCCACCTGGGGTCCTAGGTGTAAATGGCACAAGCCGGGGCTCTTCTCTGCAATTCTGCTTTGTTTGGTCCCATGACTGGGCTCTGGACTAGGGGCCTGGCTACTTGGTTTTAAGTTGAATTCTATCAGCAACTTGAAGGAAAGTCAAGTAAATAAATTTCCTTTGGTGCCTCAATTTCCCCAACTCTAAATAAGAGGTGTTGGACTAGCTATAAGGCCCCTTGCAACTCAGAGTCTGTTATTGGCAGTGGCCATCATTTTCTGAACTATACATAGTAAGCCTTTTTGTGACAAATGATTGTCCCTTGTGAGGCCACCGTGGGCTTGATCTTCTCAGTTTAATTAGCTCTGAATAGTTCAATGTTGATGTCAGACACTCTATGCTGAGTTTTGCAGGCCATTCAGATATCTTTCTATTTCATTTATAAATCTTTCTGCATGTAATGATGCACTTTTTTCCCCCTCTACAGAGTCCAAAGCTTGATGTATATTCTATGCTGATTCTATGCAGGGTGGTTTGAAGTTTCCAGTATGCCAATTTGTCTCATTTGACATATTTAACAACTGTTCTTTAGTTGGTAAGTGCCTTGGTAGGCGATGTGTCCCAGGTTGATGGGCACACCTTGATAGGACAGCGTCCCCAGGAAAAGCATCTCTGTGTGGTGCCGAGCCTTTGAAGTGGCTCACTGGTACTTCAAAGCAAAGTTCATGGTACAAGGAGCAACATCTGATGTATTTTCATTACGCTTAGAGACATAAAAACACATTACTCAGAAGCCATACGTCTGGAAGAAAAATCTGCACCCTGTGCTCAGCCCTGCGGCCTGGAAGTTCAGAGAGGACTCAAAGTGCTCCCTGTGAGGAAGCCAGAGCATGTTTGAACAGAGCTGTAATAGTACCTGGCACACTCCAAGCAACCATCTTGCTAAAGACGATAGCTTAAACTTCCACTGCAGTGTAGAGGAGTTGGGAGGCTTGGGTTTAAATGTATAATAATTCCTTCCACCTTCTGGCTTTTCATAAAAAGAAATGGTCAGAACTGTAAAATGTCCTTATAGAGTACAACCGGTTATTTTTTACTCAGGAAACACATTCACTATGACTACAACATAAGTCAAATTGTTCTTCTTCTCTGGTTTTCTTTTTCTTTATATGTGAATGATGGTCAAGTCTCCTGGGATATTGTAAAATTCTTAGTGACCATAATGCTAAACAATGAAGAAAAGTGGAACATTTTTCCAGGAACCTTGACTGTCTGGTCAAGGGAGGTCAAACAGTACCTTTTGCCTGTTCTTCATTTGGTGCTATGTAGTTACAGGTAGAATGAATTACACAATTAGACTGTTCAGAAAGTAATTCTGCTGAAAAATGTTGTTACACCTTTATCTTGGATAGGGAAGGGGAAAAAATATAGTTTCCATTTAACTGCCAGTATTAACTTCAAGGAAGTATAATTCTAATTCATATTATCTTGTGAGAAAAACATGTCCTAAAATTCTGAACTTCAAATACAATAAAAATATTGGTGTCTGTTCAGTAAACACTTCTAAAGACTGGAATATCATGAAAGCCTAGAATATTACTCTGGTGACCAGAAGCCTTGAAGTTCACTTCTAAACCTCAAGAGCTCTATAATTTATTCTAAATTACCTAAAGACCTCAAAGGCATTTGCAAAGTTTAACAAACCGAAAACTGGTACAGAGAAATAGCACAGTAAGTATGTTGGACACTTATTGCATGATGTCCTATTCAGCTCTTTGAGGTTTTATTGTTGTTGTTTTTTAATTTGGGATGATTTGTTGCTAAGGATTCCCAAGGTTTCTGAAACCCTGCTCTCTGTTTGCCAATGGAAGGCTTGTCCTTGGTAAGCATTACCTTTCTGGTTTAACTGAAGCCTTGATCGATTTGACCAAATGCTTTAGGCTTTTCAGACAACACAACATCAGGTAGGCTGAAATATCCTTATTGTTTCTATTTCCGAGATAAAAGTATAGAGATTTGAGTGACTGGACTGATTCTAGGGCATATAGATTACAAGTTTCTTGGACTTTCGGGCAGAAGAAAGAGCTGCTGGGAGAGCTTGCTGATTTTGTTCTAAATGATGGGGTTCACTTCAGCTTTCTCTGACGCTGCTGCTCCTCTGCTTTTCAGTAAGAAGCATCGTCCTAGGTGGCCACACCCCACCCACTTAAATATACCACCTCACAAGGGAATAGAATGGTGTTTTTAAGTGGTATTTATTTAGATTTTTACAGCATTCATTAACGTGCTTTCCCACATCAATCTGTAGTCAAGATCTCGTTCCACCCCACCTTTACACTGCCTTTAATATGAACTCTCAACTTTTCTGATAGCTTCATATTTTAGAGCCCAAGAAACCGTCCAGTCCAAATTCAGCATTTTTTCAGTTGAGGACTCTGTGGTGAAATGAGGTCATATGGTTCATTTCTGCTTATTGGTAGCAGAACAGGCCTCAAGACCCAGCTTAACTCTTTCCCTATAAAACCTTCCTTGTCCCTAGCCACTCCCTACTCTGAACTAACATGGACTTTTGTGTATTTGCCTCTGTCATAACCCCTCTGCCACAGCACTTACCTCATTTTCTATTTCCCATTTGTTTATATCTATTTTTTTCTACTTCGCTTTGAATTCCTTAAAGAAAGGGATAAAGTCTTCCTCATTTTTGAATCCCTCCCTAAACCCACTGCCTAGCAGCCACTCAAAAACTGTCAGAAGTAAAAATTCATGTATGACCAGAGCATTACTGTAACACCTCCCCTGTGACTGTTTGTTTTCTCTGTTTACAAATTCAAGATTGCAAATTCAAGATGTGTGTCTCAAGATAATTGTGTAGTTACGTATGATTGTCAAGTGTTTCAAGGCCATAAAAAAGCTTTATAAATGCCAACCAGGATTACAGCTCTTTGAAACAATGGGATATATGATTTACGAGTGGAAAAAGATGAGACATAGCAGGTAATGCTTCTTGTCTGGTTCACATTTCTATCCCCACCCTCCATCAGATAGTAATTCAGAGGTAAAAACATCAAATTGGGAAGAGTGGGGAGTGTTTAACTAGGGTCTAGATAGGGTTTCCAGGACCTATCCCATCACACTGCATTGTGAGGGAAGGCACCTAAACCTGATGAGGAGGGCCAAGGGCAAGAGTCCCCAGACTGACGGCTGATGTACAATTCACTGTTGAAGTGGAGACTCAGATAATGAAGGCAGTTGGTTGTCTTTCTAAAGCAGAAGAGGAATTAGGAAGTGGGCTGGAAAAGTTGACCAACTCTGCTCTCTCCTCGACCTCCTCTGTGTGGTCTACCAAGGAAAAGGAGGAAGAGGCTTGTCTGTCCTCCCCCCCCACCCGCAGGTGTATCATATAAGGTGGCCAGAAAAGGTGTGTTGTATCTTGAATGGAGTGTTCAGATTTTCCTTTCTAGCAGTGTGTGTCAGGAAGAGAGGGCTGGAACGTTTTGTTTGTTTTTCTTGCAGGGTCTTAATAGGATCTTTGAAGAAAGACGTGACTCACTAAGCCAACTTTTCACATGGCTGATGTCATCATTCACTGCAGAACAGGCCAGGATCGATGATCAGATTGTTCCAGACTTGTCGTCATCTGGCCTCAGAGGCCAGCAGTGGGCACGGACAACATCATGATTTACTGAGGGGAGGAGGTAAAGAGGAATCTTTGACAGCCTGAGCCTGCAGCTCCAACCCAGCATTGAGGTCACAGAGTGGTTGGTGTTACTTGTCTCAATGTGTCTGAAGAAATCAACCAGGTCCAAAACAAAATGGAAACATGACATTAGCTGGGAATACAGGATTTGTGGGTGGGCTGTGAGACTATGTGGGGAGGTCACTTCACATCATAAGTTTCTTGGCAGGAGGTAGAGAGAGATCATACCATGAGCCCAGTCTCACTTATGGTTCAGGTATTTTTTTTTTATTTTTTATTTTTTGCCAAATAGCTCCTGTTTCCTCAGAGTTTTGGATGTGGGAACGGTTCAATATTTTTCTACTTGTCAGCCATACTATTGTCAGTCACCTCAGAAGTTTAATTCTTTGGCATAAGAAAGTGGTGAGGTGGCCTCCATTAACTCCTTTCTTGACGTCAGTGAGGGAGTTGTTCCCTGTGGCTATCTTCTGTGAAATAATTCAGCATTTGTTCTTCAATTAAAATTCATAGGTATGTATTATTAAGTGGTACTGACTCATCCCATGGCTGCTCCTCAGCTGAATAAGTTCCAAAAAAAAAAAAAAAAAAATGCTATGTCCATAGTAATGATAAAGACGGCATTCAACTAAAATTTCCTTGTTAAACAATTTACAGTCAGGGCTCTGAAGAAAGCACATTACACATGCAAGAATATCACTCTGTCCCATGTCAGTGTTTTCCCAAGAGAAGATTTAAGTTTGAGATTCCTTCTGCTTGGAGAGGAAAATGACTCCTGACTTGAACCAGTTTCCTTTTTGTGAGTTTTATGAAACCAGATCCTGGCACACAGTGTTTGCTCAAAAATGGCATAGATCTAATTGAACTGTACAACCCATATTCATTATATTTCTGAGGAGAAGGGCAACTATGCCTACACACGTCATCCAGCAGGAAAATAAAAGAGAGGAAAAAGTTTAGGTTTCATAGGATCAAATTTTCTTTCTTTACATTAATGGATTATTTTATATTGGACATATCTGGAAGTATGGTTAAGTGAGCAAACAACTCTGGTGCTTTTTTTCTCTTCTGTTCAAAAGATAGTGCTTCTACCTCAGACACAGGTCCTCCAAGCTTGCTAATCACAGGCCCTCATATCACTGTTCTTCATTTCCTCGTCTGCAAAATAGGCATCACAATCCAGGCCCAGAATACCTCCTGGGGTTCCCTGTGTGTGAACATGCTCTGTGTTATAAGTATCTGGTGCAATCATATAGGTGAAAATAAAAGCTTTGTGAAATGTCAGGCTTTTTACAAGGGCAGGATAGTAATTAAGGAAAGTAAGTGGTAGTTCCTCAAGAGATAGATGAAGAATCCTGGACTTGAAGTCATAAACATTGGGCTTTAAAGGCTGGGCCGCCTCAAGCCAGTACTGTTAAGTGAGTTAGAAAAAGGCATCCCTTCTGGATAGGCACAGCCTTGCTGGTCCACAGATTGGGGAGCAAGTAGAAAAAAAGCAGCCCTTCCTCTAGTGGACTGCCCTGTGCCAGGATTCTACCACCCACCAGGCCCCTGGCTGGGCATTCTTGCGTAATGCAGTCCAGCAGCCCAGGCTCTGTTTGCTTGAATTCTGTAACCATGAAATCATCTTTCTGACCTCTGAGCCTCAGTGTCCTCCCAGGGAGAAAGGTGGAATTAAATGTAACTTCTATGGCCTCCTTCACTCCTTCAGCTCTAAAAGCTACAAAAATTCAAATGGGCCTTTCCATCTGTCTCCAGAAAGAACTATATAGCACACAGATGGGAATCTCTGAGCTCAAATTTTTAAAGTCATCTGATGACACTCCCTAACTATTTGAATAAAATAATGTATGGTTTGATGTGGAGCAGATTAAAAATATAAATGCTTTACTGCATACACGATGCCCCAGGAGTAACACAGCATGGGTAACCTACAAAACAGGAATAACTCCTCTGTTGTCAGCAAAGGGCACAAGATATGAATCTATCACGAGGACGTTTATTGAGGCCTTCACCTATTTTCTGTGGGGCTGAATGTCAGAATCAGTGAAGCCTCTGCCTCGCCCTGAGTACCCACAGCACCCAGGAAGTGAGAACTACAAGGAGGTAAAGACTGTTTTCTTTGTTGATGCCTTGTTGCCAGAAAACAGACATTAGATCCTGCCCAGATCTTCCTATCAGCAAATCTGAGTGCCTGCACACACTTCTCAATGAGACAGCAAAAAAAACCAGCGATCTGCTTTTTCAAAGCCCAGGGACTTTTAGCCCTAAAATCGGTTTAAAGTTTTAAAATCACATGTACATATGTCGAACCTATTCACAATTCTCAAAATGTTAGTAGAAATAAATTTGATTATATTTGTGAATATTTCCAAAATCAGTTTTTCCTTTTGTTTTTTTTATTGCTTTGTTTTGTATTTAAAGCAAGAAGGAGGGCTTTTGGAAACAAATACAACCAATTATGTTATTTACAGAGAAAAAAACTGAAGCCTAGAAAGGGAAAAAAAGCAGCTCCAGGCCACACAGCGGGGCATATTTGATCAGGCTGGGATTATAATCAAACGCTCTTTCTGCTCACCCATGATGAAAATGCAATAGAAGATTAGGGGAAAAACAGCACATAAATCACTATGACTCATTTTTTTTTTTCAGTTTCAGAAGATAAATGTTCTTACCACTACCAAATGGCAGAAGGTAAGTGTGAGTTTTAGAAAATGTCTTTATTTGCTGCTTTTCTGAAGGGCCACTACCCCACCACTGCCCATCACAGAGGCAGGTGATCTCCCATCAGCTCATGCAGCAGGCTCCCCTAGGCCTAAACAACTCAGGTCCACCTCAAACAATGTCTTGCAATGTCTTCCTTAGAATTGCTGCCAGGGACCCGAAGTTGTCTGAATGAACACTGCTGCTTGCTGACTATTTCTATTTCTTCAAAAGCAATGTTCCTACCTTTTTTTTTTTTGCCCCCCAAGCACCTGCCAGCAAAACTAATCATGGCCCAACGCGGCCCTGGGGTTGTACCCAAAGCTCCCTGGGACCACAAAACCATTACCTAAAGATACACCAAAATTCTGGGAGAAGGAAAACAAATGCCAGATATTGAAATAAGGCTCCCTTTATTAAACAAATCAGATGCAAAAACAAGTCTGCACCCTGGCCAGCAGCAAGGAGGAGGGGCCACCAAAATCTATGCAGACAAAGACTGGAATCAATCAGAAATCCATACTTCTTACTTAAAAACAAAATGCCCCTCTCACCAGTGGACCCCACTAAGGCTACATGGCAATTGTGCCCAGATTCAGGTAGGATTCAAGTCACTTGGGTGAAGAGATATTCTATTTCAAACCCCGTAAAGATGCAATTCATAGGGTGTCTTTTCTGGAGCATCGTGGAGGGTGAATTGAAGCTTCCAGTGTAAGTTTATTCTCTGGTGAAAACACCAGAGTCGAAAACTCCACCAAGGTCCTGGAAAGGCTGGGACCCTCCACCTCATCGGAGTGGTTCCTTCTCAGGGCCTGGGGACCCATAGACAGCGGTATGTGAGGCAGTGCAGACCTCACCACCACCAGGGAGTCCCAGGCTCAAGCTCAGGGCCATCAGCACTGTGAGAGGAAGTAGCTGAAAGGCTCAGAGGCAGAAAGGCCTTCTGAAACTAAATCACAAGGTAACTTTAGGACCGGAGCATGCACGAAAGCTATAGTTTCAACAAGAATGAAATTATTCTTTCTGTTGGAGCTTTTGGAGCTATAGCAAGTGTGTGTGTGTGTGTGTGTGCGTGTGTGTGTGTGTGTGTGTGTGTGTGCTGGGGATGGGGAGACTGAGCTTCGAGAGGTAAACTAATGAAAAACCAAGACAGACAGACTGACTGAGGCAAAGCAAACATCCTTGGGAACAGAAGGGAGATCAGAGGACTCATATTAACCTGTTAATTTATACCATGGCTCTGTACAAAAATAAAAAGGTTCTCATAAGATTAACAATTTAAATAAATATCTAATAGAACATTCTCTCTCATTTTTAAAGCTCATCCTTTGGGTTGATATTCAGTTCATGCTTCCCTCGCTGTTCTTGATCCAGGATTGCGATCACTTCATCGGCCTGTATTCGCTCCTGCAAAAAAGACAATTTACACATTTTTGTTACAAGCATAATAATCAGCCCCAGTGGCAGATGTTTCCCAGACACTTCCAGGCATCCATCTGCACATGGACTGGATGCTAAATCCAGTTAAGGATTGAACCTCATCTGCATCCCTACACTGGTGCCTTCTCCTGACTTCCCTGTGTCCTAAGCAATTACTTTCTGAGATCTTCCTCTTGTCAAAAAGTCATATACTCAACTGCTTACCACCCTTTTTATGTTGAGGTGCAATAGACATTTCCAACTCAATTCCAACTGCAATTCTGTGTTCAAGGTGAATGCACCGTTTTCTTCCCTATAGACCTGCACTGTTCGCCTTCATCAATCCCCTCTATCAGTGAAGGCCGCCGCTGTTCACCCATTTGCCCTAAAAGCCTAAACACAGTTTCTTGGACCTGATAAATTATTTCGTCCTCTCCTTTCTACCTCCTGTTTCTGCTTCTTTCTCTTCAGTACAAATTACTGTTATTTTAGTTTAGGTGAGGATTTCTCAACCTTGGCATTACTGACATTCTGGACCAGATAATTCTTTGCTGTGAGGGTTGTCTTGTGCGTTGCATGATGTTTAGCAGCATCCCTGACCTCCACCTACTACAGGTAGCCAGTCACATCAGCGCCCCCCGCCCCCTCCCCCAGCTGTGACAACCAAAAATGTCTCTGGACATTGTCAACCGTGCCTTAAGAGGCAAAACTTCTCCCATTTGAAAACTACAGGTTTAGGCTCTCATCATCCCTTAACTTAATTGCTGCTGCAGCTTCCAAATTGATGTTTCACACCCCACTCCCACTGGAGGCCCTGCACTTAAAATCAGGACCATGTCACTTTTTTGCTCACTGCTCACGACTGTTGCATGCGTTCCGATTGCCTGAGTTCCAGTCCTAATCTTCCTGGTGTGTTTACAAGGAGCTGTCTGATTTAAACCATTCTCTCTTTTCAGCTCATCTGTCTTCTCCTCTCACCTCACCTTACATTCCAACTTTCTAATTTACTTCAAGTTCTTTGGATACAGCACTCTCAGAATACTCTAGTCCTTGTCTAGGCTAAACACTTCTCTGGGTGCTTCCATCATATCCTATGTTTTCTCTTATCCCCCACGTCAATCCACCAGCAGGCCCAGTTGGTCTACTTCCAAATGCTATCTTGAACCTTCCATATTTTTTCACCTTCTCTATAACGACCCTAGTCTATGCCATGTTAGCTGAAGAAACCTTTTGTATCCTGTAACTCCCTGGGATTGAGGAGGCAGAGTTAGTACATGGCTGATCCCACATTTGGAATATAATTAATATTTCTCACCCAGCTCATTGAGTCTGACCCCTGCCACATCCACAGCCTCCTTGCAAACCACTCTTCATCTTGCTTACCATGTTCTGGTCACTCTAACTTTCTTTGTTTCTCAACCATTTCATGCTCCTGCTTGTCGCTGGGCCTAGAATACTCTTCCAAGGCCTTCATCACAGTCGGTTTGTTCTTACAACCCAGGGGGCAGCTCACATGTCACTCCTCTGGAGAGTGCTCATTTTGCCACCCCTGCCCCTTTACTTTCTCATTAGTTACCTTGTTCCCTTTTCCACACATTGTTTCTCACTATCTGAAAATCTCTCAATTATTTATTCTTTTACTTATGGGCTGTCTGTCTTTTTCCACTAGAAGGTAAGCTCCATGAAAGCAAGAATCTTGTGGGTGTTTTTTTTTTTTTTTTCTTTTTGGTCACTGTGATATTTCCAGTGCCCAGAAAAGTTACATTTGGTAAGTCCTCAATTCTCTTTGATAAATAAATGTAAAAGTGGATGAAGGGGTCTCTCTGTCTAAAATGCCTCTCAAGAAAACCGTGCTCATTCATTGAGGCTCATGTCAAATGCCATCTTCTCAATAAAACCTTTCCCGATTTCTTCTTCATATCCCCTAAGCCCCATGCATTTATTTGCCTCTAATACCTCTTCTCGAAGTTTGCCTTGTGTTTTAATTACATGGGGCCCTGTGATACCTCTCCACTTTTGACTTTGAGCTCCTTGAAAATAGGGCTTATGTCTTCCCTAGTTTGTATCCCCTATAAATAGTCACTCCCTAGCACAATGCCCAGCACAGTAAATAATAAAAGTAACTATTTTATGACTTGAAAATAAAGCCCCTTTCATTTGAGAGCTTGTAATTAAAAATGATGTTGACATAAAGGCAACTAATAGGACCAAATATACTAAATTACAGAAAACTAAATTGTTGTCATGATGTCTGTGTAAAATGCCTGAGTACTACTTTACGAATATGGAGAGAAGAACTTGCTAATTGGTAAGATGAAACACTGCTGCAATTGTGTCTCTCCCCAAAGGAAAGAAGTTCAAGAGCTAAAACTACACATAAAGGAATTGAAGCTTCCACTACTGGGCATCCTTAAATCTATAATGCTAAATACTCCTTGAAAATTGAATGACTTTAAAATAACTGATAACAAACAAGGACGTCGCCAGCTCTGATGATTTATTCATAGGTGGACTTTGTTTGCTCAGGGATTGAATCTAAGAAGAGGTCACTAATTCAGGGACTCTCAAACCTTGCTGCACATTAGAATCACCCAGGGAGCTTTTAAAATTTCCAGTAACCAGAAACCCATATCAATTAAACCAGAATTTCTGAGGGTGGGGGCCTGATGTGAGCACTTGGTAAAGTTTCCCCGGGTGATTCCAGTGTGAATCAGTCTGGGAATCAGCATCACAGTCTACTTTCTAGTAGCTTCAGCAGCTTTGGGTCATTCTCTTCCGTGGCCACTAGATGTCGCTACTGCTCCGAGACGGAGACGTTTCCTAGTATTTGCCCTCTAGAGGAGGGGGCATCAGCACTGACCTTTCCTAGCTGGGAAGGAGCAAGGAGAACTTTTTCCATGACGGCTAATTTTGATAGAAAATATCTTGGAAGAGAGGGGTGGGATACTGAATAATAAAACAGATTAACCGTCTGCTGAATTGAACATAAAGGGAGAAAAGGATGAGGCAAGTTTTCAGCAGGCTATCTTCACTTATCCAGGTTCTCAGTACAGAGGGGTGCTGTTGGGGGCATGCCGGCATTTGGAGGTGGAGAAGCACAAGGAAAGAAAGGAATTACAGGGGAAGGAGATTGCCCCATGCCCCATTCTTTTCTCTTTATAAGCCCGGCTATCATCTTCTCTTCTAGGAATGAGCTCATATAAATCCTCCCTGATTCCCTCTACAGAACATGTACTTCTGTCCTCTCACCAACTACTTCTTTGTCAACCTCTCCAAGCTCCTCACCGTCAGGGACAGTGTTTTATTCACCCTCATATCTGCAGGGCCTGCCTAGCAGAGTTTCCCTGGCACGTAGTGGATCCTCTGTAAACATCTGTTAAATATTTGAAAGAAGGCTTAGATAATGTGGCCTAAAATCTCTGTGAGTTAGGTTTTATGTCAACAAGTATATGAGAAGGCAGAAATAATTATAAACATTTTCTGACTGAATTGGACTTGATTTAGGGATCGAAAGAGGAAAGTTGGATAGAATGCCATTTTAAAGACTAGGCTTTCATAGTTTCAACACTGGGGGCTGGAGGAGACTCTGAAGTTCTCCCGTTGAGCCCTCGCTATGAAGTTTCCATTTCCATCTCAGCATTCCGCCCCCAGCAGCTGCTGAGTCTTCAATTGAAGCCATCCAGTGAGGAGAAACTCTATTTCCAAAGCAGACAACTCCACCAAACAATGGTGATGAATTGAAAGTTATTCCTTATACTGAGTGCAAATTTTCCTCACAGAGACTTCAACCCATTCAATTGGTCTTAATTCATTCCTCTGCAGGTTTGAAGATAGAAATTATAACCTCTGACCAAGGGCATCCAGGATAAGATCATAGCCCCTCATCCAGGCTTAAGTGTCCTCGGCTCCTTCCAATATATAAGAATAATATTTTAATATTTAATTTAATAATAACATATAATAATGAACTTTGAAGTTCCCTCACCCTCTTCTACTTGTTTCATAAATTATTTCATGCTTTTTCATGATTTGTTGGAAAACATCAGTCTTCTGGTGACCTGCAGAAAGTAGTTCTTCTCTCTCCTGATGCTACAATTTCTTAATAAGGCTCAAGACTAATTAGAGAGTGCCCGATATCACTGATATATCAAATTCCACAAACATTCACTTACTAGAACCCATCTGATTAAGAACTGCATTTATAGTCCCTCTTCTTTCCCTCAAACTCACACTACAAACCTAAGATGCATAATTGCTAGGTAATGGATCTGAACAGGAGAATTTGTTCTTGCTTAGAAACGGAGACGGTGTTAGAAACCAGAGAGGAAGGATTCTGTAAAAGCTGCAAAGTTTGTTTGTTTATTTGTTTGTTTGTTTGTTTGTTTTCCATGATCTCTAAAGTTCCTGAAGAGATCAACAGGAAGAACTTTTCAGACACTAAGTTTATGAAACAGGTCCATGGGGCATCTTATTGGCTTTCCAAGTGGGTCAGAAACTCACCAGTTCTCTATAAAGTGGGTCCAAAGTAAACCACAGAGCCACAGCACACCTTTGTCCCTTGGTGACCGCCTTTACCCCATGCGGGTTCTCTCCTCCGGATGAGAAGCTGATCATACGCCCACACTTTGGTTTTATAGAGGCCTGAGAAGGAAAGTGGAAATTAGACTCTCGATTCCTATGTCTTAAACATTCCTACAAACTCCCCTTTTCTATCTTTCTAAAGGATTATTTAGGTGAAGTAATCAAATAATAAAATCCTGAGGTTGAAGAAGATGTAGATTATTTCAATCTCCTCATCTATAAAACAAAGAAAAAGTCAACGTAATATCTAATTCAGAAAATAAAATTATTCAGGTAAAATGGTTGGCATAGTCCATGACACTTAGTAATTGCTCAACACATGCTATGTTGATAGCCAAAAAACTCCACAAAGCATATGCTCTCTCTTTTAATTCACTTCTCAAACGTTAGCACTAGGACAGCATCTGGCATAAGGTAGATATACATTTAATATTTGTGGAATGACAAAAACAAATCAAGGGGACACCTAAAGTGCTGGTAAATTTTTATTATTGATCTAGGTAGTGGATCCATAAATGCACCTTTCCTAATACCTTAATTGTATATTTAGAGTTCATATACTTTTCACGATACAGAGACTTAAAGAAGTCAAGTCTAATCTCAAATGATAACTGAATTCCTGTTACAATATTCTCGCCCAGTGGTCCTCAGCCACTGCTTTAACACATCCAGTCATGAGAACACACTAGCTCTTGGGGTGACCCATTCATGGCCTCCATGGCTCTGAAAGGACTGACACAGTCCTTCCAAGCTTGTGTTCATGGAGGTGGAGCAGTCCAGTAACATTTAGAAGGGCAGAAGAGAAAAGAGAAATTGCTGGTGGCCCCGAGGAAGATTTTTAGGTCAAAGGAGCAGGCTCTCCAAAAGGAGTGAGCTTAAAAGCAACGCTATATTAGGGGCCTTGCTTCGATGTTTAGAGAAGTGTCTGACATGAGTTCATCTTTCTTTCTTGAGAAACACAGAAACTTTACTCATCACGTAGGAGAGCTTAGAAAAGTAAAGGCAAATGGAGTGGTACCAACATTCTAGTTGATAAGATGGGCCCATTCTAACTAGCTATTTTCTGAACTGACTTGATGCATGCCATTTAGAAGAATTTGGGGAATAAAATGGGAAGGCTGCGTTTTTTCACTGCCAGTTTCAGGAGGAATATTTGGAAAATTCCCTGAAGTCCTTGGCTGCTACCCAGCATTCCCAGATGTGTCACCCACACATGGAAAGTCGAAGGTAGTGGGAAGAATCAAAAGTCTGAGACCCCAGGAATGTGTGTGTGTGTGTGTGTGTGTGTGTGTGCGCGTGCGTGCATGCTTAAGGGAAGAGCAGGGAAAAAGAGTTTTGATTAGTCTTCTATGCATAATAATCAAGGAGTGATTTGTCTTTGCCAGAGAGCTGCTTTCTTAAGCAGCTTTCTCAAAGTGACTTTTATGATGTAAATCTAGAGTTCAATAGTTACTGGTGCCCTCAGTATCAGTCTGATTTCATTTTTCTGAAGAAGGAAATTGTTGTATGTGTCCACACACAAACAGCAAGACAAATAACGCCAGACACATACAACATAGGGTAGAGAAGCCTTCATGTACACATGGCTTTAGGATCTCATTTCAAGTTTTCTGGCTGCTCATTCCCTGATGCTGGTCAGACTCGACCACAGGTGGTTGCTGCTGCTTCTCTGTGATTGCGGAATCTTGGCAACAACATCTCATAATACTAAAGAAAAGGCATGGGGACGATTTAATGCTCTCTTTCTGATGGAATTGGAAGAATGAAAGCATTTTTACACATGAAGAACTTTGGGAAAGTTTAGCAAAAGAAGCTATTAACTGCCTGAAGCAGTTGGAATTGATTATAAGCATGTGGGCCCACAAAAGTCTCTAGGACTAATCTTATCAAAGAGAGAGCGTCACCTGTTATATATCAGGTACATGGACAAATAAACAAGCTCCACTTTTGATACTGTTTCTACAGGAAAATATGTTCTGACGTGTAGACAAATGGCTGTAAACATACTTTAGGGACACAGATCCGTAGTGAATTTCATTTTTCATGAAGCAAATGGAACTCATTAAATTTTATCTTTTTTGAAACTTGCACAAACTAAAATCCCTAAATACCTATGTTCCACAAATAAATGCTGCTGTTGAAATAATCCAACTATCTTCCAAGTACGATTTTTAAAAAATTCCTTTTGCTTTCCATCTAACAGATGATTACATGTTGGAGAGGACTTTGTGCCAGACCTGTCTTGAATAAATGTAAACCTTCAGAGACCATTGTTAATTATACAATTTGCAGATTTTTTTAAAATTAAGGAACTTAGAAGACTTTATCTCCTTGTGTAGCCCCAAATTAGGTTATTTCTCACTCCATTTGTCCCTCCAGAGAAAAAGAAGAAAAAGCTGAAATGGAAAACTGTCTATTTCTCTTTGTTATTGGGACTGGTTACCTAAGAAATTTGATTACAAAATGCCCTAAGAACTCTACCATGTGCATTAATATGAAGTAGAACTAATTTGGGAAGATAAATCTCCCAACTCAGAGCTTTTGAAAACACTGTTTTAATTAATTTTACTTTTTCGGGGAGAAATTGGATTCACTAATTTTTAAAATAGTTACGCTTTTCTCTTAAAAGAATAGCTCTCTTAAAGGAGAGCATTGTTTGCTTTCACATCTTTAAGAAGAAGAATTTCAGTTAACTTGCATTAATCAGTTAATGAATTACTGACTCACATAGTATTCCAAGGATTACTTTCAAGCACTGAGCATTTCCAAATTTGTCCACAAGATGGACTAGAAGCAAAGAAATCTTTTCAACCACCTGTCTGCTTTTTCTTTCCAACTGTGTGAGATGCTTTTGAATCTCAATGTTAGCAAAGCTCAGAAATCAAATCTTTTCTGCTCAAAGGCTCTTCAAAAAATGAGAATTTTGTATGGGAATTTTAAACTCCAACCTGGACCATCAATCTTGATTTAATTTCCCAGACCATGAAGCATCAAAATACTCCATGTTAATATGTAAACTTTTCTATCTTTTTTTTTTTAAGTGTAGGGCATCGTAGCTTTTTAAATACACATTATTGTATCAAACTGTACGAAATGTTATTTCTTAGTTATAATAATGTTTCTGGAGAATTTTAACCAGAATCCCCTTTAAATTCAGTAACATACAGTTTTTGAGTATCATTTGTTATACTCTAGCAGTATGTCATGAATGGTAAAAGGCTGGTTCGCTATTAAGAAAAAGCTGCAAAATAGGAGGTGAAAACCGTAAAACTAAGGAAAAAATGTGGAAACAGCTTATATAATATAAAATCCTTAAAGTTTATTATATGCATGCCCCAACTATTTAGATTTTGTACAAAGGGAAGAGATATTCATAATCTATTTATAATTTAATTATCTCCTCAATTAGCAAACCTGTTTTCCTACCATGGAGTATGCTCTTGGGCTGTAAGACCAAAAGACATTGGCCATGTGGTCTGTAAGTGTTCGTTTGTTAGGTTGATTTTCCAAAGGCATCAGTTTACTTAGGAAGACGATGGTTGAATTTAACTTTTGATATTTACTTCTGAAGGTATGTTTAGAATCTCATTCAAAGCATGTCATGTGAACACACACAAACACACACACGCACATATGAATGTGTACACATCAATTTGCAGGTATGGATTTACTTGCAGTCACAATCACACACACTCACACATTTACACATATGTTCACATAAAAACACATGTACATGCACATAAATATGATAATTTGATAACTACATGTCTAAAGGCCAACACTCAGTCCAAGCATTTGCAATACCAGGTTACTTGAAAGCAGGTCTGTAGAATCATTTGACTTGTCCTAGGCTTGGGTGACTGGCGAACTGGTATTTTTATGTTTCTGTCAGATTACTTGACAAAGAATTAAAAGATAAAGGTTCTGGTTCCAAGTCTAATTTAACTAGCTCTCTGATAATGAGCAAATCCTTAATACCTCTATTCTTTAATTTTCCCATTTGTAAAAAGAACTGGAAAATTTTTATTCATGGTTCCATTTCTAACATTTTATGATATATACATTTACTGGGCCTCTTTCCACATCTTGAATTCTCGAGCTCAGAAATATTTGAAATCCAACAATTTAAGTCTTTAATAAAATGCCAAGATGGAGATAAAAATTGTTAAATAAATTTGCAAGAATAGATTTACTTACAGTCACAGTCTTGGCATCCATCTCAGTAAATATGAATTCTCCTCCTTCAAAATCATCATTCATATATAGGAGAGCACTACAAAAAGAAAGGGGGAAACACCTGGGCTATTACATCCTTACAACAACATTACCACGGAATAGTGAAAACTAATGATAAACTTACAAGCCTGATTAGTAAGTTTCTTTGAACTAGACATAGAAATAATTAACCCTCCTAATCCTTAAGAATAAGATAAGATGTATTTTGGGCTATAAATAAATAAATACCTCTGAAGTATTTATTTATTTCACTTTCATTAAATTTTTAATTACAGTTCAAAGTTCATTTCATATTTCACTTTCTTAAGAAAAAATCTAACTAGATTTAATCCAGCCCTTTAAACCTGCTCACACTACTTACAACTCTCTTCTTCTCTTTTATATTAGTAACTCTAAAGAATCTATATATTCCTAACTAGCTGGAGAGCTCCAAAGGTGTAGCCTAGCCTTGCAGATAGGAAGGACATATGTTACTGTAAAGAGCACAGAGTAGTAATAATTAACACACTGCTACATACATAATGACTACAACTCCTGACTCTTGTCTTTACACACTAAAATATCTTTCAATAAGAAAACATATTTTTTCTCCTGAGTTTCCAGTTTCTTATTTATAAATTGCAGACATAGATAAGAGATGTGATGAGATTCCTATACATGTTGAGATGCATCTTCTTGTGTTGGCTGGCTATGGCCAGCCAAGTGATTATTAAAAAATATTATATATATATATATATATATATATATATATATATATATAGATATATAGATATATACATATACACACACACACACATATATATGCATACACATACATGTTTGTGTATATATTTACATATACACATTTTTATATTAAAACAAAACATGATTGGATTTTTTAAGGTAAAAATATGAGATGGTGAAAATCACTTTTTAGTTGCAGCAGCTGCTTCAAAAGATTATTTGAGAATCTCTACTTCGTAGAGGTGAATGTGATGACAAGTAAAACAGATCAGCTTTCCAGTTTCCATGGGTTTTTGATAACTGTTGGAAAAAAGCTTGGTTTTGAAGTAGATACTGGCTGTACCTATAGTCCCGAAATGTGTAAGCAGGAGGCTCCTTCCAGCACTCATTGGCCTCTGGATCCAGTAGGCAGTTGTCAGCATGGATGGGATGACTGAGGTCATTTCTTCTATCCTGTTGACCTGTCAGAAAAGGGAATAGGGACAAATGAAAGCAGAAGTTCAGCGACCTCCAACAGCAAAACTGACAATCTGACTCTCTTCTCTCATTGCTGGTGCCCCTTGCAAATTTGAGAAGTCAGAAATCAGAGCAGAACAGATGAAAGAAAACTGGATGAGAGGTCAAGAGACTCTGGCCCTGCTTTGATATGAACCTGACATAAAACTGCACAAGGCACACCTGCCACTTCAGCTACAAAAGTTATCTGATATTAATAGACATATAGGCATCCCATGCATTTCCTGGGTTGTACTTCATGTGGAACAGTAATAGGAGGAGGATGAAATAAAAATGTAAAAAAAAAAAAATTGATTCAGCTGAAACTTCCCAAGTGTGAAAGTCTCGTCCTGTGACATTATTCCTCCCCTCTTACTCTGGAGGGTGTAGAAGAAAAGATCTAAAGAAGAAACAATGATGGCAGGGAGTGAGGGGGTCTCTGACTTTTTAAAAAACATTTCTTTTCAGAATCCCTTCATCATCTATGCTTCTACTCAATATTTGTGGACATAATAGGATACTATAATTTCCAGATTCCTGGTTCCCTGAAACGTAAAGTCCAAGAGCAGAAAAGCATTTTTCTGTGTAACTTAAGAAAGTAGGAGAAATGAATATGAAAGAAAAAACAGGAAGAGTGCTGGTCTGCTGGTACTTTAGGAGACCAAAGAGGAGAAACTGAAGGAAGAAAAGAAATAATAGTAAGTTCTTTTGTTTTAGAAACTGAGAACTCCTTGACTACAGTAGTCTAACATGTAACAGAGCTCTGTTTCACATTGTTTTCTTTCCCATCTCACTGTAGGTAGAAGGGAACAAGTTCAGACTCTGGAATCTCACCGGACAGGGCTGTTCGGCAGACCATGTGTGTATAGGAAAAATACAGGGTTGAGTTCAGCATGAAATAGGATTCTACAATCTTTCGAGCCTTCTCGCTGATGTCATAAAACAGACGGGCACTCTTCAGTGGGACTCGGCCTTCATAACCAAACTGAAGAAAAAGAAGAACAGAAGATATCACTGAGTTGATTGGAGGGCTTGAGAAAAACAGACATTAGGTTTCAAGTAAGCCAATATAGAATGGAATGGTCACCTCTATGTTGGCTAGTGGGAATACTACCATTGCTTGTGGATTTGGGTTAGGCAATAGGAACAATGAAACCAGCCCTTCCTAATCATAGAGAGAACATTAATTAAAAGCAAATCATTATTCTGTCATAATACTCTCATCATTCCTCTCTAAAAACACTTCTCATAGTATAAAATAATTACTTGTTTGAGTATGTTTTCATCATTGGGCCATGAGCTCCTTGAGAACAGGGGGGCAGTATATTATCTGTCAAATGCAAATTTAGGAAACACTGAGTTTGATAAATTGATGATTGAATGGAGAAATTAAAGGATTAAAAGCAATGTAGGTCCCATTTCATACTTGCTTCCTTTAACTGTCCTGAAAAGATTATATTCTAAGTTCTCTTTCCTGTGTCTGCCACTCGCAGACCGTCCTAGATTGACACTTAGGAATTCAAACCCAAAAGAAGTTAAGATTTTACTTTGAGTGCTTTCAGGACAGTTGCACCTTCGAACTTTTCATTGGGTGTATGGGGTGAAGTTTTTCCTCTGTACCCATCGCCAACAAGCATGATTCCCTGGAAACAAAACATAAGAAGATGCTTTCTTAATGATGACTATGAATTTATCAAATTTCCCTTTCTGCCTTGACTGCCAGGAAGCTAAGAAGCAAAATCAATACTCAGAACCATTTCCATTTTGTTCCAGGGCACTGGTACTATTAATCCTTCCAATCAGAAGAGATATATTTATTTAACCTTCACGCTACATTTTTATTATAAAATACCACCACTTTTTATAGAAATAAGTAGAATATAAATGATTAATATATTAGTTAATTACTGATTCAAATAAAGGGATTTCCTTGTGACCTTTTACAGTAGGTGGGGCAAATGCTGGATGGTTGTCGTCCTAGGAATTAAGCCACTAACTATTCTACATCCACTAGCTAGATCCACTAGCTAGGACTAACTAAAGTCCGCCCAACCCAAAGGCCGTAAAAGTGCCTCCAAAATCAATGTCCTTCTCCTGAAGAAAGTGACATTTCAGGCCTGCTTTCCAGCTTCGTGTGAGACCAGAACCAAAGCACTTCCAGGTGAGCACCAGCAGGTCCCCGCCCTCTCTGGGTGTCCTCACACTGGCCACACCGTGCAGCTCGCGGCACTGCTCTTCCGACAGGACGTTATCCAGGAGAACCCGCTGCGTCCCGTTTAGCTGCTCCGAGTTATAGACGAACGTGATGTTCTCATAGAGGAGAGGGCCGCCTGAAGGGACAGAGCAGTTTTCGCTGTGACCTCTATCCCCAAGGGGGAAATCACAGCTTTCAATGTGCAATTCAGACAAGTCAGTTTCTTCATGAATATTTAGGAATTCAGAGACAAATTTGGAAGCTTGATAAATACAATACAAATTTAGGAAAAAGGCAGATATCTGACTACCAGGTTTCTCCAAAATGTCATGATAATATACGACAGTTGTAGAGTATCTTGGGTTTGGTCAACTATCTAATGGTGAGGAAATCATCAGATGTAACAGGGGTAACCACCTTGAACCCAAAAAGTGACCAGAAAAGAAACACTTTTTTTTTTTTTTTTTTTTTAGTTTCAAGTATATAGAATAGTGGTTAGACATTTAGATACTTTATAAAATGATCCCTTTGATTGCTCTTTCTCTCCTCTGGCTGTCCACCTAGCCATTACATTAATGCTGACTGCACTCCCAATGCCGTCTTCCTCATCCCCATGACTAACATCAACTACTAATTTATATTTCTTTAACCTTTCACTCCATTCTCCCAGGCCCCCAACGCCCCCCTCCCCTCTGGCTGTGCCCAGATTGTCCTCTATATCTGTGAGTCTGTTTTCATTAATTTGTTCTTTTTGTTCCATAGATTTCACATGTAAGTGAAATCGTATGGTATTTATCTTTTTCTGTCTGACGTATTTTACTCAGCATAATAACCTCTAGGCCCATCCATGCTGTTGTGAATGGTAGGACTTCATTTTTTTAATGGCTGAGTAATATTCCATTGTATATATGAACCATAACTTCTTTATCCAATCATCTGTTGATGGCATTTTTATATGCCAATGATAAACCTTCAGCATGAGAAATTAAGAAAACAATTCCATTTACAATTGCATCAAAAACAATAAAATACCTAGGAATCAAATTAACCAATGAGGTAAAAGACGTATTCTTAGAAAAGCACTAGTCTTTTTAATACTCTTTATAATACTCCCAAGGGACCTGATATGTGTCTGTCAATAATAACTGCAGAAATACACTGGCTAAAATGTGTCAGCTGATATTATTTTACTTCCATACTTGCAATTATAATATAAATACAATATTTATTTTTATGATTTCATCTTATGAAACTATAAAAATAAATACTGTATTTATATTACAATGCCAAAATCAATTTATGAAATTAAATAAAAACAAGACCATAAAACCAACTAAATTAAAATTAACAATATTAATAAAATGGTTAACATTATATTGTGGAAACTAAAAAGCTACCTTCCACATGAATACTCTACTAACTGATGTGGCCCAGGTTCTTTAAGCCAGCATTCCTTATAGAGCTTTGGGTGTGAAATGACTCATTTATTCTATCATAAATTTTTTCTGTTGAAACTACTATAAAATCTTAGTGTACCATGATGAATTTTGGCCTTCACCTGGTCCTCATACATTATTTATAAGTTCCTCCTACTTGATTTCTTATCAGTCTTCAACCATTGAAATATTATTAACTGGTGTCAATGAGATAGTAACTAATCATATCTCCTGAGGTAGGAAGTTTCATGGCAATATTTGGTTATAAGGTGATTATTCAGATGACCCACTAGCTATCCCACTTAATATTTTAAAATTGCCACGAAATTTATAAATGCAGAATCTCTTGGATTCCAAATATATACTCACAAGTTCCCAGTTTCAATCTTTTAGATGAATAGGAAAAAAATATTTTTTTTCTATAATTCAGTATTTCTCAAACTTGTTCTACAGAAAATTTTTTGATGAAAAAAGTTTCTTGATCAAATGTGTTTGGGAAGTACTAGATTAAACAAACATTAAGAGGCTTCTTAGGACTTTTACCATGTGAATAGGCATATGAATATTCTAAGTATCAGTGTAGCATATAGCAGTTTTCACCCTTAACTGAGCATAATATCATCTCTTCTTTCCTTTCCTCCTTCCTATGGCAGAGATACTCTAAGATGGACCCTAATTACACTGCCTTCTAACATTCATAGGCTTGTACAATTTGCTCCTTCTGAGTGTGGGCAGTACCTAGATCTTGCTTCTAAACCAATAGAATATAGAAAAGGTGATGGCATGTCACTTCTGTGACTGCAATACATTAAGACTGCAAATTCTGTCTTGTTAACAGTCTACTGCCTTCTCAGCTTTGATTCAGCAAGTAGCTGTATTGGACAGGCTCACATGGCAAGGAACTGAGATCATCCTCTATCTAACAACCAGCAAGAAACTGGGGACCACAATCTAATAAGCTTTTAGGTATTGAATTCTGTCATCTGAACTTGTTGGAAGATAGTTTCTCAGTCAAGCCTTAGAAGAGACCCCATCCCTGATCAACAACTTGATGGAAACTTTGTGACAGATTCTAGAGCAATGGACCCAACTAAGCGATCCCCAGACCCTTGACCCACAGAAACTGTGAAAGAGTAAACTTATGCTATTGTAAGCTGCTTCACTGGTGCTAACTTTTTTCACAGCAATAATAATAAAAAACAGTGACTTTTGTTCCTCACCATGGGACCTATTAATATAAAAAATAGTTTTCTTGGGAAAGGTTGATCTAATCTATATAGTAAATTAAGATTCATAGCCACACATGGGAGTCCCTCCAATATTTGAAAAAGTTAATCGTTTATACCACTCTCATTTAGAAATATAAAAATAGATTTTCCTTTAATAAGAAAGACAAGATACTCAAAGGTTCACTGAAAAGTATTTTCTAATATAAAACTCAAATAGAAATGGAAGACAAATTAAGAGTTTCTTGCATTAGGTTGCTTTGTACTTTGCCATGTTTTCTCATTTTCTATATTGAGAGTGTATTACTTTAAATATAGTTTATTTTTAAAATACGATTTTAAAAGTTACTAAAACTAAACCAGTAAGAAAAATGGCTACTATTCTTAAGCTCTATAGATGTATTTGCTATTATTATGATGATGGTTATTATATTAGTAAAATATGCCTAATAGATTGTGTTAAGTTCTGAGTCATCTGAATAAGCATAATGGAGTCTATTAAAAAGATATTGACAATCCCCCCAACCATGCCGTAAATAACAGGTGAAGGAGCAGAATGCTAATGGAGTCTTAAATAGCTAAACTCTAATGGTTCAGGTAGAATCTGTACTAGAAATCTGCCTTTTATGTAGCTAACAAAATCACTACTGAGCATAGGATTTTATACAGAGGTTTCCCACACATACATTTAACTGAAACAACCAACTACCCACACACACACACACACAAAAATAAAAGGAAAACTAAGCCCCGTTATTCCAAATGCAAGTCAATCTGCCTATGAATGACTAGTAGCACACCAGACTGAGGAAAATGCTAAAATAAAAATAAAAATGCAGTCCAATGTGTTATGGTTCCTGGGGCCTGATTTGGTGGCTTCAGCCAACTGTTAACCACAGCCCAAGGAGATTTAGTTAAACAACTTAATTCTTCTCTCATTCATAAAGTATGTGCCTGGCTCTGACTCTCCAGTTGCAATAAAGAGGGATCATCTTGGAAAACACTCCTTTGTGCTCACTGCCTGTGGCCACAGCAAGAAAAATTATTTTACCATTAAGTGTTACGATGTCATAACAATATGAAGTGGGTGTTCTAAGAAGCCCTTATATGAGCACAGCCCTATAAAGTTTACATAAGATTCTTCACATTCACCCTCTCCCAAAATTGCTGTCCTTGTTTTACAGATGGGAGTCATATAGTCATATAGATAACTGAGTCTCTAGTTATCTATTTTACAGAGCACATCAGACTAAGACAACCTGGGAAACCTGGCCTCCAGATCTCGCATTCAAAGTCATTTCTACTATATACCCCCCTGAATCTGAAATTATTATTGAGCAGGACCTTTGGAAAACTACCGGTTGAAAGGAGAATGGATGAATGACAGATGTTTTTAGGAAACTGACATGCATATTCCACAAACTGGAGTCACCCTGGGCCACTCCCATCTTAATGCTTGGGAGCTGTCCATTATGAATATGATTAATTATTGTTAGGTAATCAGAGTGGATGACAGTATCTTTGCGGAAAATGAGACAAGCTCCATTGAGGCACATATCCTTTCTTGTCTTCTTGACATCACTTTCAGCCAGTCTAAGATAAGAAAGTATTTTCTGGTTGGAAACTTTGCTTCTCTGTCTACCACTGTTCTTAATTTAGACACTATTTAAATCTCTAGTGACTGTAAAGAAGGCTTTCCAGAAGATTTCTAGAGAATATCCTAATATCCTAATATGCATCAGCCCATCCAACTAAGCAAATTCTGCAAAAATGATAGAATTTGGTAACCCAGTCAGTTATGATTTTCTCCATCCTGTGACGTCTTCTGTTCTACTTTTTCCATTAATCTTTCTCAGTTACTGGACATCAGATTCCCTGGTAGCCAGAAAAAAAAATGCCTCAAAATTTGGCAACTGTCCTGGAGTTTCCTAAACCTTTACAGCAAAGTGCTGGCTTATTTTCACATACTTCCTGGGTGATTTCTCATCTTAAAAAGCATCATGAACTCTGGCTGACCATGCAGCTTTCTGCCACTTGCAAAAGAGCTTGGGCTTAGTGGCTACAAAATGAGGTCCAGGTCAGATTAGATGAGCATATTATCCTGTTTACTATCTCAAACTGACTTGGAAACTAAGGAAGAAAAGGGTTGGGAAATGTGAGAGCTGTGGAGAGCCAATAGTTTTCAAATCAGATAGAAGAATGTGCTGACAAGCTTCTTGCTGGGAAAAGGAGCACTGTACTTCTCAATGCAAGTTTTTGAAAACCTCTTCTTATCTTGCAATTAATCAATAGGGGACATTTTAGATATCTAGACACTTCTATGCTTCATAATTAGATAAAGAAGAGAAAATGGATTTGGGTTCAAAAGCTTGGGTTCCAATGCCTGCTCAACCTATTATGAGCTGTGACACTTTGGACAAATCACTAAATCTCTGTAAATCTCACTTTTCTGGCCTTGTGAAGTGGGGACACTATTCTTACATGAGATGCTGCCAGTATTGAAACAAATTGTGTGTAAATTTACTTGAGAAATTATAAAACATAGAAATAATAATTGTTAAGGATTACTTCTGCAATTAGTACCACTATTGTAATTAATGCATTATTATAACAATGTTTGGCTTTATTTAAAAATAATTTTGGCAACTTTCCACCTATGTCTTTACTAATTTTGATTTACATAAATAGGCATAAATATTCTGTTCTCTCTAGCTCTGTGCCTTTGTTCCATTTGTTTTATTCATTAGAGTGGCTCCCTCCACACTTCTGTCAATTCAACCTAAATACTACTTATCTCTCATAGCCCTGCTCAGGTATATGTGCCTCAATCATCTTAGATTAACTAATCTAATATCCCATGTGACCTGTCTCTCTAAGTTTCTCTGATATGAAGTCCATTCCACAAAACCTAGCACCCACTAACTTTATCACAGAAATAAGCCATGTGACCTCTCTGAGGATGTCAACTGAGGATGACAGTGATCATATAGTCTCTGTCCGGCTCACAGGATTCCTGTGGGAAACAGATGAGGAAGTGAATTTGAAAACCCTTCTGTTGGGAACCAAAGGTAATGATATACAAATCTGAGACATTCTTGTTTTTAAGACTTGCTTTCTGAATTTCATGAACTGTAGTAGCTTAGTCCTTATATGCATAAGAACTGGTCAAATTCTATCCTCTCCTTCCCTGCCTTCTAAGAGTCAAAGTGCACAGATACTTACCCTCTCTTAGGTCTCGGTCTATCTTGGGTGATGATTTTTTCCCCACTGACAATCCATAAACTTCTACCCCCTCCGTGTTCACTCCTGAAGGGACACTGGTCATTAAAAAAAATAAAAGTTAAAATAGCAAGTTCTCATTGAACAAAAAAGTTCAAAGGCAAAGAATACCTTATCCAGATACTTTATGACTCCATATTATTTATTTTTGTTGAATACAAATCTCCCTATTTTTCAAGATCAAATTAAATGTCATTGTCTCCATGAAATTCTTCTCTATTTCTTCAATGAGTATGCTCTATTTTATTTCTCTAAATCTTCTTAGCAAACTTCATTATAGTTAATTGTATCTATAACTTAACCTCCTTCAGATCAGACCTTGAGTTCCCACAGACCAGGAAAAAATTATGTGCATCTTTACAATTCTCAGAGTGCTGTATTATGTTTTCAACATAGATAGTGTTCATCTCGGAACTATGGTTGAAATAAATCATGTCCTAGTGTAGTGGCCCACAACTATTCCACGAAAGAGGACACAAGTTTGTGTCCAACTTTGCAAACAAACAAGATAGTATGATGTTCTTTTGATACACATGGATTGAACAAATCTAAATGTGCATATGCATTCTTGGATCTCTTGCATTAATTCTAGTCCACTCCAAGATTGAGTCCTTGAAGTCTAGAGAAAGGCCACAAGATTTTGAATAAGAAAATCTGGATCTGCCAGTCTCCCATGGTGTGAGACCCTCAGAGAGTTTTTTTCCTTCTTAGCGCCTATTTTTAAATTTGAAAATGAACAGGCTGGTCCATGTGATCTCAGCCATTTAACTCCAACATTCTATGATTCCTCGACCTGCTCATAACATGTAAATTGTCTTTTGATTTCTATCATTTCAAAAAATGAGTTATCTTCATTTCTGATTGAGTTACTGACATCTAATATTTTAGCTTACAATAAAACTTCGTGAAGCTTCTTGCTTTCAAATAAATGCAGTAAGGGAATTCAGCATTAACAGGAAAATATTATAGTTTTTTCTACTAATAAATCAAAAACAGCATCCAATTTTCTCTGTTTTAGAACTACAGAATGTTTAGCCTTCAGAGATCACCAGATCTAACTCCCTACTTTGAAGAAAAACATAAGACTCAAAGAGGAAAATTAATTATTCAAGGTTACACAGAATGACAGAAACAGCTTTGATCAGGATACAGAGCTACTAATTCCCAGTTTGGTACTCTTTTAAGTATCTTTTTGCCTATTCGTAACTAGGTCCTTATAATAGCTATGACCCTAAGTATTTCTTCTTATTAAAAACCAACAGTTAACATACAATATTATATTAGTTGCAGGTGTACAACATAGTGATTAGACATTTATATAACTTACGAAGTGATCACCCAATAAGTCTAGTAGCTGTCTGACACCATACACGGTCATTACAGTATTACTGATTACAGTCCCTATGTTGTACTTTACATCCCTGTGATTTTTATAACTGGAAATTTGTACATCTTAATCCCTTCCCTTTTTTCATTAACCCTACCAATCTCCCTCCTTTCTGGCAACTGTAAATTGAAAAAGATTTTTTTAATTTTTACACCTTTGAAATTTTTTTATATGAACATTGGATTTATGAATGGAGAACTCACCGATTCTCATCCTGTCGTCCTCCATATCGGATCCAATAATTCTGTTTTAAATTAAAAAACAATCAGTAGTTTTGTCACTAAAACATCACTTACAGAAATAAAATACTCCAACTCTCAAAAGACCTAAAATTTTAGGAAACTTACCTATTATATAAAGACATAATACACTTTGTTATTTAAAAAAAAAATAAAGAGAAGGAAGGCTAGGTAATATAATTTTGACAAAGACATAAATGAAGCACAAGTAGATTTTTAAAAAATGGCATGGAATTATCCTGGGCAGACATTCTTTTGTCTAAGAAAATGATTTAGAATTTGGTGTCAGGAGGACATTTAAAAGATCATTCAGTCTATGTTTTATGAATAAAACAAACAAAAAAGTCCAGCTTGATTAATCATCACTACAAGATAATAAAGTGAATGAGTGATATTTTCTGGGGTCTCCTGGGATAACCCAGTTTTGAAAGAAATCATAACTAGGACCAGATAAACTTATGTTACATTAGAACTGGTATATTAAAATTATTCTAATTTTTAAATGTGCCAATAAAATATGACATAACTAAGACAAAAATGAAAAATATGTTATAAATAGGATATTTTACAAATCATGCTTTTTACAAATAAATGACATGTAAATTATAAAAAGAATATACATATAGAAACCAACAGGTGAAAAAAAGGTATGTTCAGAGAATTCAAATTAAAGGAAAAATAATTAATAATATGTGAAGTTTACTTTTGCTGAATATCAAAGGAATATAAATTGAACCAACAATGATGTACCATTTTGTAGATTATATATGATTACTACAGTGATTTTAAAATGTCTCTCATTGCTAAGATGTTCGTAGTAAACTGGTACTTTTATGCATTGCTAAGGGCAGTAAAGGTGTTAGAAAATTCGTAGAAAAGCGATTTTAAGAACTTTAAAACTTCTCACATCCTCTGATGGCAAAGTAATTCCACTTCTTAGAATTTATTCAAATGGTATATTTCAATAAAGAGGAAAATGCTTAATGCATTATATATAACACAAATCAAATGAATTAAATGTTTGGCATTAGGAGAAGAGTATTTATTGCACATCAACTCTATATATTAGCTAAAAATAATTTCAGAAACTGTAAAAATATAGAAATTACATATGATTTCTTAAATAAAAATCAAAACAGACATCTATCTATACTATAATACTAGTTCTGCCAAAAGTATGTCTTCATATGAAGAATATGAAAAGGAAATATGAACAAGTGAAGAAAAGTCAGCATTTTGGGTTGTACAATTGTGATTTTGTTGGTTTTGAAGTCTCTATAATGTTTAAAATGTTTAAGAGAAATGTTTAAAGAAAAATACATAATGTCACATAAAGAATTTAGAAAATAAACTTGAGGCAAATACATCATGTACAAAATACTTCTACCCAAATATACTTGCTTTTGACTTTGTTTCTCACTGATATTGGAATCTATTAAAATCTTTTAAAGTTTATCACATATATTGAGTAAGTAACCTTTTCCATCTCCCCAGTTTTTGTTAACTTGTAGCAGGAGATTAGAACCTTCAAAAAATGAGTCTAAGAAATAAAATCACAAATAAAAAGTCCATTTAATGGTTTTTTCAAAAAAAAATTTCCTCTTTTCTTTTTGCTCTTACTGGTTCAGTGTATGAAAATCCCAGACCCTCTGCAGCTGATTTTATTAGTTCTGATTCCAGTTTATGACGCTTCATAAACATTGTCAAATCCTAGAGGAATAAAAAAGAAAATTTATATTTAAATAACAGTTAAGAGATATGATAAATATTCAAATGGAAGTAGTTTGCATTAGACAGTGACAAATAAGAGAAAAAAAACATTCAGAGATGCAAAAAATGTCTCCATCTCAACAGATTTTTTTTTTTTAAGCTAACATGTATGAGAAAAATATTCTTTGGGCATCACTAATTAAAGTTTGAAAGAAGTGAGTTTTAGAACCTGTACTGAATTGATAGATATATTCAAAAGCAGAGTTATTTTTTTATACCAAGTCTCCCCAGAGCATCTGAGCAGAATGCTGAAACTCTTCTAAGAGAAATTGGTCTCACCTCTCTGGCCTCGATGGATCCTGGGTCAGTGCTGTCGTCCAACAGACTCTCATAGTAATCCACATTATCTAGTACATCCTCATCATCCGGATGGAGTAGAAGATAGGCCTTGGCACACTCCAAGGCTTTCACATATTCACCAACTGAAAGATGGAAGAGTCAGCCTAAGTCTGTCTAAAATAATTTTAAGGGGCACTTCAACATGTCCATGAGCAGTCAGTGTTAACAATATAAGGGAAAATAAGGTGAGACAGAGTAATCAGTAACAATGGCAGATAAAAGAAGACACGATTTCAAGTATTCCAAAGGAACTACTTTTGGTCTGCTTTGGTGCTAGATGTTTTGCATAAATTATTAAAAATTTCCACCTGAAGGTGTTTGAAAACTTATATTATTTAATACAGGTAAATAGACTAGAATTTGGGAGTTAATTCTGATTTTTGTACACCATTTGACAACATGATATCTGAGACTAATTTCAGCACCAAATTATATTTACTGCTTTTAAACATAAGAAAAGATGCTCAACCTCTCTCTCTCCTTCTTAATGAGATAAATGAAGATACAAACTATTGAAATATCAATTTTCACCTGAGAGACTGGGGAATATATGAAAATTTGATAATGAATTCTGTTGATGAGTAATGAAAAATGTACTGTATATAGAGAAAAACTGATAATATCTACGGAAATTACAAATGAATAAATCATTTGAGGTAGTACTTGTACTTCTAGAAATTTATCCTATTTTATGTGCAAATGTGAAATGACGTAAGATTTTACTCATTTGATTGTTGATTATCATAGCACAAGATTATAAACAACACTATGCTCATCAAGGAGGAGTCATATGAATAAATTATAGTACAATGGTATGCAAGTATAAAAAATTAATGAGGAAGATCTCTATATTCAGAAATAATTAGATCGAACCATAAAAAATTGCAAAATTTACCTGAACAAATGGTAATTTCATAGGTCCAACCTACTAAAAAAAATCTGATATGTATTTTTAAGAGAAGAAAACAATATAAAGAACAGTGCAAATAATGTGTGTGTGTGTGTTTGTGTGTGTGTGTGTGTGGGGGGGGGTGAGTGGGTGTGTTCTATATAAAGTTTTTGGAGGGATAAATAAGACACTGGTTTGTAGGGCATGAAATTGTGTTGTGGGGAAAATGAAGAGAGGGAAGCTTTTATGAGATTTGGTCTTTGAAACTGATATATTACCTTTTAAAATTAAGTTGGAAAAATTTAAAAAAATTTTAAATGTCAGTCTAGGTATGATTTTCAGGGTATTATCACAGTATTTTCCCACTTATAGTTTCACGTGTGCTCTTTTTGTCCTGAGCTGCAGTAATGTGAGATGAGAGACATTCTGCAATAATGAGCAAAATTATCTCTCCTCAAAAGTCTTCACAGATAACCCACGCTTTACCTCGATAGTAGGCAAACTGTAGGTAGTCAAAATGCAGGGGAAGAAAATTCTCAATTGGTGAGAGGCGGCCAGGGCGGGTGGCAAGTTCCCTCACACATTCATGTTGACAAACCAGCACCTGCATGTAGTGATCTGAAAGACAAGAGCAGACAAGTGGGTCCCTACTATCTACTGAAAGGCTAAACTTCAAAGTCAGAGTTAACAGGTACACTGGGCATTTCTCACCTCACCACACTCTGAGAATGATATCATTATTATCCTCACTTCATGATTAGAAATCCTTTTCACAAAGAAAGTTAAGTGACTTGCCAAGGTCTCTTAATGGGTGATCACTTGAGTAATTAATAGTGGATTCCAAATCTTTAGACTCCCAATCTTTTCTCTATACTATACTCTTCCCTTCCAGATATCCTACTTTCTACATCTCCTGAAAGTGACAGGCCATCTCATCCCTCTCTCAAACAGCTGAGTAGCTGACTTCCATATATTCAACAACTTCAGGGCCTTCTTTTGGATATTTAGATAGCCCTAAGCATCCCAAGTCAGGATCAGAAGGCCAGATCCTGGTTATGTTAAGAACCAGCTGTGAGAAAGAAACTTCCCTGTAGGTGAGGAGTTCATTGCAGAGAAGTAAAGACACAGAATGCTCCTTCTTAACATTTTCAAGCAACCTTTCCTAATGAGGAAATAAAAATATACCTTTGCATGTATTGATTAGGAGTTAGTCTATTAAGATACAAATTAGTTCATCACCTGAACTTTGTAAATCCTAATACCATAGGGACTGGTAAAATAGCAGACAGATGAAAGCTAAAGAATTTAAATAAGTGCTTTGCATCTTTCTCTTTGTCTACCTTTCTTTGTTCCAATTCTTGTTTGCAAACAGGCCAGTTCTTCTTACTTGCAAACACATCTGAAAGTGTAAGGTTTTCATGCTCCCTTCAGCACTGGGCTCTAGCTCATCCGAGCATTAGCTGAGAAAACTCAAGTGGCTAATGAATCACAGGGGAAAAAAAAAAATCTTCCTACACTTTGCCCTGACTTTGATTTTTATAATAAAGATGGAGGTAGTCTTTTCCAGAAAGAGAATAGTTCATTCATGCTTGTGCTGAGTGAGAGGGTTCTCTTGAGAATGATGATAAAATAATCTAACTTCATGAGTGTGCAATTTAATTTATAACAACTGCCTCCTTTCAAAAGTTTCTTTGTTAGGAAGAGTTTAACTTGTACCTGGATGACCTTGAGGACAGACCCCAAAACATAACAGGAAGTAAATGTACGTTTTCTGGGGTGTAGAAAACTGTGCCAATTTTCACATAGCATGGTCAAATCAAACCAAAATAACACAGCTAATAAAAGCCCTACAATCCATTGGTTCTTAACCCCAGTTGGGGGAATGTGAGGGAAAGAATAAGTTCTGTTTATTTGATTAGCATGTTAGAAATAAATAGCTAATTGTTTTATTTTTTAAGAAAACAACAACCCTCAACCGTTTTCTACTAGTCAGCTAGCCACTTACTTTATAATACACACTCCTCCTAATTCCAAATGACAAGCAAAAGGAAAGGGTAAGACACACACCCACCAAGAACTCAAAATCTTAATAAAAGGATTTGAAAAGCAAGCTATAAATAGCAACAAAATAAGAGTGATACAATGATAGCCTTTAGGGCTTTCAAGAAGTACAGCTAATAAGTAATTGCATGCAGAAGCCATGGTATTTTTCTCCAATTTTTAATGTTCTAACTGTAAAATACAAATATTATGGCTTTCTAAACATATTTTGTATTTTAAAACCAATTTTACTACTAATTTGGGACAGTTTTGAACCAAATAAGAATTTACATAGTCAGAATTATGACAACACTTTTTATTTGTAGTTGTACCCCTGGCTTTCTGTCTATATCAAATGTTATTATGCCATTAGTATTTTATAATAAATTCGAGATCCAAGACTCTGTGTGGGGATACTGTTTTAAGTTTACCTCTCATAATAAATTAGATATGCTTCAAATTCCAAAGAAGATTTACTATATTTCTATAATATATAATATTTGTGTTAAAATAAAGGGACTATGAATTTTTTAAATCACTTTTCTTTATTGGAAGTAGGGTCTTGGGTATTAGAAATTGTGTTAAGTAGTTAGAGCCTGTTAGGAGACTGCTATTCCTTTCCAGCTACCAAGATGCTGTGCTGAACTTGAACAAATTATTACATGTTAATCTGTGGAGAATTGCCAGTCAATCTTCCTAAACTAGATCTAGGCCACTTTCCAAGGCTGTTTAGTTAGTGGTCACTGGTTGAGGCAGGTGTATAAACAAATGTAAGAATGGAGGCAGGACACGTATCCCCACAAAACCACAAGATAGTAAACTATAACACAGGAAAAGCCTGCCCAGCTGCAAGCAAACGATTAAGTATAGAGAAATACTCAGCAAGTGAAATGTAAGACTCACATAAAATTGACAAGTGAAATGTAAGACACATATAAAATTGACATCCAAATGAGTAATGCTCATAAAAATGCAAGCAATAGCTCTGGCAGAGGTCCAGGAAAACATAATTTTGGGGGAAAACATCTTTAATAATTCAGATACTGGTATTGATTGTAGGTGAATCGAGTTGATTTAGGGTAACAGTGTGTGACAGGCAAATTGATCAGTTGACAAATTGATTTTAAATCTAACTTCTTAGTCTAATTAAATGGATATTCCCCTATCACCCGTCTAAAGGATCTTAACAATTTATGACCTATATTTTCAGAAATTCAGAGTATTATTAACCATTTTAATATCTGCAGTGTGATTGATGGATATGTCCTCTCCTTCATTCATTCAACCCATTCATTTAACAAATATTTACTAAGCAGCCATAACTTGGCAGTCACTGTACTAGGCACTGAGGACTGAACACTGAACGAGAAAGGGCATTAGCCAAGCAATAGAGGAAAACACCATTTTGAAAGTCCACAAGTGGAAATGAGCACAGCATATCCAAGGAATTAAAAGAATGCAGTAGGACTGAGTCATAGAGAGAGGGGGGAGAAAAGAGATATGAAAACATACACAAGTGTGCAGTAATGTAAGTCTTTGTTAAAAGGTTTTGGGTTTTATTTAAGAGCAATGAAATTCAGTGGGATATTTTCAGCATGTTGTGAGCAGACTTTAATTTTTTTTTTTTTTTAGAAGACTGCTTTGTGTGCCTACAAGATTAAATCTAAAAAAGACATAACGGCCGGCAAGGAGGCCATCATATTGGTTTAGTTAAAATATACTGTTAATTTGAACCAGGATGGTAGCAAAAGGGATTGAGAGAACTAGAAAATCTGAAGTGCTAATAGGAAGTAGCATCTATTAAAGCCTGGTAATGAATAAGAAGGAAATAAAAACTGAGGGAGATTTTGGGTTGAAAGATAACGTCTGGGGATGTGGATTGAGCTGCTAAATGGTGCTTTTTATAGAGACAGAATCTAACATTGGAAGTTCGGGAAGGCATAATGAGTTCATTAATTTGTATTTCTATGAAGTTAAACATTGCTTTTCATATAATTATTTGTTAAACACTTATTATTGAATAAATTACCCTTTGCCCATTTTTCAATCGTGTAGACCTTTAAAGTATGGGTTCTAGAGTGCAAAAAGCCTAGGTTTCATTTCCAGCCTTACCTGAATCACATCATTTAAGCCTTCTGAGTTGCAAATCCCTCATTTTAGAAAGGGAGAAGAGAGTTAATAATAATAGTATCTACAAGGAATTGTTTAGAGGATTAAAAAAGATATAAAGAGGTAAAGTACTTTGTATGTTGTAACTGCTAAATAAATATTGCTTATTATTATTACTACTAGTAAATAACAAAGTACTACTAATAATTTATATGCTCTATTTAACTATTAGAGATATTAACTCTTTCCCTGTAATTATTTTTGCAAGTTTTTCCCACTTGTCATTTATAAATCTGATTGATTTATTGCACATTTTGTATTTATAAATTGTATGTGAACTCTATCTGTCCCTTCATATTTCTCGTCTGTTGTCTTGCTAAAAGCATTTCTTCTCTACTATTAAACAAATATTTTCCTGCATTTTCTTCTAACAGTTATATTTTTATACTTTTATTGTTAATATAAATAGAACTCATTTTTGTGTATTTTTTTCATATGCAGCAGAGAACTCATTTCCTACCATAAATGGT
The DNA here is from genome assembly GCA_030015415.1 of Cynopterus sphinx. NCBI lineage: Eukaryota > Metazoa > Chordata > Mammalia > Chiroptera > Pteropodidae > Cynopterus > Cynopterus sphinx. The sequence continues at coordinate 45,457,901 of CM057380.1, forward strand.
TAACTAGCCAATCTCCCCAATTAATGTGTAATGCATATCACCTACAATTTTAAATTCTACCTTATAATATGTTAAATTCCTAAATATAGCAAAATACTCTTTTAAGTGATTGAGGATGAAGTATTCACTACTTATTGATTATAATGATGAAAAATTACATCTTCCTTAAAAGTCATCAATAAAGGACTGATCAAATAAATCACGTTGTCACCATAGAATGGAACATTATGAAGCCATTAAATACATTAAGTAGATCTACATGTACTTACTTAAAAAGAAGTCCACAATATATTGTCAAGCATAAAACAAAAAAGAAAAATATGCTGATAATCAGTATTTATAGTGTTGTCCGATTTTTATAAAAATACATAAATATTTACATATGCATCTGAAACATTTCAGAGCATAGTCATCAAAATTTAAACTAGGTAAGTTTATCTGTGGGAGATAGAATGGTTCAGATATATGAGAATCTTTCACTTTTACAATACATACCTCTAAATTGTTGGAATATTCTTACTGATTGCACATAGCATTTCTCTAATCATAAAATAAATAAAGGGGCACAAAAGCTTTACCTGCAATGGCTTCGTAGAGACCAGCTTTATAACCTAAGTACTCATACTCTTCAAATCTCTGAGGCCCCTCACATAGGGCTCGGCACTCCGCATCTTCACTGAAATATTCTCGTAAAGCTTGTTCAAAGTACTTGATAGCTAGTTCAAAGTCATCAGCCTCGTAATGTTTAACTCCTGCGTTGTAACTCTCCTGAAAAGAAACAGAAAAAACTTCTTTTTCCCCCAAGAGCACCCACTAGGCAGTTGACCAGCAGGGGCCATGCAGACTGGGGATCACTTAGGTAAGTATAGTACTGGACTCCTGTGCTGTGGTGGGGTTAAAGAGGAGTTGTACTAGGTGATAAAGTGTTAAGTCTCACTCTGCAACTAATAGTAAATGAGAAGATTTGCGGAGCAAGTTATCTATTGCGCCACCAATGAATTTCATTTTCTTCTTGAGCACACTAACCCCTTTGAATGTAGTAGGTAGGGCCGTGCCACAAAGTGCATAAAGGCTGATGAGTTTGGACATGACAACTATTTCTAGGCCTGGCCCAATTCAAAAATAAGAACAAACAAACAAAAACTCCCATCTAAAACCTTCTTCTCTTTTCCTTTTCTTCAATCGTCTTGGAGGTTAGGATCATCCTGACATGTTGTAAAAGAAGCCCTTTCAACATACTGTGATTTTAAGTCAGATTGTATTAAACAAATAAATCTGTGTCTTAAAAAAAAAATAAGACAGAATTTGAAAGTACAGATACAATGAAAGAACCACCTGTTTGGACCTGCGAGATCACAGTGCGCCCTGAGCCATTCACACACAGGTTTCAAGTTCTATATGAAAAATAAAAATACTGGAGCGAGAGCTGAAGCTCAGAGAGGATTTATATCATATTCTACTTTTCACCATTTCATACTAATTTTCTAAATTAATTTTCATCACCTCTCAATTTTTTCAATTTTGAAAAAATATTGATAATTACAATATTTCATCTGAAAAATGTGAAAGTATAAAAATGTTACTATGTTGTAAATTGGGAATCAATCTGAGCTATCTATAAGAGTCCACTTTGGGCCAAATGAAACTTAGCACTAAGCTCCACATTTTTGGAACAGGGGTCCCCAGAGCTCACCAGGTGCGGTTTGGCTTCTCTATCTACCAACTGGAATGCTTCGACACCAGCCATTGTTCTGTAATCCTCAATATTCTGCTGCATTTCCATGTGCTCAGGGTTGGCCATAAAAAATGTATGTGCTGCTTCCACTGCCTTTTCCAGCTGGTTAAGCTATGGAGAAAAAAAAAATGACAAATGAAGGCAAATATTTCTAAACCAGGTTTAATACAAGCCAATGTCTCACAGCTCGAAAGTGGCAGGGCTAGGTTCCAGTTCACATTCACTATACTCATCATTTATCCTATAGGGTTCCAGTTCACATTCACTATACTCATCATCCATCCTATAGGGTGAAAGGTTAATAAATAGTACTCCTAAAATGATAGTGGGTTTTTTGGCTTTAGTGACAATGGATACATGTCCTTTCTTTCAATTTAATTTCTTTCCTTCTCTTTCCTAAACTACTTGTGTTTTCTGGAAAATTAAAGCTAGGTCCTTCTGGTTTTTTTTTTTTTTTAAATGATTAATCAAAAAAAAAAAAAAAAGCTGCCAATGCTGTATCACCTCTAATGCATATTTTCAACATTTTTGTCTTTATTTTCTCTTCATTTCTTTTTGTTCCCTTTACCTTTAATCCTGACAATGAGAGTATAAACAAAGCTATGACCAAAGGGTGGGATTTGGTATACCTCCCGCTCCATCAAATTTTCTACCAGGCTTTATAATGCAAAGAATACAAACTTAAAAGGAATAAGTTATTCTTTCACATAAGAGCTGCTAAACTGAGCACATAAAGTGTTCTACCACACTCCTTTGACTGAGATATTTGATTCCAAATTTACAACTTTGTTTCTCATTAATGCAAAAGGAAGAACTTTTAATAACCACTACATGGACACTATAGATGTCCTCCTAAACCTCTTAATACACTGCTCTCCATGTAAAATGCAGTAATGCATTTTTAAAAAACAAATTGGAATTAAATTTACTCAATTTAAGAAATTTTACCCTGTGCATTAGTTATGGAGAATATTTGTAGGCAGATCTATCTGCCCCACATCAGAAAAATAAATATTTACATTAATAGTCTTTTCCATGGTAAATGAAAATTATGTCCAATCTATTTTAAAGCATAAAGAAATAAAAACTCATTGTTATTGAATAAGTAAATATAAAATCATGGAACGGCATATAAAATCCAACGGAGAATGTTTTTAATAGTCTGTCCACTCAAGTATTGGATCTAGAAAGATCTAGAAAGATCTAGAAAGAAGTAGGTCTAGAAAGATCTAGAAAGAATTAGACGGTTCCCAAGTCTCCAGCCACTGCTATCTTGTGAAAAAGTTTAGCCCTCACCCCGGAAATATAAACTACCCTATTTCAAGACATAACATGCTTAAATTTGTCTAATAATAGTAAGACATTCCCTTTTCCCCTTGAATTTACATATGTTTAGCTACTGGTCTTCCTGTCACTAAATTTTGTCTGAAACCAGCTTTCCCTGCCACTTTTACCTTTGTTCTCAATTCTGTGCTTCCAGAATTATTCTGTCAGTCAAAATCACAAATTTGGGACCTCATTTATCAATTTCTCAAATACTGACACAGATAAATATAAATGTTTTGGACATCATTATAGTAATAAGTATATAGAAAAAGAAAAATAGCTTCTAAATTGGGTGTCTAAATTGATCAAGTGAACCAGGAAAAAGTAATTCAAGCATTTGAGCCTCAGTTCTCCTTTAAGAAAAATGCCCATAAAATCTCCCTACCACTACCTACTACATAGGATTTCGGAATTAATTATGTAACATATACAAATGTTCTTCAGTAATCACTAAAACCTTAATAAAATAAACAATAGAATGCAACTTATAAATTAGCTATTAGTTTCAAGAAAGTAAAAATGTTCTCATTAATGATGGGTACAGTCTTAATCTCTCATAGAATCATAATTTATGAGAACATATTAAGCTTCTTGAGGTTGGTGGAAATTGCCTCAGTTAAAAGTCGAACTATACATTATAAACAAAACAGATTAGCACTGATATACTCTGGCCACTAAAGTTCATGGAACATAAATGAATTTTATGTTTTTTACTTTCCTACCTTGATGTTTTGTTTAGGTGATTCCACTGACCTAGAGATCCTTTGTCACTTGGTCTTTTCCTACTGGAATCTGACATATCCTATAAAGCTGAACTTAAATTTTCTAAGAGATCATCTCTTCCTCAACCCTATGTCTATAGCCAAGTACTTACTGCAATACCACATTATTCCTGTTCCTCTATTGTATTTGCATACTCTGCTGCACGTCTTTTAACACACAAATCAAAAGGTATACTACATGTGAGTGTGGTTCGTCAGCTATACCATACTAAAAGGATACAAATTTAACATTTCAAGAGTCATTATATCCACTGAGAGCTCCTAGTACTGATGATCATCAATGAATGTGATGCAGTAGCTCTTAAAAATTTGACCACATTGTTTTTTTTTGTTTTTTTTTTTGTTTGTTTGTTTGTTTGGTTGGTTGGTTCTTATTTGGTGCTATTCCCATTTATTACCCACTAGGGATCTTAATACCATTATCCTCAATATAAGTATAAAGAGATTCCACAACTCAAAGTTAAACCATAAAGCTTATTCATGAACTAGCCAAGGCTTTTAAATCATCGTAAACCAGTTCAGGAAACTAGAATTGGTTGCCAAAGTCTATAAAACGGGCAATTATTTTAACTGGAAGTTTGATATCTTTGCACTCCATTTTAGAAATTAGATACACACAGCTGAAGTGGTAGGAAAAGTCCAGGTGAACATGTGTATGTTACATATAATGCTGTATTATTGTATGGAGGTTTTTACAAGACCTTGTAAGTACTAGGTTTCAGCTAAGAAAGAATCTACCCACTACTCCACAAAAATAAACAAAAAACGAACTGCATTTAAAGGCTCCAAACTGGATTTCCCTTAAGACTAAAATAAAACAAACAACAGGAGAGGATAACTAATGCGAAGTTAACTCTAAGCCCTAGAAAAATAAATTGTAAAATAAAGAACTGAGGAAAATGAAATGATCTGACAAGTTGGTACCACAGTTTTAAGGAATTCTACTGCTCCACTGAGCCTTCAAGAAGCACTGGATCGTTTTATCTCAGTCTGTGAAGAACTAACACAAACATTGTCTCCTGGCAGCCCAGAAGCACAACTGTATGCAATAGTCATGTTGCATGAAAAAAGAAATGAACACTGATTAAATCAACACCTTGCTGGCATTCAGGAGTTTCTCTGTCCACTGATGAGTGAATGAGATTCTTTTGACATGCAAATGTTTTTCCATAGCTAGTATTAAAGGAACATTTCAAAAGTACTTAGAAAACTTCAGTAGCTATCCATTTACCACAAAAGAGATTCCAGAAGTTATACATCATGACATTCAAGAACCTCTGGGATTCTTTGGCCCCCAACCCTATCTTTCTAGCATAACTTCCTCATGTCTTCATGCAAAACTTTTTCCAGAAAAGTTTAAGAGAATTTTTAGAAGTTTTCTTATACTTCATCCTCTTACTCAAGAAAATACACATAGGCCCAGTACTATAGTAATACCAAAACTCTTTATTTCACTTATTCACTTATTCAGAAAAAAATTTTTTGCACTGAATCTGTGCCAGACACCATGATAGTCAATTAGAATACACACATGGCTAGAATAAAGACTCCACTTTCTGGATGTTTATAGTCTCATCAAAGGAGACAAGTCTCAAGAAAGTAAATCTTTAATGAAAATGATTTTAGTTTGTGCTAAAAGCATTGAAGAAATAAATAAGCAAATAATAATGTAAGAGCTCTCTGAGGTTGAAATGGAAGCAGAACTCCTTTAGATAAATTAGTCAAATAAAATCTCTCTGCAATGGGAGTTTTGAACTGGGATCTAAATTTTGAGAAGCAGACTTGATAAGAACAGAAGAACTAGTGTTACAGGCAAAACAAACAACAACAACAACAAAAAGTTCAAATCAAAGGAGGGACCTTAAGTGGGAAAAGTCTTGACATGTTTTAAAAGCAGAGCAGAGACAAAAGAGAGAGACTTGATAAATTGGAGGATGGATCATTTATAGGCTATGGTAAAGAGTTTGAATGTTATTTTAAGAGAAAACCACTAAAGAATTTTAAACATTACTCGATATGCATTTTTAAATGATAATTCAGACTGCTATGTAGAGAATAGATCTTTGGTAGCAGACAGGAGAACATGGCAGTAATCCAGGTCAGAGATAATGCTATTTGCAAAGTGAAAACAGGACAGCATAGGTCAGTTCCCATTCTTTTTTTCTCCCTCTCTCTTCCATTCCTTTCTTTTTCTTTCCATTTTGCCCATCCTTGGCTATAGCAACATTTTTTAACTCAGAAGGTGAACACATAGCACAAAAGAAAACTAACATTTCCAAACATATTTTAGGGAAAATATAAAAGTTCCCTCTCTACTGAAATGGAGGAAATAGGAAGCTCAAATATTTCAAATAAGAAATTTAAAACAGATTGAAAGACACATGCAAGAAAGGGAAAGATTAATTTTAAAGCACAATAAAACATGTAAATAATACTTTGTACTTCTGAAATAGAATATTTAAGATCATACTCTGTCTTCTGAAGACTTTTTATACACTCAGGTTAAACGTCAGCCTAAAATAAGTAATTTCTGTTCTTCTACTCAAACATCAACATTTCAGTAAAGAAGGGAATTCTTTCTCTAGTTTCATCACCTTAACTTTGGGAATTCATTCCATATTATGCATTATTTTTTGATGAAGTGCTCTATAATGTTTGCCTTGGCTCTTTATTTAAAGTTCACAACATAGCAATTTTGGAGAATTTTTAACCCCATCAGACATTTCTTACCAACTGACAGACATGCAAGACATCCTATTTCTGAGCAACAGCAAAATTTCTAAGTCCTAGTAAGCAGCATAAACACACAGGCTGAAGAGAAAGAAGACACCAGGTTACAGCATGTACCTAATGTCTCCAAATTTACCTCAAAGTTTTGCCAAACCAAAGTTACTTTCTTCCACAAAACCAAACAAGTTGATATGTTATTTAAATAATTTAAAATAAAATTAAGCAATCTATTATAGGAATACTCATAAAATAAGGACCCATCAAATTTTGAAACAAAAATTGGAAGCAGTTTGAATTACTAGGTTAAACTAAGTCCTATAAATGACGGCGCTTCAAATGTAAAAACCAGGCTGTTTGATAAGAATTCAATGTACTTAAGGAGGTTTCTAAACATTTCCATACAATGAAGTAAGATTTTTAGAGTGGCAAAACACAGCCATATGAAAAACAACTTTGGTGATGGTATTCTTTACATTGTTAATGTAACTTGCAAAAAAACACATGTATTATGTTAAGAACATGTATTATGTTAATAATTCTACTATAGAAAATAACTTTTGACAAAACTATAAAATTAATTTTATTATATATAAAAGACTAAATAATATACTATTATCTTTTTTGCCTTAACTATTAAAAAACAGAATTAAATTTTATTTTTTACTGAAGCTGGTATAGTTCCCCCCCCCTTTTTTTTGAGGTTTGTTATTGTTGTTATTTGTTTCCATTTCAAAAACTCTATACAAATAATTGTTTTAGCATGGTAACTCAAAGTCCTTTTGGACATAGGAAAGGTACAATTTTTTTTCAAAAACAAATCACTGTAGCAAGGGAAATTACTAGTAATAAAATTCTTTCCCACATTTCAATGTAGAGAATTTAGAAATTTTTAGCTTCAAAGAACACATATTAATTCACCAGTTAGGTGTTCATGCTAATGTAGAAAATAAACTTATTTTCACATTTATGGAATATTATTCTAAAATGTAGTCATGGTTATAAGTAAATATTTATAGTTTTCAAAATGCTATTTGGTAAGGATTAGATGGGAAATGATGCTGCTAAAGAGTAACATTTTCTCTGTGGAATAAGTGGGAAAGGAAAAGTATCTTTTAAAGCACTTTCTTTTGCCAAACTGCTTATGTTCTTTCTCGAATTGTTTATGGTCCTGGGCCTGATGAATGTCCTCCTGTTCTTTCTAAACATTCTAGTGAAGTTTTAATCTGATGTTTATAACTTAGTGCTAAACACTGATGGTGAATCGCCACTGTCAAATAAAGTTACCCTTAAAAGCTCAGTGGAATAAGATTCTATCAGCTAGGTTTGCTAGAAGGTTTCTTATCTAAATAAAAACCATCTTTCAGGGTAAGGAAAACACTAAAGTGAAGAAGCAGAACTTTCAAACATGCTGTTTCCTATTAGAGACTATTTAAAACAAAACGTCCCTGAAGTTTTTTTGGAAAAAAAAAAAAAAAGACAACTCAAGATATTAGCCAAAAAATATTGCGTGCTTAATTGGATGAAATCCCTCAAGCCATCTGTGTATTGTCTAATGCCTTAACAAAAGAACAGCCAAGACATGAATGCCTCCTGGGTAAGGGGACAGAGCATTATCTTAGTAGCGGAATGTGAATAAGTTATATCTGCCATGGATCAAATGAAAGTAGTATATGTGGTTTATTGGTATGTTACTATTGTTTTGGGTTCTAAACATCAGGACAGGGTAAGAATGAACAACTGGGCAGACATCTTAACCTCCGTGTCAGAGAATGACTAATGGTTACCAAAAAGAAGGTTTGAGCCAAGATCTGTCTGACATTTGCTTCCTGCTACTGTTTTTGGAATCACAGTTTTAATACTTTTCAAAAATGTCTTTAGAAGGTAAAAGTCACTCATTTCATACTCCAGTTTTGTCAGTGTTCCATGACTACTACAGTAATCATATCTTTAACTTGGAAAAAATCTTATTCGTGTCTGATTTTGAAAAAAAAAGAGAAATCCGGTGTTCCTCTTTGCAAGCTCAGAATTGTACTCCTCTCCTTTGTAACCCCCATATTGGTAAGTATGATCTTGTCTGCGAGGTTGTTAATCAGAATTTACCCTTGTACACTGCTGAATAGTTGGCAAAGCACTTCATAGCGCCACTAAAAAAAAGGTCATTTATAAAGTGTCTACTCAATCCCTATTATGAAAGTCATCTAAAAGCTGGAAGATGAACCCCTACCTCACCTTGGGCCCAGTACAGAAGTAGTTGATCATTATGTACAAGGGCACATGAGGATGCAAATAGTGAGCAAAAGCACCATGTAGAAGCTAGTGCTGGGACAGACTGAGTTGCCCTTAATGAACTTCATGCTACAAAAACAAATCTTGTTGTTCTAATCATTCACTCGTGCTTTGCTTCTGCCTGGTTTTCATTATGATAAATGGAGATAAATGTTGTCTTTCCCTAGTGACTCAATAAAAAAGTTCTATCTGGCCATTACTTCCTTAGAGCCAACAGCCAGCTCCTTAATTGCCACTACTGGAATTATGTCTCTGCAGCCATCAGCAGCCAGATCACATTTTTCTTCTCACACTGTACAAAGTCACTATCATTTGAATATGTCAAATATCATTGCAAAATGACAATTAACTGTGGATTTGGGCTTTCTATTTTAAGATATCCTTTAAAAAGCAGCAGCAATGAAATGCCTTAACATATACCTAGCACTGATTTTTCTGTTCTTGAGAATATGAAAAAAATTCAAAACTTTTTTGTGCCTGCAACATTGTTTTGTGAAATAACAAAGTGATGGGCTTGAAAAGCTTGTCATAGACAGGAAGAAGCAAGAGGACTGAGAATCAAAGTGTGGATTTATTTCATTTCTCTCATAAGTATTCATGTTTCCTGAGTGGATTGGAGATAGAGGCAAATGGGTCAGGAGAAAGATGTAATAAAATGGAACTTGCCTTTTTAAAAATTATAACAGTGCTTGGCTAACTTTGGAGATACCTTGGTCAAATCGATGATTTAGGGAGAGCTTTAGGGTTTAGTGAACATATAAATAAAATGTCATTACTATTTCTAATGTCTCCCTTCCATTTTGGTCTCCTGTCTTGTGTTTATGAAACAAATTTAACATTCCACCCAAACCACTCCATTGTAAGAAATATAAGAAAAGCAAATAAGCAAATTAAAAGCTTTTCCACTTGTACCTATTTTGGCATAAATATGCCATGTTGCTCTGTGAAATACAAATTCTCTCTTGTTCTTTTAAGGGTGGGAAAATTTATTTCAAAAAGTATTTCAAAACATTCATTTCAGCTCATGTAAATGAATGTATTGTGGCTGCAAACCAAAGAGAGTTTTGCTCTAAAGAACCTCTTGGAGGGGACTTCAAGAAGAGACTAAGGTCTCTTTAAGTATTTAACCCATGGAGCTGATTCATAGGTGCTCCTAACCTGACAGGCCACGTATTCTTATTAAGAGGTAGTTTTGATGACAAGTTTCTTCAATATTTCATAAGATCCTCTGATATCATACCTGCACTTTTTAAGCATTCAGCCGCAGCAATAACCATCAGGCTGTACTGTAAATTAAATATCCCTGGCACATATATACAGGTTAAATATAAACTCAAACATTTTTTCTGTGTTTCAGCCAACAGACTGTACCAGAAAGAAATGCCAGAACATCCAAATTTGAGAGGAGATTAAAGCATGGAGAAAATTCACTTACTAAACATATCAGGTAGCATCAATTCTTTTGTCATTTTTGTGGCACTTCAATTGATTTTATGAATACTGACTTCTATTAATCATAGGTAACCAGAGGAAGAAATTCCCTTTAAATCGTATAGTACCACTGCTTCATTTACAGGCGACAGAAGGATTTGCACAAATTAGTGGCAAGACTCAGGTTAGAATCTCCATAATTTATTAAAACATCTACAAACATACATTTGAGATTTCAATAGCTGTTATTTCAAAGTGATGGTGAATTCATGCATATCTGGTCCATGTAACAAGTGTTTGCTGATCATCTCTGTCACAGAAAGAACTGTGATAGATGCTCTCTGAGGATATAAAATATTTGTAATATAGTCCTTGACCTTTTATTAAATATAGCCACGTAGGGTAAGGAGATATGCACAGACTATTAATATCAAGAATTAAGGCTCTATAGGAGTAGAAGGCAGAGTGAATGAGTAACAGACAACACAGTACGATAGAAGTTGAGAGAAATTTGAAATCACAGTAACTTGGAAAGTTCAGGAAAGGCCTCATTAAGAAAGAAGGACTGAGGCTGGGTTGTAAATAACAGAAAACATGTGGATGTCTCAGATGCAGAACAGTGTGAGAAGGGAGAAATAAGGATGACTCAAGATGTTTTTATACAATAGTAATTTGACTGACCTGACTCATTTGAAAGGTCTAAATTGCAGAATAATGGAAAACAATGTTCTACAGGGCTGGATTATAGAGATCTTTGATCACTACACTGAAGTGTTTTGATTTTATTCTTGGAAAAAGAGAAACAGATGTATCTATATATGCATGTATGTAAGTATAGTCCCCACTGCCTCATTCTAAAAAAAATTTTGAAAAATAAAAAATACAATATTTGAGGTAACTATGGAAAGCTTTTTTTCCTAGCAATTTTGGGTTCACAGCAAAATTGAGAGGAAAGAACAGAGATTTTCAGTACACCCCCAGCCCCCACACAGTCATAGCTTCTCAGATTATTAACATACCCAACCAGAATGGTACATTTGTTACAACTATAGAACCTACATTGACATGTCATTATCATCCATAGTCCATAGATTTCATGATTGCTATTATAAATTCTGTGAGTTTGAAGAAATGTGTCATGAGGTATATATTATTACAGTATCATGCAGAGCATTTTCATGCCCTAAAAATCCTCTCTTCACCATTTATTCATCCTTCCCACCCCAAACACTGGCAACCAATGATCTTTTTTAGTTTCTCTATAGTTTTTCCTTTTTCAAATGTCATATATTTGCAATTACATGGTATTGTGCCTTTTCAGATTGTCTGGTTTCACTTAGTAATATGCATTTAAGGTTACTCTATGTCTTTTCATGGCTTGACAGCTCATTTTTTTTTTAGCATTATATAATATTCCATTGTCTGGAATGAAATATCTACAGTTTATTCTTCCACATTCTAAAGGACACTTTGGTTGTTTCCAAGTTTTGGCAATTATGAATAAGGCTTCTGTAAATATTTGTGTGCAAGTTATGTGATGACCATGTTTTCAATTCTTTTGGGTAAACACCTAGGAGCAAGACTGCTAGATGGTATGGCAAGACAAGTTTAGTTTTGTAAGAAACTGCTGAATTGTCTTCTGGAGTGGACTCATAATTTTTCATTCTCACTAGCAAGGAATGAGAGTTCTTGTTTTACTATATCCTTGCCAGCATTTGATACTGTCTGTCATTCTAATAGGTGTGTAGTTACAGCATCTCATTTTAACTTACATTTCCCTGATGATATATAATGTGGAGGATTTTTTCATATGATTATTTACCAACTGTATGTATATTTTTGGTGAGATACCTGTTAAGGTCTTTGGCTCATTTTTAGTTGAGTTGTTTGTTTCTTCTTTTTTGAGGTATAAGAGTTCTTTGTATATTTTGGATAACTGATTATTTCAAATGTGTCTTTTGGAAATATTTTTTCCTAGTCTGTCCCTTGTTTTCCAATACTCTTGACAGTGTCTTTCTTTAATATTGTGTCCTCACCTCTTTTAGTGGACCCTAGAATTATTATTTATTTTTCATCAGCCTGTTCAGCATTTTATTTGTTGCTAGGATGGGATGACAACAAATTCCTTTTATGCAGAAGTCTGAAATATTTTTCATTTCTCAGCAGAAAAAAAAATGGCATAAGAACGGAGGTATATTATCAACTTGACACCCTCTCTTTTATGGAAGGCTTGGCCTGGTTATTGTAGGACAAACTGGTAGTGAAAGGAGACTGGAGGAGAGAAAAAAGTCTTGGGAAATGTACTACTGTTTCTCACATAAAGGAAAAGCAAGTTATTTGTCTTAGTCAGTTTGGGATGTCACAGTGAAATACCACAGACTGGGTAGCTTAAGCAACAGATGTTTATTTTCTCACAGTTCTGGAGGCTGGATGTCAAAGATCAGAATACCAGGATGACTAGATTCTTGCAAATGTTCTCTTCCTGGTTTGCAGATGACTCTTGGTGTCCTCACATGGTAGAGAATGAGCAAACTCTCTGGTGTCTCCACTTATAAGCCACTAATTCTACCATGAGGGCCCCACCTCATGATCTCATCTAAATCTAATAACCTCCAAAAGGCCCCCCATATCATCACACTGAAAGTTAAGAATTCAACATACCAATTTTGGGGGAGGGGACCCATTTTAGCTCATAGCATTAGCCAAATGTAAAAGTTGAGGATATTCTTAGAATTTCAAAGGCAATCAGTTTAGAGTATGATGGATAGCAATGAAATTATTATTTCACAAGTGGTTTTTAAATTTGGTTATGGGTTTGAGAAAAGAATCATTCATTCATTTTGAACTAGATTGTGTTCGATTTAATAAAAAAGAATGCAAAGTAACGCATCTTCTTAGTAGTGAAGAATCCTGACTTGAGAATTGATTGATTGAGTGTTGGACAAGGTCTTCATCTGAGGTATATTTGGGGTCTTTTGCCCAGAGAAAACAAGGGAAGACTTCCTAGAATGAGTGCACAATCATTTGTATATTGCCACAAATGATTCAGACCAACTCAGATGGACAAGGAAAAATGTCTTTGGATTTGTAGTCAGCCCTTATCTCTCTAAGTATATTCCCCTGGATAGTCATAAGTCTATATATGTAAAATACACTTAAATAGGTGTAATATAAACTATATTAAAACTTAAATAGATTTATTTGGGGAAATATTTTTTAGAATCTTTAATACACTACTGTGATAGTTAATTTCTATGAGTGGGATACTGTATTTTACATTTGACCAGAGAACCACCCTGCCTGCTTCAGAGTGGCTCAAGGGACTAATCTGAGACTCTACTTTACTGGTATATTTACAGCAACCTGCACTTGGAGTAAATTTCATTAACTTTGATGAAAGAATGGTTTTATTTGTAAAATCATCACTTAAGTGATCCCAGAATCCCAAAGTGCAAGAACGGTATAAAACTCCCTCTTCTATTATAATTATATGAATAAGTGAGAAATTGGTCTCAGGACCACATGGATCCTAATAGAAATGCTGGACTCCACAATTTGATTTCCAGTACACTTCTAATTCCAAAGTTAGTAGTTTTTCTAGTAAATTTCACAATGTCTAAGACTAAGTGGCCAATTCTCCTTATGAAGAATATATCATTTTGGACAAGTGCATATAAAAAAGTACTCCTAAATAAATCTCTCCAAAAGTCATAAAAGAATATCTTTGTCCTTGCCACCCAGAATAAGCCAAATTAAAGCTGCAAAGTAGTTACTAATAAGTATAGAAGAAAACTACAATTGTGTTTAAGTGAAGAGTCTTGTTTGAACTAAACCACAGTCTAGAAAAATCACATCAAATAGACTATAAAATTATATTTGGTGGTTAAAAAACTCAGGGCTTTTGATTTTACTTTGCACATACTGTGGGTTTACATTGGCTTCCTTCCCCCTTGAAATGTTATATTGTGGCAGAGTTTAGCAGCTGTCTTTGCCCTGTACTAAGAAAAGATTGTCACTATGATCTTCCACACACGAAGTTCAATATTCTCGCTTCATCTGCATAGGGTACTATAACTATGTATTTCTAGGGACCCTGAGGCACAGGCTACTCTACTTTGTCTTTCAATTCAATTTGACCAACATTTAATAAGGGTATTGTGTTGGGTATTGGGTGAGTGGGAATGATGGAGAGCAAAATTGAGATAATTCCTGCTTTTCAGTAGCTAATCTGGCAGATCAAGTGGGAAACCAGACAAATACCCATAATTTAAGGTTAAGTAAGGGACCATAAAAGAAGTAAAAACAAATACTATAAGGATTCAGAGTAGTGAAAAGCACTTCTAAATAGGTGGATTTTGATCTAGCACGTTTTCATGAAGATCTTATGAATATGGCATTTGCAGAACACTGAAGGACAAATGGAATTTACAACAGGCAGAGGTGCCAGAAAGGTCATTTCTCCATGGGTAAGACACTTAGAAAAACTGTCATCTACATGTAAGAATTAATTTGTTGAGAGTACAGCTATTGAGGGTTTAGAATAGTTGAGAATACTTAAAAAGTAGACTGGGCCAAAGGGGTGTGGGTTGGAAGCTAAGCAAATATAGCATCATATTTGGGGAAGCACTTGAAAATTTCAGAGCAATGGAGTGATTGAATCTTTTGAAACTCCCTTCCAGAAACATTTCCATCTCATTGGAGAGTAGTCATTCTGGATTACTAGGTTATATTAGTAACATAGGATGATCTGTACTTTAGTGACATAGGAAGATTAAATCAATCCCAGAAAGTCCCAGGTGCCAGTACACCCTATTCTTTCCAATCATGTCTCCACCTGGCTTTGAATCCTGAGCATTACAGAACCAGGCCACATACTTCTACTCCAAAAGTTTATCAGACATGCCAATAAAGTGCTAAATTGCCATATTTCCCAGTTTCTGGGAAACCTAAAGCCTTTTACATTTTAAAGACTCCATAGCAAGTCCAATTTTCAACCACAGAGAAACTGCAGAACATGTGGTCCTATTACAAACTAATACAAACAGCATTCATTCAAAAACACTCCCATGAGGCACTAGAGGAATTCTCACTTGGAGAGATTCTGTTACACTTTCATTAATCTTTGCGTCATGCCCCATATGAGCAGAATAAGTTTCCCTGGGAAAAGCTATATGAATTGACAATTATTAACCTTGCACTTTCCTGGTCAGGGAGTGAGGATGCTGGCACCTGTGAAAATAAAAGGGAGATGAATGGGAGCCTAAATTCTACTCTTCCAACTCCCAGCTCTAATGAAAAAGAAGCAAAGAGCAAATGCCTGGATGTAATGTGCATCTTCTCAAATGGAAGAGATTGAGTATATACGTGTACACCTGAAATTAACAACAGTCTTCTACCATTCAATTTACAAAGAAATTTAACATAAATTGCCTCAAGTCATCATCTTATGTAGACTGGGTGAGAAAAATGAAGCTCAGAGGGGCTAAATAACAGTAGTTTCTCTACTTACCACACAGAAAACAGAATGATCTTTCTACAATGCAAATGTGATCTTATCCCTCCCTGATTTAAACTATCAATGGTTCCCCAAAAAGTCTTAAGCTGACATTCAAATTCTTTAAGTGACTCAAAAGTTCTTGCCTGAAGGGTTCTGATTTACCTGCCTGACTCACCTCTCACTATTTTCTGTTGCTTCCTAAACTATAGTCCTGTTGAGTTTTGTCTCATTTCCATTCACTCTCTCCTCTTTGAGAAATTGTAGTGTTCCTTTTCTTGAAAGATTCTCTTTTCAAATCTTTGCCTGAAGATTTCTTATTCATCTTCAGTAGTTTGCTTAGACATCATTTCCTCTGTTGTGTCTGCCACTAACCACCAAATCCCACATGCCTGGATAAACCCAAGATCTCCCTCATGGTGCCTCCCGCACAACATCACAATTATCCGGTGATGTTTCCGAATTCTTCACAGTTTCTCTGGGGGCAGAGCTCTGAAAATATTTACTAGTACACAGAAGAAGACCAGGATTTTTAAGCTAAAAAAAATAATAAAATAACTAATTTGTAGAAAAACAAAACTATCTTTTCGCTTTTAAAGTTAAACTCAGCTTACAAAAAGCTGTGTTTCTATGTCTCTCCAATTGGCTGTTGTTTTACTGGTGATAAACCCTCCACGGTACATCTTTGGGTCTCAATAAGAACTTGATGAAAGGCTGCTCATATAGTTTTCACTTATCAAACACTTACTGAGAACACTTGATATATCACTATGGGTTAGTTCTCATTATGTTAGGCACACAGATAAGTGTCTCTCAATATATGTCAATATTAATGTAATAAGATATTATAGCATTATGAGAACTATAGCGAGTAAACAGAATTATAAGATAGTGAGTTAAGTGCAAAAGAGAGTGATGGGGGAACATACAGAAATAGTACTTAACTCAAAATAGGTACCATTATATTTCTTCATCAATTTCTTTTTAAATTATAGTGGCTGGTTAAAATTATAGTACTCTCCTGATCGCTGTTTTTCAAACATAATTAAAATAGAAATGGTAAGTCATTCGTAAACATTTTTTTAAAATATTGAACTAATGATAATGTTGAAGATCTGTTAGCAAACTGTGATTAACTGAAAGACATTTACTTAAAAGGACATAGACTTCAGCCAGCTACTGGATGATGGATTCATCTGCGGAAAGACAACCAGATCTGTTTTCTTGCCACGTGGGATGAGGGAAAAGTAAGGCATGTAAAAAGAGAAAAATAGACAAATAAAATCTGTAAATTCCAAAGAGAAAACAGATTTTCCTTGTAAATATTTTCCCTTAGGACTTCTGACATCCTTTAGGGAAATGATGATTTTAACAACCCTCGCTTTGAATGCGGCCACATTTTCAAATATCTTTTCCAGAGCCAGAGGGTAAATGGAATAGTGCTGGCTGCCAAGTCCTGATGGCTAGAAAATCCCTAAGAGGAGGAAAAAAAAAATAATGAGTTAATTAAATCATCACCTCATCATTTCTGCATATGAATTATTGCACTGTAACCAAAAATTTAGTGTGGGTAGGTTATCAGTAAATCTCTGATTCGATCCTATTTTAAAAAACAGAAAAAAATTATGTTATCTTTTCTTGATATTTTTCCCCAAGAAAAATACTTCTCTGGGAATTTACTGTCTAATAAGAGGAAAGAACTTTGGGTTGCAAAATATGGACAATAAATAGCTGATTTATGAGAAGTATTTATTACTTATGGGTGAAGAATTAGAGAGAAATCTATGAAGAATATAATGCTTAAGCTGACCTTTGAGGAATGAATAAATGTGATTTGGATATGATGAGTGTTCAGCAAAGGTTTGTTAAGCTAAAAGATTAAATGAATGAAAGAATGAATGAATAAATACTTTAGGTCTTTATGAAGTTAGAGAATTTCTTGTGTTTCCTCGTCATTAAAATTGTGTTCTCCAATTTTATCCAAATAATTTTTACTCTAAGAGTAAATTAGACAGGGGACCAACAGATATGGCTAAGTGAGAAAACATATCACTGGTGAGAGAGAAGTAAGACTCCTTAAAGGAGGGGACACTGCGGATCAATCTTGATAGAATAACAGGGTTGGATATCTGAAGATGCGTAGGAAAAGGTACTCTGGGTAAAGAATACTTGACAAAAGCAGGGTGCTCTAAAAATAAAGGTATGTACTAAGAAAAGAGTTTCAACTTGGTGTAGCTGAGGCTGATGACTGGGAAGAGCGGGAAATTAGGTGGGTGAGAGATTTACATTGTGAATACACTTGAATGAACACAGACACAAATGCTGGGCCCACAATACCTTCCATGGCTTAAGTCAAAATGAGGAGCTTTTTGTCTTCTTGCCATTCCTGGGGTCTTGTGTCTTCTCCTGTGCTTTGGCCTTAGCATGAGAACCCTTTTGTCTGTCATTGTCATTTATATTACTCCACTGAGTAGACAGCATCATGCCCTTAAGCTGATGTCCTCAGACCTATGGGGACTTCTTTACTAGACTTATCGGGAAGGTGGTATCTGGTAATAAGAAAAGTGAGACCAGGACACAGAAGACATGGTTTCTAGTTCTGGCTCTGCTGGCAACTTGCTGATAACCTTTAAAAAAGCCAATCTATATCTCTGAATCTGCTACTTCATCTGTAAAATGAAAGGGTTAGGCCAGATGATTTTTAATATGTCTTCAAGCTTGCTATGTTTATCTATTTAGATCATATGAATTCTTGGAATGAAAGGCATAAATAGTATGATCAGCTTAATCCATTTTTGCAACTAAATTGTGAAAAATAGGAAAGGTGTTTTACTATATAATAAGACTCATCCAGAGATTCTGTGGCTCTGCCTATCTGACTTCACTCACTGAACATTAAATCATTCCCACCCCAGGACCTTCCTTCCTTGCCAGTAAGAGATGTGTTCAGAAGAGATAATTGCTCTAGGAGTCTGACATGCACTCTCCCCTTTAGACCAACATTGAACTACTAATAGATAACAGATAAAAGATCTATTTGAGAATGGGTCCAGCATTTCTGATCTTTCCCAAGCTGGTATCATTAGGATCTATCTGGTTTAGAGCAGCATCATTGCACTCACCCTGGACTCACTCTACAGAGGGCAGACTGGGGTCCTCACTACTTCAGTCTTTTAAGTATTCCCAGAATGATCTGGGGTTCCGACAGTACCTTTGGAGAGCTGCTTTGGACAAGATTGTAATTGCTATATTCTTGCCTGGCTGGAAAGGCCAAAGGATAGGACGTGAGATAAATGGTCCACTGGAAGTAAATGGCCAGAGGAAGTTTGGATGAAGAAGTTTATGTGTATGTGTGTGTTTGGGAGGTTAGTGGTGGGAAAGGGGTGTTTACATTCTGCTTCTTGACTGAACATTTTCCCTTACAGTGTAGGCATAATAGTAGGTCTCCATTAAATGCCCTCCATCTTTAGTCTGTTGTTCAGGCTCTCAATTCTTTGCTTCAATCATCAATCACTATATCAATGTCTCATCCTAAAGGGAGAAAAAACCCACAATATAAATCATTGTTGGAATTTCCTATTCTTCACTGGTTTAGGGATGTGATAAATCCTAATCTGTCTTAATTTAATTGCCTCATGTGTATAATGGGAATAATGGTAATCCTTAATTTCAATTTTATTTTATTTTTTAATCTGGAAAGTGGTTTGTGGAAAGAATGACAAGTTTGTTAATGATAAATTTAACATAAATTTACTATATTCCCCCTGCTCTTTCCATTGAATCTCAGAGATCAGAATGACCATAACAGTACAAACTTGGCCAAAACTTCACACTCTCTTCTGGTGCTTGAATCATCTGCAAAGTTCTATCAATGGTCATGTGACTTATTCTGGAATACCTGTAGTGTCAGGAAATGCACCATCTTCCAATGAAGCTCATCCCAACTTTGGAAACCTTTGTTCATTCAAATATCCTGTCTTATGCTCATGAGAATCTTAGAATTTCTACCAACTGATTTTTAATCCATTGGTCATAGTCATTCCTAAAGTGTCTAAGGTAGCCCTTTAAAAGTGGGTATACTGAGTTAATGAGTCTTTTCAGTAGCAAATGTTGTTCCTTTAAAAATATTTTTATTATGGGTTACTGATCGAAATCCAGATAGGTGGCAGCACTCTCTTTCATGGAACTTGCCCCATCATCTCTCTCTCTCTGTTCCCTTGCATTTGTTCTATAGTCTCTTTCCAGCTGTTCTGTCAGTCAAGACTGGTCTCCACATATCCTAAAGGATTTTGTTCAAGGAAGCAGTGTATCATATGGCAATGCCATTTCTTTTTTTTTTCATAAATCAGTCATCCATGACTCTAGCAGTGAAATTCTACTTAGTAGTATAAATTTAGGCCACCTCAGCTGCTCTCTCCTAAAAGTAAAAAAAAAAAAAAAAAATTTACTGTTGGTTCTCCAATTACAAAAGTTTGGGAATCATCCCAAAAATCATCCCAAAAAATATTTCAAAAAGAGATATTATTTCCAGAGGCTAAATAGCACACACATGGGATGCAAAAGATTTGTTGACTGCGTGGAGCCAGCAAGAGCATGGTAAATCTATCTGACTCCTGACAATAACCAAAACAAGCCCCAAAGACAGCTTGGATAATGGGAAATGGATTTGAAAAAAGTTCTCCTCTGGATTTCTCCTTAGCACATTCACTGCCAGCAGTACACAGTTATATGTTTGCTATTGAGCCACACCCCTGCCCTAAGTCACAATGCATTATGCATGTGGTATGACATGATGACTACTGCTGAAGCTATTGCTCCTGTTAGTCTTAGAACAGGTGGCAAGCTTTGTTTGTGAATCTACACACAAAAGATAATCATTACAACCCTCTACAATCTATTTTCTGAAATACTCTCTTTTTAACTTGAATGATCTTATCTTTGTGATTAAAGCCAAAATTATTAGAGACATTGGAACATTGTAAATTGGTCTGAAAGGGTAGAAAAGTGCTTTAATGCCAGAGAAAACGTGCTAATGCTATTGACACAGACACTACATATATATGCATATGTATTAACCTCAGTATAACAGATTTGAACAAAACTCATGGATTGTCATGTGAGTGAAGATTACAGTGGCCAATCCTATAGTTCTTTATGAATTCATCCTCTTATAATAAAAGCATTTACATGGAGTCACTGAAGAATTCATGAAACTTTATAAGGAAGTGTTGTACCATTCAACAAAGATAATTTCTAATAAGAAGACAGTTACTTTAAGTTATTTTCTCAATCATGTGGTCTGTCTCACTGAACTAATTATTCACATCTCCCCATCAGTTAATCTCCCTTGCACACAGATGCACATTTCTGCAAAGTAATAAGAAAAAAGAAAATTATTAAAAGCACATATTATACCACTGTGGTAAGCACTTTAAATACATTCTCATTAATTTAGTCTTCTTTATAACATTCCATGGCAGGTGTTAGAGTCCTGTTTTACAGATGAGAAAACCATGGTTTAGGTAAGTTAAATATTTCAGGTCTTTCTAACTCTACTACTTCATGCTGATAGTTTAGTTTTGTACAGGCACAAGGAGGGAATGAACTATAAGTGGTCATAGATACAGTTCTGTATGTATCATTTCGAATTGTTGTATTTGTCTCTTTAAATTGCACTTTTAGGAGGGAGTAAACATTTCCGAATTTCTCTCTGACAGAGACATCTTTAAACTTCCTCTATGGTAATGGGCTGAACTTCTATGGAAATAAATGTGTAGATCTTGGTGCCACTGTGACTGACATAGGAAGAAACTGCTGGATTCTATGCTATGCGCCCCTGTCCAAAACACACAGGGGAGATTTGGAACACATTTTGACCAAAGTCTCCCTTCAAAAGGCCAAGAGAAATGCCATTCATTTCAATACCTGAGAAGATTCAACATGGTCACCTCTTTCAACTGGTATTTACAGAAAAGTTAGGCAAACAGAAAAGAAAAACCCAAGGGGCACCGGCCCTCCCAGAGTCTATAAACACAGACTTTTCTCAGACAATGGAGATTAACAATATTGATGTTGCTTTTAGCTAGTTTTCCTCTAGAATAAATGCCTATTTTTTTTTATGCCAAAATACAAGGCATTTCTTTCCAATCCAGAAGTATGACATGAGAGCTTTATATCCAGAGTGCCTGGACGGGGTAAGCTTAGTTTCCAGAACCAAGAAAGGGTCAAAATAAATATTCAATAATGTTGGTTCAGTGATTTATTATTCTCACATAAAAATGTCCTTCTACTCCTACATCTACTGGCACTTGGTAATAGTCAGCAGACAGATGACCTGGGTCTGCCTTCTATTTATGGAGCCTCAGTCAAATCACTACACTGCCTTCTTAGTTTTAATAACCTCATTGATAAAAGAGCAATAATTCCTGCTCAGCCTACCCTCAAGAAGCTGTTAGGGACAAATGGAAAAATCTATGTGACATTACTTAAAACACACATATTAAAAAGGCATAAAACCCTAAACCCACAATTGATACTGCTATAATCATTTCTATTTATGTATATCTTCTCTCCATTGTGACAAAAACTTGTCCTATGTTTCTTGCTATCTTAAGACTTTAGGAAGGGTAATTATTCAGTAGCTGTTAATCATATTGATGAGAATGAAATCTAACGTGGCCTGCCCAGTGGACACAATTCTGCCAGTAGTCATGATCATTGGCAGCAGGAGGTGACACAAGCCTGAGGAAGGACTGTGATTAGAAAGGTTCACATTTGGTTTACTTCTGTAATAAAGTAGGAAGCTATTAAGTTAGTTCAAAGTGTCTTCCATTAGCTGTGGTGGCTGCCAATTCCAGAAAGGCTAAGCCATTCAACATCAGGTTTCTGGTAAAAATAAAGGTAGTGAGTCAAGAAACCACGTCAGACAGCAGGGATATAAAATCAGAGATAAGTTTCAGAGGACAAATGTGTCATCTTGACCAAGTAAAAATCAAAGAGATTAAAAAAATCAATTAAAATATGCCTTTTGGGGAAGAATGAGAGCTTTCCTAGCAACCAACTTTGCCTCTTCTTTTCCATCTTAATTCAACATGTTTTTCCTTTTCTTTTTTTATTTGCAGTTTACTGGATCCCCAAATATAGTATCAGCAGTAACTTCAAAGAAGCCATGATGAGTCTTTAAAGGGCTTTCCCTCATAAGCATTTTTTATGGCTGAACAGGTCCGATCTGCAGGTCTCAGCTACAGAGCAAAGTTAAACAGGGTCAGAGTTAAGTGTGGGTCCTAAGGCGGGGTGATTTTTCTAGTGCATGGTCTGGGCAGCTGGCTACCACAGACACATGTTGATTATTTTAAGCCTGCTGAAGTCCCTGAAGCCTAACTTGCCCAAGACTTTCTAAAGAATCATCTTCTAAGGAGGAGAGCACTCCATCAAAAATGTAAAACAAAAGAAAGCAATGTCTACAAATTCCAAGTTAAAATGCCAGAGTGAAAATTGGCTGGGCAAAGTATGCCTAATAGCTGCAAGAGGCTTTTAGGCATACTTTAGCCCAAACTCCTCAATTTTATAAAAGATACTGAGACTCAGACAGGGGAAGTGATTTTCCCCAGTCACTTGGGAAACCTCAGTCCCCAGGACCCTAACTAATCATCTTTGCCTTACACCAGGCTAGAATCTTCCAGATGTAAATAATTTTAAATTACAGACATCTGGTAAACCCGTGTTCAACAACATCCAACATAAAATGTTTCCAAATAATTAGAAATCTGGGTTGAAAAATTAATACAACAAAAACATTTGAATAATTTCAGAGATTGCATGCTATTTTTTCAAATGTTTAAACCTGCTAGAAAAATAAACACAAATAGGAAGCCAAAAGTGTTCCCTTTTTTATGCATCACTGTAGTTCATTAAAAAATATCAGACTGCTTATGTTTTTGGCATTTCCTAAGCCTGGAAAAGTAAAATTCAATTGGCCTGCTTCAATTTGTTTTTAAAGTCTTCCTTTTTTGATTTTTTGGTTTTATACCAATTAGATTTTCAACACTGTTATAATGCATAAATCTAAACCAAACACATTTTTCTTTCATACTTTCCTTTCTCTAAAAAGCAACTTTCTGTTCTCTGTAAATATTTTATTCCTAAAGTATGTAAACTCTTTCTCATCCAGTTTTTAAAAAGAAAGTCCAAACTTAAAGCTTACATTGAGCAAATTTGTACTAGTCATCCCAGCAGATGTCTACTCACTTGCTTATCTATCGTCCATCCAATCGTCTATCTGTCCAACTACTCATTGATCTTTCCATCCATTCATCCATCCTTCTATTCATTGATGTCCCTTCTCTCATTGATGTCCCTATTTACTTAAAAATGACATTCTTGAAAATTCTTACAATGCCTTCCTCATAATATTGTAAGAAACTGAAATGAGGAGAGCTTTGTAAACTGAACATATCATAAATTACTTATTCTATTATCTGGATCTGGTTTTTCAGTCAGTGAAGTGCATAGTCCTTATTAGGAGCTTTATAAAAATTTGCTGGGTATAAATAGCTAAGATGAAAAAGTTTGGGCTAGGAAAGAATCTCTAAATTTTGTTTCAAACATCAGCAATTTCTACAAGCCAAGTACTATATTCAGTGATTTACAAACACTAACTCATTTAATCCACATAATAATCTTATAAAGCAGGTTACTAGTATCATTCTCAATTACATATGGGGAAACTGAGGTACTCGGAAGTAAAAGGAACTTGCCCAGGCTAATTGAATTAGAAATAACAGAGAACATAATTCAAACCCAGGTAGTTTGATTCTGAGGCATGTGATTTTAAGCTATGATGCCTAAATCCTTACCACTTAGTTCTGGAGAAACCCCCAAACAGATAATACCTTATAACAAAGCAGGGATGATATAAAGTCACCTTGGAGTATTACTCCTCTGTGTTGTCTTTATAAAAGCAAGCAGAAAAGGCTGTCTAAGCCAGCTAATGCCATGCTATGCAATATACAGTAATCCATCCTTAACCAATGTGAGAAAGAGTGATGGGGTATGTGAAAAGTCATAGAGTGAAAGAATTCAATTTGAGAAATTATGACCTTATAATCAAACATCAGGTGATAGGAAAAGAGCTCATTAGTTAACCTATAAAACTACTTGTAAATATTAATGATATTTTCACTAAAATAAAATAGGTATCTAAATAAAGTAGATGTAAAGTCCTATTAATAGTTAATGAACCTTACATGCGCAGTGAACTTAATTTCCATTTATCATTCCCTGGTCAGGCTTTCACTTTACCACCCTCCCCACTCCATGCCAGTATGTGTCCTCTCTTCAGAGTCTGAGCATCCACCTTCCTCTCCATCATCACAGAACACAATTCAAACACCAGGCTCCATTGCCTTCTCTGGCCATATTGTTTCCTGAGCCCTCTGGATTCCTTTAATTTTGGAGGCTTGTCTATTCCTAACAAAAAAGTTCCCTCTGTTACCTTACATTTCTAAAATAGCAACTGATTATTTTTATAATTTTCATGATCTGGAACCCAAATTTATATAGTACCATGTCAAATGAGAGATAAATAATAAATGTTAGCCCTATTCTTAAAGGAATTATTACCATCTTGAGAAAGAGAATAGGAAAACCATCTTACCCAGCATGACACAAAGTAAAAACAGGTGTTTGGTATTGCTTTTGACTCCCACCCTGGCAGAGTGCAAAGTCAAAGTTAAGGGCCTACAACAAAGTGACAATTTGGAGAAACAGGAAATTTCATCTTTGAGAGCTATTCTAACTAAGCTCTGGAGTCTAGAAATCCTTCATTTTTTTTTTTTTTCAGTTGACAAACTTGAAGGAGCATGTTCTTTGCTAGATGTTTCCATGCTGAGATCATCTCATAGTTGTATACCCAGTTCAGTTGCCACAGTTCAGACCAAAAATCTTTTTGACCATAGGTATCTGGACTTAATCTGTGTAGTACCATCTGTGTAGTGCCCTGCACAGGGACTGCTATTCAGTGCTGGAATTAATTGAAACTCTGTGATTCTTAGAATGAAGATCCTTACAAATATCAAATGACATACTCATGAGAAAAATATTTTAAATAAATGTAATTTAAATTAATATATTACTTTATAAGGAACTTTTGTAATTTTTAAGGAAAATCACTACAATTCTCATAGATACAATTAGATAATTCAAAAAGAACAAATACAGACTGGTAACAAACATTAAAAAATTCAGCAAGATTTATGACAAAAATACATTAAAAGTTCAATGAGAAATATCTAACTAGCACTCGTTCCAAGTTCCAAGGTCATAAAAGACAAGTATTAATTGTGAAACTGTCACAGACTCTAGGAGACTAAAGAGACGTGACTAAATGCAGTGTGGAGTCCTAGACTGGATCTTGGAGCATAAAAATGGTAACGGTGGAAAAACTAGTGAAATTAAAATAAGTTCTATAGTTTAATAGTGTGGTGTCACATGTTAGTTGCCTGGTTTTGACTATCATACCCTGGTTCTATAAGTTGATATAAGGGAAATTGGGTAAAGGACATCGTATTTTTGCAAGATTTCTTTAATTCTAATATTTTTTTTTAAATAAAAAGCTAAAATTAAATTACCATGTGACTAAAGGGGGAAAAAGAATGCATAAAAACATTGTTGTATATTATCAATATAAATTTTCTTGGGAAAAACTAGCTCAATTACATAAGAATCAAATAATTACAAAATATGCATGAATGTCTCAGAAACAAGAATGATTATAAATCTACCACAAAAATTATAAACTAAGATTATCTGTTTTCTCACTTTTTTAAAAAAACAAAGAGCCAATATTATTCCTATAGTCAAAAAAAGTGTCAATACATTTTTTAAGAGGGGGAGGAAGAAGTTGCAAAGTATTGGGAAAAACATTATATATTGCTTCAAAGAATAGGGACAACTGTAAATTTTTAAATACCAAGAAGTACTAATGCAAGCTTATTACTTTTCTAGAATGTAAGAGACTTCTATTCAAGTGTGCCATCATCCTTGTGGGTCAAAAAGATGGGATCATTTAATAGAAAAGAAAAAATGCATTTAATTGAACAGGTCAAATATTAAAATTAAAATGTTGCTAGTTATAGAAAACATAATAGAATTTTAACAAAACATAGAAGAAAGCTTTTATAAAAAAAAAAAACACTACTTTTTCAGGTAAGTTAGCTCAGAAATTTCATGGCAGGAACTTAAATATCTTTTGTTGACAGGTTACTAATATATCATTTGCCATACTTCCTCTTTCCTTTTCTTCTTTTTTCCAAGCTTGTGCTTTTTCCTTGTCTTTTTTTTTTTTAAGTTTGTTCAAAAACATTTACCAAGTAACAATAAAATGCCAGACCTACTTCTACACCTGAGGATACAAGAATGGTTAAGTTCCCTGCCCTTGATGAAATAACAAAGTGTTTAATTGACCTGAGCTGAGTCCCAGAAACCTATGTCCAAAGTGATTGAGGATGTACTTCTTCCTCACATTCTATTCTAAAGTGGATTTTTTATAAATTATTTGCTATCTCTTCAAGTCCAGAAATGTTTTTGGTAGCCCTCCCTGTTCCACATTGTTCATTCTCAAGAATAAAATAACTCTTTAAAGTCACTATAAGCCTGTGGTGTTGTGTGGTGTCAAAATACTGATTCACCTGCTCAAATAGCAAAGTTAATTCATGGATTGCCTTAGGATTCCAGACAGTTACTATATTTTTTTGTCCTAAACTAACATGTAAAGATTTCAGTTCCACAATTTCTGTGACTTAGCCTCAAAAAATTTAGAAGAAAAATCAATGTTAATGTTTTGGTAACAAAACAAAAGAGAAAAAAAAGAAAGAAGAAAAGAAAAGAAGGACGGAAAGCAGGCTGGCTCAAACATGTTCCCAAGAAAAAAGTGCCCAAGTAAAAAAGACTATTCTTATGGAGTTACCTGCCCCTGGTTTTCCTGCCTTTTAATCCCGTGGTCTAAGAAATTTATAAAAGATAGCAGTAGTCCTTCTAGCCTAAAATTCATTTTTAGAAAGATTTTTTCCAATCATAAGGGAGTAATATTCATAGTCTATCACTCAAGATGAAATAATAGGTCTCCGGACAACTTCAAGCTCATGTCACAAAATACTTTCTAAAATAAGGCAACAGAATGTTCTGAAAAGATTTAATGTAGTGACAAGTGGCAACATAAAACTCTGCACGATGTAAACGCATCTAAAATATGCATGACCTCTTTTATAAATAAAATTGTGCAGAGGGCTAATTAAAGACGTAGCTGATACATGTAATCACATATCAATAATTATTCCTCATAATCTCAGTTGGAAGTCAGATTTAGTAATGATGAAGATTTTCAGTTACAGACAAACTGGCATTTTCAGTGGTGGTATTAATTCCTTTAGGCCATTAAGCAATATAATTTGAACAGTGATTTGCCTCAGAATTTGGATATCAGGTTTTATAATAAATACATGATCATCAGTTTCTATAAAACTTCACAGGTCCAGATATAAATTAAAAATAAGAAAATAATAACATATTTTCCATGTTATTCCAATCACTCAAATAACATATCTGAAAACAAAGAGAAGCCAGACTCTAAGGCTTTAAACTGTTTGATTCCATTTATAGAATTCTGGAATCAGCAAAACTTGAGGAAAAAAGACCAGATCAATACCTGTCGGAGACTGAGGGCAATGGAGGGGATGACTATAAAAGGGCAGCAAGAGGAAATCTGGTGATGGTGTGTGGGGGAAGGGGATGTGGGAGAGGGGGAATGAACTGCTCTGTATCTTAATATTAACAGTAGTGGTTACTTGATTCATTCCATTTGTCAAAAGTAATAGAGCTATACACCAAAAGAGAAAATTGTTCTGTTTGCAAATTAAAAATAAATAAACAAAACATTTAAATTTTTTTTTTTTTTTAGGTGAGACAACCTTTGGTTGACCTCACAGATTGCAAGGACCCTGTCAGTTTACAATACCTTATTTTTTTATTTTTTATGCCTACAGCACTTGGTCTTCCTAGGTAGTCTAAACATTTTAAACATTTGAAAATATTTAGCTGAATGACTACTTTTTCTCTTTTCTCTTGTTTTTAATTAGCTTCTTTGGCAATTAGGAATAGTTTGTAATACAAAGGACTTAACATCAGAAGACCAGCACTTGAGCGTTGACTTCTATATTATTTGTTGCATGACTTTAGAAAACCATTTTTCCTTCTCTGGATCATTATATATAAAATGGGTATAAGGATAATTGACATTTGACACCCTAACCACTCCATTGTTAGAAAATGAGTGAGTTAATATCTATATATCCCATTAAAATGATCAAATTTTACATGAGTAAAAAATTCATTAAAGATATATAAAAAGTTTTAACTCCTTAAAGATTATAGAGTCCTAAATCCTGAAAGGACATTTTTCTGTTCTGAATTCC
This sequence comes from Cynopterus sphinx, assembly GCA_030015415.1. Classification (NCBI taxonomy): domain Eukaryota; kingdom Metazoa; phylum Chordata; class Mammalia; order Chiroptera; family Pteropodidae; genus Cynopterus; species Cynopterus sphinx. Next base: position 45,487,154 of record CM057380.1, read on the forward strand.
TGATTCCATTTTTTGTCATTCCCTTTTGATCCACTAGCTATTGTCTATATTTCAATTCTGTCATTCATCAAGGATCCTATGGGTTTCCCTTTTACTTCTACCATTTTACTGGTACTGTTATCATGCCCCTCTGTAAACACAACACACACACACACACACACACACACACACACACACACACACACACACACACAACCTTGCAGGTAGCCTAACAGACTAACTTTCATTTAGAAGCCACACTTTGCTTAGATTAACCTGTAAACTCACTAGATCACCCTAAATGTTATAAGGTTTGATAACCACATCCTGTGATTCACTAAGAGTTTAACAGAAAGACTGAGACTTAATTAGTTGCACTTACTTCTATACCCATGCCATCCCTCATTTTGACAACCACCAAGAATGATTTGCAAAACTAAGGGGCTAATCTGGCTTAAACTGCCCAGAGCTAGTGGAAGCATCCTGAAGGACCCTCTACTAACTTTCTCATAAACTTTTCTCATTATATTGTGATTATGATACTAAAATCTCCCAGCAGTGAAGATTTCCCACTGTTTTTGAATATGTGATATATGCATAGGATGTTTTCAAATTGCCAGTGCACAGGAATGTCCCCACCTATACCTTGATGATTATGCATGATTTCCCTGAATCTGACCCTTTGTTCAGGGACATCCCACTTTGGGATGTGACCTCCTCCTCCTCCATGTTCCTGCTGACAGCATGGCATGTAATAAAGACCCTTCTCACAAAATCTCTGAGTTGTATTTTCCTGGCAGCTACTGAGTAATTAGCCTTTGTTTGGTCCTATAACAAATTGCCTTAATTTACACTGAAAGACAGCAGGGTGGGAGTATTGCACTATTGATAACTCAAAGTTATTCCTTAAACAAAAGCAAATGACCAATAACAATCTGTTGAGTTTGAGTGGGGTGTGGGGAATTGAAACAAACCCAGATCTTCTGTTGGAATGTCTTATTGGACTTTTTCCCTTAACATGTGCTGCTAATTAGCAGTGAGATTTGGAGTGGGAACAGGGAAGAGGTACGTTATGATAAGTGCCCAACTGTTAAGTAGTTTCTAAGTTATACATATAAACTTCAGTGAAGAGTCCCTGAAAAATCTCTCTCAGTTGGATAAGTATTTCCTAACTATGTTATTCTATTGCAACCATTACCTGTACTACCGTACTTCTGAATCATTCAGCTTCTTGTTTTTCCATCTTCAGAACAAAATTTACTTCTGGAAGTCCAAGTTGCCACCACATTTCCTTCCTATCTTTGTTGCTCTCTGATGTTAAGTGGTAGTTTTGTCTTTTTACCACATAACTCTCCCTTTTCTCCCAAATTCTTTCTCACTTTTTATTTTGTCTCTGAAGTCTCATTTGAGAAGTCTGCCCTTAACTAATGATGCATTCTACATATCTCATGTGTTCCCAACAAACAGTAAATAACACATACATACAGATTATTTATATATGTTTGAATAAATAAGATACTAGTAAAATCCCATCAGAATGAACTTCAGAGGAGTAATTCAATTATTTTGTACTTTAAGTAGTATTAAAATGATTGCTTAATGACTAATATTTAAGTGGTATATCACTTTATAGTTGACATGCTGCATCCCACAGATATATTATTTCATACTTAATATAATCTTGTGAGATCATTCTTTTTTATCTCCATTTTAAAAATAGTAACACTGAGTCTCAAAAAAAATGACTTACAATTTCATGGAAACAAGGGAGGGAATTCAACTCATAATCTAATGTCAAACCGCATTCATTCCTTTTCTTTTTATTTCTTCCTCAATCTCACTCACTCAAACTACTTCTAACCTTTATTCAAAGAAAGCAAATCTAGAACTCTCAAGTTCCTTTTATAGAATCTGACATAGGCCAGGAACGCTCTCTGTTCTCCCCTGCCCTGCCCCAGTGAGTTGGGCCCCCTGCCCTGGCCCCGCTGTGATGTAGACCAGGCATTGGCCATGGTGTATCAGATACTTACAGTGACTCATTTGAAAACAAAGGTTTCCAATGGCATGAAAAAATCTACAATTGAATAATCAATCTTTGAAAAACTACACTGACAACATTGGCAAGATAGAAAAGATATATTTACTTGGAATGGAATAAAATTTTCAACTGACAAAGTATCATCAATTGGCAGTTGCAGAAGTCCAAACAATTTAAGACAATAGTAATATCCCTATGTTTGCATATCATTTATTATTTATTCTGGCTAGTCACATAGCCCATCTCATTTGACTCCTGGGAAGGAAAGGAGTTTCACTCATCATAAAGATACTGTTGTTGAATAATTTTTGTAAAGACCCACATCTAGAAAGGAAAGAAATAAGGACTATAATTTATGCCTTTCCCCCCATTTCTAAGATCTTTTCACCAAACACAGTGTCTTCCCTAAAAGGAGAAGTAAATTATGTCAAAATTTGCTTGGTGATTCTTAATATTACTGGGTTATTACTTTTAGAATCTAGTGTAAATTTTAGATTTCTGTCTAGAAAGCTACTCATATACACACACGTTTGTACACATTTTATAGACTTCATAGCCTCAACAAAAATATGGACTTCAAGGGAGAATCAGTGCTCTGGATAGAAACTGCAGAAAATAATAAGATACTGTGATCTTGGATTGTAGTAAATAGACTTTTGTATTCTTTCTCAATCTTCCTTCCATCTCAATACCTCAGTCTCCTACACCTATGTATCCCATTTGCATGATATTACTTTCTTCATGTACTTATAAATCAGCATGCTTTTAAAGGTTATTTTAAATTACCGATGCACATTAATTACTGGGGATTCAAATGTTGATGATTCTATGGTATGGCATTTTGATAAAATCAAATCATAATTGAAATTTAATTATAGATACTATGTCTAATATTTTGCATTGTTTAGTTTCATATACTGTAGACACTCAATGTTTGTGTTAAGTGAAATCTTACTAATAAAGACAATAAATTATTTCCATAGCAGTGCAAGCATCAAAATGTGGGTTCAAATAATATTATCTATATTATAACCAACACTTATTCTCATAATGAAGTCATTTTCCAGGTTCTGCTAAAGTTATACTTCTTCACTGATGTCAAAACCTTCAAAGTTTAAGAACATGCCTGAAAATAGCTACTTCAAACTGCAATCAAAACTATCCTTTTAGGAAATAGGAAAAATGAAATTGAGAGTTTGTACTGAAATAGATTTAAACCAAGAAATAAATTAAAGCAAACCTTTGTTAACACTTTGTACTATGAATTTGAAAACTTCATGTTCTCCTGTTGCCTCAACATCCTCATGAAGAGGATGTGAACACCTGCCAGGTGACCAGGGACACCAATGTAATAAGGCTGGCCCTTGCCATAAGTTTCCAAGTTTCCATTCTTGCCCTCTCCTTACTGTTATCTAGTAAGATTCAAACACAGCAATGATAACCTTTAACTGCTTTTGCTTATGTACTCCATCCTAAACTCCAATAAAGTCACTTGCCCATAAGTCTTCACTCTCTCAGATCTCCAACTGCTTGGTTGAGCTGGCTCCCTTCGCACTCCCCCTGTATGGCCTTCTCACTGAATGTGTGTCTCTCTCTCTCTCTCTCTCTTTCTCTCTCTCCCTCCCTCCCCTCACCTGTGAATACAATAAACTTTGTTTTCCTGAACCTTCATGTGTCTCCCCTTGTGACTGTACCTAACTAACCATCTCATGATAAAATATATAACACACTGAACTATGTCACGAGATGCTCATCCCCTTCTCCTAATGATCTAGTAAATCAAAACCTGTAACTAACATGGAATCCTGATTGGTCCTGAGCCTCCTGGAGGCTGTGAGTGAGGGACATGCAAAGATACACAGAATCTGTTGGCACTAGAGTCCTAGGCAGGCCTCGGATGTCCTCCTAGATCAAAAACCTAGATAGAAACAGAAAGAGCTCAATCCAGAATGAAAAAAGAAAAATGTGAAAGACTTAAGCAGGAGTAGGAAAAATGCCATCTAAAATAAAAAGTAAAAAAAAATTTTTTTTTCAGTTCACATTCCATCTAAAACTCTGGGGATGAAATACAGATATAAACTGGCATTGTAGCTTAAAGAAAAAAATTGTTCCTTTAGGATGTGTTAATCACTGAAACCAAAAATAGAAATGACTGAATAGGCCATTTATTTCTTCCCCACAACAGGCCAGAAACAATTCTTATAGTTTCCTTCTCAAAGTGCATACAGTATTTATCGTACCCTGAATAGAACCACATGCCATAATAATTGACATTTTTATGAAAAAGACCAAGGTTTAAAGTTTTGAAGAACAGGCTAGACTTAGTATGTTTCATTAGAACCTTCTTCTTAATTTTTTTTAAACAATTGAGCATGATAAGGAAGAAAAATTTTATGAGACTTATGATGGTTGAGCTCTCCTCTAATAGTAAGGCCTCTCAGAGATTTCTTCTAACATTGGCAGCTATAGTTAAAGCAACTCTTGGGTCAATGATAGCACATACTCAATTTTAAGGAGTACTTCACAGTTTGCAAAATTTAATGCATCTAATTCTGATATCATGACTTTATAAGATATAGCACATATTATCCTTACAGATGAGGACAAATGGCCCAGAGATACTAGCTAAATGTACTACAGATTGCTAGTGGCAAAACAGCCAGATCATTCATTTCAAAAATATGTATGTATGAAGCACTATACTGGGAACCAGGAATGAATGCAAAAATGAGGAAAATCATCTTTGCCTAACAAGAGTTTCAAGTGGGCCAAGAAGCACAGAAGAAACAAACATACGACTCTAAAGTAAGACAGATTATGATAAATCCTCCTGAAGGCTTCCAGAATGATATGGGACTCACAGGATGGAAGAATCAATATAAGAAATTACTTGAGTTTATTTTCTACTAATCGTGACCTTATCAAGGATAGAAAATAGGACTTATTTCTTCTCATTTCCCTACAGAATTTATAACACTCTGTAGGTGTTTAGCACATGTTTGTTGGAAGAATTAAAGTGAATGCATCAGACCGTCTATACTGTATATTTCCTTTATATAATATAGCTAAAATAGGTACTATGTACTACAGGAATAAGGAATAGAACAAAAACTCACTAGACAGTGAAGAAATGAGAATTGCAACTATAGATGCATTAGATATTTCTTAAAAGGATATTTAGCCTTTTAATCCTTTTCATGTAGTGATTCAGCAGGTGTGCAATAATGTCCATAGAAACTGGCACCACAGAAATTTGTCTTATACTTTACCAAAGGACATGCAGGAGACTAAGACAGCTATATATTTTACAGCATAGATTCCAGAGAATATTTGAAACACCTGGGATGGGATGTTTCAAAAGCACTGCCAGACATTTAAATAGTTTTTATTGGGGCTTTAAATGATTATGTTGCTCATGTAGTCCACAAATCTGTGTGCAGAAAAGGTTACTTCAGGCTTGTAAGAGAGAATGACAACTCGCAGACTGACTTTTGAAAATCAGCCTGTTTCATCAGTTGAGACATAATGTAGACCATCTTTCCATAAGAGGTAATAATTAATAATTGTTTCTGTTCCAATTCCAATGTGTATGTTTGGCGAAGAGGCGGACGGGGGTCCCCACACCAACATGTAATGCTCTGGGTGTCCAGCTGGTACAATTTAGCTCAATTCTGACACTATCTGCCTGGGAATGGTGTCAGATCCCACAGATTAAGGGTTCAGTTCCACAAGACTCCCTCCCTGATCTCTCCACCTCCTGCCCACTTCCAGGTACCAATCACAAATTCAGGTTGTCATTTGTGCTTCTGACCTACTGGCTTTAGATCAGAAGTTCCAATGACCCCTCCTTCAGGTTTGATTAATGTGTAAGAGTGACTCACAGAACTCAGAGAAACATTTTATTTACTCAATCACCAGTTTATTAAAAAGAATATAATTCAGAAACAGCCAGATAGAAGAGATGCATACGGCAAGACATGGGAAAGGACCCAGAGCTTCCACACTCTCTCCATGCTCATCATTCTCCTCAAATTTCAATGTGTTCACCAACCCCAAAATTCTCCAAATCCTATCCTTTGAGTTTTTATGAAGGCACTGTTACATAGGCATAATTGATTAACTGGCTGGCCATTGGCAACTGATTCAACCTCTAGCCTCTCTCCCTTCCCTAGAAATCAGGGGTGAATCTGAAAGTTCCAACTTTCTATTTTTTCATTGGTTCCCCTGGCAAACAGCCCACATCCTTAAATGCTTTCTAAATGTCACCTTTATTAATATGAACCCAGTTTTGGTGAAAAGGGGCTTGTTATAAAAAGCAAAAAACTCATTTCAGCTTTGTAGCTCTGAAACAATTCCAGGACCCGAGGAGACTAAATATTATGATGAAGAATGTTCCCATTGCTCTTATCACTTAGGAAATTTCAAAGATTTGGGGAGCTGTGAGCTATGAACTATAGACAAAAACCAAATATATTTTTTATAAATCAAAATATTTCACATGGAATCTAATCTGATTGATCATATAAGGACATATGGGTTAAAAAATTTCATATCCATTGCCTAAGAAGGCAATGCTTCCATCTTCTTGGTCAAGAATATGCAAAGTAGCATTTTTCTAGAAGTGGTGATGGTTTTGACTTAAATCATTCATCTTTTCGTCTGTGGGCCTAATGCAAAGTAGCCATGACTTAGGACAAACTGAATTAATATCTGTGGAAAGCTTCTGTCTTTGCAGATAGATTGGACGCATTTCTGTTATACTGTATGCAAAAATTGAGCTGATCAACATGTCATCCATTAAACAAATATTGACTGAGCATCTATTACAAAGCTAGTATGTAACAGTTATACATTAAGTTCCATATGATGTCTTGTTTGACCTTTAGGTAAGCACTAAAATAAACACAAGTTGTCCATTTACTTTTTTCATATCCTGTTTCCTTTAAACTTATTAAGAGTGTGTTTTCACAAAGAGGGTAGGAGTAAAGAGAAGAAAATTTTACTGCTTAATCAGCAAAACATTTAAAATCTCAGTTCAATAAGGGGGTGTCCTGAGAGGCTCACAGCTGGCTTCTACTTAGTGTAATTATTAGTGAAAACCAGTGCTTTTGTCAGAGCTTGCTTAAAAGTTTCCATGCCTGACTTGCAAACACTTAAACAGAATAAGAGCTATTCAGCAACCTGAAAGGCCCCAAAGACCTAGGTCAATAGCTCAGCATCTGGTCTGGTCATTGTTTGCCTGTTAATTTTAAAACTTAAATTAAGTAATTTTTCCCAATTGCTTTTATATGGCTTTAGACAGCCCCAAAGAAGGGGAGAGAAACAATCTGCCTTTACAGGCCCTAAGGACAATTTTTATTGTTAAAAGGAAAGAAATATTGTAAACAGAACTTTAAAACTGATGGTCATGGGAAGTTCAACTTTTTGAAATTTCTCAGCATATAAGAAAACAATTACTTCATTTTTCTTATTAGTTTTTCACAGTTTAGAATAACATACACTCATAAAATACATTCCCCAAAGGGAAGTAACTTAATGATTAAAGACTATAACTTCCTCAATGTCATCTGGCAATTAGCTGCTTTAAATACCCTAAAGTGGGCCCTACTGTTTGAATGCAATGGTAGAGCAGTTGGAGGAACAGGGTGGAAAAAGTTTCTTATTGTGTTGAACACCTACCTGGAGTAGGATCCTCCAAAGCACTACCTACATGAACAGACATGAAAAGAAATCTCAGATTTTGAACAGTGTTGGGGGCTGGGGGTCACAGACATATGCTTTACTTTTTATTTGATCCAATCCATAAAGTTTATTTCATATGTCCTTGAAATTGCAGTGTAGATAGGAATTAGATGAAAAAATTCCCAAAATTGCTTGTTTACTCTGTGTGCCCTTGGTCAATACATCTTACAAATGCCAGTGTGTGTTTATGTGTGTGTGTGTGTATGTGTGTAATCATCCTTAATTATCCTAGCCATCCATCTCACAGGAGTATCATGGGATATATCAAAGTATGTCAAAATAGACTTCAAACTCTTAAGTTATCCTAGTAATATAAGACATTACATTTGTAAGAAAGATTTTAGAAATTAATGAACAATAGTATGAGTAAAAATATTGTATTTTCTATATTATATTATTTCCAGTCCCTACACCAAAACTTTTGGCTCGAAATCAAAGGAATGGTTCCTATTTTACATTGGCATAGTTACTGTTCCCTGTTAAGGGTAAGTAGAGTTTCAGCATGCTGACTGTTCTTAGTAACAAGACACAGTGAAAATTAGTTCCCAGAGCTCTACATTCTGGAGAAAACTGGTGAAACTCATGTTTGTTTTTCAGTCAAATGAAAGAATATTTTGGCTGGAAGCCAAAGTAGGAAAGAAGACTGATCCCATCTAATGCTGAAATGAAAGCAGATAGATATTTTTATTTGAAATATCACCATTAAGAATGGTCACTATGTATTTTTTCCTAAAACATTTTCCAGTAATAGAACAGAACTGGTTACATGGCCTGTTCATAAAGGGTGGTGAGAGTAACTATAGGCAAGTGCTTGAAAATATAGGAAACAGAATTTCAAAATCGTTTTTATTTTATCACTATTACAAAAGAATAAAAGTGTGTGTGTGTGTGTGTGTGTGTGTGTGTGTGTGTGTGTTAAGATGGAGCATTACATTTATCACATTTCTAGTTAATTATAGTGCGATCTCATTTGGCTTAATATGTGCCTTCATGGAAATGCAGGCAGTTTTTAATCCTTCAAAGAAACGAATAAACATTAAAATTAAGGCATCGGTGTCTCTAACATCCAGAAGGCCATGCGACATGCTAATCAATGGAGATGATGAGGCCACAGAGTAATGAATGAAAAGAGTTTTAATTTGCTATGGGTAATTCACAGCTCTCAACATCTTCTTACCACGAACTAACTAGTACTTTATGCTAGTAGAAGGGATGATGGCAGAATGTGAATAGAATATAAGAGTTTGGCATAATTTATTACATAAGAATTGATCTTTATTATATTATAATATCATATATTATACCCCTATCAAGACTTTATATTGTTCTTGATATCAATCAAATGTGTGTGTATCATGATTAGCGATAATAATGAGAATAATAATAATTAACTAAACTAACATGTACAACAAGTCCTCAGTCATGTCCTCTAGAGTAAGGTGAAGGAGCATGGAGTTGCACAGTAACACTGTCTGGGCTGAAAGAAAACAGAGAGACCACCAGGTCTGACCTTTTGATGGAGACACTGCAGCTGAGAGATGAATGGGGGAAGGGTACGAGCTGAGCTCAAGATTCTTGAGTCAATAGCAGTATGAAAGCTAAAACTAGGGTTTCTGACCCTCAGTAAAATTTTTTTTTCACTGTACTCGAAGTCTCTTAGTTCTCCAGTAACTGCAGGAAGAAGGAGATAAGGAAATCTAATTAATTTGACTGATAAATCAGCAAGTTCATTCTGACAGAAGAGAAAAAAACAAAACAAATTGAAAGCAACAAAATAAGCTTTGAAGCCAGCAAGGTCACACTTTGAATTGTTTTATCAACTACTGGCAAAATACTAAGGCACTCTGATCCTTACCCACTTATCTAAAATCTAATTAGGATATGGCATATGCATATATTCTGTTCCTAGTCTTTAAGACAATGTTTTGAATTTAGTAAATACTCAATAAGTGGCAGGGCCTGAGGGAAGCCTGAAAACAAAACTGTGGCTTTACAAATACTCCAAGCAACTTTCTTGAGTACCTTTGCATCTACTCTGCTACAGACTGCCCAGGTTTTGTATGAACTCTTTCAGGAGTGAAGTTCATTAGATTAATCTGACTGTAGAGCTGTAAACTATTAAATCCTTCCATTTCTACTGGTTCTGATTTTTCCAGTCCTTTCTAAGCAGTCCCATGTCTTCTGACTTACTGTTTTTCCAGAAGTTGAAGAGTACTTTCAAATCTCCAATTTTCCTTTTCTCCAAGTTCTGTTTCTTAGAGCTACATGAGTTCTCTGATTTTTCTCTTTTTCATTGTCAATTAATATGATTTGTGCTTAATTTTCAGTATAGGACATGCCACTGATGACACAAAACCAATTCTAGATCCCATCTAAAGCACAGGACACCTGTAGCATAGTCATGTGGTGATAATTTTTCATCATGCCCAAAAGTGATCTAAATTTTTTTTAAATACTTGTTTCAATGTGGATCTCCATTTGCAATATTCCTCTCATTTACCATATTAAATTACAACTACCAAACCAACTTTAGCTAGATAAGACATCCTTTTTATAATTTATAATCATTAGCAAAGCTACTGAATTAAGTCAAGTTCAATTGCCTAAATAGTAAGCATATGTAAACAAATGAGTTGTCTGTTGTTATGTTGGTGAAATTTTCCAGAAACACAATCCTGTCAACTGAATTATTTCATAATTCAAATAATACTGACAGTGTAGGTGGCCTTAGTGCATTGAGACACAGACAGAAAATTATATTCTTGCAAGGATGTCTTCATAAAAGCAAATGACATTTGAAGAAACACCCTGAACTAGAACACTCACAGCTGCAGAAAGCGATCGTAAATGGCATGTGTTACTTTTTGATAATCATAGAAAACATCTTGGTCTCTTTTGAGTTCTATTATGCTTGGTATCTATTGCCTGTCCTGTTGTACACCTGTTTACAACTATCAGAGTAGTGAAAGTTCTACGCAGTATATTTCCAATTCAGAAATTCTTGGAGGACATAATCATTAATTCATTACCAAAAACTGACCTATTAGATCCTGATAACCTATATAAGTTCATGTCCCTCTGACCAGAGAACAAGAAAGGCAATAAAGAAATAGAGTACAACATTTTTCATAAAAGATTTGCTAGCCATAATATTCAAACTTTGAGTTTCAAGTATACTGTACATTGGTTAGACATCTATAATGCTCATAAAATGATTCTCTCAATTGTTCCCTCCCTCCCCTCGCTTTCCACTTTGCCATCCTATTAATGCTAACTGCATTCCCTCTGCCATGCTCCCTGTACCCAACTATCAACTACTAATTTGTACTTTTTAAATACTTCATCCCATTCTCTCAGCCTCCCAACCTCCCTCCCCTCTATCATCAAATTGTCCACTATATTTGTGAGTCTGTTTTTGATCAGTTTGTTCTCTTTGTTCCTTAGATACCACATATAAGTAAAACCATATGATAACTATCTTTCTCTGTCTGACTTATTTCACTCAACATAATAACCTCTAGGTCCATCCATGTCATTGCAAATGGTGGGATTTCATTTTTTTAAAGGCTGAGTAATATTCCATTGTATATATAAACCTTAATTTCTTCAATCAATCATCTGCTGATGGGCATTTAGGTTGCCTCTATATCTTTGCTATTGTAAATTGTGCTGCCATGAATAATGGGGTGCATAGATCTTTATGAATTATTATTTGGGTTTTCCTTGGATAAATACCCAGCAGTGAAATTGCTGGGTCAAAATGTATATCCATTTTTAATTTTTTGAGGAACCTCCATACTGTTTTCCATAGCAGCTGTACCAATTTGCAATCCCATCACCAATGTAGGAGGGTTCCCTTTTCTCCACATCCTCGCCAGCACTTGCTGTTTTTTGATTTATTGATGATAGCCATTCTGACAGGTGATATCTCATTGTGGTTTTAATTTGCACTTCTCTGATGATTAGCAACCTTGAGCATCATTTCGTATGTCTGTGAGCCATCTGTGTTTCATCTTTGGAGAAGTATCTCTTTGGGACTTCACCCATTTTTAAATTAGATTATTCATTTTTTGTTGCTGTTTAGTTGCATAAGTTCTTTATAAATTTTGGATATTAACCTCTTATCAGATGTATCATTAGCGACGATCTCCTAGTCAGTTGTCTTTTTGTTTTGTTGATAGTTTCCTTTGCTGTACAAAAACTTTTTAGTTTGATGTAGTCCCATTTGTTTAATTTTTCTTTCCTTTCCCCAAGGAGAAATATCTGAAGAGAAATTCCTGTTAGTAATATCAGAGAGTTTACTGCCTATGTTTTCTTCTAAAAGTTTTATGTTTCAGGGCTTACATTTAAATCTTTAATCTATTTTGAGTCTCTTCTTGTATGTGGAGGAAGAAAATGATCCAGCTTGGTTTTTTTTTTTTTTTTTTTGCATGTATCTGTTTTATTTTCCCAATACCATTTATTTACCCCATTGTATATTCTTACCTCGTTTGTCACATATTAAGTGAGCATGTAGGTGTAGATTTATTTCTGGACTCTCTATTCTGTTCCATTGATCAATGTATCTATTTTTATGTCAGTACCATGCTGTTTTGATACTGTAGCCTTCTAGTATAGTTGATATCAGGTAGTATGATGCCTCCAACTTTGTTCTTCTTTCTCAAGATTTCCATGGCTATTTGGGGTTTTTTATGGCTCCACATAAATGTTAGGATTGTTTGTTCAAGCTCTCTGAAAAATGCCATTGGTATTTTGATAGGGATTACATTGAATTTATAGATTGCTTTGGGTAGTGTGAAGATTTTAACAATGTTGATTCTTCCTACCCATGAACATGCATACGCTTCCACTTATTTGCATCTTCTTCACTTTCTTTTTTGAGTGACTTATAATTTTCTGAAAACAGGTCTTCTACCCTCTTGATAGATTTGTTTCCCATAATTTTATAGTTTTCTACACAATTGTAAATGGGATTTTGTTCTTAATTTCTCTTTCTGAAAGTTCATCATTGCTGTATAAAAATGTCTCTGACTTCTGAATATTTATTTTGTAACCTGTTACTTTACTGAATTCGTTGATCAGTTCTAACAGTTTTTTGATGGAATCTTTAGGATTCTCTATGTATAGTATCATGTTGTTGGCAAATAACAAGAGTTTTACTTCTTTCTTTCCAATTTGGATGTCTTTTATTTCTTTTCCTTGTCTTATTGTTGCAGCTAAGACTTCCAATACAATGTTGAAGAGGAATGGTGAAAGTGAGCATCCTTGTCTTGTTCTTAAGAAAAATGCTTTTAGCCTTTCCCCAATGAGTAAGATATTAGCTGTAGGCTGTCATATAGGGCTGTTTTTATGTTGAGGTATGTTCCCTTTGTTACTGCTTTGCTGAGATTTTTTTTTTATCATAAATGGATGCTAAATTTTGTTGAATGCTTTTTTTGTATCTATTGATATGATAATATGGTTTTTATCTTTCAATTTGTTAAGGTGGTATATCACATTAATTGATTTGTGAATATTGAGCCAGCCTTGCATCCCAGGAGTAAATCTAACTTGATTACAGTGTATGATATTTTTAATGTATTGCTGAATTTGGTTTGCAAATATTTTGTTGTGAATTTTTGCATCAATGTTCATAAGAGATATTGGCCTATAGTTTACTTTTTTTGTAATGTCTTTGCCTGATTTTGGAATCAAGGTAGTGGTGGCCTCATAAAAGGAGTTAGGGAACCTTCCCTCTTCCTGAATTTTTTGGAATAATTTGAGAAGAATGGGTGGTAATTCTTTGAATGTTTGGTAAAATTCACCTATGAAGCCATCTGGTCCAGGACTTTTGTTTTTTGGGAGGTTTTGATTACTGATTTTATTTTACTGTTGGTAAAATGGTTCTATTTTTTGAACATACACATAGTGGCATAAAACACACACACACACACACACCTTTTAAAAATATACCAACAAAGTTTTCTAACAAATATGCCTTAAAAGCAGGTCTTTGTTATAAAATAAGAGTTTGGAATATTATCTGTATGAATTCCAGGGAGAAATAAAATTAAAACAAACAATAGAAATATCTTGCTCTATTGGACTTCCTAAGTAATAAATACTTTGTGAATAAGTATAAAAATTAAAAAGAAGTTGTTTACATTTTTAAAAATTTTTAGTTAACATATTGCACATCTGTTAAAATATATATAAGGTCAAACAAGTGTGTTTAAAATACAAACAAAACAAAAGCACAAATAAGAGAATGAATTAAGTGCCCAATTTCATTCTTGAGATATTTTAAAAATCATTAGTCAACGCTTGTTCAGAACTAGTTAGAAGTAGAAATTATTACTCAGATACTCACTGCTTTCTCATAGCACTTCATAATTCTAACATATGACACATTAGTTGTGGCTAAAACAGATGTCAAATGGGAGGTATTGTACAGTAAAGAGCAGTCAGCATGGTGAGATGACACAAAAAATTTCAGCCAAGGCAAATTCCCAGGACTCTCAATTCCCTCACAGCTGTCATGCCTCTTCCTAGAATGAATCACACATAGAATACAGTTTTGCCACTTACCTCCCTTTTGGTCACAATAAGAATCCTAACATATTATATTCCATTCAGGACTGGAGCATGAGACACCTCACCAGGAACACTCGATGGATTATGCAAAAGCACATTTATCAATAAGGTATATACATACAACTTCCAAAAAAAATATTATAAGGTAGCTTACAATAAAAATATATTTAACAGAAAAATATAGTGTTGAAGGAAGGATAAAATATATATGTATATATGTATGTACAGATGTATGTGTGTGTAAATATGTATGTATATATATATGTGAGTGTGTGTGTCTCTCTCTCTCTCTATATATATATATATATTTTATTTATTTATACATATATATAAATGAAATTAATTGTACCTGGAAAGTAAATTGTGATGTATCTATCTGTTCCACAAGAAGGGAGTAAAGCACTACTAGATGTCACATGAGCGCTATTAAATATCACTGTGATTTAGTGGAGAACAAAATGAGAGTCTTTGCTCTCAACAATGCAGATAAAGTGGAGATGTAAGATAACTAAGAAAGTTGTTAATCATTAAGATTATTATAGATATAACTTTCACTATGAAAATTAAAATGGGATAGTGGGATAAAGTAATTTGGGAGGTGGAAGCTCTTTTAAATAGAGTAGCCAGGAAGGCCTCTCTGAGGAGGTAACGTTTGAGCTGAGATCTCCACACAAAGCCAGGAGAGAGTAGACTTGGAGGATAGTATCCAAGGGGGAAAAAAAAAAGAAGAAGTATAAAGGCTCTTTGGCATGTCTGAGGAAAAGAAAAATATGCCAGTATATCTGGAATCTAATGATATAAAATGAAGCTAAATAAGCAAGCGAAACCCAGGTCATCTAAGGCATTGTAAGCCAAAGTAAGAAACTTGAGTTTATTTCTAAATAGTAAGAAAATAAATGTAATTGGGCTTTACACTTAGATCTGAGCCTCCTGGTAGCTGAGATACCTAAATTTGCTTCCCCTTCAGGAAGGAAAAATAGGGCAGTTATTGTTAGAAAAAGCATCTGAAAAAAAATAAATCAACTCAAATTTTCTTCTTCCATTAACTCACTTTCTTGTTTACTAGATTTTATTCGTGCCCTTCCACCCTCAAATTCCTTCATAAATCCTAGTTCTAATTATGGCAGAAAGAAGAGAGACAGAAAGACACAGGCAGAGAGAGAACTAACTACAGAAGTGTGATAGTCAGTTTCATGTGTCAATTTAGCCAGGGTACAGTCCCTAATCAAACATTAAGCTAGATGTTACTGTGAAGGTATTTCATAGATGTGATTAAAGTCCATAGTCAGTTTACTTTAAGCAAAGGAGACTATCCTAGATAATCTGTGTGGGCCTGATTCAATCAGTTGAAAGACTTTAAGAAGAGAATTCCTTTTTCCCTGAGGAAAATAAATTTTTTCTGTAGACAACAGCTTCAGCTTATGGCTAAGAGTGGAAGTATGTCTCTCCTTTAGTGGTCTGCCGTATGGATTTCAGACTTGCTTAGTCAGCCTCCCAATCATATAAACTATTTCCTTTCAATAAATTTCTTAAAATATATCCGGCTCTATTTTTTTTTTTTTTGCTTGAACCTGACTGATATAAGATGTCACACTTATTCTGATGTAATGCCTTAAAGATAACCTGTGTCAAACACTTAAGAGGTAGAGATAAACACAATTCCTCCCCTTCTGTGATCACACAATATGAATTTAATTATGTGGAAGATGAGAAAAGAAAGAAAAATGGACTCAGATATAATGAGGCCAAATTCCATTATTCTGGCCAAATGTATTCTTGGTAGATGATGAAAAGGAGAGGATCAGAACTCCAAAGGCCTCATCCATGTTGGAGTGTGGACCATTCTAGTCCCGGATACTTTTGCTAGAATAGCTTATCATAATGACCAGTAATAGCAAACAATTTTTAAACTTTTTAACATGGTATCCTCACAGATGAGAATTTATATTATAAAAACAATGATACAAATATAAAAATTGATATAGAGATTTTTCTTAGTAACATTTGTAATAGAATAAAAAAAGATTAAACTAACCAAATGCCCATCATTAGTTTGAATTAAATAAGTTTTTGGTAATTTGTATAATGAAACCCAAATTAAGTCATTCTAATTAGTGTTACAGAAGATTTAAGACTATTGAAAACTTTATATTACAGGTAGAAAATATAATTTGAAATAGTACTGATGAAGTGATACTAGTTTTGAATGGAATATTCATAAGCATAAGAGTAAAAAAAGACGAAAGGTACTTCATTATGTTATCAATGATTATTCTCACGCATTGAGATTATCTAATGATTTCTATTTTCTTCTTTTTATTTATCATTATCTTATAATTTTTATCTTTGATAAAGAATGCATATTATTCTTTAGAAGAGCAAAAACATTTATTTTAAAACAAAATTTTTAGTCAAAAATGTCTTTCATTTTAAAACAGATACTACGCACTATTTGAAGTTAAAAATCACTGTGGCTAGCAGTAAGTTTTATATCTCTATTACTGTTTTCATCCATCAGAACCATCATGCTATGTTTTGATCCATCAGAACCATCATGCTATGCATGTGCCTACTATACACTTTGTTATACCTACTGCATCTTCAGTCTTCCCAACCTGCTACAATTTCACCAGCTCAATGTCAATTCAATAGCCTCATCTCAACTACAACTATTCTTCATGTTCCAGACTCTTTTTAAATAAATCCAAATCTTCTTCCCATCATGTCTATCATGACTACATCTCATTCATGCTCCTTGCTTAACAGTATAATCTGATTCCAAACACTCATCACCTCCATAATGGAATCTCTGCCTGAGACCTTCAAAAAGAACCCAACTAGACTAAGGTCACCCTTAAGGGTTTCTCTGCTTCTTCTCTGACAAGCAGTTCCATCTGCCTACTCATCTCATCACTCCCCTAACATGAACTTCCATATTTCATACTCTAGGTTTCTTCTGCTTTAGAATCTTTACTATAACTATTCCCTTTGACACAGCACAGAAATCTACTCATATTCCAAGGAAGAACTCAATTATCATCTATTTCAGGTCCCTCTAGTCCTTCAGTTAACGAATAGGAAATCCCCTGAGCTCTCATAGAGCTTGTTTTCATTGCACTATAGTTCTTTTGGTAGCCTGTTTTTATTCTGGATAGTTGAAACTTCTTCCTCTTTAGAGCAGGATTTCAACTTACTCGTTTCTCTTTAATCACCTAAGTATGTTCCTTATAGTAGACACTCAATACGTAGTGAATAGAATTGAAATGATCTAGAATGTCAAAGAAAAAACTTATATAGAATAAAATAATGAACTAGACATTCTATCTCTTTCTCTCCGGTATTAGCATCATGCTTACAATCAAAAGTACTTTAAATATTGGACTGAGGATCCACTGGCTGTATAATTTTCTTTGTGGAGTGGGAAAAGCTAACCTAAAGCACTAATTCCTAGACCATGGGGCACAAAAGACTCGCTTTTTGTGAGGGAGCCTTACTAATTACTTTATTTTAATTGTTTTGGTTTCAGATGCTAAACCCAACAAACAACCTATCAATTCAAAGTCTCCAGGGCTATGAACCAGACCTCTACCTTAAAAACCTCTTGGTAATCCAATGTATAATGCTGCTGAGGAAATCTGAGCTAAGAATATATTTGTATATTTCACTGGTTTGGGATGCAACGACATGAGAAAAGCAAGATATATACTAAGTCATATTATTCAAAGATGAGATAATTTTTTTAAATCTAGATTTGCCTTATATTTTACCACAGAGAGCTTGTTTCATCCTTCCTGATGCATACAAGTCTTTTGACTTGGTAAATTATAAAGCAGCGCTTGTCACACTGAGTTCCTAAAAGCACCTCAGCGGTGCCTCAAGTACTGTAGCACACAGAAGAGGTACAATTTCACTAACACAACTCTCTTCACTGATTGCTATTTTTTCTTTTTTAAAAATTGCAATTATTTAAGAGTTTTCATTTGAAAAATGGCTTCTGCTAATTTACGAAAATTGTTAGAAAATAATGGCATTAGGTTTTGCTTTATTTTATAAGATATTCATTTACCTTGTAAGTTATTGATATTGATGGACTCTAATATTAAGAACTAGAGAGGGAGGCATATAGAGAGAGAGGGAAAGAGAAGGAGAGGGAAAATCTTAATACCATGTCTTTGTCCTACTCCAAAGCTATTAGTTTCAATCTCTTTGGCTATCTTGAGATATGTAAAATTAAAATAAAACATTCACACAAATATTCTCCTGAAGCAGCTTATCAGATCTAAAGACTTTTCATGTCTGATTGAACTATAAAAACAACAGCTGGAGATCAGCTGCAACATATTCTGGAAGCAATGTTTTTTCTTGAGCTGTATCATATCACTCACAAATTAAAAAGTAAGTTTCCATAAGAGACAGGAGAGAGGTTTTCCTTGCTGCTTCCTATCTACTTGTCCTCCCAGCCCTAGGTCTTTCCAGAGGAACAAGAAAAATAGCTTTGCAGGTGTGTGCATATGTGTGTGGATAGCATTTCTAGAACTAAATGGCTGCCTGTCACAGCTGTATTGGAATTTGCTTCAGATTCTGGCTTCAAATTACAGAAGACGTGAGTAAAGGCATGTGCATGACTCAATCCTCAACCTTTGCCAAAGTAGTAGTTTTCTAGAAAGAAAACTACAGAAAAAGAAAACAGTCAGAAAATGGGAAGAGAAATTTCTATGCACATTCATAATTCCTGCTCATAACGAAATCTTGATGGCATGATAATGAGCACTGGGTCAGAGTGTTTCGGAAAGAGAAATACACATACATAAGGCTTACATAGCGTTTCAACAAACACACAGTTATTTGCAGTCACATTAATTAAGTTCTGTGCATAGTGCTTGCACTTAAATAAAACCAGATGTTTAAGATGTGGTTCGAACTTGTATTCTCTCACATCTACTTTTGCCCTCCCTCACCACTTTCAAAAAATTGGCTCTTTGCCTAAATAGCAGGGGAGGAAAGGGAAGAATAAAAAAAAACAGTTCTGGGGTTACAGACTTACTTTTCTGTTGATGAGCAGTTGATGATGTGTAATGACTGCATTTGGCATCATGACCTCTCTGAGGGAAAGTTAAGAATTGTAGTTTTCTTGAGGCAGTTGGGATCCTTAAAGGATTATTTAATCATTAAAACTATTACATGGACTCACACACACATAAATTAACACATAAATGTGTTCATTAATGGTTTCATGGAATCAAAGTCATCAGATCTACCTCTTTTAATTGTCTTATCACTGTGTGTTCTGAAACATATTTGTACCACAATTAGTGGAATATTTTTAGGATTTAAATAAATTTGAGAAATGCTGAGTTACACCAAGTTAAACAGGCTTCCCTATTGTGGGACTGTCAGAGCCTCTAACATGCTAATATTCAAGTAGCAATATAGTATATACTCTTTCTCAATCAATGCTCATTGACTCAGAGTCTTGTGGAATATTTTGTGAGAGGAGTGATCTGCAGGGCCTGCTGTGAGAAATGCTAGTCTAAATTAACTCAAGGTGTTTGTTAGTCTCTGGCTAAATTTTCCCTGTGTTAAAGAAATCACTACTTTCCAAAAAAGTTCATTCTGTCCTACAAAAGATCTAAGTCAAACGTAATTTTTCTAACATTAAATCCTCTAACTTCACCACTGCTCCGGGTTTTATACTTTGGAAGAACCAAGACAAGTATAACGTAGTCCCTTTTCCTATGGTAACTCTTCAGATAGTTGAAGACTACAATTACATTCTTATGAAGTCTTCTATTTTGCAGGAAAAAAAAATCTTCAGTTCTTGAATGTGTCAAATTACATGCTATAACCCTTTCTACATGAATGTCTTATGTAAGAGAAGACCTCAGAAATGATCAGAGAAATTCGGATATGCTTCAGATACAGTGCTAGATCTCATTAGCTTTTATCTGGCAGACATGTCTTATCATTGATTCCCATTAATTTACTAAAGCTTTTAGTCCTTCTCATAAGTCTAATAAGTTTTATGACTAAGTATGTACATGTATGAGTTTTTTGACAAATGTTAGAACACAAGTTCATTAGATTCCACTTGCCTTCTACCATAGAGACTCTCTGTACAATAAATGGGTCCTCTTTTCTTAGTTATCTTATAAAGTCATCTTAGTTCCATGAAAATCATTTTTTTAAAATGGCTTCAGTATTCTGAAGCTTACTACTAGAGTCCTTCCTCCAATTTAATACTAATTAGTTATTTGCTACCACATAAATCCTTCCAAGCAGTTACAAATGCACACAATACCAATAAGAAAACATTTCTCTAGCTGGCCATGAATTTAGAATATAATAAAAGATACTGTCAAATGTCTTCTGAAATCAAGATATTAATCTGTAGTGATTTCCTGACCTGCAAATCTAAGTAGGCAGTCTCATCACAGTTGCAGATAATGCAGTTTTTATTAATTCACCATCTCTGACATTAATAATAGTACTGTCGTGTTATGAATGTTGTGAGAACAGGATAATGTTCATACGATTCATGTAGATATGGGTTAGGATATGCAAAGTCACTTTGAATGACAGGGCAGTGAAAAGGCAACTGAAGAAAAAAATCACCGTAGTCATGATGATAGGCAACCAGCACACAGCAAGCTTTTTTTTTTTTTCTCTTAAAAAATATAAATGGGGAAAAAGGATGACAGAAATTTATGGAACTAAAATAAACAATGTCATTTCAGTCTATGCTCAAACAATGCAATTTAATAAGAAAAAAGGTTAAATAATTTGCTCAACTTTCTTTATCAATAGACTCCTCAGCTAAAAAAAAATAGATACAGATCCTGGGAATTCAGTAGCTGCAATAATAAGATTTTACTTAAAGAATAACTAACTTTGAAAAGTTATAGCTTAGTCTACTTTCTTTTAAAAAATTAAAGAAGCAAAGGAAATCTATTTGGCAAATTCAAGCATCTGCAAATCCTCAACAACTTAATTAAAACAGAAAATAATGAAAATCTGAAATACCTGTTTTGTCGTTTTTAAAAACAATATTACTTTCAAATCACTTTACCTCCCCAAGATTTAATCTGCCAGGTTTCAGCCCACAGTGAATTCTCAAAGCTGGATTAGGATCCCCCAAGTAAGGGTGTTCAAAATAGAAATGCTGAGAGAGCCATTTCAGCCAAAGAAGGAATTTCAGCTATGGGGGAGGATGGAAATTTTCTGAGCACAAGGTTTTCCCCTCTCAGGCTTGGGAATGACATTTTAAAAGGTTTCTCCTATTTGTTCTATTCATGCTTCCTCAAGAGTCAGATTTTGCAACAACAACAACAACAAAATAATCTTTAGGGAACACAATTTTGTTCCAAATAACAGACAGGGTAATAATTTTAGCTAACATTTATTGAGTGCCTTCTGCTCAGCACTATTCTTTCTCCACAAGGGAAGTAATATTATATCACCATTTAATAAAAATATAAACTGAGGGCAGAGAGGTTATTAATGTAACTAAAAACATTTGACTGTATGTGTGTAACTATGGATATGTATATGTGTGTGTATGTGTGTATATACAGGCATATAGTCTTACTAAGGTATAGTTGATGACCCATAAACTACACAAATTAAAGTATACAACTTGGTGAGTGCGGACATATCTTTTTGCCCAAGAAAGAATACCACAGTCAAGATAATATATCCACCACCCCTGAATGTTTCCTTGCACCTCTGTGTAATCCAGCTCTTTCTTTTTGTTCATTCTGAGGCAACCACCAATCTGTTTTCCACTCTTTGGATTAGTTTGTATTTTTTTAAGAATTTCATATAAAAGGAATTATACAGTATACAATCTCAGCAGTGGGAGTGATACTACTGGATTTATAGTTCAGATGTTTCACACGAGTGTATTTCTATGTCATGTATAACATCTTCACTTCACTACATGGAGTTGTGAGTGGTCCCCTATAGAGAGGCTGACATTACCGTTTCCCCTACTCAAGGCAGCCCATTTGTGAATGGACAGTCATAACTGCTTAAGAGGCCTTCCTCACTTTGTGCAAGTTCTGCAATCTTAAGACATTCACCTGTTAATCCAAGCTTTGTAGCCCAAATGAATTCTACCTGCCTGGCCACCAGGCATATGAAGACACTCTCAGATACTGCCCTAATCTCCCCTCCCTACCCAGAATTATGGGTGAAAACTAAGGGAACTGAAATATTTCCCTCTCTTTTCATTACAAGAGCTATATGCCTCTTACCATCTCATTCTTCATTTTAAATAGCTCCATTTTTTCAGTATTCTTTTTAAATGGTTAGCCCAAAACTAAATACAATTCTCCAAGAAAGGTCCCACAAGAAGTAGAGTGGGAAACTCAACTACCATGTTCTTTAGGCATCCCTAAGCCTGTTCTCCTTCCTCAGCAGTCAAAGTGAACTATATACCATTCTTGCGTTTTAAAGAAGGGGCCTAATCAATCAGGAGACTCCCATATATTCCCCAATAGAAATGAGGATGTGTAACAGGCATCACATGGGAACACTGGAGAACACTGACCTCTGTGTTCATAAATGAGCTTTAATGGTGCATTTTTGAGTTAGGAATAATAACAGGAGCACACCATATACTGTCTCATCATCAGTAATTTCCTTTTTACTTATTCAAGTTTGTTTTGGTTTGGATAAAAACTAAAAAACCTTTCAAGTTGATTTTTCTTCTGTCAAAGAGTCACGTTATATTTGATTATTATAAAACTAATTTTGAAAAATTGAAAATTTTTTACATTAATGTTTTTAATTATACCCTTTTTGATTGACTAATAACCACAATAACGAAAAGGTTTTCAATTCATGCAACAAGGACTTATAAATGATAAACAAAATGTAAGCATATTCTGGGATACACACTTTTGCCAGATACAATGTGTTATTTTTTTTCTTTTCTCTAATTTCACTAAATACCAAAAGTCTCAGATATGTAAGGCATCTATTAATTACATTTCAAGAGTAGGCATCTATTAATTACATTTCAAGAGTAAAGCAATGGTCATTATTATATTTCACAAAATTATCATATTCTCTTGAAGGAAGTCAGAGATTACCATGGGGGCACTGAAGCAAGGTTGAATAAAATAGACTGGTTTTCAAAAAGGGAATACAAAATATGATGCCATTCTCAATTTTATCCTCCTGGCTCTATTGATTTATATTTTTGGTAGATAATAAAAATAATCTTTACAAAGCAATTTCATGGACTATAGCTCTAAATAGAGCCGCTATCTTTTCATTTTGGCATGTACTATACTTTATAACTAGGTATTAATTGTGTGTTTTTGTTATATATTGAATGTTTGTGCCCCACTCCCAATTCATATGTTGAAGTCCAGACTGTATTTGGATTTAGGACCTCTAAAAAGCAATTAAGGTTAAATGATGTCTTAAGGGTGGGGCCCTGGTCCACAGGATTACTGTTCTCATAAGAAGAGAGATCAAAGAGTGTTCTTTTCCTCTTGTTTTCCCTCTTCCTTTCCCCCAGCCCTGCCACTGTGTGTGTTTGTGTGCACACACGCATGCACTGAGGAGAGACCATGTGAGGGCATGAGAAGGCAGCTGTTTGCAAGCTAGAAAAAAGTTCTGACCAGAAACTTAAGCACATGGAACCTTGCTTTCAGACTTCTAGTCTGCAGAATTATGAGAAAAAAACACATCTCTGGTTTAAGATCCCCAGTCTGTGGTCTTCTGTTATGGCACTAAAACAACTTGTTAAGTGGCTATCTCTCCCCAAGGAGACTATAGACAGTCCTGTGGGGGCAGCTACCACCTTCATTTGGTTCACAACTGTAATCCCAAGTACTCAACACAGGGATTCCAGACAAGAGGTACTCAATAAGTATTTATGAAAATTATGTAATTTTTAACTAGATTCTTTTCAAAGGAATTTTGGAAAATCTTTTTATATGCTTTTCATTCAGAATATTTGCTATTGGGACTCTCTATAAATGGTTCTAAGACAAACTCTGATATGTATGTGGGAGGGTATGGTCCCACACATCAACAAGCAACTCTTTGGAAACCAACTTAGTGTCCTACAATTCAACTCAAGTCTATCCACCTGGAGAGAGAGTCAGAGTCCACAGGTTAAGGACTAAGTCCTACAGATGCTAATCAAAAGCCCAGGTTGTTATGCATACTTATGACTGACTGCTTTAATCAAAGGTTCTCAGAAACACCCCCTATATTGGAGTAATTTGCTAGAGCAACTCATAGAACTCAGGAAACTAGTTCACTCACAAGATTACTGATTTATTACAAAAGGATACAACTCAAGAAGAAACAGAAGATAAGCCTAGGGCAAGGCACAGAGCTTACACGTCCTCCTCAGGTGTGCCACTCTCTCTGTACCTCCATGTATTCACCAAAAGCTTTTGAAACTCCAACCTTTTAGGGTTTTGTAGAGGATTAATCATATAAGCAAGATTAATTAAATCAGTGACCACTCGCAATCTCTAGCCCTTCTTCCCCTCTCAGAGGTGGGAGGTGGGAGCTGGTACTGATAGTTCTAATCTTCTAATCACAAGGAGGTTCACAACTAGCTCCATCCTTAGGTTATCTAATGGCTAAAAGTCACCTTGTTGACATAACAAAAGACACCTCTATCACTCATCACAGGAAATTCTAAAAGTTTTAAGAGCTGTGAGCCTGGAACAATATTTGAACAAAGACCAAATATATATTTCTTATAAATAACAATATCACACTCCGAAAGTCCATATCTATAGAAAACATAATTTCAAAAGGCGTGAGTGATAATCCAGGTTAATTCATCCCTCTTTAAATCTTAAATTCTAATTAAACTTCTGGTACCAATAGAAAAGACAGAGACTTCTTCTTGCTGGAGTCCACAGGGATGTCTTGAACAGGCCATTCTACTTCTGTAAATCCAGGAGACAGAATTAGAAAAGCATTGGCAGCTGCTCAGGCCTCCCCACTTCCTCTGCCTGGGGAGTGTCCTCAAACCCACGCTTTGCCCAGACTCTGCTCTATCTTACACAGGCTACACTTCTCAGGCCTCAACTCCCAGACAACCCTCCCCCTTTACCACAGACCAGAAGCATGTCTTTGGAAAATATGACCTCATCCCAGGGTAACTTGGGTTCATTTATAGCAAAGAGGACTGAAGGAGCTGCTGCCAACCTTCTGACAAGGAGGAGGGGTAAGAGGAAAACTGGAACAGAAAGAAGTGGAATTCAACACTACCTATAAATCAATTTTGAAAAGCTTGGAAGGTTTGACTTTAAATATCTTATCTTGCTTCCTTTTACATAGTGATGGGTACTCAGAGTGTGATCCTCAGACCAGAAGCAAAAGGATCACTTGGGAGCTTGTTAGAAATGCTAATCTCAGACTCTACCCCAGACCTCCAGAATTGAAGCCACCTTTTAATAAAATCACCTTGGTTATTTATATGCACATTAAAGTTTGAGAAGTACTGGCTTTCATGGTTAGGAATAAGAGCTAGAAATGTTAAATTCTGAGAGAAATACCTGAAACCAGCCAGTTCTGATCCCTAGTCAGAATGAACTCTGCTCCTCTCACAGCTCTCTCTTGAGTCCTCCCTTCCATCAGGACTATTCTCTTCCCTTGGCCCTTGGGAACAAACAGAATCTTGCATCTCTCCTCCATCTAAAGCAAGCACTTGGTCCTTTGGGAGTTTATTAATGGATATCTATCTAGGTGACTGATGTGGATGCTGAGAACAAAGAAAGAAGTTGCCACACCTGACCTCACAGAATCTTTCTGTAGGAGATAAAATTCAAACGAATATGCTGTGGGGTGGTATGGTGTCACGCCTTTGTTTTAGGCAGAATTTTAAATTCATTTACTTTTCAGTTAAAAAAAAAAAAGCCAATAAAGAGCATCTTTCCACAGACACATGGGAATAAAGGAAAAGATGAAAGAATAGGAAAAGTATCTACAGGTATAAACCTGTTTTCAGAGTATATGGAAGATGGGGAGGGTTACCATTTAGGGGCTTCTCTCCCTCTTCCCCAATCTTTCTCAGTCACTCCCAGAACTAATGCATAGTTGACCTTCAACCTGATATAGTCATAAATTAGAAAAGAATTTGGGATCTGACTTTGGAAGGTGTGGCAGCAGACAGAGATGCATTTGGAACAGACCAAAAGCACCAAGAAAGTCCCTCCCCTCATCTTACTCCCCTCAAAAAGAGCACAAGATAGAACATGAAAATTCCCAAGTTTACCTCAATAGTTCCAGACAATATAATTAGGAGAGTGTATATTCTTCTACACATACCTTTAAGAGGCCAACACAGTGTCCTGTGCATAGATTTTAGTCCAGGTCTGATGATTGGCTTGTTGAAGACCTACCCCTTTTTCCGCTGAGATGGTGATAAAATATACTCTCTTGTGTACAAGTAGCATCTATTTAATTCTTACAGATCAATTTTTTTAACCTCACAGTAAAGCTAAAGGGTACTGACCACACTCCAAGAGGTAAAAGCATGCCCTAAACAAAAGCAAAAACTGCTGAGATCCATGGGAACTGCAACAGACACACTCTTGGAGTTTAAAAAAAACGGGTCAAAGTTCTGAAATTTAATGGAGAATAATGATCTCAGGAATGCAAGAAACAACTCGGTAACAGAGTGGGAGTGAAAGGAAGAAGCGGGATGACCAGGAATAGAAACGGTGACATGTTTATATCAACTTAAAAGAGCATAAGAGACTTAATTCCCTTGACAAGTTCAACAACTTGCTGGAAGCTGGGGGGAGAAGGGCCCACTGCTTTGCTGATGCAAATGGCAAGCTATAGGGAAAATGTAAAAAGGTCAGCAAAATTCAACCTTCACTTGAGCTAATGCTGTTGTTTTAACCCTGTACAAAGGGTCACAGTGTTCTATCCTGATAATAAAAGGATGTTGGGAAAAGACCAGAGAATGCCATACAAAGGAAACTCACCAAACAAAGGCCAGATTTCATTCCGGGAGAAATCAACTGGCTTTTGTTTGAAGAATCTTTGTAGTGACATACTGTGGCTGCCTTCTTCCCCTGCTCTCCTATTAACTTAATAAATTGGGAAAGGAGACTATTCTTATTAACTACCAACAAGACATCCAATTGTGGAAATTCTGCTTTGATAACCACCTTTCCGGATTTTCTCCTGGTACCCAGGACTTCCTTGGAACAAAGCCTGGGCCAGAGAGGAAGCCAATCCAGACAGGCAGCACCTGCCTCTTGGAAGCTGGTAACGGTGCAGTGGTTTCTGACTGTTTCTGTAGCCCTATGGGTATGTCTCTGTTATCCCCAGCTTGAACCACAATAGCATAATTGGCTCTCTACATGCCTGCCTTTCCCACTGACTGTGGGTCCCTTGAGTGACAGGTCTGTGTACCCTATACTTTTAAAAAGCTAGTGCAATAGTAAGTGCTCAGTATGAATTTGGTAAATGTATTATGGAGAGACAGTCTCCATGAGAAAGGGACTCCCAGAACAATTGCTCCAGGAAGCATCAAAAGCACTTAACTGTTACCCAACATTGGAGAATGATAAATTGGAAAGGTCATCTTAAAAGAAGCAAAATCCAAGATAATGAGAAAGCTGTGAATTTCCAGAATTGGAAAAAGTGACTCTTCCCATTCATCATTACATCCTTACTTCACTGCTCTACTCCACCTCTGGGACCAATCCCTTCCACTGTGTGTGTCTGCCATCCACACTCTCCAACAGCTTCCGCCACTTATTTCCACCAACACTGGCCTCCTTGTTCTAGTAACTCCTTAAGATGAGAAAGAAAAACTAAATGCCAACTAAGGAACCAGGACAAATATATTCTTGAACTTTCTTTAGTATCTTTGCAATAATCCTAACCATGCTTTCTTCATAGCATACTCTTGTTCACAAGTCTAACTGCTTGTTTTTCACACTGTGGAATGAGGGTTTCTGCTCATAATCTGAGATCGTGTAAAACCAAGGAGTACCATCATGATTTCTAAGTAAGTTATACTGAGAAACCCTAACAGGTATGGTTTCATTAAAAAAAAAAAAATAAAAATGCTAGGTATGACAGGTTAGTGAAAAAGAAATTCGAAGGAATTTTGGACTGCTGAGAAATTAAGCCTCTGGCCAAAATCAAGAATTTTCTTGAAAAAACTGACTTTACATAAATAAGTCACTTAAGAACATTATGAACATTTTGATGACAACATTTTGTTTAATTCTATTCCAATGCCTGAGAACTACTGGGGGTTTTGCAACAAATAGATGGAATTATTTGTCCTTAAACTTCCCTTTGGAAGCATCAAATTTTCTGAAATTCACTGGTTTGGAACTCTTAAATTGCCTGAAAGTTAAGAGAAGGAAATAGCCATTAGAAAAATATAATATTGACCACTACTAATGAATTATATGGTTAAATCTTAATCTAGGGTATTTATTTTAAAATTAGGTTTACAATTTCTAAGGAAGTTCATTATCTAACTTATAACATAGCAGCAGCCCAAGCTTCCAAGTTTCTGGAAGTTGTAAGTAAACACAAAATCTATTCAAGTTCACATATTAATTTTTGTGAGAATTAGAGGGACCACAAATGTCAAATCAAACTTAGAAAAATTTTCTAAATACTCTAAACAGTCAGTGACTCATGAAAGAATTTTTCTCTCACTAACTCTAATTTCAACTGGCATTTTTAAAATAGTTGTCCATGCTTTTAGTCAAGTCATCCCTTCTCTTTTTTTTTAAGTAACTGGATGTGAATAATATTCTGTATCTTAGTCACAATAACCTAATTTAAACTATGATCTCTACTTCCTGAACTAAAATATATCCCCAAAGGTCAAAGCAGAGATTTCACATCGAACCATAAATTGGCACTATTTTGTTCCACTATCTTACAGATGGGTGAATGTAACTATAAAAACTTCAGAGAAATGAGTGGATTGCACACCAAAATCCATCTATTAACATGTTAGAAATTAGGGAAGAGGAATATAAAAATGGTAGGGATGATCACCCTAATGGAACACTAGAGGCCTGCTTTATTTTTGACTCAGGGCTCTTAGCACAACCAATGTCATTGTTTCTGACTATGGGGTATTTATTTATAAAGTGAGATTGAGCTGGAATCAAAAACAAAGCTAAAACATCTTCCCCTGCTCTTTTCTTCTTACTGCCCTTCCACCCCCACCCCAATTGCCTAAGTATCCCTACTCTGGTTTCTCTCCCCTAGGCCTCAGGATAACATTCACATAGAATGCCAGTTTTGGGAACTGTTATGTACTAATCTCAACTAGGGAGAACTGATGTCCCATAAGAATACACATTCCTTTGAAAGTTTGATGCTAGGAACTTATGGTTAGATTTTTTTTTTTTTTTTTTAGTGTAATAGGGTCTATGTTTTCAACAACAAAAATATCCTGGCGATAAGGTGGATGTGAGGACACCGTATCACAGAAAAGTCAGAAATTACGAAGACTAGCAGCAAGATGATGGGAATAAATGTGGGTTTAACCACAAAAATCAGAGAAAAAAACAGGTTACCTAGCTTGTGTATGCCAAACCCTCCTTCTATACTGCTGCAAAAGCTGAACAATACTAAGCCTTGTAGAGTTTAATTCCATAAATGTCCTGTAGACCAGTAGTCCCCAACTTTTTGGCACCAGGGATCCATGCTCCTAAAAGAATCTAATGCTTGATCTGAGGTGGAGCTGAGGAGGTGATGCTAGCTCTGGGGAGCAGCTGCAAATACAGATGAAGATTCTCTCACTTGCCTGTGGCTCACCTCCTGCTGTGCAGGCTGGTTCCTAACAGGCCACAGGCAGGTACTGGTCCATGGCCCCAGCATTGGGGATCCCTGTTGTAAACCATTTCTTATTCTCCATTCCCCTGCCAGTGCTCTGCTTCAGGCTCCCAGTACATCTTAGTCTTCCCTCCTTCCTACTCATTAGGCAGTTGTGTGCCAGTTATCATGTATTCTTCTTCTAGGTCTTTAAGGGTTATTCATACCTCCAGGAGAAACACAATAGGATGGAAAGGAAAAGACAAGTGTTAGGAATATTATCTCTTTGTTCTCAAATCCTTCCCTATTACCTCCAACCGTAATCTTTCCCAGTGAATCTCATAGCTCTTGGCACTTCCTGATTCTGTTCATATGTATATGACACATCTCAGATCCCCTTCCTGCCACAATCCTGGATACTCTAGCCCAGTCTCAAAGTACCTTGCATAACATAGGCCCATTTAATAAATTCAAACTGAATAAATGAATAAAATAATGTCTCATTCTCAAGCACTAGCTCTAATAACTGAAAGCACTTGGGCCATACATAACACGTTGCTCTATCATTGAATGTAGAATGTCTATGTCATGGGCTTAATAGGTTTCCAATAAACACTTATCGATTAATAATAACCCTGGTACTATTATCATATCTGAGCACTGTATTTTAAAAGGAACTAGACTGTGTTGAAATCCCAACTCTTCTTACTATGTGACCTTGGGCAAATTACTTAACCTCTCTGTGCCTACAGTTTTATCATCTGTAAAATGAGCCTAATATTTTGCTTCAAAGTAAGTGCTTTCTTCCCCCATCGATGCAAATACCTCTTATATCTGCAACCCAACCCTCCATCCCAACCATCCCTGAGGTAATGAACTGATAAGAAGAGAACACCAGAGTGGGATAAGGAGCAAAAATGAGTGTGGAGGCAGGCAGTAATTGGAAGCCAAGTACAAATCCTACTGGACAATTTTGTTTAGGTTTAGTTCCAAGTTTTCATTACCAAGATCTTTACTTATTTTAAGAAGTTACGTCAAGCTATTCTATTAAGACACTATGTTGGGCCCCGCCCCAAATTCCCCAATAAATGGCTCCTGAGATATTTTACTTTAAAGTTAAGAGTTCCACCTTTACAAATGGATTCATAATCTATGAAAAAAGTACCATGAGTAGAATACAGCCACTGATAGAAGACAGGCTGCTTCTAGTCAGTGATGGACAGTCTGCAGATAGCATGAGCTATATATTACAGAAAGATAAACAGTAATTCTGACATGAAGAGGCTCAGAATTAATCATTTCCATATATAAGCACAGATTTCTACTTCCCAAGATGCCAAAGGCAAAAACAAATATTCTTGGAAAAAGCCATTTTTCTAAACTCTTGCTCTGGTCAATGCATTTGGTTAATATATTAAGGACACACTGCAATACTAGTGGTTCTCTTTAAAATAGAACAATCAGATCAGACACTGCTTGGTAAAAAAAAAAAAAAGTCATTTTGAAAAGTCATATCTATCTATAGTTGCTTCCAGACTTCCCTTTCACATTTTTAACTTTGAAAGGCTATTTGCATATTTACTGTTCTAGTAAATATTAGGTATGTGTTTCATCAGAGATTCAAACAATACTCCTCAGAGCTTTCACCCTTGATGTTCAGGGACACATAAATGTATCCAAGTTTCCTCCCACCCGTTGTCATGGTTGTTGGTATTATAGTTAATAATATTCATGCTACAAGTGAAGCCTGTGTGGTGACCAACAGACACCCTCTGAGTTGCCTCTGGAACTCAAGCTGCCACCCAGGATCTGCAGGGAAAGGACTGGGAAGGAGAGACAGAGACCTTAAAGGGAGAAGCTAACTTCTTAACTATTTTCTACAGTGAAGGAAATTGAGGAGCCTCTATTCCCTTTTTGTCATGAGCTAGATTTGAGGCTGTTTATGTTGAACTAAATATCTATTTCAACAGTTAAATTTAAATCAACCCTAAATAAAAATTAAACTTATTTTAGAATGAACATTTCCAATAACAAAATTCCAGAATAGACTTAAGTAGTTTTGTTTTTGGTCCTCTCTGAGGAGTGAGTGAGTCAAGAGACAGAGCAATGATAAAGAGGCAAGTGAACTGCATCAGGAGATGAATATTGAAAAGGTGGGACTGACAAGTTCAAGCTGGGGGGGGGACTTTTGTAACTTGCTATAAATATAATTAACATCTCATATACATTTCCAGTCTTTGTGCATTCATATATGTATTAATTTATTTAACCTACATTTACTGAGACTCAGGATATGCTAGGCACTCTGGTAGGTACCGGGCATAGGTGCAGAGCAAAAACTGGAACAGCCCCAAGTTTCATTGAGGTGATCATCTAAATATATGTAGTATTTACAAAAACAAAGATGCCCACATTTTTATAAGATAAAATTTGAATCATTCTGTATAGTTTTGAAAATTCTTCCTAAATTAACATGGTGTCTGAGCATTTTCCTGGCAGGAGAAAGTAACGGGATGACCCATCAGAGGATACAAGGTAAGCTTTTCTGATTTGGCCAGCCAGCCCTCAGATACAGAACAAAGGTTTCAGATACAGGCTCATTAGGCACAAACAGGAGACTGGGCTGTTCAGCAAATTCTGCCTTCAAGGTCAAGCCTGTTTTTGCATAGGCAATCTTACTCTTGGTTTCCAGTAGGTTGACTCCCTGGAATTGGAGGACTCCCTGCCTAAAAGCCCCTTGTGACAGAATACAAGATGTCCAGGGTATCCAGGAAAGCATGGCCCCCAGTGAGGAATCAAGTAGCTCCCAGGATCAGTTCAGGCAACATAAGTATTTACAAGACTATTTGGTTGTTCACTAAGCCTGACTTCCCTTTCATTCTTGGCACAAAACTAGAGCATTTTCTAGCCCATTTGTATTAACTCAGGGGCCAAGACTGAGTTAGACAATGGAATATAGATGCAGGTGATATATGCTATTTCTAGGCTTGGCCCATAAAAATCTCTCATGTAATCCTGCATTCTCTCCCCTTGTCTACCAACTGGCCGACCAATGTCAATACCCAGAATGCCCTTGGATGCCATTTGTTGAAACTGGCAGAGGAGTAGTACTCTCCACCATAACTTAGACTTTATGCGAGAAATGAACTTTAAGTGGTTTAAGCCATTGAGATTTAGGAGCTTCTCTTTTATAGCAATCTATAATCAATAAAAACATAGTCTTTTTTTTTTTTTAATCTGTTCCTATGGAATTCTAACTTAAGGCTCTCTCTCTCTCTAGGTCAACCTTGGTCGACACAGGATTCAAAAAGAAACTAACTTTGGTATATTTTACCATTTCCTTAATTTTATATAAAATGTCCCATCAATATTTGGTCATCATATCTGCCTTTGTCACCAGGATATGAGAAAGCCTTTCTGGGCTCCTGCATAGTTTCCTATCTATTCTCCCATTAATTTGTCTTTCTATAATCTACTGTCTATACAATTTTATAAAACAAATCTGATAACGAACTTTCCCTGCTTAAAATTATTTAAGGCCTTACCACCTATAATACAAATTTCTTAATGTGCCATTCAAGCTTATGCACAGTCTGGCTCCAACTTAAATCTCCAACTTTGAAAGTCAGAGCTCCTTATAAAAATCCAGAAAGCACCCTTGCCCCCTGCTTTTGCTCATGATGTTACTCTCAACTAGAATGTTTTCTGACTGCCTTCATCTCTTACCTTTCAAGAGCCAATTCACATGTCATTTTATGGGTAAAGCTTTCTCTGACGGTCATTGACTAAATAGTAATTCTCTCTACTTTACTCACAAGTAGTTTATCTTTACATTTAAC
Source organism: Cynopterus sphinx (assembly GCA_030015415.1). NCBI lineage: Eukaryota > Metazoa > Chordata > Mammalia > Chiroptera > Pteropodidae > Cynopterus > Cynopterus sphinx. The sequence continues at coordinate 45,521,111 of CM057380.1, forward strand.
TATAATTTGTATATTTTTATAGATGTCTTACTATTAGATTCTTAGCTTTTCGTAGACATGATTTGAGTCAACTCCAACTTTTTACCCAGGACAATGCCTGGCATATGCATTCAAGAACTATCTACTGAATAAAAAGTAGATGTAGAGTTGGGGAAAGGAAGAGAAGGAGGAGAGGAATATAAATTACTGTGAAATCCTCTTCTAGGATCTACACTCTAGGACCTGGAGCTCCATGTTTCTTTCAAAGAGGCAAAGAGACAAATTTTTAGTGTTCTTTCTACCATTCATTTCCCTAAGGTTTTTCTTTTGGAGAAGTTGTGATACTCTGTTACTCTATGGTATGTAAAATTAATTTACATATGATGATGACACATTTACTTCCTAAGCATCTTACTTGTGATTCCACCCTTAGTTTCTGATAAAAAGGTTTTTTAAAATTATTTACAAAAGCTAAGATAAATTGATAAATCACTTATTAAAATCCTTCCTTAGATCTTTAAAAAGAATACATTGTCACCAAATATTTTTGAAGGACATTAAGATGAAAATTAACCTGGTTGAATTTCAACAAACAAAACTAAAAGCAACAGCTAAATAGCAAGAACTGGAAAGAGAGTCAGGAAGTTAAACTTAACCCATCCTCTGAAATATTACAGGACTCTAGATATCTCAATCCCATTGGTCACTCTCTAGGTTCCCTGGTGGTGGAAGATAGTAGTGGAAGTTATCCCCCTCTCTTTTACTTTCACAAAAGTTGATGAGTCTTAAAAATACCAGATTTAATAAATTGGATTCACTCTAAATCCTAAAAGATGTCAAAACTGAAAATGTTCCTATTTTTCAACATTTGTAAGGCTCTGGCAAAGACACATACAATAACACAACATTGAAGATTCATTTTATGTGTAAAACTGCTGCTTGTTCAACTTAGCAATATAGTATTCCTACAGGAGGATACAGGTATAGACAGTGAAGTTTTATAAAAGCCAATAGCAATTTCCTGTGTTAGATGGCTTCTCATTTAAAAGGGTTACATATTTTGCCCAGTGGAAAGACTGATATTCACAGACCTACATAATACATATTGCTTCCTCAACAACAATTTTCAGGTCTCCTACATACTGATGTTTTGTATCCCAAAAGTTGAAAATAAAGTATACTTTCTAAGACCTTTACAAAAAAAGTTGCATATGAGAGAGAGAGAGAGAACAACCAGATTGAATCTTCTATTGTGACTCTCTAAACTCTTGCTATATATACCATTCCATGCCCATTGCTTTCCTGAGAAACCATGGAGAAAATATTTCATATCAATGAGGTCAGTATTTTCATAGGTGGCACTTTAATTACTTTCAACAAAAAGTCTTTTCTCTGGTATATTTATCCAAGAAAGCCTCACCCACTAGTGCCTTCCACATAGTAGCAGCTCAATAAATATTTGGGGAATTAAGGAATGAATGTTGGCTTCTACATGGTTTGACCTTAGAGTACTTTTTGGAGAAAGTATACCAAGTAGTACAAGAAAGTCTTTGGTGACACACTCTTGGTTTCTCTTCTGGGACATTGCTAAGACTTTCATTCCTAATAAAAGGAAATTGCTACCTTCAATACTGGGGCCGAGTTAGCTCACCAATCTCACTGAGTTAACATCCTTTGACTTTTCAAAGAGTTCATAGCTAGAAAAAAATTGAAGGATTGTAATCTCTAAAAAATTTTTCCTAGTTTCAAAGTAGATATTACATATTGATAGGGCATTTTAAGCTCCTTCCATAAGTAAATTTCCTCTTCATGAACCTTAAGCACCAACCAAACAGAAGTCTTTTATAAAATCTACAACATTTTCACCTTTCCTCTTTTCCCAGGCCAACTCACAATCTTTATCTTTGTTTGTTAAAATTATCCCTATCACCTCAACCACTGAAATGTCCATGTACATCAACATTCAAAGGTCCAGTAGGAGAATAAAAACCAACAAAGATGATAGAAAACAGAAAAAAAAAAAAACTACAAGGAAATCTAGCAAGAGTGAGAAAAAAGGAAGCCTAGAGCATGGAGTTTCCCAGGATGCCATGTCAGAAGAAAATACTGCTGAGAGATCAAGAAATCTGAAGGCAGAGAACTGATTAGTGGCCCTAGCAAGAGGTAGATCACTGGGACATTATGTGTTATTTCAGTGGGTGGTATAAATAGAAATAAACTAGCATAAGTGGTCAAGAAGCCAGGGGAAGAGGAGGTAGTGACAGGTAATACAAACACATTTTTAAAGCTGTGGTAATGGAGAAAAAGGTTTAAGATGGGTGCAGTAAGGTAGGTTTGTGAGCTGTTGGCAATCATCCAGTAGCTATAGAGAAACTGATGATTCAGGAGTAATAAAAAAAATAATAATTGCCAGCATAACTCTTTTGGAAGTCTAGAAAAAACAGGCTAGATTCAGGGTACTGGTAAAAATCTGATCACATGTTGACCTTATGTAGAGATTATTTTCTTATTATTGTTGTTTATTATTATTATTATTATTATTATTATTATTATTATTACTATCATTATCATTGGCATAGGAGGGAAAGGAGCAGTGCCTATCTACAGAACTAGCAGGTTGGTGGAATTTGTGGCAAGGTGATGAAATTGTTCTCATTTTATTGACATGGATCTCATTTTCTTAGTTGTGGTACATTAAAAGATGCAGAAGAGGTTCTACATCTGGTTCAACTTGTCTTGCATTTGGAGTAACTGAGCTCTAGGAATGTGAAATATGTTCCTGAAGGTACAAAAACTATGTCCTCTGAAACAGTATCTCGGGACTTCTCTTTGTCATTCTGCCTCCCTTATTCTTTTCCAGCAAAATTAAGAGCTGTAATCAAGGGCACGCCATCCAAGGAGGAAGTGCCCAGAGTTAGAGCAAGGAGGCCAGGACAATAAATCTTGACTGACTATATAGCTATTTTCCCTTCTAATATTAAACACCCTTATTTCTAGCAAGGCATATTAACAGCTAGTCTTCTCAAAAAATTATCTTTAGTAAAAACACATTGTCTGCATGAAGCAGGAATTTCCATTACTTCAAACTTGCCTCAAAATTCCCACCTCTTGCTGCAGCTTCATGTTTCTTGCTTACGTGATGCCCTCACTTCATTAATGCCTGTTAATTAAGTCCAAAATGTTTGTCTTTAAGCTAACTAGAGCTGAACATCATAAGGTCTTTTTAAATTATTTTTTAGAAATTAAATTACTTTTTAGAAAGTAAGATAATCTTGGCTCTAATTTTGGATTCTAGAGCATTTTCCACTAGCTTCTAAGAGATCCATCAAATCTGAAGTATCCAGTTTCCTCCATACATAGCAACATGTTTCAGGATGACACGTTCATACTAAAATTATGAACTAAGCAAAATCTCATGAGACTGGCTTTAGTTATCATGATTTGTTTTAGGCATTTAGGCAGTATCTAAGTAGATGATAAAATAAGCATCCTTTAAAGGGCTTACATTAATTTCAAATTATCCTATTACAAATCACAATAATAGGCTTTAAGTATCAGTCCCTAAAAGAATACTGTCACCTGGAATAAACATTAAACTAAAAATATTCAATAAATTCTTTCTTAGTAAATTGGTTAAATCTGCTTACAGTTCTAGGGACACGTAAATTCGGTCTACTTTTATAATTCTTAACTAAGCCTTCATTATATAGCCCATGAGCAAGTACTGGTTGGCAGCTACAATAAATTTTTAATAAAAAAGCTTTTAAAAGGATAATTTTATTTATTTCAAATGATTCCAGTGAGAATTTTAAAAGTCCTATTGTGCTAATATACTACTTCCCATTCCAGGAAAGATCATAGTCACCATCTTCTTGTATCACTCATGGGTCTTTCTAGGCATATACATGTTGAAATCAAAAGGAAAAGTGCAAATAGAGTCGTATGAGAGTGATGAAAAATAATTTATTTCTCTAGTATTTTGAATTTATTTCAAATTAGTTCTAGATAAATTTCTGATCTCAGGTCTGAGTTTGAATGATAAACAATTCAAGAAACAAAAATGAACCAGGGAAAATATGTGCAGGATTAATATCCTTAGCCATAAAGTAAAACATATGTAGCAATGAGAAAAACAATACCTCAGTAAAATGGACAAAAGTTGTGAAAAAATATCAATAAACTTAAAAGATTGTTCATATTGATAATCAATATGATGAATGATTTTGTCCATTGAATTGTCATAGTTGGCAGTGTTTCTATAAAACAGATTTTCAGCCACTGATATTTAGAGTATTAGGTACTCCTGACTTTTTAAATGATGATTTGGCAATATATAGATGTCTTAAAGTGTCATACTATTTGATCCAGAGAGAAATATACTTAAAGAAAATGGTGAAAATAAAATAATGAACACCAAGCAATATTAATGAGAATGAAAAACTGTACAAAGCTCATAAAACCACAGCAGGTATTTGTTAAATAGATTTTATATATTCAAATACAGGTGTACCTCAGAGATATTGTGTTTCATTCCAGACCACCACAAAAAAGATATTAATAAAGCAAGTCACAGAAATATTTTTGGTTTCCCAGTGATTAGAAAAGTTATGTCACTCCACATTGTTGTCTGTCAAAAGTGCAATAGCATTATGTCTAAGAAAATATACAAACCTAAATTTAAAAATATTTTATTGCTCAAAAATGCTAACCATCATTTGAACCTTTAGTGAGTTGCAATCTTTTTGCTGATGGGCAGGTCTTACCTTCAATTTGTGAAAAACATAGTACCTATAAAGCATAAAGTGAAGCACGACAAAATAAGGAATGCCTGTAATAGTTAACCAGTCATTTAAACATTTAAAAGGTATCATTTCATATTTTTAATTAACAAAAAATTACAGGACAATATGCACAATATGATTCAAATGCTATTTAAATATATGTGTGTATATAGTGTGTGTAAGATCTGAAAGTTTATATTAAAGTGTTTTGAATAGTTAGGTGTGGGTGATGATGTTGATTACTTAGATTTCTTATTTCTATTTTGCTTCTCTGTATATTGCAAATTATCTACAATGAACATGGATTATTCCAGAAAAAGTATGAATTATTCCAGGAAAAGTAAATATTCTTAAACTACTATTGTAACAGTCACATATCAGAGTTACCATCTTCCTGCACTATTTTTAAACTACATATATATATCACTCTGAAAATAGCAAAAATAAAATCACATGATATATAGAGAAATAACGTAAACAGTATAACTTGTAATCAACTCTGTGAAAATGTTGATTAGCATATTTGTCACCAGTGAACAGAAAGACCTAATTTTGAGTTGTGGATAGATTGCGGGTGACTGTAAACAGTCTTTGTTAAACAAATGCACACTGTTACTTATAAACTATGCACTTTTATGTGTGTATATTTTATCTCAGTCAAAAAGATTAAAAATAACTCCAGCATTGACCCCTGGCTTTCTTATTAAAGACTTGATGCAGAGCTAAAAGGAAACCTGAGAGGTCATTAACTCCAACCTCTCACCTTGCTTCTTCAGTGCTACAGATAAGAAATGCCACAATGACTTAGATGTCATTCCACTGCTGGACAGCCCTGATAAAAACTTACTTCTCACAACAAACCATAAATCCACCTTTTTTCAACTTGTAGACCAGTCTGAGCTAATCAGCTACAGGTACGCTTGAACATAGATGAATCATAGAAATCATCAGTCCTGAGGCCTCGAATGCATTCTGTTATTTATCTTGGAAACTGTGATTGCCACGGCAGCTCTGGTGGGTATGATTGAAGGTCAATAACAGCAATGTGGCCAGAAATTGCAGTGTGGTCAATGAAAGTAGGACAAGTGCAAAAAGTAGGGCCAGAATTTTTAAAGCTCGGCTGATGGCAAACATTATTTTTTTCAAAGCCAGTGGTTCAGTGGTATATGGATGCCCAATAAATGTGAGCTGAAAGCAGAGACACTTGTAATAATGTGAACAGACAATTCAAGTGCAACCAAAAAGTTTTGCTCTTTTTGAACTAAGGCCATACCACAATGAACTACAAATAAGACTGGTGAATCATGTCTGAAGCTGTGTGGGCATTGCCTAAATTTTAAAAATATAAACAAAACTTACAAACAATACTTTTGAGGGCAGTTCACTTTGTGGAAGGTCAACTATTGAGGCAGATCATACAGTAAATGATTTATTATTAGATTAAGAAATACTACTGTAAAAACAAAAGACAGGACACTAGCCTACAAGTTAAGGCATGGGTTGTAATCTTGAGTCTTCATTTAAAAAAGCTATATTACTCTAACTAAATTATGCTATTTTTTACCATTTCAGTTTATTCTTTGGTAAAGTATATCTTGGCCACTTAATAATCTCACGTATTCCAATGAGTCTGATTCTATAATCTCACACTAAAGGTTACTCTAACAACAGAGACCTCCTAACTTTTCAAAATACCATGTAATTCTCACATTTACAAAAGCTGTATGTGTATAAATATTATCGAACCACTTCATCACAGCCACAGGCGAATGATAAAAAGAGAGGGAGGGTGTGTGCACAAGTGAAGACAAGCCTGCTGCCTCCTTCACCAATATCCCTTTTGACTATCAATCATTTGTTGCTTTTCTTCTATCTCACTTTCTTATGCATCTTCTTAGCCCCTTTAATACATGTTAAAAATAAAATTTAGAAAGGAAATATCTGAAAGTACAATGGAGAAAGAAATATAGAGAAAGCCAAACCCTTGGACAACTAGAACATCTCTGCCTATGATCACTTCTTTTTAAAACCTCTCCTCTTGGTTAGAGGTGATTTGTCCTCTAACTTTGCCCAGTGCTGTTGTCTACTTACCTTGTATGAGGACATCTGACAAACAGCACATCTTTCAGATAGTGTTCATCCAGTCCACTATCACTTATTAGTATGTAACGGGGGTGATGCTTTCATCAATACATAGGTAAAACAAGGAGGGACTCTCTTCTCAAGGAGCTCACAGACTAATAGTGAAAAGAAAACCAGAACATGGAACAAGTAACTGTCATACAAAATGGAAAAGAATAAATGTACCTAGAGGGGTACACAAAAACTTACAGTATTTCTGAGAAGGGAAAGCAATCTTCCAAACTGGAGGGGTCAGGAAAAGCTTCCTGAAAGATACAGTATAGGAAAAGGGCATAGAAAAATGGCTAGGATTGGACATGTGGAGGTGAAAGGGAGGGAAACCAAAGAAGATACAAGTACAAGAGTTCTGGTTGGTACCTGGGGGCACAGGAAAAACATTAATGGAAGATCACGCTGAAAGAAAGATAGGATGGGTCAGACTCTGAAAGCCTTCAATTCCAGGCGAAGGCAATCAGTCTTTATACTATTTAGGAATCATTATACAGCTTATATTAGAGGAACAATATGACTGAATCTGTACTTGGGAATGAGTTATATCGACTAACTTTCAGAGAAAATCCTCCAAAAACTTTAAACACAGCTTTGTCTTGTACTGCTCATGGTAACATAACCTGCTGTTCTGCAAAGTACTAGGTATGCATAGAGCAGATTTTATTTCACCTGTTCAGTTCATATTTCTTGGACAACTTTGGATTTGTTTCTTCCTGGGCTCAATCTTCACTGTCAACAGTAGTAGCTTCCAGCAATTTTAAGATCTTAAATATGTATATTATATTATACATAAAATATATATTATATACACACATATATGTACATACATTATACATACACACACATGCATTTATATGTTAAAACTGAAGCAGTTAAGGACCAGTGTCTCTAATTTTGAGATATTTATGTGCTTTAGCAAGAGCATACTGGATTTCAAGAGCCAAGTGCTCTCTCCTTTCCAGAATCTTGACAAGAAAGAGGATGTGTTTAACCATAAGCTATCAAAAGCCAGAACATTTCTTGAAGTAATTTTCTGACTCTAGGGAATGGAATGCTGAACAATTCTTAAATAAAATCAAGTGCTACCTTAAGCAAGCAAAGATGAGGCAGCTGTCATTACAGCCCCAGTGAAGTGAGAATGCTTGCTTTCCAATCCAAATATTCCCCCCACCATTTCAGTTTATCTTGTGACCCAAGTAGAATGAATATAAATCATTCCAACCTGGTGACACCAGTCTGTGGTCCTGGAATCAAATAAAGCTGGATATTTCATAAGGTTTTAGAACTCACAATTCTGGCCTCATTCACCTGAATGAAAGGAAGTCTGTAGAAAACATGACATGTGCAAGGCTGCACCCGCTTGCTTGGTGCCAGCAGAGGGGTCAATAACAAGGTCAACTGAGTATAATTAGGGACAAACTGTGCTGTCTTCTGCTGTAAACCATACAAAGAGTTTTGACTTTAACTCAATAATGATGATTCATTTATTGATAATTTTGACTATCTCAAAGAAACTTTGAAGGCAAGCAAGTTAAAATTCTCCTTGGGATTATTTACTATTTTTGAAGAAAGGGTTTCTCATTCTGAGTCATGGTTTAAAATACAGTACTATCTATCTTAGAATGGCACTAAAAATTTCTAAGCATCTCATCTCCACTGCTGAATCTTTAATTAGAAATTTGTACCTAAGAAAATAAAAATAAAAATAAGAAAAACAAAAGAGATAGGAAAACTTTCTTGACTGTTTTTAGCTCTGGTTGATTCTGACTCAGTCCCACTGGCATGCGTGATTCAACAGTGTCAAACACGAATTTCAGCCCAATGCCCTCCATCTGAAATGTTCTCATTCCTGAGTCTGACAGAAGAACTGGTCTCCTAGCAACACTGAACATTTTCTCTGCCTAGTCATCCATATCAATTGGTTCTTTTTCTTGGTTATCCTTTTCTCATTTTCTGTCCAGACAAACCAAAAACCTTCTGCATCATCAAAGGTGTCCGAGGTTTGGATTCAGATCTGGAAAATCAGTTGAAATTGAATTTTTTTCATGTTAGTGTAGGTCTCCCTCTTCCCTTTTCTCTCTTTTTTTCTGTCTCTCTCTCTCTCTCTCTCTCTCTCTCTCTCTCTCTCTCTCTCTCTCTCACACACACACACACACACACACACACACACACACACCAGCAAATGGAATCTGACCTGAGTGATAGTTATGCTGTCTAGTACAAAAAGCATGAACTGCCCCTCACCTAGTGCTGAACTTAGAAATTCCTCTTTGATTACCTCATCATGTCTAAAGGAGGATGATAAAAATCTACTTCACAGTGTTCTTGTGAGGCACAAAAGATTTAATAGATGATAAAGGGTTTTGAAATGAAAAAAGGATACAGCATATTAGTTATTACATTAACTGCATCAATTTTAACAAGAAGTAGAGAAAGTATTCTTTAGACACATATTTAGGGAGACACAATTGAGCAAGCCTATGAAAAGTAGTCATTATTTATTTAATATAAATCTCCTATCAAAATATGACTAATTCATCATTCAAGTTTCATCAGAGCCTACAGGGGGCCTAAAGAGAGTACCAATTACAATTCATGGGAAATACAAGACAAGGAAAAGCAAAATGTCATTATATCTAACAATTTCAGATAGTTCAAACTGCTCCTATTGATCTAATACAAATCAATCAAGGTCCTTTCCAATTACCTCCAATATAGCTCAAGATACCATGAAAGTTTTCATGAGTAGTTACTCTAAACCTTCTCCATCCTTCCTAAAGACATCATAAAGCATAACTGGATTTTGGAGGTACATAGAGTGAAGAAACACCAAGCAGGAGACAAACTTGTTCAAACCTCAAAGTTCCTGTGCCATAAGCTCCATGAATCTAGAGATTGATCATGGATTTTTTTGGTTTGTTTTGTCTATCTGTTTGGTTTATTTCTTAATTATCTTTACATCTTCGTTGCTTAAAACAAGGCTTAATATTTGGTAAACTTTCAACAAATATATGCTGAAAGATGAAAAACTTCAGTAGCCTGGGCTATGAAACTGCTCATTTTAGCGGTTTCATTTGCATTTATGATGAATTTGATTAAAACTAATATAATTAGTACTATTAAATGAGAAAATATATGTCAATCATTTGGCATTTAATAGGATCTCAATAAACGGGAGCTGTTGTTTCACTTTCAAATTCAACCATTATTTAATACCACCTGCTAAAGGCAAGTGAGTAGAGGAAATTAGGTAAAAGAAGTTTTATAATTGAGCAAAGGAGACCAACAAGCAATAACAGCCCCATGAGATAGAAAAAAATAAGACTAAGACTGCCTAGCATGTCACAAACTGGAAAAGGCTGTAGCAATTTCAAGTGTTACAATTCTCACTCTTAATTTTATAGAAATAAAAAATAATCTGTTACCTCAGCTCTGACTATATATCTAAACCTTTCATTTTTTAAAATGTATTCTTTATAAGATCATCATTTACTTCTTGTAAACTAAGACTGAACTTCCAGGGAAGCAGCAAAGAAAACAGTATATATGTACTAATATTCTTAGCGAAAGGGTGCAAGAATGTTCAGATATCTCCCTTAGACTAGGAGGTGCAGGAGCATGCGAGGACTGTTTGTATGAAGGACATACATACAGTGTTTGGGGGTGTGCTCTCCATGTCCACCATTCCAAGTCCTGGATTAGCTACTCACTAACTAGCTATGTGACTATTAACATGAACTTGACTTCTCTGTGCCTCAATAATCCACATTTGTAAAGTGGAGATATGACAGTACCTACCACAAAGGATTATTGTGAGAACTGAACACAAATGAACAAAGAGTAAATTGAATTTTTTTTAGTAGAATATGATTTGGCAGCTTCCCTTTAGATATATAGCCACAGCTCATAACACCTTATTTCCTTAACAACTGATCTTCCTGGGATTGAGAATTCAGTATGTTCCAAAGACACAGGAAGACAGTTTACTTTCCATCAAACTTTCTACCTTCATAACTGAGTACCTACCAACACCACACATGGGGCTAGAAACTGGTACATAGAAGTAAATAGGGCATTGAATCTCCTCTTTCTTAATTCACTGACTCGAAGTAGTATATTTTAGTGGTAAAAAACCTTGGTTTTAAAGCAGATAGATCTGAATTTAAAATACTGCCTGTCATTTACTAGCCGTGTGACTTACTGCCCAGTTTTCTCATCTATAGTAGTAAGGAGGATGTTGATAGCAATTTCAGAGATTTATGATAGAGCATTTAAGTAATATATGAAAAGTAATTACAATAGTGTTTAAACTATAAAAATATTCAATAAATAACTTCACTGTTATTATAATATGGTAAAGAAAGTCAGGTTATATATTACATTTATAGTAAAGGCAGAAAAAACAAATAGTTAAAGAATTCAAAGGCATAGATAATTTAGGGAAGTGGTTATACAGTCTTGCAAATCACTTAAAGGAGTGGTGTTAAGGCTTGATGGTCAATGAGTATAGATAAAACCACAGATCCATAACTGAGCATGATGAATTCAAGCAATGTTAATACTATTTTGACTAAAGCTACAGAATAAGATATGGGCACATACTATTAAGTTGTACCTTTGAAACTCATTGGATTTTGTTAATCTTTACCATAATAATAATATTAAAAAAACTTTAATAAAAAAAAGTTTAGATAAGCTTAATAGTTTTAGAATCAATTAAATGTAAATTGAATTTATAAAAGTTAATAAAAAACTAAGAACATAAGCAGTGGGTGAAGAGGCTGCAAAGTAAGCAAGCCCACACTGTGTGAAAGGCCTGAGTGTCATGATGAGAAATTTAGTTTTTATCTCTTTGTCCTCAGATAATCTTGTTGACAAACCCAGAAGAGAATTAAATGTGACCAATTTTTCTAACCTTAACTATAAAAGGTTTCTGTAGAACTGAGGGGAAAATCATTAAAAGAGCAACCTACCCAGAAAATGTCTGTGATGGAGAAATAAGGAAGAATGAAATAAAAGTAATGGCTTTCCCATCTGCTGGATTCACAAACATCTTCTAGAACCAATTAATTAAAAAAAAAAAGTGCTGATGTGTCATTCCTACACAGACAGTAATTTACTTCTAAATAAGTTCAGGGTTTAGATTACCATGCTTATGTGAATGGCAATGGCTGTTAGACTATTTAATGCTTAAGTGACTCCAAGCAAACAGCTGGTACCTCTGTGCCTCAGTTTCTTGAGCTTCCTATATAATAGGAAAAGTGAGTGTATATATATGTCCATGTATGTATATGTATATTTCTTTTTCATAGAGCTATAGAAATCATCAAATAATACAATGAATAAAAATCTGTAAACTATAAAATCTTTGTGTGTGTGACATCATTTATTATTGTAAATTCATGTATGTAAAGTACCTTTAACAAACTAGAAATAAATATAGTGATTATACATTTAAATAAAAGTGGGTATATAACTAACATGTAAAAAAAATATGTTACTAACTCCAAAATATGTGGCTATAATAGAAAAATTCCTACATTGAGTTGTAGATGTTTATAAAACTGACACTGAAATGGAAAGAAAAAGTGAGATTTGAAAAAGGGTAAAGAGCCTTCAAATTTTCTCAGGGAAATGAATCTGATTCTTAAAGTGAGCTACCATCCAGTTTGAGAGAACCAGGACTGCTTTCTAATCTCATCATTCTAGTCTGGAGGCTCATGATTCACCTGCAATGCAACTCTGTTTCTGCTCTTGCTGTAGAACTTTTCTCTTTGCATGACATTGTTTTCCTCATGATCTTAAAATCACAAATTTACTTTAAACCAAATCTACTTTAGAATATAAACTAAGTTATAATATGAAATGCAGAAAATCAAAGTAAATCAAAGAGACAATGATAGGACTGACATGGTAGGAAGAACAACATGATAATACCCGTCTACTCATTCTAATAGAACTATAATTCATGAGATACAAAAATGTTCCGAATTGCTAAAATGTTCTAAGACATTATTTAGCTGAAGAGGCTAAATAAATTCATGGCTAAAACACTGACATTTTTGTGAGATGAACCTGGATGCAAGTCCCAAATTTATCTTCTCCTAATTGTATGAGTTTGCAAAAGGTAGTCTTGGATACCTCATCTATAAAAAGAGAATAATAATGATCATCATCATCAATTAATAATAATAATACCTACCTCAGAATTCTTATGAGGAATAAATGAGTTTATGAAACAGATGTGCTTATTTAGCAGAGCACTTTTCACAAATTAAATGCTCAACAATTAAAAAGAAACATCACTGCTAATATAAATAAGGGGAAATTGAGAATCACCTTCCGGAAGAAATTATATACATATTTTAACAAAAATTGAAATTTTCTTGCATTCATATTTTGGTTAAGAAACATAATACTCTAAATTTAACTGAGTAAATATATATATACAACCAGAATCCCATGATACAGAGAATTTTAGAACTTACCTATATTCACTTAAAGCTATAAAAAACTGAGCAGTAATTCAAGGTGTCCAGGTCTTTCTCTTATGACAAAATTTGATTTTCTAAAATTTGGAAAAGCCAATTATAAAAGTAATTTTTAGCCTTCCTTCCTTATCCTAATTTATCCAAGATCACATTTGGCCTGAGAAATGCAAAACATCTTAAAATATTTTAAGAGGACAGGGAGAAAATGGATGGGATGCTCACAGGGAAATCCAAACATCAGGAAACACTGAAGTCATCAGAAGTGTTAAGGAGGAGGTGTGCCTCACCCACAACAAAGAAGGAAAACCCACGCCCTTTCTATTTTGGATAAGGAAAGCACTAGACTCCCTAGTGTGTTCTTTTCCACTAAAAACTGTATCCTGCATAAATCTCCCCAAGACTGAAGAAAAAAAAAAAATCTGCATGCACAAGATGGATCAAACCATTTTCAAAGGATTTTTAAATGGTAATCTTTTAACTGGAGAAAAAGGAGGGGATAGAAATTATATCTGTCATCAAAGAATCCTCCCTTCTAAAACTGTAATTGTGGTGTGGCCTGTCCAATCATAGGCATAAAAGTGGCTCTAAATAAAAGTTCTCTCTAAAATTAACTGAGTAAAAAATTTCCCTAGGCACCCATAGAAATGTAATTCATTCTCAATTCATGTACTGTGTAGCTTTCTAGAATCGCTTCAGATTAACATTGAACCTTTTTACCCCTTTGCCATTTGCACCCAAGAGCAATATCGGCCTCCATATGACAGAATCCTGACAGTAGCTCCCACAGGGTCTTTAGTGGGTCCAGACAAAGTAACTAACTGGCTTCTTTAAAATGAACAAGTAACCACAAACTTGGCTTGATTTTTAAAATGAGAATTTGAATGTTTTCATTATATCAACAATTAATAGTTTACAAGTTTATTTAATGTGCTCCATGCTCATTATTTTAAAACATTTTTTCTCAAATTCAAAAGGTATTCATTTGTCAAAGCAACTTGAGCTATCTGATGAGAACCATCTTCCTTCAGTGACTTAGCCAAGGTCAAACAGCTATTATAGGGCTGAGTCAACTCATGATAAAGGTAGGACTAAAAGGAGCTGATTGTATACAATGTATACATTATATAAACAGTATATACAGATTGGATTCCTGAATAATTCCTCACCTTTCACTTCCTTTATCCTGCACCCAAACCTCCTCAAATGTGTTTGCAGCTAACAAACTTTATCTTCAAACTAACTTCTTCAGAATATAAAGATGACCAAAATAAGAGGTCTCTACTAACAAAGGGATGATGGATGGCAATTAACCTGATGACATTTTTGACCAACTTTTGTCATCATTTAAAACCAAATTTAAACAGCATTTTACATCATGTAAAACATAAATAGCATTATTTTGTATCTAAATTATTCAGAAAGTTGTCTTCATTTTCTCCATCTTTTGATCTTTAGTTTTAGTCCTGTTGGAAATGGAGGGAAGCCCAACTGTGAAAACTCTATAAAAGATCAATGTCACTTGAATAAACTAATAATTATGGATGCTAAAAGTAATATTGTTATTCTGCCCAAAATCATGCAGTTTTAAAATATCATTAAATATTATATATATATATTTATATTTATATATAAATGTCAACTCTATAAACATCTTTATTTTTTATTTCTTTATTCTTTTTTTATTTTCATTTTAATTAGACAATACAAAACAATGCAAAATACACATGATTTGGGGTCAAACACATCTCAGCACCAACTTTTTCTCAAGTGAATTTTTGAACCACAGTCTTCTTAGACCTGAAAGGGACTTAATATTTCACAGCTTATATTGAAATTTAAAAGAAATAAATCCATGCAGTTTTTGGAGAAGTAATTAGGATTACTTTAATACCTGATGTTGAATTAGAAAGCATATACAGGCTCTGATTACAGACCTTTGGTAAGAAGACATTGGATTATTATGTTATTTCTAGTGAAACTCTTTCTCATCACAGATATTAAAAGTGAGGCCCAGGGAAGAACCGTGATTTTTGTGGGGTAACAGTAAGTCAGGGTGAGGACAGGAGCTAGAGCTTAGTGCTCTTTCTGCTATACAGTATTGGTTAATGATGCTGTCATTTGTGATGTCCTCTGTTTTTACTGGGGGGGTTTTCATGTAAACATGATGTTAACCACAAATGCTAAAATACTGACATACCAATGTTTGTCAATACAGACATGCTTAAAGATAGCGAACTCCTGAGATGCTACAAATCTTTGGGTATATGCGGTTATACATACAAGCTTGTGAATGGAGAATGGAAGGGTTGCCAGAAGAAAAATGTCGATTTCCCAATTGCTTGACAATTGCCTGCACAAATTATCTAATCATCTGCAACTCCAAGCATCCAACAGATTAAACACACTCCTTGTAAATGAATCACTCCTTCGAACTGTTACTTTTATCGGAGCAATGTTTTTCTCTGTTGTAGCACATTTTTCGTTGTACAATAGCCATTACTCTTAACCCTTTGTTTGAAACAGATTAGAAAACCTAAAGAGAGAAAACACTAATGTTTATATACAAAATTGACTTTTAAATTATTGGTATTTTAATGTTTGTGAACGTTCTCCTCCTTTCACTAACAGATCATAAAGATGTTTTGTTGATAACTTCCTCCTTACCTTACTTAGGTCTCAAATTTTAAAATCCGCACTTTTATAAATTCTCAGTAATTTTACAAGATTAATAACATGTAGTAGTCTGATTCATAAATTTCCAGAGTAATACTTTTTCCAGGGCAGGCAAAGAGAAATGAGAATGTTCTATTGAATATAGTAAAGTATATTAAAAAGATTTGGATAAAATTTATTCTTCATTACTGCTGAACATGGAATGTCTGTCTTCCTCCAAAATCCATATGTTAAAACCCAACCCCAAGGTGATAGTATTTGGAGGTGGGACACTTGGGAGGTAATTAGGTCATGTGAGGGGAAGTCTCACAAATGGGATCAGTCCTCTTATAAAAGAGACCCCCCAAAACTCCCTTACTCCTTCTACCATGTGAAGACTGAGCAAAAAGACAGGTATCAAAGAACCTGGAAGTGATTCTCACCAGACTCAGAATCTATCAGTGCTTCGATCTTGGACTTCCAGTTTCCAAAACTATAAGAAATAAATTTCTGTTGTTTATTAGCCACTCAGTACATGGTATTTTATTACAGTGCCTAAATAGACTAAGACAATTAACAAAACTGGCCCCACAAACTTCAACTCCAGACTCATTACCCTATAACTATTAATTTTTATCAATGTCATCACTAACTACCACGTCACCCAAGCAAGAAAAGTTGAAGTCATCTTCAACTACCCATCCTCCAAATTCAAACTAAATCTATTTGACTCTACATTCTTAATGTATCTTGGCACTGCCTCTTCTTATTCCTCAAAGCAACTGTCCTATTTTAGCAGCTATTATCTCTCACCTGGAGCCTCCTAACTGGTGTCACTGAATAGTCTCTCCCTGAGTGAGTGAAGAGAATGGACAGCTCAGAGTAGAACCTCTGGAGAAAGAACCAGATAGTTATGAAAGAACCTAAGTACCACACATGAGGTGTCTGCTTCTTTGGGTGTTTCCTGAGGTCACCAACGGCCTCCAGATGCCCAGCTCTTCCCTCCACCTCCCAATCTGCAGCAGTCTTCCTGGTTTCCTCACCTGCATATAGCCTGAAAGGGATCTAAAACTGCTTGTATAGGAGAAAACTTAGAATTGATAAGATTGTGGTTCTATAGAGACCTGAGATCATGCAGTGAGAATGCAGTACAGAGATTTCAGCTTTATAAATGATTAGGACTAAGGAAATCATGAATCCAAATGCTTATCCTCAAAAGATCAAGTGTGACCAACTCTATACTCCAGTCCAGGGGCCAGATCCAGAGGACTCTCTAAGGATAAAACCCTACTATCAAGAAGTCACATAAACTCTCTCAAATACCCCAAGACATTATTATTGAAAGAAGCATGGAGACAAAAGAGAAAATCCAAAAGACTGGGCATTCTCCCCCAAAAGACTGAACCATTCAAAAATGAGCAAGACCAGAAGCAGATGAGATGTCATTAACTGGCAAGTTAAAGTCTCTCTCCACGGCCCAACCTCTGACCCCACTACACAGTAGGATGGGAGCATGTGAGGAAGGTTAGATCTGTTAAAGAGCACAAATTTTAATCTATTTGCACAAATGAGTGGTAGTAAGTAAATCTGAAACCCCAAATAATAAGCCATGCTCTACCTTGAATACCCTGAGAATTCTTTCTCATCTATACAGGTCCAGTTAAGTTCACCTCTTCTTATAAGATCACAGTCTTAAAATGCCACCAGGCATTCCTATACATATTCTGCAACACTAATTTACCTTTATAAAAATACTTTTTAAATTCTATCACTGCTGTTTATACATTTGTATCATTGGTCTTAATATAAGTTCTTCAGGGAAAGGTCAATGTCATGTCAATCTACACTGTTCTTTACTATAAAGATCTTGATACATTGTAAGAACTAAATATTTGATGAGGGATTCAGTTCTATAAAACTCTTTAACAATGCCAATTTTTGTGGATTTTTGTACTTTTGTTTTTGATGATGATTCTTGGATAGGGAATGAGTGGGAGAGAAGGGCAGGGAAGTGGAAGAAAGAACACAAATACAAAAATTATCTGAATTACTGTAAATTAAAGGCAAAGTGGACCACCCTACAGTTTTGGATAATTAATCTGAAAGACACCTTATTATATTTTGCACATTAATAACTATTAAAAGTAGAGGCATCAATCCAAGTTTTTAACAAGTTCTTAAAAGTGATTGCCTTATGCCTCCTCAACACATGAATTATATACCATAAAAAATTTGTCAAAACATGTGCTAGGTTTTAAATTTGACTTTGTTCAAGGTAAGTTTAACAGATCAAATATAAAATTCCATATTGAACTCATGGAAATAATTTTTACTTTAATAGTTCTACAGTCTCACTTGTTTATAAGCATAAAAGTTAAAGCCATTTTTCAAGTTCTTTCTTTCTTAGGTCCTTAAAATAAATATTCCTTTTAAAATTTTTTGAATCCCAAAAATGTTATTTCCTCCAAATATAATACACCTAATACTGCATCTGGATGATCTTGCTGTGGGGTAAAAACTCTCTTGGCAATACTGAGTGAAGTAACTGCACTGGACCACATCAGAAACTTCTGAGATGTCTTTGGAGGAAGGGAGAGAAGGCGGATTATTCATTAAGCTTTCAAAAGTTCCATATTTCTTTATTGACCTGAAAAGTGGTATGTATAAACTAAATCTGTGTTTCTTTCCACACGACTGATGTGGAAAGAAAATAGGTGGGTCTTGTTTATGACTGTACTGATTGTCAAGAAAATGAGTCAGAGTTGGGGACAGAAGGGTAAAAATTGTGTTTGATGTCATATTGTTCTCTTAGCTCATTCTCAAGAACTGTAGCATTAGGGTGAAAATTAATACAGTATATGAAATGAAGTCAGAAGAAATGTAAATGAAAATTGTTTTTTCTTCTCTGAGTAATAGCTATGGCCTTGTGAGAACATCAAAGACTGAAATGAAAGATCCCTGTACTTCTATATTTGCTTACATTTTTTAAAAAATAAGCTAAAAAATTATAAAAAGAAAACTTTATTAATCAAATTAATTTTTATTAAAATGAAAACTTTTAGATAGCATTTTTACATATACAACTGACACAGAGACAGTTAATGTAGTATTTGGGGATGTTGAGAAATGAGCCTTTTTCTATCACCCAATGTGTACTGTTAGACCCTGTACCAACCGTCAACTTTCATTTACACCATCCTACATCCTCAGGGTGTATGATAGACAGAGGGAACATAAACCAGGTCTTCCTCAAGGCCCCTCCAGCTTAACAATCACACCATATACTCTAAGCGCTTTATCTCTTAGGACCCCTGCCACCACCATCCATACAAAATGACCAAAGAAGTTTCCAGTTGAGTGAATCAGATGTTGAAGTTAGTTAAAAATTCCAAAGTAGTCTGAAACTAGAGTGACACAGGATGAGGCTCCATGTCCTACACCCAGATTATTAACTGCTTAATCTCTTCTTCCTTGTGACCTTCTGCTCCTATCCTCCAAATTAGAGGAAGAACTAGGTAGACGGTATGTCCTGACTTTAGAGAGTGGTCTCAAATGGTTTTCTTATGTTCCATACTCTTCTTCCCCTTTCTCCATGTTGTCAGTGCAAGGATGTAGCACTTATAAGAATGAGCCATGGAGGCTTTGAAACATGTGAAGGGGAGCACATCAGAAACTCGGAGACAAGTGCTGGTTGTCATGCTGGGGATTCCCAGCTCCATGTAGTCATAATAAACTGGGCAGGACATGATGGATGTCCAATTTGTGAGGTCTGTTAAAAAGACTTAGATCCCACAGAGCTACCACCCTAGTGCAACTGGGGTTTTGATCCCATATTTAGCTCTAGTATTGCCTGCTACCTCATCACATTTCAGTCAAAGAGTGAAGAAATGATGAATGGAGGCCTTTGTGGGGAAAGCTTCCTGGGCCTGGCAAAGTCTCAGCGGTTAGTGAGGTAAAAGACTTGTGGTCTGGTGTCTGTGCCATAGTGGAAAGAATATGAAGTCAATGAATCCTCTCTGTAGTAGATTTATCTAAGGCTTGTGGGTTAAGTCTTGAGAATGGCTCTCTCCTTTGTGCCTCACAGCAGCATGTTCATTTCTCATTTTGCATGAGGTCAAATATGTTTCTTACCTAAATAAATATCACTATGACCTCAAATAATTGGGAATTTCTTTAAAAGATAACGTTTGTTTCATTTTCATTTCTTTTTCCTACTGTAATCGATAAGATAATAAGAATTAAAAAAAAACATGTAAAATATACACTGAATACAAAATATCAACCTAGTAAGCAGACGTTTTATAGATTGAATTTTTGCTTTTCTCACTGAGCAGGTTATAGACTCAAAAAATCTTTTCCATCTATATTGCCTTAGAAAATGAACAATTTACCCAGTAGAATTCCTTATCAAGCACTTAAACACCTCCAAATCCTTAAACAGGTAACACTTTTATCTGGAGGATGTGACCCTGTGTCTTCTGTCAGGGACCTCTCACTCATTTGAAAGGCATAACTTCAATGAGGACTTTTCAGGGAAGATTTCCTTGGATCATCCAAAGTTATCTACTACTCACTGATCAGTACTCTCATAGTTCTTCTCGCACACTATTTTTTATACTGAATTATGTGTTGGCCTGCCCCCTCCCAGAACTATGAACCTCCAAGACAGGGATTCTGTCATGTTTAGTATATGATGCATGTTCTATAAATAAATTAAATATTGAAGCTAGTTTTTTATTGTGCAAATGAAGAGAAATAGCCAAAAATAAATTAAAAGCAGATAATCAAAAAAATTATGTGTGTTGGCTTTATTATTAATTCTGATTTGAAGAGACAAATTTGTCTTCTAGGAAATGTTTGCCAAGAGACAACATTAAACTCACACATGCTGAATGCCTTTTTGTCTGATGTAAAACTCAGACTGAAAGAAGTGGTTCTAAGAGTCACCTTTGCCATGTGGAAACGCAAAGTGAACACATTTGTTACCTTAATACTAACTTTATTTAATGACTACACACTCTCAATGTTCTGCTCCTCCCAGATTCATAGTTAATGAAATAACAGAAAGGGGCCATTCCAGGCTATTTCCCAGTCTAACTAAGAAAAGGAAGAAACTTATTGTAACATATGTGCAGCACCAGTGACAATTTAGGTTAGGGAAAGATGCACCTAAATGTCCGTAAAAGGTATTTAGCACATTCTATATACCTATGCCAGAACATTTGAAAAATACCAATTTTAAAAGTTCAAAATGAAATAAGACAGAAGCCAGACCTCAAATAGACTATTTGGATCACTGCAAAGAATGATGCCAAATGATGTTTGTAAAGAATACACAGACTGGCAGAGGAAAACAACATTCTGACTTAATGAGAGCAAAAGATGTAGGAAACTGATACCCGTCCCTTATGGTTTGACATTCTCTGTGAAGTGGGGAAGGTGGGATACAAAGAAGCTAGGATATTAAAGAAAATGCTTTGGAAAAGAGAAGGGAGAATTTACCCTAACCTTTATGTTAGGAACAACCTGGACACCAGGTTCTACTAATGTGTCCATAAGTATGTGCTAAAAATATTTTCTAGTAGGTCTTAGCCACACTGTATTTCTATCAAAGAGAAAATGTTTCAGCTGAAATAATATACAAGGGCCATGGGGATATTCAGGGCAAGTTACTATTAAAATAACCCCTATGTCATGTGTCACTTCCTCACTAACTCTGTCAATCTTTGACTTGCAAAACCCTCTGAGGAGACAGCTGGTTTAGTAAAATAGCTGGTGCTTAAGGCAAGACATAAACTCTAGAACTTATTTCCATTAAGAACTGCATCTCACTTACATGGCTATTTTTAAAAAGAAAAAGGAAAGAAGGGCAAAGGAGTCGGTGGCATTTTTCCAAAGGCAGAATGCTATTCTAGTTATCTAACATTAGAGAGCTTAAAGCCAACTTATTAAGAGGATTATTTTTTCTGGAAGCCAGGATCTGAACTCTTTTTAGTCTTTCTGGTATGTGCCTTTTTTTGAAAGCTCATTCTTTTCAAGCAATAAATTTTCTGTTTTATTTAAGGTAATTAAGCACAAATAATTAGACTTTTAAAAAGGGCAAAGAGGACCAGAAGTGGCAAAACCACTTCCTCCTTCCCTACTCTACTTCCTTTCCGCTTATTTCTTATTATTGTTCATGAAATTACAGTCCATCAGTCAGTCACCCAGGTTCCAAATTTCTGAGTCAGTTCTGATCCCCCTCTTTTACCTTCACCTTCCTATCCATAAAAAGATACAAATACCTATTAGTTTCACCTTCTTAGTGTCTTACACACCCTCTCTTCCCCTTTCACAATGTCACCCTGAATTCTGTCCATTATTAAAACTTGTCTTAGTAATACAGGAGACAGTTACGCAGAGAATGAAGGATTACAGATTTGGAGACTGAATTATTCTAAATAACAACTCTGAGAAAAAATATTGAGCCACAACAGCAGAGAACTGCTAAACACCACGAACGCTAAACACTAACGCTAAAATACTAGGGGCACATAGTGAATATAAGTAGCAGACTTCGAAGGCATGGCTGTGTGACATCTGTCTGCAGTGTTCAGAGAACAGGATTTGAGCACTGAAACACTTGACAAGATAGAAAGTTAAAGAAAAGAGTGACTGCAATCTTTATTGCAATGCAAATGCCCATGTGCCTGTATACAAGTGAACAGTTAAAGAGACTGGTCATGGGATTGGTTTGGACAGAAAGGTAAAGACAGGAGGGAAGGAAATCAGGAAAATTCTGAACAACTAGATTGCTAGTTAGAGCAAAATCAGATAAAGAAATTTGAGAAGGTTCAAGGAAAACTATCAAAGCCATGTCCTCATGATTGCGGAATTCACGGAGGTCGGTAGCTGGGCAAAAGCAAGGACTATGATGAAACCACAAACCAGAAACTGAAGTCATTGAGGAAGGTGGCCAGAAGGGCAAGAGAGAGATCAGTAGATGGCACTGGTGAGAATTTGACAGGGTGTGGGGATAAAAGAAGTGACTGTACAATGAAAATGGAAGATTAAAGACTGTAAGTTTATACTGCTCACTGAAAGATTGCAGTGAAATTATTTAGGTTTCCTTTTACATGACGAAAAATCTACTTTCCTTCTTCATTACCACTTCTGCTTCCAAGAAGAAAAATAGTGCTATGTAGCATAAATCAAAGTAATTTAGATTGATTTTGAGAATTTCACAAACCATGATACAGATCGATGGCTAGTGATCTGATATTTATAACTAGAATTGAGAATGATATGATCTCGAAAATTAATCTTTGTCTATTGTCTACAACTGTGGAACTACATACACTGCAAAAAATGCTAATCAGCAATCTATTACTGACATTATTCCTTCCACCCAGGAAAAACCTTGGGCCGTATCCTCATGTCCACATCCACATCCGTTTTGAGTTACAAGCAGGAAATCTCAAGCTTCGAACCTCCTATTTAGCTTTCTTCAGCCCTGCAACTAGCCTTGGGATTCTTGCAAAAGGCATTACTTTGGAAAGTTATTTTCCATTTATCTTGCATATCTGATGTCCTTCAGTTCTATGACCCTGGTTGCTGGTGGCAACAAAGACCATTCTAGACAGATTTTTTTCTAATTTCTGAAACAGTGAACCAAATTTAGCAGCCAAGTAAAACAGCCTACTGATTCATATTTTCCCTATAATTTCCATAGACCCCTGACACACTTCCATATGTATTGGGACATAGGTGGCCTAGGAAAGGCTGACTTCAGGTCAACAGCCCTGATGTAATAGTTTAGTTGTACCTGAGTACAATATAACAACAGTAGGGTATGGGATTCCCCTGACATTCTGCCCAACCCCACATAGGAATTGTTAAACCTGGGATAATAAGGAGCCACAGAGTATACAGTACTTTGTAATTTGCAAGGCACTTACATAATCATTATAAAAAGGTATCTTCCAGATAATCCTATAAAGTAAGGAGACCAAGTATAACTGTGCCACTTTTCTTCACCATAAGAAAAACATTAGATTTAAGGATGTA
Organism: Cynopterus sphinx; assembly: GCA_030015415.1. Taxonomy (NCBI): domain Eukaryota; kingdom Metazoa; phylum Chordata; class Mammalia; order Chiroptera; family Pteropodidae; genus Cynopterus; species Cynopterus sphinx. Next base: position 45,545,193 of record CM057380.1, read on the forward strand.
AAGTGATTTGTCCAAAGTCATGCCTCTAGAAAGGGAATGACCAGGACAATTATCCAGATTTCCTTACCAATCATTCACGACTGGTTGGTTATATCAAGACAATTCTACCATAGTTCAGCCTAATCTAATCAATATTATGAGCCTGAAATCTTACTAAAAAAATAGAATCAGTAATTCCTAAAGTGTGACCTTTTAGTTTTAATAGAAAAAATACCACTTGCCAAGCATATTTAAGCACTTTATATGAATTAGCTCATTTAATCCCCTAAACACTTCTAAGAGTTGCTCATTTTTCAAACAGGATACTCAGGACTTATTATTATGGTCATTTTCCAGATGACACAACTGAATTCTCAGATACATTAAATAATTTGCCCAAAGCTACAAAGCTATATACCGGAGCTTGAAGCTGAACTGTTGTTTCAAAGCCAAACTCTCAAAATCTATAACATGAAGAATTACCCCTCAAAATGATAAAGTATTTAACATTTTGCTTATAATTATCCAATGTGAAAGAACAACATACCTCATCCAAAAGTTAACAGCAGAGATTTAACTGAAATTTCTCTTTATCCACGTAATGAACACAAGAGAGGGCTAAGTCCACGAAGATATGTCTCTTAAGGAAAAATTACAGATCAATTATAACTCAAGGGGAAGACATGAAAATATAGCATAAAAGGCAAAACAGAAACAAAATGCCAACAAAAACCTGTGCAATGTATACCAACAAAAACATGTGTAACTGTACACCATTTCTTTCAATGCACTCTCTTAGATTCTGAAAAACATGTAGTCCTTTAGCTGATCAGAAAATGAAATCCAGCACTGTACATCAGTGTTTAAACCAAGCATAAATAGAATGTTTAGAAATGGAAAACTAACATAGGTCAAGAACTGGACAAATAATCTAGGCCCATACAACTGTCATTTCCTTTACGTGAAATAGAAAATTGGGAATATTACATTACCAGAAGGCTCAAGTAAGAAAGAGGGGATATGGATTGTACTTCAGATGGGAAAGCTTTTGGGTGATCCCACATTCACTTGTACTATTGTTCTAGCTACTGGCTGGAAGTGGTATTCTCATACACAGCCTTTCTCATGCTGTCACAGATCAGTGAATACAGACACACAATGGGGCCAAAAGCTCCCACATGTTAAAGAAAGTGGGAAATGACTGAATTATAATCTCTAACCTGAAAATACCATGTATGAGAAATGATAAAAACACAGAAGAGTGGCATCATGAGGGCCTTGAAATGAAAACTTTAGAGTTTATAACTTTGTGGCTACAAAAAAAAAAAAAACATTTCAAATCTGAACAGACAGCAGCCGTGACATGTTAGCAAGAACACTGACCTTGGAGCCAGAAAACGCCACTGAGTCACACAGTTCTACCATTCTCCCAGTGTCTGACTGGACAAACCATCAAACCTTTGCTTTTTTCATAGGGCTCCCATGAAGAAGCAAAGACTTGTGTGTGAACTTACTCCATACATTTCCAAGCAGGATGCAAATATGAGAGGTGGTCATTTTCATTCCCACTGTAATTCTCATCACTCAAAAGCAACGAAGACCAGTTCAGGAAGCTGAGTGCTGAGACGTACTTTGCATGTCCTGACTCTGCCATTGATATGCTGCATGACTTGAAGGAAGAAATTGCTCTGGTTTTCCAACATTGATTCTTTCCATACATTTACATGTCAAAAATAATGGTGCTGGATTCTCAAGTACAGTTCAGTAAAGAAGGCAAAAAAAGACCAACTTATAAAACACACAAGCTATTAATAAAAAAAAAAAAAAAAGGAAAGAAAAAAGAAAAAAACACTCCTAAGAAGGCACATCACTGACATAATTTCAGCCCTATGATCATGCCTGTTATGACCTGATATGACTTGAAAAGTAACAAGACCCCCACTTAATATTCTGTGGAGGTAACTCAGAACTTCTTCACGTGTTCACATTCTTTCACTTTTTTCTACTTCATGTATTATATCTAGAAATCTTAATGAAAGCCCAATTTTTTTATTGTTGCTAGATTTCCCACAAATTGCTAGATAATCTTTGGAAGCTGATGTTATCATAAGAATTCAAAACAAGAAGTTGCAAATATTCTAACCATTGGCCTTATCAAACAATTCCTGTTCCAAGTGTTGTTTTAAGCAACAGCTTCCACTCCCCACTCCCTACCCCCCAGGGATAAAGGCATGCATGGGTCTGGAACTTATTAAAGGAAGCCAGAGATCTTAAAAATTTCAAGGACAAAGAGAAACTTCTACATATGCTCTCTTATGTCTGCACTCCCCATATTTGATTTATGTAAGCTCAAAAGCATTTGGAAAAATACTTTCAGGTCACATTATTGAACTTCATGGTCAGTATGGATATTGTCTCCGTTCAAGTAAAATGAGCAATTTAATGCAGTCAAACAAAAGAAAATTTTTATTAATATAGTAATAGAAATTTTATAAGGTACAAATTTATAAATTCATATTTTATATGAATAAATTATTTTGCTTTTACATTACATTTGTATAGAACTTGAACATTTTTAAATACTTTCTTCAATTCTTATAGCACATTTGTTCTACAGATATAGTATATATTAGTAGTATTCCCATTTTACAGAAAGGAAAACTGAATTTCAAAGACGTTAAAGACTCTTAAAGATCTTTGGAATCAGTCTGTTTTGTAATCAGACTGGACCATTTATGGTTTAAATAATGCTAGGGTAGAGTTAATATCATGCTTTAAAATTAAAAATTAAGAGATGAGGTCTGAAAAGAGCAATCGTTACAATTCTTAGTTCATATAAGCAAGATGTGAGATGGATAAATAGTGCATTAGAAAAATAATAATAATATTACATCAGCAACAATTACTATTTACTGAGTGCTTATACTATAAGCCAGGTGCTTTCCTAAGCATCTGACATGTATTCACTTCTAAAATCCTCACAACGTCCTTATGATTCAACCCTGTTTCACAGAGACTTTAATTTGCTGAGGTAATAAAACACCATCTCATTTACTTTCTAGATGAATGTTCCTTAAAATATATCAATTGCCTGTGGCTTATTACATGGAATGTAAACAGTTTCAGACTTAAAAGTGATTTGATTCAGGTATGTTACACTAATTTGAAATGCAGGTTTAATTATGATTTTCATAGAAATCCCATTATGCACTTAGTAATCATGACATTCTTAAGGTCATAGAAGCTCTTTGCTGAATTGCACTGGGTGTTTCATGTCTGCTATCATTCAGTTATCAAAGTGCATTTAATCTTGCTTACTTTATATCATTTACTACATGATGCTGTTTATTATTATTAAATTTGCAATTTTATTATCATTGCTATGTTTTGATATAACTCCATTTTATTAAAAATCATATATATGTGTATATATATAGTATATATGGTATATATATGGTATATATATATACACATATATAGTGCATATATATATACACATATATAGTGCATATATATATATATATATATATATAGTTTCTTAGTGATTCACTGTAGCCCAATAGTAAAAGCAAAAATAGGAATAAAAACTAGAACTAAAACTAGCAGGCATTTAAATACCATTCTGTGCACTTGATCATAAGGGGGGTATTTTTCAAAGTTACACTCCTTACAGCAAAAATAATTACATTAAATATTATTGCCTAGAAGTTAATAAAGAGGTCTCAAAATGAATAACATACACTATGATTAAAAAGAAAAAAGAATGAATTTCTGGCAAAATTTTATCTTAAAATGACTCCACAGGATATCACATAATATAATACAACACATACAATAAGAAAGGACAATTATTATCACATATTTAGATATAATGATATTTTGTTTTATAGTTGGTTAAACTAATAGAGAAGAACTATATCTGGACAACTGGTATATATACAAGGGAGAAGTGGAAAATAACTTCTTGCTTATCACTAAAAGCCCAGGCATCATGGAAAAGACTTTAGTTTTTTGGCTTAATTCATGATTTTGTGTAAATCAGAACATAGGTGTATTGAACAAAATGTGCTGAAATCAAAATAGGTAACAGAACACTCAAAGAAAAAAGTGCATTTCAAAATGAGAGGTCTCAAGTGAATGCCCATACATACAATGCTTTATTCACAGAGAACAGCCATTATTAATGACTTATATCCTGATATTGATTTAGCATTACAGGAAAAAGTGAAAATTTTGAATACAATTGAATCTTAACCATTAGCTTACATCATTTTAGAGGGAGTCTTCACAACTGTGTAGCAAATACAACACTTTTTCTAACACTGAAAGTAGAGAAGAGGGATACAATATTTGAATGAAGTGATGAGATCAACATATTCAGGACAATGAATCTGCTACAAAAGACTATTTCTGTGACTGCAAAGGGCTTGCCCATTTGGCTTTCCCCTCCAAAGTATTTTGTATTTTATATTGCCTTATCATTTTAGTATCTAACATATCAGATATTTTAATGTTGTGGGTTAGATACTAGAATTTAAGACCAAATTGAGGAGCAAACAATTTAATTGCTGAGTTTCAGTTTAGTAACATTTAATAACTTTATAAAAGGAAATATGCCAAACATTAAAATACATTAAAGCTAATAGAGACTTTCAAGATTATATATTACAATCACCTCATTTTATAAATAAAGATACTGAGGACAAGAAAGGGCCATCATCATAAAGCCAGAGGTAGTGGCATAGTCAAAATTAATGTCACAGTTTCCTAATTCCTTACTCAAATACCATTTTCAATGTATCACACCCAACTTCATATTAATAATCTTACATTGACTTATAAAATTGGTACCCCCATAAAAGAACTGTCAAAATTAAACCAGAGTTTTATGATCAAGTGCACAGAAGGGCATTTAAATGCCTAATTATGAGGAGAATCAGAGGGACAAACTCATGCCACAGAAGTAATGATTCAAATTTGACAAACATATTTAGTTCCTACCAAATGCAAAGACTTAAACAATAAATTCGGCCATATGTAAATGTTTAGGTCAAAGACTCACACATAATAACCTGGAAAGTTGGTTTATCCTGGGACAATGGGAAAAAAAAAAGGGATTCATTACTTAGGAGAATTTTTTTTATTCTAAAACCTACCTAAATTGGTTTCCCATATATAATATAGTAGGTAAATCTTTCCTAACTATCTTAGTGGCAATATGGACCAGGATGATCAACTATTCATTTACTTATGAAAAGTTAAATCACAGTGTTCCAGAGGGGTCTTCTCTGTGGACCTATAAACAAGTAAAAGGGCAGACTCGTGGCAATTCAGCAGAAGTGCTGGGATATTTTACAACTCTAAAGCAGGTTTAGGAAAGAATACTCTTAACAACTTTACATGTCCAGTTGATCTACTTAGGTTTAATTTAGTGGTGATGAAAGTTGACTAGAAATTTGTGTTAGCAATCAGAAAGTTTACTGCAGCTTTTTGCACTGAAGCACTGGTAACAAAATTAAACCAGAGTTTTTAGATCAAATCCACTCCATTTATATTCATCATCATAATTTAAATATTATTTAGAGTCCGTATGAAGATTTCTGGTTCTGAACAAGATCGAGTAAACTCATTTTCCCCTACCTCCCCTTAAGTACAATTAAAAATGCTGGATAAAGTACAACAGGCAAACACAAGAAGACTCTGAAAGATGGCAAGAAGAAAATAGACTGGCTAGGGACCCAGCATTTGAATGTTGTGGTGAATGGATTTTTTTTTGTCTAATGCATATATCCCAGATTAGACACTGGAGAAGCCTGCAACCTGGAAATGCCACTGGGAGCAGACCAAAAAAAAAAAAAAAAAAAAAAAAAAAAAGGGAAAAAAAGCCCGAAACAGTATGCTTTCTCTAGTTAAAGAACCAGGAAAGTTAAGCATAGTAAAACAGAAATGTTTGTGATTACACTTGCCTTCTTCCAGCCAAACACCAGGGAATAAAAATGTGACACCCACACTCAGCCTTCGTCAACCCATAGGGGAGGGAGCCTGGACTTTCAACTCCCTCCTCCCCAAGGGTGGCAGGCACTTCTCCCCTCTAAGGAGAATAAGGGAAGAATTTCAGAGAGAAAGGGTCAGGAAAAGGCTTCTTCAAATATTATTTAGGAATATTTAATATTTCTTAAACATTCTTAAATATGAAGTCCTGGGCAGACCCCCTAGAAACCCAATGTGCACATGACCAGAATTAACATTGGCAAAATGTTTGAGAAGTGAATGATCGTGTGCAACAGGGTCAGGTTGTCATATCAGCCTCTGGATAGCATACAATTGAAGCAAATTAGAACAGCCCTGCAAACGAAATCACGTTTTCTGAGCATATAGTGATATACTTGCTAAGATAAGTGTACCCACTTTCAATTCCTAAGCATGGGTGTCCTGAACAATTGTCATACATTTAACTTAAAATTCTCACTGGTACTCTACCACAACTAAATTCTTTTCAGATGTTATCTCAGAGAAACTTGAGCCAGAAATCAGAAGACTGATGCAGATCATACATGTGGATATTGTTACTGCTAAATACTCCATGAGTGTGTGTTCCTATGTGTGTTTTATGGCCTTGGTACCGTTTCTTTCCTCTTTCCTTTTTTGCATTATATAAGTTATTTATAGGAAGTGTGCTGGTAACCCTGTTCTAAAATTACAATAACCAGAATTAAGAAGCAGGCTAGAGAGAAGAGCTATAGGGTTTTTCCATTGAAATAGTGTTTCATGATCTACCATCTGTGGGTATGACAGATTTTCATTTCATAAGATCTGTGGGTATAAGACAAATTTTTATTTCATGAGGTCATGGAAAATATGTTATATCTTCTCTATTTCAACCTTACTTTGCTGTTTGAATCTTAAATGCAACCTCCCTGTTACGCATTTGTCCAACTCATGCTCTAATACCTTCATTTAGGGTTCCTTATTATATCTGAACAGATGTCAATGTTAGGAAAGTCTTTTGCGTTCGAGCCAAGGTCTTGGTCTCTGCAACTTCTGTTAGTTGATCTTAGCCCTTTAATTCCTCAGTGCCATAAAGATCAATAATAACTGTTTCCAATAATAATTTTTTTAAAACCTCTTTTTTTGTTGTTTAGTCTACTCATCCCTATTTCAACTGTTTCTTATGTAACATAGTTATGAGTCTTGTATCTATCTTTTTATCCTTCCTGAATATACCCTAGTTTATCTTGTATTTCTTAAAGTACCACCAATTTAGATACTACTGTGATCATCTTGAGAGTTTTACTTTAAAGTGATTGGCTGGCCAAAGATGAAGACTAGCAGCAGGCACACTGGAAGGACTTGCTTTCCCTTGCCTATCTTCACTCTACTAAGTATTCCATTACATCATTACCTCATCATTTTTTCTTTCCCATAGATAGATTGTTGGCTCTCTGTACTGGTCCACTAAAGTATTTTAGAATTTCTGGCTGGCAGAGATAAAAGGACTCTTACAAATCATCTGGTCCAATGCTGCCCTTGACTAAATAGAGACTTCAAGGCCTATAGAGAAATGTTAGTGACAGAATTGGGGACAGAGCCTAAGTAGTCTAAGAGCACTCTAAACCCTCCTCTACATTTTTATGTTAACTCCCCTCCCAATTACCTGTTATACAAGAAGCAGCCTCATTTTTGGTGTCTGTGATGAAGAGATGTTTGTTGATTTCTGAATGCAGTCCATCTCCCCTGGGTACTAAAGATCGGGGTGGGGAAATGGCTTAAAGGGGTTTAAAATTCCCAAGATGTGTTGGTCTGTGGGAAGAGATTTTATCTGTTAATATGAAACAGAGAAGGTTTGGAATGTGTTTGAACAGAGTCCCAATTTTTGGAAAATACAGAGGCCACAATCTCATGGAAATTGTGAAATCAAAGGGATAGAGAACATAGTGGAGAAGAGAGCAAAAGGACTTTTCTCAACACAGCAAAAAAAAAAAAAAAAAGAAAGAAAGAAAAGAAAAAAAAATCCCACAGTCCTGAGTTCTCATTAAGAGGATGATTTTTGTTTCAGCCTGATGGTGAAAGGGAGCTGATATATGTCTGCATTCCAAAGTACAGAGAATTGAACTTCAAGCCAGTAGCTCAAATTGAGCAGGTCAAGTACTTGTTTTGTGTGTCCTACATTTTCTGTATCTTTTGTACAAGTGATTATCTTCTCAGTTGATCATGATATAATTGCCTATTATTTTACCTTTTAGTTTCCCTCACAAGTTTGCCCACTGCCTAGAAATTATGAGGTAAAGAACAAGCACTTCTGCATCCTGCTGACCTAGGTGAGTACACTGTCTTTCTTGATTATTGTTAACTTCTCACAAGAATCCTATGAAGTAGGTATGACCACCATCCCTATTTTCCAGATAAGAAATCCAGATTCATATAGGTAACTTTCTGTGTCGTACAACTAATCAAAGGCCAGACTTCTATGAGTTTGATGTCAAAATCCAGGTTGTTAGAAGTAAATGAGAACTCAGGTTTTCTCATCAGAAAAACCTGGACTCGGATTCTGACTCTTTTATTTACTAGCTGTGTGATCTCAAACATATTATTTAACCTTCTAAGCTTCAATGTTTTATTGTAAAATGAAGATTAACTAAGATCTGTATTTTAGGATTGTTGTGAGAATTTGATAGGGAAATTTATGTAAAGCTTTTATATAATACCTGAAACAGTAATGTTTACAATCAATAGATAATATTTATTATTACTAATAATAATAAAACATGCTGCCTCTAAGCTACCTCGAATATTTGGTTGTGGGTATTTTTAAAAATCTGTCAAGGGAAATGCCATATTGCCATTTCAAACTTCTTTATAATCCTTTTTGCAAATAAATTACATCAAGAAGATACTATAATATCACTTCCAAGTTAACTAACCACTGCCCTACATGGTTTATTTTTTATGATTCTTCATGAACACACACACAAGATATTCTTTTATTAGTTTAATGGCTTTCTTGATGCTTTTACCTTTTGGGGTTAAAAATAATTCAATAAGCTATTCTGATAAAATAGGAAAATTGTTTAACACGTTTCAGCTGGGGGAAGAGATAAATAATTTTTATTCTGTTGCTCATTTATAGTTCATTCTCGTGTTCATGACTTAGTTTTCCATTACGATTTTAAGTCCTCCTCTTCCTCACTCTTCATCTTTTTTGTATGTACATCCCTCATATGTGATTTTAACGAATATTTTCTCATTCTATCCTTATATCAGCCTTGTGAGTTAGGTAGTTTTATTATTATCTTTTCACAGAGATACAGAGTGACAAAGAAGGGAAGGAACTTGCCAAACTATAAAAGAAAAGGTTAAGCTATGCCTCAGAATCAGAAAAATCTGAAATGGCAAAATGTCATGCGCCTTAATAAACTTAAAAAGTCACTAAAAATACAATTTATTTGGACTTAGCTATGAAGTGTTACATTTTATAACTAAAATTAAAGTAAAATTCCTTAAGACGTATCATTTCATATATTACCATATATCAATTTTTAAGCCTCAGAATAGTATTTATTCTTTTAAAGAATATGATCAGTCAAATTTACCCTTAAGACATCCTATATTCTAGCCTGAACTAATTTTCCATTATCTCTGCTTTCAATGTTTTTTTTTCTTTTTTAGTCCTTTTTTTTCTTTGTAAAAATTAAAAAGTACCAGCTTTTTCTAAATAACATTTCTCATATACCATAAATCTTTAAGCTATGTCCTTTCCATATCTAATGTCATTGTTTTGATACAAAACATCCCTATACTGCCACTAGATAATCCGTTATGGTCTGAATGTTTGTGTCCAACCCCCCGTCCCCCGCCCCCCAAGTGGAGGCAGGCATGAGTGTACTGCCAATCCTTCGTTTATGAGGATGAGACTGCTGCTGGGACATTTGGGACTCTGCTGTCACCCAACCCACCTCCCTACTGGGGCTCTGGAACTTCCCAAAGTTCTGGCAGTGCGGTGGCACCTCCTCTGATGTGACCCGCCCAATCTCATGCCCAGGTCATAGAACCCTCACATGGGCCTGGGGGGCCTGCAGTCAGACCACACCTGACCTGTGACCTGGTAGTGGGCCCACAAATAAATTGCTGAGGGGGGTGGAGAGAAAAAATATATATATATATTGAAACCTACCTCCAAGTTGATGATATTAGGAGGTGAAACCTTCGGAGGGTGATTAGGTCATGAAGGCAGAAGCCTCATGAATGGAATTAGTGCCCTTATAAAAGAGGCCCCAGAAAGCTTCCTGGGCCCTTCAGCCATGAGAGGTTAGCTTCCACCCTTCAAAACTGTGAGAAATACAGGTTTGTTGTTCTTAAGCTACCTGGTCTGACATAGCGACCTGGACAGACTGAGACAACCTCTGACTCTAACTCTCTCTGATTCTTTCTGACACTCTCTCTGACACACTTTCTCTCTCTCTCTGACACACATACTCACATTCTCTCTCTCTTTCTCTCTCATTCTCTCTCTATCTTCTATGTCATTTCTTCTTTCCTGTGACCTGTCTTATTTCTCCCACTTTCCAGTCTTCTATAAGTTGGCATTTTGAGTTTCAGTCAAGTGGCTTTCATTGAATACATGTCATAGAGAGCTAAACCCCCATAAACTAAAAGTTAAAGTAGATTACTTTTAAATATTGAGTTAGGATACTTTTTCAGTTGAATGAGAAATATATTAATTCTAGAATTTGGAATTCACAACTGAAAAGTGTTAGTTTGCATTGCTAAAGCAACCTGTCCTATCATGTTCTCATTAAGAGGATGATTTTTGTTTCAGCCTGATGGTGAAAGGGAGCTGATATATGCCTGCATTCCAAAGTATAGAGAATTGAACTTCAAGCCAGTAGCTCAAATTGAGCAGGTCAAGTACTTGTTTTGTGTGTCCTACATTTTCTGTATCTTTTGTACAAGTGATTATCTTCTCAGTTGATCATGATATAATTGCCTATTATTTTACCTTTTAGTTTCCCTCACAAGTTTGCCCGCTGCCTAGAAATTATGAGGTAAAGAACAAGCACTTCTGCATCCTAGTAAGTAGAGAGAAGTCAGATCCTCTGGTCTTCCTTACAAGCTGAATCAGTGCAGCCACAGGGGAGGACCAGCTATAGGATATGAACCTGGTGATTAGCATTGTGGCGAAAAGACTCTATTTGCAACAGATTTCCCCTCATAAAAGGTATCAAGCTCCTGATAAACTTTTTCATAAATATTATGATTCACCAATGCACACATTGCTATCTAGCATATATTGTCAAAACTGATTTGTACTTGTCTAACCTTAATATCTAATTATCTTAACTATAGCTAAATGTTTAAAATCAGTGGTTCTCAATTTGAGATGATTTTGACCCTCAAGAAATATGCCACAATGCATAGAGACCTTTTTTGGTTATTATAGCTTGGAATAGGGTAGAATGTATTACTACTGTTACCTAGTAGGTAAAGGCCAGGGATGCTGCTAACCATCCTAAAATGCACAGGACAGTACACCACAACAAGGAATCATTCATTCCAAATATCAATTAGTCAAGGCTGATAAACTCTGGCTAAAATGCTCTAACCTGAAACCTATAGACTGTCCTGTGTAACTGAACCCTTGGTAATCCTACAGAAACAGTGAGTGACTGTGAAAGTCTCTATCCCCAGTGGCAGGTGCTAGAACCAACTGCTGTCTGTTGATCCTGAATTCCATCTGAAAAACATTATTAAAAAAACAGTTCTTGCTTCAGTGGTGAAATAATTAGTATAGTCTTCTGGATTAATCTTTGATGCTATAATTTAAGATCATTTTTAAAAACAGCCAAATTTACTTTTAAGGTAATTCACTGTATCTGTAGTCTTAATTATGTAGTCTTAATTATTGATTTCTTCATACAAGCCTATTGACCTTGGCAGAATGAAAGCTAAAAATTTAGCATTCAAGTAAGAATAAATTGAAATCGGCTCAATTAACTTTCCTATGATTCAGGGTTTGGTTTGGGACGTATTTATTATATTATATCTTTCGCTTTTCTCCATTCCTTTCCAGAGGGCCAGTATAATTACACCACAGTCTTCGGCAGTGTCCGATTACTTGCATAAAAAAATGAATCCATTATTTGCAGATAATGGATTCCAGCAGGATTATTCTGGTAGCCCTGAACTTCTGAAAAATCTGGCATTTTGGATCTCCTTCTATCTGGCTCTTATTCCTTCATTTTCTTCCCAGAGAAGATTCTTTGCCTTATTATTTTCATAAGGTTTATTGGGGAACAGCATTGACTAGGTTGTCATTTCTGAGTTTTTTTCAGAAGTGGGCAGAGTAGAACTGTAAGGAATAACATTACATAAAGAGATGGTAGCTATTGTTTTCAAGGTCTATTCCATTTAGCAAATAATATAATTGGCATGCTACTTGTTTTATTTTAATTTTGTGAAGTTTGTGCTTTCAATGTGGGTCTTAAAAATAGCAGTCATCAGCAAAGTTACAGAGGAAGGATTCAGAATTCTTGGACTCTAATCTTTGTTCTTCATGAAGTTGCTTGATAAATGTGGAAAACTTGATTATCTTTGGACTTTATTTCCTCATCTGTAAAATGGGTTGGAAAACTAATGTTCCATGAATGTGGTAGGGAGCAGTTGCAGAAAGGTGGAGAACTGAAAAGAGAAGGAAGCATCTTCCCCAACATATGCCCAAGTCTTACACAAAGCATATGGGGAAAAGGAACATAAAAAGTGTTTCAAAGAAATGGCTGCCTATGTCTGTGTAGTAAATAAGAAGCACTATGGTCTTCATTGTATCAGAACCAGAAAGCTGATATTGCCTCTACATGAACCTGTATTTCTCTTCCCTCTTTTAATATTCTCAACCCTATCTATTTCAGATATAATTTCACTGTGTAGATCACCAATCAGACAAGGAACGGGGGAGGAGAAGGAGAAAGCGGGAAATAAGTATAGGAGATTAAGTAAAGCAGAAAGGTGTGTAAAGTGAAATCAGCTACTTCCAACAATAGTTTGTAGCCCTCAGTAGTTCTAAAACTACTAGTTCATAGGGCACTAAAGCATACTCAGAAGGCTGACTCTGGATCATTTTTTTAAAGGTGTGTCTGGCCATTTGGCAAATGTGGGCAAGGTCCAATGGAAATTACATAGCTAAGAAGTCAGCAGAAAAGAGGGATGAATAAAAGGAAAGAGGAAAGTTAAATGGAAAAAAAGACAGCAGAAATTATTTTTTCCTAATGAGAAATGCAAAATTTTCCACCAGACAACTGTGACTCTTGGCTGAGTGGCCTACGTATCATGTGAAGGAAAATGTAGGGTGGGTGGGGCAGTCCAGGAAGCTCTGTCTTGTGTCTGCCCTGTCTCTGAAGTCAACAGGTCCACTGTAGGTCTCAGCTGCACCACCGATTCACCAGCCTGCCCCTCAGGAGGCAGCCATGCCTAATACAAAGAGCCTGAAAAGAGCATTGGACCACAAGTTACAGTGCCACATTGTGTACCTGGCTCTGCTTGCTGAAGCACCTTGAGCCGTCATGGAACCTCTAAGGCCACTACTGATAGCTATTAAGTAACAGGGATAGACTTCTTTACAATCTCTAAGGGTCCTTCAAGCTGAGTAGCATTTTTATAGTTACAATAATTACCTCCTCCCACCCTTGCTAGACTACATTTCTTGAGCAAAATACAGTACTTATCTTCTCCCTGTCTTGCCCCTACTTCACTGCCCAAAGGCAATTATTTTACCTGAAGAGAGAGGTGAACAAGATGCTCTCTTTGAGTTCCTTCCAGCTTATATGTGATTCTAAGAAATCCAGTTTACTCAGTTCCTTAGCAATGTAAAAATAAAACATTATTATACCAAATCTGATGAGTTTTCATTTTAGGTGAACTCATCCACCTTTAGGAATTTCTCAAAACCCACCCATAAAGCAAATTGATATTTTATCAAACATTTCCAAAAGAATTCCACAGAGGTATTCTTTGGAGTTTATCAGTGAGCAAGTGATATTAGTGACAGAATACATTTGATTCTCAAAGATGGAATCTGTGGAGACAAGTAGTTTATTACTTTCATTTATTAAAAACTGTAATGTAATCCCTGATTCACCAGATTGAGACAGGAGAAAACTTGTAAGTAGTTGCTACCCTCATTTAATTGAATTTTAAGCCCCTGTGGCACTTACTGTTTGTAATTGTGATGGATGACTGATACAGAGCTGACTGGTTTTACAATGATCAACCCCCAATGAGGAAACAATTGAGATTCTTAACCCCTTAGCACTAGGGATCTAAAAGCTGGCTAGACAAAGAATCTCTCAGGTTTCCTTCTTAAGGAGTGGGAGAAAGTTTGTCTGGGATTTTGATGATCTAAGCACAAAAAAGACTCAATTCGGAGGGGGGAGGGGGAAAGCCTCATTCTCCGAGGAAATATCAAGTGGGAAGATTTCAGAACAGCTATTTCGAATTATCAACCTCTTATCTGAAATAATTGGAAGGAACAAAATGTACACAGTTTACATATAGGTAAGAAGAGATTTAAATGTGGAATTTGTAAAAGGTTTTTATCCTAAACTAACAGGATCTATATCATAAAGTTGTGGCCTAGGGTTTCAATTTTTGTTGTTAAGGCATTCGTCTAGAAAGAGAAAAAAAAAATTATAAAGCAGAATAAGAGCAAAATAATTCCTTGAGCTTACTGTTTTTCTATTCTAGAAACCACTACAAAATAAATTATAGTCAAGAAAGAGAGTTTAGAGAGATGACCCTGGGAGGGAGATAGAATCACCTAACTTAATTGCATTTCATTTTGTTCCTTCTGAAAAAAAAAACAAAGGTCAAATGGTGCAAAATACCAACTCAGAAACAAAACATGCAGGGGCAGGTTTAAGTAAAAAACAAATAAACAACACTATTAAATGGCTGGTAACCACAGCAGAAAAACAGATACTGTTAAAGTATTCCTGATTATAAAGCACACAAGCAAGAAAAAAAACTTTGTCTCTTCATTTGTTTAAGTTCAACAGATGTACATAAAGCAGGCACAATGCAGCGAGGATTTTCTGAAGCATAATTTTAAGTTATAGGAAATGAGAAAACTAGCCAGAAACTGCAACTGGAAAAGACTAAGAAGCCAAACAATCTACAGTTCTGTAACTTTCTCCCCACAACAGACCAGCCAGGAAACAAAATAACTAGAGTGAGACAACCTCCTGCTGCCACACAGAATTCTTTCTCAACAACATTTCATGCATGAGGAACCAAACTATTATTCATTCAACAAACATATGCTGAGCATGTACTGAGACTGCCCCCTGTTTTAGGTATTTGGGAGAGGGAATAGATGCTGAGGACCTAACTCAGACCTATTGAACCTAAATTTCTAATTTTAAATCATATTTTTAATGTTCAGATTAATAATAATCACCCTGCTAATAATCACCCAGATCTGGAAACTCCTACTTTAGGAAATCTAAAAATGACTGAGACAGTTCTTGATCTCAAGGAGCTCACCTAAGTGATAGGCAAATATAAGAATTTCTCCAAAACAAGGTTAAAAATAAAATATGATATTAGAGGAACAAATTCCTTGCTGTGGACATTCAGAAAAGTGAGAAATAATGGGCTGTAGGGAGTTGCATAAGTAGTGAAAGAGGGCCTCATAGAAATAGGCATATTTGTGTTAGCATAGTTACCATTTCAACATACAGAACAGGGGAAAAAAATCTATTATAACAATAAGAAGAAACGTGTCTCCAGTTTTTAATGAGAAATAGGCCTTGTACTGGGTGCTTTACAATCTTCTCTTAAACCTAACCTAAACCAATCAGGTAAGTACTATTTCCCCATTTTGCATACAGTACAACTAAAACTCAGAAAGTTATTGTAATTTACTCAGTCACACAGCTAGAAATTGTGGAGCTGAGGTTCAATCCCAGATCTTTCCCATTCCAGAGCCTCCATGCTTCCCAAAGAAAAATAAACAAAGCCCAGATCTGTAAACGTGTCAGACGTATATTACCAAGTGTCCATAGTTCCCTCTGACTAGATGGTAGCAAAGTGGGGGAGATAGGGCACGTAAGGTTTAAGGGGAATCAGGCCATGGATGCTGTATTTAAACTTTGTGGGCTTTATATAGTAGTAAGGGGAAACCACTGAAGGTTTCTCAGCAGAAAATGCTATGATAAAAGCTTTATCTTAGTTTCAGGCTATGAATCATGAGTTATATCTTACAATCTTGAATAATAAAAATCAAAAGTTTGAAGAGTCTCACCCTGCCTTTAAACAAACAAACAAACAAACAAACAAAAAAAGGGTGGCTAGGAGCCAGGTAGAACTGTTGCCTCATAGCAGTCCAGATTCCAAACATGTCAGATCTGAAGCATCTAGAGAGCAGGCCTTAAGATAAGTGCAATGCATGTCTGCTATCCCACAGGACAAGAGTCTGCTCATCCCTGGAGCTGTCCAAATCTGGCGGAAGGATAGCCCTGGGGACTACAGCATTCCCTAGGACCTGAGGCAGTTATATGGGACCATGGCCATAGCACAGGCAGAGGCATCAGCTGTTGGCAGAACTCAGAGTCCTGACTCCTGGTACTGCGCTCATTACATCAAATCAAACCATGCGACACTGGACAAGCCCCTTTCCCTCTTTGACTTTCCCTTTACTTGTCTGTGAAATGAGAAATTGATCTGGATGAGACTCAGATTTCAGAATTTTCAGTTCTTCTCTTCCAGCACAGCAGCATAAAGGATCCACTTGCATCAGGGGCTCATACTAGAGATTTGGGGAGGAGTAGCATGTCTCAAGAGCTTCCAGTTTGTAAAACCCCCAGCTGTGAATAACCACTTCATTACCTACGGGAAGCCTGGTAGTTCTGACTGTATTATAGGATTTACAATTCCCAAATCTTGGCTGCAAAGTCCTCACTGAATTCAATCTGGCTCAAGAGTACATCCTTTTCAAGGGCAAACTGGAACAGATGTCAAAAGTAATTCAGCAATGTGAGGGACCATGATCACACCCTGGCTCATGCAGGGAATCTCTTCATTCTACCATCAGGGAATGAACACTCTAGAATCCACACCTGTCAGAGCCTGAGAATACTGTTATTATTTGAGAGTTTTGTTTTACTCTCAAAAGATGTATGTGTTTGAAATTCCCCAGCAGCCAAACAAGAGCTAAAATTGTGGAGTTCATGGGGGAGGGGAGAGAAGAACAAAAAGGCACCTTATTCTATGTTCACAAGAATATTCCTGCAAACTGTAACCATCAAAAATGAATTTCTGTAGAGGTAAAATATTTATTCCATAAGAGATTGTTACTTATGTGAATCCAAATGATGGATATGGAGATGATGCAAGACTTGCTCTGCTCTCAGAAACATTGCTGGTAATTTTTTACATGGATTCACATATTTTTAAAAGAACTTTTGAAACTTTGTTGGTTCATCAGACCACACCTAGTAGTTCAACCACAGAAGTGTCCCTGAATGACTAACTCCCTTAATGAATTCACTGCAAAAACCTGAGGCATGTTAAACCTACGGCTTTACCTTCTTTAACCTCCAAGGGAACAAGAGCAGGAGAATGAAATAAATGTTGACATAAACAGTGAAGCAAGCTTATTCACAGAACCCCCTCCTCAAAAAAGCCCACATTTTGAGAGTTACCTCAGAGTTACTTATTTTCATAGGACTGATCATGAATATGCATTCCTTTTCCAGACCTGAGGGAAAAAAACTGTCCAAGATGTGTGACAGGACTGTCAACCTTATATCTGAGACCCCTGAAAAGTTTGCTTACAGGGACCACCCATGTTTTGCTCTGGGAACTAGCTTAGTTTATCTTCAGCTGTCAGGTACTCAAGGTCCCCTCTCTGCCAAGCTGCATACCAGAGACTGATTTCTGTAAAACCACCAAACACTGTCCACTTATTCAAAAGAAATCAGATTTATACTAAACAAATCTGTCAGGAGGCACAAACAAGTAGAAGACAAATCCTGGAAGAGATTCAGGCCCAAAGTACTGGTGAAGCATATACTACTAGTGAAGCATAGCCTAGTGAAGTCCAGCACCTTAGCCACAGCACTGGGAGTTAACAGTCTCACAGTCTCAGTTGTGATTTCCTGAGCTCCACTGACAACTGCAAATCTCCAAAGAGCCCTACCACCTGGAGAGCAGAGACCCTTAGAGATGAGCTGCAAAAAAAAAAAAAAAAAAAAAAAAAAAAAAAAGGGCATTTGGATATCTGCACCTGCTGTGTATGGACCAGAAATGCAGCCTGGTCCATTGGCTGGCATGAACATTCAAACCCTAAAGCTGTCACTTCTCCAACAGCTGTACAAAAGGCATTGATACACTGACATAAAAAAGTCAGAAGGGGAAGAAGGTCTAAGTTCAGAGCAATGCGGGTGAGAGTGGAGAAAGGTGAGGAACACGGCTGAATTCTCTCTGCTGAATGAAGCACCCAGATAAATTTTCAAAATTGTGGGTGTGGGAGAAATACCGACATATACCATATATCTCTTAACACTAACTTCAGGCAAGTGGAATACACAAACATAAAACCAAGAGCACACTGGGCACTTGCTGTTGAATAACCCAGTCCAGAAACCAGAAGCCTCAGTGAGATTGCCTCACACAGATTCACCTCTTCCACGCTTTCCTTCTCTTTCACTTTTGATGTTTGTTTGTTTGTTTGTTTGTTTGTAGATGCAGGAGACTAGAGAGAAATTTGTTTCAGAACTAGCCCACTTTAAATCCCGCTGTTTGGGGAACGCTTTCTTTTAAACTTCAGAGAAAAGGTGCAGACTAGCGCATAGGAAGAATGGAGTGGAGACAGCAGAGAAATGGGGGTGAGGCTAAATGGGGGTGAGGCTAAATGGGGGTGAGGCTAGACCAAGAATGAAGGGAGAGAAGCCCCTATGCTAAACGCAGCTCTGCCAAAGTCTCAGAAAGTAGTTCTGAGGGGGTACTTTAAACATCATCTTATCAATACCGTCCTTTTTGAGAGAATGTGAAAGAGCTAAAGACGTGCTCAGGTTCCTCTAGTGTTGATTACAGAGCTCGGGCCACCAGACATCTATCTCTCTAGGTGCACAAACGCGACACGGGGACGTTACAGGAATCGCAACCGGGCCAGGAAACCCGCAGAGTGGGGAGGGCCGGGGGAGAGCTCCCGCTGCGTGCTCGGGTACCTTGATGTAGGCTCGCTGCAGGTAGTTGTAGGGCACCCTGCGCTGGAAGTCGCTGCGCACATCCTCGCTGACGCGGTGGCGGGACGCGGGTCCCCCGAGGCCCTGGGCCTCGCAGCTGCGGTAGCATCGCGCCCGCTCCAGCCAAGCGCGGAACAGGGGCAGCTCGGCGCCCGGGCCGGCGGCGGGGGGCGCGAGCGGGCGGCGCGCGGCGCAGTGGCGGGCGCAGCGCGCGCGGATGTCCCGCAGGCGCCGGTGGCTGCGCAGCGCCGCTTCCAAGTCGCGCACCGCCAGCGCGTAGTCCCCGCTGTAGTAGGCGGCCACGCCGCTGGCGTAGAGCAGGTCGAAGGGCTGCAGAGGCCCCGGTCCGGGCTCCGGCTCCGGCTCGGGCTCCGAGCGCGGGCTGTCCGGGGGGCCGCCCCGCAGCGGCGGCGGCAGCAGCAGCAGCGGCGGCAGCAGCAGCGGCAGCAGCGGCGCCCAGATGCGCTCCCGCATCCTCCGCCGCGAAGAGGCGCGGGACGGACGGCCACGCTCCCGGCCCGGACGCTCCCGGCGCCTGGCGTTGCGGGCCCCTCTGCCACCTCCGCGGGCTGGAGCGATCCTGCGCGGTCCAGGTGGCTGCAGACGCTGAGGACTGAGAGGCGGAGGCCGGCGCCGACCGCTCTTAAAGGGACGCCCACGGCTCACACGCTCCTCCTGCTGCCCGAACCTCCGCGAGCCGCTCGCCGGCGCTCAGCGCGCGCCCTGCCGGCCCCCGGGGCTGCCAGGACCTGCGCACGCAAGTGCCCGCCGGAGAGTGGGCGCCGCGCGAGGCCAGCCCGGGCGCAGCGCTGCACAGGGGCTCGGTCCTCTCGGCAGAACGGATAGCACTCCTTTCTTGAAGAGGAAGAAAATCCGGTTTGGTGAGCTTAGGACCCCATCGTTTTCTCTGAAATTTGCGTGACCTCGCCGTCTGCAGTCCTCCTCCTCCAGGGGAAGCTCTGAAGCCTCATCCACCCCAGGCTAGGGGGAAAGGAGGAGAGGGCCAGGTGGCCCAGTCGCAGAGGATTATGGAGAAAGTGATGAGTTCAAGTGATAGACCTGAGAAAAGGCGAAGGAAGGTCTCACTCCTAGGCCTTGGGAATCAAAGTTTACTGCTCCTTCCCCTAGGTAGGTACGGTCCCTCCCTCGCCTTCTCATCCCACTTTGTGAGGGTGTGTCTGTGGGGCATAGAGGCAACGGAGGAGCAATAAACAGCCCGCTGTTCTGTACAGAGGGCGGTATCACAGGACCCAAAGAACTGTTGGAGGATGGATCGGGCCGTACCTATATCCTGTCTCTCAGTTTATCCGCCGTATGACCTTATGCAACTGAGCATCAGTTCCGGCATCTCCCACAACAAATGTCCCAACACGTCAAATAGTTTTTAGATATCAATTCTTCTACGAGTTGAACAAAGAGGCAATTTAATACTTCCAGTACCCTTAGGACTCAAGCAATGAGCATAAATCTCGAAGTGGGAAAGGTGACAGAAATGGTTGCCAGACTCTAAAGGACTAGCTGGAGGCTTTCCTGTTCCTCTGCCTCTCTTCTCCTATAAATACCTTCTGAGCCAAGGTGTTCCCTTCTTTCCTATTCTTGGCTCCACACTCTCACAAGGATTCCTGAGAGCTTAAGCACTGGACCTTTGAGTCCAGGTTGCCTCCTGAAGGCATTCCTGTGGTCTGCTAATGTCTGTAGCAATTTCACCCAAGTCTCCCTGGCTACTGGGTTGGTGAGCAAGAGGGAATGGCAATAGGAAAGAACAACATGTGTCATGCATGTAGTTGATAGGAATTTCCCAAAGGAGACTTTTGTGTGGCATCATCACTATGCCCAGGAGTTTGCCGGAGTTTTATTCTCATTCCTTCATTCATTTTGTTGAGTTTAACCACTTTGACCATGAACAGATATGGCTTTGTAACTCCAAGGGACACCAAAGAATTATGCTTTTTATTTTTTTCTATAAGACTTCACTCATTTTGCTCATACCACTGATGGAAAAGCTCCAGTTTGAAGCTGAGTGTGTACTCTCAGTGCTTTGGATGCTCGGTTTTTTGGAATTTTCACTTGGATCATCTGCCCAGACTTTTTCTATAGAGATTATCTCTCTTTTCAAATTAAGACTTTGGAGTCCTGAGTGATCAATCCACTTGTGGAAGGATTTGAAGCACTTTAGGCTAGGAAGCCCTGTGGTAGGGGAATCTTTGCCACATATTTTCTTCACATGCCATGACATTTCCACTTCATTTAATAAATGTTAATTAAATTAATATCCTTGAATGCCTTCTCTCAAAGTAGGTATTCTGGGGGAGAGGTGATATAAATAAACCAGACTCATTCCTGGGAGCTCACAATGTTGTATAAGAGAAAAACATGATATATAGGTCTATGGTACAAGGTAGAATGTGGTATAGAATATTAGATTCAAAGTGCCATAGAAATGCAGAGCCTGCAAAGATGGCTTCTAGTGGCAGGATCTAGGAAAACTTAGGGAAATAATTGGCATTGGTGTAGAGTCAGAAGTTTATAAACTGTAGCCATATTAAACTCCCTGCTGATCCCGCAACTGGCCACATGCTTTTGAACTTTCTACATGTTCTAAATTATCTTCCTCTTTACACACCCTACCTGATTTTATGGAAAATATTCAGCTGACATCTCAAATTTGCATGAATGTTGGAAGCACCCGAGAAAGCAAAAATACTATTATATGGCTCTGACTCTGAGGGATTCTGGTTTAATTGCCCTGGAGTATGGCCTGAGCAATGAGATTTTTAAAAATTCTTTAGGTGGTTCTAATAGGAACCCAAGATTGGGAACCACAGGTCTAGAGTCAATGTCATAGCTCAGAGACAAGTCTGTGAGTCAGGGCTCCAGGTGCTATGGAAAGTCATGAGTCTTAGACGTGCAATCGCTCAGACCACTCTGCAAGAACAATCTGATATGCCTTTTAAAGCTGGATAAGGACAAAAGTTAATGACCATATGGTGATAGAACTCATGCAATGATGAGGATTTGTTTCTAAACTGTGCCCAATGGTATTAACTCTGCATTGAGAAAGACAGCCTTCCCTGGGTCTCTCACACTCCTGAACGCCTTGCTGGGTGTGCCAAGAATGCACTTCTTTACCTGGCCTATTCTCATACAACTGAGTCCCATCTCAGAGTTCTTGATTTATTGAGTCTGGGCTATAGCCCCAAAATGTGCATTTCTAATAAATTCTTCAGTGATACTGAGGGTCTTGGTCTAAGAATCGTACTTTGAGAACCACTTCGATATAGTTCCTTATGAACAATGGTTCTCAAACTGTGTTGTGTATACAAAACAAAATAAAGCACGTATGCTGAATGTCATGGAGCACTGAATGATAGTAATTTTTTAATTTTTTTTTAAAGAGAAAGAAAAATATACTTGAAAGTAAGAAAGAGAAACGATTTGAGAAAGGGAAACATCACAGCAGAAGATGTTGAAATTTCTGCTAAGATAGGTATGAACTGGAAGCCTATAATTTCCCTATTGTTCCTCATTCCTTCAAATTCAGAGAATAGCCAAAGTAGAAGAGAATCCATCCAAAAACTTTAAAAGGAATCCAATCATTTCCTTTTTTATATTTGAAATGAATCTTGATAGAAACTTGAATTTTCTTTAGAATTCTGTGTACAAATCAACAGCATCATCATACTTACTTGCTTTAGGGAATCTCCAGCAGGAAAAACTTCAGAAAACAAAAGATCGTCAATGCTTTTCCCTAAATTAGCTTAGTTTTTCAAAGTTTTTTCCAAAATTCTCTCTTTCCCATAAAATCCTTATGGAACAATAAAAAGCGTACTCGGACTTCATCAGTAAACTTAATCGGCTCTTTCCATAAGCAAATCTAATATTAGTTTATTTTGATCACATGTAATCAGGACTTTTGCTTGCCACAAACATCTTTGAAATGAAAGAAATAATTCTTAATATGCAACAACTCAACCCTGTTCAGCTGCTGTTGATGCTGGCAACAAGGGAGCTGTTTTGAAGACTTTTTCTTGTACAAATAGGATCATCTGAAGACTTTTTTTTCCTCCACATAAGTTAGTGTAAAAGGCAAGCCACCAACAATCTGTCAAAATAAGAGAGGCAGAGAGAGAGAGAGAAAAAAAAGGCCTCCCTGGAGGAAGAGTGTTTTTTTAGAAAAATTAATATTTAACTTACATTTAAAAATCAAACAGGAGCTGCCACATTCCAGGACTGTCTGTTCCTTTTCAATTTCCTTAATAGCTCTGTTCCTGTACTTACCTTAATTCCTGATTGAGCTTTAAAATTCCAAATCAAACTAAACACCACAAAAACTCTGTCGCCACATTCCTGTCATGAAGGCATTTTAACTTTATTCCTTGGGACACATTATAATTGAACAAGAAAAAAGTGAAATAAAGAGTATTAATTATTCCCAAAATAATTTAAGCTAAAAACACAATTCAGATTGAATTCTAAAGAACTGAACAAATCCTTTTTGCTAGGTATCAGGCCAGTTCTTTTCACAAACATTTAGTCATTTAACTTTCAAGGGTCTCTTTGAGTAAGTATAATTTTACCAGCGAGAAAATTGAGGCTTGTAAAGGAGAAATGGCTTGCCAAGGGCCAGTTTACAAATTATAGGGCCAGGACCAAAACCTATACAGTGCTTTTTCCACTGTACTACACTGCCTCTTTCTAAGCCTAAAATATCTTCATAGCTCCTGTCAAAATTTCTGCTTTGGTTAAACTTGTAGAGATCACATTTTTTCTTTAGTCACCAACTTTGCTTTATGTTCCTCATTCGGCTAGATTAACAGACTCATAAAATTTTTCTACAGAATAAATATGAACACGGAGTGTATGTGTGTGTGTGTGTGTGTGTGTGTGTGTGTGCATGTGCATGTGAGCAAGACAGCAAGAATGTGCATACATATTAGACAGGCTGAATATGAATGAGAACTTAATTTGATAGGTGATACAATGCATATAGAACAAAAACCTTATCTATCAGAAATTCTAGAAGAGAAGATCACTCTGTATGATTATGCGATCCATCATTATGAAATTATCCCTATGCCCTGCTTATCTTTGAGACCTTCTTCTCATCTTCATCCCTGAATGCTTCATAGCAGAATTTGTTCTGAATTCATATTCTGAGTTTATGTTCTGAATTCATGTTCTGAATTCTAGTGCTCTATTGGCCTACCCAGCCTTCAAAAACTCTGGTTTAGAAACTAAGCCCTTGTCTTAGAAACAGAACTCTTGTTTTTTGTTTAGGGATATTAAGGTTTATAATCACTTTTTTCAACTTCAATTTTGGAACCACTTGAGTAGACCCAGAAATGGAAGCAATAAATACCCCAATGTTACCTTTATTGCTGAAAAACAGGTTTGGAGAGTATGGGTTTAATATGCAATAACTGGTCTTTCAAATACCTCTGCCATCCACACCCTCAAATCAAACTTACTTGTTAATGCTCAGGCCAAGCTAGGAAGCTTCTGAAGCTTTATTCTAGAATTTTTCTCTTCAAAGCACATAAGGAATCCCCCTCCAACTTTCTATTTATTAATTAGAATAATCACCCACTTCCTCTGAAATGGGGCCTCTTGCTTATTCCTGTTAGCTCTGAGCCTGTTCCTAAACCAAGGCCCTGATCTCAGCTATCAGACATCACCAATACCAGTAACCTGCACAGGCCAGCGTCTAGTTCTTGCTGGCAGAACCCTTGAGAGTGAGCTTTATCTCTCTACTGTTGAACCCTCAGTCTCACCTTACAGCCACTCCTGATGCTGATTGCTTTGCTATTGGACACTTGGATGGATGTATTTCATTCTGCTGCTTGCTGGTTCTGTGTTTCTAAGTTTATCGCACCCAAGTATTTCAGACCAGTTGTCAAGATCTGGTTCTACTTCTGCTTCTGACTGGCCCCCAGGTTGTCTCTGGGTTCTGTCTTGGCTACAGCAGAACTGTAGGTGGTCTCACTCTCTCTTGCCTCAGCCTCATGGGGAAATAACAGAGACCACTTCAAATGAATCATGTCATGCACCCATTTCCAGCAAAAACATAGCCTGCTTCACTTTCCACATTTTGTTGGGACCTGGGTGGAAAGCCAAATAGAGAAAGTATGGGAAGAAATATAAAGCTATGACTTGGCTGGCAGAGAGGTTTTATTAAATTTCTTCAACGTTAAACTTTCATCTTTGTTCAACTTCAAGTAACACTAATTGAGGATTATGAGCTGGGAACATTTTGTGATTTTATTTGATTCCTGGGGTTGGAGCGTGGGGAGAAATTAAAGATATATTGTTATACAAACTTTACAAAAAAAAAAGAAATTTCAGTACAGAAAATTTTGAAGTCCACAGAACAAATAAGTTTGAGAGCCAGGACTTGAATCTGAGTCTAGATCTCACTTACTGAGGATCTCACCTTTCTCCTGTTAGGGTCTTCAGACTGGAATTCTTTTTAGCACCTGTCGACAGAAGCTTTGTTCTAGCCAACGTCTCCAGCCTTCTTCTGGTAGCCTCCAGACTCATCTTCTACTAGGATCACAGGAAAATAAAAAGTGGAAACAGTAGAGCAATAAAACTTCAGCTACCACAAACCCCCAAGTTGTAATGCTAGCTGCCTGCCTCTCTCATTATTCTTCGTTTGCTTTGCTCATACTTATCATCATTTTCCTCTTTTTGAATCATTTCCACAGCATCCTTATCATGATGGTCTGAACTGTGGTACCCTGCACACTGGCATCCCCGCTTCTCTGGATAGCATCTAGATGTGCTTCTGCCAGGACTACTGAGCCTCTTCTGTTCTGTTCTCTAGTGTCAGATAGGTACTAGCACCCCACCCAAATCTACTGGACAATGAGGTCCTCCAAGTCTCAAGGAGATGTATTAGTCCTTTCCCACCCTAGTCTCAGAAATCTCAGCATCTTATCACTAACAGCCTTGTCTGTGGCAAATTTAGGATAAATTGCTTTTAAGGTAAAAAATAATAATATATAATTTTTATTTATTTTAAATGTGTGTGAAACATCAGTGCCCCATCTTTTATCAAAATTCAATTTGTAAACACAAAGATTCACAACCATATTATTTACTGTTAACTACTGAGTAAAAGGATATTAAATAATGATACTAATGAAAAGGATATTAAATAATTTGTATGAAAGAAAAAGACTGGGAGGAAGAAGAAACAGTTTTGCTTTCCTTTTGAATAGAGAAAAATGTCCTCCCCAGAAATTTTCAAACTGTTCAATAAACTTTAGTGATCAAAATAAAATTATAAAAGGTAAAATCAATTATTTTGCTTATTTTAAAGAATTCATTCAAACAAAACATTGACAGAACCCATAAAACTCACCAGTGTGGCTCTGCTGGAGACCTTGTCATTCATCATACCAGGATACTTTAGATTCTAACCTCACTTCTCAAATCAGCTCCCTTGGAAATAGATCCCAGATTTCTAATTACCTGACCACATGTTCCTCAGTAACCTGTCAGGGCTCCTGCTTGTGCTTTCTTTAACCATGTTGCCCCATACACCAGCTTGCTCCTGCTGTGTTCACTTCCAAATTACCTTTTATTAGCAGTACCTGACCATGTGCAGATTGCCTAAATAGAAACTTATGCAGAGAGATACCTAATGATCATCATTTTCTTAACCTCTTGAGAAGAAAGATCCACTAGATCTCAACACTGTGCCTGTGTTTTACAAAATGTTATTCGAATGAGTGAATGAAATAAATATATATCAAAAGAAACATGTATTTAAAATAACCCTTGTCAAGAAATCAGAATGCCTTGGATCTCTATTTCTGATTCTGACACAAGGTAGTTGTGATACCATAGGCAAGTCACTTTTGTCGGGCCACTTTCACCCCCATTAGTAAAGGAAAGTATGGAACTAGACTTCTGAGATCCCTTCTAACTCTAAATATCCTGATTCTTTCAATTTAAACATAATGTTATCACATTCCTAGCAGTGCCCCAAAGCATTACTCCCCCTCTCCCTACATCTATCTCTGGGATAAAGCCAACTTTGATTCCCAAGAAAATTTCCAAGCTTCCACGGGAGTCATTAAAATTATCAGCTGACTCAGAGCTTGTTGGTTTCATCTAGAACTATCAGCTAGCCTCAGCCAGTAGAGCAGGAGACTAGTGTTTTTGTTTAGAGGCGTCCAGTAGTATAATGATTCCAGGCACTGAAGAATTGATTCAAATGCCTCAGCTCCCTGGGGAACCTTC
The DNA here is from genome assembly GCA_030015415.1 of Cynopterus sphinx. Classification (NCBI taxonomy): domain Eukaryota; kingdom Metazoa; phylum Chordata; class Mammalia; order Chiroptera; family Pteropodidae; genus Cynopterus; species Cynopterus sphinx. The sequence continues at coordinate 45,572,654 of CM057380.1, forward strand.
CCACTTCAGTCTGTCCAGCATGTGTCTTCTCTTCTGTCTCTCATGAAGAGAACTCATAATTTAGGGAAAATAGTGAGTATAAAGGTACAACTACCTTAATCTGTCATCCCACTTCATAAATGGAGAAGGTAAAACCCAATGGCAATGTTGAAGTGGCTTGTCTGAAAATAACAACAACGATAACAACAACAACAAAACATAACTATTGGTCAAACCTATATCTCAATTCTCTTTCATTAAATCTTATCTCTTTACCACCTCATCCTTTGAAATAGTTTGGAATATAAGTAGTAAACTGACCTGAACCAATTTATATTTGGGAGATGAGACCATTTATATTTAAAAATTAGCTTAATAAGCTCCAAATGACTTTCATTGTTAATGTTTACTTTTAAGGTACTGTAAACATATGTAAAAAGTATACATATGTATGCTTAAAAACTTTGTAGATATTTCCTGCTTTCTTTCAAGAAAAAGTAGGTTATAAGCTATATTTTTAAAAATCTCCATTTTTTCCCCCACTTCAGTCCCAATCTATCCACAAGAAAACACGGGTCACTAACTTGAAATTCTGTCTCTGAAAGACTGCCAGACTTTGAATCTTACCACATAGAAAGTTGATTTGTTAAAATAAACACAGAAGAAATTGTACAGCCCATTTCTTTCAAAGTAGAAAGCCTGGGATGTCATATGCAAGTCTCACTTACAATACCAATGCTTTAGGAAAGACCTGCAGAGAAATTGTGAATATGATTTTATAAGCAAAACTGAATTTTTACCAAAAAAAGTTTTCTTTAAATTATTTCACAGAATCACCTTCAGATAAACATTGAGTTGTTTCCTGGAGTAAAGTATGCTTTCAATATTGCAGTGACTGAAATCAATCTTCTAAGGAGTAAGAGGCTTTTCTTTTGATTTATAAACACTCATTTCACATATAATACTCACTGGTCTTTAAAACATAACATCACTTGAATTTTTATAGTTCTTGATAATTTTTAAAGCCCTTCCACACAGATAAAATGATAGATGCTATCTCTCCAACTCCTCTGGTCTTCTGGGCATTCCCTATAGAAAGGCTTTTGGTTATAATGTAAAGCAGGGGAATTCAAAATTTCAGCCCCTAGGATTGCTTTTAGCAAACCAAGACAATCTGCTAATTCTGAGACAATGGTTACTCTAAATGAATTGGTTCCTCCTCTTTTTCAACAACCCCACTAGATGTCCCTCATTACTGAAAACTTTCTAGGATGGAAACAATATTATTAAAGCAATATACTTAAGTTTCTAGAGATACTGCAGCACTTTGAAAGATAAGCTTAACCAAAATGATTTTAAAATGTCTTTCTCCACCATCTCCCCACCCCCAGGTCATTCCTGATATACCCACAAGGAAGCAAAGCTAATTAACTTCCACATTCAGCATCTGAAAGACTGCCAGACCTGACTCTACCACATAAAATTTGAAATTCTCTAGGGATCTGCTTCTGAATTATTATTGCAGGATAACAGAAAAGGACAGATGAAAACAGGAACTTATCCTTGTATTACACTAGTTGCCTCATTTTAATTGGCAAAACTTATAACCCTTCCCTTGGAAGATTATATCATAATTGACTAAGGTTTTCTGACAAGCCTTAAGAACATTAAAACCCAGAGATAATTTTGTTTCATTTATTCATTTTTTCTCAGTGATATTCCTCTTAAATGAGTCTAATCTGACATTTTAAGAACAGGACATTGAGACCAAATTATGTTTTTATTCATAATTTCTGCTCTCTTTTCCATGAGTATAGATCAAAATTTTTCAAATTTTGCTGATAATGGGATAGATCATGGATTTGTCTTAACCTCAGCTTAAACGTAGGCCAGAACTGTCAGTAAATGAAGTTAGGTTACTAGCTTTCTGATAGTGGTGAACCAAATAACACAGCCTCCTATCATCATACTTAGTCAAACTTCCCACTTCTCCCTACAAATTCACACTGACCTATCATTCAAAGGGAAAGTTAAAGGGGTTATCACGAGCATTATTCTCCTCAACAGAAACAATCTTGAATAGTTAAACTCATAAGATGTTCCAGGGTGAGAGAAACTTTTAAGATCATCTAATGTACATTCCTAATTCAACTGGAGTCTTCTAGGCTTACATTAAAAAGTGAATTGTTAACACACAAACGTACAGTGGTTTGGTAGCTAACCCAGCATGAAAATCATACTTTCTTAGACAAGGCTTTTGTCTTGGAAGAATGATCTTACCAAGATTGACTTTTGAACTGTTCCTTGCTGATTTCCTTAAAATTACTGTTAGACTGTAATCTATAAGGTCTTTAGCAGTCCCCAAGTTCCTTTAGAACCCCTTCTTCCACTTTAGTGAGAGCCCTGAGTTTTATTTGCATGTAATACATTAAAACAAACAAACAAAAATACTGTTGCTTTGAAACTTAAGAAAAAATTTTATTTCAAATATGCCATACTTTCAGCAACATACCTACATAGAAGTCCAGGAAGGACCTGGAAAGAAGGCATTCTTGAGAAGATTTTGTACACACACACACACACACACACACACACACACACACCACAGTTTCTGAAGGGTACAAAGTTGAAAACATCAATATTTTCCCCTGCACACAATTTCTTAAGTTGTTTTTCCTTTTACTCTCCATTGCATTGTGGTAGGCTCAGATTTCTGTAGAAGTGGATATTATTTACTTCTGGGCTAAAAGTCAAGATGGGCAAGAAAGCAATCAGAGCTAATGTAATCAGCATGTCTGAATTTGAATCCAGCAGATCTATGGAGTCTGAAGATGGCACTACACACACTGGAACTTCAATGAGGAATCAAGGATGGACTCTGAACAATAATATTAATGTCCAAAAGGCAAATTGGAGAAACTTGGGAAAATAAGCAGAACCACTGGATAAATGTAACCAAGTTGCTTTCATGACACCAGATACGTAAGAAGTATTTCTTTAACTCAAGCCTCTCCCCTCTATCTCCTTTGTTCTTTTCTAATTTCCCCATAATTAAATCCATCAATATCCACCTAGTTGCTCAAACCCAAACACTTAAATTTATTCTTGAGATCTACTTTCCTTATATTCTGTAGCTAATCACTCAACCTGTTTACTCAAAATTAAAAGTATATCTCTAATCTGTTCCCTTTCTCTCTAATACAGGCCACCACTCTAGAGCAAACCACCATAATATCTCACTTGGTTAACTGTAATAGCTAGATTCTTTCTGTCTCCCAGCTCATATGATTGTTGTCCTCCAATTTGGTCTCCATACAACAGTTAAAATTATCTATTAAAATAACCTAAATATGATCATGTCATTTCCAGCTTACTATTCTTTAATGATTTCTCACTGCAGCTGAGATAAAATAACTTTACTACAAAATAATATGTACTCTAGCCAGTCCCAAACTCAGCCTTACCTTTTGCAAATTTCTTCCTATTTACTATTCTCTATTTTTACTGGACACCTATAATTTTCTGAAACTTGCTTAGATTTTTTGCACCTCAGATATTTTCCACATTATACTCTCTTTTTGGATTCTCCCATTTTGGAGTTATCAACATAAATGTTACTTTCTCAGAGGGAATTTTCATTTTTTTTAATACTAAATCCTAGTCTTAATCTATTGCAGAGTGCACTGTCATTTTCTTTATGGCACTGACCACAATGTATATATTTGTGTTTTATTTTTGTCTTTCTCCTTTCATAAATGACAGCTCTATGAAGGAAGGAATTAACTATTTTGTTCACCACAGTGTACCCATCAAAAGGAACAGTGCCTGACTATACCAATACTGTCAATTGACTAATTAATTGAAAGAACAAAAAAATAATGCAAATAGAAAGGTAAGAAATATTTAGATGATATACAGCCTAAAAAACTCAGAGAAAAACCTCTTTTTTAATCTCCATATCTCCTGCAGTTTTCATGAATTTGAATTTATCATCACCTGTGAGAACAATAGAAAAAAGAAGTCCATTTAGTTGACGTCTCCTCAGATACTTGAAAACAATTTTGTTGTTTCTGAATTCTTTTATCTTTCATAGAATTCATAATAATTGCATTGATTTAATACATATTATGTATTATCAGTGTGCAGGGGACTTGCTTGATTTAATAGAGAAAGCAAGAATAGATAATAGATAGTGTCTTCAAACAGAACAATCTAAAAGACAGAAACAAACACAATTCACAGTAAAAGGTGACTTGTGTTTCAAAAAACTTTAAAAGACCATTTACTTCTAGCTTATAAATGGAAAAGATAAATGCTTCAAATGCAGAAGAGCAAAAGACAATGGGAATACTAAAACAAAGACAAATAAAATAGTAAGTAAATCATAAAACTTTTGGAATATTTCATTTTCACTTATAAAATTGGTAAAACTTAGAAATAATAGTGGCTAAAAATTCTATGAATTATTATTCTTATCTACTCTGGGAAGGATGATACTATAAATTGATATGGATCTGTAATCCCTTAACCATGCTTTTAAAGTTCAAAGGTTTTCATAGCGTATTTTGTAGTAAAACCAGACTTGAACTGACAAGAGGCTATTTATGGTTTTTATTTATTCTAGTTAGTGAGACTATTAATACATTTTGCTAAGAAAATGTCAATGGGTTTGACTGGACATGTTAGCCTTTACCTAAAAAAGATTGGTACCTGATATAAGGTAAAGGCAACATATTATTGTTCTAAAATTCAAAAATTTCTAAATTCCAAAACATATATGACTTTAGAGATAAGGGATTGTGAATCTGGTCTTTAATTTGGGGGAGGAGGACAATTTGTCAGTATATATTAAGAATCTTGGAAAGGTCTATCTTTGACCTAATAATAATACATTTAGGAACTCTTTGTAAGGAAAAATAGTAACATGAAGAAATATTTGTAAGTGTTATATCTAACGTTAAGAAATTGAAAATACCTGTGTGATGTTCATAGCAGCATTATTCACAGTGGCCAGGACATGGAAGCAACCAAAGTGTCCTACGATAGATGATTGGATAAGGAAGCTGTGGTACATATACACAATGTAATATTACTCAGCCATAAGAAGAGATGAAATACTGCCATTTGCAACAACATGGATGGACCTCGAGATAATCAAGCTAAGTGAAATAAGCAAAACAGAAAAAGTTGAAAATCACATGATATCACTTATATGTGAGTATCAACCTAAAAGCAACAAACGAACAGGACAAACAAACAAAAAAAACTCACGGACGTGGACAATGGACTAGTGGTTACCAGAGGGTAGGTGGGGGTAGGGGTGAGAGAGGTAGACAGGGTAAAGGGGGTCAAATATGTAGTGACAGAAAGAAATCTAACTATGGGAGGTGAACACATAATATAAATTTATATATGCCTACTGTTAAAATGTACAGCTGAAACATTGGATTTTGTTAACTAATGTCACCATTATAAAATTAATTTAAAAAAAATTTTTTAAAAATAACCTGTATATACATGAATAATGTAAGAAAAGCATACTTTCAATGAAATTGGATAATAGGTGCCATGCCAGAGGTGAGGTAAGGACAAAACAGGTAAGTATACATAAAACAATAATATCAACTGTGTATTTATTTAAAAAAAAATATTTCAAGAAAATTATCATCGCTAGAAGGTGGAATTATGTGTTGTTTCAACTTTAAAAAACTGAATTGTTGTGTTTTATGAATCTTCTACAAATCATGTATGATTATAACAAATGGAAAAAAAAGTGAATGCTATTTAATTTTAAAATTTCAGAGCCTTTTTAATTATTTGAGCTCAGAAAAGACCTTTCAAAAATAGACATTTGGATTAATATTTGTATGGCCCAGACTCCTGGAATTGATTAAATCACAGATCACATATCAGCCTGTCACTAGTAGGAAATACTTTTCAAATACTTTTCATCTAGCAATTGTTGACACACTCAGGCATCTATATTAAGGCATTTGTAATTATTTGTCATTTATTTTAATGGAACCTAAAAAGAGACTAGGCACCATTTAAATCTCAAAATAAAAAATTACAATATGTTAGGGACATTACTTTATGTTTATGTAGATTTTTAGTTTCCCAGCACTGTACATCTATTTTCTAATTTGTTTTTTTATGTGTATTTCTGTGATTTAGGTTTTTTTTTAAGTTTAAAATATGCAAAAAGTAAAAAAAGTAATGCAAATATTTGAGTTTTCATAAGCTGGTATTAATAACTGCTGACATTTTGTCATTTTTATAAAAATGTATAAACACCCTTTGGCTAAAATTAAATTCCTCTTTGATTATTTCCCCCATCTACATCCACACATGTATCTTGAATGCATGTACATGTATATGTATGTATATATCTCTTCATGAACAATATAGAGTATTCTTTTGCACTCTGTATGAGGGTTATTTTAAATTTTGTATAATTTTAAACTTCACCATTGTTCTTCCCCTTATTTTCCATTATAATATAATTTTAAACTGCACATTTTGTTTTGCTACTTATTATCCTTTCAATATTATATTTTGAGTTTTATCCATATTGATACACACACACACACACACACATCATTCTGTTGTGTAAACTACCAAATATTATTGTCATTTGCTCTTCAAAATAATTCTGTAAGGTATTTGTATCTTATTTTGTATCTTATTTTGCAGATGAGATGTTAAATGAATTTCTAAGATATGTATGAATAGAGGCTTCACTGGAGTCATTCTAATCCCAGTTCAGAGTTCAGTATTTTTAGATAGAAAGTATTTTTAGATAGAAAAGGTAGACTTACAGAAACATGGATATTCATCATTAATTATCAACTGATGTTGCCCTGGAGAACATCTGGAGATTTGGCTCTTTTTCAGGGGCCAAGAGAGTTGGAAACAATGACTTTAACTTCCACTAGTATAACCGGAGTGTTGAACTCATGACATAAATGAGCTATAAACTGTCCGTGTGTTTCCCACTGTCTTTTACATTTTAAGCACTAAGAGTAAACCTTCCTAGGCCCTGGATGATACATCCACAGGCCTTATGGCTTCAGTTCTTAGATTACACAGTCTTATGATTACTTTAAGTGTAAACACAGTCTGAATTTAGACACTATAATGTTCTGTGCAAAACACTGGCCAAATTCCTGTCATAACAGCTAATTGCTCCCCTGGCCAAAGTTGATTGACTTCGATCTAGAGGCCTGCTGAGAGAAAAGGGTAGGCTAAGGATGACAAGGTCCTTCAGCTGTCTACTCTCTCCTTGCTTGCTTTTTCACCCACTTACTATATGATTTCAGGTTTTCTTCTCTACCAGACTCTAAGCAGGAAAAGAAGAGAAACTAAAAGGTATTTCATACTTCAAGGGGTGGCTTTCCACTCTGTGGATATGAATGTCTTAATAAGAACCAAATCTTTCTTCTGGTGAAGTTTTTGTTCTGTGAGTTTCTGTGACGTTCTTCGCTGGATCTCTCACTTAAATTCTCTGGGCATCTCTATTTCCAGGTGGCTACTTATACTTTTTCCTTATGCATCTGGTAATCCAAGGTTATACATATGGTCTCTTTCTCTGAGGTTTTTTTGCCCTTCCTTCCTTCAGGCAAACCTTTTTGACTGGACCAAGAAAACTCTTTGCTGGCTTTCTCACATATAACCCTTACCTGATCTGTGGAAAGCTTCAAATATTTCTTAGCTAGTGAGAAGTGATGACAAGGAATGCAGAAAGCTTCTCTCAGATCTATCAACAAAGCCATACCTGCTTTTATCCTTTAGAATTTCTAGTTTACAATTTGAGAAAGTTTTCTTAGGAGAGAGGCAGGCCTAGTGCTTTTTACCACTCAATTTTTGAAAAAGCAATTTAAGTTCTTTCAGTTATTGCTTTAAAACCCCTCTCCTTATATTTGGAGTATGAAATTAGCTCACTTTCCATAAATAGATGGGGTGAATATGTAGAGCAAAATATGTTTCCAAAAAATTTTTTCCAAAAATCCCCTGGTCATACCTTCTCTTCTAGTCTCTGTTTTTGTTTTTGATCTGTCCAAAAGATTCATTAGACCAGGTATTGTTTCATATAAAACATTGTAATGATTGGAAATAATTTTTTTATATACTTTGGTAACAAATATTTATTTTATTTGACCTCAGTCAAAAACAAAGCAGGGAAAATTCCATTCTAATTTCCTGTGTTAGCTTGACCAAGTGTCACAGGGTAGTTTATTTAACCACTCTTCAATTTCTCTACATTTAAAATGAGGATTAAATGAAGTAATGGGATAATAATTGTTTTTAACTCAGAGTTGTTGTAATGATTATACAAATTAATATATGTAAAGGCTTAAAACATTTTAGCTTGTTGTAAGAACTCAATAAATGTTATCTGTTATTATTTATCTTTCAAAATTCAAGTAAACTGACATTCCCCTAACAAGCTTTTCTTAATTTATCCTTTCAGTGATAAGTATTCCTTCCTTAATGGTCCCCCAAAAACTTGGGCGAGTTCTGTATCTTTGTGTTTTCAAATTTAGGTATTATGTTCCTACAAATAAATATTGATATGTTTGTATTTCCTTTTTACTCTTCAAAGCAAAGACTGGAATATATTTATTTTTGTTTCCCAAGCATTTATCATGTTTGATGAATGAACGAATAGACACGACAGATAAGAAGGCTAGATACTCAAAAACAGATAGAATGGATAGATCAATTTGCTTAATATTGTAAGCAGGTGGCCAACTTTGCTGAAGAAGATAAATAAATGAACAAAGTCTGGGTAACAAACAAGTTTCTAAAAGCTATAGAGGAACATAGAAATATGCACAGCTTATGCATTACTCGGCCAATATTTTCTTATTAAAGCTTAAGAATTTGTAACAAAAACATACTAAAGAAGCACTGGGCTCTGCTAGATGTTTAATGATACTGGGTTATGTTCAAAAAGAAAAACAAATATCTTTGTAATCATTTCATGTGGATAATTTATTGAGAGAATATCAGTCTAAAAAATGGTACTATCCATTGATCTCCCTTACACTTGGGTAATTCCATTAGGTCATTATGCTCCACACCTCAAAGAGAGAAAACAAAAATTCATAATTCATCAAAGTAACTAGATGTTGAAACTGTTTAGTACTAACATGGAAAGGTATGATAAAATTAGAAACAATCACTATAATTACCTTGGACTTACAATGAATATGGATAAAAGACTACAATACATATAAGCTGAATATAGAAGAATTATATGTTTTTTGATTCATAAAGAAGTTTTCATACTAAATTAATTTTTTAAAAGTAATATAAGGTTAATTGGGATTAACCCAAACAGAAAAGCAAATTGATTTCCTTGACATTCAAAAACAATCTAATTACATTTCAAATGGATACTTTCTGCAGATTTATAATGGAACTGCTACAAACATTAATAATCATTAGAGAAAATAATAATAAAAAAGTTATTTGATTTATTATTTGTTTTTTCTTTTTTAACCAAAATGTTCTATTTATTTAGTTTTACCAAATCTAGAACTTTTGGAAATGTTTTGGGCTATGAAAAATGAAGTTATGTTAACCTTCATAAGTCTCCATGAATTCTTCTCCATAATGCAGCATTAAGTACTGCTGTGGAAACTGCTAGAACTTTGGATGAGTCCTCTTGTGAAACTGCTATCCTGCCTGCTTCAGTTCTATTAAGATCAGGAGCCTGTGAACAGGTTTGGATGGTAAATGGGGAATGAAGACCTGGGTTAAACTCAGTCTGCCTTTACCTTGCTATTCGACTTTATTCACCTTGCTATTTGAGCAAGTTATTCAAGCTCAGCTTTAGTTATAAAATGCTTAATTATTTAGTTATAATATGTTCAATTATTGATAAATTGAAAATAAGTGCATTTACTTCCTAGGGTTTTTTAAAACTTAAGGTCATCAATCTTTAAGTGTCTTAGGAAAGTCTATATATCCTACAACAATAAGATCATTATTCTAGTAATGGATTTTGATTGCAAAGAACATAAACTAGTTCAAATAAAGGGATAGATGGGTGATATATTTCATTGGGTGAGAGGTGTTCACTCTCCCCTGTTCTTTTTTTTTTTTTTTAATTTTTTCCCCCACTCTTCTCTGTTCTTAACTTGAATATACCAATATAATCCAGTCCAACTCAGAGGGACACACTTCTTGACTCACCAGATAAAGGCGCACTTATTTTGTGTAAGAAAAAACAAAGCACAGGTTAAGTATTTAATTCACTCACAGTCTGACTGGATGTTTGAATTGGAAGTATAGGCAGGACAACATTCTCTTTACACAGGGCAGGTTTTCCTAAGAGATCACAGCTGGCCAAGGTGCAGATTCAGTTCTGTCAAAACAGCACTGAGCACTTGAGTGGTCCTTCTCTGAGTCCTCAGGCACTTATAAACCACAGACAACCTATGGAACACTTTAAAAGATGGAGCTCACAAAGCATCCTAGTCTCCTTTCTGTTTTTATGACCCTTCTTCTTTAGACTTTCTCTTTTAGACATTCTCATTCAGTTTCTTGTCCTGCATGGGCTTAATTAATACTAATCAGAAAGAGCTTAATGACCAATCAGATGGAACCTCATGACTAGTCAACACAGAATGCATTTGATACCCTTATTGAATGTATGGGGTCAAATCATTAGACACAAAAAATAAACAAAAAAAAGAACAGGGGAGAGTGAACACCTCTCACCCATTTCAGAGCATCAACATCAACAGTTGACAACTAGGACTTCCTGATAATGCAGCAAAAAAAAGTAAATATGTAAAAATCCAAAACACAAATAGCGTTTCTCTGCCTTGTCACAATCCACAGATACTTGACTATATTTCCAAGAGAAAAAATAAGACTACTAAGGCTTCACATACAGTAGAGCTAGAATTTCATGTACAGAGAAGACTATCAGAAATCATGCTATTTTCCCCATTGCTTCTTCTCTATGCAGAGTTTTGCTCCATTGCTTTCCTTTGTATCCAGCTTCCTCTCCATATTCATCTTGCGCATAATCAGTATGACCATGATTCCTACCAATGCATCATGATATCTTAGCTCTAGCCCTTATCTTCAACTGTAACAGTCTCTAGGTATCTTAGATCACAGGGACAATTAGATTGTCAATTCTTTAAAGAAACATCCAAGATAACCTGTTGACCACTGACATAACCTCTTGATAAAAGAAAGGCCAATGTATTGCTTAACACAGTAAGAGACCAATATTTTGACAGTTGTAGTATCATCTCAAAAGACAGGAATGCAAAGGTGGAATATACATGAGGATTCAGAGATCTAATTTAAGGTAAATCTTTTAATGCCGAAGGCAACTTGAATTTAGGCAAGTGTGCAGTCAAGGGAGCAAAGCTTCATCTGTTTCTGTATTTGGACAAGCAGGCAAAGCTTCATCCATATTTGCAGCCTCTCCCCAGCACTAGCATCACTGCCTCAGCTCCACCTCAGATCATCAGGCATTGGATTCTCATCTGAGCACCACTCCCTGGTGCCAAAAAGGTTGGGGAATGCTGAGATGGTTTTCTGTTCTCAGTTGTTAATGCTGGATGTCATTAGAATCACTTGGGGCAAGGGGATTAAAAATATATGTCATCCCACATTGGGAAATTAAGCACTTATTTTTAGGGGAGGTGCTTGGGTATTAGTAAATTTTTAAGAAGTTTCCCAGGTGATTTTAATGTTCAGCTAGGGTAGTAAATCAATGACCCAGAATATCTTTGGAGCCAAGCTACATAAGTCATATATATATGACCACCCAGGGTTTTTGCCATGTTGATCAGATATCCATCTTGTGGTGGTAGGAGATAAGGGATAGAGGAAGCTGGGACATATAAAATATAAGGTTGTTCCTTCTAGGGACTGTAGGTATTACAGGAACTGGAAACTTGTCTACCAAAAATATTTATCATCCCTAGGGAGTGTCTGGTCTGAGGTGATGGGCACTCCACCCACATTTTTTTATCAAGTCTTAAAAGGCCAACACCCCTGCAAGTCATAAGGGTTTTAACTGCCAGGACATGATGTGCCAGGAGCTTGTATAGGCTGGATACACCAGGTGCCATGATTGCTCTTGATGACTAGAAGTGGGTGAATACAGCAGAGAGAATTTTGTTGTTTTTGGGCCATGGCCCAGAGGCTCTAAAAAACAGATAATAAAAAGATGATGAATCAGCTAATCAGTATGGGAATACCAGATTATAGTCAGGAACAGGCTGTAAGAAACAATAGGAGAATGAAGTGGAAGAACAGCTAGAGATCTGTTAGGGCATGGAAGGGGTTTGGCAGGAATTTAGACCAGCATCCCATAATACTCTTGATAGCGGAAGGCAATTTGAGTAGGAGCTGGTATTAAGATACTAGGAAGAGCATATGGTCACATATTAGCAGAGAAGAAAAAGGATCCAGTCTGGGGATAAGTGCTCATTATGCTTTGATCTCAGGTTGCTTGACAAAGATAAAACTGTAAGGACTATGTACAGTAACCAACCACAGTCAACAGGGAATAAAGGGTTAGTAGCATAAAATGGGATAGGACAATCCTTCAGTGTTTTTCCCAGTGTTACCAAGACAAAAAACAAAAACAAAACTTGTTGAGGGCAAATGAGTAAAGAATACATCAAAGAGTCATTGTTCTTAGGGAGGAATCTGATGGCATCAGTTCCTATGGGTCAGGAAAATTAGAAGGGATGGTAAGTAGCCATATTAACTAATACTAATAATAATCCAAATTCCAAAAAAGTATGCCATTTGCATTATGGCAAGATTATAGAGACACAACTATGCCATATACTGCTACTTTATAAAGAAAGTCCCCTAGAAGAGTAATCTGGCTTCAGAAAATGATCTAACATTTCCACACTTAGGTATAACTCCTAAAGAAATTCTTACATTCCTATACAAGAAGACATTTATAAGAATGTTCATTAAAATGTTGATTGTAAAGTCAGCAATTAGTCTCAATGGTTGAAGAACGACTAAATTAATTATAAAGCATTTATATGATAAAACAGCACCTATCAATTAAAATAAATCTTGACTGTAAGAACTACATTTATAGATAATAAGTGAAAAGGCAAATTAAAAAAATACTTTTAATACGGTAGAATGTATATATTTTTAAAAACAAATGCACAAGTAATATTTTTTACTTACTGATACACATTTCTACTTAGAAAACAAATAAAAATATAGATTGCATATGCACTAAGAACAATTGTCTCTGGAGAGAGAACTGAGGTTTACAGTGGTATCACAACTATTTATAACATTTTATTTTTTAAAAATATGAAGCTTGTGTGTTATTATTAGCTTTGTAGGTTCATGAGTATTGTCTATATTTTGGTTTTACTGATCTTAAATGAATTTATCAAAAATAAATATAAAAACACCCAAAATTCAATCACAAGGTGTCCTTCACAATATTTGGCAAATTGTATTAATTCAACTTATCAAATACAATCTAGGGCACTGAGGATGCCAAAGATAAGATTGATGATTTTAAGGAGCTCACCATATCTAACACACACACACACACACACACACACACACACACACACACACCTAAAGAAAACAATTACACACAAGTAATTATAAAGGTAAATATAAACTTTTATGGAAACGTATGAAGGCGGTACTAATTTTAAGGAAAGATAGTAAAAAAAAAAAAAACTACAATGCTGATAGAACATTTTAGGTTAGTCATTAGTAAAAGTACTTTTTTAAAACAGACAGAAGAAGAAATGGTGTTCAGGAAGGTGGAACCACATAAATGAAAAGCTATCAAGATATAAAACATTAAGTTATTTATAGTAACATCTAGTATTGGATCATATGGATTGTAAAGATAAATGGCAGAAAATGGACCTAGAAAATGGGGCTAGTTAGTAAAGTGCCTGAAATGCCATATTAAAAAGTTTGGGGTACAAGGATGCATTTCAATAAAGCTGTTGGGGTTATGGATGATGGATTGAATTGATGTAAAACTGAAGGAAGAATTTCACTAATGCAAGTAACAGATACTCATCATACACTATTAGATGATGAATAATATTCAGGTAAAGTCACTTCCACGTCAGTCACTACAAATAAAGCCTCAAAATTTCATAAATGAACTAAAGGCCAAAACTGGAAGGATTAGCCTGCTGGTGGCAACTCCAGAGAGAAGCCAATATTGTGGCTTAAAATAACCCAAAAAAATAGAGCACAAAATTGCTCCTCACCCAGCAGAGAAAGTTTTCTGTGACTATTTCTCATTATAAGGAATAAATAAATATATAATCAACACTCTCCAGGCAAAAGAGTTTTATTTATTTGTGAAGCAAGACCAGCTTTTTGAATGGTTCTACTGTAAACAAGGGTCCTTTGTAACTGCACCCTTAAAATTCTGGTGCAACCTGCCAAGGGTGGGTCACCTTGGCTGGAGTGGTAACATAGGTTGGCTCCTCCACAGCAAAACTGGGGATTTGCAAAAAACCATGAAGGACCTTAAAAAACACTTGTTTAAGTGATATTAGTACTTGTTTTACATTCTGGCTAAGACAGAATTTTTTCTTTTGCCACCACCCTACTCTCTCCACACTGTAGAAGGAACACTGCTCTAGGCTTTTGGGCTTGCCTTAGTTGTGTCCTTTCATCCCATGAGATATTTATAAAGTTGCTTCACCTCTCTGGGTTTCAGAGTCTCATCTGAAAGTAAATTTTATTTCTCTCAACTAATTGCATCTTAATCTGGAGTATGGAATATAATAACCATATTACATAATAACTTGGTTCAGCTTGCTGATTCACAGTTCTTCAAATCTCTTCCACTAATTCAAGCTAAGGAAGATTGTTGTTGTTATTGTTGTTGTTGTTGTTGTTGTTTGAGGTATCTCAAAAACGTTCCTGTGCACGGTCTAGCCTTGGAGGGAACTAATGAGCAAAATGTGATCTCTAATCTATAGAGGATTTGGCACAAAGAAGTAGTTCAAAGTTCAACGAGATGAATATGGGTATAATTAACTGATCCCAAAGGATCTGAGACCTCAGCACAGGGTAAATCTCCTATCCTCCCATTTATGTGAGGAAGTCTCTGGCCTTTTCAGGCTTCCTGGAGAACTCCTTCAGGGACAAGTTACACAGTTGGCCCCTGTCTTGGACTATTTCTATGGTTCTCGTTTCTGTTTCTTGATCAGAGAGTCTTCCTCTGTCTTATGATGAGGTTGAAGTTCTTACCCATCTTACAGCTCAGGGTTTTGTTAGTGAATTCAAATTGAGGTCTGTGACTCCCTTGTAGAGAAGGAATTGGGAAGAGGTAATCTAAAAGTCCTTTAAAAGTCGTTATTCTTAGTCTTGCCAAGGGCTAGACTAAAGCTCTGGGCTTTAGACATGAGGGAAAATGTAGACAAATCTTTCACAAAGTTCTTTGAGTAGCTGTGAAACTTTGGGCAATTTTTTTACTTTTCAGAATCTTTTTTTTTAAAATATAATTTATTCATAATAAAGTTAAAGTCAAAATGCTCCAGCAAAGGAGGTATTTAGTACATTAGTTCAAGGTACTACACTATTCAATTCTAATTGACCAAGAAAAAATGTTGTTTTCTAGTAGCAACCCTGAATTTCATAATTGCAGTTTTGTAGTCATTTTTTTCAGTTCAATTTTTAAGATGAATAATGCATTAAGAATATGTTACAGTAGTTGAGAATGTGATAGAAATGGGAGGTGAGATGGTAATTTTACTTTTTCATTTACTGATCTTCTTCTTGACCAGCTACAACACTGTTGACTTTTGTCATGCCTCACAAATCAGTGCATTTCTCTGGGACTTCTTTACACCTCTCTCTTTCCATTGATTTTTCTGGGTAAAAGTCACCTTTCTGATTACTCTGTGTTGACACCTGTGTAGTTAAACATGGCTGAAGAATAGCTGATAACGACAACATGGGCTCACTTTAGATATAAGACACAAAGCTCAGATGTGACCTCAGGGCTGCTGAACAACTCATGAGTCAATATACCTTTCTCTTCTTGTTAGACACCTATTCTACACCTTTTCCCATATCAGAAAACCTCCTATTGTCTCTCAACTGAGGCACATGACTCCTTTTTATAGTAGCCTGGAAAAAAAAAAGCCATTAAAATAGAGTTTAGTCATCTGCCCCGCAACAAATGACAGCTGAACTGTATTAGAATGCACATTCTGTGTTATCTTTATGATGAGCTATTCTGGTTCCTATTATAATTAGCATTTTCGCATGTACATGGAATGTCATTTCTTCTTAACGTCTCAAGGACTTTACTCTTAAGTCATAAATTTTACACTTTTCTATCAAATTAATTGTGTAATGTCTGAAAAGTTAATTAATTAATCAATCATGACATAAAGTCATTATGTCTCAGTTTCCTCATAGATAAAGGGAGAAATAACTGCAGGGGGTTATTGAAAAGATTCATGGAGTTAATACATGTAAAGACCTTAAAAATTGCCTGGGATATAGCAAGCACTACATATATATTAGTTTTAATTATTAGTGGCAAGAGTACTAGTCTCCTGATCTTACTGTTCTAAGTATATGATTATTTCCTACTCTCAGATTATGTATGATGATGAGCGATAAATTTTAATCTCTGAGCCAGCCTCTATTTTCTCTTCTGTAAAATATGCACATTTCTTTATGATGTTTAAGCAAAACAGTGGATATAAAAGCAGCATGTAAAATACCCTAAATTTTACTTCATTTATTTAAAAATATTTATTGCATAGAGTATGAAGAATGTGTGAAAATTATGGTGAAGACAACAAAAATAAAAGCAAAAAACAAACCATAACATACAAAGAGGTATCCAAATTCAAAATGGTACAGTCTGGTTTGAGATAATTTTACTCCAGTCCCATAATTTCTTAATCTATCCATCCATCTCTTCCTTCCTTCCTTCCTTCTTTCCTTCCTTCCTTCCTTCCTTCCTTCCTTCCTTCCTTCCTTCCTTCCTTCCTTCCTTGATATAGATAGTCCTTTGTCACATATTCTCTGAATATTTACTTCCAAACAAGCCCAGTGCTAATGATAAAAGCATTTTCCATCAGTGGAGGTATTTAAGCAAAAATAAAGACCCGCTTTATACTGATCATCTATTAGTGAATGGTTGTCAAAGGGAATTCAATCTTCAAATGAGTGGTTGAACTAGATTATAGGGTCCACAAACTAATGATCTAACACAATTTCGGTAACTTAAAGAAAAAAACCAACAGATTTCTAGACCTCATTTCTTAGACCTATTGAATAGGAGTCTTGAAAATGAGAAAGAGATTACAAAGAGAAGAAATGTGTATTTTCTATAAATGTCATCAATAAATTCTGATGCAGAAGTCCACAGGCATTGACCAGTTTAAAATGCATTAAAAGACCTCTTGGCCATTTCAATATAAAAATATAGTAGACAATTTTAAAAAGGAATTGGGTATTATTATATTAGCTTTCAGAGTTTAGAAGAAATTAAAAATAGTGATTAAACTATATTTTTTGTTTTTATTTTAAACAATTGCTGGTTTTCTTAATGGCTTTGAGGTCAATCACTAAGATAAAATATTCCTTTTAGAAGTATAAAATAAGATTATTTTGGAACACAGGTCACTAGAAATGAAGGCAGATTAATCTGTTTAATTCTCTCATTTGACATGTTTCTTCTATGTCCTGGAATATTAAGTGTTCAAGTATCATTAGCAAGAATGGAGCTGAAATTTGTCTTCCAAATTGCAGCCTGGTGATTTTTCTGGTAAATAATACCTATACCAACTAGAAGTATATATACTATTTCTAGTCCTAAAGTTGTTTTGCATGGGTTTCAGAGCCAGCACCATAAATGTATAAATATCTGTACATTTATATTAATTTCTTGAATGCTAAAGCATATAAGCATCTTGGTCTTGTATATTCAGTCAGGACTATCTTTTTGCTATTTCTGCATTAAATACTAATGAGTAGATTCCTGAGGAAATTTGGCATTGTTCCCTAAACTAGAATTATAGAAAGTTTTCTCCAAAAACAGCTGGAAACATAACACGTGTACGATTCATTCTTCATACCAAAGCCAGCCTCATAAATTCTTTTCGGATTTTGTCTGGGCAAGTCCAAATTAGCTACTATGTGACTAGCCCAGACAGCCTTTCGTAAACAAAATTGGTTAGCAAATGGCAAGAAGCTCAGTGAAAACTGTGTTTTCTGCACTATGAGTTTAGAGGGAAGAGTTGGACAGTTGCTTTTTTTTTCTAATGAACTCTTTTAATTATAAAGTAGTACAATATATTAGAACCAAAAAGTCTCTGGGAATCATTTGGTCCTTTGTTTTTATAAAAAGAATTGGTTTTTTGTTGGTTTCACCCCACTACCCAACTTTTTAATATAAATACATTAAGAAAAATAAAATTAAAATGAATTACTAGACAAAAGATATGCAAAATATAAAGATATGCAAAGTAAATGTTTTATAAGATCTCCATAAGACATAAAATAGCTGTCAGAATCCTGTGTATTGTTTATAATATTTTAAATATGTCATTGTCTGTATTCATCTCAGACCAGTAACAAATTTTAAGAATTCACACTAGTCTAAAGGTCAAACATTGAGTAGCACTAATAGTTTACCTCTCTCATTTTATACAAAACATTCTTAAGACTCTTGGAGAAGTGACTTACTCAAGATCACAGAGACAACTGGTACCAGAGACGGGCTCTGATCCCATGACCTTTGATGCATAAGTCAATACTTGTGGTAAAAGAGTGTGCAACCTCCATTAGTAACTCTTAAGGAGGATATAAGGAGATTCTAGAAGACACCTGTGCAATTCAGGAACCTGTGCAAGTCACCACTAAGGTTCAAATTGATTTTTTAAAAGTTTCACTTTTACATCCATTCCTAAACACTTAGGAGTTGAGTTCTTCAACTCTTTCTTCAAAAACTTATTTTGAAAGATAAAAAAAGCCATGAAAACCTTTAATATAGATTTATATTTTTATTTTAAAATGTATGAGTATTTGCTTTGCTAAATAATTGTATAAAATATAACCATTTTCATATTTTACTGTACCCAGGAATTCAAAACATAGCAATTCCATGTGATTGTATGTTTCTTTTTTCTTTTTTTTTTTTCTGGATGTA
The DNA here is from genome assembly GCA_030015415.1 of Cynopterus sphinx. Lineage (NCBI taxonomy): Eukaryota > Metazoa > Chordata > Mammalia > Chiroptera > Pteropodidae > Cynopterus > Cynopterus sphinx. Next base: position 45,591,810 of record CM057380.1, read on the forward strand.
GACAGATATTCAAATTGATTTTTGCCTTCTTAATTAAATTCTCCCCAAAGAATTGACTACCTAACTGACCTTGATAATTTTTATGTGTCATTACTTAAAGAAGATTATAAAAAGAAACAACTCCACAGATAAGTTCACATATTAAATGTGTAAACTTTTAAATCACCCAGTTAAACTTCCTAGTTTTTAAATTTTATCTTTGCCTAGGTGTTACTTATTTTTAGATGAGAACAATTAAGAAGTTAATAATATTGTACACATTTTATCATAGTTCATAAAATTATATGTGGTATAAATATTCAGTTAGTTTCTAACTCATCGACAAGTTGAAATATTATTGATCCAAGTGTTAATTTATAGATGAACTTTTTTCTCATTTATTTTTTAATTTTTCATAGAAAAAATTAGAAATGATTTTAAAATAACCAAGCTATTAAATCAATTTATTTTATATATAAGATACATGGCTTGTAATACTTTCCTCAGAGAATATTAAGAACTTAAGTCATATTTAGTAATTTGTTAATTTTTTAAATGTACCCAGAATTCCTAGAAACCAAGGAAAAACCTAACTCATCCTTAAACTAGGAACCACTTCAGTGTAACGGCCAATATCTTCCTGTTAAAAAAGAATGGATTCTCTCCTAGCTTCATAAAAATGGCAGTACTAATCACTTTGAAGGCTACAGAGGACGAAGAGATGAACATCTTAGCCAGTCACTATAGGCCTTGAACTAATTACTTCCAATCAGTTGTAGATATTCAAAAATTGTTCAAAGGCCTATTTGGTCTCAAAGCCTATGCTCTTGCTACCAGGAATATTATAAAATCATATTTTTACTCAAATCATCTGTCTTTGCTTAATTATTTTGAACACATACAAGCTGATAAGAAGCTAGAATGAAAAGTGACCCACTGGAAAAATCGAGACAGTGGACAATAAGAACTGATGAAAAGCTTAAGGAAACCAACAAATATGGAATGAAAAATTTTCACAAAATCCCAGTTAATTTTTGTTAATTTTGCAAGATCTTTTTGTTATTGACACATCCTCCTCAATATTATTAGGGTTGAAATCAACTTTTCAGCAGATCAAGGCAGGTTTACTATGGAGCTAATGAAGGTAAAATTCAATAGACCCCTCTTGAGGCTGGAGGACATCTAGCATTATAACCATATGGTCTTATGTTATTATAAAGTTCATAAACTTTTTTCTCAAACTTCCCTTCTGTTATACTTCTATTTATGAAGTGTGGCTTTGGGGAGGCCACAGAGAGGTTGAGGTGGAAACACATTTGTTTGGGTTCAATAGAATATATTTGTGTGGTATGAAATTACTTAAGTTAAAAGTAAGTACTACACATCAAGAGCAATGAGCATACTTAACACACAGATCTCAGTCTCTAAAATCACCTCCACTGACAGGAATCGAAATGCTGGAGTTACACATGGTACCAGTGTTGGGGCAGGTCAAGGTGAAACCGTGGAACAACTTGTTAGTCTCGAAAGTAAAGTGACCTCAAAAGTACAGGGAAATGCACAAGGGGCTCCCAGTGACCACTTACAGTACAATATGATGGCCAAAGTAATTAAAAGCAGTAATTAATTATAAACTATAAATAGATAGGAATTCAGGAGTTCACATGATAATAAGTAAGTAATTAGAGGAAAAGAGAGAAAGCATGAAAAACAATAAAGAGGGTAAAATATTAGCAATAAGGGGATCTGGATGCAGGTTATATACAGTTGTTCTTTTGGCATTTTTATTTTTGAAACTTTTCTATAAGTTTAAAGTTATTTCCACATTAGAGGCTTTAAAAAGGTAGGCTAGTGCTAAGCTTCTCCTAGGAACAAGTTTTAGGAATACTCCAACTGTCTTCCAGCAGTGTAGCATAATGATGCATAGTCAGAGGTCATATTGTGCTAAAATGGGTCCTATTGTACCCAGAATATGAAATATTAGGCAGCAGAAGCCAAAACAAGGTTTGAAATGTGTTGGCCTAGAAGAAAGTGAATAGGAAATTCTTTCAAATATCAGGCATGAGAACTATAAACAGACATTTAAGTTCTCATCAGTACTTGATCAAAAGGAAATCTCTCCTCACAGAAATATATGTAATATTGCAGGTATGCAATTACAAACATCATTTTCTTTAAAAATTTGGTTAGGAACTGTGCAAAATAGAATACATTATAATATCTGTGTTTAGCAATACTATAATAGCTAGTACATCTGTGAATTAATATTTGAGTTGTATATATCCCAACATACGAGATATCTGCTTTGCCTTGCCCTGACTCGTCTAGGGCTTCCAGATGAAACAGCATGCAAAATTGCCTTTGACACAGTGAAATGGCCTGAAGAAAAAATTGTTCAAGTGACAAATCTCCTACTCTTCCCATTAATAAGTTGGTATAGGTAGCATAGTAATTACCTGATCACACAATTATGTAATTCAATGCAACATATCAGGCATTTTCAAAAGCATTTGATTTGTTGTTATGTATGACATATTCAATACTGAGTTGTAAAGTTGAAATAAAGGTTTTAAAACTCAATAATGAAAACAAACTTTGATAGATCATCATAGAACTTCTGTCCAATGGAGCGATGGGGACTGGATTTACTTTTCCTCCTACTACTACAAACATCTAAAGTAACTAAAAATCTGGTCCAAATGGCAAAAAAATGTGAAACAGTGGGTTTCAACATACTGAACATCAGGCAACAAAGAGCAGCAGTCACTACAAGAGGAGAAACAAAGGAGCACTACAATTACCCAACTTACTCTCTTGAGAGTTTTCAGGCTGTGACACAGGAGGCACCCACAGACTCAACCACTGAGAAGACCAAGCTGAAAGTTCAGAAAGACAAAGGCAGCTAGCATTCATGTGGCAAAGTGCCAGATTGCTGAACAGCTGAACAGAAATTATTCTAGAGATCTGCTAAGAGTCTCCCTTACGTATCCAGCAGAGTACTGATAAATGAATAATTATAAGAAAACTACCTGAGGGTGGGAAAACAATCACCTGAAAGGATTAGCAGTTACAGTGCTTGGTATTTACACAAGTTTAAGAAGAGTGCCTCTTCCCACACAACCAGACTAGAAAAACTAATTTTAGAGCATTGGGTAGAGAGCTCAGAAAAAGGTCTTGTCTCAGGAGTAGGGTAAAATTAGCCCTAGAATAAATAATACTCTACTCTCTCTTAGAAAAGCTTAAAAGCAAGACATAAAAAGATCAAACTAAAGTAACTAAACAGACTGTACCAGAATACAAAAATATCTAGCACTGTATTCATTTCCTAGAACTCTACAGCATAAATGATACAAATTTATACAACTCAAAAGCAAAAACTAATAAACAAAAATACAACCTGATTAAAAAATGGGCAGAGGATGTAAATCAACATGTTTCAAGATATACAAATACCTAACAAGTACATGAAAATGTGCTCAACATCACTAATCATCAGGGAAATGCAAATCAAAACTACAATGAAATATTGTCTTATACCTGTTAGAATGACTGTTATCAAAAAGACAAAATATAACAACTGTCACTGAAGATGTGAAGAAAAAGAAAACCTGTGCGTTCTCAGTGGGAATGTAAATTGGGGCAACCGCTGTGAAAAAGAGTACAGAGTTTCCTCAAAAAATTAAAAATGAAAATACCACTTAACTCAGCAATTCCACATCTAGATATCTACCTGAAGAAAATGAAAACACAAATTTGAAATGATATAGGTACTCCAATGTTCATTGCAGCATTGCTTACCTATAAATCAATAACAAATGAATAGATAAAGAAAATGTGGTAGAGTGGACATATAATATTATTTATTAGTTTCCAAGTATTAGTTTCAGGTGTATGATGTGATGACTTGATATTCGTTTATTGCAAAACGATCACCAAAATAAGTTTAGGTAACATGATTACCATTTATAGTTATAATTTTTTTTCATATTGATATTTCAAATTAAATTTGGGACTACAGGATTTTTACTTTACTCCTTCTACCTTACATCTTTAACTTTTTTTTTTAACATACTAAAACTCTTGGCTCTCATGAACATTGACAATGATAGAATTAGAATTAGAATCTCATCTCATGAATTTGCTTTATTCCATATTAGACATCCTATTGTCTCAGAAAGCCACACTAACACTATCACCAATATTATGATGAATAAAAATATTTAAACACTTTAACATGTGATTCCTTTTATCTCATACAGATAACTCAGTAAATTGGGTCCTTCTGAAAAGCTAAAACACCCAGATTTGTCTGATTTTAAATGAAATGTAGGCTTTAGGATGGCACTCATGTGTTTTAAGAAAGATAATGGACTTCATTTCTAAATTGTTTGCCTTTGAGCTAAGTCACTTATCTCTTGGAAGTCTGCTTTCCTTAACTGTAAAAGAGAGATAATGCCTAAATTTCATCATTGTTATAAGTATTAATATCCATACATTAAAGTGCCTAGAATACAGTAAACTCAATAAATATGTCATCATTATATTTGAAGAAAATATAAACATATGAGCTGGTGATGCTAGGAAGCCTAACATGGGACTAACAAATTCCTTCCACTTTCATACTCTACAACATAATCATAAAAGCATGTAGAAATTATCTAGGTGGACACTGATTTTTCTTAATAAATATTTAGACACACAACTGTGTCAGACATTGGAAGTACTTTCATATACATTTTCTTCCTAAAATCTCTTAATGAATCACTAAGGTATTAATATTGCATTTAATACATGAGGAAATTAACCCACAGAGTTTAAGTGGATTTGAGGCCAAACATTCTGCAAGTAGTGGCTAAAATCTATGACTTTGAACTTATATAACCTAGTGCTTTTTCTAATCTTAGACATAAATATTACTGTGAAGCATAGATAACACCAACGCGTCACACAGATTGAAAACTGCAGATGGTAGAAACCTGGCAAATTTCTCTTTAAGAGTTCTAGTGTTACCTCTCTCTTCCTCTTTATTCTCTCCAGAACACATGTACTGAAGCCAAGATAATGCACTTGTTGAGGGACTTTGTTAGGGCATGATTGGAAACATTCACAACAGAGATATTTTATGAGGTTTAGCCAAGGCACCCCAGTGTGTTTTCCATGTGATACATATTTTAACTGAAGATGTGGTTTAAGGATGTAATATCTCTCAGCAGTTACTGCTTGTTAGACCACTTTATTGTCTCTATTTAAATAGCATGTGAAAATAAGTTGCAATCTATCTGTAATGAAATACCAGGAAAACAAACCACTCGAAGTGGGATAGAGATGGGAGAAAAATACATTTTATTATCTTAGACAAGGGTGCCATTGGCTGGAAGGAAGTGACTTACAGAAGTTGCTATCTGCCAGACCACAGCACATGTCAGACAAACAGAAAACAATGAGGCTATACAGAAGTAGCTCCTTATTCATAATATAATATCATTTTTAATAGAAGCCCAATTGGTGTTTGGTGTGATATTAAAAAACACTGGACTGAAAGTCAAGACTTTTATGTTCTAGTCCTAGTTGTAGTAGTGACCAAATGTATGATTTTACTCAGTTCCCCTTTTTTGACTTCAGTTCCACTGTTTATCAATAAACAATGAAGGTATAGGTTTAGATGATACCCAGGGCCTTTTCCAGCTTGGCAATCAATCAAGATATATTTATTTAGCACCTACTATGTGCCAGAAACTTTATTACATGTTGGAAATACATTAATAAACAAAATAGACTTGATTCCTCCCTTATTTTGACATGAAGAAAGGATTAACAAGTGGTTTGTAAGATCTTCACTGGACCTTAAACAATTCTGAGGAGTAAGAGAGCCCCAGGTCTTCTGCTGTGCCTGAAGGCTACTATATATTTGTATCAACAATGTAACTTGCCACTTGTACCCCACTTTATGCTCTCCTTACTTTTTGCTGGGACAATAGCAATCCCTTCCTCACCAGTTTCCTTGTCTACATCTCAGTCCATCCATATAACCATGCACATTGCTATCAGAAATTGCTATCAGTGATCCAAAAATTTTTTTTAAAATTGTTTTTGCTATGGCAAACAAAGACATATATAAATTCTTTAAGATGAGATTCAAAGCACTTCATGATCTGGTTTGAAACTCTTATTCCTGCCTTTGCTTATCACATACATTAGTCTATGCTCTAATGGAGCTGAACTTCTTATCTCCGCAACCATAGACTACATCACAATCTCAGTTATCAGTGTCAGTTTCTGTTACTACACTGGAAGCCCTTGGAGAGCTGAGATGCCTTCTCATGTATGTGTGAATCCCTGTACATAAGCCAGCACTTAGAGGCATGCAATAAGGTTTGTGGAACTAACTAGAAACCCTGTTGGCAGGATCTTTCTCTACCTGTTGTGTCTCTCACACCTCTCACACTGCAAGCTCGCAGTAAATATCTGTTGATTGTTGCCTAACCAGTGCTAGGCAATAATCTGTGAACTGCCAGTATCAAGTTCATCTAGGAGATGTTAGGTGATTTTTGAGACATGCCACAGCTATCTTTGAGGGTGGGGACTTGGGAACCTCTAGGCTTCTCCAGAATTCTTATGCATATTGAAGTTTGAAAAGTACGTCTCTAAACCATTACCAGAAATGAATTTATAAGTTCTGACTCATTTTTTATTTAATAAAATTGATTATTTAACCAGTACCAAAACACGTTGGCCAAAGGTTCTACTGGCTGATCAAATATAAGAACAAAGCCAGAAAAAAGCTTGAGCATTGGCAAAGTTAAGAAAAATGCCAAGAATTATTTTAAGTTGCTTTGCTTATCACAACTCTACTGTTGTCTTTAACACTACTCTCAGTGAAAAACACAACAGAAATAAACACATACAAGAGTTACATAATGTGAGTAAGCTCCTCTAATATTAATGTCTGTTAGGCAAGGGCTAGGGAAGTGTTAATATGTTTATTGTTCTGAATAATACAACTTTAATTTACAGAGACCACCATGATATCAATTCTTTATTTACTAAATACATCATTTATTCTTTCAACTAATATTTATTGAAGGTCTACTATGCGTAATCATTGTGTAGCTACACAAATAATTAAAAGACCCAGTCTTTGCACTCAAATCATTGACAGTAAAATAGAGGAAACATACAATAAATACACAATTATAAAACAGTGTCATTTGTATTAGTTAGGAGTAAACACCAGCTGTCAACCAGCCCAGCACATAAGCCCTAACCCAGTTTAGAGGGCTCAGGGAGGCTTCCTGAAGGAATTGGTATGTGTTGACTGAGACTAGAAGCACAAGTAGAAGCTATCCAGGCTAATGGTGCAAAAAGAAATTACGTGTGAAAAGTACATTCCAAGAACAGGAAATTATATTTACATGGGCCAGATAATAGGATGGGTATAGAAGCAAAGTGCCTTTATAGAACCATAAGTTGTCCAGGCTGGATGAAGCTTAGAGTGTAAAAAGAGAGGTGAAGAGAGGTGAGGGTGGTGAGACACAGACAAATCATGAAGGTCTCCTAAGCCATATTAATGTGAAAAAGACTAGGGTAAGGGGGGAGGGAGAAGAGAAAGAGTAGCCAAAAAAGAACTGAAGGGGTTTAAAGCATCAAAATAACACAGTCTAATTTCTATTTTAGAAGAATAGTCTGGCTCAGCTGTGTATGACTGATTAGAATGGGGCACGACTGGAGGCAAGGAGGCCCAATAGAAATATTGTGTCCTGAACCAAGTCACAGTGGGGAGGAAGAAAGCACGGCTCTAAGAGGTTAAGGGCTAAGAAGCAAAGAGCTTAATGTAATAGTGAATGTGGGATGGCAAAACAAGTCTAAGATGGCACCTGAGTTGGATCTTGGGACAACCTGTAGGTATACGCTCACAGAGATTAGGGATTTAATAGTTGTGTTGGAGTGGAAGAGTAGAGGTGGGAGGGAGACAGCAGTAGTTGAGAGAGCGATAAAGCTTTAACCTCAGCATGGAGATGTTCTCTGAAAGCTAGAAGTCTGTTGCTCTTCCGAGGCATACAATGAGACCACCAGCTCTGCTGTGAATATTCCACAGATATTTCTGAATAAATACACTCCATTGTGCAGAATGGAGTCTGCTGAGCACTCTGAATGAAAAAGAAGTTTTAGCCATAAGACAGCTCTTTGTCCCATTATCAGGTTCAATGAGCCAAGGAAAAGTCTGAACACCAGTGATTTTGCATCCCAAGTTGCTTTATAACCTATGTACTTGGTTTTTTATTTTGTGAAAAGGAAGAAATAGTACATTAATTTACTTTTCACACTTGCCCTAAGACATTTTTACTTAAAATACATATAAAACATTGTACAAATTGAACATGACCATAAATGTTTAACAACAGACTTGCAAAACAAAAAAATTCCTAATCTGTGAAACTTTTCACCAGTCTGAAACTTCTTTGAAGCCACAAGTTTTATAAACTGACTTGTTTACTACCTCATCTCTCAGCAAAAGCTCTGGGAGAATGTAATATGTCCCTTTATGCAACAAAATACAAATAAAATATTAATCTTAGAAAACTTTTTTTGAGATTACAAACCCAGAACACTTCATATGTTGCCACCACATGTTTAAGATTTTGGTCACTTGTTCTATATGACTATTCTTTTTAAGTGTTCTGTCCTCTCCGTAATTTCAATTTGAAGATATTTTGAAGGGAAAGAATCCTAAGGTTAGTTTCAGAGAATTTGGATTTGAGTTCCAGCTTTAATATTGCCTTGCTGGCTGACTCTTGGGCAGGTTTTATTTGTTTGTTTGTTTGTTTTTTGTCTCTTACCCCTCAATGATTTCATCTATTCTATGGAATGAAGATGAAATTTCTTATTTTGCTTTCTTCACTGTATCACTAAACATGTGTGGAGCAGTTTACTTGGTTTGGCATAGCAGAGGTAATGCATAAGTATAGCTGGGAAGATGCATTTGTAATTAGAAACACTACAAAACAGTGTGGCACTAACTGTTAATTTCTTCAAACTGCAGAAGGTCAGAGAACAGAACAACTAGCAGCCTGAGTGAATAAAAGAAGGCGTCATAATGGAGGTAATATTTAAGCTATCTCTTAAGGAGGTAGTTGAAAAAAATGGGTGATTGAAGGCTTTTGTTTATATTCGGAATAACATGTAATAAAGATAGAGTCACATTTGGAGGTTATGAGAGATAATTATTACTAGTAAAAGTCATTGCTATCTATATGTATGAATACTTCTGAGAAAAAGATGCAAGGCTCAGGCAATTTTTTCTATCAACAAGGCCCAAACATTTACCCATCACTACTTCTTTTACCCAAACTATTGAAATACACCCCTGAAGCACTCCAGTGTTAGTGCTGCACATAAACTTTGTGGTCTGAAATAAGGGCAAAGTTATGACTTAAAGAATATTACCCAAAGGATCCAAGAACAATGAATTGGAAAGGTGAGTATGAATCAAAATCTTCGGTATTTAATAAAGTTCAAAGCCAAGGAATCCAGATATCCACTCCAGGTCCAAAAGGTAGATGGGAGGTGACAAGATGGAAATAAAATCAAGGGTTAAATGCAAGATGGAAAGTAACATGGCACCAGATTATGAATGGAAGAAAGATTCTGAAATCTAGTACTGAAATATTGTTACTTTGTTTTATTGGATATCAGGCACATAAAATGAGTTGTATAGGTCACTTTAATTTTTTTTTCCTAATTCTGCTTTTGTATTTTCTTAATTCTGCTTCTTATATTACTATAAATCTGTATCTTGGCTTAAAAAGACTCCTAACTTTTCATTCCAGTTTGAATTTCCCATCTATCATTACATTTAATTTTTTCTGCAGATAGTCTAATTTTCTTCCTTATGTTTCTGTGAGTAAATTTTTAGAAATGATGATCCAAATTTTATTCAAATACTACTAAGGAAAAAACTTACATTTTTAAATATGACTTTATTTTTAAGATTTGAAATGAAGGTTGGAAAATACTCAGGATGTATGAAATAAGACACTTTCACATCATTTATAAGAGAGCAAGGAAAGATTTGTAAATATCTTATAAATGAAGATGTGAATACCCACTGATCAAATAGTTGTATTCACAAAACCGAAAAAAACTCTTAGGACAAAAAAAAATCCATTTGTCAATTTTCAAAGAAATACAAAAAATAACAGTAAGATACTGTTAATATTCTAGTAGATTTTTAAAATTCAGAGAAAGCTTTTAAATATCCATGTTGGCTTATACAGCCAAAAAATGGGCAATCTCTAGGACTGTTAATGAGGATTTAATTTAGTCAAAGTTTCTAGTGACCCGTTTGACTATGGATGCAAAACTTTAATAAATGTCTTATACCATTTGTCTCAGATGATCAATTTCAAGACATTTAGCTTCTAGAAGGACAATTTATGGCCCCATATTCTGACCATCCCAGATACTTGTTTCACAGTGAGAGAGGTACAGCAATAAATGTACCTCTGGACTGAAAAAGGCCTTTCACAATTAATCTGAAATACTTTTTGAACTCTAGGCTCTTCTCTTCTCTCATTGGGAAGTGAATCCTAAATTCTAAACCACACCTTCTGCGGGAACTATGTATACTTTGGCCATTTCTAACCCTGTGTTTTGCTCAATCTATAGTGTGATGTCATCGATTCATACTCGTCTCTTTTTTTTTAGTGATTAAATTATGTTTTTATTTGAAATTTATCTTACTTTTCAAATGGTAATTTTTTAACTTTATTAGAAGAAACTATAAGTATTTAAAATAAAATTTGGGTGTCTCAAACCCAATAATCCTAGAAATTCAATGTGCTCCAAATACCAAATTGATTATTCCCTGTCTTTAAAAACATTTTTCATTGAGTTCTCTGCTCTGCGACTTTTGTTTTGTTTCATGGTTTGTAAAACACCTAAAATGCATAGAAGTTTTTTTAAGATGTAGTATTATTTTTTCCTTACAACAACTTTATGAATAAAGTTCTAAGTTTATTCTATTTTACAGATGATGAAAACTAGTCTCAGACTGGTGAAGTTATTTGTAGATTTCAGCTAATAGTTTCTACCTGAACCTGAAAATCGGGTTTTCCACCTCCAGGACCCAAGCTCTTGATATAATCCTAGATGCCTTCCTGGTCTCCTCAAGACCTCTCAGAACTACTCCAGAATCATTGGCAATTATCTCCTTCCTGGACTGTACGTTGTTTTCAAGAGTTCTTCTATTTGATAGTGGGATCATCTATCTGTGTCTGGGACCAGAACACTCAATGGTCTCTAGGAGTCCTCTCTCCAGAGACTCTTGATGCACAGTTACCTTTTCAAGATCATTGGTGGTGTTCAGCTCAGGGTCCTGTGCTGTGTCAGTACAAATTTACCAAGGCCAAATTCTTGGTCTTCAGGGCATCTCTCTGGTTGTTGTGACTCTAACACCTCACCAAAGTGCATACAAGATACTTGGCTGAATAACTATAAACCATAGCTTGAAAAGTCTCAATATATTTCTAAATTTGGCTTAATATTTATTTGTCTTTCTATACCTCAGAAGTGTTATTTAATCTGTAAATAGAATTCTGGAGCCCAACATCAAACCAGGCATAGTTGGAAACTGAATAATATTTAAACTGTTTCTGAATCAGTTGTGAAAATAACAGCGTATATGTTGTTATTTGTAAAGGCTTCATAGATATTGCCAGATGCTATAAAGTTCTCCAGAGAATACTGGCTTTTGCTCTGGTGTCAAGCAATGAAGGGTGATCACCTAGATGGAATGAATCACAATTCAGCAAACTCCTCTCTCTGGAGTTTAAGACCCACCACCATACTGCTTAAACTTGATTTTCAGTCTCTTTTTTTGCATGAAATTCCAAGGTTCCAGCTAATATGGATTGTTTGCTTTTCTCAGATATGCCTTTGGTGTTCACATTTCATGACTTTACCTATGCTGACCCTTTGATCTAGCAGAATAATAAGTTATTAATAAGAATTTACATTTGCACAAGTATCTCCATATGAGCTATTTTACATGACATTTACAACAGCCCACTGCCATTTTACAAATTAAAAAAAAATCAGGAGGTAAACACTTTACTGAATGTCTCTCTCCTAAGAAGTTGCAGATCCAAGATTTGAATCTAGGCTTCAAAGCTTCACCATGCCATACAATTTAAATGAAATTTAGGGAGAGGTACTTTCGATAAATAAAATTACATATTTTTGTGGTTTAATTAAATTATGTGTTAAACTGATATAAATATCATTGGTATTAAAGATTGAAGAAAATAAAGAAATTAAGACTTAAGAACAGCAAGAAATTGAGAGAGGCATCTTTCACACATAGAACATTCTTTCTTTTTCTCTTTTTTTATTCTTACTCATCAGAAGAATCTAATGCCACTTCCTATTGGGAGCTTTTCTGATCTTCCCTTCAAAGATGGGACTGGAATAAATGGCCTTGTCATTCTGTGGCACTGTGATTTTTTGATAACAACAACTAACACATTTGATTATTTCTTGTTTAATTTTCTGTTTGGTGTTAGATTGAAAGCTCTATAAGGGACAAGGTCTCTATCTATTTTTTGCTTTACTCTTGTGTATACCTGGCACATGGTAGCCATTTATATTTGATTATTGAAAAAAAGAGAGAGAGGCAGATAGAGAGAAACAAAAAAAGAAAGGGTTGTAAAAAGACTTTAGACTCTAGAGTTGGGCCACACTTATCCATTTAAGAGGTTTTTTGTTATTGTTTTTTTTTTTTTTTGACTTTGAAAGGTTACTCAAATTCTCTCAATTTAATTTCTCATCAGTAAAAGGGTCATTCTAAATAGAATAACAGCTGTTTATAAGAGATCTATGAAGTACCTGAAACATAATAAACAAAAGAAAAGAATAATTTTTTGATGTCCAATTCCATGACCTTCTCTCAGAGTTCTAGTGTGATTCTGCTCTTTTGGTAGCCATTTCTCTAAGGTCTCTATCCATGTTGTAACCATGCAGAGGAATCCCTTGAATATTTCAAAATGAATTCACAAACATGCATTTATTGTCTTTCCACTCAAGACTACACTTCAATCTTTATTCACAATGCCAGCTAAAGGCACAACCATTCACACAAATGACTAAATCAAAGCCAGAGACTTTATCTCCTATCCTCAACACTCATTGTTTTCCTTAGTATATTGCAGTGCTTCTTACAGAGGCATAATTTTTCCTTCCAGGGGACATTTGGTGATGTCTGGAGACATTTTTGGTTGTCACTAAGCGGAAGAAGAGTTGGCATCTAGTGGGTAGAGGCCAAGAATGCAGCTAAACGTCCTACAATGCTTAAGACAGTCCCCAAAACAAAGAATTATTCAACTCAAGATATCAATAATGCTGAGGTTGAGAGTACATGGTCTATAGTGAGGGGTTAGTACACTTTCAAACTGCCTTTCTAATTATTGGTTTTTGAAACTGTTGTCAGTACTGTGCAATTTGCTAATGGAAAAAAGGGATGACTTCCTCCAGAAAGTTCTGTAATTGCCCTGCATTTCAGTAGAATTTGGCAAGATTGCTGGTGAAATCTAAGATTGACTGATTTGAAAAGAGTTATATAGATTCTCTTGATTCTCTCTACAATAGCAGTCTCAAAGTCTGGTCTTGGGACCCTCAGAGGTCCCTGAGACATTTTGAGGGGGTACTAAATGTTAAAAACATTTTACAATAATATTGAGATGTTATTTACCTTCTTGGCTCATTATCTTATGAGAGTATAGTTTTCCAGAGTCTACATGATGTCCAATATTAAAACATATTAAATTCACAAGCAAGTATAAGTATCCATCTGCTTTCTATTAAACCAAAAAGTAGAGGGATTTGCAAAAACATATAATACCACTCTTCACACATTTTTGTTTTTTAAAAAATATGACCATTTTCAATGAAAATGTTGTTTGTGTTAACGTATGATGAGTTTATTGTTATGTTTAAAATTAATTAATAAATAAATAACTTTGAAGTTTCTCAGTTTTTATTTCTAACATAGAAAATGTCAATAGATATAATCCATATAAACAAAAACACTTTTAGATCCTGAAAAAATTTTAAGAGTAAAAGTGGTCAACAGACCAAAAAGTTTGAGAATTGTTATTATAGTTCAGTGCTTCTAATAGTTTGTGTATTAAATATGTATGTTTGTATAATACATTAAAACATATACTTTGATTCAGTAGGTGTAATGGTTAATTTTATGTGTCAACTTGACTGGGCCTCTGGGTGCCCAGGCATTTAGTGAAATATTATTTTAGATATGTCTGTGAGAGTGGTTCTGCATGAGTTTAGCATTTAAATCTGTGTACTGAGTAAAGCAGATTGCCATCTCTAAAGCAAGTGGGTCCCATCCAATCAAATGAAGGCCCCAATGAAACAAAATGCCCCTCCCAAGAGTAAAAGGGAACTCCTCTAGCCTGATCGCCATGACCTGGGACCCTGGCTTTTCCCCCAACTTCTGACTCAAACTAAAACTGGTCCCTCCAGTCTCAATCCTACTGGCATTCAGACTAGAACTACACCATCAGCTCTCTTGATTCCCATACCTTCGGACAAATGAGAACTATACCACGGGCTCTCCTGGGTCTCCAGCTTGCTCACTGCATACCTTGGGACTTGTCAGCCTCCATAATCACATGAGTCAATTTTTTTATAACAAATCTCTTTAAATGTGCATATTTCCTATTGGTTCTGTTTCTCTGGAGAACCCTCACCAATAAAATAGGTATAAAGTGGGGCTTGATATTCCTCATTCTAACAAAACTCTCAGGTGATGCTGACACTGCCAGCATATGGGTCATACTTCTGGTGGCAAGAGTCAGAGCCTCAACATCACCTGAAAGTTTATTAGAAATACAGACACTTAGACCTTGTCTCAGACCTACCAAATCAGAGTCTTCACTTGAACAAGATACCCAGGTAATTCATTTGCACATTAAAATTTAAGAGATACCGGTCGATATGTAAACACTAGTCACGTAGTGTTTCTAGGCAGTGTCAGTAGTTAACAGAGAAGCCAAACTCTGAAATAAAACACCAAAACTAAAATTATGGCATTACTGTCTCTAAGAAGAAACAGTACAATTTCTACATGTTTGATGTCATTCTTCTTGGAATGGGGACTTGGCTTTGAGTGTTTAGTGAACATTATTTTTAAGTCTAGATGTTTTACATTGCTATGTGCTGCACTGTTAGAGTGGACCCACAAAGCTGGAAGTGATCTTATGGCTTATCTAGTCTAACTACTTCATTTATAGGTGCAAAGTGATGCTCAGAGAGTGCAATTCACTTGCTATAGGAGGCAGAAGAGTGTAATGGATGCCACAGACCTGAGTTCAACTCACAGCTCTTACACTTCCTTTGGGGTTATCCTCTTGTTCCAAAAACAAGCTATATACAACCTCCAGCACCACCAGAGGTCTAGAAGTACAATGATAAGAATGTCTCCACTGAAATGTTGCTAATTACTGAGTATTTTATATAAATTATTGTATATAATATATTATATATTTGTATTTATACTTAAATTTAATATATATGTATATATACATATATATAATGTATGTACACATATACACATATACACATATACATATATACATACATTATACATATATATACATTATATATACATACATACATATATATAATGTATGTATATTTATCATTGAACAACTGTTTACTGAGCTTTTCCAAGTGGTGCCAGGAACTTAGACATCATTAAAAGTGGTGATTTTGTCACATGACAATTATTTGTGGAATTACTTAGCTGAGCTCAGATCTCCTGATTTCTGCTTATGTTTACTTAACTGTATGTCATACTGCCTTCCTTGGCAGATGAAGATGACTGAAAAATTAAACTACTCACTCAATTAGGAAAGTGGGCCTGGGACCTCGATTCTGGATCCATTTATTATAATCTCTGCAAACAAACTAAAGCCTCAAGAGCAGAAAACAACTTTGGGAATCATTAGTGACTGAAAGCTCCTTCTCAACTTTCTTTTTTTTCCTCTGAAAATAAAATTGCTTGAGAGAAAGAAAGAGAAATGAAAGAAAAGAAAAGGCACACTGTTTGATGTACTACTTACTGTATGTATGTTGGAGGGTTCTGGAAAATCTTATAATGTGTTCTGTGCTCAGAGACAAAATTTTCCAAAAGGACATTTGTATTCTTTTCTTCCAAGAGTCTGTATCCTGTTATACTCTGGAAGAAGTGACCTCATGGTGTTTGTATTTGTCTCTCTCACGAAACCTCTTTTATGGTATTAATGCAAGTGCAGATCCTAGGATATGTCATACATGAGGCTTTGACTCGGGCAGGTCATTCAAAGAACATGCTGCTAGTTTTATAATGGCGTCATCTTGTTTTATAGTGGCAGGGGGCAGAGAGGGAGAGAAATGAATAGGAGGAAATTCTATGCCAAGTTACTTGGAAAATATATGCTGTAGCAATAGAAGGAACCTAATAAAAGTGAAAGAATATTAAGTAGTGATACATGTTATTAGTCTCAGAGGAACTGACAGTAATCACAGTAATCCCTTACAGTCTATTAGAATTATAAAGTGGTTGCTTGCACATTACCTCACTTCTATAATACTTTACGGTTTATGAAATATTTCCTCATAGATCATCATGGTTGTTTCTCTCAACATCTTTGTGAGTTATGCAAGACTGATATTATCCCAAATTTATAGGTAAGAAAACTGAGGCTTTGAAAGAAATAAAAATATGTAAATTATTTTACGTAAAATTTGCCAACCTCAAAAACTCTTTTAAATGCATGAACTAGCTATATTTCCACAACAAATATCTGTAATAAATAAAATTATTATTAATCCCATTTTTCACGTAAGGAAGCCAAAAGACAGAGAGAATAAATGACAACCCAGATTTCGCAGCAAATCAAGTTGCAGAGTGAGTACTTAGATATAGATTGACTCCTTAAAAGTGTTCTTTCCACTACATAAAATTACCTCTTTATAGAAAATGGGCTTTGGAGTCGGCCAGACACGGGTGTAAATCTTGGCTCTTCTATAGGTGATTGTAGGGTGAAGTCTGAAAAACCACTTAACATCACTAAACACAGCTTTCTAATCAGTAAAATAGGAAAAGTAATCCTTACATCATGGGATTACTCTGAGGAAAAAATGAGCTAGTGTTTGTAAAATATTTAGCATAATGCTTGACACACAGATAGGAGCCAGTGACTGTTATTGTAATAAGTTTTATCTCTGGCCCCTATCAGTACACAAGCCCATTCCATCCCAACTTTATTTCCACCAGTGCTGCTCAAAGGTTTTAGAAAGCGTCATTTGTTTTTTCAGGGGGAGCTGTGGACTCCTCTCAGAGCAGGGCAGGAAGATCTGCCCTAATATCTGGACAAGAAGTCAAGATTTGAAGTTCCAAAGCTTTCATCTCCCTCCCTTCATGTCTCCAGAACCCATGCAAGCCCTCTCCCTTCCAACCTCTGTTCCCAGCTTCAGGTCTGAGGGAACAAGATACAGTGAGAACTATGCTCAGAAAGAAAACAAACCGGTCTCTGTCTGAACATCTGGGTAAAATTGCAGAGCCAGGACCCCACACTGAGACGTTCCCGCTCACCCTAAGGGGTACTTCTTCAACCTCAGCTGTGTCTACTGCACCTCTAGGAAATCAACCACAAACGCTTAAGGCAGGTTTGAGGCAAAGCCACCCTTGTGGTCAGGGAATAACGAAGGTATGTAGAGATCAGACTCGATCGCTTATCTGTTAAATGCGCTACTCATTCCCACGAGCGACAGAACTTCTCAAGGCATTTCCCCTCTTCCTCAGACTCACTACTACATTGTGGCAGAGTGAACATGACTGGGCCCCTCCTTAGCTTTGCAGACTCTGACTCTCGACATTTTCTCACATAAACCTTGCAGCCCACTCAATCTAAACTGTTTTGTGTTCTCTAAGTGCACCTTGCCTCTCAACTTTGAGTGCTTTTGCACATTTTCTTTTTTTTTCCCCTCTGAACTGTTGTTACAAGGTGAGTTCCTTTTGTTCCTAAAATTGTGGCTCAAGTAGCTTTATTATTATTATTATTGTCCATGGTTTATTAAATATATTAGAGCACAAGGGAAAGATTTCAAAAGGCTCCATGAGGTGTTTTGAAATTCATCCCAACTGTAGGCCAAATGATGTGCAGGTGGAACAGACCACCAAACTCCAAGAGCTTCAGCATCTCCTTGGTGTCACAATCAACTTCAATGATTTCTTGATCCAGGGCTGAGACCTCAGGAACAGTGTTATCTCTCCTTTCTCTCCTCTTACTGCAGCTTGATGGAGATACCTCTCACAAGGCCTCTGAATCCGCTTCATGAGATGTGTAACATAGCTTGCTGTCTTGTAGCAGAGCTTCTCCTTGTTGAGAATAGTGGTGATCTCCTTGCACAAGTCCTTGTTGGTGTGGAACTCAGTCGTTGTCCCAGTGCATGTAGTACTTCTCGATGATGACCTGGAACCACCCTCTTCACGGGCTTGGTGTGAACATGACCCATCTTGGCAGGTCTTTGGTCAAAGAGGCTCATATAGCTCTTCTTCTAAGAAATATCTCCTGGTTGCCTCTCTTCCTGAGGAGCTGTCTGGGGTAAACTTGGCGATTTTATCTTTTGTCTCTATTAAGGCCTTTTAATGTTCTATATAGATTTAATGTTCATAGGTCTATTGATTTATGAAACTCAGTGCTAAGCACATGGTAGAAGTTTAATTACTTTTGAGAGAGTGTGAAAGTTTTTAAAATCTGAACATTTTTCATATACTGGATACCTCTGGCAGTCTTGTGCCTCCAACACTACTATGATTTTGTTATCATTATTTTTTGTCACCATTCATACTTGATAAAAATGTTAAAGTTTAGTATGAAAATGATAATATTTTTGGATCCAGGTTAATGACCCCTTGAATTCTATCATTACATTCCTGATTAAGAACCACTGGAAAGTATAGAATTTAGAATCAAACAGACTGAAGTTCAAATATCAACATCTTTCTGTAACAAGAACATATGAGCTTTCTGAGAATCTGATTTTGATTGTTATATTACTCATGAGGTTGTATGAAAAAAAACAGACAATACCTGTAATGATGTCTAACATTTGGCCACTACTAAATACATTTTAAATGTTATTATTTTATTGAGATTTCATGGAACAATGAAAGAAGTCCAAAATGCTCTGGATTTAAATCTCAATCTCTTGTCTTGTTAAGAACTTGGGCCTCTTTAAATGTCAATTTACTTATCTGGAATATGGGTTAGTAATATCAACTATGAAGACTTTTTGTAACAAGTAATATAGTAAGAAATGTGCTAGCATGGGCCTGGAAAATGTACATGCTCAATAAACAATCAATTGAATGAATGAGTGGTTAATATTTTAAAACATAATTAATTCTACTTTGAGTCTGAAAAATTTCAATTCCTAATGAAATTAAAAGTCCTCAAAAAGATGACTCTGACTTTACCTACTTATTAAAAATCAATTAAAGTTATGATAAACTATTGTTTATTTTAAAATAAAAAGTAAACATTTCAAGATGATGTCAGCTCTTTTTTTTTTTTTTACAAACACTCTTTCACCAAATGCAAAGATTCTTCTGAAAACATCTGAAGAAGGGAACTGATTAAATAAGCGAAACATATTTTAGTTAAAAGATCAATGCAATTATAAAAAAAAACAATTTTAAGAAACAGAAATAATTACTTATTTTTTAGTAAACTCCATTTTTAGTTATAAAAATATATTTTTAACATATTACTTGTTAATATATTAGGGATACATAGTCAAAAAAATAAATATAAGTACAACTAAATATGAAATACTTTGAAAAACAGCTGATGAAATATCTAAATACTTAACAGATGCAATAATTAAATATTTATTGAACATAGGATGCCAGTGACATATGGAGAACTGAGGCCAGTTAGATTCCACAATCTGATTGCTCAGAAGAGAGGCCCAGTTTCTCATCCACACTACAGATTTGCTCTTTGACTGACTGCTGACTGCATTTCTCCCTAGATGCTAACCAGTGCTTTAGAATCTCAAAGGCCAGGGTGGATAGTATGTGTTGCACGTGAGCTGCACAACTCTGACCACCCCAGAGAGCTCTTCTTAATTCTCTAGCTAATGTTTAACATGAGAATAGAATAAAATATTAACAGATGCTATGTCTTAACTTGGTCTGCTGCCTTACTGTCTTCTCTGGTGGGTCCCTTGGCCAATGTTCATCTGACTCTAACTTTGGAAAGCTGCCTGGTAGAGGAAAGGGAGTGAGAAAGAGAGGAGAAGAGAGGGGAAATGGGGAGAGAGACAGACAGATAGACACATACGCACATACACACATAGAGACAGAGAGACCGAGAGAAAAAAATGGGAAGAGAAGGAAAGAGAAAGAAAACTATTTTGTGTTGTGCTAAGAACTAAGATATCTAGACTGTAATTTCATGGCAGCCACTTGCTGTGGGAACTTGGGAAAGGTATTCTCTCAGTTTCATCTCTAAAATGAAGCAATAGGATTAAGTGGCTTAAAATCATTTCTAGAGCTCACAGTAGTATTTGTTGTTTAAATTTTAGTTATTCATTACAATCAATTATATACAGTTATAGCCTTACCAAGACACTAAAACCTTTAGAGTAAGACTAATCTGGGCATTTGGATAGATAAGTTTTATTATTCCATCAATAAAAGAGAGGAAGAAACTAGTAACATGATGACTACTTGTCACACATTATTATGTAGTCCTTCTTTTATAAGGTGATAAAGTTGTCAGGTAGACTTTCCCCACTTTAGAGAAGAGTAAAATTAAGTTTAAAGGTAAATAAGTTGACTAAGTTCTGGATATTAATTAGGAAAGTCAAGATTTGATTCTTTCTATTTATTTAGTCATTCTTTTACTAAATATCTGTCAGTACCATGCCAGGCATTGGATTAAGTATAGAAATAGAGCAGGAAACAAAGTGTCTCCCCAAATCATATTTCTTTCCTACTAAAATAAAGGTATATGCTTAACAGAATATCTTGAGAATTTCAAAAAAAAAATTTGAATTTTCTAAAATCACTAAAATTTTTTTAAAAGACCCCCAAATCATTTTAGAGTTGTTTTCCAACTCTTAGGATCCAATTGTTCCAATTTTATACTGAGAACATAAACTTCATAATGAGAAATAATAGATTTTATTAATCTCATATCTATAAACAGAAAACATACACATATTTCTTTTTTAAAAAAGGAACAACACTAATATTGTGAAGTAGAAATAGCATTTTTTTTGCAAAAAATAAAATTTCTAATGTAAAAGGCAAATGTGAGTACTTAAGAAACATAATACTAAAAATGAATAACTAAAATGACAACTAAAATGAATAATTAGATAATATTAACAGGCAGACCCTATTATTGGGTGATTTCAACGTATTAAACATTCAGCTAGGTACTATGGAGGATAATAAACTTAAAAGAATTCTGGTCACATCAAAGTGAAAGATCAGTCAGGTTCTGTTCATTTCTTTTGGTCACTACGACTCCTAATGCTATTAAAAACAATAATTCACATTTATTGTGTTCTAAACTATTTACCAGGTGCTGTGTTAAGTCCTTTGAAATTGTTACAGCATTAATATTCTCAATATTCCTATAACATAAGCATTATCATCTTTTCTGTTTTACAGATGAGGAACTCTGAGAGTTAGAAAAGCTAAACAACTTGTATAAAGATACACAGAAAAGTGTGATAGCTGAGATTCAAGGGCAGCTTCTTCTGAGTCCAAAGCAAATATTCTTAACATTTAACCTAATACGCATTTAAGATCTCAAGATGAAAAATTAACATATTGATGAAATTGTTAATACCATAAAAATTTAGATATGAACAGATTTGGAACAAAGGCAATGAGTGAAGATTAAAATATGTTCACTTTTAAACGACATGAAGACATGTAAGTGGACTTCCAATTAGATTTCAATATGACGAGGGTTTAGATTTCCTTCTGCAAAAATGTCAGGCAAGGATATAGCCTGCAGCAGGGCTTAGAGGACTCTAAGCTAATTATGGTAGGAGAGATGGGACAAATTACACACCTAAGCATCTGTCAAAAAACAAACTGCATACTGAAAAAAACCAAACAGAAAGATGAGTTTAATGCAAGGCTTTCAACCTGCAAGTGGGAAAATTTAAGTCTACAGGAGCAATGAGTTTGAAGTCACTAACAAACAAAGACATTTTTATGAGATAAATATGGAAGTTATTGGCTTCTCAGTTGGCTGGTTGCCCAGGGGTCTTCTTTCTTATTTGGATCAGGGTAACTAAGTCAGAGGAATAAGGATGTCCAAAGCACAAATAGTCTTGGTATTGGGGCATTAGCTGATGTCCTCTAGTAATTTTTGAAAAGAGCTGTAAATTCCTATGAAATTAAGTTGTTTCTTCTATGCACCTGCATTGACTGTTTCCATTTAGTCTTTGACATAAGTGACTCCATTTTAGTTTGGTTTTACACACCTTTGGAGAAGCTTGAACTTCTAAGACTTTAAGAAGACCCGTAGGTAGATTTCATGGTCCCAGACACCTATAAGCATAGGATAAGAGTTCAATATTTGTGCAAAGACTGAGGGTTAGTGTATGGAGTGACATGGTGTGTTTCAGAAAGTAGAGTCTTGGAATTCTTCACTTTATTAGGTAAAATGGAGTCTGAGAAATTCTAGTAGAGTTCTTTTTCTTTTTTAAATTTCTTGACTATGATCCACAGTAAAAAATATACTTTTATCACCTACTACATGTATTTATACAGCAGCATGCACATATTTAGCTGACATTAGTATCTTACAAAAGGAATATTTGTCCTTACTATGGGCATTGCACGCTTACATTTTTCTACAACATTAGATTTTATTTTTTATATTGTTGGATTCAATTAATTAAATTGATTTCACAACTCACTAATGAGATATAACTTGTTGCTTTAAAAGTATTGGCTAAGGGGTCACTGGGAGAGGAAAATACTATAATGCTAGCATCCTATGTGCCCTAGAGAAAGAGAAGAACTTGGGTAGCCTATGGAACATCCCAGTCCATTATTAAAAATATTCAACTTGTGGATGAAAGTGAGTTCAGGGTCATGAATATAGTTTGGGAGTATGGGCACAAGATGATAGTTGAAATCTTACAGTAGGTAAGTTATTTAGAAGGAGAAACACAAAAAAAAGCAGAGCAGAGCACAAGACCAAAAGTTAAACTCTACAGAATACCATGTTTTTGCAATGGAATAAGGAAGAGGAATTAGAGAAAGAACAAAAAGATGTTTATATGATAATTTAATAAAGTATAATTTATAAATATTGTTTTGGACTCAGGAATAATTGATCTATTTTACATTAACTTTTTTAAGAGATCAATACTATTGTCAGTATACGCTGATTTGTTGTGGACTATACAATAATTTATTCTCAGTGAGGTTATGAACTAGTTTCTGATCTAAAATGTTTACACGAGGCCAGGAAAGATGGTTTATTCTGCCATCTAGTGGTCCGTTTGATCACACTGTCAGCTGTGTTAACAAGTAGGGGGCTGGAAAAAGTAAAAACAAAATTTACCAAAAGACACATTTTAATTGTGGTACATGCGTTGTGAGTATTGGAGGCCAGTCAATAGAGCTAGAAATATCAAAATCGGATGCTGGCCTTCCTTTTAAAGTTGAAATCGGATACCCTTTCAGAATATATTTAAAAAGCATTAAAATAAGTCATTAAAATATGTAAAAATTATACGTAAATAAATAAGTAGACAAATTGAATAGCACACAGAGTCCAGAAACAGAATTATATAAAATATTGAAATTCAGCTGATGAAAGTGCTATTTCAAATCAGTGGGAAAAAGGAGAGTAACTCTTCAATGAATGGTGCTGCTAAAATATGTTACACTTTTGAGAAAAAACAATTATTTTCAACTTCAAGCTATATATCAATACATATTCCTTATGGTATAGAAAGGTAAATGTAAAACAAAACAAAACAAAACAAAACAAAACTATGAAAGTGTTAAGGAGAACTTGCTGGCTAATTTTTATAACCATATGGTGGGGAGAATCTGACCAAAACAAAGCCCCAGAGGCATAAAAAAACTTTCGACGTACTTGGCTAAATAAAAAATTTCAATTTCTTTGTGATAAAAGACACCATAAACAAAGTTAAATAGCAAATCACAGACTAGAAATTACAGTCAGAATATAAAAGCGCTTCTATATGTACATATCAATGAGAAAATAAATCAATAGAAAATGAGCAAATGATTTTTACTGGAATTCACTAAAAAATGGCCAATCAACTGGTAAAAAGTTGCTCAAGCTTAACACTGATCAGAAAAATTAAAATTAAAATTAAAATATTTTTATTTACTTTTAAAGTTTGGTAATAATATCAAGAATGTGTAATAATGTGGCAAAATTGGTGCTCTCCAACACCAATTTGTTATTTGAAGAGTAACAAATTAGTGAAGCAGTTTTGGAAGGCAGTTTGGCAGAATCTATAAAATTTTTCTTTTTTAATTTTATATATGTGTGTGTGTGTGTGTGTGTATACACACACACATATGTATACACACACACACACACACATATATTTTTTAACTCCTACAGCACCTGATATTTCTAGTTGGGTTCCCACACAAGTACTAATCGGGCCACCCTGCTTAGCTTCTGAGATCAGACGAGAGTGGGCAAGTTCAGGGTGGCATAGCTGTGGACTTTATAAAACTTTTAACTTCACATATTTTTGACATAGCATTTCTAGTCCTGGAGTCAATTCTCAGGAAATACTTACATTTGTGTACAAAGATAGTGTTCATTGCTTTATTTTAGTGACACATGGGAAACATGTTAAAGTGAAAAAATTTTCCTCATTTGTTTTTCCAAACGCCACATGCTCTTGGCTTTTATCCCTCCTCAATGGCCACTCAGACTAGATCTCCTTTTTTCTGGTTCCTCTTTATGTTGCAGTTCCTCAGGACTCAGTCCTAAGGTCTCTTCTCCATCTGTACTCATTTCCTTGGTGACCTCATCTGGTCTCTTGGTTCTCTGCTTTGACATCTACTACTCTCTACTTGACAACTTACATTTATAGCTCAGATTCTTCCTTTGCCCTCCAGATTCATACAACTGCCTGCCTGTCGACACTTTCTTTTCTGTACCAAATATGCATCTTATGTGACTTGAAAAACAAACTCTCCATCTACCTGGTCTCACCTTAATCCTCTAGATAACAGTAAAAAAAACTTAATCTTTTTTAGTAGCTCAGAACAAAATCCTACAAGCTATATTCAAAACCATTTTCTCTCATTTACTCCAACCATTTTGTCAGCAATTTATACAGCCCTATTATCAGCAGTACTTTAAAGATATATGAAGAATTCAATCATCTCTCGCATCTCCCATTCTCGCTACTTTGCTCTGAGCCTCCACCTTCTCTTACCTGAATGACTGAAATAACCTATTGGTCACCCAAATTCTACTTTATCCCACTGTGGTATGCTTTTAATAGAGTAGGAAGAATGATTCTTTTAAAATGAAAGTCAGATCCAGTCTCTCTCTTGCTTAGGTTCCCCATTGGTTTCTCATCTCACTCATAGTAAAACCAGCATTTTTACCTTAATTTCTAATTCGTAACTTGTAACTTAATTTCCATTTCTTAACTTCTCTCCTCCCAGAACTCCCTCCTTTTAACCTTTCTCATTCACCTACCAACAATCTCCCCTGGCTCATGCTGCTCAAGACTCTTCACCCTCCTTTGAAATCTTCAAATCTCTGAGACACAACCTTGACAGAGGGCCCACACTCTTATTGCTCTTCTGCTAGTATTTCAGTATGTATTCCCTCTCCTATTTCAAGCCTTTACTCAATTGTCATTCCCACTAGCCTTTCCTGATGAACCTATTTAAAATTGCCCACCTTTTCATTACCATCTAACGCAATATTTTATGCTTTACGAATTTCTATATTTATTTTCTGCTCCTTCCAATCAGATGATTTTTTGACTGTTTTTCTTATTTGGTTAGTTGGATGATTTTGTTTATTATTATTTACTGGTGTATCTCCAGCTCTTAAAATAGTTGTTTGGCACTTAGTATGTGCTTAGTATCTGCTGAGTGAAGGAATGGTAGAAGTTCAGAAATAGGAGAGCATCATAAGACAATGATCTTTAAAATTTTTGTTTGAGTATTTTTCAAAAAATATTGAAAAACTATGGCATCAACTTTATTTTAATCACAATGTTTTATCGCAAAAAGATATGGTTTTTAATGGTTTTAATAATGTATACCTGCTTTAAATACAACTTTATACAAATTTAGTACTGTAAATTTACTCATTCAACTTATGAATAATGTCTGCCATGTAATGCAAATAGGAAAAACAGTTCTCATGTTCTGTCAAAAATATTTAACTTCATTTCCAATTCAAAGAGTCAAATATTTGTTCCAGGGACAATCATCTCACTTTCAAAATTTAATTCTAAGGTATTTCAGGTGTCTGAATGAAATCAATGTTAACCACTCAGTATGTTAAAACTACGCATTGCTCTTTCTGTTCCCTTCCACCAGAAACTATGCCTTCTCTAAACGTCCTTTGATTTGAATCTTAAATCTTTTGTATCTTGAGGCAACTACATCATAGTAAATAGTAAGGACTGATGAGCCATATGCTTTTTTGTTGTTAAGTAGAAGAATAATAATTGATTGACAGCGAAAAAGGCGAGAGGAAAGGAGACCAGTTATACCGTAACAGCATTCTCAGACGATTCAATTTTAGGAAAAAGTACACTTAAAGATTTGGAAATCAATTTTATTCTTCATTCCCGTATATTCCTGGAAAGTCTACAAGCAACTTCCAATACTCAAGCACTCATATCTCACTCTAAAGATAAATTATGTTTTGGAATTCTATAGTAATAAAAGATATAGTAATAAAGCAATTCTATAGTGATAAAGTAATAGTAATAAAGGAAGAAAAAAAGTGGTGCATGGATATGAAATACAGAAATTTTCAATAAATAATTTCATTTGAAAACATCAAATTGCATAACAATGCTTCTCATTTATTTTGAAATATATATTTAATTTATTTAAGTATCGCATCAGTTCATCTGAGCAACTGCAAGAATGCATTATAAAGCTGCCAATTGTGGATGCCTCTGAGCATGGATGGAGTGGTAGGTGGAGGACATGATCTAAGAGATTCTTATTTTGCTCAGCTAACTTTGTATACTTAAACATATTTTTAAAAACTTCTGTGTGTTAGTTGGGCAAAATTTAATATTAATTAAGAATTAATTAAGAAAAATGCCAATACACTGATATTACAGTACTGGTATACTCTTTAAAAGTTTTTATTTTTCCCCTTAGAGTAGTTTGTAAATACCATAGAATATTATCAATAGCTTAACAAAATTAAAAGTTACAACAAACTCTTACTTCCCACTTTCCTTCTCACAATGATATTTTCCTATTCCAGACCCTTGAGAGTCACTTCCAGCCCTTATCATATCATGTGTTCTGTTACAGCTCTTAGTGCTTGTATCTGTTTTCCTATGTTCCTTAAAGGAATATACCATTTCAACTCTGCAATCCCATACTGTACACAAAGCTTAGGATATAGTAGGCTCTCAATAACGTTTTGAATGAACAAATGAATGAATGAATGAATGAATAAATAAATAAATAAATTGAAGTGAATACTCTGTCCCCATTAATTTAAAAACAAATAATTTTTTTTCTTATATTGTATGACTATCTCTTCTATACTCACTGGACAGTAATTTCTAGACATTTAACACATTTACAGACATTATCTCATTTTTCTTCTCTATTGTGTGGTCAAGAACCATGGGTATTGCCTCAGCTTACACATAGAGAAGTAGAATCCCACAGACATAAAAAAAAAAGACTTTCTAAATGCACAGTCACAAACACTGTGACCAGTAGGTTATAAGTGTTGATCTAACAGCATGAAAACCCATGGATAACTTGAATACATAACTAACAGCTCTTTTAATAGCATATTATGATATCTGAGATATAAAAGGTACCTTTAAAGATGTCTGATAATGGACATTCCTTCTTTAATAAGTTAGATATAATTTATTAAACCACATTTTAGAAGGTTTCTTAAAGATCATATAAAGCAGCCCTTAGCTAGTTCTTGAAATCTTTTTTTAAAAATATCAGAGAGAGGCATTTCAACAGACGTATTTGTCAAAGGAAAAAAAAGAATGGTTATTTTTATACATGAGCATATGTTTATATGAGCACATTTATAAAGTAAAAAGCAAAATGGAAATTTCTTGAAGCAGAGAAATTTTTATTTGTGTTTGAGTATGTTAGTGCTTTTGGTACTGAATATCTTTAACAGTAGCAGCCAAAACAATATTAATGAAGAAAAATAACAAAGTCGAGCAGGAAAATGTTAAGAGATTTTAATACCCTTTTTCATGTCTTCCTCAGAGGTATGGAACTTTTGCTGAATAGAAGCAATAAAGCTATTTCTGGGTTATAAAGAAATTACTGCAAAGCTTTATGAGGTTGAGGATTAGGGCAATATTCTAGGTCCCTAATTAATCTGTATTTTCCTTATTTATTTCAGGCCTATAGACACATAAAATGTAATATTTTCAGAGACAGAAGTGAATAGAGGGTGGACTGTTACACCCTTAGAGCAATAGGTGTGGTCTATGTGAAACACAGTGTTACAGTTTTTCTTTTTTTAAAAAAACATTCATTACTCAATTAAAACATAATAATTGGTTTTAAAATTTCCAGGAATATATTTCTCTATACAAAGATAAATTACTCAACAGAAGATGCCAGAAAATTTAGAGAGAAAAATGTCAGGTGAATATTAAAAATTTATAAATGTTTTACACATCAACTGGGTCTCCAGACTAAGATCTAAGTGAAATATTAAGGTCAAAGAAACATTCCTTCAGTAGTAAGTTAGAGATAAAAATAAATCTAAGAAAATGCACTACTGTTATATAATTTTTAATACCAAACTTAAATAGACTGAACTTCGAAAAAGAATGAGGAAGCAATAAATAAAACAAAACAAAAAACAAAACTTAAGAAATGCCCCACAGGAACTATAAAAATATTCCTTCAACATAAAGCAGGCAAATACTTCTCTTTAGAGATCACTGATATCACATTGATACAACAGAGGATGCAGAATTGTTCACTTAAATTGTTGCTTAAAGGATATGTGTTAAATGTAATTCTTATTTCTGATAAAATATTTTAAAAAACCAAAAATATAAGTGATTATTTTCAAGTTCAAGATGGCAGATGGGTAATACATTAAAATGTTTCCTCTCTACACAAAACCCATTAAAATTACTTATATGAATATATATTTAGTGAAGAAATTTTTAGCCACACTCAAAAACAAGTAAGAGAATTCTTTATAAACTAGAATTGGAGAGGCATTCCTAAAAGAGTAAAGCAGACTGAACATCACCTCAGAGTCTGATGCTTTAGTATCATAAACTGGAACTAGGGTTGTATTGCTTAAAAACAAATTCTGAGGCTTTTCCACCCATCAGAGAAGTCAAAAGCCATCTTCAAGGTTAGTATCTGTACAACTGTGAAGCATTTTCACTAAGAGAAATTTTCACTACAGGATGTGAAAAGAATTCCTCTACAAACAACAAAGAATCACAAAACAGCTAATTTAACTCTAGTATCTTTATAAAAAAAGAAAAACTTAATCTCCAAAAGAATTTAAACTAAGTAGAGGTAATAATGCAGCCTAGAAAAGATTTCAAAGTAACGCATTTAATAATTTCAAAGAACCAAAGGAAGTAACGTCTTCCAAAAACTTGCTTCAAAAAGCAACAACCAAACATTATGACAAAGAATAAGTGCTAATGAAAAACAAATAATTTTAGAAATAAAAAAACTGTAGTTTAATTTTTAAAAACTCACTAACAGATCTAAAAACATGCTGCAAAAAGTGAGCTGAAAAACTTTCCTAAACTTGCCCCGAAATACTGAGAATATTAAAGAAAAACATAAAGAAAAAAATAAGCCCAGAATCCTAATTTTTAGCTAGAAAAATGTTCTGGAAAGAAAGAATAGGAAAAATGAAGAGGAGATACTATTTCAAGAAATATGACCAAGAATTTTCCAAAGAGTGATGAAAAACATCAATTCTAAGATTAAAGGGCCCTCTAACTGCCAAGCAAGATTAAAAAATAAACACAAGAACAAGCACACATAACTAGAAATGACAAAATGAAACCTAAGAAGATAATGGAAAGAAATTAACTTCTAGGGAAAAACTTTATACAGAAAAGAAAAATAAATTGCAAAGAAATGAGAAATAGAATGACATCAATAATACTGTATTCAAGAAGACAATGTAGCAATATCTTCATATTATTAGGATAAAATAACTTTGAATATGGAATTCTATGCCAGCTAACCTATTTTAGCTTATAAACAATTTTAGACATATAAGAATTCATAAAGTTATAATCCACTGATCCTCTGAAAGGGCAAGTAATGGACAGTCTATCAACAATAAAAATTAATAGTAAATATTAAGATGCAAGAAGGAATTACAAGCAAAGAAATGGGTCAATGAGATTAAAAAATCTAAGTATTGTTTGATTAAAAATCAGTTTTGAATGATAAAGAAGAAGTAAACTTTTAGATATCAGAATGGGGGTTGGATCAAGCTAGCAATAAGTAAGATTTTATAAAAAATGATTTTAAATATGTATGTTAAATATTTAATTAGATACAGAAAATAGAATGTTTATCTTTCAAAATTTAAAGGAAAATGAAAAGAAGCAGTAGATTAATCCAATAGAAAGCTAAAAAGAAAAATATCAGCTAGGAGATAAAACATAGTAATTTGTATTTTGTTCTGTATCCAAGTTTTAAATCTTGATACAAATATATCAGTTCTTTACATAGTACATTTATCTTTGTGCCTATTTAGAATACTCTTTCTTTTTAAAATGAAGTTTACTGGGGTAACATTGGTTAATACAATCATATAATTTTAAGATGCACTTTATAATTTGACATCGTATATTCTATTGTGTGTTTACCACCCAAAATCCACTTTCCTTCAGCTATTGTATATTTGACCCCTTTTGTCCACTTCACCGTCCCCCTATTCCCCTATATTTGACCCACATCTACCTACTCCTTTCTACCCCACCCTCTACCCTCTGGTAACCAATAGTCTATAGTCCATGTGGTTGAGTCTCTGTTTGTTTTCCTGTTCATTTGTTGCTTTTACTTTTATATTCCACATATAAGTGCTATCATGTGATTTTCAACTTTTTCTGTCTGGCTTATTTCACTTAGCATGATTATCTCGAGGTCTATCCATGTTGTCACAAATAGCAGTATTTTATCTCTTCTTATGACTGAGTAATATTCCACTGTATATATGTACCACTGCTTCTTTAGCCAGTCATCTATCGTAGGACACTTCACTTGCTTCCATGTCCTGGCCACTGTGAATAATACTGCTATGAGCATCGGTGTGCAAGTATCTTTTCGGATATGGGTTTTCAAGTCTTTGGGGTAAATATCCTGTAGAGGGATTGCTAGATTATTTGGTAGATCAATTTTTTGTTCTTTGAGAAACCTACATACTATTTTCCATAGTGGCTGTACCAATTTGCAGTCCCACATACATTGTATGAGGATTCCTTTTTCTCTACATCTTCTCCAGCATTTGTTATTACTTGTCCTATTGATTATAGCTATTGTAACAGGTGTGAGGTGATATCTCATTGTGGTTTTGATTTGCAGTTCTCTAATAGCTAGTGATGTTGACCATCTTTTCAATTGTTTTTTGTTGCTGTTATTGAGTTTTGTGAGTTCTTTGTATATTTTGGATATTAGGCCCTTATTGAGACGTTGCTTGCAAATATATTTCCTCATTCAGATGGTTGTCTTCTTACCTTGTTGATGATTTTTGCTGAGCAGAAGCTTCTTAGTTTTATGTAGTTCCATTCATTTATTTTATCTTTTACTTCCCTTGCTTTTAAGGTCAAATTCATAAAATCCTCTTTAAGTCCAAGTTGTTTTCTTTCATGAATTTTATTGTTTCAGGTTTTATATTCAGGTCCTTAATCTATTTAGAGTTAATTTTGGTGTGTGGTGATACACAACAGTCTAGTTTCACTCTTTTGCAGGTGGCTTTCCAGTTTTCCCAGTACCATTTATTAAAATGGCTTTCCTTTCTCCCCTGTATGTTTTTGGCATTTTTGTTGAAACTTCTTTGCCTATGTAAATATGGGCTTATTTCTGGACTCTCAATTTTGTTCCACTGGTCCATGTATCTGTTTGCTGCCAATATTATGCCATTTTGATTGCTGCCACTTTGTAGTGTAATTTGAAGTGGGGCTGATGATGCCTCCAGCTTTATTCTTTTTTCTCAGGTTGGCTTTGGCAATTTGGGGTCTTTTGTGCTTCCAGATAAATCTGATGATTTTTTTGTTCTATTTCTTTAAAAAATACTGATGGGATTTTGATGGGGATTGCATTAAATTTGTACAATGTTTTAGGTAATTTCGTCATTTTAACTATGTTGATTCTTCCAAGAACATGGAAAATCTTTCTATTTCTTTGTATCTTCTTTGATTTCTTTTAATAGGGTCTTGTAGTTTTTATTATAGAGGTCCTTCACATGTTTTATTAGATTTATTCCTACGTACTTTATTCTTTTTATTGCAGTTGCAAATGAAATTCTTTTTTCCATTTCTTTTTCTAACACTTCATTATTTTAGTATAGGAACGCTATAGATTTTTGAACGTTGACTTTGTATCCAGACTTCACTGTATTTGATTATTGTTTCTAGTGGTGTTCTTATGGAGTCTTTAGGGTTTTCTATATAGAGAATCATGTCATTTGCAAATAGTGACAGTTTGACTTCATTTTCTATTTGGATGCCATTTATATCTTTCTCTTGTCTGATTGCACTTGCTAGGACCTCCAATATTATATTGAGTAAGAGCGGTGATAGTAGACAGCCTTGCTTGTTCCTGATCTTAGAAAGTTTTAGCTTTTTACCATTAAGTATAATGTTGACTGAGGGTTTGTCATATATGGCCTTTATTATGTTAAGTTACTTTTCTTCTATACAGATTTTGTTAAGTGTTTTGAATCCTTTACCTTGTCGAAGGTTTTTTCTGCATCTATTAATATCATCATATGATTCTTATTTTTTAATTTGTTTATGTGATGTATCACATTAATTGATTTGTGTATTGAACCACCCCTGTGCCCTTGGGATGAAGCCCACTTGATAGTGGTGTATAATCTTTTTAATATGTTGCTGTATTCAGTTTGCTAGTATCTTATTTAGGATTTTTGCATCTGTGTTCATGAGGGATATTGGTTGCTCATGGTGTTTAATGGACTATTTCTCTGCCTGGGCATTAATGGAAATGTGTTCTGCTTTTTTTCTAGAAAAAAGATTTATTATATAAAGGTCTCTCTTTAACCTGCTGGAAAGAAGGCATTTTTCTTTTGGTTTCCAGTAGGTGGCATCTAAGCCTCTTAGATCCCTGCTTCATAGAAGATTTTAAAATGTCTTTCTTTTCTTGTAGATATTTAATCATGCTTGCTACCCTCAGTTTTAGTCCCTCTCAGTATTAGCAACAGTTTCAGTAGCATTTGCTCAGATTCTCCTGGGGCTCCACAGTGTTTAGTCTCAGAAGGTATTGGGGAGGGGCCCTCTGGGTTGGGGGATGGAGCTACAGCCCCCTCCCCTCAGTTTTGCATTAAAAATCAACTGTCATTTTTCTGTCATCCCACTTCTTTTTCTTCTGCCCTAATGACTGGGCTTGGCTACCGGCCAGCCGCAAGGAGTTTACAGCTTTTTCCAGGCAGGGCTGTTCAGAGAACCCACAGCTCCTCCCCTCTCCCTCCTCCTACAAGGGAGTTCTGGCTGGCAATAGGCAGCTTCTTTGTTTCCCCTAGTCCACCATCTGACACCCAGGGTTCTGACCTGTGGTAGCTCTTATGCACAGATCCCACACTCAGACTTTCAGTTTGGGTGTTTTTTGTTGAGTTTTAGTTCATTAGTTTATTGTTGTTTCAAGAGGAGAGATCTGGGGATGTCTCCCACTCCACCATGTTTCCAAAAATCGGCCTCTGTTTAGAATTTTCTATCCCAAGGCTATAATAAACTTTACTATAATTTCTTCAAATAACTTGAATTTTTGTTTTTGTTATTGTAATTTGAGTATTAGTTCTACCTGAATTTTGTTTTTGAATACTAAATTAAGTATAAACCCATTTTTTTCCAAACAAATAATCATTTTTTGAACAGTTCATTCTTTCTCCATTGATTTAAAATTTTAATGCATGGAGTCTCTTTTTATCTCTATTATATTTTATTAATCTATTTTTTCTTGTAGAAGTATAATATTTAAAATATATTTTAAAAATTGTCTTCAATCTCATTTCAAAAGTTCTTTTGCCTTTACTCTTTTAGGACAGAGGGCGATCTACTAAACATAAAAGCAATAAATTAAATTAAATATTACAAAATTTTGATTGGAATATTGGTATCAAATCTTCATAGATGATATTAAAAAGAGAAAGAGCCTATAAATGAGTGTTTACAATGCATATGACAGATAACATATTAATATAATCAACATACAAAATCTCTTTTATTTTAATAAGAGATACCTAACTCCAACTGAATAATTAGCAAAAGAAACAAATTCACAAGATAGAAATATGAATCATCATCAAACATATAGAATAAAAATTTAGTTTCTCAAATAATCAAAATTAAATAAAATAACAAAATATTTTAACCTTTTAAACATTAAAAACACTTGAAAACACTGAAGAAAATTATCCTGTAAATATGATCAGAATTTAAACAATGTAGTTTATTTATCCTCAATTATAAGATTTAAAATGAAACAATATCGAAGTTGTTTAAAGATATTGTGAAACATTGGTATACTACAACATTACATCCTCAATAGAATAATACATTTGAAGAACATTTGATGGCATAATGAAATTATCAAGACAATATTAAATAAAAAGGTTTTTGTTTTTCTAGAAAACCCTGACTGGTAGTCAATAATTAAATTGATATTTGATTCCAGGGTATTAAAAGGACCAGTGAAAATAAAAAAGGAGAAAAATAAAAAAAAAAAAAAACATGAGCTTATTATTAAGTTGATTAACCATGTAACTAAAAATTTGAAAGACAAAACAAAGGGAGACATGTGTTCAATGCTTTGAAGTGAGTACTCTAGATAAATGAGGATGCCTAGAATTGGGAGAGGGTTTGACATACTCAAAGAACAGAAATATGGCCATTATAAAGAGTGTGAGAATCTTAAGGTAGAGAAATTCAGATTTTTTTGGAAATAGGCATGAGTAATTTTCTGCAGGATTTGTACCCCGTGTCTCAAGAAGTCCAGATTCTATTCTAGAATCAACCCTAAAGGGCAGAAATGAGAGAAAAACATTTCAGGCATTCTCATGCAACCCTAAGGGGATTGATTTGTGAACTTAAATTCTTCATGTCATAGCTGAATCTCAGCTACTAATTTGAATTCAAATTAGTACAATAATCTCTATTTATATTTTGACTTTGACACTTATCCATTTGAAAGAGTGGTAATGTTTTAATTCTGCTGTATTCTTGTGATTAACTAGTAAAAAATTGCTTTGGAAGATAATTATTCTGTAAAACACATTATTTCATCATAAATATTTATGGTTATTTGTTATTTTCAGCACTGCTGAAAATGGACTCCAAAGAAGTCATAACAAAAATTGTTTTTCAATAGGAACTGTAAGAGTACGTGGTTTTGTTAAATTTTATTGCTCTTTCAATAATACAAGGTCTTTTAATGTAGCTCTTAAAAATAAAATCAGTAGTGATTTAAAGATCTCTAATATTTATAAGCTAAATAGTTCATCTCATTATTCCGAGCAGATTGAAATAAATTTTCCTGGAAGAATATAACCCTCTCAGCTCTACTGAAAGGCTTGAACTGCCACTTCAAAGTCCTTAAAGACCAAGGATCTGAAAGACAATCTTTCTGCCTATAGGTGGAGCCACACGAACACAATTTTTAAAAATTAGTTAATTGATTAATTAAACCTTAAATCATCACTAAAGCAGATCTCTCTCTCTCTCTCTCTCTCTCTCTCTCTCTCTCTCTCTCTCTGACAGAAGCCAATTTCTCTTTACTATTCTTTGATTATTTCTCTCCTTTCATTTTTTTCTTTCCTTATTTCTTACTCCTTATGTTCTTTGCATCTTATTTATCTCTCCTTTCTTCCTTCATAATTAAAAGCAAAATTACAGAAATATATAAAATTTTTATACCAAAATATTAGAGTCAGAATTTGTACTCGAAGGAGCTCTTGGCAATGTCCCAGTCTTGTGCCTTCAGCTTGGGCTTCAAGGTCCACAGATTTAGGGTTTCAGGGTTCATCACAAATCTTATCTTCTCACTTGACCTGGTATATATCAGGAGACTTGAGAAAGAGCAATGCTCTTTCTTTTTTATTTTCTAAAAATACATATACTGTTTTTTGCAACATTCTAAACATAGCTTTACCTCTTCAGGCCATTTCACAAGACTCTCACTATTTCACAATACTTTCCCCAAAGAAAAAAAATGAGTTTGGGCTAAGGGAGGTGGTGGTGGTAATTCTATTCTTTGCTTAGCAAACACTTCTTAAGATGTTCAAGGTACTATCACTTTATATTAAACATTTCTCTCCTTTTCTCTGCTAACAGTTATTAAATCAGAGGGGAGCAAAAGAAAGGAATAAAGACTGACTAGTAATAAGAGAAAATTAAAAACAAATTTCTGCTATTAAAGTAAAAGAAAAGGTGGAGTCAGAAATGTCCTTTCTTATATAAACTGTCTAGGCATCAGACTCTCAACATCACATATGCACTAACCTTAAATATATGAAATTTGTCACTTTGGTTTCCTAGAGAAATTATATAATTCTCCAGATCTCCAAACAGGAAAAAATAAATTTCTGAATTTTCATATCTTAAGGGCTGACATTTCAAAAGACATCACATTTGATTTTGTGGCAAATAATTAAGGAAGTGGAAAATATCATCTTTGCTCTTGAGGAACTTAAAATTAAAGTGAAAGTGGAACCGACCCCTTTGGAAAAACAAGGAACCCTAAGGCTGTCATAGAAACATTGCACATATCCTTATACAACTGTGTTGCACAGAGCTAGACTCAATCCATAGGACCAGTTAAACCCTTTATGGAGGAAATACCATTAGCAGTGTTTAGGAGAAAAGCAATTTGATTCATTGTACAGAAAACTGGGTGACGTGCCATGGAAAAGGAAGGAGATATGTATAAGCTCTACATATCAGTAATTGCTTCATATACATAAGAAGGTCAGTAATTTTCTGGTCAGAACAGAGAATATGAGCAGGGGCAAAGCAAGATAAGAGAGAGGAAAAACAACTGTAGTTTTAGAGTGATTCAAGTGGCAATTTGGACTTCAAAATAAAATCTTTCTTTTACATTTTATTTGGAAAAATTTTAAACATACATTCAAGTAAGTATCATAAACCTCTATGTGCCTATTATGTACCTGCTAATAAACATCATCATGTTGTCAAATATTTGAATGGCTGTTATTGCAACTGAATACATGAATTATACTGTCTCTTACACATGGTGGTGTGTACTTGAATAAGTTATCAGAAAAGAATCATAGAGTTTCAGTCCAGAGAGGGTTTAAATATTCATGGTCAAACAAATTAGTTCTACTTTTAAATCAGGTTCCCACACATCAGAAACAGGAACAAAATAGGGAGTGCCTCAGGAGTCAGGTTTTTGTATGAAGGTCTTGTCAGAGGAGCTGACATGAGGTAGAGAGACTTTCATGTGGACAGTGCTCCTTACTGGGCATGGATACACAGATAGTTTATGTCTAAAGAAGCCAAGTATTCTCCAGAAGTAGAACCAACTATAACAGCCAGATAGTAACTATGTTTTAGACACTGGAAGTGGAAATAACATTTGATTAAAAACACTTTGCCAAACGTTATACTGGATATGTTATTATCTGGATATTATACTGGTTATTATCCTATTTAAATCTCACACACACACAAAATACGTTTTGTATTATTTCTCCATTTTACATGTAAAATAACTGGGGCATAGAGCTCCCAAGACACTTATCCATGGCACACAGCCAGTAAGCAGGAGATTCAGGACTGCTATCCAGTTTAGTCTGGTTCCCAATGTGTGTGTTTCCTCACCCAACCAAGAAACTAGAGAGAGAAAACCAGACCTTCCTCAACATCATGTTGCTCAGGGACCCAAAGCCAGAATGATCTCTAGGAGTGGTCAGATGGACCACACTGTTGGGAGCCATTTGCTTGATGGCTGCCCTCTGGGTAAACAAGGGATTGTTTGCTCAGCAGGTGTTTGCAATTACTTTGCTACTTTTGTAGCGACTGAGAAGCACCTGTTGCTCCAGAGAGCAAGCTGATTGTTAGGGAGGAGGATGGGAGCCTTGAGAGAGCAACAGGCTCCCTGTGCAGGTGCAAGCAGTTGTTTGTCAGTTGCCCATGCAATCATGATGTATAAATAGGGTATGCTGGATAAACTCGAGGCTGCAGTATTGACTGTGGGCCCTCCCAAATCTCTCTCTTGTCTCTGTCTTTTCTTCAATCCTCACTCCCCCTCTCAGGGACTTTTCGACTTTTGCGGGGGGGGGGGCAAAGGGTATTCTGATATTCAGAACAGTATGCAGTCTAGATAAGAACATACCTTCTTCATCAAGGAGACTGTGGACTAAATATAACTAAAAATCTATGCTTAAGTTTAACACTGCTTAATGTGCTTTTTGTCTTTTGTGTGTTTGGTGGTGAAAGGGAATTTATCTACAAACAAGACAGAAAAGGATTCAGAAAGGCAAAGCCAGATGGTAGATTTCCAGGAAGACCAGGCGAACTAGAGAGGTATTGAGGGGAAACCCAAGAGGTGAAGAGTGAGGACAGTCAAAAGTGCTGGCTCCATTCTCAGCTGGACTTTCTCTCCTAGCTTGTTTTTGTTTATGTCTTCTTTGTGGTGAGAATAGGTTTTCCTGTAGAGTCCAAATAGCCTTTGGAAAATCTGTGTTTCCCAAAAAGTGATTTGTCTGCAATCAATGATATAAAAGATTTGGGGTACAAGGATAACTTTTTAAAATTTTATTTATGCATTAACTTCCATGAATATTAGGAAAAGATGCCTTCTAAACTTGTGAATTCAGGGTTATAGTCAGTTAGAATGAGATTTAAGTTTCACAAAATAATTTATAGAATAACATTAGGTTAAAATAGTGTATCATGTTAGCAGATACAATAAGACATACTTGAGCAATATATTAACTGCCAAGTAAGGATAAATTGGAAAAGGAGGAAAGAAATGAAGGGGTTGGGTGTGGAAAAGTAGGGGATAAAACTAGACAAGCTAATGTCACAGCACTATAGGAAATATGTAAGTGACGCATTTCATGAAACTTCCTCATGCCACAAATGGGAAATGTAAGGGCTAGAGGAGAACAGAATTACTCGCTATTCCAGGAGACTGGGCAGTGTTGCTGATTGATAAGAGCAGGGACGAAGCATAACAGGGACGCAGTTTGAGTTCTGCCCCTACCTGATCCACCAAAGGACTGACTGTAAAGCTATGTACATCAGATTCTGGAGTCTCAGTTTCTATAACACGGAACAATGCAAACCTATCGCAAGATGTATTTTAAGATTACAGATGATAATGAAAATCACCATTGTAGTTCCCGGTACCTAGTAGGTATTAAGTATGTGGCAACTGTCATTATGTGTTTGACAAAGGTAAGATTGAGAAGAGGGAACACCATGGACGTTCACAGGGCCAGAAACAGAAAGCATTTTGTTCTAGTCCCAAAAGAAGGCAGGTATGTAAGAAGGAAAGGGTGGGTTTGGATTCTTAGAATCACTTTCAGAGGAGCTGGTGGAGAGTTCTGCTTAGTTAGGATTCCCATTCTAGAGAGTGAATCTTTTTCCTCCCATAAAGGTTTTGGTAGTTATGCCATTTCACTTACTATTTCTATATAAATACTGAGAATTTAAAAATAAATTTTCTAAGCTAAAACCCAGCTCCTAGTATCTGAGTTCTGTGACACTACTGTGGTGACAGCTCTTAATGAACATTTTTGGCATCTGGATTATATCAGTTTTCCTTGAATTATAGATATTTTACCTATATTACTTTGCAAAAGCAAATTAATAATATTGTTTCCATGTGTGCATGTTTTTTTTTTCAAAGCAGAACTAGAATGTGAAGTGTTTGAGGAGGAAGCAAATATATTGTACATGACTCTTGTTATCACCAAACTCCTTTCATTTAATGTACGTTATTCTTAAATAAATACAAATGCATTCTTTATATTTACACAGTTTGAAAAGTGTTTTAACACTTACCATTTCATTTTTTTATGACAAGAGTATAAGATAGATATAATATTCTCATTTTTTAAATGAAACAACAAAATGTCAGAGTTTTAGTGCCTTGGTCAAGGTTACATAGCTAATGAGCAGCTGATCCAGATTATCTGACTCCAAATTCAATATAGTCTGTATTTCCATCATTCAATACAAAATGAAACATGAAATATATTTATCTCTGCCCTTAAAAAATTCCCAATGCCATTTGGCAAGGAAAATACACACACACACACACACACACACACACACACACACACAACCCAGAGTGAAACATTTCTAAGACAAAATCTCAATATATGATGCCAAGTGCCTTACAAATGTTACTCACAGGTAGTTAATATGAACAGAAAAAAAGAGAGATTAAGATCACTTTGAGTTGGATGGTCAGGGCTATATCACAGAGAAGGTAAGGAGAATAGTAAGAATATTTTTAGAGTTTAGAAAATTAGGCACCCTTTTGGGATGATTGTAATAATCAACCTGTTCTCCACCCACAGCCTCTAACTCTCATCTGTAAACATTCCAAAAGGAATAGGACATTGCATTCTTGGCTGGAAATGAAACAAGCAAATGAATCATTTGAAAATGCAGGGTTGGAGTAGGTTTTCATCTGATTAGTATGAGAGATATGTTCATGGGTTCCCTGCTGACAGTGCACCCACAGTAACTAAATCTGTGATGTTCGCATTCTGCTACCAGGGGACTTACTCAAAACCAGGGTTCTTCTGGGCCAAACCATAACTTCTTCTGGGCTAGTGTGGTAAGTAGTGTGGACAGGGAGACAAAGGAAAGAGCATCAAATTAGGAATCAGAATAACTGGTCTTTGTTTTTGTGTTGTAGCAAATGTAAGAGTATGACTTCGAGCAATTCCATCTCTCTGTTCCAGTTTCATCGTCTGTAAAATGGACTTTAATGATACCTGCCCATCTTACCTTTTCATAAAGAATAAATGAGGCCACATATATGAAAGAGTCCTGAAAGTGATAAAATACAAAATGAGAGCATAATACAAATATATTATGTTTGTATTATATTATATTACATTGTATTATATTATATTAATATATTATTATATTATATTATGTTTTCTGTTCCAACTCTCTCTCTCTCAGATATTTTGTGTATGAGAACTTCAGCAATCCTTTCTGACTTAAAGATCCACTCATTTATCTGAGGTACTC
This sequence comes from Cynopterus sphinx, assembly GCA_030015415.1. NCBI lineage: Eukaryota > Metazoa > Chordata > Mammalia > Chiroptera > Pteropodidae > Cynopterus > Cynopterus sphinx. The sequence goes on from CM057380.1 coordinate 45,633,561, forward strand.
CATTCACATAACTCTGCCTCATGATGCAGGGAACATCACGAAAGTAGAGGAAGAACTGCTTCCTTTTGTGGCACATTCAGAGCCTTTAGGTCTGTGCCAAGGAGATGACATAGGAAATTCCCATTTCACATTCTTCCTCTTTTACTTTGATAATTGAGGTCTTAGATGACATCAGACGTTCTGAGATCTTTCTGGGAGTTCATTCTCTGCTGATCCCATCATCAGAATAACACTATTATAGAGTGCCACTCCTGGAATTGCTCAAACCCAGTGGCTGACTGGGCTACTTTTGGCTGCATCAAGGTGGCTTCTTAGAGCTGAGTCTACTTATGTTGCAATACAAAGGCCTGATTCAATAACTTGTAAATACTGCTTGAAATGTGTTCCTGGATATCCTCCAGCTTTCTCTTTCTTAACAGATTTTCAAACTTGCTACAGAAATCACTTTGGGGATAGCAGTCAACAGACAATTGTTTGAAAAGTTTCATTAGCAATGATTTATTTACATGCAAGAACCGAGGTTTTAACCACATTCCACTTAATGTGATATACATATATGAGCAAAACAATTAAAAAGGAAACAAATCCAAAGTAAAAAATCCAAGGAAAAATAGAGATATTGGGATTGTATATTAAAGCTTCTTGTCATGCCAAGTATCCCAACTGTAATTCTGTTTAGAGATAAAACTTTATTTGTTACTTAAGAATAAGATCAACTGCCTTTCCAGGGTACAGAGACTCAGGCCTCCAACATATCATCTCCTACCTGTCTTCCCTTAGGATGAAGCACAGATGATTCCAAAAGGTTCTAGGGAGCTTTAAGCTAAGATAGCCACAGGAATCCTCATTATGTAGCTAGATTCAGAGTCATTCTCAAAATGAGAATTATTGGCAAGATAGTTTTTTTTTTTTTAGTTTGTTTCAATGAGAAAGTCCATTTTATTTCCTGCTAAGTCTTTCTATTTATCATGAGAGCCCCAGCAGCACTACAAAGGTGCATTAAGCTCTTGCACTATGTTCTACCTATCTACAGATGCCCAAAGCTCTTTGCTTATAAGGTTCTTTCAGCCTGAAATGTTCTTTACCAAATCTATCTTTTCAAATCTCAGGTAACATTCAAAGCTGTTCCTTTCAGAATCTTTTGATTACCCAAATCAAATATAACCACAGTTCACAGCTTTTGTATATGCTAGAGCATTTGGGTTTTCTGCCTTTTTTAGAGTTATTTGTGTAATTGTCAGTCTCTTCTACTGAGCACATATTGATGTGTTTTACTAGATTGTTTTTCTTGTTTGTGCGATTTCCCTATTTCTTATAATAACTATTCCTTGGGCACAATAATAAATCACCATTTGAATGGGAACATCTCTCTGAAGATTAAGAAAGAAATGTCAGGCTTCACTTCTGCAGATTGGAGTAGGCAAGTCATGATTATAACCCCGTGGGCCTTTGAGTTCACCTGTGTACCTCAGGGGTTATATCCCAATCTGCAGGATTTGTCCTCCAGCCCTACAGAAAGAGCTCTTCACTCCAAAATGAGACCCCACACTTTCTCCTTTCATAAAATCTAATATCCTGCTTTAACATGACATTGGTGTGTGCTCTAGACTTTAAGAAGATTTTTTTTTTAGTTTTTAAGAAAGTATTGTGGTACAAATGGTATAAGAACATAGATTATGAAAATTTAAAAATAAGCACTAATGGAAATTCTATATTGTCTCTAAATAATTTTATTTTAAATTATTTCCTGTATTGCTACATAGATGAAAGCATTTCAAACAGTTTTGAAAAATAAAAAACCAAAAAAACACAATTTTTTCATGATTGAGACTTACAAAGAAGATGGCTTGCCAACTTAGGTATCAGAAAAACAAAACCCTTAACATTTAAAATTTTTTAAAAGGATTCCAATGAGGAAGACGTGGAGAAGTGATCTTTGAAGAGCTCTCCAGTACCCTGAGATTTAAAAGATGGGTGAAATAAATTGAAAAGAGAAGCTTGAAATTACAAAATATTGCTGGTAGGAGATGTTGATAATTGGGGAGGTAGTGCCTTTGTAAGGGAAGGGAGTATATGGAAAATCTCTGCACCTTCCTCTTAATTTTACTGTAAACATAAAATTGCTATGAAAAAATAAAGTCTTAAAAAATGTCTCTGGACATTGCTAAATGTCCCCTAGAATAGCGGTCCCCAACATTTTTGGCACTAGAGACCAGTGTTCCTATGAGAATCTAATGCATGATGATTTGAGGTGTAGCTGAGGTGATGATGTTAGACAGCCACTCACTTCCTGCTGTGTGGCGCTGTTCCTAACAGGCAACGGACTGTACTGGTAGGTGGCTTGGGGTTAGGAGCCCCTACCCTAGAAGGCAAATTCTCCCTGGCTGAGAACCACTACCTTAAACTTGGTAGAAATGCAAATAGTGAACTCTACCTCAAACTTACTGAATCAGAAACTCTGGGAGGGAAGCCTAGCAATCTGTGTATTAACATGCCTTGCAACTCATTCTGATGTAGCTTATAGCTTAAGTCTGAAAACAACACTGGTCTTATCTGCTCTTCAAAGCAAGTATATCCCATAGGATCTAGACTAGTATTACTTAGTGTGTGAACCATAGATTATCTATGTCAAAATCACCTTTGTTGTTTATTAAAGCAACATTTAGGAGCCCACCCCAGAGTACTTTAATCAGAATTTCAAAGGGAATATGAAGACAGGAGTGAAGTGGAAAGCTGTGATCCAATCAATGCTGTTTGAGTAAGCACATCTCAATGACTCTCATGTGCACAGATGTTTGAACACAATTGACTGGTATTGATGCTTCAGACTTTTTTTACTCCATATCACCAGCATTCCTGTTCTGGTTTCGTGTTTCCAAAACAACTTTCTAATGACAAACTGGCTTCTGGTTTAGACTTAATATAGCAGGATTTCTTAGCCCTGGTAGCATTTTTGAACCACCTAAGGAACTTTTAAAAACTACCAATGCTTATTCCACACACAAGACCAATTAAATCAGAATCTATGGGGGTGGTATTTTTTAAGAGTCCTGGATGATTCTAATATGCAACTTGGCTTGAAAACCACTATCTATGGGAGGAAAATGCACTAGTTTTCACCAATGATAACATTCCAGTTGATTTAATGCTTACATATCTCATTACAGATTATAGAGGTACTTCTCATGTTTGTATTTCATGTTCTTTATGTGTCTCTTTGGATATATTTAACTTCTGAGGAATATAGTTAAATACCAGATCCTAGAACGCAGTTAGATAATTCAGATTGTTTTCTCCTCACACCACCTTTTGGCCTTTCCTGTATTCTTTCTACTATACCTTATAAGGCCATTTTCAAACCTTTGTTTAGTTAATTAAAATAGAAAAATGGCTGTGATTGTCTATCTTCAAAAATAGAGGCACTCTGATATTCATGTAATCAAGCCTTTAGATCTTACTTCCAATTCATAGGAAATATAGTAGATAGGACAGATCAAATGCCTATAAGGAAGGATTTAGAATAACCCAGAAGACAGACATTTTATAGAACAACTTGTCTATCTTTTCAACAAGTCAATATTATGAAAACCAAATAATAAATAAAATTAATTAATATTATACATTAAAAGCAAGAATGTTAAAATTAAAAGAGACTTAAGAGATATAAACACCAGAGGCAATGCCTTGATTGGATCCCAGTTAAACAAACCAGCTTAAATGAAATTATTTCAGTGCTTGTAAGTATTTGAATGTGATTTGGATATTAGATAAAGTTAAGGAATTATTCTTAATTTTGTTAGGTATGATAATGGTATTGTGGTTGTATAGGAAAATATATTTATTTTTTTGGAAATGAATAACAGAGACAAAACAAACAAAAATAAATGATGTGAATATAGCAGAATACTGATTATTATCTAATCTAGACTATGGGCCTGTCTTCATTACACTGTTCTCTTTCCTTTTTTATTTGTTATAATTTTTATAGTAAAACATCAGACGGCCAAAAGAAAAGAATATCTAAAGGCAGTTTAGATAGTTTAGAAAACTCTGCAATGGGAATAAAACCACCTGATATATTGGATATGGGATGTTAAAATAGAAGAGGAATCAAAGATGACTCCTAGGATCTTGGTCTGAGCCACCAGGTAGATAATGGTATCATTTACTGATATAAAGACGATTTGGCAATATGTAGCTTTGGAATAGGGAGAGAAGAAAGAAATCAGAAGTTATATTTTAGCTATATCAAAGATAAATTGGTTATTAAAAATCAGAATCTAGTTTTTGAATATAGACAAAGTCAACTTGATTTATTCTAGCCAGAGAGAAATAGAAATGTTTTGATAAGCATAATTTCTTCTGAAATAAATTCAGCTTGAACCATAGAAAGAGGTCTTTGTGGCCAAGAATTTATTAGTCTAGATCAAAAATTGTAAACATGTGGCCCAAAGTTATGTTTTATTTTTAATTCCAAATCTTTTAAAAATTAGGATCTCACATGAATATTTCTGGCTTCTCTTAAAAATAAGAAGGCTGGGAATATTGGGCCAATGTTTTCATGTTTAAAGCTCTTTTCCACAGATTTCACTCTTCCCTGTTGTATTACTTCTGCCCAGCCTTATAGGAATTTGAGTTCATGGCACTTGAACTAGATTCTAGTCTTCACTATTCCATTTATGATTACTTGATATTTTACAGTTATTTGCTTTTCTGAGCCTCAGGTCCTCGACCATAAAATATGTGTTGTGACTAGCTCACAGAGTTCTTTTGAAAATGATATTAAATAATGAATATAAAAGCATCTTGCAGTGGTAAAGTACTCTAAAATTTTAAGTTATTACTTCCTTTGAAAAATCAAGAATTCATATTACTGATTTATAACTGCACAATGAGAACTGAAAATGCCTAAATTTAATTATTTAAATATTTAAAAAGATTCAAATAACTCCAAAAATATAGTTTAGATAATTTAAAATAAAATGGAAAAGACAATGGCAAATTGAGGAAAATAAATTTTTTGAGAATTAAAACATTTAAGTAGGAGAAAGATTAAAGGGGAAATTTTAAAAAAGAATATGGAATTTTAAAAAAGAATATGAAATTTTAAAAAAGAATATGGAAACTGGAGTCAGAAAGTGTAGATATTTTTTCCTAGCTCACAACCTTTTTTGTATGAACATATGAATGGTGATAAAAAATTAATATTTAATAAGTGCTTCACATACATCATTTTCCTTAGCACGATCATCTTATGAGGTGGATAGAGCTTCTGTCCTCATTTTACATATGAAGAAATTGAGGCACAGGGTATCTACCCACACTTATACAGCTAGCAAGAGTGAGAATTGGATAAGTCATTTTTCTTATCAGTTTCTTAAAATAAAATGTGAAAAAAAAATGAAACTTCATAAACATTTTTCTAAAGTATTATAGAGATGTACAAAAACAATTATTAATTCCAACAGGAAACTGTGTTTTTTTGGGAATCCCCACTACTCGCCCATGGACAAGTACTAAGTTTCACAACAGGAGGTGAGCAGTGGGCTGGTGAAGGAAGCTTCATCTGTATTTACAGCCGCTCCTCAGCGCTGGCATCACTGCCTCAGTTCCTCATATTCTCATATGAGGCATATTCTCATATGCCTCAGTTCCTCATATTCCTCAGATTCTCATAGAAACACTGGTCCCTGGTGTCAGAAAGGTTGGGGACCCCTGAATTATAGAATACCTGTAGTGTCTTAGAGGCTGTGCCCATAAGATTTACCAAAGTTTTGAAATTGTGAACTAAATGATTGGGTTTAGCAATTTATGAAAATAATATGCACTGATATCAAGCTGTTTAATATTTTATTTTAACCTTGTTGATATATGCATTCACTTGAAATGTATATTCCAAACATTATTTTACAAATATCTTTAACCAATGCAACCTACATTTTCTATGCCCAGCGGAGAGCCACACAGTTAGGCATTTTATGTGTCTTTGTTATTGTTATTGAGGCCCCAAGTATATTGTACAAATGAGATCTCATGCCCTCAACTTCCCCAACATCTTTTTAATGCTAATATGGTCATATTTTTTGGCAGTTCATAAGTAGAACACAGGTTGGGAGATAATTGATCTGAGTTCTTACACTCTTGCTAACCCATGGAGTAAACATTGAAAATCAATATCCCTCTTGGGGTCTTAGTTCATCCATCTATAAAATGAGAGGGTTGGGCCAAGTGATCTCTAAGTCCCCTTCCTTCTCTGACACTCTGGAACTTTTTAAATCTAGGTATAAAATGAAATTGTGCCCTTTCATTGTTATTAGCAGAGTATTAGTAGAACTCACCATTAAAAATTAATGAGTCCCTGAGAACTTCCAACAGGACTAGAAGAACAAAAACAAACCACAGGTTACTCATTCTTAGTCTTGAAGTCACTGGCTAAGGCCTGAATGCAGGCCTTGTATGTTTACCAGTCCCAAGTGCTTTCCTTGAATTGCTGAACTGAATGCTAACCAGGAACTCTGGCTGTGCGAGTGAACCTTGTCTGATTGCATCAGCAGGGTGGTCTGGGATGCTCAATTCAGTTCAGAGTAGTCTTTCAGCAGTTCAGTGACACATAGAAGGTCATAGACTTCAAAGAGAACACTGAATGCAGAGATGAAGGCCTGTGTAGAATGGCCCAGTTAATGATCACACTTCATAATTTCATGGTGCACTGATTCTCCCAGACATGGAGCCTTCAGCCTAAGGTCCCTCCCTGATTCCCCAGCGTGTTTAACTGAGTACTTTTACATAATATTTTAATGTTGCAAGAACTTAGCCAGAGAGTAATCCTCATCATGTTGAGGCATTCTGCTCCATTATTTGCAAAGCCTTTTTCATATCCTTTCCTTCACCTGTCATCTCATTGCACCTGTGAAGTGTGCAGGGAATATGCCATGTCCTAGACCTTAGAGAGAGACAGGGAAACAGAGTCAGAGAGGGATGAATCTGCCCCAAATCGCATGGCTCGTAACTAGCATATTTACTTCTGTCCAGTGCGTTTTCTCCTCTGCTGTAATCCATCCATCTGATGGTGGAGATGTTTTTAAGGCTCTGTATTCTTTATGTACTCTGAAAGAAGGGGTATAATTTCTGCTTTTACATAATGAATTTCATAGCATTTAATAATACTTTTTTTTTTGCTTGTGTTATGCCTAATGTAGAAACTATGTTTGCACCCACGTAGTTCCCTTTTATACACAGTGGTTTTTAAGCAATGTTCTGTATAATGGTGGATTTCAGAGGCCTCTTGGGGACCATCACTGTGTGGGAGGTGGAGAGGAATAAATAAATTAGACTATAGGCTACATTCCTGCTCCAACTGAAACATTTCTGTCTTCATCTGTTTTACATAATTAACTTCTTTATAACAAGTGAACAACACAAACAACAAAAAACTCTAGTCAAAATATTTGAAAACCACAGTTATTATGTTTTTTAAAAGAGGCCACATTTTATTCCAGCAACAAGTTCTAATCAGGTAGCAGGAAAAAATATTGGACTTTGGCATCCAACAGATTTGTGTTCAAGCCCCAGCTGACTTGCTATGAATGAACTTAAGTAACCTCTTTAAGCATGGGTTTCTTCTGGTATGAAAGGATAATAACAGTACCTTCTGTATTAGTTTGCTAGGGCTATAATAACAAAGTATCACAAATGGATGCCTTAAACAACAGACATTTACTGTCTCATAGTTCTGGAGCCTAGAAGTGCAAAGCAAGGCCTCAACAGGGTTGCTTCTTTCTGAGGGCTGTGAGGAGTCTCTCCCCTTAGTCTGTAGATGGCTGTATTCTCCTCGTGTCACTTTACATTGTCTTTCTAAGCATGTCTGTTTGTGTCCATTTTCTTTTTTTTCTTTTCTTTTCTTTTCTTTTCTTTTCTTTTCTTTTCTTTTCTTTTCTTTTCTCTTTTCTTCTCTCTCTCTCTCTCTCTCTCTCTCTCTCTCTCTCTCTCTCTCTCTCGTCTTTCTTTCCTTTTCTCTTTCTTTCTATCTTTTTCTTTTAATAAGGAAACCAGTCATAATGGATTAGGGTTCATCCAAATGACCTCATCTTAACTAATTATATCTCCAACAATCCTATTTCCAAATAAAGTCACATTCTGGGATACTAGAGGTTAAGACATTAATATGTGAATTTTATGGGGACACGATTCAATCTCCTCTATGAGAATGAGATAAAATTATGTGCTTAAAGGGCTTTACCAGGGCCCTATTTAAGAGGCATGAGTTTCCTTCTTTTTTTGAGATGCAATCTCTGTTGCTAACACCCCCTTCCCCACCAAACACTCCCTTCTCTTTCTCTTTGCTATGTTCTTTTCTATTTTTTACGGTTCCCAGTAGCCTCCTCCTATGACCTTAGGAGGCTACTCATTTCTTCTACTCACTCCCAGGGGAATCTCTAAAACTTAGGATGAGGTTATGTAGGCAACAAGCCACACTTTTCATGGAAGATTATTCTACAAATGAGCACCAGACTGATTTTTCAAGATTATTTTAATTCTTTCAGCTCCCTTTTTAAAAGCAGAGATTGATGACCTTGACCCCAATCATGATAATGTCTGAGGGAGACCCTGGGCAGTTAGAAGAGAAAACATGAATTCATTAGGGGAAGGCCACAAGAAAAAGCTTCTGACAAAATGCCTCAGTGAGGCAGCGTCGTAACTTTCTGAGATAAGTTCATAAACATGTCTGAGCATGAGGGGGTAGTTTGAGCAGCAGATGCCAGATTCCAAAGAAAGAACAGCTCTGGTAGAACAAAAGTTCACTGGGGCAAACAAAGGAGGGGAAAACGCAACTGCATTTTTTCAATTTGAGTTTGCCTAAAACCAACATATCAGAAGCACCGCCACCAGTCTTTGGTTAGTTCTTTCTCACTCAGAATGTTGAAATAGGCTAACTCCCCCTGCAACCTGGCAAATCTTTTGGGAACTGAAAAACATTATTTACCAAGAGGACTGCTTTAAAGTAGTGACATGCTTTACAGGTTCTATGAGTAGTTATTGGTAGAACTTCTCTTTAAAGAGCTGCACAGATGACAGACAGAAATATGAAAATTAGAGTTCAGAGACTGGGTAGATCTCAGTCTTCCTCTGATTTGCTGAATATACCTGACACACGTCAAATGGCCAGACAGAAGCATATCATTATGAGCGGTGGAATTGTTGTTTTGCTCCTAATGCATGCAGGAAGCCTCAGGACAGAGAGGTAGATGCTGATTCTAGGGTGAATGCATTTTCAAGATAAGAGACATACATTGGGAAACATAAATTCCTTGACCTTATGCTCAGACGGCTGTTAGAGAAGACTGGGTCACTGAATTGGGGGTTCTCTTTGTAAACTTGTCCCTTGGGTCTTGAAATTAGCATGGCTACATCTCTATATGTCTATGGATGAGAGCCATAGCCTTGGAAAGGGCAAGGAAGTTCTTTTTGATTAAAGGGTCCAGTGGGTGGGGTTGTTGAAGCTGGAGACTAATCTCTTTATGCAGGGTGTGTGTGTGTGTGTGTGTGTGTGTGTGTGTGTGTGTGTGTGTGTGTGTGTAGGCAAGCACAGGCGCAAGCTTGCTGACCTGGGCTTGGCTAACTCAGCTGTTGTTTTGGAAGGCAAAACAGCAGCTCCTAATTCCCTAGGGCACCTTCCTTCCCACAATGGTGGTGGTCTTGGGAATGAAAACAGACCACCCACAAAGAAAAGAAATGAAAACAATATCTAGCCCCTCAAGCAGGTTTTGCACTTTTAATCTCAAAACATTCAGGAGCAGCAAATCTTTTACAATTTATTATCATGTAGTCCCTGGAACAAGCATCAGCATTTTAGGAGAGAAATAAGTCAACGTGAACTACAATAATATCAATATGTATAGCAGTAACAAGGGTAATTTATCCTTTCCATATCTTTTTGAAGAATTATTTTTCCCCATGGAGGTTTCTAGATGAGGAAAATGTGCAGTTTGAAATGACTTAACTACTATTTGAATTTAGCATTAGCTCTATTACTTTGTGTAATTACCTTTACTTCTCTGTCATGTTTTCTAATCATAAAAATGAGGCAAATGCTGTCTAAATGAGGAAGCCCTAGTGATTTGCATATATATAATATATATTATATATATTATATATATTATATATATACATACTAAAATTAAATTGTACTATCACTATGCTTACTCTGTAAAAGTTATGAAGAATTTCATAAACACAGGAGTAATATTCCATTTTTTATTTAACTTTTGAAAACCAAGACCTCCACTTTAATTTACTTTTCTTTAAAGAATACTTTGCCCAAAATGCAATTAAATTATCTTGAAAAGGCAACCAAATTTGTGTATTTTACTACACTAGAGCTTGGGGGAGCCACAAAGAAGTCTGACAGATGGGCTAGCTGGAGAGGCGGGACCTGCTCACAAAAGTCAGGCAAGAACGAGCAATATTAATGTGCAAACTCACACTGATGTTTTAATTATGGGGTTTCTCGTATGATACTGGATTCATTTCTAAGCCCTAGGGACACTATGGCCTCCTCTGTCTCATCATAGACACTTCCTTTTGTACATTTCAGAGAGTCTTTGAGGATTCATGGTGCCTACTTGGCACTACCTTCTTCATAGGTTAAACTGATGACTTTCATTCTGGAATGAGTTTTACTCACTCTCCTTGCTCCATTAATGGAGAAAGCATGTAGCAGCAATAGTCCAGGAGGACAATACACACACCAACACTTTGGAACAGGCAAGAGAAATGTTATTTAGAAATCTGTGCGACCTTTATATAAAACAGACAGCTCTGAGATTTTCAGTTTTATGTGTTCTCATTATCTCTAAACATAAAGAAGGGAAATAGAAAAAAAACTCTCTCCTTTCCAGTTCTGCCAAAAACTTAATTCAGGCCATCTTGTATAATATCGTAACAGCCAAACACAACCTCCTTAATGGCTATAAGCATTAGTAAACACTGGTTGCAATAGTTACCATGTGGCATCTCCTATAGTGTGCAATGAAGTCCAAATCTTTTCCACACCTTTCCTTCACCCTTATGAAAGTGTTTGTGAGGGAGAATAGAAGGATATACTGGTTCTCAAAACTTAGTGTTCTAAATGAAAACTTGTTCCAAATTAAGATGCCCAGGCCTGTCTTTAGAAATTCCCATTCTGTGGCCTTGGGAAAGGTCCAGGAAACTGATTGATTGATGCATACACCAGGTAATCTAACACAGGCGGTCTGGACACAACATGTTACAAAATACTAACACAGTATATAAGAGCTCTGGATTTCAAGTTAGAAAAGTCTAGGTTTAAACCCAAAGTGTAAAGTTCCTACTCACCATTGGGTGGATTGTTCAACTTGTTTAAGTTTTAGTTTTCTCAACTATAAATTGGAAGTAATAATGCTTAACTCAGAGTGGTCATTAATTCACTGTGAAGGGAGGTGATATGTAGAGTTTGGCTCAGTTACTGCCACACAGTAGGCACAAAATTTATGGTGGTGGTGGCTATTATTTGATATGACTCCAGCCTCAGCTCTGTCAATTCCTTAAAAGTTTTGTCATCTGGAAGGATCTAAATTTATTCCTAAGTGGAAAAATTAACAGCATTATTTTTTCTTACAGTGGTGAAGCACAGTAATATAATAAGTTTAAAATTCTTTTTTTCCCCCCATATTCAACTCCAAACAATCACATTGAAGAATAGTGTTAATTTGAACATTAGGGTATGATACATTTGTCCTTGAGGAATTTGTAATATTGTAAGTCAAGTACTAATAAAGGTCCTGGAGACAGTCATGTGAGAGTGTTAAAAGCAGTTTTCACAGTCATTATGGCATGGGGCAGTAAACATAACCTGTGCTGAGCATCTGGTGCTATGCGGATGATACTAGTTCTATCTTCTTCACAGCAATGTAAGAATCATATGAGGAAATTCAAGTGAAAGCAGTTTGAAAATTGTGCAACACTAAGATAATAGGATTGTTATGATGAGGCTTCTGCTCTAAAAACCAGAAAAGATAACACACAAATAAGTAGTAGGACATTTCACAAAGAAAGCTCAGTATTATGTCCACATGGCAAGAATGATGAAGAATTGATTCAAGAATCAGATAGGAGGCCCAGATTAGATCATTTTTAAGGTTTGTTCCTGTGCAGATATTAGAAGATTTTAAGAAACACCACATCTACTAAGACATTTAAGAAAATAGAGAAGAAAAATTTATTCCAATTTTTGCAATTAAACTGGTACACTTTCTAGAAATAAATTTAAAGTCAAATATGTATTTTTAAAGGCTAGTATTTTTCAGCCAACAGCTCAATCAAGAAAGAAAACAAAAGCAAAATTATAGACAAAGTTGTTTACTAAATGAAAATTCTAACCCTCATTATGGTTATGGGATTTGGATCTCCCAGGCTATTGCACCTGGCTTGTTGTGCAATAAATACCTCTGGCACCATGAGTCAGATGGCACATTAACTGGCAAATCAAGAGAATCAGGAACACAGTCTTAAAATGATGTCTTCCCACCTGTACAGAAATACCACTTGCTACCCACAAACTAATACAACTTAATGTGGATAGAAAAGAGGAAGGAGGAGGCAGCAAGAGGCCCAAGACTGGGAGCTAATTTGAGGAAAATATAATTTCTGTTGGTAAACCTTCTGGTAATTTGATTCCTCCTTCTGCGTTCTCTCAATACTTTATATTTATCAGTATAACTCATAGGACATTTGTTGTGTATCCTCTCCCTATGGGGCAGGGGATATGCCTCATTGAATTCTGTATCTTTAGTGGCACACAATAGCATTGGCTCTAACTCACAGAGTTCAGCACAGGGTTATTAATCGAATATAATAGCATGGATTAAGCATCCCATGTTCAACAAATACCACTAGCTGGTGGTAGAAAATGTGTTAGATTGAAAATATTTAGGAAAAAGAACGCATATTAACTTTAGGCACAACAATCAGGGATATTTTAAAATAAAAGGGTAGTGTGACTTACTAGGCAGAGCCCAGTGTTGCATTGAGCTCTATAAAATCTGAAGTTCTCCTCTTGAGCTAAAGAGGAGTCATCCTGCAGTGGCAGCAAGTGTACTGCTTGAGCCTTCCCAGTTACCCTGCCCAAAGAAATAAATAATAGCAATTGATAATATAAAGAGCAAACCTCGATTCCCAATTTAGTGCTTTGAATTCTGGCTTCTGCAGTTACTACTCTTCTGACACTCTCTCTTTCAAATTTTCTCAGGGACTGCATTTGGGCAATTCTTGGTCAATTTCCTTGACCTATCCAGATGATTGGAATTTGCCCATCGTTCTTCCAAACTCTCATATCTCTGATATTCTATGACTGTATTTTCTTCTGCCGTGTGTGTGTGCGTGTGTGTGTGTGTGTGTGTGTGTGTGTGTGTGTGTGTGTGTGTTCTACTTTGCAGGATTCTCTTTCTTCTCTCACTAAGCTGTGATTATCTACCACATGACTTAGCCTTTGGCTCTCATCTCTTTTCTCTAAACAATTACCCTGTAGAGATTTCATTGACTGGCAGGACTTTAACTATATCAGTACGCAAGAGATATCTCACAGTCTCCATGTCTGGCCCTGACCCATACTCTAGTTGTAGATTTCCAAATAGTTCTAAGACATCTTTTCATAGATGTTCCATTGTCAACTAGTCCTTGCTCCTTGATCCTACATGCCACCTACACAGACTGAAGCAAGTCTCTTTATTGGTCTTGGTTTCAATTTTCTCACAAGTTAACTTAGATGGTAGAAGAAATTATATTGGGTATTTAATGCAGCTTTTGAATTCATGGCAAAAGTTTTTTTATAATTTTTCTAATATCTTTGGCAACTATACATTTTTAAAATCATTTTATGATTGTATGTCTAAAGCTCTAACTAAAAACCACTATGAATGCCACCCTTATCAAGCCCAATCCTGCCTGATCTTGGAAGCTAAGCAGGGTAGGGCCTGATTATTACTTCAATGGGAGACCACCTAGGAAGACGAGGTTTGGTAGGTGCAAAAAATAAAATAAATAAAACATACATACATACATACATACATACATACATACATACATATGGGATTGTAAGCTGAAAAGGTCCTAGAAATCTGTGAGGTCAACCAAGGTTTGCCTTGTCTATATATAAAAAAAAAAATATGACTAGTCTTGCCACTATTCAAATGCTCAGACAAATCCTGTTAACTTTATTACAGGATTTAAATGGCCATTGCTAAAATAGGCCAAGAGAAGCAAAGATCAGAGTCTCAAAAGGGAAAGTCTAGAACCTATAATTATTTAAAGTGATTTTACACTCTGTTCTACCTTTTATTTAGTCTGTCTTTCCAACTAGTTTTGAGGTTCTAGAAGTAAAAATTAATATTGATTTATTTTGAGTCTCATCTTCCAATTCAGTGCCTCATATTTAGTATATGCTCAGTAAGTATTTTTAGAATTATTTTAATGATCAAATTTTAGTCTTTTTACATATATCATCCCCAGTAAGTATAGCAGGAAGTTGCTTAATCTGGACAAGAATATGGAGGTCTATAGTTTTCATAGGGTTGTGATAAGGAAATAGAGGATAAAACTCAGTAGTATCCAAGAGACTCGAATGGGGAAAAGGCAAGAAGCAGATCTTATTCTGCCTCTAGGAGAGCCACAGACTTAGGACAATAGAGCTGCCACCACCAATGTCTGCCTTGGTTTTATGGTCCCTACAGTGAGTACCTGGGCAATGATTCATGAGTATTTTCCAGCAGATAGAGAAAGGTTGAGGCAGAGACTAAATCTTACCCTGGAGTCCAGGCTATTTCCATGAGATATTTTTCAAAATTCCTTGCTCTTGGAGTTGCTCAAGCAGAAGCTACACAGTTGCAGGGCAATGTTGTAAAGGAGTTCAAGGTGTTTGAGTTTGAATGAAATGAAATTAAGTTCACACCTATTATACTTTTTTTAACTATTATATTTAGAAAATACAAGTCATATTATTCTTTGAGCGTTGTATTAGGTACTGAGCAAGGTATTCTATATATGTAATGATAGCCAACACTTATATAGAGCATTTTACTATGTGCTGAATGGAGTTCTTTGTGTTTATGTATTCCATGAATCTTCACACAAGTCTATGAGGTAAGTATTGCTTTAAGTTCCATTCTACAGATGGAGAAACTGAGGAACATGAGGTTCAGCAATTTGCATGAGGATATTTAGCTAGTAAATAGCAGAGTTGAGATTTTAACCTCAAAGTCTGACTTCTGACCATGTACTCACATCCATTATACTATACTGCTGCTTTGAGCTTTGCAGTGACTGTGACAGATTACTCCTCTTCTTTCTAGATGAGAAACCTAGGTGTAGAGGTATGTGTTGTGTGCTTTTGATTATATGGAGTCCTCTGCAAGTTCCTTGTTGCCCCAACCGGTTCTAGTGCTGCTCACTCCATGCCTGAGATCCCGCAGTCTTATCACTGCCTCCAACCTCTCCCTTTCCCACTCATCCTTCAAATTGATACATTGTGTCATTCAAGAATCTCCATTGGCTCCTTCTTGTCTGTGGCATCATTTTCAAATCTGTCATACTTGTGTGGCTTTTTGTAATCTGCCTCGCTTATCTTCTGCAAACTTATCTCTGACTCTTTAAAATATAGACTCTATTCTCAGGAGGCTAACTTCATCATTGTTCCATTTGTATTTAAGAGTTTGTTTCTTATAAACAATAATTCTAATGTGACCTTCAGGAAATATATTTGATTTACCTAGTCCTCAAATATAAGTTTCTCTTTCTGTCTCTCCCCAAAATTCATTTGGGCCCCATGTTCTCTCTTTTTCACCAGATTACTCTTCTTCTACTCAACATCACCGCAATCTTAGTTCAGAACCCCAACACTTTTGTTTGAATTACTTCCGTATTTCCAGATTGCTTTGCCACGTTCCCCTAAAAGCCATTCTCAATGATGCCACTAAAAAGCCTTTTAATTATGTTAACTTCCTAGTTAAAGTTAAAAGTATTTAGTTTAGTGAGCCTCGAAAGCCAGGCTGGGGATTTGGATACAAAAAAATTTTATATAGGATATAATAATATTGAAAAAACTCATGCTTTCTTTTGGACTGTATGGCTCATGATTATTATCTAAAGTGATTATTGGCTATCAAAGGTGCTTGAGAAAGGACCAGACAAGATATTTGCTGCTATAGCCTCTTTCATTCCTTATCCTTTCTGTGGTTGTCTCTGGAGAAGTTTGGTTTTATAGGGAAAAGCCAAGGAGTACAGAAGAAATGTAGATGAGATGTAGATGACAGAGTGGTGGTACCAAAAGAGCTGAAAAGCTGTGGCCCAAACCTGCCTGGGCTGAACTTAAAATATCACGATGAGAGAGAGCCTCTGACTCTTACTGCAGGAGGTTCCTGCAACCACCCAGCTGCAGGGAAGTTCAGATTTGGAAAAGAATGGATTGAAAAATAAAGAAATCTTGATCTCATTTATGATCTGTTAAATCTTGTTTCTCTTTTCTTAAGTCTCCATGGTTCTCTCCATGCTCTCACAGTGGTTCTTGATAAATTCCCTCAGACATAAACTACTCACACCATTCCTGCCAGCTCAAAGTTTGAATCTCTCACCTCTGTTCTCTCTTACTTTTCCTTCTGGTATTACAATTACACATATATCACACCTTTGAAATTGTTCTATAGTTCTTGGATGTTCTGAGGTTAATGTCATTTTATTCTTTTTTCTTGTTGTTTTTTGATTTGGGTAGTTTCTATTCATCTATCTTTAAGCTCACTGATGCTTTTCTCAGCCCTGTCCAGGCAATTGATATGCCTGTCAAAGGCATTTTTCATTTCTGTTGCAGCATTTTTTATTTCTAGTATTTACTTTTGATTCTTTGTTATAATTCCTGTATCTATGTTTATATAACCCATTTGTTCTTTCACGTGGTCTATTTTTTCATTTATGTTCTAAAATATTAATCAGAGTTATTTTATATTCTCTGTCTGCTACTTCCAACATCTGTATAATAGTTAAGTCTTGTTCTGGTACTTTGTCTCTTTAGACTGCGTATTTTCTTGCCCTTTGGCAAGTCTTATAATTTTTTGTTTAAAGCTTAGATATAATGTATCACACGATAGGAATTGAGGTAAATAAAACTGTAGAGTAAAAATTTATGTTAACCTACCAAGGGTTGGGCTGTTTTTAATGTTTGTTGCAGTTGCCAGAGACAGGATTCCTGTTCTATCTTTGTTTTTGTCTCCTGTCTTGACTTTGAGTTTCTTTTGTTAAATACTGTTCCTCAGAGAAAGTCTGTGTCTTATAGCTCTTTCAGCTATAATCCACTACACTGGGGCCTATTAGTGTGGTGGTAAAGTGTGGGGGAGCAGAAACATTCTATAATCCTATGATTAAACAGCAATCTTTTAGTGAGTCTTTGTCTCTTGATAGGAGCTTCACAAGAGTTTCTTCAAGTGTTTAATTTCTCCCTACTCCACCGTCCTCAGGTGATATAGGAAGACTAGAGGGACTGAGGTGGAAGGAATGCACTTCCCCTGCATGGAATAAGCCTCTGTCAGTCTTCTTCCCATCTGTGTCCAGGGTGATGGTTTGCCTTGTAATCTCACTTATCTGATGGATCCAAAAAATCATTTTTTTTTCAGTTTGTTCACCTTTTTTTATTAAAAGGACAGGAGTGGTGACTTCTGAAGCCAGAAATTTTCAGATGTGGAATGGTCTAAGAAAGAGACGCATATAAGCTGTACCTTATTCAACTTTGCATTCAGCTTTATGCCCAGCAGAAGAGAAGCCTGACACATTGTAAAGTATTAGTGTTGAGTCAACAGAAACAGACAAACTGACCCACACATCAGTAAGTTGGTACACTTAAGTTAATTAGCAGAATCAGTGAATATTTTTAAGTGTAATAATTGCATAAATCATGAGACTTGTACAGTGCAAAAGCAAAATAATATTTTGCAATGTTAGATGTATATTCTTTAATAAAATTACATTATACAGAACAGGTTATTATTCATGCTGCTTATAAATCTGAAACTCAAAAGGGAAACCTATAAATTTTCAGCAAACAATAGCATCCTCACACTTAATTCACGGGTCTCCTTATTCCTAAGCACCAGATTTTACATAGCTGGAATTTGGGCAGAGAACATTCCAGATGTTGCCAGGATCTTGACAGAGGAAATGGACTTTAACCCAGCTGATTCCATTCCAATTTTTAGTATGTAGGGTCATACATTTCTGAGTGTTCAATAAATGTGGAATTGGGAGATGAGAATAACAGGTATTCTTCATGATTGGACTAGAATTCCTAATAAGGCAAGAAATACTCATATTGGATGATAGCTTTAAATTACAGCACAATATTTGATAAGAAATCATACAAATATTTTATATGTGTTTAATTGTGTCGTTCTGCCTTATATTAGTACATTTATCAGTCTTAGCTCTTCCCTTCCCTTTCTATGGGCAGCATGTTCACAGCATAACCTTCCTCTTGCCACCTAATCCATGTAAAACCTGACCATTTCCTTCAGTAGAGCTGAGGTTTTTGAACCTCTTTCTTGTTTACATTAATATAAAGAGCTCCTCTGCCACCAAAACCTTACTATTTTCTTTCCTCCGGGAAAATGAGAATTCACCTGTGGTCTCAGATTAGAATCAAATGGTCTCAGATTAGAATCAAATATATCAGCATGAATTCCTGGTTCTCTCTGTCTCTGTGCCTATCTCTGTCTCTCTGTCTCTGTCTTTCTGTCTCTCTCTCTCTCACACACACACTCACAAAGATAGATACAGAAACATAAATATAGACATGTATATATGTTGGACAGTATATATACATATATTTCCAAGATGCTAACATAAGAAACTCTGCATGAAGATCTGTGGAAAATCTCCATACTAATTTTCTAGATTTCCCATAAATCTGAAATTATTTTTAAAAAGTAAAAAAAAAAAAGGAAAAGTGAAAGGCTAGAAGAGGTTATTTGACACGTTAGAATGTTTAAACAAACAAAACAACTTGTTATGACTTCAAAGCCTAAGTCATGTGACCTCTCCATGAAACCTACACTAGCACCCCACCGGAAGTCATCTGTCTTTTCCTCGATAAGTCTTTATGGAGAAAATTATATCTAGACCTCTATGATGTAATTTGAGAGATATTTTTCTGATTCTTAATGGGACGGGTTAAAAAGAAGCTAGATAGGAAGAAGAAAACTGGCCACGGTCTAAGTAATGACTCTTCACGCCTTCCCTGCAGCACTTATGGGCTAGAATTCAATTGGAATCCAGTTGAACCCCACAGCAAGTATGCTAAATGGTCATTCTTTCATAGCAGCTGTGGAGCAGCAAAGTATGGCTATACTTGTAGGAGATACAAACCTGGCTTGAGGAAAAAATTTAGGAGTGGATTTTAAAGGAAGCTCATGTTCTCAGGAAATAATTTTTTCTCTCAGTATAAAACAAAAACCAATTTCACAGAAGTTGGAAGTGTCCCATACCTTTTGCACTCAAACTTCACATTCAGTAAATAATTTTAATCTTTATTCTGGACAAGGAATATAATATAGCAAAGGAGTTTAGATTGAGAATCAAGGAAGACTCATGTAACCTCAGCCAGGTTAATAAATACCAGGTGCTTGTGTGCTACACTCTCCCTGTATATCTCTTTCTAATAACCACTCTCCTTGAAAGAAAGATTCATCTATAGCTATAGTTTGTTCCTTTTTCATTGGTGCAAGGTTTTCCATTGTGTAACTATTCCATGATTTATTTGTCTTATTGATGAACATTTGTGTCCTAAACTGCGTACAATGAATATTCTTATACAAGTAGCTTATTGCACACGTGCAATAATTTCTTAAATTCTATTTTGATTAGCATTTGTGAAAGTAAATAAAGATGAACTGAATGAGAGAAGCAAACTTTTCATTGTTTTCTAATGTGCTGCTTTTAACTTTATATAACACGTAAGCTTACTATAGCAAGGGAGTCAGCCACCATCACTTGCATTTCGGTAGAGACTCAAAGGCAGGTAGAGGAGAAAAGTTTTATAGTGGAAAAAAATGAAGGCTTTAGTGTACCATGATTAGAGGCTTTTGGCATGGGGAAACAGTTGGTAAGCTACCTGGAAGCAAGGCATCCTATGTAATTACTTAGGGGTCATATTGACTTTCTCTGGTGGTAATTTAGAAGTTGGGAAAATTAGGAACACTAATAATCAAGTCATTTGGAGTTGAGCTTCCTGGATTATTAGAATAGTAGAGATAGAAAGCTGGCTTCCTGCAAGTCTTGATTATGCAGACTTGTTTCCTGGGCTCTTTATTCTAGATAAGAAGTTTATTCCCTCGGCAGGGTGCTGCAGGTTGTGGATCAGAGTTCTATTTGCATATTCAGTCTCTCACTTCTGTGATTTCTGTCAAGTCATCTAGTTTTCTTGAGTTTCAGGCCATAATAACAAAATATAATAACAATATATAAAAATATATATTTTATATCATTTTTGTAGAAGTTGAATAATACAGTAATATATTGAATACCAACTTTAGTCTTTAACATATATAAATAAATACCTTCTCCACATCTCTTTCAGCTTGATAGATGCTTGACAGAATCTATCAATGAACTTCAGGCCACATTGCTTGAAGTGAAAATGTTATCAAAAATATTCAGACTTCAAAGTATTAGAATAGTTATCTTGATGCTCCTTCCAACATTGAGAATCCATGGCAGTGCTCCCAGTTCTAGTATCTTTGTGTTCCTTGCAAAGATAAATGTCCTTAGGTAATTTAATACATTTGCTCAAGGTCATAGAACTAGTAAGCAGAAAAACAAAAAATTAAACTAGATTGATTCCAGAGTGTGTGTGTGTATGTGTGTATTTTGTTCATATATTTATAATCTCCTGATGTTTTAGGTATAATTCCCTAACTTATCAGGCCACAGGAATACTTTTAAGATTATAATATATTGATGAAAACCCAACAGAGAATCATAAAGTATAACAAACACTTTGACTATAGTAGATAAATAAAAATAACTTAGCAAATGAATTGTTTCAACAAATAAACATTTATTTTCTAATGTGTTGCTTTTAATTTATAACACATGAAAATAAGGAATTCAAATTATTTTATGTTTTGTATTTTATTTTTTAGTGCCACTCAGTATGGAAACCTTTTTAAACACATATCCATTGTAATAAAGAGAAGAAAGTGAACTATACAGTAATAAACTGATAATCTTGAATTAAGCTATTTAAACATCATTAATGCTTACATCTTGGATAGATCATCACCATACCTACCATCTTTTTTAAAAACAAAAGCTGTGGTTGTTTAATTCCACTTTGAGAGAATCTGACTTTTAGTTTATTTGATCTAGTTCTAGTTGAGAACCTCAATTTTTTTTATTTTCTTCTTTTAGCCACAGAAACTATTTTTATATCACTTAATCAAAATAAACTGTAAAAACATTGCATTTTTGAAAATAAAAAGATACATAATTTCTAAATATGTTTGATATTTCTTAATATAATATTAAAATTAAATTATAAAAGGAAAATATTTCTCTTATGTTTTTATTTTTATAAGAACATCTATCAGCATTTTCTCAAGAACCTTTTAGGAAATACTGTTATAATAGAGCCAAAGGCACTATGCACTCAGTCTTAATGACAATTATATTTTTTGAAAATTTTCAACTTTGCCATGCTTTTAATAGTTAAGATTTTCCTCTCCATTTATCTGACCAGTTGTCAAAGGCAACTGAGTTTTTAAAACAGTGCTAAACTAAAAAATATATATATATATTTTTAATGTTTTAAAATATTTCATCTGCAATATTTACTTGTGTATTTGTTCAACATATGGTAGCACTGAAGGTAGCTGAGGGTTTTCTCTATGTTATCATTTTTAGAAATTGATCTTGTGCATGACTGATCTACAGAAATTAGAGTACATGGAGTTATGGAATCTTCTACAGCTTAAAAAACCTTACCACTTTGTTATTGTTTTTTTAGGAAAGTCCAGGCCAGCTCCTGTCCAATCAGGCTGGATGATTCCAGTTGTCTGTCTAAAAGGCCTGGCTAACGCTGAGGCTCAGAAAGGTCCTTTCCTTTAAAATGACATCTTACTTCTTTCTGTAAGCCTTAATCAAGTGAGATTTACAACTCATTGTTCTTGTCCATATGTTTTGAGGTAGAGTGAAATCATTTGGCTGAGAGGAATTAAAAACTAAGAAATAATGTTGCTTAATTTTATATAGCTCCATAGAAACTTAAAAAACAATGTTATCTGGGTTTGTTCATGGTGTACATACAGAATTGTTAAAACAGTCATTTCTGTTCTTTCTTAAATTCAAATAATGTCTATATTAGTGTCACATTATGCAATGACATCTAAATGAGAAAGAATGCATTAATACAAACTACAAAAACAGAATTGAAACTTAGAGTTCAAGGTAAACAATGTACTTAAAATTTTTGAAATTGCATTTGAGTTCTAGTCCTTATTAAAACACGTATAATTCTATACAAATCAGGCCACTTCTGTGACCAGATTCTTCTTCTATACTATCAGATACGGAGATCTGCTCTGCTTATTTCCAAAATTTTAGAAAGAACTTATAATATAATTCAATGCAATGTTAACAAAATCTAGTGAATACAGAATATGTAATAAACATTTTGCTAGATGCTTTCTATACAATGGTCAATATTAATGTTTACACAAGTATATTGTAAATTATGAAATATTATACAAATATATATATGTATATATTATTATGTATAGGATAGTACCTAAGTATCAAGTAATTTAGTCTTTTCCATTTTGAAAAGAACAGGTGACATTTGAGAACACATATTACTTTTCAATAAACCGCTGGTGCTTTATTATTATGTAGAAATAATGTGCCTTTGAAAGAATAAAAAATATAAATGGGTTAGATTCCTTATGGAAAAACAAAGACTTGAAAGTAAAGTGTTATCTAACTATCCAGGAGGCCAACTTCAAGCAAAATGTTATACAATGATTAAAAATAAAAGGATAAAATTGATAATAAATTGAACTAGTGCACACACACGAAAAGGTTGAGGTAGTAATAATAATCAAAATAAAGAAAATTCATGGCAAAAAAGGTATGCTGGATCAAAATAGTCATTTTATATTGAAAAACATTTAATCTATGATGAATAGACAGAACCTTTGTGAATGGAATAATATTAGAACAACATATAAGTAAAATCTTTTAGAATTATACTAAATAACAATCATATTGGAAGACTCATAATCTTTGGCACATATAATAAGCAAAATTAAGAATAAAAGAACTTGAATAGGATGGAATGGTTAAACAGCGATATTTGTACTACCAGAGAAATATATTCCTTTTGAATAAGTATTTATACAAATTAATCATATAGAAGATCATTAAGGCAAAACATTGCAAACTTGAAATTAAACAGATATGATATTTATTCACAGCACACTAATATAAAATATAGGTTGCAAGAAATTAACTAGAAAAAATTCAACCGATTAAAATTTGAAAGCGAAAGTTACTGACAGATAAATATATTGTTATTTTAGAAAAATAAAGCAACAAGCAAGCCTAATTGAAAGCTCCTAGGAAAAGATTATCTTCAAAGAAATTAACAGTTAACTTTTCAATAACAATTATGAAATAATATATCTAATTTTCTATAAAAATATCTACCT
This sequence comes from Cynopterus sphinx, assembly GCA_030015415.1. Taxonomy (NCBI): domain Eukaryota; kingdom Metazoa; phylum Chordata; class Mammalia; order Chiroptera; family Pteropodidae; genus Cynopterus; species Cynopterus sphinx. Next base: position 45,657,317 of record CM057380.1, read on the forward strand.
ATCTACAATTCCATACCTATCAGTCAAGAACAAATATAATAAAAATGACATTTTAACAAAAATTAAACTAGAGAATTTAAAACCATCAGATCTATAAGAGAGGAAATATGAAAGCATGCTCTTCAGAAAAAAAAATTCAAAATAAAAGTTGGAGATATAAGTTGAAAAGCACAAATGAATTTTAAAAAGATTGGGATCAATATAAATAAATATTGACCAATTAGTTAATAGTAGCTTTTCCCTGAGCATACAGTACAGACAGGAATTCAAAATATTACAACAATGACATTTAAGTCAAAAGAGGGTAAATGGAGTAAATAAGCTCTTTGGTCTTCAAAAGACAAAAATTAAGAAGCCAATGAATATTAAATCAAGAATCATGCTTTAATCTCTGAAAGAATATTATAGTATCTCAAAGAAGAGGAGAGTATTAATTTTTCCTGCGAATATAAACTGGAGGAAACTGGAGTAAAAAACTAATAAATTCAAATAAAATAAATCAAAAAGATTGGGGTAAATGAGAAGATACAGATTAAAATACAATAATAATGACATTAAATTAAAATTTACACTTAAATATAATTGGAATCTAAATATTCTGACTAAAAGATACATTCCCGTTAATCTCTGAAGGAACACTTTCAATAATTGACCATATTCTGTATCATAAGGCAAATCTCAGCAAATTTCAATGAACTGACATCCCAATGTGTGTCTTTTGATCAAAATGCATTAAAATAGAAATTAATAATTTTTTTAAAAGATAGCTAGAACAAGAATTTTTAAAATTAAGAAATAAGCTTTAAAATAACCCATGGATTAATAAAATATAAATGACAATTAGAACATAGGTTTAATTGAATGATGATAAAAGTACTGCAGTTTGAAACCTAGAGAATGAAGGGAAAGTTGTGCTTAGAGAAAAATTTTTATCTTTAAATTTATGTATTAGAAAAGAAGTGAGACAGAAAATGAATCAGCATTAGCTTTCTTATCTTGAGTTTTTTTTTTTAAGAATAGCAAGTCAAATTCAAAGAAAAAATAACAAAAGTCATAGAGAATATAGACATCAATGAATAATAAACAAATATACTATAGGGAGGATCCCAAAATGTCAAATGTTGATTGTTGAAAAGACAACTAAAATTAATTGTTAATCTTTGATGAAATTATCAAGAGAAGGACAAAGCAGGAAGGAAAACAGATTTGTTTCACTTTAATGATTGGAAAGAGGGAGTATAGGTAGAATGAAGAAAAATGATTTTCATGGCAGCATGTCTGCAAATGTGGCTTAGCAGATTTGTATATGTTTTGCAAAGTGCTTGTTTATAAATGATTCAGTTTTTTCCACACGGATTTACTACGCCAGCTGGACTTTTCTTATGAGAATACTTAAAAAGTTCTCAATTTCTGGTAAAAAAAAAATAGGTATGTTCTCCTCTCTTAATGTTTTAACACAATGAACATAGTCTCCTTTCCTCCTTGAAGTTCCATAAAAAGACAGACAGAAATCTCCCAACTCTTTCTCAAGTAAATTGAACTAAAACACTTAGATTTCTCTCCATTTACAATAGACAAGAGAAAGTGATTTATTTGTTCTGACATATGGCTTATATAATGAGACTAAGCAAATATATAAACACATAGATATGAATGTTTATATTCATGCCCAAAGAATTTAAAGCATAAAAAGCACTGTTTGTTGAATTCTTTGAGCAATTACCAAAATATCTGTAATTTAAACAGATAAATTATCTAGATCTTATGCTTGGATTTTGAGCGCTGTCATATTTCATGTCTAAGTATTCTAGAATTTGAAACTGGGCAGCAAAACAAAATATAAAAATACAATAGTAAACGCTGAAAACTTGCCTTAAAATTTTTATTATTGCTTATTATTGCTTATTACATCAGGTGCTTATAGTTCATTCTGTTCTAAATGTTCCACAAAATGTTTCTAATCCTTTCTCACTCTTAACTATTACCCTTACTTATAATACTAAGGTAATCAAACTATTCCATGATCCCCACTAATATCTCTGACATTTCTGGGACATCTTTGCTCATGCTGTTCTTATCATGATAAAACCATAATCATCTTTCAAATCTCCTCTATAAAGTCTTTTTTATATCCCCTAGCAAGATATGATTTCTTTCAATTCCTTGCAGCTTCATAACCTATTTCTTCTATTTCTTGTATATATATTTTTTCACAATTGGGTATCATCGTTTGTGAAATTTTTTAATTTTGAACTTCTTAAGGGCTGGACTGTGTCTTCAAAATATTATATCTTTATTATCTTGACTTTAATTAAAATGAATAAAAGTATTTGAAACCAAAGAGATAATAAGTGAGGAATGAGAAAATAGGACCCAATGAAGGAAGAAAGCCATCGGGGAAAAAATACATGTGTCTGATTAAGGAAAAGGTGAAGAAGGTTGCCTGGAGTGAAGGGGAGTGCGAGAAAAGACGGTTTGTTTGTCTACTCTCCTGTGTAATAAATTACACATGGGAGTGGAAAGAATCTGAATTTTGGTGGCATAAGTCATTTGTTTGAATGGCATACCTTTCTGAAAACTTGATTTCTATATTTGTAAAAGAGGAGTAATACTTTTATTTTTATCAGAGGAGTAATACTTTTTTTTTATTCGATTCAGTGTGTATGACCTTAATGAAATAATTGCATCGGATTGTTCAATTAATTATTATAAAAAGCTTAATTTTGACTTTATGCTTATGAAGGAGGAATTTATTTGAAATGGGGGGAGACTTTTTCTAATAAAACCATTACAAAATGAGTAGATATATTAAGCATAAAAATAATGAAGAGAGAAGAGAATAGTTAACATATATCAAACTCCGTAGGTATTAAGTGTCCTGGTAAGCATTGTACAAAATTTGCCGTCAATCCTCATAGTAATTCTATTATTATCCCTGCTGTAGAGATAATGAAACTAAGGCACTGTCAGTTCAATTTAACCAAGGTGACACTGCTGGTAAGTGTTGGAGCCAGGACTCAAATCTATGTTCTTCAAACTGATAGTGGTTAAGTCCATGCTCTTAACCACTATACTGTATTACCATGCAGAGGTAAACATTGAGATTAATTTACTTTTATGTAGAAAAGCTTTGATAAAAGTACTTCTTGGAAAAACTGTTTCTCTATATGAAAAACTTGGCTTGAAATGAAAATAGTTAGTAGTAGAGTCAGAATCCCAATCAAAAGAGACTGTGTTTTCCTTTCATAAGTATATTATAAGCATTATGTTGAGTATAACTGAATGTAGTTTGGAGCCATTTTTCTTTTCAGTTTAGTTGCAATGAACTTACAGCAAATTATGTCTGTAAGGAAAAGAGACATAGCCAGACCCAAAGTATAATTTCCATGGAATATAAATATAAAAAAGCCTGTATATTTTAAAATTATTTAGTAGTCCAAAGGGTTTGATCTTTATAGAGATTTCTGGCCACCAGCATTGCTGAGAAACTGCTAAGACTGCAAAAGAGGGAATTGTGTGCACTGCAGAGAAACCTGGCAATTAAAGAGGAGGCACATACTAGTATTCCTTACTCAGTAATTGTACAAACAACAGGACAAAAAAGACCCTCCTCAGTGGAGACTTTCATCTTAACTCTATTTGTGTACTGCTGTGTCTGCATCCATCCTTATATAGTCTGTCTAGTCAGATACAGGTGCTCCCACCAATCATTATATTCAAAATGAAAGAGTTAAACAGCCAGAGGCAATCCACATGATAAATAATCATTAGTGGTTTTTGTGAGGAGTAAATAATTCATAGTCAGGTGTGTGTGTGTGTGTGTGTGTGTGTGTGTGTGTGTGTGCGTGCGCACACGTGTGCACGTATATGTGTGTGAGCATATATGTTTTGTTTTGTTTTGTATGTTGTTGATGATTTTTTCTTCTTGAATGGTGTCATTATTCAGTTTCAACGGTCGGTTGTAGTCTTAGCTCTTGAACAGAACGTTCAACTAATCCATGAAAATAGCTCTGTTGTTTTGTACCACTGGAGTTAGTCCTGGTCTTGAGAAGTAGAAGAGCCATGCTAGACCCTAAAATTCCTTGGTTATAGTTATCTAATCTCTCTCCCTAACTATTCCAGTCTGGAAAGAGTCAGATGATAATAGACAGTTGATGAAGTGAACTAGAAGTCAACAGATGACAGCAAGGTAACACAGAGTGAACAACAGGTGTAAGTCTCTAACACACCAAGAAGTTAGTAAACCAGTGCCTGGGGTCCAGAGTCTCTCAGAAGAAGCTAGAACTGTGGGAGACAGGAACTAGACTAGAGAGTGCCAGAGAGACTGCCGGAATAGAAGAAGGAGGAAATAACTGGCTTCTCCCCTCTATCTAATCACCTGACACTATCTCCCATTAGCAGAACCAGCAGGAAGCCAGCTGACACATAGCCTGATGATCGTAGTTTGCAAGGCTTAGTTTCCCCCACAATGTCAAGCAGCACATGAAAAGAATGAAGAAGAGATCTATAGGAGAGCTAACAGACCCAGCAGTGTGAACGGATGGGGTAAGGGTGTGTTTGGAGATATTGAAATACTTGAGCGGCTTAGACCAAAGTAGTGACAGAGAAAATGGAGAGAAATAGATGATTTGAGGTATATTTAGGAGAGAATAATCAGCATGACTTAGTGACAGACTATATTTGAAAATTGAGAGGAAAAGGGTATTGTGAACAACTTGTTTCTTTGGGTTAGTTTTGCATTTTCTGCAGAACTATAAGGATGCCACTCAAAATAATCTCTGAGTGTTTAACCAAATTGTTCCTTTAATTATTAGTAATTAAGAAAGTGTGGCCAGCAATTAGCTAGACATCATACAGCAAAAAAGGAAGGAGATTGGCTGCAGCCATGGGTTGCCATGGTAACTGTGGTTGGTTATTGTCATCACAGTATACAGGAGAGAATAGCAAGTTATTTAACCAAGGAACTGAGGATTTACAGGATAAGACATCTGGATATATCTTTAGGCTGGAAAGCAGTATTGTGTTACTGGTTATAAAGACAAGCTCACTAGAGAAATGAAAATTTATGGGAATTAATTGTCAGGGTGTGCGTGTATGTGCATATGTGGGTTAATAAATATTTGAAAAGTACTTTGTGAACTTCTACAAAGAGCCAGTTAGCTAATCCAAACATGTTTTTAAATTCCAGGTGTCAGAACAAAGGTGAAGACTAAATTGTGATGTAGAGGAATTCATGAGCCAAAACATGAATGGCTACAGACTTGTCCCATGCAGTTGCCAGTGTATTTAAGAGGAGTGAAGTAGAGTGGAAAAGAGAGCTCAGCAGTCACCAGCCTTGCCCTAGGCAAAAAGCAGGTCCTCAGCAGAGCCAGAATCTTGACACCAGATGCTTCTATTAATTATTATTATTATTATTATTATTATTATTATTATTTTATAAATTTTTAACTTTAATAACAATGTGAGCAAAAGATAGCTAAACCATTTTATTAGTTATGATCCAACCACATAATGGTAAATATATCCATGGCTCAATAAGGAGATATTATTTAAGTGCATATACATGGCTTTGTTCTTGATAGGAATTCAAAGAAATATAGGGCATGCTTGAGCACAATTACAACAAAATCCTTACTTTAATTTTTGTAATACAATTAATTAGTCCTTGTAATGCTGAATTCCTAGTGAATTCACATTTCTGGTTCATATTGACATTTTACATGTACTAAAACCTCCACCTCCATCTAATTTATGAATCAAAAGAAGTTAATATATAAGAATCTGAAGAGATAATTATAAAGATCTAAGAGATAATTATAATGTGGATATTACCAAGCTGGAATGGAATGAGGGGTTTCAGATAGACAAAAGAGTTATTAAACAAATTGTGTCAGGAAGGCCCCAAATGCAATTTTGACCTGCACACATCTCTAAAGACTGACAAGATAATTATAGGAGATACATTCCTGTACCAGGAATAAGAAAATAACCAGATGCTCTACATAGGAAAATAATTGAAAACAGTTAGGAAACAATCAAGTGACTTGCCAGAGGTGGGATTTTGGAGAGCAGAATGCAAATATCTTGATAGAAAATATATGAAGGGAAAATTGATTAAACTATTGATACTGAGATCTTTAATTTTGTGGAGGTATCAATATCTAACTTTCATTCTATAGAAAAAATCGAATCACACTGAAAGACAAAAGATTGGTAGATAGAACTTGACCCTTGCCTACGATATCTGATACTTACTTTCAGAGTCTAATAGTGAATTTTGACATTCTAAACAAGCAAGAAGCAGGTCCTACAATTAGAAGAATTTTTACTGGGCTGTGAAGAGGAGAGGGAAAGAGAGTGTGGCAGCCCTCCTGAATGCATTCAGTTTATTGTGAATTCTCCCTCACTGGAGAGTTCCCTCACTTTGACATTAGGTTTCTAGTTCCATTCAACTATATAAATAGCCAAGGGAAGCGTTCTGTTCTGAAGCCTTGGCAAGCTGTTCAGAGGAGCATAACAGAAGGGAAAGTGTAGAGTATTTAATAGGTAGAATGGAGACTTAAATGGTCTCCACTCTTTAAAATTACTGTTTTTTTTGGGGGGGTATACATTTTTTTTTATTGAGGTATAATTATTGTTTTGAAAGTCAAAGTCTTCTAAAACTTCTGATGTTTTAGTCAAGTCTGGCAAGTCCAGTAGTAATTAATGTTCTGTTTCCTTCATGTTGACGAGTAGCTTTGTAAAAAAGACTTCATTAGTTTTAGAGAAGTTTTAGATTTACAACAAAACTGACAGAAAGGTACAGAGATTTACCCTACACTCTCTGTCTCTACATTTGTGTAGCATCTCCCATTATCAAATCACTCATCAGAATAGTATATATATTTTTCATAATAGTTTTGCCTTTTCCAGAATGTCATATAGTTGGAATCCTACACAGTATGCTGCCTTTTCAGATTGGCATTTTTCACTTAGTGATATGCTTTTAAGTTTCCTCCATGTCTTTTCATGGCCTGAAAATTCCTTTCTTTTTAGTGCCAAAAAATATTTTGTTGTCTAGATATATCACAATTTATTCTTTTACCTACTGAAAAATATTTTGTTTGCTTTCATGTTTTTACAATATTGAATAAAGCTGCTATCAACACCCTTGTGTAGTTTTTATGTGGACAAGGTTTTAGTTCCATTGGGTAAACACCAAGGAGTGCGAGTACTTGATTGGTTAATAAAAGTGTGTTTAGTTTTCCAAGAAGCTACCCAACTGTCATCCAAAGTAACTGTACAACTTTGCATTCCAATTGGCAATGTATGAGAGTTCCTGTTGTTTCACATCCTCCTCAGCATTTGGTGTTGTCAATGTTCCAGATTTTGACCATTCTAACAGGTGAGTAGTGGTATCTTTCATTGTTTTAATTGGAATTTCCCTGATGACATATAATGTGGAACTTCTTCTCATCTGCTTATTTGCCGTTTATCTATCTTCTTTGATAAAATGCATATTGATGTCTTTGCCTAATTTTTGATTGCATTGTGTGTTTTCCTATTGTTAAGTTTTAAGAGTTTGTTTGTTTGTTTGTTTTTGTATAATTCAGATAACAATCCTTCATCAGTTTTCTCTTTTGCCAGTCTATGAATTTTCTTCTAATTCTCTTGATGTTGTCCTTCACAGAGCAGACATTTTTAATTTTAATAAATTGCAGCTTATCAATTATTTATCCCATAGTTTATATATATTTGATATATATAAATAGGAATCACCAAAACCAAGGTCACTTAGGTTTTCTCCTATGTTATCTTCTAGAAGTTTTTATTTTTATACTTTACATTTAGGCTTGTGATCTATTTTAAGTTAATTATTATGAAAGATGTAAGTTTTGTATCCAGGTTTATTAATTATTATTATTATTAATTATTATTATTGTTATTATTATTTTTTATGTAGTTATCTGGTTGTTTCAGCACTACTTGTTTATCTTTTCTCCATTGTATTGCCTTTGCTTTCTCATCAAGATCAGTTAACTGAATTTATGAGAGTCTATTTCTGGGCTCTCTACTCCATCCCATTGACTGATTTTTCTATTATTTCACTAGTACCACACTGTATCGATAACTGTAGCTTCATAGTAATTCTTAAAGTTGAGTATTGTCATAATTTCAGCTTTGTTTCCCTTTAATGTTGTGTTGGTTATTCTGAGTTTTTGCTTCTCTATATAAACTTTAGAATAAGTTTGTTGATATTTATAAATAACTTATTGGGACATTGATTTTAAAAGAGTGACTTTTTAAGAGTATTTCAGAGCTTCCTGCACCCAGAAATAAGTTATAGTAAGAGATGACTGAGTAGTATCTTGATCCCTGGAAAAGTACCAGTCATATGGGGGCCAGCTGTATCTTCCCTCTCTTACTAGACTCTAAGATCTGTCTCTTACCATGTGGACTATTACCTTTATTGTGTGTATAGCTACTCAATGACCATATTAATATGTAAAAGCTCAAAATTTTGAATGGAAGTATAACATTAGTTAATAAGTTTGTGAATTGTGAAAAAGTTAGATTCACAGAAAATGCATATATTTCAGAGTGGAAAACTGGCATTGTTTTTGGCAAATGAAACATTAATTATGAATAAAAATGTAAGATTTTAAACAAGAAATTTTAAACTGATTAAATTAACAAAACAAAGATAAACCCGTATTCTATTATTGTAAATACAATCATTGTGGTGGCAGTGTGGTATTCATCATTTTTTGGATAGCAGTTTATAAAGTGCTATAAAATATTTAATAATCTCATTTATAGAAATGTATCAGAGAAAATTTGAAAGAATAAAAAGAGTTATATATATGTGTATATATATATACACACATGCGTACATATACATACAAGATCACTATCAAATTAAAAATGAGAAACAAAATATACAATTATAAGAGAAGATTTAAGTAAAATATATCTCATCTATAGTGGATTAACATTAGATAAGGAAGTTATAATTATTGAGCCTAGGCAAAACTATAGAAAATGTTGAATGAGATAAATAGAACACTAAATCAAGGACATATTGTAGTTATAGCAACGAAAAAAATTATCTGTTTATGGACATAAACTGGAAGATATTATGGTGAGCATCCTTTTTGTTGTCTTGCTTTCTCTAGGAGCTCACAAAAGAAAAACTTCTATTATTTTTGAAGTGAAGTTAAGGAAGTCTGTCTTTTCTCAATTTCCCTCACTCATTCAGATCTATAAGAGGATTGGTGACTTATCTGATTGGTGAGTTTGGGATGTAAGGATGGCTCAACATACACAAATCAATATGTGACCACCATATTAAGAGAATGAAAGATAAAAATCATATGGCCATCTCAATAAATACAGAGAAAGCATTTGACAAAGTTCAATAGCTTTTTATAATAAAAACTCTCAACAAATTATATGTAGAAGCAATATACCTCAACATAAAAAGGCAATAAATGCAAGCTCATAGTTAATATCATTTGCAATGGTGAAAGGTTGAAAGCTTTTGTTTTAAGATAAAGAATAAGATAACAATTCTTCACTTCTATTTAACATAATACTGGATATTCTAGCCTGAGTAATTAAGTAAGAAAAAGGAAAAAACATTCAAATTGGAAAGGAAGAAGTAAAACTATATCTTACACCATACACAGAAATCAACTCAAAATGGATTAAAGAGATAAAAGACATGAAACTATAAAATTATTAGAAGAAAACGCAAGGGAAAATCTCCTTGACTTTGGTCTTGGTGATGATTTTTTTTTTTGCATCTGACACCAAAAGCCTAGGCAACAAAAACAAAAGTAAGTGGAATTACATTAAACCAAAAAGCTTCTGCACAGCAAAAGAAACAATCAACAAAATGAAAAGGTAACCTACAAAATGATAGAAAATATTTGTAAATCAAATATTTGATAAGCAGTTAATATATAAAAGAAACTCCTATAACACAAAACAAAATAACAACAAAGCCCAAACAACCAATAACCTAATTAAAAAATGAGTGAAGGCCTGAATAGACATTTATCAAAAGAAGATATACAAATGGCCAGCCAGTATATGAATTGGTCATTTGTAAAATATTAGTTCATTAAATTATGCAGATCTTTCAAACAGATGGCACATTTCATTCTATAATATTAACAAATCACCTTTGCCAATATCACCAATCTCATCAGAAATGTCTTTAAGTATTGGGAAACTATCAAGTTCATAGTGACAGATACAGTCTTCAAATTGCAAATGAACAAACATTTTTATTTGAAAGTGCAAATGTTATTGGCAACAAATATTCAGTTGTTTTCCTTGAAGTGACAGCCTCAATTCACTTATTTTCAAGAAAATATTTGCCTAATACCTAAATTTGAATACACATAGTTTGTTTTTCAATTATTCTTTTAAGTAAAAATGACATTCCATGAAAAAAGCAAATGGTTCAGTTTGCAACTCAAACAATCATATAACTGTTTTTCTTTGAGACAGTGATCTACTCCAGTACACATAAGTGCTTTATGCTTGCTTCTCATTTTGTCACACAGAGTATTAAGGCATGTAGCCAATGAATGAGAATTAATAAAATTAATAATTTTTAGTGCTTCATGAAGGACATTTCTGATAATGAATAAAACTGAGTGTCAGAGAAGAATATATGCAGTGACTACAAATATGATTTTGTGTCAAAACCTTGATTTGTGTTTAGATAGCAGAAGTTTTACCCACCAATGCTTTTGCACCGTCATCAGAAAAAGCACAGAAAAAGCACATAACACCTGAGCAGTATTATAAAAATAGTTTTGACTTCAGAAAAGCCCTGAATAAATTTCAAGGTCACCCAGAAGACTGAGCATCAAATTTGAAATCTACTAAATTTGAATGATTATACTACAGAACTGAAGAAGACTTTCTAATTTTGTGATTTTCTTTATATATTGACAAAACCAATCCATTTGCCCCCAAATTTTCTTACATTATGTCTGAGAACCCAGTATTCCATGAAGGGTAAATGTTAATAATAATACCAAAAAATAAATAAATAATAAACGTAAATTGAAGTTATGAAGTCTAGATAATTGAATTAAAATGTAATAAAAATGTGTTCTATTATTATTATGTAAAATGTCTTCAAGTACCTAATGCCTTTTAATAGAATAACATTTTCAAAGTATTTAATAAAAGCTCTATTTGAATGATCAAGAATTCAAAAATTTGTACTGACAGTTTTACATTTTAGTTACTTTTAAATGGGCACTTTCATTGAATCAACAGAGGAGAATACCAGAAGATAAACCTATAATCCATTTTCCCATGCTATTATAAAGAAAAGAATAACTAATAATAGGTTATGTTTACTGAGTGACTATTGTCTCCAAGAAGTATAATTATTTATTTAATACTAACAACTCAATAAATTAGGTATTTACAATTCCCAATTAAAGTTGAGGAAATTGAGACTTAGAGAATATTAATGACCTCACTGAAGTCACAGAGGTATTAAGTAGAAGAGAATTTAGTATGTAGTTATTTAGTGTCATTGTGAATTCCAGAACTGATTAGAGAAAGAGTCAAGAAATTTCATGTCAAAGATGGTTCCTCATTCTTAGAACTGTAACTGGAATTACTATTCATCAGCACTGATTAGCCTCTCATATAATCTAGTTCTGGTGTAGGGTCATGCCAAAAGTGTCTTTCTCAGGAGGTTGTCAGATACCAGTGTCTCTTTAATGTGATCCATGATCTGAGTCATGGTTACAGAAAACCTGACAACATTGCAGTAAGGATTTGAGGCTGCAGAGAGAGAGAGGGCCTGATATTGCACTTCAGAAATTGTGATAATTTTCATACTTGGTTAGGATCAAGACTAACAGAGGATCTGGAAAGCAGTTCTTTGTGGACTTGGACTTGACAGGAATTCTCTAGTGTTAAATGGAATACAACCTCGTAATGTGGTGGATGATACTCCAGAGGGCAAAACTTCCTTGGGAGAAGGTTCTGATTTAGGATATCTATGGCTCTGCATTTCAGTGAGTTTCTTGCTTTTTGAAGGTAAAAGGGATGACCACTTGTCTAAGGTGCTGGAAAAATGATTCATTCTAGCTTAAATTGCACCATTTGACCCCTAGGATCTCATTCAGTCTTAGGTGGAATAGAATTTCGAGCAAAGAAACATGTTGCCTTTCTTCTCACCATCATCAGTTTCATAAACTCCCTTCCTGGTAGTCAGTTCTTCCCTGGAATTCTACAAAGATGTAACACACAGGGCACTCCATCTTTTATTCTATGCCTCTGCTACTTCACCATGAGTTTCTTATAAGAGAAATGTAAGCCTACATCTTACACAAAGAAAAATCAGAGATAAAGAACTATTACAGTTCTTTATCAGGAAATCTGTGAAACAAACTATATGACAGTGTTAAAGAAAAAAGTTAATTCCTAATTAATCAAGATGTTATTGAACACCTACTCTGGACCAGGCATAATTGTAGAAACTGAGATACAGTAGCAGATAAAACAGAAAAATTCTACATGTTTATGAAGCTTACATTCCATTGAGGAGATGAAAGAAAAGCACAAAAACAAATAAGTATATAATACACAAGTTAGTGATAAGAATTATGAATAAATTGCAGGTAGGGTGTTTGAGATGAGAGGTTGGATTACACATTTTTTGTTTAGGTTGGCTAAGAAGCTTTTTTGGACAAGGGGACATTTGAGCAAAAACCTGAGCGCAAGGAGAGAATAAACCATACAGATATTTGTGGGAGGAGGTACCTAGTCAGATAATATGACAAGTACAAATGTCCTGAGTTGAGAGTATACTTGTCTGAGGAACAGTAAAGGAGATCATTACAGTTGGCAAAGAATGAGCCAGAGAGAGATATCAGAAAGTTAACCAAAAAGGTAATATAATATATAGGGCCTTACAGATAATGGTCCAAAGTATGGTATTTGAATTTTATTCTAAGTAAGATGTAAAAGCCTTGGATGGTTTTGAGGAGAGAGTGACATGATATGAATTGAACTTTAAGAAAATCATGCTGCTCTCTGGAAATCAGACCTTGAGTGTGTAAGATTAAAGCCCAGTAACCAAGGAAAAGGTTCAATGGAATATCAATAATGCAACTGAGAGACTCTGACTTGGAGTGAGGTGGTAAGAAGTGTTTATATTTAAGATACCTTTTCAACTATAGCTTGCAGGATTTGATAATGAATTGGATGTGGTATATGAGAGAAAGAATGTAGTTGAAAATATTGTCAAGACCTTAGCCTAGAGCATCGAAGAAACAGAGTTACAGTTTAAGTGTGAAGAGAAGGACCTTAGTAGGTTTTTGTTTTGTTTTCTTTGGTATCAAGAACTTGTATTGCTCTTATCTAGTTTGAGATTCCTCTTAGATAGACATTATATTGGAGATGTTGAATAAGTAGTTGTATACCAAGTCTGGAGTTCTTGAAACAAACCGAGTCTTAAGTTTTAAATTTGACATGGTTTTATATGATTTTTGTTGAGAGGAAATTAATAGCAAATCAAGAAGAAACAAAAGGAAACTGCATATTTGTTTGAGAATGGTTTCCAGCTCTGGAGAATTTTTAGCTAGAACAGTTTTTTTACTGAAAGCATTGTCCTCTAAGTCATTTACAGGCTCAAACCAAGTCTCATCATCTTTACATAGCTAAATGCTAGCCTTATGACTGTGTCTGGATAGATATCAGTCAATTTAAAAATTTAATAAGGTGAGCTTCCAGTAAAGATGGTGGAGTAAGATAAATGCTGTGCTTGCCTCCTCTCACAACCACATCAAAGTTACAACTAAACTATAGAAAAGCAATCATGGGGAGTCACCTGAAATCTAGCTGTACAGAAGTCCTACAACTGAAGACACAGAGGAGAGGTCATCTCTAGACTTGTAGGAGATGGAGAAATGAAACAGGCTAGTCTCCATACACACATCTGGCAGTTGAGAATCGGGAGAAAAAGCTCAGTTGCAGAGGTTCCCCAGAGTAACGAGGGGACCTAGCTTTACTCCGGCTTTCTCAGCCCAGCATTCCAGTACCAGGATGAGAGCTCTCCACAACTTCTGGCTGTGAAAACCAAATGAAACTGGATAAGTGAGATAAATGGCTGTAGGAGTCGCAGCCTTTCCTCTTAAGGGGCCCACATGCAGACTTACTTGGTGACAGACTCACTTGCTCTGAGCTCTTGCTCTAGGGTAGCATTTCAAAGAGCACCAGGGATATATGGGGAGGAACTGAGTTATCTGGCTTTGGAGCGATGGCTGGAGGGAAGGCTTTCTCCCAGAGAGAAGTGCTAGAGAGGGAATCATTTCTTTGTTGGGCCCTCCCCTACCCGACCTGCAGACCCAGGCAGGTGCCATATTTGCAGGCAGGTGCCATATTTGAGTCTCCATCAACGTAGCTAAAACTGGTCACCCCATCCTGGTGATATCCTGACGTTTTGCCTCTTTCAACTTGCGGGCTCTCCTCAGCCATTTCGAGTGAATTTTACAAATGACCTGTCTTGGCTCACACTGTGGACTTTCCTAAAATCTCTCAAATGTTCATAAAACCTAAACTAGCAGCATCTGCCCTGTTCCTCTTGCTGAGCTGTCCCAAGCCTGGCACTAGCTGCAGCCAGCCTTGGTTTGCAGCTTGGCCTCTCAAGGCTCTTCCAAGCCAGGCATGGGTGTCAGCCATCTGCAGATTTCTTAGCAGCCCATGCCAGGTGGCCTCAGGCAGGGCACAGGTTGTAGCTGAAATTGGCCTGTGGCAAGGCCCCTCCCAGCTTACACACCAGATGTCTGGCTTCAGTCTGAGCTGGAGTGCCACCTGGACTTACATCTGAAGACAACATACCCAAAGGGCAGACAAGGCAAGTATTAGAGCCCTGATAAAGCAAATTCCACCCTGTAGGCTCAGCCCCTATACAATAACTTTTCTACTGGTCACGGCCAGTCATTTCAACCAGCTTTCCCAAGGGTCAATCTCTCTCATTGACAAGCAAACAACCAACGCTCTACTATAAAAGGAGGCGCACACAAACCATACAAGGGACATATCTAGAGTACCTGGCTCAGGTGACCAGGGAAGACTGTACCCCTGGGATCCAAAAGGTACATATTATGTAATGCCACTCAACTAAGATAGATAGACCTAGCAGCCCTACCTTCTACACAGACACAAGCACAAGTAAGCAGCCAAAAGGAGAAGACAAAGAAACATGTTCTAAGTGAAAGAACAGAACAGAGCTCCAGAAAATGAACTAAACAAAATGGAGACAAGTAATCTATCAGATGCAGAGTTTAAAACACTTGTTATAAGGATGCTCAATGAACTTAGGGGAAGAGTAGATGAACTCAGTGAGAACTTCAGCAAAAAAAAAAAGAATCAGAAATGAAGAATACAATAACTGAAATAAACACTATATTAGAGAGAACCAACAGCAGATGAAGTAGAAAATTGAATCAGTGATTTGAAAGACAAGGAGCAGAAAATATCCAATCAAAACAGCAATAAAAAAAGAAATAAAAATAAAAGGAGATAGTTTGAAGGGCCTCTGGGACAGCATTAAGTGTACCAATAGTTGCATCATAGGGATAGCAGGAGAAGAGAGAAAGCAAGGAATTAAAAACCTATTTCAAGAAATAATGACTGAAAACTTCCCTAAACTAGTGAAGGAAACAGACATACAAGCCCAGGAATCACAGAGAGTATCAAACAAGTTGAACCCAAAGAGACCCACAAAAAGACACATCATAAATAAAACGACAAAGGTTAAAGATAAAGGGAGATCTTAAAATCAGCATGAGAAAAGCAGTTAGTTACCTATAAGGGAGCTCTCATAAGACTGTTAGCTAATTTCTCAACAGAAACTTTGCAGGCTAGAAGGGGTTGGCGTGAAATATTCAAATTGATGAAAAGCAAAGATCTATAACCAAGATTACTCTACCCAGCAAAGCTATCTTTTAAAATGGAAGGACAGCTAAAGAGCTTTCCAACAAAAATCAGCTAAAGAAATTCATCATCACCAAGCCAGTACTGCAGGAAATGTTAGAGAGACTGCTTTAAGAAGAAGAAGAAGGAAAAATAAAAAAAATAAATAAATATATGAATAAAAAATGGCAATAACTACATATCTAGCAACAATTACTTTAAATGTAAATAGATTAAATTCTCCAATCAAAAGAAAAGGTGGCTGAATGGATAAGAAAATAAGAAACTCACATATGCTACCTACATATGCTTACTTCAGATTGAAAGACACACAGAGACTGAAAGTAAAGGGATATAGAAAGCTGTTTTATGAAAATGGAAACAAACAAACAAACAAAAATATAGAGTAACAATACTTATACCAGCAAAAATAGACTTTAAAACAAAGACTATACCAAGACACAAAGACCCCCTTATTCTCTTTCTGGGAATTTATCCTAAGACATCTAAAACACTACTTTCAGAGGACGTGATAATTCATGTTCGCTGTAGCATTATTTATAATAGTCAGGATATGGAGCCTACTTGAGCATCCATCAATGGGTAAATGGATACAGAAGAGATGATACATGTATGCAATAAATATTAATTACTCAGACATAAAAAGAGAATGAAAATGCCATCTGCAATGACATGGATGGACCTAAAAGGTATTGTGCAGAGCAGAGTAAGTGAGACGGAGAAAGACAAATGCTTTACGATTTCACTTCCATGTGGAATCTAAAGAACAAAATAAACAAAACAGAAACAAACTCTTAGACATAGAGAATATTTTGATGGTTGCCAGATGTGAGGGGGTTTGGGTCAGATGAAAAAAAGGGAAGGGATTAAAAGTACAAATTAGTTACAAAATAGCTATGAGGAGATAAAGTATAACATAAGAAATATAGTCAATAATGTTGTAATAACTGTATGGTGTCAGATGGGTCTAGATTTATCAGGGTGGTCACTTTGTAAGTTATATAAATGTGTAATCACTATATTGTATACCTGAAACTAATACCATATGCCAACTGTAATTAAAAATAAAAAAAAAACTTTAAGAATTTAGCATGGCATAAGAACTGAAATACTGTCATTTGTTACAACATGGATGGACCTCGAGATAATCATGCTAAGCAAAATAAGCCAAACAGAAAAAGTTGAAAATCATGTGATATCACTTATATGTGTGATATAAACCTAAAAGCAAGAAACAAACAGGACAAACAAACAGAGATACATGGACATAAACTATAGACTAGTGGTTACCTGAGGGTAGAGGGTGGGGAAAGAAGGAGTAGATAGACAGTTAAAGGGGGTCACATATAGGGAGGTAAAGGGAGGGTGAAGTGGGTAAAGGGGATAAATATATGGTAGCTAAAGGAAACTGGACTTTGAGTGGTAAACACACAATAGAATATACAGATGTGAAATTATAATGTACATCTGAAAATTATATAATTGTATTAACCAATGTTACCCCAATAAACTTAATTTTAAAAAATTTAGCATGCAAAACAGAAAATGTGAGAAAAAAATAAATTTTCCAAAAAAAGAAATAAGGGTGCTAATATTAGATTAGTGTTCAGAGCACACCATACATAGTTCATCGTGTGCACTTAATTCATAATTTTGGCTGAATGAAAATCTAGCATATAAGGATATGTCTTAATAAAGTTAATACATGTGATACAGAATTTCAATATATAATACAAAGTACATCAATATTGTTGATTTTCTAGACAATGCTTGCTTTTAACTTACTTTTTTTTAAAAGGTGAGAGTTCAAAAAGCCATTCATTGTAAAAGTAAGTTTCAACATACTCTGTTGAAATTTAGTGAATAAATAAGACCCTTTAAGAGTTAAAATTTTTTTCTTACAAATTATATGCTCAATAAATATTACTTTTATCTCTTAATTTAAAAAATAACATTCATTTGGAGAGCAACATTTTTTAACTTAATATTGTCCCAACAACCTAGTCATTGGTTCTTGCAGATTCAGGTTTTACTTACATTGTTTCTATCATATTAAATAGTTTAATATAAACCATAAAACACATAGCTTATAAAAATTAGAGTTTTTGAAAATGTCTAAGTAGGCTCAATAATAATGTAATAAATATGAGGATTAAAACATAGACCATCAGGAAATTTTATGTTTTATTTTCTCTAGTAAAATTGAAATATTGTGTGAAGACTGCTTTTTCTACTTTTATTTTTTATCATCTTTTTACATATACTAAAAACACAGGAATTCAATGGAGATATTGTCTCAGACCTTAAAAATCATAAAAATTAAAAAACTCTTCTACAAACTTTTATAATTTTAAAAGCAAGACACATTTATGTTCATATTTGAAGAAGTTTTAAAAAACCTACTATGTGCTAGGTACTCAGCTGTACATTATCTTACAGTTCACTGACAGTCTCAAGATGGAGCTTGTGAGGGCTGTCAGGTCCACAGTAGTGAATAGAAACAGTGATTGAGTTACCTTCATCAGGATGCAGGGAATTAAAAGATTTATTATGTGCAATAACCCAGGGGAAAAAGGCATAAATGTTACATGTTTCTGAGAGAGAAAAAAAAAAAAAACAGGTCTTTATAAAAAGAATTTTCCTTTCTCTAACAAACCTATAGCTTAAGTTTGACTGAGAGGATTGACCCTGGTATTTTCTTTGGAAGAATTTTTTTTTTCTTTTTTTTCTGAGCTGGACTCCTGCACAGTGAGGTAGCAGTTTAAATTTAAAAAGATTAAATAACACAGGGGACTTCATCTCAGCCTATTTAATTTCCTAGGATTTCTGGCCCTCATGCTAGGCTGTTTTGTAAATGTACAACAACCTGAAATCCTGGGAGATTTTGAATCTATTTATGCAGACTGCTGAGCAATAGAGTGGGAACAAAACAAAACAAAACAAAACGAAACAAAACAGGATTTGGACCCAGAAGATTCAGACTCCATCATTAATTCTGTGAGTTTTGTCTAAACTTTTCTTTTTTCCAGATCTCAATTTGCCTATTTGTATGAGGAAATTAATGATTATATTAGCACTCTTTAAGAAACAAATGTCAGAAATAGAAGTTAAAGTGCATTAAGAAAGCAAGAAATTTGTTGCTACACATAATTGAAAAGTCCACCATCATAACTAGCTCTACCTCTGGCTAGATCTTGGGGGTTGAATTATGTTATCAGGCTCTGTTCTTCCTTATTCTATAAATCTGCCTTCTTCATAAATTTGGTTTTATTATTTATTATTATTATTATTATTATTATTGCCTCTATTGGTTTTTATCTTTTTATTTAGCAACTTCTAGAGAGAATTTTATTTCCTAATAATTATAATAAAAGAATGGAGTCCCTTTGGTCCAATTTGATTCATATGCTCTTCATTTAATTAATCACTATTCTTTAAGTTATTAATTTATTTACTAATTATTTAAATTTGACTATGGAATAGGTACTTATTTAGAGATCTGTGATACAGTGATGAACTAACATAGATAATATATATATAAATATATAAATCCCTTGCCTTCAGAAAGTATTTATTCTGTGGAACAGGAAGAAAATAGTCTAACAGTTGAATAAGATATTCTTCCATTCTTGTCACGTTATAAGAAAAAAGAAAGCAGGACAAGGAAATAAAGAATGATAGAGCCCTATTTTATATAGGGTAATCACACAAGTTTTTTATAATATGATGATATTTGCAGTTCTTCTGGAAGAAAAACAATAAATTTAAGAAGGTTGCTTGTAGTTCATATCACTGGAACACCAAGGGGACCAGACTGAGTGGAGCAGGATGATTTAGGACAGTGGTAGGATTTGAGGATGTGAAGGTAGCTAGTGTCAGATTTTATTTAAATTTGTTGAAAATTCTGGGAGATTTAGAGCAGTAAAGAGACAGGAGAATTATCGAACTTACGTCTTCAAAGGGTCACTCCTGTTACTACGTGGAGAATAGACTGTAGAACACAGGATTGGAAGTGGGGGACCTGTTGGGACGATGATTGTGGTTGGATTATAGTAGCTGATGCAGTGGATTGGTCAAATGGTAGATTCTTACCCACCCCTCAATACTTCATTTCTACTAACCTTCTCAGACTCTCTGAGGCTATTAACTGCCCCCTGGTTCTGGACCCCCCCTTAACACTTAACACCAATAATTTCTCTTCTGTTATAACAAAATTACAATATGCACTTGCATTAGTTTCTCAAGGGTATATATCTCAACATTGCTGGACTACAGTGAATGGATTACTTTTACTAGATATTTTGAAACTGGCTCTCTTTAGCAGTTTATACATTTATGCTTGTAGATAAGGAAGAGAATCCATTTCTTTATATCTTAGCCAACACTTGGTATTTTTAGATTTTAGGATTTTTACCATTTTTCACATTCTGCAGAATGTGAAATTGTTTTCCCCTGGTTATTAGTGGTCACTCAAGGTTCTTCTCACAAACTTGAATTGTATCCTATTTGATGTATATTTATATTTTTCTCAGAATTTCTGTTTTTGAGGCCCTTACGTGTAGCCTTCTGGGTTATACACTGTAAAGCCTCTAGGGGACGTTGTTCACATAGACCACAGCGAGAATGGTGCCACTCAATTGTTGCAACAAAGTGGCTCTGAGGAGGCACAGATTATATGTCTTGCCTACTTCTCTATACAAAATTGTGTTTGAATCAGTATTTGGAACATAGTAAGCCCTAAATAAATGTCGAACTGAAGAGATGGTATTTTTACTGATATTCCAGTAACATTGTTTTGCTTCCAACATCTCAAAAAGTAAAATAGTGAACTGGCTTCACTAAGCATTATTTTTATTGGATCGACCTTTTCTGTTTTATTCTTTTTTGAAAGTCACATCATCAGGAAATGTGCTTGTCTATATAATATATTGTGACATTTGGCTTCTGAATTCTGTAGCATGGGACTTTCAATACTGAGTCCATATATTATAGTGGATGATGTACAGTGTGGTAGGTTGATTTCTGAAATTAGGGAAAGGACCTTACCTAATTAACTGTGTATGTGAAAATGTCAAGATAAAGGCTTTCATTTAACCAAAAGAATTATTATTCCTGTGAAGACTAACCCCTTCTATTTGTGCAGTATTTTTGGTTTACAAAGACCATTCTCACATATTATGTCATTTGACTTCTACTAAAACCATGTGAGTTAAGTCAAAAACATATTATTATTGAGACTGAGAGATATTAGTAAGTTGGTCAAGGCCACAGAGCTAATGAGGTAGGCAAAATCTGATTTTAATGGGCAGTAATGTGCCCATCTAAGAAACTAAACATCCCAACTTCATTTGCTGCTGAATGCAACCATGGGAAACCATTCTATCCAATGAGAAATAAAAATGGAAGTTGGCTGAGAATTTGTTTCATAACATATTTTTTCCTCTTTCATAGACATTAGTGTTCTATTTCTTGCAAGTCTAATTCTGTCTTGGTGTCTTGCTTGCCAGAACACCTAAACTGATATTCTCACACATTTGGTTTCAGTGACATTAAATTATTAAAATGTAATAATTAAAAAGTAGAGCTAGTAAAGGGCCAAATCAGAGCTAGGTTTGTGACTCTAATATGCCAGACTTCCTTGAGAAAATTCTTAAAAAATAATGGGCTAAGTAATTAGGAAGATGATAAAAGATTCGAAAATAGGTAAACGTGTGTTTCCCAATATTACTGACCTTTTAGGTTAGTGATTGTAGCTGTCAACTTAAATGTCCAAAGATGGGGGCATATTTTTTCAATGTGATAAACTATATAAAACTGATGATCAATTCTTCTCTTGAAAACTCTTTCTTCATTCCAGTTCTCTACACTATTTTGTTTTTGTTTTTTCTACTGCCTACTGGACATCTCTACTTTGATGTGGAATTGGCATCTTAAACTTAACATGTCCAAAGTGAAACTTTTGATTTTCTCTTCTAGACATGCTCTTCTATAGTCTTCATTTTCTTGGGTTTTGGTAGCTCTCTCTCATCTATTGCTCAGGCCTCAAATCTTGTAGTTATCATTATCTTTTTTTTTTTTAATCTTACACCTCACATGCAGTTAATGAGCAAAAACTGTTGGCTCTACTTTAAAATAATACCCAGATTAAACAACTTCTCACTACCCATTGCTATCACCAAGCCATCTCTTGCCAGGATTATTGCAATAACCTCTATCTGAACTCATTGCTTTTTTCCTTGCCTTCTTACAGTCTATTTTCCACACAATAGATAAAAATAATTGCATTATGTCATAATTTAGATCTTGTGTCTCCCCTGCTCAAAACCTAACAATATCTTTCCCTTTTAATCTGAGAAAATAGGAAGCCCTTAAAATGGTCCATGCAGTATAGACTCTTCTTCCTTTTATGGCTTCATTTCCTATTACTCTTTTGAGCTTGAGCCATTCTAGCTACACTGGTCTTCGTGACATGGATCTCACCCCCAGAGATTTAAATCTGTAGAAAGAGGATTTTGGTGTATCTGCTTAATTTAAGGGGAGTTTAAATCAAACTGAAAATAATCTTAGTCTCTCACTCATCATGCTAATGCTTGAGAGTTTATATATTGCTGGAAACTTTTGTTTACAAGCCAGTCTCTTCAATATGAAAATTGCCCAGGGAGAGGTTATAATTAAGTCTTTATCAATTACTGATATTTTCAGATAACAAGAATGCATTTCATCACTTGCTTTCCTAAGAGGTAGTTTTGACAATAATAATTACAAAAACAATAATGGATCTCTAGCTTACTGTCTTTCACTCTTCTACCTTGTAAGGAACACAGCCACCTTAAATGTGCACAGTGCTTTACAGTTGGCTATTTTATCATTTAGTCCCTCACTGCAGTATGTTCCCTTTCTATAAAGAAAATTAAATAACTTCTTTTGGCATTCTTTTTAGTACCAGCCCTGATGATAAAGAATCTCAATTTGAGAAAAACAGGACATTCTAGTGGGTAAAGTCACTAAAATTTGGATAAATGGACT
This sequence comes from Cynopterus sphinx, assembly GCA_030015415.1. NCBI lineage: Eukaryota > Metazoa > Chordata > Mammalia > Chiroptera > Pteropodidae > Cynopterus > Cynopterus sphinx. Next base: position 45,680,303 of record CM057380.1, read on the forward strand.
AGAGGTACCATAGCTCTTTCCCGAGAACAGAGTGAATCGGATTCTAGCCCAAGACATCTTCTCTTTTCCAAGCATGGTCATCTTAAAATAATAATTAGGAAAACAAGCCAAGGAGCTATATTTTTATTAAAAAAAAAACACAACAGTTTATTGAAAAAGAATAATGCTTTATACAAATTTCCATTTAAAAAACCAAAAATATCTTTTGAGTCTGATTCCAAGTATAGTAACAGAGTACAAAAACATCAAAATTGAATAAATCCTGGTGTAACAATTCTGTTGGTCATTTTGAATTATTGATTTCTTTGTAAAATTTAGCAAATAGTAACCACATGTATTTACATTCATACATCATTTAGATCTCTGTATGTAGCAGAGGCTCTTTGAGTGATACCTATGGAAGCATGGACTCTCAGGTTTGGAAGCCACACTAAAATTTAATGTATTCAAATCCTCATATGATGCAGTCCTTTGGATAACTTCCACATGGTTTTACTATGAATTGCCATTCCCCAACTATCCTTGCTGTGCTAGCTGCTAGCTAACAGCAACACCTCTGAAGGCATCACTTAGCAGATATCACCTTAAATACCCTTGCAAGTTATTATAATTCAAAAAATCTTTCATACTTTGGCTTTGTCAAGTTATACTTCTGTTTCATCCGTTATATCTGCAGACTTGTTCTAGGTCAAGTCTGCATTGCTAAAAGGAGAAAAACTTCACCACAAAAACATATCAGGCCATAGTGATCGAAGAAACTGACTTCCTTAGGATCCCCTTCATTTAGTATGCTGAATTTCACTGTAGTGTTTTATCACTTGAGAGAACAGTGAAGGTAAGAAACTCATTTCTTAAAATTTCCTTCTTTTCAGTCATTTGAAAAGTAACCCCAAATTTTTGTACTTAATCTCTTTAGTTCTTTCTCCTGGTACAGTATTTTTCACCTTACAAACCACATTTGCATATATTCTATCTCACTAGATCCCCACAAAAGCCCTGTGAGGTAGGCAGGTCAGGAATTACAATCCCTGTTTTACAGATGAAACAATAAATCTAGGCCATCCAAGTGCCTTGCCCAAACTCACACAGTAATTGATAGCACCAAGACTCAAATCAGGTCTCCAGACACCAACACCAACACCCTTTTCATTACAACATCTTGCTCAAATGAAGTAGCATTTTCCACAGATAGGAAAACTGAGAGCAATTGTTAAAATGCAACAGAGCACCAACAACATGTTTGGCACAGCTACAAGTAAGGAAATGAATTGGAAGAGAAAGGAAGGTACTAAACAATGTGAAGGTGTGTGTGTAGGTTTGGTTCAATGACTTCTAACAGCCACCTGAGGAAATAAAAACACCACTTAGACATATTTAATTTTCAAAGAATGAGCATAATACCAACTAATTAATACTTATACTACCTCCACCAGCTAGTTAAGTATCATTATTGCAATTTAACAGATGGAAAAAGAGGAGAAAGATTAAGTGACTCGCTTATGGCTACAGAGAGAATATTTGTCACCAGATTATCACTACAAAAATCAAGCATTTAATGCAGAGAGACAGTCCATACCTCTCTGGTGAGAGGTAAACTACATGATAATTACATCTGAGAAAACAATATAGCTGAGGAGAGAGGGGGAAGATTTACATCTGTAAATAAGTAGCTCAAAATTCAATCAATAAACTCATGTTACAATGTCTGGAGAAGCAACACACAGCTATGCAATGAGACAAATATTTTCAAAGCAAACAAAAGTCGAGCAGGTCAGAGTACAGAGATCAGGTGGGAAGGTCAATGGGAATATATCATATGGTCATGCAGAAAGATTTTCCCTCAAATCTCTGAGTTGTGAGATATCCTTACCAATTTTAGATATTAAAGAATAGGCTTATAAAATGTGTTTTTAGATTCAAGAGTTAAGTTCAACTTAATAAAACAAATAAAAGCATGAAGAATGGCTGACTGAAAACAGAGCAAGTACCATAAGATCATGGTAAAAAAAAAATTAAGTATATAAAAAAGGCACCTGTGAAGAACTGAAAGAATTTATACTTGGTATAGTAGGTTAGGTCTTATGGAAAAGACACTAAAAGCTGATGCAAGAGGGTAAATGATATCTGACCTATTATACATGTATACATATAGAAAGGAGAGACATACCAAATAAACTGCGTATTTAATTGATATAGAATTAAATATATATTTTAGATGTATTTTAAGTATGCTTCTGCCAAATTAGAAGAGATTTTACTGTCTAATCTATTTTTTATAGAAAATCATGCATATATACATATATATATATATATAAAGACGTCCCTTCTCCACATTTGAGATGATTACTCAGTGGGAAGCAGTAATACAAATGGAAAAGGATTCCCTCCTGTATTAAGGAAAGGAGTTAAAATAAAACCAAGCCATTTTTAGCAATGGGTATTTAAAAAATATGTCTTTTTTGTTTCTGGGGTTCTTTTTAGTAATACCACAGTTCAGACAACAACAGTCAAAGCCTAAGTTCTTAAAGTCAATGATAGTACTTCCATGTTCATTTCTGTTTTTTTTCAAACAGGATTGTTTTCTTTGCTTCTGTCACACGTAGTCTTTCCCACTGGAGGGTGCCGGTTTTGGATAGGGCCGAGGTGTTGGGTAAGATGTTGTTTTTCGGGGACAGGAGCAGCAAAGTAGGGCACCTCCCAGAAGGCAGAGAGAAGCAGCAGCCCAGCCAGTGAAAAGAGCTGGACCAAATTCATACCTTAAAAGAGAAGACAATGCATTTACTTAACAAATTACTGAAAACTTTCCTAACATAACTGAGGAAAGAAATCAGTATCATACTCATTATTTTTTTCCACTGAAAATAATCCCCTATGGTCCTTGCGGGAAGTACTTTCAAGTTTGTGAACACACACACAGGAATGTTTACATTGCAGTTGCTGACAATTTGCAATAGTAGATCAGGCAATACGGCATGCAACACCAGGTTAATTATACAAATATTTCCAAAGACTTTTCCATGTGTAGGAGACTCGTAAAGCATGTTTATATAATTTAGAAGTCAGGTTTGGGCTATGGTTCTTTGGCTAAAGTCCAACAAGTCATGCTATTGCCAAGTAGCAACCATGTTCTATAAAAAAACTACTAGTGTTAAACTATTAGAGTTTTTAATAGTTGATACCAGATAACAATATACACTGAAATCTGAAATTTATGGTTTTGTAAAAAAGACTTCTAAGCATCCCATAGATCATTCCAGATTAAGCTGATCCAGGTGGATGTATTAAGCCACTCTTGAGTATCTAAGGCCTGGGTTTGATTCCTGATACGAACTTTCAACTGCTAGAATTCTGAGTGAGTAACTTCACTTTTCAACCTCAGTTTCTACTTCTCTTAAACCAGGATAATCCCACTTGTTTTACTGGACTACTTTCTGGGTCATGTGAGACAATGTAAATAACAAGTGTACAGTACCTAGCAATTTATAAAGTGCTTTCACATCTATTACTGGTAAAATTTTAGCCTTTTGACCTCCCGCAGTTTCTGTCTCTACATTGTAAATCTTATGGGATAGGCTCCAACACAATTATTGCACTATGAGTTCTACATGTAGGTGATTATGTACGAAGAATTACACCTTATCTATCCAACCACTGGGATTTTTCATCCATTCATCCTAGCACTCAACAAACAATAATTACATCTTAACATCCTGACTCTGAATGTAGTTATTAGGCTTTAAAGACATGAACACAGTGAGACAAAGAGCCTTGTCCCTGATCAAAGAGCGTCATTACATGAGAGACAAGAATGAGCCCTTTAACTTCCACAACTTGCAATATTCAGAAAGATGAACTTTGTAAAGCCAATTTTATAGGTGTGATGGAACATAAAATTTCAAAGTAGCATCATGACTTATTTTTCAATAATAAATTATATTTTTTTATAAATTAAGTTAAACTTGAGAATGAAGTATTATTCATTAACTCCAATAGTAGTACCATTTTTTTCAATCATAAACTGTGTTAGTTATAAATAACTGCAATTAAGTAAATCAGAATAAACTTTAAAAAATATTTCAAATATATTAATATCTTTATTAATATAAAAATAAGAATAAAGATCAAGCACATATTGCAAAGTGTAAAGCTCAAAAATTTTCTACTTTAAGTGTGGTCTATCATCAATACAGGCTGTTAAAGCAATTATCAAACTCATTTTAACATGAGTCACAGGCCATTCAAATTATTTTCAAGTTTGACATAAAATTCCGGAAAGCAAATCTGGGAAGCTGTGGCACTTGCTGGACTTTGCAGAACATAAAAAGGGCATTTTCTCAGAAAACAAGCTATTTTACGCATGAATAACATTACCTGGCATTGACTGGGGTCATGGGGTCATAGAATTCTTGAACAATTCTATTGCCATACCATGCTGTGGCAACTAAAACAGCCAAACCTTGGGAAATTCAAAACAAAAAACTGTTAATCACTATGGAACTTTGAACATAAATATAGAGCCCATTAATTTATAAGGATTTTACAAAAATTAAATCTCATCAATAGTGCTAACATTTTTAATTTAGACACTTTTAATTTAGAGAGATTAGAGGTTCAGACATAATTTATTCCAAGTATTCTGTTAAGACGGACAAAAATATTAAGTCAGAGTCAGGCATAGTTTATATTCTTTATGTCATCTTATTTATAGTTCAAGGTCACTGGCACATATAATGTTGGTTTAGAAACAATTCCACAGGTTTGCATCATTTACGGTGTTTAAAAATATTATTATACAGTAATGTATTAAACTACAGTAATGTATTAAACTATTTTGATAAAATCAATGTCCTTATTAGTATAGATGAGTCACTTATAAAATAAAGGAAAACCTTTCAATATTGGTCTTAACCAAAACTCAATATTTACATTTCTGAAGGATCAAAAGGAAAGTAAGCAGCTAGACAGAAAGGAAGAGCAGGACCTGCCTCAGAATGAACCAAACCACTCAAATTCCTGCTGCTTCACTAGCCAGACCTGCCAGGTATTACCTTGAGATTTGCTGGAGCGCCATATCAGATAAATTTATGCAGCACACTCTCACTTTTCCATGTATTTCATATTTTAGTAATAACAGAGAAACTACTCAGTCAAAATAATTCATTCTACCATTTAAAAGAAAGATAAAATATCTCAATTTTTCTTATCCAGAAAAATTAAATAACTTCCTTTTATAGTAATTCTAAAAAACCATCAATATAGACAGATTAAATTTTTCAATGTTCTTCCTTTCAACCCCTTGAAAAAAAGTGGTCAAATCTAATACTTGACAGAAATTACTAGCACTTTTAGCTACTCAGATACACTACGAGAATGTTCTCGAACTTTTGACGCACTCCCTAAGAGCTGTCATGTCTTTTTCTGACTCCATCATTTCCTGCAAGGTCACATATCTATCTCATCAATCAACATGTCAATAAAGCAACAAATCATAGTGGTTTTTTCAAGGCCTAATTTCCTACCATTCCAACATTCCACTTCCATTACAACTGGTCTTTCTCTTAACTGATCTATGAGTACATCCTGTTTACTGTGGAATCAGATCTGCCTTCCTAGAATGATGTTTTCCGTTTTTCTGTTTTTTTGTTTTTTTACCAATAATCCAAATTCCATCCATTCCTTACACAGCTGTATGATTTACACATTTTTTATGTTCTTTCTCACTACTCCCTTCTTCACCACCTGTGAGGATACCACAGAAATTTTCTGATTTATACAGAATTGTTTCTTAGTGTTTGTTAGATAGGAGATATCTCTCTTCACCTGGGAGACTGGTTCTAACAAACCAGTTGGCACTTGAAACCTCAAAAAATACACCTGTCCAATGTGAACACAGATCTCAATTTTTCATTTGGTTCCTGTTAGAATGTGAAAGTCAGCTGGACTTAAGGTTTCTATGTCTTCAGATTTCAGTAAGAAGAAACTATGCTAGAGACAGCTTAGAAAAGGGGCAGGGCCTTTCTTACCTGCAATAAGAAATATCACACCCCCAATGACAGCCATCCTCATTTTCTGGACCTCATCGTCTTCCAGGCACTTCATACACTTCATGCCAACAGTAGCCACAAAGATGGCTATTAGTCCCAGCAGAATGCCAACTACCATCAAGGCACGGGTTGCTTGCAAAGTGCCTGGAAGAAAACATTTTAGAACATGTAAAAATAATCATGTCTAGACCAACAAGGGGAGAGTGGTAGAATACCAAGTATATTTCAATGTTGTATACAAGAAAGAAAATTGAAGACCCCAGTTATAGTGATATTTCTGCAGATAACATAGTATCTTCTCCAGAAAACAAACACCTGGCTAGATCATGAATAAGTCCTCCAGCTCTAACATTTTATGTTTTCAACATTAAATTCAAATTCCACTGGAAAAATAATTAATGATCTGGTTGAATAGATTTAGCTGAACTAATACATCTTTAATCCTTACTAGTGGAGTATTTTAATTCTGAAATAACAATCATATCTATTATCCTTAATGTTAAACCATTTATAATTAAAATGGTTTACAATATATTTTGGTAAGAGTCAACAGCTTTAGACCTCATTCATCGAGCTTCAGAAAAAAAATGGGTAAATTTGGAAGATAAGAAATGAATTTTTCATAGATTACCATGGCTGAATAAACTGCATTTATATCTCTAGTGTCTAGGGTGGGGATGGGAGATATGAATGCCATTTTCTTAGAATAAAGCAAAATAACCTTACTGATGTTATTTCAGAAAATTATAGATTCACATTCAGAGATATCACCAGCTTTTAAAACCTTTTAAAAATTGTAAGATAGACAATAATGTAATGTAGTATTTCTGAGGATTCCACTAATTTTCAAATTTCCTGTTATTGTAATTTAATGTGCTAAATCATGATCAAACAGAGAGGGTCAGGTTTCAGAGATTATGCCAGTATGTTTCTCAAAGAGTAAAAATACAACACTATCATGGTGGCATATAGACATAGACTTAAAGAAAATGAGCTGAAACTACACTGGTAAGATGAGTTTGATTAATTCTAGACTTAGTTCCTCCTTCATGTAAAGGTCATTATCTCATTGATGGTGCTAACAGGTGACAAGTATTTTTGTATATACAAATATTATTTACATTGTAACCAACCCTGCTATCTTTGCTAAGCTACTATTACTCTTTGGGACCATGTTTCTATTATGCAAAGTGTGAATGATGATATCTTTCGCCAGGGAATTGGAACAAGTGACTTCGTGATGGTCTTAACTATCTAAGTTAGACATAGGCTCAGACTTAGAATTTTTAGGGTTGAGAACTTAAGTTCTAATCCTAATGAACACTAAGATTTCCAAAATATCATTTAATTTTAATTTGTTAATATTTCCATTCTTGCCATAACCAGACAATCTATGATAAAATCATAATAACCTCTTTCCAAGAAGTAGCTAAGGTATTTTTTAAAAATGTATTTGAGAGATACTCTGAAAGCCGATACATTTTTACTTGATTTAATGGAAAAGAAAAACAGACACACTCCTCACCTCCCCTCACATAGCTAGCTACTCGGAAGTGTGTGGGCACACAGGCACCCTACCCACACACTTATCTTAAAATTCCAGGGTAGAATAAGAAACTGCTGAATCAAAACACATGTTCCATGGAATGTGGGTTTACCAGGAACTGAAGTTGCTTATGACTATTGTACAACTTTTTCCTTGGAATCACAAACCATACTGTGGTATGAAGAGGAAAGTACCAAGGACTCCACAGTTAGGTTGTGCCCTTCCTTCTGATTTACCAACAGCTTTTGCAAAGACAATCATTCCTAAGAAGGAAAATTAAAATAAAAAAAACTAAGCTCTTATACACAACATAGATTTTCAGATTTGGCCCTAAATGCTACTCAGAAGGAAATCATTTTAAGCAAAGGAATGTTGGAAGAAGAGATGCTGAAGTCACAGAGATGATTCACATGCCTAGAAAAGAGGGTGACCACCAGTCCATTTGCCTGGGACTGTCTTGTTTTTAAAACTGTGACTCCTGCATCCAGAGAAGACCCTCAATTCTGGACAAACTGGGACAGCCAGTCACTCTACTGAAGGATGACAGGATGTGGAAAGTAAAATGAGGTGAGTACAGCAAGGCAGTCAGAAGGCATAAAATCAGGCAGGGCTTTGCAAGCTAGAGTAAGGTGTTTGGTGATTATTCTAAATGTAATCAGAAGTCATAAGATGGTCTTGAAGAGGGGGTGATAGGATTTTTACCCTTGATAGAGAGAGCACAATTAGTAAACATCATTCTTATGATAGCTCTTCAAATATGCATAGCCTCTTCTCTCGGCTGTCTCTGCTTTATTTTCTCATAAATACTCAGTTTTCCCACCTTTTATTCATCACTTTTGTTGCTTTCTCTGATCTCTCTCCAAGTTTTCTACTTTGTTGGAGTTATAGGGCCTCAAACCAAACCCAGCTTCCATAATAATCATTCTGGTCTGTACTTCATGTAAAAGTAGCAGGCCACCAGCCTAGCAGGTCTGAGCACTTGAATCACAAGGTATTCTTCATGAAGAGTCTGATGGGCCTCAATCTCATGAGTCAGGCTTGTATAAAACGACCTAGGCAGGGAGCACACAATTACTTCAGGGCTCTATCTTCATTCACCTGGAATTATTTCATATCCACAGTTTTCATTGCTGTTTTTTTACCTTTAAGTTCTCAAAGAAAACACTGTTGATTCTTGCCATACCCATTTTACTCTTTCCACTTCTTTTACAAAGTTTCTATGGGGGAAAGGACAGATATTTTGTTCTATGTTTGCATAAAATGTATGTTTTATTTTTTATTGAATAATGTTTGTATAACACTCAAAAAAAAGAAAAAAGAAAAAAATGCTTAGGGATTATATAGGACCTATAAAGCAAGGGCATTATGTTTCATTTTTTTTATTCAATAAAGCAATATTTTGCAGAGCTATATATATATATATATATTTTTTTTTCACTTAAGTCCTTGCCATCCATTGATTTAGGAAATTTCTTTGTGTTTTACAATATTATATGGTCATCAATCACAAAACCTCATCTTGCCTCATTGGAGATATTATACCTCATATAGACATAAACTATACTGATTTGTGGAGGGGGGGAATGTAAAAATACAAAGGAAAAATAAAGGCTGAGAATCAGCATGAAAACTCACTAGCTAGCAGGGCATACGTAATAATGGATTACAAATCGAAATAAGTATTGTGTTAGAGGTTAGGAGGGTTTTATGTGTAGATAGAATCTAAATTGCACAGTTTTAAGTGAGAACCAGATAAATCCTTCAAATTAAGGTCTTATGGAAGTCTTTTAAATCAGAGATCTAAAATATATAATTGTGAGCTCCTCAAAGATTTGTGTCAGATTTGTTCATATTTTTATCTAAAGCACTAAGAACAATACCTGCTAAACTACTTAGATTATTTAATCTCTGTTCAAAGAATTTAAACTAGAATATGTCTTTAGCCTTTAAAAGTACTACTAATATGATAGGTCAAAATATTCTGTTATGTAAAGTTTAACCTTTAAAAAAATATTGAGAAATGCCTTCCTAGAGAGCCTGGAAATGCAAAAATCTTGTTATATAAAGCCAGACTTTGTTTATATTATTAAAATTTAGTAACTCATCTAGGGAGAAAAATTTAATACATTTTGCTTAATATGATATATTTTTTAACTTTTCTAAATTTTTAAATTATTCTTCTCATAAGCTTCCTAGATGAAGTTTTTTTTTTTTTCCTAATAGAATAATAATAAGCAGAACCAATAAATCTAAAAATGTTTGAGAGCTACAAAATAATATTTTGGACAAGAGAGTTGAAGAATAGCCTTGGATTACTAACTCTGAGCTGGCATGATTGGATAAAATCTGGAAGCAAATGTGTTCCTTTCTTGGACCCTCACATTTGCAGATATCTCTACAATACTGTTATCACTGACTGAAGTTGCCTATGGAGAAAATGATTAGCAAACATTCAAAAAGCTGCACTATGGTTCTCATCATTATTCAACAATATACAGTGGAGGCAATCTTTTAATTATACTTAGCTAGATTGATAATATGGAGATTAAAGACCCCCTAAGGAGTTCTTACCACTTGAAACCTAAAAGTATAATTTGAAAAAAAAAAAATACTTACAAAAATCTCTACTTACTTGACAAGAAATGAGTTAGAGTTACTGATCTACTACAGTTAGGTTAATCAACATATGTGTAGAAAGACAAGTAAAGACAAGTAAGTGGAATTTTTTTTCCCCTAAAGCTTTTTTAAAAAGTCTTAGTATATATAAGAAGCAGAATCTCCTTTAAACACCTGACACCATTCATACTATTTAATGGTCATAATACTATATTATTCACTGTATACTATATATCATAAACAATATAGATTTTAAGCATATCTGCATCCTACTATGGTCTTTCTTTGCATCAGTACTTGCTTAATACGTAATAGGCAAATAAATAAACTAAACATCAGGTGACTAGAACAAAAATGCTCTTTTTTTTCCTCTGTAATTAAATGAGCTCATCACAGACCATCATAGAACTACACTTCCATGGCTTTTTCACTTGTTAAATCTTTCTCTTTTACTCAAGCTCGAAGTTGCTCAAGAGTCCTCATTGTTAGCATTTTCATTTTATTGACATATGAGCTGGTGGCCACTGGGTGTGACCTCAGGACACCAGCACAGACAGAAACAAGTGATCAGGGACGAGGCAGGGCTAACCACTTATAGGATATCCTGAGAAGTTTTTCTTTCTTTTTTTCATTTCTTAGATTAATTGTTCCATGATTACGTTTCTATATTTCCTCTATGCCACTTACTCACACTCCAATCAAGGAAATCTAAACTATGCCACTTGGCCTTTTTTCTTTAAATCACAGCATTTAGTTACAAAGAATGTTGGCACTGGAAGAAATCAACATGATACCTTATATATAATCTTAGCTGCATCTATAGGAGCAATACAGCTCACATTTCTTGAATGGATGAATGAATCATGGATTCATGTCCCCATTCCTCCCACTCTGCCCTATTTCATAAGTGGGAAAACTATAGCCCAGAGAAACCAAGTGGCTCACCATCACACACATGACTAGATAGTATAAAATCAGGGTAGGAAATTAGAACTTTTAACCTCAAGGATTTTGCTTTGGTTTCCATCATTTCAAGAGTCAGAAATAATTCTTGAAATAAATCTGAACACCAGTGGTCCTGTGAATACCATTGGTTCAGCAGGCATAATACAGCCCTCTCCTCTGCCTATGCTTCAAAGTCTGTTCAACTTAGTGATTTTGTCTCTTTGATTGAGCCTGACATCATGGTGAGAGTGCTGAGAAACCTCACTAACAACCAATACTCATTAAGCACTCCTACACACATGTGGATTCATGCAAAGCAAGTTAAGCAGGCTAGAGGAGCTTATAAACAAATTACAGAATCTCAAAGTTGGATGTGACTTAGAGAGAGTCTAGCCTACCCTCCCATTTGTCTGGTGCTTCCTACAACATTCCTTCAAAATGCTTACCTATTTCTCTGCTTGTACACCTCCCACCATGCAACCTCCAGGGGCAGCCTGATCTTAGAACAGCTCTAGCTATTAAAGTCAAGCAAGTAAAAGCAATTAACTAAGCACATAAAATAGACACTAGCTTGCCAAAAGTTGGAGAACTGGAAGAAAACAAGGCAAGAAATCCCACTGTAACTGTATCTGCTCCTCTCCTTTGTATATTCTAACTTTCAACTGCAGGAGTCATCAATGATAATAAATATCAGCTACTTTAGATAAAATTGAAATTGTCTCGGCCATAGTAAAACTACAATACACAGTGCAGCATTAGTTTCCCCAGGAAGTTTCTCAGTTACATTTTCACAAATTGCTTTGCAAAAACCACTTAGAAAACTCGCTGCTATATCTAATTTCCTAGATTTCCTAGGGTTAAGCACACTGCATCCCTTTAGATATTGATGGAATTATGCTTTTTACAGCTGGCACTATTTAGAGCAGAGAGACAGGGGCTCTTAACATGTCTAGTACTAAAACCTTGATAAATCCATCTATCTCAACCTTAAGATGACAAGGGGGCTCAATTGGCAAAGACAACAAGGTTCAATTTCAGAAAACTTCTAGCCAAGTTTTTCACCTAAAAGCACTTCAAGGAATTTTTTACAAGGAACTTTTTACAAGGAACATTACTGATATGTACAGGTAATCCTGTCTACCTCTAGAGGTCACAGATATATACCAAAATAAGGCAATGAATCACCACGTCAGGTCTCTATATCAGGTGTGTATGAGCACCACTGCCCAGGTGGAGAAATGGAGACAGGTTCTCTGGGCTACTTCCAAAGGCATCCAGTGAGTCATTGGCAAGTTGAGGAGAGTACATGTGAGTCAAGGTTCCCTCTTCTGGGAATCAGTTCTGAGAGAAAGGCCTCAGCCCCACCTCGAATAATCTCTGGCTTTAGCCAAAAGGAAAAAGAATCTGATTTGGAGTTTAAAAATATGTATATATATACATCAGGTAAAAATCTCCAAAATGCATATGGGGAGAGGAAGAGAATATTGTTCAATTCTTTCACCACAACTTCAAAAACTGTAATAGCTATATTAACTAGGAATAAATGAAAATAAAACATTTTTAACCCATTATATGTAGGGATGGCATGTTTGAGTATTTACAACATGAGTCAATTGGATTCCATTGGTCATTTAAGGAATTTAAAAGGAAGCCTATTTAAACATGTTGAAAATGAACTATTTGATCAGAAGAATCAGAGAGCTATTTAGAATTTCCCTTAGAAACTTCTCAATCTGCCAGTTCCTCAACATGACACCCCAAATGCCTAACACTGTTTTCTTACATGTATTTATCTTTCCGTAGGGAAAGCTGATGATTTTACAAAGGATATACCTAATATACTCTATAACATATTCTAATATGGGAACTTTGAAAAACTAAAATGACACTAGAAACAACCATGCACATTGACTAATGAAATTCCACAGGTGTTCAAAGAGTTTAAGCAGATTCAGAACAGAGTTAATAACCCTAAAGTATATGACTTTTGACAAAACCACATGTGGGTGGTGTACAAAGCAACTGAAGTAAACTTGAGCAATGACAACACAGCTCACACTCAGCCCATAAAGGGGCTGGTGAGCAGACTTATTTATGTAGGCAAAGTCTAAAGAAGCTTTTCTTCAAGTTAGTTCAAGGGCGTACAGACACATGCTGCATGACAACAAACGCAGTATCTCAAGAAAGATACTCCAGCCATGAATTATTACCTAAGTAAGTGGGAATTTAAAACATTTCTGACAAGGCCCTCAAAAGCTTTCCTTAAAAAAAATTTTTTTAAAGGAAATTTAAAAAAAGCCATCCTGCCATTCTCCCCACTATCCTTAGGAATATTGATTTCTACAGTCTTTTCTAACCTGACAGAAAAAGCAAACATCAATTATACAGAATATCCTTTATGCAAGATGGAAACTTGGAAAAGAATCACCCTCTCTTTCACTACCTTCCTTCCCCAGCTGACTTCTGCTTTCATACCTTGTCTCCTTTGTGACATTACCTTTCAGTATCCTCACTCTTCCTTTCATATTATGTTGGGGGTTATTTAGAACTTTTCTTTCTTGTTGTCCTTTTCCCACCTACTACCAACCTTCACTTTCTAAAATAATACTACACAATCTGCCTCCTCTGAAGACCCTTGGCTTGAAAGACAAAACCTTCAGGGGATTTCGCAAGAGGCTTCTTGAAGGCATCATGCAAAAGGGACTCCCCACAATTTACTGGGTCTTAAAAAGCAAAAGATTCAAAAGATTCAAACTTAAATGTCAGTAGAAGACACTAAGTTGTAAGAATGTAACTTCTACGAAAAGTCATAGCAAAGATAGATAGTTCAAATTTTTTATCTAATATTTTGGGACCGTCTACTTAATTTTACAAAGTTGAGAAGCTTCCGGGCTCCAAACTTGTCAAGGCTACCATTTTCTTGTCCAAACCCTACCATTCTTCAATTTCCACAGAATTAGAATGCCCAGGAGAGACCTAAGAACTCAAGCTCGAGTTGGGCCTTTATCTCTCAATCTCCACCCCACTCACTTTGGAATTTAAGGCGAAACCACACCTACAGGAGAAGATCAAGTGTTACCCAGGGAATCAGAGGCAAAACCAGAACTTAGTCCTGGGCCTCCCTTTTCGCAAACCCACTTACTTACTCAGGTCAGAGCACATGATCAAAAGATCTGAGCAACGAAAGGCTCATAACCCTGTCATCACAAAACAGAATTGTCTGGAAGCCACAACACCCAAACGGAGCCACTGGGGGTTGCAGTCCCGGGGTCGCGGCTGTGGGGGTGAGGAATGCACTCACTGCTCAGATTCAGTAAGGAGTCGAAGACCTTGCACTGGATCTGCCCGGTGCTCTGCGACACGCAGGACATCCAGAGTCCCTCGTAGATGGACTGGGCCGTCACGATGTTGTCGCCTGCATAGGAGTGACTTTTCCACTGGGGCATCGCCGTGCTGACGATGGCTCCGATCCAGCCCAAGAAGGCCAGGATGAAGCCCAGGAGCTGCAGCCCCGCGTTGGCCATAGCTCGCTCGGGCGCGGGGCTGGCGCCGGGGTGGCAGGTGCGGCAGGTGGACTCTGCGCGGGGACCCCCGAGGCTCCGCGGGCCGGCGGGCTGCGCGGAGGAAGTTATCGCGGGGTCCCGGCTCCCTGCAGGGCCGCTGAAGAGGTGCTAGGTGCTGGTCCGGTCCAGGTCCGCGCTGTAGTCCGGCGGGAAGAGCTGCGCCGGCTGCTCCGGGCTCGGAGACTGAGACGCCCACCTGCGGGCGCCGCGATTTAAAGCCGCTGGGCCCCGCGCAGCGCCCCCTGGCGGTTCCGGGGCGCGCGCCCAGGAAACAGGTGGCAGCGCGCAGGGGCCACCGCGCCCTTGACCGGGAGGTCCTGCCTGCGATTACTGTGGCCGCCAGCCCCCAAAGACACGCGGAAGACCAGAACTCAGTGAGTTACAGGAGTCACACTCTTTATTCAGCCAGTTGGGTCTGCCGGGGGTCCGCAGACCCCAAATTGAGCAGCCCCGAAAGTTAGAGGTACAGGGTTTTTAAGCCCCAAACCCCATTCTTCATTCTGTCTGAACACAAAGGTCTGTTTTTCTTCTATGCACTACCTGTCAACCCACTGGTCAGGTGTGCCAGCCAGGGTGCAGAAGCAGAGCCTATGTTCCTATGGTGATGGCCAAACAGTAATTTCCAGCAAGTAATTATTTTTTCAACCGTAATTCTCCAGCTGACACCCGATGTGGGGGCAACCCGAGGAGCTACACAAAGCGCTCCCCTGCTCGCTCCCTCTCATCTCTCCCCTTGCTCTTTTTTTTTTTCTCTAGTCAGCCTTCTCAGACTATCCATTCAATCTTTGTTTTCCTCAAGAGTACTATGCACGTGTAAAAACTAAAGATGCATAAAGATGAAAAAAAAAATAGAGCCCTCAAGAGACCCACAGTTTCATTTTCAACTTGTTAAGAGGCATTTCCTCTCTTTCCCAACCCCTCTTCCTTTCCTCACACACACACTTCTGTCCCTTTTGTTCATCTTCCTTTCCCGGTCTCTTTTCCTCCCTCTGTCCCCTTCTTCCCTTCCTGGTCTTTGCTGGAATCATGTATTTCTGCCAGGGTGGTAAGAAATCATTATACTTTATAGATTAGGAAACTGAGACCCAGAGAGGAAATCTGATTTCCATGTGGTCACACAGCAAGTTAGTAGCATATCCAGTACCTGGTTCCCAGACCATTCTTGCTTTCTACTACATCTCGACTGAAATCTATGTCCTTTAGTCTATTATCGTCACTATGAAAATGCAGCCTAACTCCCCTACCCGTACACACACACACACCCCAGCCTCTTCCCACAGCAGTTTGTCTTACAGCAGCAATTCATTATCAGAGGGACAGGGACAATGGGTGCCCCACCCCCAATGGGTGTTTCATTAATGAATTATCAGATGTTATTCATCAAAGGCAAAAAAGGGCGTCTTAAAAGTCTTAACCTAGTAGAAAGAGGACTGAGTTGAGATTTAGGAAGTCCGTCTGGCTCTGGGTTTTGCAGTGACTGGCTATGGCCGCACCCTCAGGTTTTTGTCTAGTTGAGCCTTTTGTTTCACTCTGAGTCTCTAAAGCTTCCTTCTCTGTAGTTAAGTGGTGTTGTGGTTTGGAATGATTAAAATGTTTTTCCAACTACTTTTTGTGTGTGGTGTGAGTGTGGTGAGAGGAGAAGCTTCTATGGTTTTAGTAAAAACAGAAGCACTTTGGAGACAGAAATAAATATGGTACGGAGAAAACAGGATGTGCCCCCATATTTACTATGGGAGCTGCCAGTTTGTGTCAAAGAGGGAACAGTAAAGATGTTCAGAGTGTGAATGAGAAGAATGAAAAAACTCTGCAGTTTTGGGGGTTATTGGTAGTGAGGAAGAACTATGCATGTGAGGGGCAGAGAGTATATGGTAACCTCTGCACCTCGTGCTCAATTTTACTGTGAATCTAAAACTTTCCTTAAAATAAAAGTCTCTGAGAGAGAGAGAGAGAGAGAGAGAGAGAGAGAGAGAGAGAGAGAAGAGAGAGAGAAGCTCAAACCTTAAATCCCTCACTTCTACTAGGCCATCTCTAGATATCTTTTGAAAGTTTAAGTCCATAGGACAGATCTGCAGAGGGATTTGGGAACTAGCAATGAAGAGGGTAACACATGAGCTGGATGAAGAGATTTAATTAGGAGTATACAAGATTAAAACAAGTTAGTTCTGTCTTTCTAAAAGCCTCGTAGACTTCAGGAAGGTTCTAAGTCAGCTCTGAGGGGCAAGGCCACATCCAGTTGAGTCCCCTGAGTTCAGGGCTACAGCCAGTAATTCTTTTTAGGTCCTGATGGATATTCTGTGGGCACCTGTGAGTGTAGATGAAGTGGTATCAATCACATTTGATTTATTTATTCCTCAGAATTAGTTCAGAAGAGGTTCTCAGAATTTACTGTAGGGCTAGACCATCACTATATAAATGATATAATCTTATCTTTTTTTTATTCCAGTCAGTTCAGAATTAAAAGTATTTTTAAAATTTTTTCATTGCAGTTCAGATTGGATTAATGAAGACAGAATTTGAGGTCAATGAATATACTTGTGCACAGGGTCTTTTAATATACATTAGGACCTGTTTCTGTCAACCTACAATTGGTGGGAATTGGAGTCATGAATTCTGTGGTCAGTATGGCCCTGTTTGTTTTTTTTTTTTTTATTCTAGGTCTCTGTGTGGCTGATTACTTCATTGCCCACAGTCATGTTTGTGAGGCTGTGGTGGACGCTGTTTACTCTGCTGTGATCCATACCCATCCCTGGCATTCCTAATCCTATCTAGGTTTCTGTGTTTTCCTACAAGCAAATAGGTGAGATAATGGCTCAGCATAAATCCATCAACTGAAGAAGAAAAACAACTTATAAACATTGGCCTTTCATGTACAAAGCACACGCAATAGAGGTGGCACTGTGACCAAGAAGTTTCTAGAAAGGACAACTACGGTATGGCAAATGTCCTGGCCCGTTGAATGGGAAAATCTGCTATGTACCCTCAAATTACTTCCTTTCTCTTTCTCAATTTCCCAATCAATAAAAATTATGCATTGACTTCCAAAAGGTGACACAAGTCTAAAACTATCATTCTAAGTAAAAATAGCTAACCCTTGTGGGTAACAAAGAGTCATCGCCTAGTGTTGAGCTAAGAGTTTTATATGCACTGTCTCTTATGTGAAGGTGTCAGAGACTCAGAGAGGTCAGATCACTTACCAAAGGACGTATTTGGTAATTGGCAACACTAGGTTCCAAACTATACACTTTGACCCTAGCACCCAGGCCTTTACGCACTGACCTATAGTAGTTCCCTGCGTGAACCAAATCAATGGAGGACCATTGGCTTTTAGGGATTAGACGTCCTGATCATGTGTTTCTACCTCTAGGATGTGGCGAGATGTTCTATTCTGTGACTGCCTCTCTGCTCCTTCCTGTACCTTCTCAATTTCTGCTACTGCCCGCTAAGATTCTACACCTGAAGGATCCAGCATCATATCAGCGGAGTGTTGCTGCTGAGGAGGGAAGTTTGAGTGAGAAGAGCACGATAGCCCACTGGTTTAGCCTGTGTACATATGTGACTGGTGCTTGAGCTCAGCTATGATTCTGAAAACAAGGAATGAATAGAAGAGAAACATAGAGAAATTAAAGTATGAGTGAGACTTTTGTATATGATGATAGAAGAGAATATAGACAAAGAAACAAAATTCCTAGAACCAGAATGGCAGACTCTCAGAAATGGTTAAAAATGAGAGAGTAAGAAAACCTTTGGGATATAAATTTTTCACTTAATGACAATGGGTGTTAACACTGACTTTTCAGAGCTTTTCAGGTGGCAAAAGCAGAATGGATGGATGCAGTACTAAGTAAACAATCTGCTGTGTGATTATTTAGGGTTTCAGAGAGGAGTTATAGTACAGATGTGAAAATGTAACATGAAATTTCAGTATTAGAATGGAATGCAAAGGTTACTAAAAACCTTTGGTGCATGCCTGTCACACCTACTTGCTTGAAATAGTCCTTTGAATCTCTTTGGAGCTTTTTTGAGAGGGTAGTGAGATATAGGTGGTTAAAAGTACAAACTTTTTGGACTCTAGTTTTATTACTTACTAATTGAGTAATCTTTGAAAATTTGTAGAACATACCTGTGTTTAGACTTTCCCTCTTTCAAGTGAGTGAAACTACTTGTGACCATTAAGTAAGTTACTACATGTATAGTGCTTAGAACAGTAGTTGGCATATAGCAGCACATGAAATGGTGGTTATTATTTCAAACAGTCTAGATTCATTGAATTTGCTAACCCCACCATTTACAAATGATCCTCACATATATTCTTGCTTTGATTCTATCAGAATCCCACTTAATGTCATTGTTAAATCATGGTGGCAGGATATGTGGTGCTTAGAAGACAGATAAAATATTGTGTTCAGAATTCAAAAAGGCAGCAATGAGAGGGATGGGGGCTTTGGATGAGGTTTCTAGGCTCCTTCTCTGGGCCCTGGAGGGGTTTCAACTCAGAGTCCTGTATAGTTTCCATAGTGAGGATTAAAAGCCAAGGGGCTCTTTCTGAGAAGGGGTGGGCCAGGAGGAGAGGGAAGATGGAATTATGGCACCAAGTGATTCTCACTGCCTATCAGTGAGGCTCTTCAGTTTAAGATTTTTATTAAGTCTCTGCCTTGTTATCAGGTGGACACAAAGTCCATTTAGACCCTCCCCTGCAATTCCTAGGCTAGCAGAGATATCTCTTCAGAAATGAAGGGCAAAAAAGTAGAATTTAAACCAGGAAATCTACTTTTTAGATCATAAAAATATACTTTGAAACAAGCTAGTAAAGGACTATTCCCTTACTTTATCCCTTTGCTTTTGTTCTGTTTGGAGAAAGGTTTCTTTTTAACCATTAGGATTCTAGAAATATCCCACTAATTTGATCATCAAGAATCAAGATCAAATTACTAATATATTTTACTTTTAACCTTCTTAATGTAACACTAACTGTATTAGTCAGTATTCTCCAGGAAAACAGAAACAATAAGATTAGATGATAGATAGATTGATGATAGGTTACTGCATTAGATATAACATTAATGAGTTTTATATATGTTATATATAAGACATATATTAAATTATTATATGTATTAGCTATATATATATGGAGAGAGAGAGAGAGAGAGAGAGAGAGAGAGAGAGAGAGAGAGAGAGAGAGAGAGAAAGGTTTATTTTAAGTAATTAGTTCATGCAATTGTGGAATCTGCCAAGTCTAAAATTTGTAGAGCAGGTCAGAAGGCTGAAATCTCAGGTGAGAATTGATGTTACTGTTTTGAGTTGCAAATTTTGCAGTTTGGAGGAGAATTTCTTTCTTTATTTCCCCCCCTGAAAACTTAGTCTTTGTTTGTAAGGCCTTCAACTGATTATGAAGGGTAATCCATTTTACTCAAAGTCTATGAACTTCAATGTTAATCACATCTAAAAAGCACCTTTAGAGCAATGCTTATGTTCCACCTTCTTTCTGACTCTCCAAACCACCCAGTGCAGTAATATTCACAAGCTGAGCCCTCAACAATTCCTCAGATCAGTCATGTAGAGTGAGTTGTAGGTGCTCAGTAAGTGTTAGGTAATTAAGTGAATGGTTGAATGGGTGCATCTATGTGTGGCGTGATGGAGGAAGAATCTCCAGTCTTTATGATGAGAAATCTGAGGCACTGGAACACATTGGTGAGTAAAAGCAGTTTTGACTCTCAAGGAGATCCTGGCTTTGAGTTAGCAATGTGATAAAGATCATAATTTTTAATGCCCTGGTCTTTGGGATAAGACAGAATCAAAGATATGATACTGCTCTCTCCCTGCATTAGACATGATACTAGAGAAGTTAATTAATGTCTCTGTGTCTCTTTTCCCCCATATATAAAATAAATATATGTAACTCACAGTGCTGTGAGAAGCAAACGAAATTGATTGAGGTAAAGCCTATAAAATTCTGAGTCCTACACAGAGAAAATGAAAAGCGTTTTATGATAGCTGTACTGTAAGAACTGGATGGGAGTCAAGACAGAGTGGTAGGTAGGCTCCGATTTCATCATGTTGAACTAGATATTTGAACTAAACTCCCAGCTACGTAAGAAAGAAAACATTTTAAGCAAAGTAAAGAATTTATACTAAAATGTGGAGCAGTTACAAATGAGTGAGCTGTATCTCAGATTTGGCCTGAATGTGCATTTTTAAACTGCCCAGTAATTTCTAAAAGGAAATTAGTTTTAGCTTTGAAAAACTATATGATTTTACCTAAAAATCTAAATTCTGATGAAAAAGAGGTGGCAGTACTATGTAGCTCTAGATGGACTCTCTGGTTTTCTATTTCTCCACAGTGTCTAGTATTCTTACTTTATTCATTTATGTTACTTCTCAGGCTCCTATTGGTTTTTGGTGCAAATGTACAAATAGAAAGCGCATGTAGCAAGTAGTCAAGTGGACAGGACTTTCATACCATGCTAAGGAGTGTGAACTTTATCATGTACTAGGCAATAAGGAGCGATCACAGAATTTTAAGCAGAGACTTGAGCAAACCTGTACTTTAGAAACATTTTTTGAGCTGCAGGAGGCAGAGAAGTCAACTTAGTGAAAACGTTGTGGGAACAGTGTGGAAATGGGTTAGTGAGAGGGTTTGAACAATGTTAAAGGCAGAGGCATTGGAGACACAGAGATGGGTGGAGATGAATTTTGTATGCCTTTATGTCATATTAAATATTGATGCTGAGCCAAGAGTGATAATAATTTATTAAAATGTAGGTGGTTTTGTCTGCCTCCACAGGACAGAGATATTATGCATGCCCTAAAGGAGAGCATTGGATGAGAAATGAAACTTTGATTTCTTCTCTTAATTTTAACCATTTCAAAGATGGAGGAGAAGCTGGACCTTTTGGATTTACACAGTGAGCCAGCCTTTAGTATGGCTCCTTCCCGAAAGGTTTTCAAGAACATTTATATTATGCATGATCTTAGTCTATAAAATGCAACTCTGCTGTATTATGTAGAAAAATAATAAAATTTGGGATAGGAAAGATTGATGAAGAAGAATGAGTATTGAGATTATTTCCAGTTAATATGTAGATGTGAATGACTAGTTCTAGCTGGGGCTATTTAAATGTTTTCCTGAGGGCAATAGGAAAACATGAAAAGGTTTTAAGTATGAGAAAGACCTGATTAGTTTTGTTTTATAATATTTCTAACAACATTACTCTGAAGAGTGGAGAATAGGTTGTGGAGGTGGACCG
Source organism: Cynopterus sphinx (assembly GCA_030015415.1). NCBI lineage: Eukaryota > Metazoa > Chordata > Mammalia > Chiroptera > Pteropodidae > Cynopterus > Cynopterus sphinx. The sequence continues at coordinate 45,702,261 of CM057380.1, forward strand.
TGGAGGGGTGAAACAGTGATTCCATTTAGAAATATGTGATTATATTCTGGGTGGGAGCTGGAGGCCAGGACTAGAAGGTCCAAATTGAGAGAAAAATGGGAATAACTAGTTGAAAAAATATGATGGGATTAGATCAATTATGTACAGGAGACCATTTTACTGCTTAATTAAGGAACTAATCAAATATCCTAGGACAGAGATCTAAACTTTCCCCCCCACTTACTTATATACATGGTAGAACGAAAGATTATTTGTCATTCCAGGTGCATGAGCTATAAATGTTTCCCAATTCAAGAATAAAATACTTAACATTTATTGAGTCCTGACTGTATGCTCACTACTCCAGGTGTTCTGTATGAGGCTTTTAGAAACATAAACTTGACTTCTCTCTGTTTTACTGAAAATGTATTATTTCATTGCCAATATTGGCTCTAGAGAATAAACTAACTAGCTATTAAATTATTAACTTTACTGCACTGTTTTATAATAATAACAAATCAATTATGATTCAGCTTCTAACTAATGTTCACTGGCTGTGTATCATAATAAAGTTGTTGAAGTCAGAGTGGCAAAGTGGCTCCAGATATCCTGTATTACAATCTTGGTTTTGCCAGTTGCTGCCTGTGTACTGTAAGGCAACATTAGTTATTAATTATCTTTTGGATGCCTCATTTCTTCACCTGCAAAATAAGAATACTAGTATTATTACCATCATTGGGTGGTGGAAAGGAGAGGTTCATTACATAAAACACATTTAGAAGAAGGCCTGGAACATGTTAACTGCTCAATAAGTTTTATAATAACTTGTGTAGAAGGAAGACAATGAAGATCTGAACCAGTATGTAACTGTGAGGATGGAGAATAGGGTAGAGGTGAGAGCTTTTGTAATGGGAGAAGCTGCCTTATCCTACCCATAAAATGAAGTATAAGCAAATAAGTAAAATCCCATAACCCATAGAAAAATAATCAAAACTAATGGAAATTAATTTTCCAAAGGCATGTGTGTGTATATACCTTTGACCTTCAAATTAAAAACTAAACTTTCAGGATGAAATCTGCCATTGTTTCAGCTCTGTCTCCCATCCCATTTTTCTTTACCTTAGAAAGTCTTAGAAAAGATTACTTTTCTATGAAAGTTGCACAAGGTAGAGGTTAGTTAAGCCAGGTGGAATCAGGATCAATGAGTAAACATGAGAGATAGGACAAAGAATGCAACATTGCAAAAGTTCCACAGTTAGGAGTGAATTTGAAACTGATTTTCTGTTACTCTGACCCATAATACCACATATCTGTGAGGTCAGGGCCACTAGGTGCAAGCATTTTGCTGGTTGGCTACCTCTGACCTCACTGCTGCGAGACCAGGCCGGCTGGAATTTGGCCGCAAAATTTATCTTCCCCCAGTAACAATTTCCCTCTACCCCCTTGATGTTAATGGTGGCTGCCACCACATCTCCACAAACTTTATTAAATATTTACTAATGACGTAATTTACTAAACATAGCTCCTGTACTTTGAACATGCAATGACTTGTTTCTGATTTGCTACATGATTATTTTATGAGAATTGTCTTTCAATCCCTTGGCAGGAAATAAAAGAAAAACATTTAATTATAATACAGATACTGACTGTGCTGTTCAATTTGGTAGACACTTACATGTGACTATTTAAATTTAAATTAATTAAAATTAAATTAAAAATTTAATTCTTCTGTATTTTGAGTGATTAATATAGTGAGTGGCTACATACTAGGCAATGCAGACATAGAATATTCTATCACCTCAGGGTCTTCTGGTAGTCAACACTATACTGAAGTGCTTAGGTCATAGCTCTATAATTGATTTGACCAAGTACACATTTTTATATCTTTGAAATTTTTCTATCCTTCTAAAAATGAGTGCATTAGTTTTTTATAGATACTGTAACAATTACCATAAATTTAGTGGCTTAAAACAACACATTTATTATTTTACATTTCTCTAGTTCAGAAGACCAAAATGTGTCTCACTGGGCTAATATTAGGTTTTCGCAGAGCTTGGTACCTTTCTGAAGGCTCTGTTTCTTGTACTTGCAGGTTCTAGATGCCTCCTACATTCTTTTGCTCTTAATTGTCTTCTCCAACTCCAAAGTCAGCAACCCTGAGCTAAATCCTCTTCTCCTTGCCATCTCTTTAGTTCTCTTTTGCTTCCCTCTTCCATTTATGAGGACCCTTGTAATAACATTGTGCTCACCAGGATAATAAAAAATAATCTTTATATCTATCTGAAGGTCAGTTGATTATCAAATTTAATTCCAACCTTCATTTCTCCTTTGCCATATAACATAACATATTCCCAGGTTTGGGGAATTAATATATGGACATCTTTGGGTGGGGCTATTTATTCTACCTACATTGATATAAGTGTTTTATAAAGGGCAATGATTTTCTTTAAAGAGAGAACCTGTGTAAATATATTACAGATAATTATTCATATATTTCTGATTTAAGAAAAATTCTGACTACATGTAACACAGTTATTTAAATTAATTAATCTCAAGAAAAATAATGTAATTAACATATTTAAATACTATATTAAAATGTAATATTAATATGCATCAGATATTGAAGTTGAAAATTCTAAGAGCTTACATATATGAACTCATGAATAAATGAGTGAACAGAGATATCAATAGCACTTTAAGTTATAGTGTGGAATAAATAAAGGTGCTTTAGGGAATATTAATCAGAAAAACTTGGTTCTCTTTAGATACCTATTCATCTATGTAATTTCTCTGAATTTAAGTTTTTTATATAGATAAAAGGAGATCAGATAAAATTATCTTTATGGTCCCTTCCAATTCTTAAAATTTTCCTTACTGAAGGTAAGAGAAAAGATAAGATATTTAAAAAACACAATATCGAGAGTACAGAATTGCTCTTTATTACATCTAACTATGACAAAATGGTAGATACAGAAAGACTAAAGAGAAATGATTAAATCAGAGATGGCAGAGCATTTTTTAATTCTGTTATAAGGTAAGGTACACTATGATTAAAGAAGTAGAAAAACATGAGGTAAAAATAGTCAATCTGAGCCTAGGAACTATGATTGCATACTCTGCTTTGTTAAAGATCAAGAACAGGAGTAATATCCAGAGAATGCTTGTATTTCCAGTTGAGTTAAACTGACAGTAATTAGTTCAAAATGTGTTTAAACAACTTTTAATCTCCCTGCTTTATTTTAGTCAGGTGTTTAGAAAAATACATGAATATTATCGCCATTGGAAGGGCTACAGTTTTTTTTTTAAAGCTATCTGACTTTATGCAAATAAACCTTCATATTGAACAAAGTTCATAAACAACTTAGAGTATCTCCACTGTAGGCATTAATTAATATGTGTGTTGTGCAGGAGCTCATTGAAAGATTATCCCAGAGAATGAGAGAAAGGCTTTTGCTTCATGAAATTCTGCAAGAGCTTTTTCAAATGGAATAAACCTTGGACTTGAGAACTCTGAAGATCCAAAACTTTCAAATTAAAGTTTTTTTACAACTATTTTGTCTACAGGCTGTCATTATGGAAATCAGTCAGATTCTTAGAAATCTTTTGGTCAATAATAATCTAAATATATTAACAAATGAGCAGTGTTGAGGACCTTAAAACACTCTAACTTAAATGTATCCCTACTCAAAAACTACATATAAAATGACATATACTATCAATGAGAAATTCTCCTATAAATTGAAAACTAATTAGATAAAACTACTAAATTTCTACCTGCATCACTATAATCTGTCTCTTTATCTGTTGTCTGTGATATTCTGTTAACTATTGTGCAGCCCATCGAACACGACACACTCATTAAAATTCCATTATAATTTGGAATTTTCTGATTTTTGAAAAAGAAAAACATGCTCTCTCTCTCTCTCTCTCTCTCTCTCTCTCTCTCTCTGGAAATTATATATGTTTTCAATGTTTATTATACTCATTCACTCATTCAATTACCTATTCATCTTGCATATTTTTCAAGGACCTTTTATTTTCCAGTCACTGAAAATACAATGATGAAAGTTTCATATTCCAGTGGGGGTGACAGACACATGACCAAATCATTGTAATGTAAAGTAAGTAGGTTGGCAAAGAATTATGGAAACAGAATAGAAGAGGGTGAGTGCCAGTGGCTGCACCAGGACCTCATCAAGAACATGCAGCACTTCTGCAGGTCGCTCTTCCATTCCCGGTGGTGGGCTACACCTACTGCACCATCCCCACCTACCTGAGCAGCCAGATCGGCTTCATGCTGTGCAGCAAAAACCCAGCACCAGCTTCCAGGGAGCCCGTGCAGCGGCTGATGCAGAAGTGGGTAGAGCAGGTGCAGCTGAGATACTACTACTCTGAATGATGTGAGCTGAGCCCAGGTGCCACGGCTGATGCAGCCCAGGACCTCAAGCCAGGGAGCCCTGGACAAGACTCCCTCAGCACACCCACCAATCAAGTGTTACAGGCCCCAGAATGCTGCCTGGCCTGCCCTGCTGAGCAGACTGTCTTTCTCCATGGCATTCAGCCTCTAAGTCTATACCATCTGTGTATAGCACCATATCTGCCTTCTGTCACCCCTCACTTACCAAACACAACAACAACAAAACAAAACAACAGCAACAAGAAAGTTGAGACAAGAAAGAAAGGCCACAGTTGGCATTAGAAAGATGTTACTTAAAACTGAATCTTAAAGAATATGCATGAATCATTCACTGTTTTTCCATTGATTCACTCATTGCTACTCTGCCAAAGCAATGCAAAAACAAAGCCATCCCTTTTGTCAAGTAATCCAAAGTCTGTTTGAGAAACAGACTCATAAGGAACCAGAATACAGAAAGACTGTCGTTAGGATAAAACTCTGACTTTCTCTTCTTCCCTTGCCCTATTGTGCTTCTCTCACACCTTTGAAGTTTTAGGTTAACAGCACTCCCTGAATAAATCATTTACACATAATTTTCTGCCATGGACTCTGCTTCTAGAGAACCTGATTTAAGATAGTTGGTACCATAAACAGTTCTGTAAAGCAAACTCTAAAGATTTAGTTCTAGAGTTGGATCATATACCAGCCAAATGGCAACAAAGACCCTGTTTCTAGTGTTACGTGGAATGTTGATAGTTCTTTGGATGTTGTAGCATTATAATTGCTAAGGTGATAGTGATGCATTAGCTCTTACAATATCTCTGGAATTTTATAGATACAGATAAGATAATAAATTATGAAATGTGGAATTAGGTGGCTATCAGTGAGCGTCTGCTAAAACATTCAGAAGAGAAAATTATGAATAATCAATATACAGTTAATTGTGAAAGTCAGAATTCTTCCTTGAGTCTTTAGGGAATTCCACGTCACCTGCAGCTGGAGGGCATCCTGAGCTGGTAAATAGTCATAAGACTTAATGATAAGAATAGCAGAACTTCAGAGAAGGCTGAATTCATAGCCTAGGTAATACCCTGGATTCCACGATAAGACACATGTGCTTCAAAGTGTGGGACAGATAAACCATACAAACATTCAGTGGCTTGTCGATCTGCAACAATTTCAGGGAATCTAGTGATCAAGGCCACACTGAGATATTCCCTCTAAGTTAAAGGAGAAAGCATTGTACCTTGTGCATCTTACCATCAAAAAAAAAAAGGAGAAAAGTGTAGCAGATACCGCAAGAAAATGCTGAATGATTTAACAGTGGTGTGGAAACCTGCCAGGTTTTAGTGGGAGCCTTGTGCAAGAAAGGGCACGTCCAGGCCATAATACAAGCAGTCCTACAAGTTGGGTCATGTGACCCAGCACGTCCTATAATAGTGTGTTATCTGTAAGAGATAAAGATATACGAGGAGTCTCTGACAAGTCCCAACAGAAAAGTTTCAAAGCAGACAACTGAGATTCTGGAGCAAGATTATGCCACCTGCAGCAGAGAATGCCAACCAAAATGCAGCTGCTGAATGCTACCAGGCAAGGTATATTAGGGTTCTCCAGAGAAAGAGAACAAATTAATTATATATATTTATATATATATATGTATGTAACATACATAAGTGTTACATATATGTTATATATGTAATATATGTATATATTATATAAATATATAATAGATATTATATTGTATAATAATAATTTTAATATAATATATAATACATACAATATAAATCTATATATGAATAAATTTATTATAGAAATTGGCTCACACAATTATAATGGCTGAGAAGTCCCATAACCTGCTCATCTTTTTTTTTTTTTTTTTTTGGAAATAAATATAAAGATTTATTCAAGTGTCTTAGGGTTTTGTAAACCATAAACACAGCTAGGCATAACCCCAGAAGTGTTCCAAAACAGTAAGAAAAGTTAAGAGCTCTTATAGTAAAAAGTTCATTATTGATAATAATCATTATAGTCATTAGAATTAATGGTTATTATTATCATTATTGATAATATCATTATTATGATATTAACATATATCATAATTATAATATCATAACTGCCAGATACTGTCATAGTCTGGAGAATGGGTGTTAGGTGAAGTCAGGCGATTTGGATATGTGAATCCTTCGGGGAGCACTGAGAGGGTTATCTGAAGGCCTGATATATATCCAGGCATGGTTACAGAACTGAAAAGATCAATAGTTAAAGTTCCTGGGCTTGTCTATTTAAAATAAGAGTAGAATTGTTTCCACATACCTCAACCTACTTGATTTTACTAATTTAACAGCTATAGTGGCTCTATTTTATTTCTTCACTCTCTTCTTCAGTAAAATATGGCAAAGAAGAGCAAAGGTTTCAGAAGATTTTTCTGAAAAAAAATTGGGTTAAGAATGACAGTATTTGGCAATTATCTGCTTTTTTAACACCTTCCAATTATAATTGGCAAATAATACGTTTTACATGTTTACTTTTTTTCCATTAGACAGGAGAAAAAGAGCAAATTATCACTAAATAAATGTGTATACCTATATATTCATATCTATATTTTTAAAATTGTGTATTTTAAATATGGAAGGGTTACATCCTGATCAACCTTAAGCAGGTCCAAAGGGCATAAGTAAGTTGAATGAACAAGTATCCTAGACTCCCATGTCATCCAGCACAGTCTCATCAGACATCGTGCACAGCTCACACTGTAACCTCATGGGAGACTCCTTGTGATCAGTTTAATAGAGGACAAAAATAACTTAGGCTTCGTTCATGGATGGTTCAGCTCGGTATTTTAGTGTGGGCTGAAAATGGGCCGACTACACAGCCTCAACTTAGGGGAAGCCTTGAAAGACAGTAAGAATGAGAAAATTCAAACAGTAGACAGTGCTTTGGTCAGTATTACTCATCATTGAATTTTGTTGAGAGACAAGTGACTCAAAATAAAGATATGCATGAATGCATGTACAGTGGTGAATGGCTTATCTCATTGGCTAGTTCTCTGTAAGGAGCAAAACTGGCAGATTAGGGACAAGGAGGTACAGGGAAGAAGAATAGGTATGGATATATGGGAATGGACACAAAATATGAGAAATTTATCATTTAATGTTAGTATCATCAGAGAGCATCCACAAAACAATCAAGTGTGGAGGATGCCTGGTCCAATAGGTTATCAGGCAACCTCTGAGCCTTGGTGGCAAAGATGAAGACTATCTACATACCCAATAGTATGAGCTCTCACTCACTGAAACTTATCTAGCTAATGCCATAACTAGGTATCTAACCTCTCCAGGAATAAATTTTAATGCTATTACCCTGATGTGATACCATTCTTTAAGGAAACCAACCAGATACTTGGAGGTAAGTCCAAAACACTGGACCCCTCCCCTCCTGACAAGGGCAACAATTTGTCCCTAGCAGTAATGACACACATTCAAATTACGTGTTTACCTTTCTTACCAACAGTATTAATCAGCATCATTTACAAGGACTAGCAGAGTATGATCTACTGGGTGGGAACATAATAACACCCCAAATCAAGATACCCCCATTATGGCAAAAGAGGCATGATGCTGGGAACATAGTCAAAGAGTCCTCTGGTCCTACTAGATATTGAATCATTTGGAGGCTGGTAACCTGATAGAGTACAAAAATGCCCATTTTAAAGCACAGTTTGAAGATGATATCCTGAAACAGGGACACTATCCTTTAGAAAGTAATCTATTTATCCTAAACCAAAGGCCATTATATGGTGCTGTGTCTCAAGCAGGTAAAATACATGAGTTCAGAAACCAATAGATGGAGAAGTAGTGGCCATATTTTACTACTGGGAGAATTTGCATTTTCTATCTCACCTTTAGATACTTTGCACTTAGAGGTCGTATTTCCCAGAGGGATGCCTCCACTTGGGGACACAGCAAAAGTCCCACTAAACTTAAGCTATTGCTGATACTTGGACACTTAGAGATCTTTAGCAAGCAAAGAAAAAGTTACATACTGGCACAACTGTATACCTTGGGGCATTTTAACTTGATTATCCTAAGGAGGTGAGATTGCTTAATAAGGGCATGAAGAAATATGTTTGGTACTCAGATGCTAACTACAAGATATCTCTGAGTATTTTCATGCCTAACTAATTATAAATAAACAAGTCCAGCAATCATTGCCTGGTAAGAGTACAGTAATCAGGGTATTAAGTTTCTGAGGAGTGAGAGTCTGTGTCATCTCACCAAACAAGCTACCTAGGCCATCTGAAGTTCTAGGTAAGAAATAAGAGGAACTCAGAAGGGTAAAAGAAGGAGAAGATAAATATCACTTACAAACTCGAAACCAATGCAGCGAAGGCTGCAATTTATACTGCTAATGCTCCTCTTTCAAGTTTTTCCAGAAATTAAATCCAAACCAAATTTTGAAGAACAGTGGGAAGAGCCCATGGTGAGAAGCAAGTGGATCTGAGAAGTGCAAGTGGTGTACTGTGGCAGAAGCTATGGGGACCACTCCAGACCCTTTTAGTTAGGCTGGTGCACGCAGTCCCTGGCAGCTGCAGATCTTGGCTGATAACTGCTCAAACTGGTACATTTCTCTAGACGATTGCCTTAACACTGATTGAAGCTGCCACACCCAGAGATTTCTGAGTAGTAAAACTGTCTCCTCCCTCAGGAGTCAGTGGATAGCCAGTGACTGACTAATATACATGACACTGCAGCCCTTCTTTCTCTGGGAAGGAAAACCTCTGCTACAATTTGGGTTCTGGAGTGTCTTATGGGGTTAGATTGAGCCTAAACCTCTCCTGAAATCACTGATTTGTCTAATTCTGACCTTGCCTTTTCTCTCTCTCCTTACTCCCTTACATGTTTCATTGAGTACTTCACAGATCACCTGCACAAGTCAGTTGGATGTGGTGATTCTTCTACTGAAGACCACAGTCTCCTCTGGCTGTCTGTAGCTACAGTTCTCTAAAGTTTCTCTTGCCTTTCCCTTTTTGGACTCCTTGTGGTAGAGGCTTTCTCTTTCTGCGAGTGCTGGAGTCTTTATCATTTCTTGAATCTTGCTCACAACTTCGAAAACAGTTCCTCCATTCAACTCTTCTCCATTCTCTCATTTTCATGTGATACTGATTTTCTGTCACAATCCTAACTAATAAAGTAGGGACAAGCAGGGAGTGATCAGATCAGATTTTTATTATAAATGTCAATTTGATAGCAGTGTAGAGGAGCGATTATAAGAAAGGCAAATCCAACTGCAAAGAGATCATTTAAATAGGTTATTGTAATAATCCAGAAAATAACTGAAAACATTTAAACATTAATACCCGTGGAGATAGCCTTTTGTGGGTAAATCTGAGAGCTTTGGTAGGCAGTAAAATTGGTTTAAGGGTTAAAATGTCCTAACTTCCTGAGAGAACCACATATACTGTCTTATGAATTCATTAAACAATGAATTGATCTTGCAGATCAAATAAATTTACACTTATTCTCTAGGAGCTTGTGGTCTTAATGGAGGATCACGCTTGTTTGGGTAGATTTTTTAAAAGGCAAAACAAAGTAAGTGTTATATTAGAGTTACATGTAAAAGACAGTGAAAGCACATAATAAGGAATAACCATGATTCTAAGATTATAAAGTACAGAATAGCCCAATTTTTATAACTAAATGCATGTCTCCAAAGAAATTGCTGTATTACCCAAACATGTTTGAGTAACTAATTAAAATTCTCAAAAAAGCCATACATGGATTTTTATGCATTCATCTCCCAGGAGCTATATTTAATTATCTTAATCATATTCACTACTGCTATTAAAGAGTTACAAAGAAGTTATTATTAAACATTATTTAAAATTATTAGCATTCGATGGGTTTAATGTGCTCATAAATTGCTAACTCAAAATTTTTATGAATTATAGAGTAATGAATAGTGTATTTATTATGTATATAGACTTTGTAATTATACATGCTGCATACTTTATTGTCTATTATATATTCTCTGTATATGAAAATATATTAAAATTATATAATATATTAAAACTGTATATGGGTATATAATTTTAAACAAATTTTTTTAAATAAAACAGAATTAAATGACTAAATTACCCCTTGCTCCTCCCAAAATAAATAATAAAAAGAAGTATAAAAATGGAAAAAATACCTCAAGATTTCAGAGAACAGTGTGGCTAAAATATAGAACAGGAATCCCCAATCCTTGGGCTGCAGTAGGTGAGGGGCAGGCAAGGGAGTGAAGTTTCATCTGTCTTTGCAGCCGCTCCCCAAAACTAGCATCACTGCCTCAGCTCCACCTCAGGCCATCAGGTATCAAATTTTCATGGGAGCACTGGTCCCTGGTGCTAAAAGTTTGGGGACCGCTGTATAAGGTGTATAAGGATAAATGTCTAGAGAGAATAAAAGTTAGCTGAAGCCAAACTATAAAAGGCCTTTTTGTCTATGCTGGGAATTTGGTTGGAATTTAGGGACTGATTGGATATTGACAGAGAAGGGTCAGGGAACCAAGTCTTCCAGATTGGTTGATTGAGTGGATATAATCCTATTTATAGGTATACATGGGGGATATTACAAATTCCATTCAGATAATCATAATAAAACAAGGATTGCAATAAAGCAACTCATAATCTTTTTGTTGGTGGAGGGCCTTGCCTCCAATTATTCAAAACAAAAAAATCAAACAAACATCAGTGAAGCACGGTAAAAGTACTTCTGTACTTGAAAGTGTAAGTAGAAGGAATAGGAAGCCTAGGTTTTTACTCAGGGAAAAAAAAAAAAAAAACATAGGAAAAATAGGCAGAATTCTGGGACAGTGGAAGAGTAAAGTTGACGCCAGTGTCAACACTGAAATTTGTGGATTTAGAGGTGAAACAATCTGACCAAAGACATACCTGTTCCCACCCTGATACACACAGTGCTGCTTTTTTGTGTTAAACTGCATTGTTAGTTACTGGTTCTTGCTGTCCTATAACTCTGATAGTGACCAGGGAAATAGCTAGCAAGAGCTTTGGGGGTAAGTAGGCAGGCAAGATTTTAGATACTGCTAGATAAGAGGTCTTTCATAATTTTTTTTTTTGTTTCTTCTGGGATATATCTCAATTTAGGGAATTTTTCTTCTGCTCCCGATCGCACACTCACTGCACTTCAGGAATTTAATTCTCCTCCCTTAGTTACACATTCTCCCAATGCACTTAAGGAATTTGAGTTACTTCCTATCAGTTTTGAATTACTCTATTTGGCAATCCTGGAGTCATTTAGACATACTCTCATCTCATCGTTATATTTTTGTCCTCTGTAAAAATCCATTGTTTCCCCAGGTTCATTTTTTCAGTTGTATTATCTATTATTTATTTATTTTTTAAAGATTCTGGCTTTAAAAAATGTTTCTGGCTGTCTAGTGTAAACAGCATAATTCTATGGAAGGTGAACGCTTTAGCTCACTGGGCTTCTGGTTACTCATTCTGACTAAAACAAAATACAGGAAGGGGCTGAAATAAATGCATGTTAGTGACTTTCCTATCCATAAAACTCTGTGACTCTTAGTTTGTCCTCGGTGACCTGTGAGCCTATCCGTCTGTCCTCCTATGAAGTCATAATTGTACGTTTATTATATTTACTACATTGTACTGATGTAATCTTATTCATTTATTTATATAATTAATATATATGTATTGAGCTAGTGTCGACTATATGCCAGGTACTGTCTAAGCACAAAGAACAGGATAATTGCAGCCAGTCTTTTGTGAGCTTACAGTGTAACTAGGGACACAGATGAACATTCACAAGTGTGATGAACATAGCAGAAGACCAAAGTAGAGGGTACTAAGGAGCATAAGACAGAGGGATATATCTTAATCGGGAAGGCCTTCCTTAAGGGACTTTACACAGAAACATAAAGACTAAGAGTGTCCTGGAAAAGGGAAGTAATGTTCTAGACAGAAGGAATAGTGTCAAAATGTCTGAATCTGGGAGAGAACAAAGATTTGAAAGCAAATCTGTATAGTTGGAGAAGAGACAAGGAAGGAGTAAGAAGTAAATATGAATAGAATATGTGGTTGGATTTTGTTCAGGTTATTCTGAGCTGTATTAAGGTTTTGGACTCTCTTTTGTGGGAAGTAAAAAGTCTCTGAAAAGTTCATACGAATGAGCCCTGATCATGTTTACATTTTAAGAGTTTCAATCTGGATTTATAATGATAATGAAAATAGAATAATTAATTTTATTGTATGCTTACTATAGGCAGAGCTATAAGTTCTTTACATAAATTATCCTACTTAATCTTCACAAAAACTGTATTAGTTTTCTAAGGCTGCTGCAACAAATTGTATGAACTGAGTGGCTTAGAATAACAGAAATTTATCCTTCCACAGTTCTTGGTGTCTGAAACCAAGGAGTCTGCGAGGTCATGCTCTCTCAGACTTTAAGACAGAATTCTTGGTATTCCGTGACTTGTAGATTCATCACTCTGTCCTCTGTCTTCATCTTTACACGGCATTCTGCCCCATGTTTCAGATATTATTTTCTCCATCTTTGTTCAAATTTCCCTCTTTTTATAAGGATAGATGTCATTGGATTATCACTCACTCAAATCTGGTTTGACTTCCTCTTAACTTGATAGGGTCTGCAAAGACCTTATTTGCAAATGATCATATTCTGAGGTTCTGAAGATACATGAATTTTGGGGAGACACTATTTAACCTACTACAATAACCTTAAGAGGTTAACCCTATTTGAGAGGTAAGGAAATCAAGGCTCTGTGGAGTTAAGAAATATGGCTAAGCTACAGGTGTGTGAATCCAGCCAAGATTAGTTTAAATCAGCCTTGTCAACTCACAAGCATAGAAGTTAGAAATATAAAAGTTTGTCTTTAAAACCACTGAGTTTTGGGGGTGGTTTGGTGCATAGCAATAGCTAACTGATTCACCAGTTTTTTAAGGGGGGGTCACCTACTTGAACAAAATGTAGGATGATGAGGTATTGATGGGTGAGTCAGCGAAGGGCATGGAAAAAAAGCAGTCATCCTCCACATCTAACCACATCCTAATATTTTATGAAGATTCTAGGAGTCCAATAAAGATATCTGCAGATTTTGTTTAGAAAGAAACATGTTTTAGATATGATTTATTTTATTCCCTCTGTAAAGACTACTAAATCGGCCCAAAGTCTGGGGTAAAATAATAAATCTCTTCTACATGAGAGCACTGCTGAGGGTTTAAGAATCATAATTTATGATGACATATAAATGTCATTATAGATGTTGAATTGCATTATTAAATTATTTAATATCTTAAAAATATTGAAAATGATTTACTCAATGTTAAAAAAGAAAAACATCAAAACCTATTTATAAAAACAACTAAAAAGGGCTAATTCTGATTTTGAAATGTGGAAAAAAGTGTTATCAAAATCAAGAGTACATGCAAACAAAGCTTATGAAAAATATAATAAGCTTACTGGTAAAGGGAATGGCCTCTGGAGTTAGAGATATGTTGGGTTGAATTCTAGCTCCTCTGCGAGAATGCACCTCCCAAAACTAGATAATTGACATGGCTCTCATTGCTGGCTTTGAAATCTTTTACTCTGTTTAGGTGGAGGCCATGCCTTTCATGAGTTGCTCCAGCCAATGGCTGAAAGTGGCAGAGACAATTGGTTGACCCATTGTTTTTTGTCCATGATTTTGACTCATGGGCTCCCAACACTTTGCCAAAACTTTCTTAGACTGCCATCAATCTAGGCTGCTTTCATCCAAACTTCTCTTTCTCCCTTTGCTATTTTGGATCAGACTTATATTGTGGTCTGGTTTCTCCTCGTTCCTTCTCTAGTCCCACTATATTTTCATCTACATGAATGTTTCCTCTAATAAAATGTTTACATATTTACCTATCTTGGCAGTGGCTTCCTGAGGACTTACACTAAACACACTAGCCTCTCTGAGTCTTAGTCTCCTTGTATGTAAAATAGAACCTATTCCATGTAATTGTAATAAGGTTTAAATAAACCAATGAATTTAAAGCAAAATTGTACAGGGACTGGTATTTATAATCGTTGAATTAATTAATGAAAACTTTTATTATTTTTATTATTATTATTATTATTATTAAGACATTTTGGGGGGTTTTTGAAAACATTTTGAGTTAAGGACTATCTGTTACTAGGAAGAAATAGGTGTAAAAATAAATAAAAATAAAATAATAATCAAGAAACACATAATATACACAATTAATGCAAATATAAGTACTCAAAAAACCACAATGACCACAAGTTATTTTATTTATTAGCCATTCAAAGTGAAAGGTGGTATTTGATCACAGGATGAAGTAACCTGGCCTTGGTGTTAGAGAGACATGGGACTAAGTTCTCTTTTGATTATGGAAAAATTAAAGAGCATTCAGGTTAAACTCAGCCATCATATCCCAAGTATAAATCAGAATGTTAGGGAGAGGTCTAACAAGTGCAGCAAAATGTTTTTCCTGGCTTGCATTATCCCAGTAATTATATACATTCTATATTTTGCTTAGGTTGAGGGCACACAGGTAATTAATGGTTTTAATTTGATAGTGATAACAATTTGGATCATGCTTTACTCAACATGATTTGTCTGAAACTGGAGGACTACTGAAGGAGTGAGTTTGTTTAAAAATTAAAGGAAAATAACTTTAAAAAACTTAATGAAAGAGGGAGTTTATGATTGCTACTTTAATGTCAAATAATTAATATTTTTTTAAAGAAGGAAGGGTTAAACTAAATAAAAAATCTAGTTTTCTTTTTCGAGACATTATACCTAGTACATAAATTTTCAATATATATATTGCACTTATTATAATAAAATATTTCAGAAGTAGAATATAGTATTGGAATCATCTTTATGTAGATCTGACCTACAGATCTACTGTAGAAGAACAAAAGTAGAAGGATGAACAAGATGAACATTCAAGATCATTTCCAACTTTAGGAATACTTATGACAGTATTTTGGAATGTTTAATCCAACAGTAAATTCCATTTTCTGTACAAAGTACTATTTGAATTATTTACAAACAGATTAGCTTCTAATCATGTAATAAGAAATCTAATTATGTATAGTTGAAAAAGATGCACAGAAAACTGTCGTCTTTGAATGTGCACTTTTTTTTCTTATTAGCTCATTTGTTTAAGTTCAAACTATGATTCTAGGACATCGAAGGACCTTAAAATGCTGCTGCTGCTTTTAGAATAGTTTGGGATCCTTGATGAATGTCTCTTATTGTTTATTAGGGCTCTGATGTTTCTCCTATCAACTACCTTCAGACAATAGCTGTATCCATGTTGTAAGTGATTATGATATTGCTAAGTTATTTCATGTTTTGCTCTCCTCTTCTGCCCTTTGTTCTGCCTTTCAAATATAGGTGTCAGACCTGAAGGTGGTAACTGCTCAGTAAAAAGAAATTGTGTGATCATGGAAAGAACCTTGGTTCCAACTTAATTTTAATGTCTTTCTCGTTCCCTGATAAAATACTAAACTTGTAATAAGTGCTTGATAATATTTGTTGACTAAATGATTTTGTAAAATAGAGTCAACATAAGATCTACAGCAAAGAATTATGAGGATTAATACAAAGTTATAGATACTGCCACATACTTGGCAATACTGAGTGTTGCTTATTATTATATTATTAACTATATTAACTATAAGACTGTGCTACCTTCATCATAATTCAGTCTGAGTGACTTAGTATGAATAATCCACTCTAAAAACATCATAATTAGTCTGTCTGCTTTTGGTATCTTCTTCTCATACTATTAATAAGTTGTATTTCTAAAATATAAATTATATGTGACAAGCCTATGATCCTGAGTCTCCAATAGCTTTCCATTTTTTATAGATATAAACTTCAAACTCCTAACAATAAAAAAATCAAAACAAAAACAAAGAAAAATATTTGAGACATATATCCCAGAAATGTTAGTTTAATTATTTATTATATCAATGACCCACTATGTTGTTGTTGTACTACTTACAAACTACTTACATTACAAACACCTTAAAATGAATATTTAAAACGTTGTAATCAAGATTAAATGAACACTAGTTTAGAAGGTTTTTTAGTCATGCTGACTAGTATTCAGGCCAAGAACTGTATTTTTTCAAACATCATTTCTTCACTGTGATGGGCATCTTCTTTTCTGATAATAACACACCCTTTTCTTTGGGAAACTATTTTTTCTCCATGTGTTTTGGGCTGACCATCTCAGTCTTCTTGTCCCCATAATGGCATGCAGATGAATAAATCATTGTCTTCTGATTCCTGGACCTCATGCAATCTGTGATGGCATGTGACCTAAACTGGGCCATTAACAGCCCTTTCTATTTTCCAAAAATGATGCCAATATGAAAGTGTATATATGTTGATAATGTAAACTTAGGACTGCTTGAAATGTGGGTCAGACATTGTGGAGCTTCTGACATTATAGAATGAAGTTAATAGACAGGGTGAAGCAGGGAGAAAAAATGGGAAATAAAAGGTTTAATACCTTCTCATGTGAGCTCCTAAAATCTCTTTTGCTTGGTATAATTGGGTTTCTATACACTTTATGGAGTTCTGTTAAGCATCTAGAGTACCTAACAAGTGGACTGGATCATGGGTGTTCACAGTAGTTGTTCAATAAATAAATGTTATTCTAAAGATCTTTTTTTTGGGGTGTCAGAGGGAGGGGCACACTATTATACTTACCTGAAGGATAGATACTAGAATCTCAAACATATACAAAATACTATAAAGTTATTTTGAGAACTCCCTTGTGTTATTCTTACACATCACAAACCCTCCTAGTAATCTGGCCTCTCTTTCTCACACCATTATTACACACTATCAGAGGTAATTAAATGTCTATGACAAATAGGGATTGCCACGGCTAGACTTAGACTCATTTGCTTTTGACTTGATGACACCTTTCACTTTGCTGTTTTTATATTTTCATTTCTACTAACATACTGATTTCTGCACTCTTTCCTTATCCCACTTTAGCCAAATACTTAGACAAATACTGACTTGTGGAAAATCCCCAAGTCCTAGTCTTTTCTCTTTAAACTTTTGATTTAGGAAAGCAAGGGCTTATGTGCTATGTGTTTCCGTTCATTTATTGTGTTTTAAAAACTTTCTAGTAAAAACTACTTGAGAAATATTTTTGTAGAAAGCTCCAGCCTTTTTCTTGAACAATTTAAAATTAACCATTTATTTATTAACATTTTTTAATAACAGTTGATATACAATATTATATTAGTTTCATATATATAATAGTGATCATACATTTATATAACTTCTGAAGAGATCACCTTGATATGTCTAGTACCCTCTGCCATCATACATAGTTATTCCAATATTATTGATTATATTCCCTATGCTATACATTATTTCTCTGTGACTATTTCATAACTGCATTTTGTACTTCTTAACCCCTTCACTTTTTCCATTCATCCCCGAATACCTCCCTATCATCTGGCAACTGTCAGTTTGTATTCCATATCTACGAGCTTGTTTCTGTTTTGTTCATTCATTCATTTTGTTTTTTAGATTTCACATATAGTGAAAACACATGGTATTTGTCTCTGTCTGACTTATTTAACTTTGCATAATACTCTTTAGGCCCATCCGTATGTTGCAAATGGCAAGATTTCATTCTTTTTTTATGGCTGAGTAATATTCAATTGCATATATGTACCATCTCTTCTATATTTATTTATCAATGGACAAATTACTTCCATATCTTGTATTATAAGAAATGCTTCAATGAAGATAGGGGTGTATACATCTTTTTTCAAATAAGTGTTTTGAATTTCTTTGGATAAATATCCAGAAGTAGAACTGCTGAGTAATATGGTAGTTCTATTTTTAATTTTTTGAGGAAACTTCATATTGTTTTTTATAGTGACTGCACCAATTTACAATCCAACCAACAGTGAATGAGGGTTCCCTTTTCTCCACATGCTTGCTAACACTTGTTTATTGATTTATTGATGATAGCTATTCTAACAGTTGTGATATAATAGTTCAATTTGGTTTTGATTTGCATTTCCTTGATGATTAGTGATATTAAACATCTTTTCATATGTCTATTGGCCATCTATCTCCCCTTTAGAAAAATGTCTATTCAGTTCTTCTTCCCATTAAAAATAATAAGAATTTGAAAAAATATCAGATATCAGATTATTAGAAAAATGTGTAATTGATGGGCTTTACATAATATACTTGAATCATTCTAATAATACACATATATGTTGTTATAATTTTTTTTTAAAGAAAAATTTCCCCACAATTATGTGAGTACCAACATAGAGCATTTTAATAGAGTGTTCACATCCACCAATTTCCCAGTGGTATGCATATAGTCAAAGCCAGGAGATAACATTATAAAAGTAAAATAGCAATAATTATTGCTATAGTTTATGTATGAAAGAAAAAAGAATGGACCAACATACAGAGACATAGTTAGATGTTTAATTTTTCTATTTTTAAAAAAAATTTATTTGAGAGACATTTGTAATCCTCAATTTTTACATTTTAAGATCTTTCATGTAAAGATCTTTGGAGTCTTTAAAAATTAAACTGAGTCTAGAAGAAATCAGGAGAATAACCAATATGATCTTTGCAAAAAATAGTAAAACTCATCAGTGTGGTGGTCTGGGCATGTAAAATCTTTTTTCTTCACAGATTCATTATATCTAACAAGTGCAAACAACATATAAATAATTTTATCTTTAGTTTATTTTTATAATTGCATTTTAGATTAACCACAAGCTTTTTTTTTAGATTATTCTGCTTTAATTGCTAATAAAATACTGCTATGGTAAGCACAATATGATTTTAAAGCTACAATAACTTTCAAATTTAGATGATTGTTTTTATGTAACAAAATATTTATATATACAGAGCATAGATTCATCATGTCTGGACTAATCTGTGGACTTGCAGACTAATGTGCCTGTTGATGAAAATTTTTTGAACTGCCAGGCACAAATAACACTATAGTAAATTACTATCTGTGGTAAACCAAAGGCATGTTTATCACCAGTCTCACTTAAACTACAATGTTATTCATACTCATATATATAAAATAATTTACTTTGCAACAAGCTGACACTTAAAAGCAGTAGGAATAGCATCTTCAATAAGTGGTACTGAGATAGTTCTCTACTTTGAAGAAAATAGTTACATCTTTCTCTTATACCTTAAAGTCTTGCTAAAATATTCAATGCTCTGAGAGAAAGTAAGAACTATCATTACAACCATGAATCATTTATACAATTTTGAATTTTAATGATTGAAAATAACATTTATTATTTTGATTGTAAATATTTTGTCATTTTATTATTAAGCATGTTATATAATATTGCACTTAAATTAAGAATTTATCCTATGTGCATTAATATACAAGAATATTAGTATAGTTCATATATGATTATAGCTAAATTATACACAATCTTGTATTTTTATACTCTCAAAAGATAAAAATTAATGCTTTGTATTACGAAAATGCTGACTGATTATTATCTAATACACAAAAAGTCCCTTTCAATATACCCACTTTAAAGAAATGCAATTTAATCATAATCTGCATATTTTTTTACTTGCAGAAAAGTTGCCTCCACTTTTAGGGAGGATATTTATAAGAGTGACTATCTTCCATGGAGTATATCCTAATTCTGAATTTGGCAGAATTCTGGAGATGTGCTTCTAGACATGAAATTTCTCCAAGACTATGCAACTAATAGATAACAAAGCTGGGATTTGAACCAAGATAACTTTGATTTTACTTAATCATTAAGTCATACTCTTTGCTAGCTAAGAATTTTGAATTTTGTCTCTGAGAACTTCCTTACATTAGTTGTCTCCTTTTTATCCTCACAGCCAATACTCTGGTTCAAGTACTCTTTATTTTTCTGAAAAAAATTTTTAGCATGGTAAAGTACATGCAGCATAAAATTTGCCACCTTAACCATTTTTAAGTGCACAGTGCAATGGTATTAAATACATTCATAATGTTGTGTATCACCATCATCCATCTTCATAAGTATTTTCATCCTGTAAAACTGACACTCTATACACTTTAAACAATAATTCTCCATTATCTGCTCCCCCCACTCTTGGCAGCCACCATTCTACTTTCTGTCTCTATAATTTTGCCTACTCTAAGTACCTCATATAAGTGAAATCTTAAATGTGAAGGTTCTAAGATCTTACAATGTGTATGTGTGTGGGGTCCCCCATACATCTGACAAGCAATTCTCTGTGACATAACCTGTATACCCTACAAATTAGCTTAGTTCTGACAATGTCTACCTGGTGATAGCATCAGATCCCACAGCTTAAAGGCTCAACCTTATTAAATTGCCACACTCCAGCCCCCGCAACCACCACACTTCAGATGCTTATCTTAAGCCTATGTTATCACCTGTGCTTCTGACGAACAACTATAAATTAGAGGTTCCAATAAGTCCATCTTTGGGTTCAGTTAAATTATTCATAGAACTCAGGGGAACATTCACCAGTAGAGGGCTAGGTCTGGGAGGGTCCCAAACACAGGATTTCTGTCTCTGTGGAGTTGGGGTGCCTTACCCTTCTGGTGTAGATGTGTTCATCCACCTGGAACCTCCCTGAACCCCATACTATTGTGATTTTATGGGACACTTCCTTGCATAAGCATGATCAATTATTAACTTCATTTCCAGCTCCTTTCTACCCTTTCTGGGGAAGGCAGGGAGGGGCTTGAAATTACAATATCTTAATCACAGCTTGATCTTTCTGATGACCAGCTGCCATCCATGAGTATATCAGAGTCACCTTATTCGAAGAAAAGATACTCCCAATGCTCTTATTACTTAGGAGTTTACAAGGGTATGGGAAGCCTGGTGTCAGGGACTGGGTTAAAGACAAATATCAGAATAAGAAATGCTCCTAATGTTCTTGGGACTTAGGGAATTACAAGGGTTTTAGGAGCTCTGTCAGATACATACATATACATCATATACATATACATACATACACACATACACTCACACACACACACACACACATAAATATATATTTTTTAGAAATTGCCATATTGTTTTTCATAGTGACTATAATTTTACTTTCCCACCAATAGTGTACTGAAATTTCAAATTTTCAATATCCTTGCCAACACCTGTTTTCTATTTTTTTTTGATAGTAACCATCCTAATGGATATGAGGTAGTATCTCATTTAGTTTTGATTTGCATTTCCCAAATGATTAGTGATATTGATCATCTTTTCATGGGCTTATTGGTCATTTGTATATCTTTTTTTCATCAATTCTATTTAAGTCCTTTGCATGTTTTTGGAAATGGTTTGTCTTTTTGTTATTGTTGAATTTTACGAGTAATCTATATATTCTGGATGTTAATCTGTTATCAACTGTATGACTTGCTAATATTTTCTCCCATTCTGTGGGTTGCCTTTTTATTCTGTTGGTATTGTTTTTGATGCATAAATTTTTAAATATTCATGAGGTCCAATTTGTCTATTTTTTGCTATCTATGCCTTTCATATTATATCCAAGAAATCACAGCCAAATCCAACATTGTGAAGCATTTGTTTTATGTTTTCCTATAAAAGTTTTATTGTTTTTATTCTTACATTTAGGATTTTGATCTATTTTGAGTTAACTTTTATATGCGGTGTAAGGTAAGGGTTCAGCTTAATTCTTCTGAATGTGGATATCTAGTTTACTCAGCACCATTATTTGAAAAGGTTTTCTTTTCCCCATTGAGTAGTCTTGGCACACTTGCGAAAAACCATTTGACTGTATGTATAAATGAGGGTTTATTACTGGGGTCCCTATTTTATTTCATTCATCTATGTATCTACCTTGCTGCCAATGCCACACTGTTTAATTACTGTAGTTTTTACTAAGTTTTAAAATCAGAAGTATAAGTTCACCAGTTTTATTTTATTAAGATTATTTTGTCTACTTAGGGTCTCTTGAAATTCCATAAGAATTTTATGAATTGTTTTTCTATATTTGCAAAAAAAAATTGTTGATATTTTGATAAAAATTGCATTGAATCTGTGATTCCCTGGGTACTATTGACTTTTTAACAATGTTAAGTATTTCAGTCTATGTATGTGGATTTATTTATGTATTCTTTAACTTCTTTTAGCAATATTTTATAGTTTCATTATACATCTTTCACCTCCTTAATTAATTTCTAAATATCTTAATCTTTTTGATGTTATTACAAGTGGAACTGTTCTGTAAATTTTTTTTTTTAGATTATTCATTGTTGGTGTATAGAGATGCAACTGATTTTTGTGTGCTCGCTTTGTACACTCTTACTTTGTTTATATAACTTATTCTAACAATTTGTGTGTGTGTATGTGTGTGCATATGTTTAGACTTTCCTATGTATTAGATAATATCACCTCCAAACAAATGCTTTTACTTCTTCCTTTTCAATATGGTTTCCTTTTATTTCCTTTTCTTGCCTAATTTCTTTGGTTAGAACTTCTAGTATTATGCATATGTCTTTATCTTTTCCTGGACTAAAATAACAAGGCTTAACTGTTTTCCTTGTCTTCTTTTATTTTCTTTCTTTGCTCCACTTATTCTTCCACACTTTTCTGTTCTAAAGGCCAAATATGATCTTTAGGGCCTTTGATTTCCTAAAAACTATAAAGTCCAATTTCTTAGCAAAACACTCAAAATTCTTTACAAATATGATTTTCATTTATCTTCTGGTACACCAACCCTGTACTTTCTGTACATAGACTACATTTTTCATTTTTCCACTGTGGTGCTTTATTCATGGTTTTCTGTTAGCTCAGAGTGCAGGTCTCCCTCTTTCTTGCCATTTATAAATTCTTCCTTTTCTTTAAAATCCTCTTCAAACATCTCAGCCTGTCTAAAGCCATTTTTTTTTGAGTGTCCCTATCACTTACATTTCCTTCTTCATGATTCCACAGCACTTTATACTAGTCTCATGGTCCTTATTACACTTTAATTCATCTTAGCCTTAGTTTATCCTTCTAACACAATTTTTAAATTCCTTGAGGGCAGGGATTGTTTGTTTTAATTTTAAATTCTTCTCTAGGTCATAGAGAGTAGCACAGAGGCCTGTAAGCAGTAAATGTTCAATATATAGTCATTATTGGAATTCTAAACATGAGAATTATACATATTGAGGAATAAAAAATATTATAAAGTAGTAGGGATCTTAGATTTTGAACTCTGTTCCTTAGGTTCTCTTCTTGTTACATTTTTTTCCATAAATAATATTGAATATAATTTTTTTGTAATATGAAAAAAATTGTTTTCTTATTGCCTGAAATTCCTGTTTTTTAAGTTCAGAGTATGGTTCTGTGAATTTTATATTATAGTAAGGGCTACTATGAGGTTTTATAAAAATAAAATAGAATAAAGCACAATTTATAAAGCATCTTTTCCTTTACAATGAAGAATACCTAATCATTAATCCACCTATTTCCCCAATTCAGCAACTTTCAAAGTAGAAATGTTACATAGGACTGAATACTAAGATAGAATAAAAATCTTGTGAATCCCTCCTGAGTATAAACAAATGCAGTCAGTTAGAGAAATTCTATAAATTCTCTCTCACACACAAAAGATGGGCTGCAAAGTAAGAACATTTCCAAGAACAGCAGCACTCATAAGATGATTGCAAATTGTGTGAGGTGTTGAGATGAAAGCTAGCTGTCATTCCCAAGATGTCATCATTAGTCTCTGTAGTCAGTTTTTCACAGAAAATTCACACATAAGTCTATTGCTCAAGACTTCAACAAGCCAATGCATTGAAAAACTGATAATGGTCTTACCCATTTTATTGGCCAGCCTAAATTGAAATTCAATGGACATAGTTTAATTAAATTAAATTCTGTTGCAGATCATGTTTCTTTCTTTTTTCTTTCATTTTTTCAATTGTCATTTTTGGAAGGACTTTAGTAGTTACTGAAATTTATATTCAATTTAGTAAAAAAAAATTACCTGAATAAGAGACCTTATGCCTTTTCTTTTGAAAAATGTTTATCATCCTGGACTTTATTGAAACCTACTTTATTAGTATTATTTTTAAAAAATACAATTTGTAAAATTGCAGATAGTCACATTCTAGGCTAAAATTCTGATATTCTGTTGTTTTGATGCATATATTTATTCCATTTAATTAATAAACTGTTGTTGAATAGAAGCCTTTGGAACTTTTCTTATAGCATAGTAAGTATGATTTGTAACCAGGGTATCACTTTTCTGTATATAATTGAGTACTTAAAGTACTAAAATTTGTTCATTGAAATGTTTTAAGCACTCCCTGCAATCTTGTTTGTACATAACTTGCCTTATCTGTACAAAAATTTTGCTGAATAAATATTATCATTAATTTTATTACTAAATAATCTCAACATGTAAATTAAGTTTAGACTTCACACAACTTGCATTAAGAACTTCTAAATTTGACTTTCTACCTACTCAGTATTACTAATCATTATTACTAATCATAAGTTCCTTCCACATAGTCTTGAGATCTAGTTCTGTATAAATTGTCAGTCAGTAAATTTTAGTTTAATTTAATGAGTAAATCCAGTTAAACTTAATTGCAATGCTATAGTTGTTTCTAACCAGTTAATTGATATAACTCTTCATTCTTTATTTTAATAAGTTTCTTATTCTAGACTAACAAACTATGTGTTCAGTCAACTATCACTTAGTGAAAATCTTTTTAAATATCAGTATTAGCACAAAGGGCAAAGAGGATACAATAATAAAATTTTGTTCTTCACAGTTCAATGGCTGGAACAGGCAGATACTAATAATTTGATGTGATCTGTGCTGGTTCAAAAAAGCATGAGGGCATAGCGAAAGAAAAAGCAGACTAACTTTGCTTGGAAAATGTTTTTACAGTGTGTATGAGATTTGAGACAGGTCTTAAAAGGTGAGTAAGAGTTCCCAAAGCAGAGAAAAATGAGTATTGCAGAAAGAAGAAAAAGGAAAAGGAATCATCAAGAAGCAAACAAATGACAGAGAAAGGCATGTCCAAGAAATTTCTGAAATTTTGGTATAGCTGTAACTCATGGCTTAAGAAGAAGCTATGGGGCTTGATGGTAAGGAAACTTGCAATATTGTGATTTATAAGAAATTAATATATTCGATCATTCAGAAGACCAATATATATATATTTTTTGTATATTTGGTCTTCACCCACAGTTCTCGGATCAAATCTTGAAATTTTCTGAGTAATGAAAGCAATGGAAATATCTTTTGTTATAATATTTGGTCTTGTTCTCGGTTCCTGAAAACACCTCAGAACTGTAAAGGTGAAAAGGGTATTCCACAACAACTCAATTTATATTAATAAAGGTGACTTTTGGAAAGCACCTAAGTATGAGGGCTGGTTGCCAGGGGAACCAACAATGAATATTGTGTTAGAACTTTCACTCCCATCCCCTGTTTTCCGGAGAGAGAAGAGGGAAGAGAGGTTGAATCAACACAACAGGCCACTGAGTTCATCAATCATGCCTATATAATGAAGCCTTGATAAAAAACCAGAAGGAGGGGGTTCAATGAGCTTCCACATCGGAGAACAAAAATGCTTTGACATGCCACCATGCCAGTCCCCAGGATCCATAAGAACAGAAGCTCCTTTATTTGGCACATTGCCCTATGTATCTCTTCATATAGATGTTGATTTATGTCCTTTAAATTCTTTTTAATAGATCAGTAATAAAGTAAGCAAATTAATTGAACTCAAAAGGAAGTTAGGGGAACCTATGATTTATAGCCAGTTGGTTAGAAGTACAAGTAACAACCTGGACTTCCCATTTTCATTCTGAGTTAAAGGTTGTCATAGAACCACAAGGAGTGTGTGCTTGTCTGTCAGAATCACAGGTAACTACCTGGGCTTTCAGTTGGTGTCTGAAATGTAGGGTGGTCATGTGGAACTAAGTTCTTCATCTGTGGAATATGATTCCATCTCCATGTAGATGTCAGAATTGAATTGAATTGAATTGAATTAGATTGAATTGAGTTGAGTTGAGTTGAGTTGAGTTGAGTTGAGTTGAATTGAATTGAATTGAATTGAATTGAATTGAATTGAATTGAATTCTTGGACACCCTGCTGATGTCCCAGAATTACTCACTGGTGTGGGGAAGCCTCCATACTCATATTAAAATTAGGTCCAGGAATCAAGAGAAAACTATATGTTCATAAAGTATTTGAATGCTCCTACTGGCCAAGCCAGTGATACTCTGACAAAGGCTGGGTTTCTTAAATGGATTGGGCTGGCCTATGTTGGCATGAGATAAGCTGTGACTGAGGCTTGACTGGTCCTTGGCCTCTAAATTCTAGAGCAAAGAAGAAAATGACTGCAATATTTAGGATGAAGTAGACAAGAAAGAAGGAAGCATTGCAAACCAAGTATATATACCCAAAGAACTAAAGCAGAAAGTCAGAAATCTAGTTCAAGGAAAATGGTCTGCCAAATTCTCTAAAAGAGATGGAAACTTGCAAGCAGATTTGCTGAGAAGTGCTCATTAGAAAACATTTTAAGGAAATAAGTGGAGAAGATTGGACAGCAGGAGAAGCTGAAGTAAGATGTAACTGTTTCAAGAATTTGGCCAATTCCAAAGGGCACTCTTGATTTTGGATGACCCTTCAGAGTTCTCCCAAACTAGGAAAGTGGGCCACAAATTTGTTTTCTTATATTCTGGGGTATGGGCTGCTTCCCATGAAGGAGGGCATGCCTGGGTGAGATGTTCTCTATGACTTAGAACAATACCTAAAGAGCATCTCAACTATGCATCTAACACTCCCAGTAAGCTTGGGAGAGTGAGTACCTTATGTCTTAAGAGAGTTTGGGTAATGTACCACAGACAGCTTCCATTATGTTTGATCTGGTGAGATTTGAGGCCTCCAAAAATAACACTATCTGAAGATTTCAAAGGGCTTAAAATTGCTCTAGGCAGGATGTAGGGAAGTCCAATACAAATATTCAATATTATCATTTGAAAACAAAATTTGATACAATGGGTTATTTAAAAATCTTTTTTATCTTTAGTGAAGAAGATATCTTGCTTTCTTTGAAGTATGATGCGTAAATGACAAAATGTAGTGGAGAGAAAAAGGAGACCTTATTCAGAATAACAGTTTGCAAACTGAGGAGACAGCCTTAGGTAGAAACCAAAAGTGCTCTCTGCTGGGACAAAGAGGTTGGTTTTCATAGAACACTATCTACTCATAGTTTTCATGTCAATTAGTTTCTTGCAAATTAGCTTTACAAATTATATAGTTTGAGATGGTTGGTACAAATGCAAATAAGTGTATATTTTGTACAGTTCTGATTAGTTGGAACAGATTACTGTCTATTTTTTGGGTGATATCATGGCAATGAGAAAACAAGGAACTTCCCTGCAGCCATGGACTCAGCATTAGCAAACAGGACATAACGAGGAAGATGAAGAGTTCAGCCTGGGGTTCTTTCCATCATACAGAGTTTGTAAGGCCTCTGTCAGTGACCTCCTGTTAGACTCTGATTTTGAATTTAGTTAACCATGGGAAGTCTGAGTCCACCTCGATAGACAAATTCTAGGGGTTCACGTTAGATAATTTTCTTCTCAGGGTCCCCAGGAAATTTATTTGCCATTCGGAAAAAAAAAAAAAGTTTTTACTTCTTTATTTTGTGATAGGACAACTACACAAATTTTTGTATAACTACAAAAATTATACAAATTTTTGTATAACTACAAAAATGATGATGGATATAAAAGTGGATAGTGAAATTGCAGAGTGTGATAGTAAGCAAGATAGTATATGGCATCAGTACTCCAGGAAACAATTTTCCTATTCTGTGACCTGTTGGAAAATAGATGATGCTTAAGACTTGAAATTATCAACATAAATTATCTTCCTTCAGGAATTTACTTATGAACCAGAGGAAACTTATCAACTAGTGAAATTGGGCCTGTGAACTAGCCACTCAAAACTCCTACTCTAGTGTGAATTTCTCCAATAGAGAACATTCAATACAGGCTTACTGACTAAGCAAAAAGCATGTAATATATTAGGATTACAAGAGGATCAAGGTAAAAAATTTCTCCAAATGTGCAATTAATTATTTACCAAAGAGTTTTGGACAGAAGACAAAGCCTAAAAATTCTCTTATTTTTATTCTAAAAATAAATCTGTTAGTTTTGTTTTCTGACTTTTCCTGGCCATAGAGCCCATTTTATTGTAGAACTCCTTATATTCATGAGAATTTTGGTGTTGCCTGGGAATACAGTGGGATTTAATTTATTTTGGGTTCCAGTGTGATATCAGGGAAGCTGATACTGCTCCTGATTGTAGAGTGAAATATGAAGTTTGGTAGCCAGCTTCCAAAATAGTCCCCAGTGCTCTCTCCACTCCTAGTATTCACACCCAGGCTAGTCCCTTTCCATATTTTACTGGTATTGGTCTTTGTGGCCTCTAGATATTTGGCAGAGTTGATGTTATCTTACTTCTGAAATTGGGTTATAGATGTGGCTTCCTTCTTGGGAGCACATTCTCTCTCTTTCTCTGTCTCTCTGACTACTCATTCTATGGGAAGTCAGCTGCCATGTCATGAGTATACTCAGGCAGCCAGTGGAGAGGCCCATATAATGAGGATCGAACTATTTAGCCAATAACTGGTGAAGAACTGGGGCCTGTCAATAACAATGCAGTAGAAGCAGATGCTCCTTGAGTTGTGTCTACAGATTAGACTGTGGCTCCGACCAACAGTTTGACCTCACAAGAGATCCTGAGTCAGAACCACCCAACTAAGCCTGACCCATGGAAACAAACATTTGTTTGAAGATGCTAAGTTTTTGATAATTTGCCACACAACAGTAGATACCTAATGCAACAATTTAAACTAAAACTAATCATTTCATTCGTCTTACCACAGAGATAGAAATAGAAGTAAAAGTTTGACCTAAGTGAGTCTATTTAGAGTGAGTTAAAGGACATTTATAGTGGGCATTCTAATGCATGGACAGTCTCCTATCTCCTAGGTGGTGAAATCTGCTTATGTGAATATTGGAGTCATTCTGTCAGGATGAGGAAAGCCAGCTAGAGGACAAAGTTGCCACTCTGAGTAGGGTAAAACATGAAGAACTGTGAGATAGAACTGGAACCCTGATTAAAAAATTTTAAAAAAGCTTGAAATTCCATCTTTCTTCTATATCTTTTCACTTTGCAAGTCTTTTGTTGTTTTAACTAGCTTGATTTGGGTTTTCTGTCACTTGCTAACAAAAAATCCCAGGGTATCCATAGACAGAAATCATAACTTTAACTCTTAACAAGCATCTTAGCTTGTATTGTTAGAACATGAAGAGTAGTTTTATGAAACATCCTGATTCCCTAGATCCTAAACACCTGCTCATGAATTTTGACAATCCAATTAGCTCCCCTTTCCCTTTCTCTAGATTGTACTGTTTTTGAGCTTTGCCTTTTAACAGGTGAATCCCTTCAAAATAACACTGGTGTTCATGTCATTTAGGCTGTCTCTACTGAGTAGCAAATTCTGCTGTCATATGCCACCCTCTAATTTAGACCCCAGCCCCAGGTAGTAAGTGCCTTTGAGGGGCCAGTCCTAAAGTCAGGTCAGTTCTTCTGGCTCATTTTACCTATGTTTTTGCTCTTTGCTCTGGTAATTGCCACTAATGTCCCAGTTTCAGCATATCTTTTAACTGATTCATAAAGCTGTTATGGGGTTCAGATGAAGTTGTATATGGGTCTAATTTTATAGTAGCTTCTCAATGAATGTAGGTTAGATGCATAAAAATGCTCTTTATTTTAGATTTAAATGTTCATAAAGTAACATGAAGAGAACATTGGCATAATTTGATTAACCTGTCATTTTTATTATATGAGTATTTATTGTAGAAAAATTAGAAAATCTAGATAAGTAAATAACTATCTTAATTAAAATAATAACAAAACATATCCTTCAGAGGGAACTCTTGACTGTTTAAATTTTGATGTAAATTATCCTAGCCTTATTTAGTAACAAAAGCTATCTTTGTGCTTTCCAAAAATGGGCTCTTACTATTTACTACTTAGATATTTATCACTTTAAAACTTATCATGAACACCTTTCCAGGTATAAAAATATAAATATGTTAATTTATTTATTAAATTCTACGTCTAAATAATACTTTTATTATTTATTTCTTCCTGTCTATCTTTAGGGAATACAGTGACTCAGACTCATTGTAATAAACTAAATCTTATGAAAGAATGGCTGGAAAAATGACTAACCGAGCTTTGGCTTTGCTGAGACTTGTTTGTAAGAAGGAACTAAATGTTATTTTTCTTTGCTCAAATAAAAGTAGGCGTGGGTAGATGAAACCTGTAAAGATTCTCTGAACTGAGTCAGAATTAGTACAAAGTTTCAAGGCAAATTTTACATCTTAAGAAAATCTGAGGTATACAGAGAACATTATCTTTCACTCTAAAGACCTGGCATTATTCTTTATGAAGAACACAGCAGTAGTAGAGTTGGGCAGAACACTTAATAGGTCATCAGGAAACATGGATTTCTAATCTAGGACTATCACTGCACTTTTGGAAATTTCTTACAGGTATTTTAACTCTGCTATTTTATGAGTCTTTTAGATTTGATTCAAAGACGTATTTTTTACACATGGAGAGTCAGTCATATGTCTTTCTTCTTCAGCTAATTTTATTGAACTTGAAAGTTTCTCCTTTGCCTAGAAAAAAGATCAAACAAATATGAAATTTCTTCAATTTATGCTGTATCTGTAGATATTTACTTTTGAACATATTAGTTAATTTAAATGGGTTAATTTAAATTAATAGTTTTCAAATTAATTTTAGTGAATTATTTTGGTGTCATATATCTTGGTTAACATCACTACCAAGTTACTATCAATCATTATAACTCTTGATAAAAGTTTAGGGCTACTGTGATCATGAGTGTTTCCACATTTGCTAAATGTCTCATAAAGGCAATCAAATAGATATGAATAAGTTACATATATGTGAGGGTTTCATTTTTCCATGATAATTTCCTTTTAATATATTCTCTAATGCCAGTAGTGATATTTTCTGCTGTCCTATCCATCCAAACTGGTTCAGTGCCACCTTAAGTTTTGAAACCAAGTGTGTCCCCATTAAGAAGCAACTTTATACATCATAGGCAGAGAGAACTGAGTCAGACTCTCTTATGTTCTCAATTCGCGACTAATATCTGCTCTTGAAATTATGTTCTTTTTTTGTTCCTTGGTGCCTGAATTACATTCTGGTTTCTGTCTTCCAATAGAAAGTAAGTTCTATAAAGGTAGACATTTTGTTCTGCTTTGTTCACTGATATAACCTTAGGCTAGAACAAAACTTTGAATTCAGTAAATGCACAAAAGATCATTGTTGATTTGTTAATTAATAGATAGGGCACTGCACACTTCTGTCTAATTCAAGTAAGAGTTGAAATTTTGCCTTCTGTACACTAGTTCAAAGCCAGGCACCCATACATCTGCCTTCAAATCTGCCGGTCTCCTTGGTTCCGAATATTACCAGTCCCCAGACTCTTTGACACTGGATCACACATGCCTGCTGCCTCAGATGGTTGAACATCTATCTGCCTGGCTGGGCTGCTGCCTGTTAATGGCCACCATAATCTATTGTTTCTATATTTTATTGCCTTAGCTGTTTGCCCTTGTATCTCAGAGGGCTTAGTTTGGTATTGAGCATCTGCTCCAGTGTGATACGTGTCTCATCTCTAGGTCCTAGGTACTACCTCTCAGCGTTTCTTAATCTCTACTTAGCTTTCATCCTGACAGAATTCACTCTATTTGAAGCCTGGTTAATGATAGAGCTTTCATTTGAACAGCATACAAAAAATTTTTTCAACCACCAAAATTGAAAAGCTTTGCAAAAAGAAGGAAGACTTACTGTCAGCCAAAGAACTGATCAGTTAATGTTTTCAGGATGGACACCAATTCCTTCATGTCCCAGAAACTTGAACAAGTTACTAACATTTTCTGGACCTGTTTCCTGAAAAGCAATGTGGATTTAAAGAGCCAGCATTTGTGAAAGTGCATAATATGGCTCTTGGCACCCAACAGTTGTATGAAAATTAGCTTTCTTCTATTATTTTCTTGAAAGAGAAACATAAAAGCCAGAATTTGGCCATATAGTTGTAATACATGATATTTAACTAGTTTACATTGCTCTAAATAATGCTATTGTGCTCAAAATAGATTGTGAGCCCCTGAGAACAGACTCTTGGTCACCTTTCATTACATAATATCTAGTATAGAGCTCAGGCAACATTTTTCTTTATGAATAAATTCTTCACAACCAGTCTATGGAGAGAAGATATATGACTCGTGCTTCAGAACCAATCAATGACAAAGAAAATATAAAACAGTCTGGAATGCACACATGCTTTAAAAAATAAGACAGATATAGTATTACTTTAGTAGTCTGATAAGGGATCTGAGACATCCTTATACATGTCCACTGCAATTAAAAAAACTCACTTTACTCATTAGGGGACTCCTGACTCCCCATTTTCATTCCTTTTTGTAAGAAAAATAAATTTCTCAGAGGCTGTCTCACGCTTATCTATTTTATAGGTGATAGAAGCAAGAGTAGGGATTTTAGGCAACAGCATTTGAGCTTCTTAGGTTATATCTCATGTAATCATTAAACTCAGACACAGAAGTGTTCTAGAGAGATCAAAAAGCCAGTAAAAAAGCTCTAGATACCAAGAATCTAGACTGGTCAGTCTTGTGAAAGATGGGGCTATCAACCACTGGAAGCAACAAGGGGCCTTGCTTTCCCTCCAAAACTGAAAATAGCTTTTCATTCTCCCTGCCCCCACCACCACCCCAGTGATTTCCCAGAGGCAGACTCAGAGGCTTTTATTGTGTACAGGGCCAAAAGTATAAGTTTCATGAATTGCTTCGAGCCCAGAATAAAGTTCATAGCTTATGAAGAATACCATCTAAAGGAGTGGTAAGATGACTGTTTACTTCCCTCTCCTCCTGCCCTTTCTAACACCCTGAAACACTTTGTTCTTTATCACTCTGCAGGACTGGACTTGCTGCTAACTGTGGGTTTGGAAAGCAGACCTCTTGTGGTTGAACCTAGTAGCAGGTGAAGTTCAACATGTAAGATTCATGAGTTCTCTCTCACAACCAGGCACCAAGTAAGTGATCTAGCTAGATGCAGGCACATCATTTATTAGGCTTATTTTTTCAGTTGACTCTCATTTATTTAAAAAAAAAAATACAGCAATATCAGTTTTTAAACAGAAAAAAAATCTTTTTGTTTAAAAAAGTCTGGTTTACAATTCCTAAAAGGAGAGTTTTAAAAATTTTTATTTATACTGCAAGCTAAATTTTAAGCAAAGAATAGCTGAGTCTACCATTGTTTTTGACATCTTCATATTAAAGTTAGCA
Source organism: Cynopterus sphinx (assembly GCA_030015415.1). Classification (NCBI taxonomy): domain Eukaryota; kingdom Metazoa; phylum Chordata; class Mammalia; order Chiroptera; family Pteropodidae; genus Cynopterus; species Cynopterus sphinx. Next base: position 45,736,126 of record CM057380.1, read on the forward strand.
GATTACAGAACAGTTAAATAAGTTTAAATAGCATTAGATTTACAGGCCTCTGGATTTATCTTTATCTTATTTTTTTTTATAAAAAGATGCATGCATATGCTTACAAAACTTAAAGCTTCCTGTGTATTATCGTACAATTCTATCTTTCTATTTCTCCTTTTCCTGTACCTAATGCTTGTCATTTATTATTTGTTCAGAAGTGATTAAACTCTAGTTAGTGAGATGTACTTTATGATAAATGATAAGCAGCCTTTGCACATATAATTTTTCAAGGTCAAATAGTGTTTGCTTAATAACTTACTGACAGCATTTTTGTTAATGTTAACTGACCAAGGGGATTTAGGCTGTTTTATTTTGTTTTGCAGACTTGGAATTTGATTTTGCTTTAACCCCTGGACTCTTTGGAATGTCAGGGTTACGACTGTAGCCTCATTATAGATCTGCGTTGGGTCAAACCAGGGAAAGCCATGGGACATTATGGGAACTCAGGTGAAAAGAGACCTACGTGGTGAAAGTAAGAGGAATTTAGTTAAAATTGAGTTATTTAAAAATTTCTGCCCAAAGAGGATGGCAGGGGGTTTAAAGACCAGAGTATATTGGTACTACTTGAAATTGTAGACATAAATTGAACCAGACATTCTTTCATCCATTTATCCATGTAATCATTTATCAATTTATTCAGCATTTAAAGTTGATTTCAGTTTTCTCCTTTTGAGAATCCTCCCTCTACCTAACAAGGTCTTTATGGATGCATCCAAAATGAGTGCTTTATAACTTTTTCATTTTTAGAAGATTCAGCTTCTCCAATTCAGTTGTTACCTTCCTCTAGTCACTTTCCTTCTCTAATCTTTGTCTATTTCCTCATCCTTGCTTGACTTACTTGATTTTTGTTTTATGTTTTTTGTTTGTTTGTTTGTTTGTTTGTTTTTAACTTTTTTGTTATCCCTGATTAGTTATCTAGCTCAAATTTTATGTCTCTGTTGTCCTAGTATCTAGATTTTAGATTTTCACGTCTAGAACAATAATTCTAGTAACCACCACCTTCATTTTGCCAAAGGTCACAACCATTCTCATGTACTGCTTTTACTAATAAGTTCTATGGGGATAGCTTGGAACTGAAGGAACTTAATGGTTGGATATTTAAGGTACAATTTGCAAAGTAATCCACATCACTGCCTTCAGAATAAATTTTGCTGGAATCATCAAATACAGATTCATTTATTATTAAGAATCTTGTCTCCTTGTACTGAATATGTCCTACTCTAAAGCTCTGAAACTTCATTTCCTGCTGAAAAAAAATGTTTGCTTGGGAATTAAAAGCCTTTACTTATGAGATCAACTCAAGATTACTGGGAGTATTTCTGTGGAATGTTGTGTGTTGTACACTCATAACAATTTTATTCTAGGAACCTCAGTGATATGAAACCTTAGAAAATTAAAGATATACAAAATTTGGGTTTACTTCAACAAGTATGAAGGAGTTAAGTTTATTACTGAGAGAATCACGAAATTAAAAAAGAGTCTCTAACTTCAGGAGCTTAGAACTCAGTGGGAGTGCTGCACAAATACATAAATATAAGTCAGGCTATAAAGTGTTACAAGAGGAAAATAAACGAAAACGTGTCATAGTAACACGTAGCAAGGAGAGATTAACTATAACCAAGAAGATCTGAAGGTTATCGGAAAATAAAGAAGTAAATACATATGCTCATACTGTATAGGCAGAGGAAACAATTTGAGCAAAGAAGCTGATAATTTGCTAACTTAATTTCTTTATTTATTCAGTCAACCTTCATTGCCGATCTAATGCTGGCTGGCATTAGAAAAAATAGAAAGTGCATGTCTGCCAAAAAAGAGTATCCAACGCAGTTGAGAAAGAGACATAATTGCAATTTGATAACTGAGGTAAAGGGGAGGGTAGGCTTTGAGGGTTTATCTAAGGCAGTGATTTCCCAGAAGCTCCTGGAGATCTTTTAAGAAACTGATGCCTGGAAATCACAATCTTTGTGGGTATCTTCTTTTTCATAACAACTCCCCAGCTGATTCTGATGATCAAACAAGTTTTAAAATATCTCTGCTATGGGTAATAAAACTCAAGTTTAGAAGGAGGTAGAGGAGTCAGTTCCAAGTTGAGGAGAGGGGAAGAGCAGGGATGTTCCAGGCAAAGGAACGAGCTTTTTCCAGTTGCTAGAGAGGGTTATTGGTTCAAAGGAACTGCATGTATGTTAGAAGTCCTAACAGGTGAATCTAGATACATGAAGAAGGGTCAGATTGGGAAAGATCTTGCATACCATGCTAAATAATTTGTATTTTATCCTGATAGTGATGGGAATCTTTAGAAGAGTAATGGAAAGCAATGTGGTATAGGAGGCATTGCTGCTAAAACATTTGATCCTCAAAAAAATTCTTTTTTTTTTTTTACTGATGTTTCAATTTTGTGATTGGAACATTTCACTGAAAAAGAGGGGATCACACGATTAGATTTATTTGTTAATTTACTTATTTACTTATTTATTTTTGTCATAAGGGTTTTTTCTCTTAGACTCCATTTTGGACTTTAGTTTGATCTAAATAAATCAGTTTAGCTTCGTGAGACTTAACTGATCTCTGGTTAGAAACAAACAAACAAACAAACAAACAATGTTTTGATTTTCTGTTTAAAGTCCCCTTAGATATACATATAACTAGTAAATTATAGTTACTAGCTTGTATTCTATGTGTGTCACTAATATTCATGATATGCTTTGACATCTCTGTGGGTTATAATTAGTGATCTTTGATAGCAAAGTGAATTCTTAAGCACTTGATATAAACAAGATGTGTGTGCAATATTGTGGTTGATAGAGGATGAGAAGGTACCTTCCATGCCCTTATGAGTCTCATAGGCAGCATGGAAAATGGAAAGTGGAGGAGGTTTGGATCATATCCACCTCATTAACAGTTGTGTTACTTTGGTTAAGATACTTCTCCAAAGTCTCAGTTTATTCATCTGTAAAATGAGACAGCTGGGCAAGCTTGTCTCCAAGGCAGTCTTTCAGTTTTATCTAGAAGTTTCTATTGATCTAGTAGGAAAAGGGGTGGAGTTTATACCAGGAAGAAGTCTATACTGTCAAGTGGTATTAGGACTGCATTCTCTGGACTCAGTCACACCCAAGATTCTGGCTGCATTTTTGCTAGTTGTGAAATCTGGAATAAGTTAAAACATCACTCTAATCATTTGTGTTCTCATCCATAAAATGTGTATTTATAATAGTAATTGCCTCCTATGATTTGGAAGAATGAAAAGAGGTAACATTTTAAAAGCAATTAGTTCAGTTCATGGCATGTAATAAGCCCTAAAATTTTTAATAATAATATATCTATTAAGAGCCTAAATATTTATTATTATTATTATTAATTATTACAAACAAAGAGTTAATATTAATTCACAGGAGAGATTACAGACAAATGGGGACCGCACACTCATAAAAAAGATAACATGTGGCAAGTTTCTTAAAAATCGAAGAGAATCTCAACAATTATGCTTGGGAGATGAGAGAAAAGGCAAGAGTAAGAAGAGAGGTCTTTCTGAAGAAGGGTAGAACTGCACAATGCTTTCTCATAGGTATAAAATAGGATACAGAGTACAAAGGAGCCTTCCACCTTTCATGAGTGATGTCAATCAATTTCACTGCTTCTCTGAGGACAGACTGGTTGAATCTATCTCACTGACAGATTCAGATGAGTAAAGTGACTGGCTTTACAGTTTCAACAGAGAGCTTTCCTACTACCTAGGATAATAATCTAGCTATCATGAGTGCTGGGCTCTGATTCTCTTATTTAATGGCGCTGAGGATCCTCCATCTGAGTCCTGCTTTAGGATCTTCAGGAGTCAGGATTTTGGATAGGTAACAGGTGGAGTGGAAGCCTGTCCCTGAATGTTTGACAGTTTTGAATATAGCTCACTCTCCTCAGGAGCACTTTTATTTCTCTGACTCTTCTACATTGGCTTTCATAGTTTCTACTAGATGCTACCTATCCACAGTGACTATTGGTAAGGCTACATTATCATCATATAATACATAATAAGAAAATCTAAAGTGTACATTAGAGTGAAGTCAAGTATATAGAATTCCAGCCCAGTATTTTCTATTAAAATTCCCTGCCTTTTCAATGTAGAATATATTCCAAATAAACTATACTATTACTGGGCCCCCTTAGAGGGACCTCTTTAGAATGCTCATAGTAAACATATCTTTATCTGACAGAGAGACAGCAAATATTTATTAAAAGCCTAAATATCTTTGAATATCCTTCCTCCACTAGAATATTTTGTTCTTTGATGAATTTCTAGTGCTGAGCACAGTGGCTGGCGCATAGAATTCATTCATTAATTTATTCATTTTCTCAGAATATATTTATGAAAACCCAGCATTCAATAAGCTAGCTACATAATCCCTGTTTCCATGGGGCTTAATATCTTAAGCAAATAACCACAGCATGTGAATTTCTCCAATTATGCAATCACTGTATTTAGAATTATTGAGCATTTAAAACACAAGCAAAAGAAAAATAAAAAGAAAGAAGAAAAGGATCCCCGAACCAAAGTTATTTATAGGATGTTTGTCACAAACTTATTTCTCCATAATGTGATGTACATTCACACCCCTTTGACTGTGCTCAACATATTTCCCTTGTCAGGAACATTCTGTCCCTTTCTTTTGTAATTATCAAATTCTTATCATTTAAGAACCAAATCAACCATCATCTTTTCCATGAAGCCTTTTGTAGTTATTGCCTCGAGCTACTAATTATTCCATCATTTATACTCCTAAAACACTTTTCAGAAACATATATTTCAACAAAAGATCTTTCTTATCTATCTATTATCTATCTATCTATCTATCTATCTATCTATCTATTATCTATCTATCTATCTATCTATCTATTTATCATCTATCTATCTATCTTCTATCTATCATCTGTCTTATCTATGCAAACTTGATTATGGAGTCGGGGAAGCCAGGTCCCAAGATCCTCAGGATGAGTGAGCAAGCTGGAGACTCAGGAGAACTAAGTCTAAAGTTTAAAAATCTGAGAATCAGGAGGGTCAATGGTACAGAATTTATCTGAAGGCTGGCAATCTCCAGACCAAAGAAGAGCAATTGTTTTAGTTTGAGTCTGAAGGTAGGAGAAAGGTTAATGTTCTAGTTTGAAGGCAATCGGTTGGGAAGAATTCCCTCTTATTCGGGGAGGTTCAACCATGTTGTTCGATTCAGGACTTCAATGGATTGGATGAGACCCACCCACATTAAGGAGAGCAATTTGCTTTACTTATACTGATTTAAATATTAATCTCACCCAAAAACACCCTCAAGGAAACACCTGGAGTAAAATATGACCAAACATTCTATGTACCCTGTGGCTCAATCAAGTTCATGCATAAAGTTAAACATTACCAGATATATAAAGAAAATATTAGGAAAAAAATTCCCACCAGCATTATTAATAAGAGGCTTTCTGAAAAAGACACCCTGAAGAATTTACAGGATTGGGATAAGTGGCTTTGGGATTTGAGTGGAAGTCCTTCTGATAACAAAGCAGCATGAGCTAAGTCAGAAAAGGACAAAGTATCTTTGGTTCCTGAGATGATCACCTACATGGAGCAAAGCATAAGATATGGAGGAGTGGCAAAATGTTCTCACCATGCCTATTCTGCAATCCTTTCAATTTCTGTTCTCTTCTCAGTCTCTCCTGCTTTTCTGGCTCAAGGTTGACCATAAACGTACTGCTAATATATAAGGTATAGAAAAATTATGAAGATTAAGGAAAAAAATAGGCTGACGAATTTGTTTCTAAATTAGTAGAATTTAAGTCACATGCCAAGAAATCAGAGTGATCAAGCCCTAGAGTTGCTTCTCCTTGGTAGGCAGCAAAAAACAGGTCTTTCAAATTAACGAATACAAGGTAGAGTCCAGGGACCCATACTGAGTAGGATAAGATGGAGCTTTTCAGAATGTCCAGGAAAGTGAATACAAGTTGTGTCCTAGGGAGCACCAAAGGCAAAATCTAGCGGATCCAGTCAATTTTCAAGACCAGGGAGTCAGTACTGTGATTTAAATGACAGAAAAAATCCAAAATTTCTGAATCTAGAAAGCCATTGGAAAACAGTGGAATGGGGTGATGTGGACCAAAGGGCAAGGGAAAGAACAAAGAGATAAAACCCAAGGTCATTTCTGAAAATATAATTAATTGACGAGGATTCATTTATCCTACACCTGGTCAGTAGGAGATCATTTTGGTTGAAAGGCTAAGGATTAACGCAAATAGGTATTAACTTTACAGGTAGCAGTAAATAGGAACACTACCTTGTCTGTCTAATACTTGATCACTCTTTCTATCTTGTCTAAAATCTTCAGTGGCCCTCAATGAATAGCAAGTTAACCCATGCTCCTCAACCTGGAATGGGAGATCTTTCACAATGTGACCATTATATTCCAACCCAGCTTAATTTTTCTCTGCTGTCCAAAAAATAGTGAACTATAGATACAGCAGAGCACTCACTGTTTCTTTCTCTTTCACTTTGTCCTCCTGCCTTTAGGCCCGTGATAACATTACTTCGTCACTGATGTCAATTAGCACCAATGTAATGAATACAACAGAAAGTTAGTCATTTACTATCTTAGGTAGGGACTTTCTTTGTGCATTTGTCATTCCAAATAAGCTGAGTTAAGAATACATCAATTAAGCCAACCAGATTGTAAAGGTGGATACAAGAGCCATGATAAAGACAACATGACAGTTTATAAGACCATCTCTTATAATTTCCTGGAAATTTCAGTGTTCCCTTGCTCAACAGGGATTAAGTGTACACTGAACATTCACCATTCAAATAGTCTCAAGAGTTAAAACTGACTCTGTAAGTGAATACTTAAATTTGGGGAGAGAAAACAAGAAGAAGAAAATACAATATGGTGAGAAAAAATTAGTAATGGACAATTGAATATGCTTGATTTGAATGAAAAAAATTTAACTTGTGAAATAAAGCCAAATTCTGATGAATTCATTTAATACCAATTTAATAATGAGAATAAGGATATATGTGGAAGGGTACAGGACATTCAAGAGAAAAGTTTCACGTTAAGATGGCCTCATGGGTTATTTGTTAACTCCACGAGAGTAAAATGGCAATCTTTGGTACCAGTTTATTCCATTAGGGTTTACCCAAAATGCCTTTGATGTTTATCGTACTGTAACATGGTACTGTACCATGAAGAACATCTTGTTTTTCCAGATGAAATGTATTACAGAATGATTAATGACATGTGCATTGCTGCTGAATTTGAGGTATGATTTTTGATGAATGATTCACCAAGTCGTCTATGAAGTTTGGCTTAAGTAAGACTCAAATTCTAGGTAAGATAAGATATAAAGTAACAGTATAAATCTTCCAGAGCCCCAGGCTCACCTAAGCGTTCTCCAGATTCTTCCTCTATTTGAACATCTGCAATGTCGAGAAACCCACCAGATCAGACCACTTTCCTTTCAGTCATTTCTAATTGCTGGAAAGTTCTTTAATAGAGTATAATTCTGTTTTACTGTGCATGTACAATATTTTCTGAAGCCTCCTAGAAAGAGTATCATTCCTTTCCTATATGGCAATCCTATTATTTAAAATCCACTGCCATATTTATCGTCTCCTTTATTTAGACTTAAAATACCCTCTTCACTTCTACTTCCTTCAGTCACACCTGATATGAGATGGTTGCCAATCTCTTCATTAACTTCACTGACTGAAACCTTCTCCTCTAGATGTGATTCAGTTTATCTTAAATAGATGTACTCAAGAGTAAACATAACAAATCCAGGTGTGTGGCCAAGATGAACACTAAGAGTTCCAATCTAACATAACCCTGGGTAATAGGTTTCTCAATGGAAATCATTTTAGTCTTAGTTTTACTGAGGTTACTTGGCAATAGATATCACATTTAAAAATAAGATGAGAAACCCCAGGTAGGAGTTGCAAAAGAGGTGCTTTAGAAATGGTTTTTCAACTCTCATTGGAACAGCTATATTGCCCTGCACTTCCTCCCCATGCCTGCCAAAAAGGAAAAAATAAATAAATAAATAGATAAATAAATAAATAAATAAATAAATAAAACAAACAAACAAACAAGGTTAACTCCAAGAAAAGAGATAAATACCAGGAGGTATTTTTCGAGAGAGCTATTTGTATATATTGAGTCCCACTTCCCTGTCACCATGGAGGAAGGTGAGAAGAATTCTTGTAACTCACTTTAAGCCTAGGGAGAGAAGTTTCAACTCAGCTATTCTGAACACCTTGTATTCATTCATTCCCTGGATCCAAAGAGACATAATGGGCTACTGTATGTCTCAGGCTTCAGAAATCAAAAGGGCAGAGACTGTGGCAGGTACATTGCTCAGAGGCCTGCATGATCCTGTATAACAGGCTTGGTCAATATATAGGAGTAAAGATATTTATACCACTGGAATGAAACTGATTTTTTGTTGTTGTTATTGTTCCTTGAAATGACTGAAAGAATTCATATTAACCAAGAATGACAGAAATTCCATGAGATTTACCCTAAAATTTATCCAAGAAGCAAGGGAAGAATTGGTCCAAACCAAGTGGATTTGAAAGGATCATAGGAGACAAAAATAAAATTGCTTTATGATTGTGCCTCTTGTTTATTCTGTGTTTAATTTATTAAGTTGTTTTATATATATCATATTCATACGGACATATATATGTCCGTATGTATGTATATATATATAAATACACATACACATATATACATATACATACATATGTATATTTATATGGCACACATGTTGAAGAGCAAGGTTGTAACATAAAAATCATACTATAATTTTTTTTACCTTCTAGGCACTGTATTAAGACCTTTACAAATGTTATTTTTTCACAACCATCTTAGATAGAGTTTATAATTCTCATTTAATTGAGCAGGTTATTAAGTAGCTTGCCTAGGAGCTCATATATATTAAGTGGCTTAGCCTCAACTCGGGTCTGCCTGACGCTGAAGTCCAAGCTTTTAAGCAACAATTTATTTTGCTATTAGTTATAGTCAGCATGGCCTTGGCAACAGCAATTGATTTTACTGTGTAGTTTTTTCCAATGGGCACTGGACAATTAAAAAGGAATGAGAAAATTATTCATAAGATGTGATATACATAAACTATTCTTTCTAAAGACTAGTATTATTGTAATGAATATAGAAGGAACAGTTTGAGACAGTAACAGAAACAAGACTTAACAGAAAACAACTATTTTTCTCAATTGAAAATGCAGAGCTGCTTCCACCTGCAGGCCAAAGGGATAATTGCCATGTTTCTAGTTGTATAATTATCTCCTTTTACAGACCAACATCCAGGGTGCTAGGCTAAGGGTGTCACTCACTTCATCACCAGGTGGCCCTAAAGCTTCAACCAGAAGTAGTGCAAATATTGAGCGAGTGGGAACACAGTGCATGTGAATTGACCAGAATGTCTTAAGGACTGTGCAGAACAAATTGCTTTGGAGCCGTAAAGATGATTGAGCCACTTTTGCCAGTCTTTTATTTGTTGTGGGGGACCCTTGAGTGTTCAGAAAGAGCAAATCCAACATCACTTCCTCTTCTATAAAATGTGGAGCTGTGAGGATTAAATTAAATTCAACATATATTTATTGAGAGTTTACTGTATGCCAGGTAGAATTTTAAGCACTTAAGATGCATTGAACAAAGCTGTCTGTCTTCATGGAGCTTAAATGAAATAATGCATTTAAGATCATTTGTAAACACTACTGAGACACATGCATAATGATAATTGTCTTTTGTGTTTATTCTACATTGGAACTCTTCACTTCACATCATCAGCCTAGCTCTTTTTCACTCACTGTTGCTTCTCAAGAACAGAGACCAAGTTTTCCATCTTCCGTTTTTTTTTTTTTTTCTGGGACCCCAGGACTTAGCGTAACACTGGAGTTAGAGTAGGCTGTTCATAAGTATGTGCCGAATGGATGTAACTAAGCTGAGATAGTTGATAAAGCAAAATATTGGAGTCTAAGAGAATGGGCAGAAAGTAAAAATGATTTATTCTGCATCTGCACCCTCCATCCTTGCAGCTCCCTGCACAGTTAGTTATCTCTTCCTTAGAAATGTCCTTGTGTCCCATCCGTGAAGTCCTGTCTTTACTGGCAGTTTACATGGCTCTCTTTTCTTAACTCTCCTATTATGTTATGGCCTCACCAGAAATTAACATTTAAGCATGATTGTCTTATGTTATTCTCTAAAAGTAGTTAACTTTGATTTCAGAAACAGTTCTATAATCCCTTGAATGATCCCCCTACCCTGTTACCAGTAAAATTTGGAAATGAAATAAATCAGATACAGTCTATATCTGTCTTGTGGAAGAATCTCTGATTTCCAAAGATATATGTGTACATGTGTATGTTTGCATATAGGATGCATGCATGTACTCAATATTTTTTTCCTTTAGTCCTTTTTATTAAGTTGTGATATTTGGATTTGGGAACTGCTATTGATTGGCACTAGTTAGGGAAGAGTTGCTACCAAAGATGTAGTTATATCCCCCTCCCCACTTTGACTCTGGAAAGTAATATGCTGGTTTTAATGCAGATTTTTATTTTCTTCTTAGTTTCTCAAAGCATAGCTGTCTGCCTCAGAATCAGAATTATACACAAGGTATACATAAATGTGAATTCCTGACCATCCAGTTTTAACTCTTGTGAACTCTCAATTTCCTGAATCCAAATCTCTGAAGATTGAGCTCCCAGCTGCACTTCTAATGAATGGCTTTGGAGATTCCAGTGTGCACTCAAGTTTAAGAATCATTGCCCTGGGGTGCACTGTTAGCAGAAAAAGTACATTGTGAAAGGTTCCTGGGTGGAAAGCCAGAAGCTAAGCCCGGGACTTTTCCTGTAATGGGCATATGCTTTTAGAATTAGTTTCCTCTTCCAGAGCAATAGAGCATGAGCATTTTAGATTTTAGAGAACAGGAAAAGTTTCACTTGTGAGTCATCAAAACAGTATGTGAGTATTGTTGCTGCTTTACGCTATAGGGAATTCCACTGTTTGGGAGCACTTTTAAAAATATATATTATTTTTCCTAATTGTTAAGTAAAATAAGTAAAACAAAAATAAGCAAAATTGAAAGCATCTGTAATGTACCTTACAAACTAATAAGATATACTGTTAATGTATATAGCCTTATTTATGGTTTAACTGAGTTTATAGTCCAAACTTGATTTTATAGCCAGCTTTTACATTTACTTCACATTTAAATTTACATTTTATATATTTGAATATAAATTAATTAAAATAAAAAAATAAGTTTTAGTCACAAAAGTTATTTCAATATATTCCTGAAGGATGTTGTATTGACACTATTTTAGTCTTTTATCTAAAATAAGATGACAAATAATTGTAAAATAGAAAAAGTAATCTCTTCGTGAACTATTAGTAAAATAACCTAGTAGCTGATTCTTCCCAGAGTAATGACCTATTTCTAATCCTTTTTCCTGCTCCTCTTCTCTCTCTCACCTCTCTGTCTCTCTCTTTTCTCTCTCTCTCGTCTTTCTCATTCTCTCTTGTATTAAGAACCATGTAAAATATTTTTATTATTATTATTTAAAATTTGCATTTTACTATAGAGAAGTCTATCTGCTGACGATACAATGGGAGTATGTATACTTTTAAAGGTATTTTTAATATTTTTAAAAGACTATTGGTCATACAATATTTATATCCATAAACCTACCCATTCGGGTGTAGGTAGGTAAACCTACAGTTGCACTTGTTATGTCAAAGAAAAAAGAAAACTTAAAATATTTTCCTAACATAGATAGTGATTTTTTTTCCACACATATTATCAAACATTGATCCACAGGAGAAAAGTAATCATATAGGGAATTCTTGGTCATGTTAATAGTTACCACTTAGTTATTTTTCATCAGGCACTATTCTAAATGATTTACAGGCACAACTATCTCACGAAGAAGGTATTAATACCCTCATGTTACAGAAATCGCACCCAAGAGTCCTCAGCCTTTAAGCTTCATAGCAAGGATTTCCACCCAGAGCATTCTGAATTAAAATGCGCGCTCTTTCTGGCTCCATGAAGTGGACAGGTTAGTCACCCTGGCTGTACGTGGGGCCAGGTGCGAGAAACCCTTCGTGAGGCTGTTCTGCCCAACACTTTGGAATGCAAACTCCCTTGAGCAAGCATAGTTTAGCATAGTTTCACCAGTGGCCTGTCTGTCTAAGGTAATCGCGAATATTAAAATAGCCCTAATAATAAAACAGCAGTCAACCGTGGAGCCTCCTTATGGAGGGGGAGGAGAATAGCTCACTTGCCCTGGAGGGCCTGAGAAAGATCAGTTTACAGACGTCAGCATGGGGTATGACCCTTCTTCCTTCTCTCCATCTTGGTGCTTGCATGTGCCCGAGTGACTATCATCTCATATTAGCCCACAGTCCAGGAAGAAAAAGTAACCAGGGCTCTTTTTCTCCCCCACCCAAAACATACCCAGTTCTTTCACTGACCTGGTTTCTGATTGGAGGCTGGTTGCTTTGGATAATGACCTCTAGGACCCCTCTGTGGGTTACAGCCTATTTGTATTACTCTTACTGCAACTCAAGACACCTGAAGTGGGGTGTAAGGAAAAGGTATTTTCCAGTATTTTCACATCTCCAGGTACCAGAGGTGCAAGAGACTGACAGCATTCCAGCTACCTGAGTGAGCCCAGGGCTGGCAGCTGCCAATGCATCCCTTCCAGACCGGCTGCTCGCTAAGATGAGGAATCTTCTTCAGTACGTTGCCTGCTTCTTAGCTTTTTTCGCTACTGGGTTCTTGGTTGTGGCCACCTGGACAGACTGTTGGATGGTGAATGCTGACGATTCCCTGGAGGTAAGACATCAGCAAATTTTTTTTCTCACCCATACCCTTCCAAATTTTCTCTAAGCCCCACTGCGCCACTTTGTTCACTGTGACTGATGATAATAATAGCTAGCATAGACTGACCTAGTTTTTATTTACTACTTACTGAGTCTTCACATTATTAGCTCATTTAATCCTCCTGGCTAGTCTATGAGGTAGGTATTGTTGGTTTTCCATTTTGCAGATGAGGTAACTGAATTTAATTTCTCCTCTTTCATAAGGAAAAATCCATACAAGCTAATCACATAATCCCTGTCACTGAGCCCTCCAGAAATTCACCTCTTCCGCTGCTGCATTTTCCTACTTACTCAATTAGTGCACACTAGGAAAATGTTATTTTAAGGAATTTCCAAGTAGAAGAAAGCAGTCCAAGGGAAAACAAGTCTTTCCACTATGTCCAAAGGTACGTGGAACAGATACATATAGATTTAAGAAACTCTCTCTTAAAAGTGAGTTGCTCTTGGGAACCAACTCTTATGCAAGAATGAGTCAGTGGTTCACATTTGAGAAATTTATTTTTCTCCCTGGATAAGCTCAGAAAAAAGTAATTTTGGAGTTTAAAAGCATTACCTGTGGTTATAGAAATCTGAGGGAGAGAGAACTGAGTAAAAATCAAAATCAGCTGCTATTAGTAAGGTTTCAGAAAATGTAGGTAAGAAAAAGAAACAAATTTCAGGAACTTGAAAAAGGAGTATATAGCAACGTAATATGCTCTATTATATACACTCTGAAGGGAACAATTTACTCTAACAAACTCTATAATGCCACCTCTATGAAGTTTAGGAAAGATACTCGAGGGCAAGTTTGTGTATTTTCTTCTAATTTTATTTATTTGACTCTCAAGTTGGAGTTAGAAATGGAAAGTAATAATCTTTCTATTTTACTGTCTATTATTTCTACCATTTATTTATTTTTCTTGTTTTTAATTTTGCTCTGAATTCTACAAAGCATTTCAAAACCAGTGAATTTATAAAGACTTCTTTAGTGCTAGAAAATCATATTTTTGAAAATTGTGATAGAATTAAACTATTGTAAAGGATGCCTTCTATCTATGAGTCTGGTGATGCATTTTATCTGGCCATGCATATAAGTGGTGAACAAAAAACATGCCCTTTGAACAATGCTCAGGGAAAAGTGCAGATAAAAATGGCAGTTGCCATTAGCTTGCTGGAATATAGACTGTCAGTAGTAGGTGATTAATACAGAAATATATTAAACTTGAGAAGACTTAAAATTATGTTTTTAAAATATACAAAATTTTATCTAAAAGCAATCTTGAAATATCTTCTAAAAAATTTTGAAAATCTTTTTGCTTAAGCTAATGGAAATACCAACTTCACTTGATAAGAACTGGAGGTTTCAAAAGGGTCAAACCTCACCAAGAGAGATTGGGAGTCTTGACATTTAAAGTGCCTTCTTGCTTTCATTTCTCTACATTGAACCAATTTTCCATCTGCTTTGTGCAAGGCCACTTCTAGTTAAAATGAATGGAATGAGCAGTCTAGGTTATTCACCTCAAGTAAATCCTTGCTAACCTTGGGCAAGAATTAATGAGTGTTTCTTAGCTTCTTTCTTACTTTTTAGACTTGAAATATATTGCTATAAATATTTCCCAAGAAGCCTCTGCATTAAAAGAAAAACCCTGTAACCATGAGGCCACGTCTCTTCCAACAATCTCTTTATCTGGCAATATTTTTAAAAGGACATGAATCTCTCTTAATAATTGCTCCTTCAATTAACTGGCATATAAAATCATATCACTATTCATAACTGTGAAGGTTCTGATGCTCACTGTCTAAATTATACTGCTTTCCCTTCCTGTTTTCTTCTTCATATATATATTATCTTTGGTCCATATTAACAGCTCACTTTAAACTGTTGAACAAATGTTGGCAAACAGAAGTGCTTTAGGAAAAAGAAGAATACACTCATGGAAAATTTAAACAACAAAAAAAAGGTTATTATGTATTTCTACCTTTATCAATCTTTTAGGATAATATAGGCATCAGAGTTGAAAAATGAATTTTATAGTTCAGGTCAACATAACAAACATGAAATGTATGTCACATTAAAGGTAGTGTGCTAATTCATACTAGGGGAGATAAATATAAAAATGAGTCCAGCCTTCCAGGAGTTACATTTAATGAGGAAAAAGAATGCACATGGAACTATAATAAAAGGTATAGGCCAATTCATATTTGAGAAAGAAATGAACAAAGTACCATTGGAACAGAGAAGATAGAACAATTATTTCCTCCTGTCAGAGACATTGAAGCAGGCCTCAGAGAGGAAAAGACATTTGAGCAAATCCTAAAAAATATGCAAAGGATTTCAAAAGGTAAAAATGGCAGCAGGTACCTTCCAGACAAAAGGACACATGACAAAATGAAGAATAAGAAAAAGTTCAGTGCTTGTTAAAAGATTAAGGTGAGTAATAAGGAGGATGAGGCAGAAAGAGCTCAAGTATTCTTTTATTTTACTGGAGAATACTCAGAATACTACAAAATATTATTTTGTCTTACTTATACCTGCCATAAAGAGTGATGTTATTTGCATTAAGTAAAAGTGTTAAGAAAAAGAAATAGCACACAGAACTGCAATGTGTACAGCTCCAAATCAGGGACCAAGGGCCCTAAGCTACCATCCTGCTCCTGTTATTATTTATTCATTTTGTCTCTGGGAAGACAGATACAGTGAAGAGAATTTAAGTTTTGAGATTATTCCAGCCTGTGTTTGCATCTTAACTGTCTTGTGTTGAGCAAGCCACACCTCTTGCCTTTGGCTCAGTTACAAGATGAAGTTGAACTCAGTTGATCTAAAGTCCTCCTTAGTCTTTGCATTCATTAACAGCAGGACTCCTTGACTATGATGAAGTCTGCAGTCCCAGGGGGATGGCCAGTCACTGAAGGAGTGATGGCATCTAGAGCCTCCCTAGAAATTTCCACTAGGAATCTAGAGTGAATAGTCTCCATTTTTTTTGTAACTTCATAAGCTTTTTTTTTTCTCTCACCCACTCTCCCTCCTTACTTTTTTCTCTCTTCCTCCTTTTCTTTCTTCCTCTCACCCTTCTCCCATTCCTCCTTTCCTTTCTTCCTTCCTTCCTTCCTTCCTTCCTTCCTTCCTTCCTTCCTTCCTTCCTTCCCTTTTTTCTTCCCTTCCTCTTTCTTTTGTTTTTCTTCTTCCTCCCCCAAACTTCTTTCCCTCTCTCCTGTCCTCCTTTTTCTATCCTTTATGCTTTTCCTCTCCTTCCATCTTCTTTTTCTCCCCCACCTTTCTTTTTCATCTCTTTATTTCTCACTTTCTCTCCTTTAAAATCTCTTATTTCACAAATATTCTTTGACATCTGCTGTCTACCTGGTACTGTGGTGGATACAAGATTATGAAAGAGGATTAGACCTGAATCTTCCTTAGGTTGCTCCCAGTATATTACAGAAGGTAAAGTGATAGTTACAGTGTGATATACAAGTTCTATGATAACAAATAACTATGTGGCCAGCTTACTCAATCTTAGTAAAGTCTGTTTAGAAGAAGAAATATCTAAAATAAGAATTTGAAAAACAGATGGGTGAGAAAAAAGTATAGACTTCCAAGCACAGAGAATGATATAAGCAGAGATCCAGGTATGAAAGCACTGTATATATGTTTGTAGCTTTGTATGTATTTCAGCATAATAAGAGTTTTCCATGTAAGGAAGATAATATAGGGACTAGGTCTCAAGGGGTTTTGTATCATGTAAAATATAGATTATACATCAAAGACAAGCATGTTTCACAGTAAGTAAACATATATGTATATTTGGAAAGGTCAATCATCCTGTCTATTTGTGAAATGAAGTATTGGGAGACCAAAGAGGAGACTTTTGTCATAAAACAGAAGAGAAACAATGGGTGGTCTGAGCTAGGGTAGCAGCAAGCATAAGGAGATATGTGAAGAAATGGGAAACTATAAGGAATTTGAACTGATAATATTGGTAATTGATTACATGTAGGGAAAGAAGGCTGATGAAGAATGAGAAGTCAAGTTTAAAATCTTTTACTATTTTGGAGAAATCAAAGGACTGGTGGGTGGAGTGATTCACTTGAGCTGAAATGGAGGAAAGTTGGTCTCTATACAGAAGTCATTAAACATCAATGTTCCTGGACACTCTCAATATTTTTTCTCTCTTGAATTCTTAAGCAGTGCCTCAAGGGGCCAGTAATATATTGCTTCAAGTGGGGAGCCTTACAGCTTGGACTTGTTAGAGGGACCTGAGATTAAATCCCACCTTGCCAGGCAGTAGCTGTGTGAATTTACAAAGATATCCAAATTGCTATAAACCACATTTCCCCTTCTATACAGGAAAAATAAAATATGTACATTTTATGTCTTCTGAGGATTCAATCTAAATTCACAAAGTCTTGTGAGGCTTGTATATAAAGAAATTACCATGGTACCAGACAAATACAAATCAGTCAATAAATGTCCTATATATTATAGTCTATTTGCAGCTTATTGCTTTGTTTTGGTTCTAAAGGAGAAGATGACATTTTGTATAATGTTCACTGAAAGGAGAGATATGTGATTTAAATTCTATTCTTATTTTCACTACTGAGTTTCTTAGAGAAACTTTGTTTACTTCTCTGAGCTACAGTTTACCCATTTTTATACTTATGACTATTTCCTCTCTGTCTAATCAGAAGAATAAGGCAGACGATAGAAACAAAGTAAGTTATCTATTATAAACATTTTAAAAGAAACTAAATTATGAAATAATAACATTATCAATATGCTATAAGATATGTAATTCTTGATTTTCCACAGAAAAGTAGGAAAACAATTTTTTCAGAAAATTACTGGTCTCTCGATTATCAGAAAAAAATATTTTCACAAAATTATTTCGTTTCAGTTAATCTTTTGTTAATTATTGACTGAGAACCTGCTATACACTGTTAAAATTAAAATTTTATTACCGCAAAAGAAAGCTTCCCATGTTTGGATTTATTTTGTCCTTATGACCAGATTCCCCCATGAGATTTCTATGTGCATTAATAATACTATATTTTTTCACATGTATGGTAAATATTAAAATAATTTTATCTAGTGTGTACTTTGATTATTTATATGCTAGTTTTATTTTCCAATGGATTCAAACTCCAGTGGACGTCTGAGGCTACCAAGTTCTCTCACTTATCTCATGCTCTCCTATAGCACCTAGCACAGACTTCCAAATAATGGCAACTCATGATGTATTTGTTAACATCAATTAAGTAGTTGCCATACTTATTAAAAAAATGAGTAAATGATAATGTAAGTGATCTTTGAATATCTTACATTGAACCCTAAGTAAGAAATATCTCTGTAGGAGATCACTATATTTTTAGGCAAGGTCTTTTATCTTGCTATAATTTAAATTTTCTCAAGATATAGATTCAGTTTTTCTTTTTAATAAGATAGGAGCAGAGATCTAATCCCTTGGGATACATAAGAAAATTGTTGAAGAGGGCATTCTAGTCTAGAGAATACAGATTTTTCTGCCTATCATTTCAAAGAAAGAAATAAAGAGAAGAAAAAGAAAATTAGCATTATTATTCACTCAACATAAATTTTGATCTGTCACTGGGCAATAATCATTGCAAAGTTGTGATACTATGCTTTTGTAAGCATTCTATAATGATTAAATATATGAGTTATATAAATTAAATAATATTAAAATGGTAATAATTAGTTTAAATATATAAATTAGATAATATAACTGTGAAGACCACAAAATTATATTTTACCTACTAAGTTTGTATTACCTCATTTTTGCCATTTATACTTTTAGCCAGTGCTCTACAAATAAGGAGACAAAACTAAACCAAATATATTTTAACAAATCAATTCATGGTACATAAATGGAGTTGAAAGGTAAGGTGACATCTATTATGCTTATTTTAGTCTTGCTTCCTCATCCTTATAAATGCCTGTCTTAAGTTCTTTTAGACCCTGAAATTGTAAAGAAACTTAACTAAAATATTAAAATAAAAAGTTTAGAATCCTAGTATAAAAAATTCAAATATATTTCATGTTAAAATTAAAAATGTTTCAAGTTTTAGTAGTAAAATGTGTTATTTAGAATTATTAAAACTTTTTTGTTTTAATACATATATTTAAGTAAATACTGGAAAAAGGTAAGTTGACTCCTCAGTGTTAAAGTATATTAACACAAGAGTGATAAAGTGATGCAAAAACCATTATTTACCACCATAATATGTATGTGCAAGATGGTTTTTAAAATACATCTACATGACATTTAATTTTTCTTTTGGCTTATGGATTCTTCTTCCTATGTATATTATGTTTACGCACAAATCAAAGTGTATATACATTTATAACCTAATGCATATTGACAAAAAATGTGGTTGGTAGTGGTCAGCAAACAATAAATATTTACTAAGCCCACTGAGTATAAATACTATACATATTATTTTTTTCTCCTGTGTAACTGGAGGAGGAATACATGTTAATTAAAGTATTTTTAAGTTTCTCTGAATCTCAAAATATGTGTAAAATACATGGAGGGAAGACGAACACACCCAAAACTACAGTAAACAAGATAAGGCAAGTAAATTGTGTATTGCTGTATGTAAATACTTCCAAAGTAATAAAAAAAAAAAAGAAAAAATTAGCAAAGACTAGGATTGAGAAGCCTTAATGAGAAACTGGTAAAGAGATCTGAATAAGAAATCCCAAGATTAAGGACTTAATTTATGCTACCTTAAACTAAACTGGGAAGAGTTATCATTAATATTGTTTGCTAAAGCTTTTTGAGTGGTATTCTGCTCATCCTGAGAACTGTAGTAAATAGTTCCAGAACCAGTCGAGTGGACAGAGTCCAGGCAGACACCAAGTTAGTTATAAACTCCCTAGTTTAAATAATAATTTGACTCTTGGATTCAGTTGTTCTAGTCTATTCAGTCAAGAAATAATCACGTATTAAGCATTAGTGAAAAGAGTAACCATTATGTATGCCAAAGTTCAAATGAGATTTAATGTATTTGGGATTAGATAAATTGACAGATTTTTTCCCTCTCAATAGACATTTTGAGCATCTATTATGTACCAAAAAGGAGGATCTATAAGCTCTTTGAAGCAAAGTGACATACCTGTCTCAGTCATTGCTGTGTCCCCAGGATTTAGTTAGTCTGTTAGCTGAAATATGATAGACATTCATGTTTGAAAGATGACAACAGACAGACTTATGAGACAGATGTACATACTAAAAGATAATTAAATTTGTAAATGCTGTAGAAATATGAATGGTCAGTGTGAGATCTGGAAAGAGATTAACTCCAGCTGGAGAGACTAGGAGAAACTAATAGAAGGGAAATTTGGGGAGTGGGGTTTGAATAATAGGTAGATATTTGACAAGTTGAAAGCAAGGGGAGTTATTTTCATTACATACCATGAGGAAAAGCTCAAATGCCTATCAGAACCAGGAAGTTAATACACATAAGAAAGGCAGATTATATAATAACAGCGAGGAACCCCTGAACAAATCCCACCTAAAAGGGAGTAGCAACTAAGATCATGGTAGTTGTTGCCGCATGGGACCAGGGAGTCTGGGCAGCCAGACTGAACCAAGTTTCTAAGGGAAGCCAGAAATCTGGACTGTTCTATAACATTTCTAAGTTTTATTATTGGCAGCTAATTAATATTAAGATATTTCCATGGGCCTCATGTTTGTGACTTGCACTTTTATAGTCATAGTTTGGATAAACATACTTCTCCCCATTTAAGAGACAATCACCTCCTCACTTTAAGATCAACAGATATTCATTGAAATAATACAGATTTCTCTAATATGGTTTTTTTATAACATTTTTAATGTATAAATCAAATGCTGAAAGATGAAAGCTTAAATTTGGGATCCTCTATTTTGGCCAACCCTATGAAATAAAAATTATTAATGTTTAGTATTTTTTATCTTTAAAAAAGGTTATGCATAATATTTTAAGCATTGGTCTATTTTTCAAGAACTCCATCTTAAAGCTTTTAAGAACTTAGACCTGCTTGCCTGGTAAAAAGTCCTTAAAAAGCCATTGTACAGCTGAGAGATATGTGAAGACTGCATATTACAAACAAGGAGGGCTTTCTTAAATATGACAAATAACATAAAGTCTTTTAACCTTGTCTTTTGTGCACAAAGGCACCTCTAAGGGTGCCTCCAGTAAGTGCTACATTAACACAGAAGTTTAGTTAATTACAGCCGCTATTTTCACATACCTAAACTGAGTGTGAATACCAAGCAATCTAATAGTGTGCCCTAAGCATTAATACCTAACAAAATTGGATTCCTTGTTTCCTCTAATGAGCTCATTGCTTTTTTAAATATGGCCATTGCAGGTAAATGATCAATAGCCTTGAAAATGACACTACTACTGAATTATTTTGGCAAAAAAGAACTACTCTTTATGTAAAATAAATATTCTCACATATATCTCAGACTCCTTTCTAAATAACCTCATGTATAACAGGAATGGTCATACCGGATTCGTTGGTTTGTTTCAGTGGCTGAGTGAGAAGAAATTTGTGGACAGTCACTGTTTGAATATAGAAAAGTGACTTCAAATCCACATAACCAAGCTCAGGTTGGAATAAACTGGATCCAGTGTGTTTCTGTTAATTGAGAAACTGACAGGCAATAGGCTATGAGAAGGTCTGTTTTCTATTATGGTATAATAGTTATACAATATTACTGTTATAGTATAATTGTTCAGTACAAATTGTCACTAGTGTATTATTTTCTGAGGGTGGCAAAAACAAATTACCACAGATTTGGTGACCTAATGTCAATGTAAGAAGGCCCAAACCTGCAGAGAATTTTTTTTTTAATTTATTTGCGCCAAATTGACAACATTGCCAGGAAGCAAGTTCTCAAATGCTCTTGAGAATGACAGTTTTGCAGTTTCTTTTATACATTTGCAATTAAGAGGGGAATTGTAAGGAAGATTACAGGGACAAAGGACAAAGCAAGCAGGAATTGGATTTCAGGATAGTTAACAAGATCATGGGCTCTCTGATGGTGGTTATGCTTCTGGCTTCTGAGATATCTAAAAAAGAGGAATTTCAAAGACATATTAACATAGATGCATGAAAACAATGTACAGGGCTGGCTTAAGGCAAAAATAAACTTTTACGAAAGTTACATGCCTGGGGCGTGACTACCCACCATAACTCCTCAGTTAGAAATTTATGATCAGATAACCCTGCAAGGTTAATTTTGGTCACTGGAATTGTCAGTTTTAATACAGAGCCCCCCTTTTTTTTCTTCCACGTAACATAAGAAATTTATTACCTCACAATTGTAGAGGACAGCAGTTTGAAATCAAGGTGCTGACAGGGCTACACTGCCTCTGAAGGCTCTAGATGAAAATCTGCTCCTTACCTCTTCCAGCTGCAGGCATTCCTGACCTGAAGCCACATCACTCCAATCCCTGCCTCCATCATCATATTGCCTTCTTCTCTTCTGTTTGTATCTCTTCTCCTATAAAGACACTTGTCAATAGATTTAGGGCCCCTTTTGGTAACCTAAGATCATCTTGTTATCTCAAGGTCCTTAATTTAATTACATATGCAAATCTTTTTTTCCAAATCAGGTCACATCACAAGTTCTAGGGACTAGGTCATAGACATATATTTTACTGGAGAATACCATTTAGCCCATTACATCTAAATTTCTCTGCTGTCATAGTACAGCTGAGCACAGTCACTATTCAGTTTATAATGATATTTAAGTAATTTACTAATATTATAATTTGTTGATCATATCATTTGTATTGTGTGTTTATAATTTTTATTTCTCATAACAACCTTAGCATTATCTCCTTTATGCAGATAAAAAGACTGAAGTTCAAAAAAGGTAAGATCTTGCCCAAAGATACAACATAGTCAATAACAATGTCAATTTATATTTAAACTCTATATGTTTTTAACTATAGCTTACATTTTATTCATATATATCTCTACATATTCATATTCTTCTTTAGAAATTGATGTGTTAAATTTTATGTGATGGATTTTCTTCATTAAATTTTTGCTCGCTATGATTCCTCAACTCCCTGAGATGAATGTTCGATAAATTTCAGAACTTCATTTCCAGATTTAATCTTAGGAAGGGCAAACCAAAGTGAAGTTGTGCAGAATAATGGCTGTAAGATGAGAATAAAGTTAAGGCTTACTACTTTACTCAGCTACTTTTAATTTCCATTTCTAGAGTACATTAGCCCAACATAAATTTGAAATTTTAAAAATCGAGTGTTAAGTATATTGAAGTGCTTCAAGGTGTACACAGATTGCTGTGTTTTAGTCCTATCTCTTTCATTTATTAACAATACTTTCTTGGGATTAATCACTTAACTTTCCTGTCCCTCATTTTCATTATTTATGAAATAGACAATGATAATGATATCTCACAGAGTCCTTCAAGAAATAAATAAAATAATAGCCTAAGTAGTAACTGCTTCATAGTATCAACTCAATATAACATTATTACGACCAATCATATCTATTTTACATAGAAAGTGATAATAAAAGTACCACATTCAAAACTGTGATAGAGTAGCGAGCAGTGGAGTTTTATTTGGTACACAGCACAACTTCAAGCAGAACATGAGTCAGAGTGTCACAGCACAGATATTCCCTGATAGGATTTACTTTTGTAAACTAAAGTGTTTTATGTTCCTTCCTTTCTTCTCCACACCAATTATAATCCCCATGGCTCCCCTCCTCTCCTCTCCTCCTCTTCTTTTTACTCTTCTGTTATTTATTCTTTAAGGAACAATTTAAGTTTTCATTTTCCAAGATAATTTTTGAATAAATCTTATTAAGCTGTTTCTCAAATTCCAAGGTAATGTGGCTCTGTAATTGAGTCAGAAGAAACAATCATTTTACCTGTTTCATATGCATGAGCTCTGTCGAGAATACCGGAAACTTTTTTATGTTGGCATGTTTACAATTCTAAGAAATCTGTTTGAACTTAAATAGTTTATAGATAAATATGGGAAGGCTCAGGGCTCTAGTAGCTTTTATCTCTAAGTAGACACAAAATTATCTGCACAACATTTCTAAGTAAAAGTGGTTTACAGCTGTCAGACTGTATGAAATAATTGCTCAGTTTGTTTACATCCATATCATAGCTTAAGCATTTGTAGTCTGTCAGTGGATCAGGGAGGAAGAAATTGTGAGATCTTTATATTTCACTTTTTTGTGTTTTTATATATAGCTTTCTGTGGAAATTATTTTAAATTTATGAACCTCACATATAGTAACACTTTTCTTCATGAAAACTAGTGTTCATGATGAAAAATTAATGTATATTCTTAATAGACTCAAGATGTCAACTGTTATCTATTATTATATTGATGTGGGAGGGTGGAGAGTATATGTCAGCACAGTAAAGTGAAATTAATTGTCTCCATGTTAAACTATGCCTCCATGATGGAACCAGTTGTAGGCATTTGCATATATTTAATTCTGATTTTATCTATCTTAGGTGTGGCTTACCCCCACCCCCACTACCACCTCTGTTCTCGAAGTGAATTTATTTCCTGGTGGAGAAAGCCTGTCATTATTAGTGCTTAAGGGCAAATACTCTAAAATGCATTGTGTTTGCTGTAAATGAATTTCTGATCACACTTGTAACCACAGCACTTTGCTATCAAATTCATTCTTCTTTTGATCATGGGGAACTGAAGTGTGTCTGCATGAGTTATTTCACTCAGTGTCTTCTCCAACATCTAGGTGAGCACAAAATGTCGAGGCCTCTGGTGGGAGTGTGTCACAAATGCTTTTGATGGAATTCGCACCTGTGATGAATACGATTCTATACTTGCTGAACACCCCTGTACGTATACCTTAGACATCCCCCTTGCAGGGAGGGAATACCAAAGAAAATTGAAATCAGGTTTCTGTTGTATGGTTTTGTTTTCTACAGTACTATATTTCTATCTAATTTTAAATATTTTAATTAGAAATTCGGTTTATTTCCAAAATGTGAATTGGAACATTTTAGCATATTTTATCTTTTCCCATGTATTTATAAATTCCTTAAGATAAACTTACTTCTGCTTTTCTCCAAAGACCTGGCATAGTATTTTATACACAGTAGGCTTATAGTAAATACTTTTTAAATTGAAATAAATTTTTCAGGATTTTATGATTAGAAAGAGCAGAAGACCTGAACAGATGTTTGTCCAATAGGAAATACAGATGTCCAATAGACATAAGAAAAGATGCTTAAGGTAACTAATCATCAGAGAAATTCAAATTAAAACCATAATAAGATATCACCTCACACCTGTCAGAAATGCTATCATCAAATCAAAGAATAACAAGTGTTGGAGAGGATGTGGAAAAAAGGGAACTCTCATACACTGTTCATGAGATTGCAAATTGGTACAGCCACAATGGAAAACAATCTGAAGGTTTCTCAAAACTTAATAATTGATATTTACTTTTGACCCAGGAATTGCACTTCTGGGTACTTATCCAAAGAAAACCAAAACAATCATTTGTAAAGATATATGCACTCCTATATTCATGGCAGCACAATTTACAATAGCCAAGATATGGAAGCAATTTAAATGTCCATCAACAGACAATTGGA
Source organism: Cynopterus sphinx (assembly GCA_030015415.1). Lineage (NCBI taxonomy): Eukaryota > Metazoa > Chordata > Mammalia > Chiroptera > Pteropodidae > Cynopterus > Cynopterus sphinx. Next base: position 45,761,708 of record CM057380.1, read on the forward strand.
TAAAGAATTTATGGTTCATACAGACAATGGAATATTACTCAGCCATTAAAAAAATGAAATCATACCATTTTCAATGATATGGATGGTCCTAGATAGAGGTTATTATGCTGAGTAAAACATGTCAGACAAATATAAATACCACATGATTTCACTTATATGCAGTATCTAAGAAACAAAAAGAACAAACTAATCAAAAACAGACTCACAAATATAATGGAAAATTTGGTGATAAACAGAGGGGAGGGAGATTGGGGGGCTGGGAGAATGGGATGAAGGGTTTAGTAGTTGATAAATAGACATGGGAATGGGGAGCATGGCATAGGGAATGCAGTTAGCATTAATGTACTGGCTAGGTGGAGAGCCAGAGGAGAGAAAGTGTAAATAGGGGAATCATTTTATAAACCATATAAATGTCTAAGCAATGTACTGTATACTTGAAATTAATAATAAAAATAATAATAATAGATAAAAAAGTAAAATCAATGTGATCATTCTCTTAATAAAAATGCAACCATATAAATATAAAAAAAAGAATTGACAGGTTAGATGAAAAGCATTTTAGAGATAGGAAGTTTACAGTATTTCAGTGGAAGATTTGCTAAGAAAGAAAGAGGTGGAGGTAGAGGAACAGAGAGAAAGAGACAAAAATAGATAGGGAGATAGGTAGGCAAAGAGACACACAGACTCTGGTATCAAAAAATAAAAAAATCAATATATGTGGCACATTATTAGTGAGAATAGTAAAATGAGCTTTTTCATCTTGTTGTTAGCTTTAAATTATAATTAGGTGTTACTAAGGTTCATGTTTCCAGGAATAAAGAGGTTTCATAAATTAAAATGTATTATGGTTGATTCTCTGAATTCTTCTCCTTACCAGTTATTTATTTTAGAACACTGAGTGTGCCAAGAAATACTGGTCCTTTTATTTAAGCAAATTGGTTTTAGTCTCTTTCAAAGTAATTGACAGGTGGTAGTACCACATGGCAACTTCTTTACTCAAGATAAATGAAAAGTAAGCCTTGGAATGTGACTTTTCCCCTAGACAGCTATTTTATCCAGGGAAAAGTACTCAAAAGGAGCAATGCTCTAAAATATCTTTCTCTATCATTTAGAATTTGAGTGCTTGAAACATTTTAGACATAATTCATAAGGCCTTTAAAAAAAAAAATAAAAAAGACCTTTGCTAACCTAGTTCTTCTTACCAAAGAAGCATGATTTGGTCAATAAGAATGAAAATTCATGTGGACACTAGGCTATTCCAGAAATGTAGTGGTATGGTTAGAGTTGAGAAGAAAAAAGATGAAATCTTTCAACTTTTTAAATATTGTATGTACATTTATGCAAAAAGAAAATAAAATGATTCCTAAGCCTATTGCACAAAGAAAAGCACTTTTTATATTTTAATGTTTCTTTTTTATCTTTTGCTTATACTCTCATACTTTTTTGTCATAGTCTTACCTATTATTATTTAAGGCACTTAAATAATATCTAAAAGATCCAATTATGTAAAAAGTCCCATCATATAATTGAATACAACAGAGATGAAAATATATCCTTTTATTTTTTAGGCAAGGCAACCCTTGGTTGACCTCACAGATTGCAAGGACTTTGTCAGCTTACAATTCTTTATTTTTTATTTTTTGTGCCTACAGCACCTGGTCTTCCTAGGTGGTCTCTCATTCAAGTACTGAGGCTCAACCCTGCTTAGCTTCTGAGATCAAATGGGATCAGGTTTATTCAGGGTGTCATGGCCATAGACAAAATATATTCTAAGAAAATAATTTATACCCTCTAAATAAGAATGTTACTTATAAGAAAGGAAGATTTTATTTTTAATTATTGATATCTTTTACACATGTGTAATTTGATAACCTTTTACATTGCCCTGTATACATAAGAAATGCAGACCCAGATAAATAATTTTCTCCAGGGCTTCTGTTGATATAGTTAATTTGAGCCCCTACCTCCCTCTGCCCACCCCCACTCCAATTAGAGTATTTAATATTATTCTGGCAACCAAATCTCACACAATCCTTAACAAGAAATTTTTGTCTAGCCAGCATTAGCAGCCTGTTTGTAGACCTGCCCCCTTAGAACTGGGCTAACCATGGTGCCCCGTACAACCCCACATGTAATAAAACTCTGTGTGGGATCAAGGGTCGAAGAGGGAAAGACCGGGACCCACTATGGTTTCAGGGCACCCCATCTAGGTGGCACTCATGTCTCTTGGTAGTCCCAGGTTCCACAAAGAAACTTAATTTTCAAGGAGGACACTTGAAAGTTTGGAACCCTTTGGCTCGGGGTGCTGAGTAGAAGGCCCATTCATGTATACCATTGAGAATTAAGAGGATCTGCTGAAATTTAAAAAATGATATTACCTAATGAGTTACATATTTTTTCTTACCTCAAATCAGCTTTAGTTCGGCCTAAATTTGAAATTGAAGCCTAATTTTTTCATAATGCTAAATTTTGAAATCTTAAAAATTTCTTTCTAGAAACAAATATATACTCATATATTACCAACAATATATGTAGTATTTTCACCTATTGATAAGACAGAAGCTGATTTTATGCATCGATTTTCCTTGCATGGATTATAAAAAATTTTTTAAATTTTTTAAATAAAAATTGGCCACATTGTTGAAAGCAACTTATTACTAAGTAGGAGCTAAGTTTACCTCACCATTGGGGAAAAATTATTTAAAATGCAAGGAACCTTCAAATTATTATAAATATAAAACACAATTACTGTACCATTAAAGGAATACATTTTATTCCTCCTTCCCATTAGCCAGCTAAAATAGTAGTAGTTCTGACTTCAGGTAATTAGCCCTCCATTTGTAATAGAATTTCCCTATTTAATTTAGCATAGCTGAGAATCAGTTCCAAGTTGAAGTTGCTTCCGTTGCAGAAGATAACAGCTTCTGTTCTAGTTCTGTTTATCTTCTCTTCTCTTCTTGGACCTTCTACCTTATATTCTCATTGGCTATAGCTTCAAAACATGCTCAGTTGGCAATGCAATGTTGAAGGATTAATAGGGAGTGTTGGCCGAGAATGGTCATGACTTGAAGAGGCAAAAGGAATATAATCTGGCTTCCAGAAATAGTCTTCTACTTAATGACAAAAGCTCTTTCCCCTTCTAAAGTTTTGCTGTTGGTTCTCACCCGCCTAAATTGGCAAGAGGCATAAAGCATTTTATTCTGTTGCCCTGTATCAAATTTTAACAAGTTATTAAAATTTTTTTTTAAATTAAACTTTAAATCATTTATGTATTGAATATTTATTGGGTAACTTCTGTAGAACAGATACTCTACTTTCAATTCAGTGTTCAGCAGCAATTCTTGTGAACAGTACTCATTTCAGAACAGGAGGCAAAAGAGAAACATTTATTTAGTCCTCACTAAATGCCATGCATTTTGCCAGAAGGCCAACAAGACTAATTAATAATCAGTGTTTAAACAAATAATAATGTCAGTAGTCTCATAATATTTTTATGTTTTATGAAAATTTAAGTGTACTCATTTTTAAGTTTATGCAGATTTAAAAGCACAATTATTTCAGTAGCCTATCTTAGTGTATGTAGTCCTGGTTTGGTTTTGTTTTTTATGTATTCTGTGAGTTAACATATTTCTTTTCTCTGACTATGCTGTAACCACATACCTTGATCTTCCAGTGAAGCTGGTGCTAACTCGAGCATTGATGATTACTGCAGATATTCTAGCTGGATTTGGATTTATCACCCTGCTCCTTGGTCTTGACTGCGTGAAATTTCTCCCTGATGAGCCATACGTCAAAGTTCGCATCTGTTTTGTTGCTGGAACCACATTACTAATCGCAGGTACTGGTCTGGACTAGTGAAAGAGGTAAAAATACTCATCTAAGTTTGTGAGGTAAAGGAGAAGAGTGCTGTTCTGAAGCAGTTCATTTTAGGATCTTATATGACTTTTTTTTCTAGATGGAAGTAATGAAGAGCACATCCACCAGCCCTACTTTCTTTAGCTTTGGAATCTTTTTTTGTTGTTAATATTGCAGATCAAGGTTTATAAGTCTTCAAACTAATTTTTAACCATCTAAAGCAACTGTATAATGCTTTAATTTTTAAAAATGATTTCTTTTGTGATTATTTCTGAAGCTAAATACTCAGTTAAGCCCAGAGCCACAAACTTCTTACCCCACATCAACTCTTTTTAGCAATGAGCTAACTTGCACCAAGTCCTATATTAGACTTTTCTCATATGCCAACCCATTTCATCATAAATGAACAAGAAACGGACCATATTATTACCTCCATTTATGAGGCAGATGAATAAATGGAGTTCTGAAGACTAATAAACATAGCTAATAAATAAACCATAAGTCAAGAAGTACTTTACATTGTGTTTGTTAGTGAAACAGCAAAATTGATATTTTACTCAGGTCTGTCATCAACTTCAAAGTGTAGTCATCCTCTATTACAACATGATGTCTTCTTTGACTCTTAATGCAAGTTAGAAGAAATCAAACGGCAGAAAGACTGAAAACCAGCAGGAACACCCTTCAAATAGGAAATTATCCTCATTTATGGCAACAGCAAAAAGTTAGCAAAGTAAATATTAAGTGAGAACCTGATCAGGCAGTGTAGGATAGTGAATGAACAAGAATTTTGGAACTAAAAATACCTAGAGACATATATATGCAATATGTGACCTTAGACCAGTTACTAAACCTATCTTTCCTGATCTGAAAAATTGGCTGAAATTTCAGCAATAATATCTACTCTGAATTGCTATTGTGAAGATTCAATGTGAACAGAGACAAAGCTCATAGCAGAGAGCACAATGCATCATATACTCGAAATCAAGGCTTCCCTGATTTTCCCACATGCAAACATTGAGTCAAGGCCCTGGTGATCTTTAGGCGGTATTAAAAGTCACAAAAATTTAGTATTTTTTTTCTTTTTAAGACCTGCATTCCCATATCCAGCCTAGTGATAACATAAAGCTTGTGTATGTAACAATGTGTTTTATTTAATAAATTTAAGCATTATTTAACACTATACAATTTTGTTCCAGAATACTTTTTGAGACATTACTAGACATTCTATTTTTTTTTTTTTATAAAACAACAAAATGAGCTAAATTTAAAGACAAACAAGTCTATAAAAAAATTCTGCAGGAATGGTTGAAGAAAGACTAAGTAAAATTGCCAGACATGGTCAAAGCATTGGAAACATCATCCAAAATTAGTATGTTATATACAGATATCCATATAGCTAAATATAAATATATAAAATTTGTTTCTAATTTTCATAAAAAAAATTTCCATTTCAAACCTATTACAGTATTATAGAAAAGGCATAATAATTTATATTCTGTTATCTAAAGGTTACATATTCATGATCTGGTTCTTTTTAAACTTTTTTCATTAAACCATTGGGAGAAGTATACAATGAAATGGTGACTTAAACAGAAATCACAAACTCTGTAAAAATATGTGAAAGTTTTTTTGAACACTACAAATATAAAAATTTTCAAATAAGCCATTTATCTCCCAACACCCCATCTTTTTTTCTTGTGTCTAGGCCCTGACACGCAATTTATACCTTTAAAACAAGAGACCCTAGTGACATTACCTCAAGCCAGTCAATTGTCAGATCTACTAATGTATATGTATTAAGTTTTATGTAAAAGAAATAAAATTTATTTATTTATATGTAATGTGGGGGTAATAGATAAGAACTTATTTTAAAATAAATAACTTTTAATTCAGTTGTTTTTAACCTCAATATATTATTGAATGACAGTGAAAACATAGTTTCTACATAGATTTTGATTATGTAGCTGATATAGCTTCAGTTGTGGGTGTGGGGGGATGGGGAGGAAAACAACAGTATTCTTAAAGACATACTTTCAATTTAAAAAATCAATACAGAATGAACATGTGCTCTGCATTGTTTAATTTTGTGTTCTTTTTTTTCTTTTGTTTTTGATTTTTTTTTTCCATAACACTAAAATAGCAATGGAAAGTTAAGAAAATTAAAATAAACCCAAGGGACATTTTAGGTTTCCAGAAACATATGAGCGCTGCACTATTTTATTTTTGTCCTTCTATTTATGTATAAACTTAGATATAATTTAGAAGAAATACAAGATAGAAGGTGAAAGGGAGACATAGAAGAGGTGACCAAAACTTGAATTGTCCATGAATCAATAATGTCATTATTATCTCTCTAAATAATGCCACCTATTTTGGGTATTAGGCAGATCTCTTTGGATTAAAGTTTGAAAACAGCCTGCATCAGATTTTGCATCTTTCTTTTCTTTCAGGTGCCCCAGGAATCATTGGTTCTGTGTGGTACGCTGTTGATGTTTATGTGGAACGTTCTTCTTTGGTTTTGCACAATATATTTCTTGGCATTCAATATAAATTTGGTTGGTCCTGTTGGCTTGGAATGGCTGGGTCTCTGGGTTGCTTTTTGGCTGGGGCTGTCCTCACATGCTGCTTATACCTCTTCAAAGGTAAGGACAAAATAAAATAGCATATTTTTTTTGTCTCTAGTATTGTTCTTTTCAACCTTATGGAAACACATTTAACCAGCCCAAAATAATGTTATTTATTTGATCCCTCCATATTATCATTAAAAATTTCAGTTGTTCAAGGACAACTGGTTTGCAATTCTGAACCTTATTACCCAGTTAGTGTTATATTCATTGAAAAAAAAAACTCACTTCTACAACTGTGTCTAATATCTAAGTATATAATGATTACTATGATGTGTCATAATTTTATATGTCTTACTTCATCCAATCTTTTAAACATATATCTAAAATTAAACAGAGTAGACTGAAAGGAAAGCCAAATATTTATTGTGGATGAATATAATTAGGTTTCTGAAACTATCACTTAAAAAGCTAATAGAATTCCTCTATCAGTAAAAAACAAGGAGACTGAACTTTAAATCTAAAACTAATCTAGATTTTTATCTAGAGTTCTTCTTAGATAATTCCTTTTTAGAATATGTATATTCTTGCCTCTTTTGAGGAACAATACATGAAATGACATTATTTCTCAAAGTTTACTAAGCTGTAATTATATTTAATCTCTACAATTCTCTCTTTCAAGCAGATGTTAGACCTGAAAGGAACTACCCTTATTCCATGAGAAAGGCATACTCTAATGCAGCTGTTTCCATGGCCAAGTCATACGTGGTTCCTCGGACAGAGACCGCCAAAATGTACGCTGTTGATACAAGGGTGTAAAGTGCTACATATCAGTCTGTGTGTTTGTATGTTTTTTAACTTATTAATTGATAAGTTCAGGTTAATAAAATAGTGAGTCAACCCAGTAACAGTTGTTTAAACTTCGTATTCAACAAATTAATTGCTCAGCTTAATCAAAAAGTTTGTTACTTCTTTTTTATTTTTCTTATATTCTTCCTCTCTCTCTCACACACACACACACACACACACACACACACACACACACACACACATTTTTCTTATATTTCAAGATAAGTTTCTAGGAGATTAAGATGTTTGTAATTTCCATATTGCTATTAGAGATTGCACCATGATAATATTAAAATAAAATGACATTTTAAGAATGGAGTAGAGACGTGGTTTCTATAGTGTAGTGGTTAGCACATCTACTGTACATGCAGAAATTCTGGGTTCATGCCCCAGTGGAGCCACAGTTTATGATCTATGGCTATGCCACCCTGAAAAGTCAGAGGTATGAACTTGGAAGCTAATCAGGGTGGGCCTGGTTAGTATTTGGATGGAGACCACCTAGGAGATGAGGTGCTGTAGGCATAAATAAAAATAAAAACAACAACAACAAATAATGAAATGCAACATTCAAAGACACCAGATTCTCATCTTTGAAAGGATTGATTAGCTCTTAGCTCTTTTCCTGGTTTTTGGTTCACTTTTTGTATTCTCAGCTGAGGGAGTTACTTGTAAACTCTAAAGAAGATGCTTCTTCCAAATTCAAGCTAGTTTATCAGAGCCTATTATTGCTTTGGTTCTGTTAAAGTAGAAAAGAAAATACTTCATGTGTTAGCCATTGATGAGAGTTAAAGATAAGAAGTTCCCCCTCCAATTTTTAAATGTCAGAGGCAAATGATAAATTAATACCAGTGTCAATGGTATTAAGTGTCCAGACTCAGTTTCTGCCTCATTAACAAAGTGAGAGATGTGTATGTTATGTTAACACTACTCCGAGTTTGCCTGTGTGTTTCCAAATTATTAGATTATGGCAGTAATAGCTAAGACAAGGAGTTCATTACTTTATTGATTAGACATTCAAATATGTTTTATGAATGCACCATATCAGCACCCAGAAAAAATATCTGGCATATGATAATATTTAACCAGTATTGGTTGACTGAAAGAAATAAAGGCTCACAAGTATCTACTCAAAAAATTAAATTTTCTCATAAAATATGTGCTTTTTTGAAAAAATAGCATTATATGAGCACTTAAAGAAATCAGTGAATGATTGCTAATGAGATTTTATTCATATTCATAATGTAATCATCTTGAATCTTTTAAACAGGTTATAAAATTTCATCTCAGGTTTTCTGATTTCTTGTAACTCACATGAATAAGATTAATACCCTTGTAGTACCTTAATGTGCTATCATCTAAATTAGAAATTAGAAATTAGTTTAATGAAAATTTAATTGTGAATTTCTGACCCCAAAAGAAATGTTTCAAATTTAAAAAGCTAAAATTAATGTGAAAATGATCTGATGAAAGCCTACTACATATATTAATGTTGATGAGAACAGTGTTCATGATTTTACCAATATTCTCAGAAAAAGTTTTAATCTAAGCATTAAGAGCACTTAATTCATTTTTATTTCATAGATATTATCAGCTGTGTAATTAACACTGAAAAAATTTTTGTAGATTATGATTTTTAGTTATGTGGGTATTATTTTATGCATTTGAAAACTAATTTTTTGTTTTTTTCTCAACCTTAGTTTTTAAAATGTTTATTTTCACTTTTATCTTATGATATACTAACTGTTATCTTTTATATATTCTAATATTCTTTTGAAATCCTTCTAGGGAAAGGCAGAGTAAAAATTAATTAAATAATTCATTAAATTTTAGAGATACAAATTTTTTCATCCCTATTTATTTGTATGAGAAAATATTTTAAAAGATTATGATGATAATTGACATTCATGACTGTTTTCAATTTTTTTCAATAAAAACATTTTGTAGATACTGAAAAGACTATTAGTATTTTTTTTTAATTACCTTGGGAATCTTTCTTCCTAATCTACTGTAATTTAGTAAAGCATCTCCAAATAAACTATAAACAAAGTATATTTTTCGTATAACTATTGAACAACAAAATGAATACTAAATAGTGAAGTTATTATGGACATAATGGTAGATCAATATGCTTAGAAAGAAAAAAGTGATATAAGCCTAAAGTATACACACATATGTTTATTAGGTTGAAATATTAAAATAGCTCATTAAAGTTTAGGTATAATAATTTAGGTATAGCTTGTCTATGGCCATGCCACCCTGAACAAGTCCGATCCTGTCTGATCTCAGAAGCTAAGCAGGGTCGGGCCTGGTTAGTACTTGGATTGAAGACCACCTAGGAAGATGAGGAGCTGTAGGTGTAAAAAATAAAAAATAAGTGATTGTAAACTGACAAGGTCCTTGTAATCTGTGAGGTCAACCAAGGGTTACTTAGTCTAAGAAAAAAAAAAATTAGTCATGCCTTGTTAATTGCAATAAAAAATAAAATGTATAAAATGGGACAATTTCACTTACCTGTTTTTTTATTAGCTATTTCTTTCTAATATAGCATTTTAAATCAAAATTAGACATTTGTTATTACAAAAGTTGTATATGCATATTGTAGATAGTTGGAAAACACAAAAAAAAAAAACCCCAAAATGTATATTATTTAAATTGCATGGCACCATATTCTCTCTACCTAGAACATATACTAAAACCTTAATGAATATCTGCACATACTTCCAGATATTCTGTGTTTATATACATACACACAGACACTCACACATACACATATCTTTATTTTTTAAGAGATCATTCTATATGGCATACTCATAACCAACTTTTTTTCCCTTCAATTATCTCTGCCTTTTCATAGCAATAAATTTTAATCTTATCTAATGCTCAATGCACATTTAAATTTCCCAGGTTTCTCAAAATACACTGTACTGCTGTTTTGTCCAAACTAGCTGTATTTCCTCTGGTTTTATGCCCTGTTAAGTATCTTTTAATCGAGCTACATTTTTTTTCACAGTGAACCTGACTCATTTAAAAAAAAGAGAACTGAACCATTTTTTCTATAGTTTATTTCACCTTCTGGATTTGTCTTGTGATGTTATTTAGCTTATTTCTATATGCCTGTATTTCCAATAAGTTAGAATTTAAATCTAAAGTCTTGATGAAATCAAGTTAAATAGTTTCTAGAATACAATATAGGTGATATGATAGCATATCCAGAGACCTAATATCTGGTTAATTTAGCTTTAATGTATGCTAAAATTTTTAACTGGATTAGGATGATGATAGTCTGATCCTTCTATTCTTCAGTATATATATATATATATATATATATATATATATATATATATATTCTTATATATATATATTTTGTCACTAAAGAATATATATATGTATTCTTTAGTGACAAAACCAAATGATTATATGATTATTGTGGTGTTATTTTGAAACTATTGGAATATCTCATCAATCATAATAATAATTTTAAAATAATACTTTTAATAATTGCTAGTTCCTGAATCAATACATTAGTTAAGATTTTTAGAAAGATGATTTTCTGTTTTATCTATGTCTATAGTAGCAATTCTTCTGAAAAATAGGCTTCAGACTCTCATCAAAGTCTGTTTAGTTACCCTGTAAAATCAGTATAAATGCTCATTTCCCTTTGTTTACCAATTCACTATTACAAAGAAAGGAGCTGATTTACCAGTGAGAAAATGTATAACTTTTCATTGAAACAGGGACAGTTTGAGAATAAAAGTGATGAATATTTGGTTTATTTCAAAATTCTAGTTATAACAAGTAGTGCTGCTATAAACTTTGAGAATAAAAGTGATGAATATTTGGTTTGCTTCAAAATTTTAGTTATTACAAGTAATGCTGCTATAAACATTCTAGCATTTAATTTGAAGTGACACTAGCACTCCCTTCACTGATACCTAGGAGTGAAATTTCTCCATCATAACTATACACATTTTTAGACATAGTGGATATTGCCAGTTTTCCAAAGTACTTATACCAATTTACACTCCCACAGAAGTATGATGCTCTAAATTCTTATTAACATTTAGTATTGTCTTTGATCATTTTAGCCATTCTGATAGGCGGGTATCCATATCAAAAAGCAAAAATCTTGAGATACGTTTATTAGATCACTCCTTCCTGTCCGTCGACACCACTGAGTAAGTAGTATTAAAGTCTCCCCTCCCGCGCTTACCTTGCCTAAGTCAGAGTCTCCCAAAGAGCTTGAACAGCTGCAGAATCCCCTTTTCAGAGGTCTGAGCTTTGGTACAATTGATGAGAGTCTGAGAAATCATTCTGAGTGATGGGGAACATTCACAGACTATGTGGTGTTGAGAGATCCAAACATCAAGTACTCCAGAGGCTTTGGGTTTGTCACGTATGCCACTGTGAGGAGGTAGATGAAGACACAAAGGCAAGCCCATACAAGTTGGGTGGAAGAGTTGTGGAACCAAAGACGGCTATATCAAGAGAGGATCCTCAAATACCTGGTGCCCACTTAACTGTGAAAAAGGTTGTTGTTGGTGGTATTAAAGAAGATACTGAAGAACATCACCTAAGAGATTGTTGAAGAGTATGGGAAAATTGAAGTGATTGAAATCACAACTGACTGAGGCAGTGGCAAGAAGAGGAGAGGCTTTGCTATTGTAACCTTTGATGACCATGATTCTGTAGACAAGATTGTCATTCATAAGTACCATACTGTGCATGGCCACAACTGTGAAGTGAGGAAAGCACTACTTAAGCAAGAGATGGCTAATGCTTCATCCAGCAAAAGAGGTTGCAGTGCTTCTAGAAACTTAAGCAGTAGTAATAGAGGTAGTTTTGGTGGGAATGACGGCTTTTGTTGTGAAGGAAACTTCAGTGGTTGAGGTGGCTCTGGTGGCAACTGCGGTGGTGGAGGATATAGTGGTAGTGTGGGTGGCTATAATGGGTTTGGTACCGATATTCTTAAGGGAGGAGGTGGCCCTGGTTACTCTGGAGAAAGCAGAGGCCATGAAAGTGGTGGGCAGGTTAGGGAAACCAGGGCAGAGGCTATAGTAAGAGTGGCAGCTCTGACAGTTATAAACAACAGAGGAGATAGAGGCAGATTTGGCAGTGGTAGTGAAAGCGATTTTCTAGGTGGCGGATGCTACAATGCTTTTAGCAATTATAACAATCTTTAAATTTGGGGCGTATGAAAGAAGGAAACTTTGGAGGCAGAAGCTCTGGTCCTTATGCTGTTGGAGGCCAAACCACAAAACCCAGGAGAGTATTGTGGTTCCAGCAAGAGCAGTAGCTATGGCAGTGGCAGAAGATTTTAATTACTGTCAGTAAACCGAGCTTAATAGGAGAGGAGAGCCACAGACATGACAGGAAAGTTACAGGTTACAAGAGATTTGTGAACTCAGCCAAACACAGTGGTGGCACGGCCTAGCTGCTACAAAGAAGACATGGTTTACACAATGCTTATGTGTATGGGCAAGAAACTCGAGGACTGTATTTGTGACTGTGTGACAGGTTATTTCAGATTCTGTTCTGTGGAAAGTGTAAAGCATTCAGTAGGGGGTTTTAGTATAGATTTTTTTTTTTTTTTTGCACCCTGTTGTAGATTGTTAAATGTTTTAGTCTGATCATAATGCTGAATGTGTCATTAAAAAAATCTTATATATTATAAATAATATACTATGCCTAATTCTATAACAATCTATAGTTAATTAATTAAAAATCATGCTCTATAGGCTCATTGCCAGGTATTTAATGCTTTAAAGAAAAACAAGGAAGTTGTCTTTGACTCTTTCACCTTCATTTTCACAGCCAACTAAACATTAAATGCAATCGAATCCAACTTCTTAAAAGCACTCGGGTCATTCTCTTAGTCTGACATTATCTCCTCCTAGCCTAAATTGTTATCTCTCTCCTGGATGGTTGTAGCAGCTTTCTCTTTTTCTTTCTCCAGTCTATTCTTTAGATTAAAGACGGATGGAGTTCTAAAAAGTATATATATCCAATCACGTTACTCCTTTGCTTAAATGCCTTCCTATTGTTTCTAAGATAAAGAAACACACATTTTAATGTGATTTTTAAGGTCGGCCATGCCTTAGTCCTTGGGTAAAACTCCAACCTTTTCTTTCAGCATTCTCTCTCTTGCTTGCCCCCCTCCAACCAGACCATTTCTCTCCCTGCTTCATAAGCCCCATGTTTTTCTTACTTTTGCCCTGGAACACCTTGTCCCAGTTTCATTTACCCTTAACATTTTTCCTATCTCCAGTAACACATTATTTGTCCAGGGAGGCCTCCTGGACTTCCACCAGAATAAGTTAGACATTAGCATGTCTCTATTACCCAAGGCTCTCCTTTCATTGCCGCTATTGCATTTCATTTATGACTGTGGTTTCTTGTTCTATATCTGAATTTTCTGTGAAGATTGCAAGCTCTTATAGAGTAAAATATTTTATTTTTGAGCACAGGTCTATTCCAAGTACCTGGCACAGTGCCTGATGCATAACCAACCTTCAATACATATTTTTAAATAAATGAGTGAATGAATGGCAATAATATGCTGGCCTGAAAAATCTAAGAGTCTATTGCATGCAATTTATTTGTTCATTGAACTATTCCATTATTAATTTACACATTTGTACAGTGTTATTGAAAACCCACTTCTGTGTTTTCAAGAAGCCTAAGGCATAGAGAGAACAGAGACATAGAAAACAAAAGTTAGAGTGCAATAAAATAATTGCTATCATGTGGACATATAGGAAATGCCATAGGAAAAGTAATCTCTACATCTGCCAAAGGAGTCAAGGAAGGCTTCACAGAGGAGGGAGATTTTCAGTTAAGGAAAGATGATAGACATTTTCAAAGAAAATAGGAGAAAGAAGTTAATGCTAAGAAAACAATATGCACAATGAAATAGAATTAAGAAAGGTCAACTAATATGCTAAAAATTATGAGCAGTTTCATGTCCACATAGTATAATTGAGTGAAGGAGGGTTTCATATTCACAAATTACTTTAAAATAAAAACCACAAGAAGATAGCATTTTTTCTCTTTTCAAGGTAGGAAAATTGCTGAAATGCCCTCAGTGCCACCAATAGAAATGTAATCCAAGTTCATATGGTGCTAGTTCTATTCTGCTGGGTAACTATTCTGGTTTGCGTCCTACCGTCAGCCTCTTTGAAACATCATCTATGTAGCAGTTTTATTTAGCCCTTCTTCATCATCATAGAGATCATTGTGATTCCCAAATTAATCCTCCTGCTATATCCTTTCCTTTATACTTTAATCTTCTTTCAAGTCAATTCTTTTACTTTTTTGTCTTGTTTTGTTTCTTTATGTCAACATTCTCACACTGGAAAGAATAGTTCCAATCTCAGTTTAAGGGAATAAAGTGGAAATTTGATAGAAAAATCACTCCAAGAGCAGGTTTTGCAGCTTTTGAGCTGAGAAGTAATTGTTCTCAAGTGAATAATCTTGGCCCCTGATGTGCAGTAACTAGTTGGAAAACAATATAATGCACAATCTAGTATTGATTACCTTGTTTCCCTTCAAAAAGCTGATAATTAGTCATTTAAAAATTTCATTAAAATACAAACAAGAAATACCAATTATTTCAGAACACAGAAAATCTCTGTTAACATTGAAAAAATTGTACATGCATAGATTTTTTTCAAAAATTAACAGTACAGAAATGTAAACATTAATGTCTTTCTTATCCACTTCTATGATCTTCTGCCCCATCTCTCTCCCAAAAGATGTACCTATCATATATTTATTGCATTCTTTCAAAGAAAAATATTGAAATATATACCATATATAGATCCTTTGAAAATGTATGCACCATATTGTTGCAATATGGCTTCCTTTTAAAAATAAACTTAATAATTAAATATATTTATTGACATTTTTCCATATCACCTCATTCTTTTTAATGGCTGCATAGTTCATTGTTCACATGTACCATTATTTATCTAACTTGACCCTTAAACATCAACTTTTTAAGCAATTACTAATTGTTTGAATATTTCTACAAATGAAAATTATGTGATTTTTTGTTTGTTTTTTAGTTTCATGCTGTTGTGTATCCCAAATTTCAAAGCACATATTAATGAGCTCCTCAAAGTGTTTTATACTTACTGCCAATAGTATTTAAAATATTTTTAAGTGATACATTGAATATTTTTATTTTACATACATCTATTATTTTTATGTGGATTTAGAAAAGCACCAGCTTTACACTTATGATACTATTCAGAGTTTCCTCTTAAAAGTTTTTAGTTTGAAGTTGATTTGCTTTAAAAATACATTAAATGAAAATAACTAAAAATGTTTTTCAGATATATCAAAAATAAGAAAGTCCAAATTTGAGTGACTGAATTTTGGTATACAATTGTTTGATAAGTGTGATATTTTTAAAATGAAATATACTCTAAGCAAAAAAAAAAAAAAACAATAGCTTATTGAATTTCATTGCTCATAAAAAGTAGAGCAACAAGCTAAGATTAGAGTTAGCAAGTAAAAAAAATGGACATATGCTCAAATTCACCATATAGGCTATTTAAAACAGATCTCTGAAATCATTATTTATTCAAAATAATTTATACTATATGTATAATAGATAAGAAGTTTTAAACCATATAACCACAGCTATTATCAGTTATCAATGTTAACAATAAACAGTTCCTTAATATCAACTTTTCCAATGTCTATTTTCTTCCAATTGTCTGAAAAAATGTCTTTTTCAATTGGATCCAAAATTCAAGGCTTTGCAAGAGATAAATTCTAAAATAAACTCTAAAAACTCTAACAGCTCAATGTTTGCTGTTAATACTCAGAGTGGAGAAGAGGAAGAAAAATGAGTTGCAAAGGAAAATGGAAGTTAAATAGAAGGAAAAATGTTTTGTGAAATAGCCTTCAAATAGATAAAGGGAGACAAAGCCATGAAGACTGGACATTTATCTGACTTTCTGGTTTTGCTGGAGTTGGGGCTGGATATAGGTGGAAAATTGAGGCAGTTTGTCAACTCATCAAATTTTTGTTATTTTCTAAATTAAGTTTTTGTATGTAAATTATAGCCCAGGGAACAGTGGAAAGGCGTTGAGAGATGCTGTAGTTGCAAAGCATAGTTTTTCTTTTACTAATTAAAACAAACATTATACAATGCCTTTGTTTTCAAAAGCTATTAAATGGGAAATACGGATTAGAGGAGAAAATCACAGAGGGATTCTAAAATAAAAAAGATGAAAATTAAAGAAAAAAAACATTATTGGAAAATAAAGAAATTAAGGTTCTAAAAACACAGTGGAAGCTTAAACACATGGAGTTAATATTCCAGTAATGGTTGTTCTGAGCATATGTCAATCTCATTGCCTTCTCAATAGAATTTTCTCTTTGTGCTAATAAAATTATAGTAAAAAAATGTATTTATAAAATCAATGACTCTCCTCTAAAGCCTTAAACAGTATGGTCCCAAATTTGTATACCTCAAACAGCAAAACCAAGCTCTGCAGTTACACAAAATTCTCCTTTTTAGTGACCATCTTTTGTTACTGAGTGTGTCCCATGGGTGGCTGTCTTTGTTTAGCAGCTTATCAAGGCATTTTTTTTGTACCACATACTTTCCTTTAAAAAAGTCTTTACATCTGCAGAAAGATCTTAGCACATCAGTAATGTTTTGTTATCCTTAAGAGATTGACATCTTATCCCTTCATCCAACTCTCCTCATATAGCATTGATCTATTTTGTGGTCTTTGTCACACATTACAAGTATTCTACACAATATCAGGTAAGCATGCAATTGGCCACTGATGATTTCAAATTAATCTCTAGGCTTTCTTATTTTGTGTTTCTCAATATTCAAGAAAAAAGAATTATTGCGCCAGCACTTCTAAATCCAAAAAGCGATTCATCAATGGTCACTAAGACTCTTTAACATTACAAATTTATCCAGCTTTTGACATATAAAAGAGAATAATCTAAATTGACACCTGACTTCAGTTTTATATTCAATGGAAAGTATAAACACAGATTATATATTAAATATAGAGGGTCATAATTAAATTACTTACTGGAGAAAGGGAAGCTCATTTAGTTTTCTTTATGGTATCCCTCAAAAAGATTTTCCAAAGGGAAATCCCTCCCCCAATAAATTAAGTGATAAAACTAAGAAAATTGCTTGTATTCATTGATAATTTCATTGCTTTTGAGCAACACCATTTTTATCTCATTTATATAAAAATCTGACATCGTGGTTGATATCCATTATTTGCTTCTTGAGTCCAATGGAAGGTATAGACTGGCATAATTTTATAAGGGAAAATAACTATTTCTAAATTCACAAATAGAAATAAATTTGTTTACCATGAAACTATTCAATTTTGTAAACAGATATTACTTTTATTCCATTTTCCCAAAACTATATTTAGTAAAACTATATATATATATGTTATTTTGCAGGATTCAGTATTAAATTAAAAAAATAAATAAAAAACTGTATAGATTTATTTTATACAAAACTAAAGAGCAAAATAAATTTAAAAGGTTCATTTGGAGTATATATTCTACTTCCTTTCTTTGTTCTGATTTAAAATATATCATTATCTATTGAAAGTGAGGTCTCATAGACAATACACGTTCATTGTTTCATTTTCTCTAATACAATCCTGAAGTATTTCACATTTTGCCTTCAACATAATATTCTGGATTGTTTTTATTTCATTGTCCACATGAATGCTATTCAGTCTTATTCCAGCTCTGCTTCATTTCTGTGAAAGATACTGAATTTTAAAGTTGTCTTTTGTAAAAGTTGTGCTCCTAACACAAAGGAAAAAAGAATGAAACTACGAAACTAAAAATTAAATGGCAACTTATGGTCAGGTAAAAAAGAATTAGGCTAGACCTACAGAGTCGTTGCTGTAGAGGTCACATAACACATGAGCACTGTGTACACATATTACTCTGTCTTTACAGGCACCTCAAACTCAGAAGTCTTATCCTCAGAAATGGGAGAATATTCAAATTTTCTAGAGTCTCCAATGGCAGGCATCTCATCATTGTGAGCAACATGAGCTAACGTACTAGACTTTTCTTTGCAAATTAGAATCTCACTATTACCCCATTCATTTAGGGTCTGTCAAAAATCTGATATCAATAGTAACCCAGACTCACTTAGCCACTATATCAAATGCAGCTTGCTAATAGGCTATAATCACAGATAGGCTTTTGTGCCCTCTGCTGGATGTTCAAAAAAAAGGGCTACACTCTTCAACAATAAGAAAACCTCATTTTAAAAATGAATGATGCCCTTTAACATAAAAAGAAAAAAAAACTAGACTTATCAAAATTAAAATCTGAGACACAGTTAAATAAAATTTTAACAATTTATTGATGAACTAAGATGCAGGCAAGTATTTACAGATATTATATTACAGAAAAGGAACACAGGTTTATTATCATAAATTTTATTTTTAAATGTCATGATTACCATATAATAAATTAGTTTTATTATTGTATTGCTAGTAGTAGTTTTCAATGGACCACAAGAGCACCTGATACAGAACTTCCAAGTCTCTGTCCGAAAGTTGCAGCAAAGTGGTAGAAACTCTAGTATCATTTAAAATAACACTAAATGGATTGAAGAAATATATCCAGACTTTGTTTAATAATTAACATACAACAGTCATTCAGTAAGTATTTCTTAGATAATAAGTGAAAATATAACCTGTGATATTTGATAAGAGATCTTTGTCAGAAAATTTTCTATGAAAATAAACTCTTTCTCTATTAGCCCTACCCATCTGCCTTAACCCTATCCTCACACTTCCTCTCTCGCCACCATAAATAAACCAAGCAAATAAATACACACCAAGAAGGTAGACTTGCACTGATGTATAAATGCCACGCACTTAAAAATAAATTCCAATTGCTTCAACTGGGACTTTGACTAACTTCTTCCAATTCCAGCTGCTGAATCACTAGTCTGGTTCCCAGATGTGCTCGTACTTTTCTAGGTATTAATTATAACCGCTGCTTATTTATTAACTGGAATGGATTTTAACTTACATAATTTATAAAATATAAACAAAAATTTAGAAACATGAATAAAAAATAAAATCACCTGTAACCCTACCACTTAACACTTAAAGACATCTATGTTTAACTTTTTATTTTTCCTTCTAGTATGATTACCTTTGGTTGCTTGCAATTGCAAACTATAACTTTGACGAACATTTATTTGTTTAACTTCATATTTCTGTTGATTAAAGTAACACATGCATTTAGTTTTTAAAGTCAAATAGTCCTATAGGCCTATGATAAAATCAGCACTATTCTGCTCTATCTAATCCCACTTAGTGTTGTCTCTGAGCTTTATTTCTTGAGGCAACCATGCTCAATTCCTGAGTCTTTTGCTTCAGGTATTGTGATCTAATTTTCAAATGATGCGCTTTGCCATTATTTCTTGACTTTTCTTTTTATTTTAGATATTAGTCATTGATGTCCCACAATTTGAGATTGGGATTTTGTTTTCTTATTATACCCTGTCACCTTCCTTCATACATACCTCCTCCTCTGCATAGCTTGTCAAATGGATAACCTCCATTTTAAAATTCAATATTAATTATTTTCATCATTCATAGATTAACCTTTTTAGAAAAATATATTCAGCTTTTCATTTATCTCTTTTTGGTTCTAGCTCTGGATATGTCTGAATCTCTTCTTGGGTTATTGTTAAATTATAGTAATTTTTATTGACTATTCTAAAGGAGAAGGCAGATTAAAATGAAATATTGAGGCAGAGAAATCTGTGATGGGTGTTAGAGTATAATCTTAAATTTAATTGAAACCGCTCCACCCATTAATTAGTGTCTATGTAAGTACTAATGGAGAAACATTAGCTTAGTTGTGTAGCACAAAAGTACAACACAGCAGTGATATACTGAATCTACTAATTTATTACTGAAACATCTTCATGACCAAAATTATTTCCCACAATTATTCTTTTGTCTATTTATTCTTTTTCAGACTAAATTCATTGTTCCTTGGGAATTCCTTCCAATGAAAATAATTGCTCCTAAATTTGGCATTTTGGACTTAAAAATGTTTCTGCTATTTTCAATTGATGATCCAAATCTAAAATTGGCTAGATTTCAGAATTTCTTCATATGGAGGTGGAGAGCCTAAAGTGCCGAAACACGGAACAGAATATAGTTCAAGGTTTTGAGTTTGAAGGTGAATTCCAACAGCTGGATTCACAGCTGCTTCTGTCTCTAGAAAGAGAAAATGGGGATTCGTAAACTTTCTACTAAGCATAAAACAGTTATATATAAAGTGACTAGAAAATATGATGTTTCTTGAATCACTGGAGCAACAAAAATTATTTGTACACTTGGGAAAAAATTTACAGTCACCTTAATCACTTTATCAAAAAAAGCAAATTGCTCTCAAGAACTGATTACACTAGTCCCCCCTTATTCATAGTGTTGCTTTCTGCAGTTTCCGTTACCCAAAGTCAACCAGGTCAAGAATTATTAAGTGCAAAGTTACAAAATAAAGAATTCTTAAGTTTTAAATTGCATGCTGTTCTTTGTGATGAAACTTCATACCACGCCCCTCAGTCCTGCCGTGGAAATAAATCACTTCTTTGTCCAGCATATTTATGCTGTATGTGCTACCTGCCCATTAGTCACTTAGTAGCCATCTCAGTTTTCAGATTGACTCTTGAGGTACTGTGATCCTTGTGTTCAAGTAAGCTTTGTTTGATTTAATAATGGCCTCAAAGCCATTCACATAACTTTTTATTACAGTATATCATTATAATTGTTCTCTTTTATCACTGTTGTTAATCTCTTACTGTCTAATTTGTGAATTAAACTATCATAGATACATATGCATAGCAAAAAATAGTATATATAGCATTTGGTACTATCTGTGACTTCAGGCATCCACTAGGAGTCTTAAAATATATCCCTTGTGGATAAGGGGAGACTATTGTATATGATAATTGATTAACCCATAAAGAAGCATTTACAGTTTAGCAGCTTAAACTAGAAGAAATACCCTATAAGCATTAATGACATATTAGCTAATGCTCCCATCATGAGAAATGCAAATCTTGCTAGAGTCATTAAAATAGTACATCTGAACATTATTTTATATTTATGCTCTGATAACTGAAACTAATGAATTTATTACTTTAAACAATTCTCTACTGTGAATAGTAAAAATGTTAAGTGGAGAAAAGTTTGCAATAAAAGCATTTACATGAAATAAAAAAAAGACAATCTTGAATTTAAATTTTGAAATTAAAGTTCTTGATTTTTAGATTATGCATACTACAAGCCATGAAATATCAAAATAAGCATTTTATGCCTCAAACAGATCACCTTTAAAGACCATGCACTTATTCCAATAGCTTTATTGAAAATTTTTCATTAACATTTTCTTAAAAGACTGTTTCTGAGTCACAGAAAATCAATGGTAATATTTTATAACCATTTCTCTTCTTCTTTTTTTTTTCCACTTGAGTCTTTACCTGTCTGGGAATGATTTGATTGCTTCTTCCCAAAACAATAGTAATAACCATAAATTCACCTTTCAAGAAGAAACTTGGCCCTAAATCAAACAGTTAGATCCTTTGACTGGTTTTGTATATTAAATTTAATTGTAACACAGCCATGCTCATTCATTTATTTACACATTGTCTCTGGCTGTGTTTTGCATTACAGAGCAGGGGTAAGTAGTCCCACAGTAACTTTATAGCCTGCAATGCCAAACATATTTCCTACTGGTTCTTAATAGAAAAAATTTGCAGTCCTTTTTCTTAAAGGAGTAAGATTTAATACCATCAAAGAGATTCCAAAGGCCATGCTACAATATCAAAACAATCCAGAGTAGTTATATGTTAGGCAATACCTGTATTACTGAAATCCATATGTGGATTACTAAATATTATTAGTTTGAAGTGAATAATGTTTATTTAAAATTATGAAGATTTACATATTTATATTTGTCTCATTTCATGTCTCACAAATTTGCAGAGCAAAGCTTAATAATTTAAATATTAATATAATATGTAAAGAGAAGTGCTACATTTAAAATATGTCTCACCTGGTTCAGCACTTTCCTGAAGGAGTTGTTTATTTAATTGAATAATCTACCCCTAGGCTGTAATATAATCTTTTAGTACCTATTTTCATTTGTGCAGTAAAAAGGTAATGGTAGTATCTACATCTACAAAAACAAGGCTAAATGAATGTAAGTTTCTCAGAACAAAGCCCAGCACACAGTTATTACCCATTAATGCTTAATTATCATTAGTGGTATTATAAATATTAGTATTATAACTATATATCAAAAACTGTTCTATGCAAGAAAATAAATATTTTCTTTATCTAAATCATTTCCCAATCTACCCTATTTTAATGGTCAAATAATATTTTAATCATTATCATTATTAATATTATAACAGAAATTATTAAGTGAAAAACTTTGTAGAGTTAGAGTTTTTTGCAGTTAAAAAGGTTAAGACGATGTAAGCAAAGTCTGGGGGACTTGATGAAATGAGAGTTAACATTGGTAACGTGTACTCGCCTCAGTGCTTCCTTCCATGTGGACACCTGTACTGAGCCCTACCCATTTTTTAAGTGAATTGTTCTTCACGTATTCAATATAGACTCAGTGGTAACTTAGCTGCAGTTCTGCTTGGAGTCCTTGACCATATTGATTGACACAATTATTAGCTCAAATATATTTCCACCATTACCATTATTAATAGTATGCTCCAGGCAACAGTACAATTGACAGTTGCTCTCTATGGCAAAAAAATTTGGTTAACTCTTTACTACATATTTGGCCATTGCTCTTAAATTTGTTTCAGAGACCACAAGGCATTCTTTTCATAAAAATACCTAAGCCAACGTGCTCAGAGAGCTTTTGTAAATTGAACATATGTTTTCAATTCTTTAAATCATGTTTACACATTTAATATCATGTAATTGAGAGGGGGGCAAGAATTATTTTTATCTTTTTTCAAATTAAGAACCTGAGAGAAATCAATTAAAAATGCCTGCAAAAATTCTATGGTTTTGACAGAGTTGTTGGTGAAGATATTAGAGTTTGTGGTTTAATTGTATAAAACCGATACTCACTGTTGAGTTTTTATAGCCAGATTTCAGATTTCCCACATCATTAAGAATCACTCCTATGAATGTGGCTTATTTCAACATGTCTTTTCTAGCTTCTTTTGGTCTTTCCCCTTCTATATCTCATCCTTTTATATGGAGTAGCTAAGAATGTCTGATTTTGAGTCAGAGTTCTACAACCTACTATGTTGCTTAATCTCTAAGTGCTTTTGTTTCATCATCTTTAGAGTATTCAAAATGATAATGGATCCCATCTAGAGGTGTAGGAAAAAATAGATTAGAGATGTCAAGCATTAACACAGAGCGTGACACACGGTAAATGCTCAATAAATGTGAGTCATTACAATTATCATGCTCTTTAATGAAAGAGTGTGAATAAAATAAGCTCTTTCTTCACTTAAATGAGTCACAGAATATTTACATGTAGAACATAGGTGTAGGGAAATGACATTTCAAAAAGGATCCTAATATAGGACAAAATCCTGGGAGAACTTGAGGGAGAAGGGGACAGAGAATGTAAAGCCCTGCTCTTGTCTGCCTCTCTCCAATCCTCCTTTCCCTCCTCAATTTGGAGCACTGGCATTTTATCACTGCCCGAAGACTAGTGTTTCTATTTTCCACGGAATAAGAAAAAAAAAAAAAAGATTACCTCTGAAACTGCAAAAGAAATGGGGTCAGGGAGATTGGATAGTTAAAAGGCAGCATTATCAGTGAGATCAGCCCTGAAGAGAAGCTAAGCCAGAATGATTATTCTCAGGAGGGGTGTCTCAGCATCTCTCTCACCTCAAGGTCTTCTCAGGAAAGACAAAGGACCTACTTGCTGCCTGTGCAGAACAAAATGACATGATTTTAGGGCTTGTGTAAAATAAGTTTTAACTAGCAGTTCCTAATAAGTCTCCAACTTCAAACCATAGGCTGCTTCTCCTCTTGCTCTTCATCCTTTTCCTTCTCCTCCACCTTCTGGCCTTTCTTATGGTTTTTCTATCTTCACCTTTTTCTCTAACAATACCTCCTTTTCTTTCTTACCCTCCTTGGAGCATCAGAGAAATTAATTCTCCCTTTTTGGTGTTTCATCATGACATGCTATGGACATGAAAATGTAGATCTTATGAGAGGGGAAGAAAACTAAGAAATCTGAGCACCAGATCAGCAGAGAACTGTGAAAAGGCATGATAATTGTCCCAGGAGATGCTACTGGAGGCAGAGTATTTGGCGAAGATTTCCAAGCCAAGTGTTTTCTCTCTTTAATATTTCCAGTCAAGATATTTGGCTATCTGAGCAATGTAATATTATTAGAAATTTTTAGTGAAAAAAATTTTACATTTTATGTATTTTAACATCAGTGAAGTTCAGTCCACTCCAGCCTTCAATAGTCAAAATCAAAATTTTCCTCATGGATCTTCTCCATTCAGGCAGCTTCTGTGAATTCCTGAAAGTCAAACCTCTGACCCACAGGCTGGAAGAACAGAGCTATTGCAACTAATAGATTCAGCAAATTGTGGTAATAATATAAAATAAGTTCTGAGGAAATAAAATAAAGGTCTAGGAGGAACCCAAGGTTAATATAGAAAATCAAGATTTTCCTTTAAAATGTTTTAAATGGCCCTATTTCCTACATTCTGTTTTCAGGAGGGAACAGCCTATTGTCCCCTTTGTGCTTAAGGGTTGGCGGGGAATCCGGAAACACTATTTTATATTCTAGTATGTTACCAGTGTCTTCAAGTAAGTTCTCATTTTTCTTTCCCCTTTCTGAGGAGTGATAGTGAAGAAGACTCAAAAGTGCAACCCTATAACCTGCAGAGTGGGCATAGGAAGCCGACAGCAATTAGATTTTCTAAGCTATGAGAACATACTTGGTGGGGACTGTGGAGGTAGTTGCTGTAGTTTTGGCTCTTCCCTTTCTCTGTAGCCATAAAAAGATCCCATAGTGGTTCCCTAACTTCCCTTTTGGAGAACAGCTCCTTTTACAGAAATATTAGGTAGGAAGAATAATTTGTGTGGAGAAGTGAAAGAACAATGAGAATCCAGTAGGGAAAGGAAATCCAGTGGCTTTCAGACTGCCTTATAACACTGATTCCCTGGAATTTACTTCCAGAAATTGTTAAGAAGTTAAGAAGATTTGACTAGAGATCACAGAAAACCCTACTTCCTAAATAATTCTTTTGTATTTTGTTTTAGCAAGGAGACAGAAAAATGCCAAGAAGCACAATTTGGGGAGACACAGTCACATCAAAGACAATGTTCACTGCCTGAACAGCCATTCTGTGCCTTTCTGGGACAGGATGAGAAGTGGGACATGGATAGAATAACCTAAAACACAACCAACGTAGACCAAAAAAAAAAAAAAAAAAAAAAAATGAGAATGGGCAATTGAATCTATAGTCTCTAAGATGGAAATCAATAGAAAGCGAACTTTGTAATACAATTTAAACTTGGGGAGAGTATTCTTTGCCTGAAGTAAGATCCAGAGCTATAACAATGGGATTAAAGAGGAACTAATAGAATAAAGGAGGGAAGAAGGATTCTGAAGAGCAATCTCTGGCATTAAGGAATCACAATATGGAAATGTCTGGAGATTCAGGATATAAGGCTTTACTTAGTGTCAAAGGATGAAGAGCCTAAGCCATGAATACCCTACCCCAATTTTCTTTGACTCCCTAACCTCAATTCTGGATAATCTGCAGTTTCTTAGTTGACTTGCAGCAAAAGTTTGTGAGGCATATTTATTTAGTAGAATGAGAAAATATATAATTTCCTTTAAGAAAAGTAATAGCCATTTTAGAAGTTGTTATTTAGGAATTAGCGATAAGGTCTGAGAAGCCCTTGACCTAATGCCTAGCACCTGGTAGATGTGAAGTATATTGTGACTATATTACTAAAAAAAAATTCTTTCTAAGTGTTTTTTTCTTCTGTTTGTAATGACTTCAGAGTAATATAGAGAATGCAATTTTAATGCTCTTTACTCAGTGCTATTACATGCAGATTATTGAAGTATCATATCAGCCTTGACCTCTTCTCTCGTGTTCATACCTGTTTAGGCAAGTTCAGGCAAATTCAAAAGCATGTAGGTAAGCCACCAAACAAAAAAGTATGAAAGCATTAGATAAATGGGGATATAATTGTGCCATATAAGTTACCTTCAAATTATAACAGTATAACTGGATAGCTTACTTAAATTTAAGAACATTTTATTTTTTTAAGATTCTAAGAAGAATAGAAAATTCTTCCTTAGATTAAGAGAAGGACTAAAAGGACAGGTGGATTCTCATCTTTAGAAACTCAAGTCAAGTTGAAAGGAACATAATAATAGCATTGTTTCTTAAATACCTCTAGTTAAATGAAGAAAAATAGAACAAAGTGACCATGTTGACCCTTTTGACTAATGTATTTTGTTGGAAGATCAGTGACCCTATTCCACTCTCTGCTCAGTGAAAAATATATTTTTATTTTAGGAGAAAAAATTATTTTCATTGGAGATTTTAATTATCTTTCCCAAAATAACCATTTCTCAAATTGACAATGTGTTTCCCTTGTTAAATAATGGCTTTAAAAAAGTCAATAGTGACCATAATCATTAAATCTTAGAGTAATGAGTTTTGATATCATGACATTTTAGATTATTTTTATCCCATTTTTTATTTAGCTGTTAGTTTTTCCAGGACATGCCCTGTTCCATCTATTGAAAATCTTATCTGGTCCAAATTTCTGAAGAGCAACTGTTAATCTCTACCAAGCACTCTTGAGGCAACTGTGGTATTGAATGCAGTACTTTAGAAGGAAAGTCTCATAACAGATTGAGTGGATGAGGACATGCTTGAGAGCTATAAATAACTCTAAGACCTAAATTTTCCCCATTATTTACCTCCTTATGCAGACTGGAAAATAATAGAAAGGGCATAGTTTAGAGGGCAACAGGTGGTAACAGGCAGGATCAGGATGTTGCCAACGTGTCTGAGGGAAAAAAATATGTTTTTCAGACTTTGTATTGGCAGTGGACAATCTGGAAAGTGCGGTTCAATGTTATTGCAGGTAAATGAGGCATGGAGAGCTTAATAAATGAGACTAACACAGGATTGGATAGACTGATATCAAAATAGCAGAGATCCTTTTCTGTATTTTAAACCCTACCACTTACTTGAACAATTCTGTATATCTCTTCTCTTTTTTGAGCAAAATGTTTAGGTTCTATTCCTGTACTCAACTGTAAGTCATTTCCCCAAGAATTATTTTGAATTCTCCTTTATTCTAAAGTTTTCTCACTTAGACTCTCTCCAATATGTGCCTTTGAATCTTCAATAAATGGTATCTTGCTATAAGCTCACAAATATGCTTTTCAGAAGTAAGTTTTTCAATTCACCACAAACCATAGGTTTCAAAGAGGAAGTCTAGAGTATGCAGACAGCTTACCATAAACAGTGTCTAAGTCTCCAACAGCAAAAACAGCCATGGTATGTCTTGGGCGACCAATCTGGGATCTCCTCAGACACCAGAGGAGGCAGAAGAGCACTGCTCCACAGAGCAGAGCTACCAGAAAAATCAGCAGCAAGAACCTGATGGCAGAAGAACCAGGAGAGGAGTGAGGTGGATCATGAAAGGAAGGAATTTAAGAGTTCCTATTAATCCCAGGAAAGGAGCAGGAATTCAGCAAAACTGACTGCAAGCAATCTGGGAGGCTGAATGCTTTAAGCAATCCCTCACCACCACTCATAAGTTTTTACTGAACCTGGAATATTTGCTGAGCTCAGTGGTTTGATCTTGACAGGTGATCATAATTGTTTCCTCTGAAAATTGGAGGGTTGTTCTAAGGAGCAGTTTCTTGGTTCTTTAAATCATTATCTGTTATCTTTTTCATTCATCCACCAATCCATTCATTCAACTAGTATTTAAGCTACTGAACAGATTGTCAATGTTGGGGTTGGGGATTCACAGGTTAACAAGATAAGTTAAGACATGGTCTCTGTCTTTTTTAGGAACTATCTAATTGAGAAAATTAGTAATGTTTTGTTTGGAAATTATAGAAATCAAAGTTTAGGAAGTTTAGGAGGTTATAATAACTCTCAAAATTTTTTAAAATCTAGCTTGTAAAAGAGGTAACAGTCTTATTTTGAAATGGTTTTTAAGGCCAGAACTGAATTTAATAGGGGAGAGATTTCAGAAAATATCAAGAGAAAATAACAATTATTTTACCTTTAAAGATTTTTGACTTGGGAATAAACTATTATTCTTAAAAATAGTAAGTTCTCTGCTATAGAGAATGTTTAAGTAAACATTGCACAGCAATCTAAAAGTGATATTTCTACATATATTGATGCACATAACCCCTAAAATTTTCTTAGGCTGTGTGATTTTATGTGCCATCTTAAGTATTTAGGAAAAGAAGTATGTTTATATAACCAAAGGTTTCATAAAACAAAGTGAGGGTGTCCTTACCAGATATACCAGTCATCTGGGTATTGATCTTTATAATTTATGCACCTGGCAAGAAAGAACAGTTAATGTAGGACCTCTAGATGATCAAAGCCTATATTTTTGAACCATATTATTTGTTCTGATCACACCTATTTCCCTGAAAATCACTTGCTCATTGCAACCCCCCCAACACAATTAAGCAAATGTTTTTCATATGCCTATTTCATTCAAGACACTGAGAATACATGCAAATGTGAAACTGTCAGATACTTAAACAGACAATTGGACAGCAGTAATTACAACTAGGGTTGTAACTAGAGTTACAAATACTGTTGTGCATAAAAAGGTAGAGACTAAATTTTCAGGTATAAAATGTCATAGGTATTAGGTATTAGGTAGATAACCATTTCACCATTTTGTTTATTCAGAGATCTAAATTTCTTTAAAATGCAAACTCTCCAAGGCTCGTTTATAGTCTCTATCAACTTTTAATTTCTTTGTAGTGAATAGCTGCCTTGCCACCCTGATTAGGGGAAGAAATTAGTATCAAAAGAAAATGAATGAGTGTGGCCACATATGCCATCTACTCAGTAGTGAGAAGTTGACTTCTTTAGTCAGGATGGTCAAATCACTGTGTGTCTAGGAAAAACTCAATCATTCTTGAGATAAGTTTAAAAAGATTACACAAAAACAAAGTTCACAGTGTGATTTTCAGGAGTTTTGACCCCTGGGCATAGACACTTATGTGATATTCATTCCAGAGTTCCTCACTCTGCCAGACATGGTACATCATTGAATGTAAGTTTGCTGATGGACATTTTTTTTGTTTCTCAGTACATGGGCCACTGTTAAAATGTTCTGGTATTAAGCAGTGGAAACCTGTTCATCACAACCTGATAAGCTTCTGAGATGGAGCTATATTTAATGACATCTTCTTCAGCCATTGTTAAAATAACAGTACTTTTCAGCTTGAAAGCATTCATAAATATCAGTTAATTTATTGTTCCCAGCATCTCTATGCAAGGAGTGTGTTCTGTTTATTACCATATGTGAAGTAAAAATTTTACTTCAAATATTTATAACAAAGTCAACCACCAGACAATAAGTGTTTTGATTTTGTGTGTGTGTGTGTGTACCTATAGAGTTTAGCCAAATGCACAGGTACAAATGGCTGAGAAAAAAAGTGGCAGCCAAAATATAATTATAAAGCATTTTATGGCAAATGATCACCAAGAAAGAATTTTTAAAATAATAATATATCCTCTAAAGGAATATTATCAACTCATCAAAAAGGATGTAGATTTATATTTATAATTAAAAGCCTTGTTGAGTTAAATAATATAGAGAGCTTGATTCTAATTTGCGTATATTTTCTTTTACACAAATACAATGATTTAATTAAATAAGTACCATATAGTTATAATACACACAATTAATGACAATGTTTGCTTCTCTTGAAGATAGCATCATGAAGGACTTTATTTTTTCAATATCTCTGTATCATTTAAATTTTTATAATGTACATACATAATTTTTGTAATCATAAAATGGTAAATATTATATTAAACATATAAAAATCTTAAAAATGTAGTATCCACTTTACATATAATGTAGGACAATTTTCTTGGTGATTTAACTTAATAAAAGTAGAAGGTTTTTATTTTTGAATCTTGAAATCTTAGCTCATCACCAGGAGTGTGGATTGCTTCATTTCCCTCTGTACATAAATCTCTGCTTCCCTTCTTTACATTTAAAAATAGACCACCTACTTCCCTTAATGTTAATTTTAAATATTAGCTAACTTATTTTATTTCCAAGTTTTAATTTTGTGCCACTCGATTTTTTTTTTCCGGTCCTAATAACTACGCAACTGACTGATTTTACTTTTCCTTTCTGGCCCTGTGCACCAACTTGTGGAGTTTCTGATATGAGGCAAAATAGTCAGGAAGCAGTTAGCTAGAGAAATCCAAAGTGATTGTGTAATTTAGGAATTGGAGGCACCTTTGACATCATTTATTTACACCTTAGGATTTTACCGACTCTAAAACTGAGGCCCAAAGTGAGAAAGTAAGTGGGGAGCTGCACAAAGAACTTATACTAGAATATGGGTCTTCTGACCTTGTGTACTTCCCTCCCCATCATTATTTCCATGTCTTTCTCAAGTTCAATTTTTAAACAGAAATTCTTTGAATTTTTTTAAAAGACAGTATCTGAACTGTAAAAATATACTAATTACTCAAACCTTAGATGCAAGATCTTTAGTGTAAAAAAAATTTTTTAATTTAAGATGAAATTATTACTCAGAGATTTGCATATGCTTGGTCATATTGGGAAAGTGATGTCAAAAAAAAAAAAAAAAAAAACAGCCAAGAGAAGTGAGGATTGACTGTGTGCTTAAGGAAGACATTGCTAATTAGAGTTCTCCAGAAACCATTGTTGAAGGAGATATTTTGTCCCTACCGAAATGACTAGTGCATTATATTACTTGGATGTAGTGAAGGTAATTTCAGCTCTATGGGGATGGTTAGATGAGTTAATCTTTATTATTCTTTTCAGTTCTGAAACTGTGTACATTTAAGATCAACCACAAATTAATTACTTTGATAAATTTAAGAAGAAAACTGCAGAGCTGTTCCTTTGCCTTCTCTACTAGACTAACCAGAATTTTCTGTGCCAGGCATTTTTCTAAATCAGTTGTATAACTTCATGTAAGTTATCTCACTTTCAAAATTACAGTATTGTAAGGTACAGTCACACCATGATAATCCTCATTTTACAATTGAGAAAATTTAGTTGTTGAGAGATTAAGTAATTTGCCCATGAAAACATAGCTAGAAGTGGCAGAGATGAGCTTGAAATCCAAATGTGTTGGCTTTGGAGCCCATGTCTCCTACCACCATGAAGCACTGAAACTAGGAACAGTAGAAGGTAGCTCCAGCCTCATATTATGTTGTAGAGTACTGCCTGCTTGCATTCGGTAATCTGGGTTCCAAATGCTTTAAGTAAATATTAAAAAATACACAAAAATAAATTAGAAAAGAGAACATTGAGAGTATCAAAGAGATGAAGCCAAGAGTGAGATCAGTTTGTAAATTGAATGTAGTTAAATCCCACACATAAAATTAGAACTGAACTCTAGATCTGGCTTAAGCTTTCTTGCAGTATTAACTAGGATGAGAGGAAGGATTGGTCATGCAGTATCCTCTAAAATTAACAAAAAAGGCAGGCTTACTCACCAGAAGCCATTCCTGGCATAGAAACCAGAGAAAAATTCAAACTTTAGGGTTTCATAAAGAGGACACTTCACAATAGGAAGAATGTTTTTCATAGTACTCTTAGAACAAATTCAATAACAGATTTCATGAGTATTTTTTTTAATCATCTTTAACAAAGGCCAAAGTGCAATTCAGCTATAATAATTTGGGGAAAAGATGGGTGCCAATTCATATTACCCAGAGACTGGTGGCTTAATTACATTAGGGTAAATTATATAGTGTCTAGAAGAATGGATAGGTTGTATATTTTTCAGGTATTTCATCAGGTGTATAATTTTATTTAAACATTAGATCTACATTACGGCTTTGTAGTGAAAAGTTTTGGTTCAGGAGTCAGTCTCAGGTCCAAATCCAAGTTCTTCCTTTTACTTGCTTACTCTTGAGCAAAATACTTAACTTCTGCAAGCCAGGTAAGATGGTGGCCCCTCATTAGGACTCTGTTAATACAATCAATTTACATAATCTAGTATATGTATGATTAATTTATCTTTTGTGAATTGCCCTATTTATGTACATATATGCACATCAGGGTACTTGGTTATTTCTGGGTAGGGGAAAAATTTAGAGGTGTAATTAGGGAAGGGGGCTCTGTCATGTTTTATTTTATATACAAAAGTACTTACAGTATTTATATTTTACATAAAACACTACAGCAATACAGTTTTCATACTAAAAAAGCTGTTATAAAAAAATAAATTGAGTAGGTTAGATCAGAAAAAAAGTCTAATGTTTGAAAATAAATTTAAACAGAATAATAGAGTTCATAAATACCTTCTTCTGGTGGTAAAAGATTTTGAGATAGTGTGTTTATCTTTAATAGTTACTTCTTTTATACTATCTCCCAACAAAACCAGCTACTTTTTGGCCCTCCCTGTGTTTATTTTTTGCTACTTTGTATTTTATTTGAAGTGGTTTCTTGTTTTCACTCAAAAACAGTGGTATTAAATAATAACAAATATAACAGAAATTTATATACAAAATGATGTAGCCAGAAATGGTTGTACCTAAGTAGTAGCTGAAGTCCTGCAATTCATTTGATACTATCCTTTTTTGGGTCTCAGTTTCTTCACCTGAAAAGGAGACCTGTAGTCTCAGTGACTCTAAAGAGTATATTTTCTGTCATGTTGATTCGAGTGTTACACTCAACATTTAAAAACCTTTCCAATTATGAATTTCTTCATTCTATTATTCTGAGTCAAAGGCAAAAGATGAAGAAGCAAGATGAGGTAGCCATGAGATCCAAAGTTAGGTAAGCACACCAGTGATCAATAGTCTTATTACATCAGTCTTATTACTGAGAGGCAGAGAAAAAAAGCAAGTCCAGAATTAATGCAAACAACAACAACAACAACAACAACAACAACAACAACAACAAAGCCCAGCAATAGAGAGCAATGTAAAAGCTGAAAGAATGGCTTAAACCTAACAAGCAGCTTATAAATGATGAGATGATTCACCAGAAATAGGGGAATGAGCTCAGAGCCAAGAAAATCATCCCATCTACTATGGCATCTTAATCTGAAAGCATTTCACAAAGACCCTGCTCTTGAGGGTAAAAGGCAATGACAATTGAGAATAGCTAGCTGGTAAATGAGAACTACACCCAGAAGACAGTGCTTGGCAGACATGCCTTTCTGA
Source organism: Cynopterus sphinx (assembly GCA_030015415.1). Lineage (NCBI taxonomy): Eukaryota > Metazoa > Chordata > Mammalia > Chiroptera > Pteropodidae > Cynopterus > Cynopterus sphinx. The sequence continues at coordinate 45,795,434 of CM057380.1, forward strand.
AACTTGCACTAAGTCACATTGCATTACAGTTTCATTAATCATGCGCAGAATTATTAATGGCACCTCCTTCTCATCTCCTGAATAGAACTCTGAGAACCATTAAAAACTACAGCATGAAAAGTAAAAAAATTAAGTCAATTATTCACATAATTTACAGTCCTGTGCTGCATAATGACTTTTTGGTAAACGATGGACTGCATATATGACAATGGTCCCATAGGATCATAATGGAGTTAAAAAATTCCTATCACTTAGTGACCTTGTAGCCTTCATAACGGTATATTGCAAGGCATGACTCACATGTTTGTGACGTTGGTGTAAATAAACTGTGCTACCAGTCATAAGCATGCAATTATGTACAGTACATAATAGTTGATAATGATAAAAAACGACTATATTAGTGGTTTAGGTACTTGCTATGCTATACATTTTATTGTTATTTTATTGTTATTTCTACTTATGAAAAAAATTGCTGTACAACCATGCCATATTATGCCCATAGTGGCCTCATACTTCTTGTGTTTATCTTGATCGTATCATTTTTTTTATGCTTGATTTAATCTCATATTGTTTTATACAGTAACATGCTATACAGACTTGCAGCCTAGGAGCAATCGGCTGTACCATATAGCCTAGGAGTGGAAGCTGTGCCATCTAGATTTATGGAAGTGTACTCTATGATGTTTCCACAATGAAGAATCACCTAACAATGCATTTTTCAGAATGTATCCCAGTCGTTAAATAGCACATAGCCATATATCAAAGCACTTTGAAATTTACACATAACACAGGTTAGAAATTGTTAGTTTGCTGTTATTTGAAAATGAATTATCCAGAAAACTGCCTTCTATCACTGATGTGACTTATAAGTATGGATGAGCCATAGTTGATATTGTGATTCTCTTTGAATTTAAACATTGAAACCTCAAGGGTGGAAAACGTATTGAGCAAAAATCTTCAGAAATCAAATCGGCCTCTTATTTATTAAGAAAGTTAATCATAATGATATGTGACATCACTTGTAAAATTCTTAATCTTTTAGCAGGAAATGAAACAGGACATCTCTGGCAGAGTTCTTAATCTTTTAAATAAACCTAGTTAAGTTTTCTTTTCTTCTTTCTTTGGAATCTTTCAAATCCTGATAATTGCCCCCAAACTGGTAGCTCTGACACTCTGGCTATTGATCAGGGTCATGGGCCCATTGTCAGCAGAAATGGCAATAGGCCAGACAGGGCCCATAGAGTCCAAGAAGGGAGGGGATTTTAGGCAAAAGGCCTTTTTTACTCTTTAAGAAATATGTCAACCAAGCCTTTTTCCCATTACTCTCTTAATAAGCAAATCAATAATAGAAATAAATAGATATATGATTTAAATAATAAGTTTATATCTTCTTTTCCTCAGTCTAGAGACTGAGGTGGCACTTCAGGAAACCCAAGATCCTTCCCTGACTAAGGCGGAAAGGGTAAGAGCTTCATGAAACCCCAATAGGCAGGGGCAATAGCTCTTCTCAGCAGGAAACAGATAAGAAAAGATCTCCCCATCTCTCAACATCTATACTAATAATAGGTGGGTTCATGGCTGTTAGAAAAGAGTTAGGCAGGAAAATTAGTTATGGTGTTTTGGGTCTGCCTGCAGACACTGAGGTCATTTTATCCTAGAAGGCGTATGCCCTAATACACCCACAATTAAGCAAGCCATAGGTATTTTGGGGCTAACAGTAACTTATAGAAAGAAATAAGTGAGTAGAAAATTGTGTACTAGTTTTGGCCAGTCACTCATACCTGTGCTATAAAGACCCCAATGATATTCAATTTACCTGAGCCTCGTTATAATATGACCATCAGTATAATATGATGCGTATGCCCAGAAGTTCATTAAAATAATTATAACAGACTGAATTCTTGGAACCAAAATGCACAGAAAGCAAATGATGAATACTGAGTCTTGTCAATCTTAGTTGTCAATCAAGGAAGCCCACTCCTTTAAGAAAAGTAACTATTCACAGCAAATTGGGTTAAAAACCCCAAAGGCTTTATTACCAGGGCTTTGAATCATGCTTCTCTTGCTCAGTCTTGCTTCCACATCTGGAAGTATACTTTCCCTTTTAATAAAGCTTTTCTTTTTGTTATATTTGGGTGTCTTGCTTGATTCTTTGTTCGAGACATCAAGAACCTGGACAATGCTCTGGGAGAGGACCCCACTCTCCGGTAACAATAATAAAAGCTTATTTTTTCTGCTTTTAGAACAAGTGATCTCTTTGCATTTAAAACAATTTACTTTTATTTTTCTTAAATGGTTATGATGAAACTCATTTGGGTCTTCTCAAATGACTTGAGCCTTTTTTATTCTTTGAATTTTGAAAATGCTAAATAGAAACATGGAGCCTCTTGCTACTTACATTTCAGTTTCTTCACATGATAGGTCCGAGAGCACCAACTGAAACACATGTTTAGAACAATAAAATTCATACATCTCATCGGTCTAATCTTTTAATAAAAACAGCACAGAGAGACATTGTGGGTTTATATAATTTTGTTGGTTTGTTTGTCTGTTTGTTTAATTAAAAGCTCTGCAGCAGAGTCTATTGTTGGCATACAGAATTTTAATCGAAAAAAGAAAAAAAATCTCTGGGTGTATTTTCCAGCTCAGCGGTGACAAGAGATGAATTTTGTGAGCCAGATTTCTATCCTACTCAACACAATAGATGTGCGTGAAAACACTTTTAGTTTTTTCTATAGGAAAATTTTGTTTGCTTATCTAAAGAGCTTTTGTGCACCTTGCATTTTTTCTTTGTTTTCACATTTTAGCTAGAAAAAGGAGGTTAATCGTTTGTATTATTTCTATACAAAGGAATCAATTTCCCCCCATGAAAACAGAAGTCCATATCATTAGCATTCATAGGTGTTAAACATATGCATGGAGCAGTCACTTAAATCTGCTCTAAGGCTAAGGTCAATTTAAGATCACATAACATTCCTGTTGACATTTCTCCTTTTGTCGGAGAAGAGAGGAAAAGTAATAAGCTGTTGGTTTTGTTTAAAAAGCCTAAACCTTAAGCAATTTAAAACAATTACCTTAGTTCTCTGTGTTTAGCCTTACAGGTTACAGTTACTCACATCACAGAGGAACAAAAGCACTTCTTTCTAGAGGTTCTGTTTGTTTTTACCTTGACCTGAGACTCCTGTGTACAATGAGAAAATCTTTAAATGCCATTTATTTAGAGTACTAAATATTTGTTGATGAGGTTACTGAAGTATTTATTTTCCTGGTCTATAATATATAACACAGAAATATAAGGCCAAGTAAGTAGTTACAAAATTTAAGGTAATGCACATCAGAATTTTGTGTGAAATATGTCTTTTTCCTTCTTAACTCAAACACATCTTTATTGACACCTTATATTTACTCCACCATGTTTATGTGGGCAAAGAAACTTGTGGAGTTGTAGAAGGAGTCCTGAATTGGTCATCAGAGAGCGAGGCAGTAAACAATTTATAGGCACAGAACATGAGTTGCACTCTTTTGTTAGAATGCTGTAAATAGATTTGCACACTGAGAGGAAAATGAACATTCAAATTATGTCCATAAACAAGTTCATTTATGAGTAGATAAAATCATTTGTGATCTAGCTTAACAGATAAACAAATAAAGGCAGCATTTCACTTTTAAGTCATTTCCTGATCTGGTGTGCTGTACCCTAGTAAGTGCATAATATAACATTACCACCACGTCTCCTCTGCCAATGTATTAGCTCTTAGACTTTAGGTTATCAGAAAATGGGGAGTGGAGTCTTAAAATATTTCAGATCTAAATCTTTCAGATGCATCACATTGAAGTAACAGAGATACAGAGATATAAGTAAGTATTAGTCTGAGTGAGATTCTAGAACAGAGAAACCAAAATAAACTCTAAGATGTTTCTGTCTACATTATTCAGCATTGGAAAAAGGTCACGTCTCAAGTGTATGGTTGCAAGCAACAGTTAACAAACATTTCTTAAATTAATTCTGCCACAGTATTTTGCTATGTCAATAGTATTTTTGATTAAAAAATTACAGCACAGCAAAGTTAGGCAAAGGATAAATGGCATCATATTACTTTATAGCAATGGGACCAAATAAAAGAGAAATAAGACTAACGTCATGGACCATTTCGTTCTCTATATGTTTGACCAATAGATATAAATAGTCAAAAGATTCTGGTAACACTTTATCAAAAGAATTATTTTAAATGTAGGAGTTAAGCTACCTCCCAAAACAAATCTATAGCAAATCAGGTGTTAGAGTACCTCCAAAAATCTTTTCCCCAAAAGAGATGGTTACCTGGAATAGTGGCAAACACAGGGTTCCTGTTTTGCAGGTCATTGAAGTGAAACTAAAAGGTCTGGATCTCGACATACTTAAAGGACAAGCTACTTGGTGTGCTGTCTGTGTTTATTTCCCTCTTAGAACTTGTTAGCTTCCCTATAAATTATGCTTCCTAGCAGAGCACTCATTAATGATGGTTTCTTGTGACTGGTAAAGTGCATGCTGGGGGCAGGAATGTTGGGTGCATGCTCACAAGTACTGAGAGTTCAAGGAATTCCAGGTTAAGGTCAGAACCTTGGTACAGTTTGTTAAGCCCTTAAAAGCAAGGACTATACATACTGACCTGCAAAACCAGCTGGCTGTTTAAATAACTTATGACATTCAAGTGCAAGCTTTATTTCAGGACATTTCTGGATTTTATATAGAATCTTGTACTTGAAACACTTATTTCATGTTCTTCCCTTTGTTGGTCTCTTTGCTATTCTTTTCTATACATCATCTTCAGTATCTAATCCAATTTTGGGCATAATAAAGCTTTCCCTATGTCATATTTTTTTTAAACAGGAGACATTTCAATATTTATTTTAATGAAACAACTCCAACACAATTATCAACAAAAGTCTGCAAAAATATGTAGGGAAATTCTGAAAAAGAATACTACTACTGTGTATTAAGATACTATAAAAGTAGAGAATTTTACAAAAAAATTGGGACTGATGCAGGTAAACAATAAAATAAATGTAACAGAATAGTGTTTAGAATAGATTAAAATAAGCAGAGATTTATTTTAGCTGCCATTTTAAACTAGCAAGGAGTAGATATTATTTAGGGAATGATGAAGAACAGAATGGTTAAGTAGAAAAAATGTAATAATTAATTTTAAAGGTACTTAACCACATTCATAATTAAATACATATAACACAATTATAATCACATTGGTAAGTTCAAAAAAAATGGTAATATAATAAGGAGAAATAGAAATGGGGAGACAAATCTTTTCACATATGGCTGGGGAAACTCAGCCTCTCTGGAAGGAAATTAGGCAATATTTAGTAACCTAAAAACTGGATGTGTCCTTTTGTCAAGAATTCTCCTTCCAAAAATGCATCTTACAGATATTACCACAGGTGGCACAAATAATTGCAAGCAATTATATTCACCAAAGCATTGTCGATAATAACAAAATATTGGAAACAGCAAATGTCCATCAGAATGAGACTGGTTAAATAGAATTGATTTCCTCCACTCAACAGACTACTAGGCAGCTGTATAAAAAGGTGAGGGCCAGTCACAGATGCTATTACTAAAAGGCCTCCATGAGTTATCATTAATTAAAATAAATACATTATAGAATATTGTGTACCGCATGCTACATTTTATGCAAATTTAGGAAGGAATAGCTATAGTGTTTTCTCTATTTATAAAATTTATACATATATACTCATATAGGCATAGAATTTCTGCTTGAAACTGAACAGTAATTGCTTCTGTAAAACTAAAATGAAAGAGAAAATAAGAGTAGGAGGGAAATTTGCTTTTTACTATTAGTTTCTTGTATATTTGATTTTTTAAAAAATTCTTTATATGTCATCTACGCATATTATACATACCTTTCTAAAAGCCAGTTCTGAAGCCAATCATCTAGAATTCAGAACAAGCATATTATAGTTCAAGCCCCAGTACAGTTCCCCAAATCTAATTAGAATGATACTATATGAATCAATTTATGGTCAGATACATAGATTGCACTAGAAATAAATCAGCCATGTTAGTTATCTAAACTATTGTTCTGAATTGGCCAGTAAGGTATATGAATTAATTGAGCTGCATCTGGGTGCTTAAGCAGACTGTGTGGTGGCCTCAGTCTGTTTAGTATGCAGCCACTGACACAGCCATGAATTTCAAAGCAGAGGAAGGGCTTGGTGCCAATGCCAATAGGAGATAAGTAAACCAAGCCTACAGTATTATTTGTCCCTAAGATACCCTCCATTTCGAGTGTCTCTGAAGCCTGTAATTAAACAGAATGAAAAACAGGCTTTTCACTGGTGAACTTATTTATTAGGCGGGCAGAAGCCTGACTTCCGTCAGTGGAGTCAATGATGTTAAGAATTCCTAGGAAGGAAAAGGAAGGTCAGATGACTAGAAAAGAGATGGAATGAAAACAAGGGCAGAATGTTTGGTTTAAAAGCTGGAACTATGGCCAAGCAGATACATATATTAAATATTCTTGTGAAAAAAAAAATCCTATAGCACATGGCTGACTGGGAGTATGGCAGCTGATTGAAAGTGGAGTTTATAGTCAATAACAATACTGCAAACACCGCTACTATATTTGATGCTAAATGAAAAATTTATATTCATCACCACACTTCTCTTTCCAGATTGCTTTTTGTCTATTTATTCCATGATTTTCTCATTCCAGTCCTGAAGGCTAACATGGTTGACTCTGCCTAAGACAGTAGTTTCCCTAGTGTATTCTCTTCCCAGCATCATGACAGTTTGATGATCTTGGTAAAAGGAGTCTGTCTATAAATGTCCTTTTATCTGCATATTTTTAAAGCCTTTTTTTTTTAGATAATTTTAGATCCACATGCAGTTTTGAGAAATAATACAGAGGTCTGATATAGTCTTCACTCAGTTTTCTCCAATGGTAACATCTTGCCTCACTAATGTACAATATTACAACTAAGCATTCAACAGTGATACAATCCACTGTGAACATGATTTTTGCAACTTCTGTTTTATTGTTTAAAATTTGTGATTATTCCAATAATTTTATCTAATGCATGCTTATGTTTGTGAACTAGGGTAGTAAATTACTATCAGTGGGATGTCAACCTGAAGATAGAAGATGGTTATTCATAACAATATGTTCTCTTATGTCACTAAGAGTCTAGAGACTTTCGATGTTTGAATATAAGGGTGAAAGAAAGGAAAGAATCAAGAAGAAGACATATGTTGTGATGACATATGAGATTACACTTACAAGATTTACTGTGTACTTGGATGTTGGACCCTATAATCCTCATCTTCGTAACAAGAGAATGGTAGATGCATGTTTAATGGTACAGTGTTGTTAATTTACCCAGCTTTTCTCCTGTGCTAGGAGGAAATAAATCCTGTAGGAAAGGATGGAGATGAGGCGATATGAAAACTATCCTCTGGATTTAGAGCCTGGCAGAAGTCCAAATTCCCTGAAGCCCTAAAGTCATATTGATATTTGTCCTTAAAGGTCATGTCTAACGCGGTTCAAAAAACCTAAGGACTAAAATTTAAGGGATTAGTAAGAATAAATAGAAAGTATGAATAAAAGTGGGCAATGCATCAAGAAATGTCTAAAGAACAAAAAAGGAGACATAAGCCACTCTTTTTTTTATGAAAATCATAGTAACAGAGTTAGGTTCTAGAATCAGAAGGCCTGGGCTGAAGTCACCACTTTGCTACTAACTGAAAATGTGGCAGTGAACTATTAATCTCTAAAAACTGTATTTTCTTCAAAACTATGATAATAACATTGATTTATCTCTCTCATATAACTTTTTTTAAAAAAAGATCAACTTGAAAGCATCAACATAAAACCAGACAAGCCACAGACATTAGGAATGAATTACTGAAACATAATAAAACAAAATAAACAATTCTAAAATCAATGTAGTTCATGAAAACTATGGGAGCCAGGATTATGTAATGGAGACTTTAAACAAGCAACATGTCTGATTGTCTAGTTTCATCATTTGCTTCTTCTTCCCAGTAAGAAGAAATATTAATCACCTTGCTAGACTGATGGTCAATTTTCAGTCTTTTTCTTATTTGACCTAATTGGAAGCATTTGATGTGGGTACTCATGTCTTCCTCCATTAAACACTTTCTTCATCTGGCTTCCAGAATGATATATTTCTTAATTTCCTTTCCACTTGATTGACTGGTTCTCTCTCACTTTCTTTCATCTTCTGAGACTTGACATGTTAGGGTACCCTAAGGCTGAGCCTCAGACCTTTTTCTTTTTCTATATACATTTACACTTTAGAAAATCTCACTCAGTCTCATAGATATCATTCATAAATTGACACCGCCCAAATGCATATCTCCTGTTTGATCTCTTTCCTGAATTTGTATAACCAACTGCCAACTCCATATCACCATGCTATGTCTACTAGACTTTTGCAAATAAACTTACTCCAAACCTAGCTTCTGAATTTCCCATCTCCCTACTACCTGTTTATTCCTATAGGTTGTAATATAACATTAAATTACTAGTCTTTCCTTTTGTTTTCTCAGTCCAAAAAGACTTGTAAACATTTCTGAGTTCTCTTTTATACACCATCTGTAATAAATCAGCAAATCTTGTAGTCTCTACTTTTAAGATATATACAATCCCCACCACTTTTTATTACCCTCACCAGTGTCAGGGAGGAACAAATTTTTCTCTACCCTAAAGGTTCCTCTGGCTGGTATAATCAAATAGCCATGAAATTAGCAAAAACAAATAATCAAATTTAACATGTGTATGTGTATGTGTATGTATAAGCATATGTATAAGTATACGTATATGTATACGTATATGTATAAGTATGGGAATCCCACATATGTGAGAGTCAGAGACTCCATATATGAGAGAGATTCAGAAATAGAAAGGGGTTGAGGTCCATAAGACAGCCTGAGCTAGGGATGAGCTAATGCACCTTGGGGGCTTCAAAAATTCATTGCAAGATAATAAGAACAGACATTTAGCGAACAGAAGATTTCCTTGCTCAAAAGATGGGTCAAAAAAAGTTGTCTCTAATAATAGTTTATTATAAGCAAGGTCTCTAATTTAAGGTCTTCTAGGTAGTTAAGGGAGGGGCAGAAGTTTCTCTTGAGCTTGCAGATAAAGTTGCCTTTAGCTCAAAGGAATCTGCATACCACTGAAGGGTGGTTTGTTCTGAACTCCACACTAGCAACTTCTCACCTGAATTTCTCACTGAATTACTCAGTCTCCATCATCTGTCACCTGAATTATTTCAATAGCTTCCCAGCAGGACCTTCTATTTTTACACTTGTCTGCTCATAATTTATTCTTAACATAGTAACTACAGCAATACTCTCCTCTATAAGTTAGACCCTAGCACTCCTCTGCACAAAACTTGAGCGATTTCTTATTTCCCTCAAAGTAAAAAAAGAAAGCCCTTGCAAAGGATTATAAAACCACACAAGTTCTCACAAGATCTGTTCTTTCTTTCTTTTCTGGTCTCATATTCTACTGGTATCCTCTTGACTCACTTTGTTCCAGAAACACTGGCCTCCTTGCTTTTCCTAGAATTCTCAAGCATTCTCCAACCTCAGGGCATTTGTGTCTGCTCTTCCCTCTGTCTGAAAGGCACCTCCCTCCTTTACCCACATGGCTTACTCCCTTACCTTGAAAGTTCTTGGCTCAAATGCCACATTCTCAGTGAGACGTCCTTTGACCACCATGTTGGATGTTACAACAAACTCCTCCCCAGGCAACATACCCTATTCTCTTTCTGTAATTTATGTTTTCCCAAGAATTTTGAAAAATATTTTTTGGCCATGTTATATTTATGACCTTGATTCATTGTTTTTCTCTCTTCTCTGGAATGAAAACTTAACAAGGAAGGGAAATTTCATCTCTTTGTTCATTATGCAACTCCAGTATCTAAAACAGTGCCTTTCACATCCTAAGCACTCAATAAATATTGTTGAACAGACAAACTACCTGATTGATTAAAAAATGAGTGAATAAGCTGACTGGGAGACTGGCTAAATAAAGACCATCACAAATAGCTGGCTGACTAGCGAGCAAGCTGCTTGCAGGAGCTCAGAACCAGACATTTTTCTATAGTGAAGGCAACTTCCAGATAGTGTGAAAGGAAAAATGAATAAGCACACATTTTAGGTAATTTTTGCTGGAATTTTACTGACTTTGCTGTTGTTACATAAATATGAGAAGGTGTCAAAAAAAAATGTAGAGGGGAAAAGGGATAGGGATTCCTGCAAAGGCATAGTAGTTAGATGAACCTAAGATCAGCTTGGTGAGATAGTATTTCTACAGCTTCTAAATGGAAAAACTTGACATTGGTTTGTTCTACAGTCATTACTAGATTGTACCAGCAACTAAGAGGCCATGTCTTAAATGGACCATTAAATGTAGTCCTTTGCAGATTTAACACAAATTATATCACTCTGAAAAGTGCTTTGACATAACTTGGAGTTAAACATTTGCTATAAGTGCTACAGTTTATGGTAATAATTGACAAGCCATGCTTAGGTTAGATGCAAGTAAGAGTAGGAGTTGTTTTATTAACTGGTAACATTATTGAATTCCTGAAAATTGCAAATTCTACTTGTGTTTTAAAAGCCACTGGATAAACATTGCAGTTGTTAAACAGCTGAGTTTATTCATCTGTTAAATATAATGTGATAGATATTAAAATCTACTTCTTAATTCCTTTCACAAATTTCAATAGAATATTTTTCTTGTCAAATATTAAAAGTTTAGAATTCTAACTTCCAAATCGGGTTTTATAAAACATTACTCAAACCTTTGTGAATTCATGAGGGATATTCTTAGTTTTCCTTTCATATCTCACATTACTTCTTGCCCTACTTTCATTTTCGGGTGCCTGGTTTTCTTCCTTTTCACATAAAAAAATTAGATTTAATGTTTTTTAAAAAATAAATAGTCAAAAAATATTTTTAACTGTTTTTATTTGTTTGTTTGTTTGTTCATTTTAAATCTAGGAAAGCTAATGGGAAAATTCAGAGTTTATCAATTTTTTTAATTTTGTTGCCATGACAGTTAGTTAAAGGCAAAAGTGTCAGTCTAGATCCAACTATCAGTTTGGAAACTGTCTCTATTTAGTTTGTGGAAATGATACATGCTCCAGAAAGCTTATTTTATTCTCATGCTCTGCACTGACCAAAATAACCTCAACTTTTTGACTTAAGGAGATTATACTAACTGTTAGAACTAATTACTAAGTCACTGGACTAAGCAATTTATAAACATTGATTCACTTAAGCCTTATTGTGTTTTAGTTTCATATAAAGTCATTCCACTTTATAGATGGAAAAAGTAAAGTTATAGAATTTATGTAATTTGGCCAAGTTCACATACCTATGAAGAAACAGAGTTGGAATTAGAAAGATAACTGTGATACCATCAGCATGCAAACACAAATGCTCTTCTCCCTTTAACTTTCACATACTGCCTTCCAGACATGGGCTAGTCATCATTCTGCTATTGAAGTACACCACTGATAGTGACTCAAATGAGATTTGCTTACACAGACATTTGCTGGTATCCAATGTGTGCTAGATGCTGGGAATGCTGAAATAAAATCTTAAGTCTGTTCCTCATTGCTAATTACAGGCTTACTTAAAGTTTTATTTGGTAACAATGAGAAAAAAGTATAATTGAAATTTAAATAGATGGCAAATAATTTTAGATTGGAAAAAGCTGAAAACAATGATGGTCATCTACTTCAAATTTATTCCTCTCTTCTTTCAACATTGATTTTATTGAACTACTTATTTTTCTTCCATCTTCATGAGTGGCTCAACATTTTATGGTATCCATTTATTTATCTTGTTAATAATTTGTTCAGGCATGATATAAGACCCATAATATGATATTTTTACTCTTAACCTGTTCAGACATCTCCTTTCCATATGGACCAGTGACACAGTTATAGACAAGGAGACATGCTGTGGGAGACATAGATTATATAAAACATTTTCTCCACACTTCAGAAATATTAATCAGAAAATGATAAAAACTTTCTGACTTCGGAGGTTTTATGTTTAAAATGTTATATTTATTTCATAGCAGGTCTCATGGAGAAGATGTTGGTGATTGACCATGAAAGGTGCAGAGAGGTTAACTGAAGTGCAAGGGAATCTCAGGTAGAAATAACAGTGTGAACAAAGGTACAGAGTCAACGTTATGCAATATATAGTTGGACATTTTCAACCAGAAGCTCCAATGTGTGTAGAAGTAAGGATGTAGGACCAGAACACAGAGACCTTAAATACATATCAAAATAAAGAGACTGGAAAAGTCTTTTTTTTTTTTTTCAGGTGATAAACTGCTTAGAAGATTTTTGAACAAGAAAACATCATGGTCGCTATCTCATCTAGAGGTGACTTTGGCTGGAGAAAATGTCAAGTGAAGTGTTCAAAATTGTTATTTCTCTAGATCTGGAAAATGCTATATGTGCTTCATCATGTTATCAATGATTAATCACATGTTTTGTTAGTTTTTATCCAGATGTTAGACATAGTAATCAGATACCTAACAGAATGATAAAATAATTTAGACTATACTGTAAATGTCAATGAAGCAAAATATTCCTTTCTCTATTACACTGTTTTGCCAGAAATTCTCTTGCAAGAGGAATGTGAAAGAAAATAAAAGATTGATGACTGCAAGCCCTAAGGTACAATTTATATTTCGTGGAGTCCACATTCCACTGTAGCTGAGGAAAGGAGTTCTTTGTCTTTGTAATTTAGTCTATAATTTGGGTTGTAATACAGTGACACTAAGTGGCTGAAAAGGGAAAGGCTTAGTCAATAGAAATCAAAATAAGAACAAAAAATTGCACTTGTGGTGACATTTATGATTCCTAGGCAACAACATGAGGAAATTATAGTAACTCAGAATCATTTTTAAAAAATCAATAAGTAGCAATTTCCTTCTGAGTAGTTTTAGATTCTTATAAATGAATAATAAAGGCCAATGGAAATTAAATCATAAAGCTGAATTAGTGAATAAGATCTTTTTTTCAGTTAAAAAAATGTGTATTTTGCTATTGTATTTCCTTTCTCAGAAGTATTTTTATGAGGTAACACTTTTTTTGATGTTATAAATAATAATAATAATATAATAATTTTGCTTTTTTAGTTTATAAAAATTACAGTGGAGTTTCAATGCAACATTTCTGAGTAAATTTACTCACGTAAAATAAAAATATATATAATAATTAACCAAGATATTGTTTTTGGACCCTTTGGAAAATTTCTACCTGAAGGTAAAAGGAAACATTTTCCATTATAGTAAACTCTGTAGCCAATTTCGTTGTTGTTTCCCTTAGTGCTTTTAGAATCGATTTTTAAAAAGTGACTATATTTTTAATCACCAGAAATTAAGAGGACTTCCTAGTCCAATATTCATTTATTTGTTCATTATTGATTCATTCATTAGATTTTTTTCTTATTCTGTAGATATTAGGTCACACTAGATAAAATTGTAATTTTTATTAGTTAAAATGGCTAAATATTGGCAATTACATATTATTCAACCCACTATTTATTAAGTACTTCTAGATGATGATGATAGTTATATGGTATTTCTTACGTGGATCCCTGATCATCTGATACGTGTGACCCATCAGTAGTAATGACTTCCATTGGGACAGCCCATTTAATCTGAGGATAATTGTGACAAAATGCAGAATTTTTCTTTCTTAAATTGAGCTGAACTCTTTCTTTTTGGATAGTTTTCATGTTGGTTCTAGTGCTGGCTTTTAAATTCACCAAAAAAATATATACATATACTTCATTGTACATAGTCTTCAGATATTAGAAAACCAACTCTGCATTATTTCTGCTCTTATCATGTGGTTTTACTTTCTCTGCATGAAATAACTTATTTGCCTCACCAGCAATGTGCTAATTCTAAATTGGAATTTGAAAATGTTGAACACTGTCATCTTCCTCATAGTTTTCCTCTCTGAGTTTCTGTGATATGCCTCTCTTATAGCTTTCTTCCTACCTTTTAGGTTCTCCATTTTCTTTGTATTATTTTTCTTATACCAACACCTTCAAAATCAGTGTTTTTAATAGTCCATTCTTAGCACTTTGCCTTGTTCTCTAAAGGAATCCTAGATGACATCATCCTGTCCATTGGCTTTAACTATCATCCACATGCTAAACAGTTCTAGATAGAAACTCTCTCTGAACTGCAGACCTATATATTCAACTTCCCCATAGATAGCTCCACTTAGCAGTTCTATCTGCATCTCCAACTAAACAAATCTATAGCTCATGTATCTACAATATATCATCTTATGTCTTGTCATCATTCATTCTGTATTTTTGTGTGTCGTTTCCCCATTACTCAAAGAAGATGTCCTCTGATACCATTATTCTCATTCTCTGCTTGCCCCTCCCCAACATCACAGACACACACAAGTGATTAATCATTAACAATTGCACAAAGTTATCTCCTTAATGATTCCCAAAACCATGTCTTCCTATTTGCACTGGCTCAAGACTCAACAATTATCTCCATGTATGTCTTTTAGCAGTATTTGATTGGTTTTTACAACTCTTACCTCTCATGTCATTTCCCAATATAACTTCTTAAGTAGGCTGATATTTCACGCTATAAAATTGATCAAGTAATTCCATTTCTTAAATATATACTAGCTTCTAACATATTCCAGAAAAATATTCAAGTTCCCAAATTTAGTGCAAAAAAAAAAAAGAGAGAGAGAGAGAGAGAGAGAGAGAAGTTGGAGGAGAGAGATCAAGTAGTTCAATGTCCTAATGTACCAATTTACCTTCTTTAATATGGATAAGGAGAGAGTATTTTAGAAAAAGAGAGGAAGACAAGGAGAGAAGGAGAAAGGGGTGGAGAGAGAGAGAGGGGAAGAGAAAAAGAGAGGGAGAAGGAGAAGGGAGTTGTTAAGGGAGAGGAAGAGAAAGAGAGAGGGAAACATGGGCCAAAGTTGGGAAGATAACCATGGGAATTTACTCCCTCAGCCACTTGAGAGTAGGAATTGTAGAATTCAAAAAACGGGGACTATATGGAAGTGCCAGCCTGTGTCAACTCACTTTTCTGAATACTTACATGAAATTCTGGATACAGGTAAATTGCTGTTTTTACTCAACATATCCAGTAATCTCTCTTCCCAGGAGAAAGTATTTACTAGACGAGGGAGTAAGCAAAGAAATAAATTTTTTTTTCTGTTCTTCAGATTGGTAATTTCTATTGATCTATATTCAAGCTCACTGATATTTCCCCCATCGTCTCTATTCTGCTACTGAGTCCATAAGTGCATTTTTAAATTTCAAGTACTGTATTTTTCAGTCTAAAATGTATTTGTTTTCTATTTCTTTGCTGAGATATTCTATATTTTTCTAATATATTTTCTTTTACCCGAAGGGACATACTATAATAACTGCTTTAAAGTCCCATGTGATCATTTCAACATTCTAATCTTGGGTTGATTATTTTTTATTCTTAAAAAGGTTCGCCTTTTTTAATTGTTTGTATGCCAGTTAATTTTGGATCATGTCACAGCATTGTGAATGCTTTATTATTTAACTGTAGATTCTGCTATAATTCCATGAAAAACATTTTTTATTTTTCTTTTAGTCATCAATCAATCCAGTTTATATTTATAAGCTCCAGCTCACCTTCTGAGATTGGTTACTTAAGTCTCAGTTCAATTTTTTAAAATATTACTTCATTATTTGAGTCAGTCCTGTACATGCATCTATGCTAGGACTTGTATTAGTTATTTCCCAGAAGTAAAGGTTTTGTCTCCAGCTCTCTGTTATCTGCCTTCACCTCCAGCCCACTCATGTTCCTTTTCCTGTTCCCTGTAGCCAGAAAAAAAAGGTTGAGTTGGAAATTTAGCTGCTCACGCTGTGTCCCTCTTGCAGCTGTAGTTCATATTCAAGTACTGCCAAAGGGAGATAAAATAAAACCTGGTAAATCCCTCCACATTGTTACCTCTCCATACTTTGACTCTTTTCATAGTCTATTTACATTTGTTTATCTTCCCTAGTAAACAAAAAGTAGCTGTCTTTTTTTGTATTTTATAGAGTTTATAGTTGTATTTATGGGTTTATAGTTGTTAACTGCAGAAGGATTGGGTTATTGGGGGCTCATAAAACCATACCAAAACTGGAACTCACACTGCTTTCTTTATAAAGTATTCTATTCCATTTTTCATCATATGTTACAGAAAGAATTATAATTTAGATCACAGGAAAGGAGAAAGAGTTGTGACAAAAGGGATTATTCAATCATTTATTTTACACATCCATGGTATGATGTTTATGCTATAGAGAAAAGAAAGTCTGAGTTTTATTTTTATTTGAAATTAATCAGTTTTTTGTGCTTGGGAAAATCACTTTGCTTCTCAGAACATCAACTTACTTAGGAATATATTACCAGACATCGTCGTAGAGATTTTTTATGAACCCCATATTTCTACAGAAAATAAGGAGTGCGGTACTCCAAATCTTGACATAGCTATCTTAATAGATAATTTTGTTTAGAATGTTTGGTTATTAAGAAGCATTTTAACATTACTGCATTTCTTTTGCCAAAGTTAAAGAGAAACTTAAGAAGCGTACAAAGATTGGGTCTCCACCTGCAACTTATCTACATTGTGCCACCCCCCACTGAGACCAAAACAATCATTGTCTGCTTATCTATCATATCCTCTAAACATATTTTTATTTGCCTAGAATTAGGGATCTAAATTAGAAGTTATCCAATCTGCTTATTAATTCATAGATCAATTTCATTTTCTAAGGAAAGCAATTAAGAATATGATGAGCCTACAGTGAGACTGTCTGAAAACTTTTTATGATTATCACTTAGAAAAATACCATGCAATAAAACATATCAAAAGCTTATTAATTTAAGAGTTAAAATACTGACTATAATTTTTTATTTCAATAAACTTTTTTACCCAATAAATGAATAAGTAGTAATTTTTAAATTACATTTGATCCTTCGTACAGTTACTTTATTTCTCCTCACAGCATGCCCATTTGTTCATAAGAATTTATATCCAGATATTATTCATAATTGATATATATGTAAAAATCTATGATAAAAATAATTTATTTGAGATTTTGAGTTCTTAAATTTCACTTAATCTTGGGAAAGAAAGAACAGAAAGAAAGGAGAGAACTTTAAAATTTTAAAGGCTGTATTTTTCTATTCCATTTTTGAAATACT
This sequence comes from Cynopterus sphinx, assembly GCA_030015415.1. Taxonomy (NCBI): domain Eukaryota; kingdom Metazoa; phylum Chordata; class Mammalia; order Chiroptera; family Pteropodidae; genus Cynopterus; species Cynopterus sphinx. The sequence goes on from CM057380.1 coordinate 45,812,719, forward strand.
GATAAAATTTTTGACTAGACTTTGAAATTACATGATAGTAGTTGGCACTTTTCATGAAGTATTATCAAGTCAATTTCCTTGATAATGTTTCATTCCTTTAGCAATGACTAGTAAAATATATTTTGTATTAAGGTATTTTATCACCTCACTCATGCACTCTGCATTTGAAATTTCACACTTGGGTGTTATATATGAATGAAGCATGATAAATACCAAAAATGATTGTTGAGAATCTTCAAAGTTTAAGAACTGTAAATAATTTATTTTTTTTTTCTTTTTTTAATTTTCAAAAATCTCATCCATAATTCTCACTTTAATGTAATTCTACCATTTTTAGCTTTTACTCATAGTTTTTTTAGTAGTAACATCTCTGGAACCACAATACATGATATTCTGTATTATTGTGATCTGGATATTAATTTCTGCTCTTTGAAATTGTATAATATATTGAAAGATTTTAGCAGTAAAGCCAGAAGAATTTTCTGGGTATTTGCTTTAAGTTTTGATAAATGTTTTTTGACAAACCAAATAATCCCCTGGTTTCCTACTACTTGTAAATGGAGAAATTCTGTTGTCATTACCATAACAAAAGTTTGAATTAAAATCTCTTTGAAAAATATTGTCTTATTCTCCTATGATACCTTGTGTGCAATGAGCTTTTAATATTTAAGGTATTGATACTTACACAGTGTTAGTTCATCTGACTCTAGAAAATAATAGCCTAAAATAGTATAATATTCCTCCCACTATGAACAACTAGAGAAGTTAAATGTAGTACAACAATATATAAAATGTGTGGCTGAACTAACAAGATGGAATGAGAATCCCCCAGGTGGTAGAAATGGAAAGTAATCAATTCATGGCCTGAATCTCTGGAAATCGTAAGGCATGGTAGATAGTAGTACTGAGTATCAGATGTAGTATGTTCAGCACTTGAATTTGAATACTCTCACTTTAGTAAGAAGTTGGAAAAAAGATTAATGCATATAGCTGCAGCCATAAGAGAACTGAAACCTCTTTGAAAAGATAAATTGGAAAAAAACCTATACACTGACTTAAGAAGCACATTGATAACAGTGAAGCTTCTCTCTGCTTAGACTCTGAATGGATGTGGGGGGAAAAAAAGAACTTGTAAACCTGGACCTAAGTCTTTGAACATTTAGCTAAATTACCAAAGAATTTAGCAACACTTAAGGTAAATACAGGTTCCAAAGCAATGTGTGCCTAATAAAGACAAATATAAAACTGCTCTAAAGAGATATTCTACAATTCAGGATAACAAAAATTGATATCACAGTAAAAATAGTTTACAGGTAGTTAGTAAGAAATAAAGAATGATTCACAGCATTGAAAGATAATTTGAAGAAAATCATTTGTAATGCAGCCCAGAGAAAGTGAGACAAAAGCATGGAAAACAGGTATGGAGACAGGAAGAATGATTAAGAATGCCCAACATGTTTGATAGGCAGTCCAAAAGAAAATACAGAAAATAGGGGCATCTGTATTTGAAGATAATATTATTGAGAATTTTCAGAATTAAAATTCTTAATCTTCAAGAAGCATACGTTCTATAAAGAATAAATAATTGCACATTTAGACATATTTTAGTGAAAGTTCAAAATATCAAATCAAAGCAAATAGAGAAAATACAACTAAATAAAAAAGATATATTACATACAAAAGAACTTTAGACTGACTACAGATAGCACAACAAAAACAATAGAGATCAAGATTATGAAATAATATCCAGTTTAGAAAGAAAATAACTGTCAACTTATAATTGTCTGGCAAGCTAATCTAACAAGTATGAGGGTCAGGTGAAGAAGGTTTCAGATAAACAAAGAATGAGAGAGTATTCCCCTCATAGGCTCCTCCTTCAGGAAGAAGGATTTTAAATTCCAGAGGAATTGAGATACAAGAAGCAATGGTGAGTGAAATACTGAGAAATATGTGAGTAAATAGAAAGTATTCTTATAATTTTTGTGTGTAAAGAAAAAGTATTGATTAAGCTTCAAGTCCAATCTAGAAGATAGAAGTAGCCACAAAAAGGGTATAAATGAAAATGTAAAACCTTGAAATTAGTAGTGACAAAAAAAAATTAATCTAATAAAAGAATACAAAAGAGAAAAGGGATAAAGCATGATACAGAAAACATAAAATTATATATACAAATAAAGTTATTGAGTACATATAGTAAAATTAGGCAACACTACGTGTGTATTAGATGTGTTTTTCTCGTTTAATCCTTATAATGATGTCTGGCAATTAGTATCAAAAGCATGCCATTTTAAAGATTATGAAATTGGTATTCAAATCAAGTAAATAGTTTGCTCAAAATCACACAGCTAAGAAGTAGTAGAATTCAGGGACTCTGGCTGAATTAAGCCCATTCTCTTAATTTTTCTGTATATAATATTAAGATGGTGAAATAAATCTAAATGTACTGGTAAATGTAAAGGATGTAAACTTACCAATTAAATACAAATGGCATAATATTGATTATTAAAAGACTCTTAGAATGAATTAAAAGAATAGCAACAATGCATTGTACTATTTATAAGAAAAAAACCTGACATAGCAAATAATAAACTATTAATGAAAATAAAAAAGTGAAAAAAATCAAATAATGTCTCATCAAAAGAATGCTTAGTTTATCCATATTAATAGCAAGCAAAATAGACATTAATGGAAAAATAATCTTATTAGTAATTAAAAGGGTTGTTATATGATGACAGGAATAATTCATAAAAAATAGACAATACTATAAAATTGCATTTTTAAGATAAAAGCAAAGACATTTGCAAATTTGAAGAGTTATTTGGAAATACACAAAGAATTAGCATTTTAGAATAGCATTTTCTCCTTGATATTTATATATCAGAAAATATCCACAGCATAATTTTCCTCTAGCTTAATAAATGCACTTTGCTAAGACTCATGCTTAAAACTTGTCCGGAGCTTCAGTAATGAATATTTTAGCCAAAATTTTAAACACATCTTGAAATTGTGCTAATAATGGCTTATCTTAAACAAATTTTTCATGAAAACATTTCTAATTTTCCAAGCTAGGTTTATCTCTTCCTATTTTGAATCTCCAAAGTGTTTTATTAACATTACTTTATTTCACCCGTCATCCTTTAACTTGGTGTTTCTCAACCAGGGTGATTTTGCCCACCCGTGGACATTTGGCAATGATGAGACATTTTTGGTTGTCATAACTGTGGAGGGAGTTGTGGCGGGTAGAGGTTAGAAATGATGCTAAGCATTCTACAATGCACAGGACAGTCCCCTATACCAAGGAATTATTTGGAATGTCAATAGTGCTGAGGTTGAGAACGAGACAACAGTTTTAGTTTTTAGTGTATTAATTTGATTTTTTCATCTTTTCTACTTTCAGTTACATTATAAGTATCATGGACTGGATCTTACCTTGGAGTCCATATGATGTACATCACTATGTCTGCTACATGGTAAGTCAAATATGTTCAAGTGAATTCTCATTCAGCAGCAGTTCTGAGTGTCCATTATGTCTCTACAGAATTTGTGTGAAAAATTCTAGGTAGGTAGTCTGGATCATCTAGGAATTCAGCTTAATAGTGAAAATGATATTTAAATAGATCATTTATAGTACAATACATTTTGTACTTAAACAAAAACATGAGAAAAATTGTGCAATAGAAAGACATAATCAGCTAAGATTTATTCTACTTAGAGGAAAAGATTTAGTTAAGAAAAGCCAGTGAGTTGGAATTTGAAGAGGAAAAAGAATTTCAACAGGTAAAAAACAGTGAAGTGGATGATATGAACTGTGATGGATAAATAAATAAATGATTTTATTCTAGCACTTTGACAACAAATCTAATAAAAACAATGGAAAAAGTAATTGTTTTAAAAAATCATAGACTTGCAAAGCAGAAAATGGTCTTAGAGTTCTTCCACTCAAATCCCACATTTTAAAGATATTGGAAACTGAGTTTTAAATAGGTGAAGAGATTGAGAGTGCCTCAGAGACATGCTGGCAGAGACTGACCTAAGACACAGGTCTTCTTATTTCTGTCTATTCATTTTTCTATTATAACCTATTGCTCTACCTCACCTAATGTTCAAGGAGCAGCATATTTTCACCAAATTATGGTGACATGGGATGGCAATTTTGCAACATTTTTGTCATTTAGTCAATGTATTAGTCAGTGTTCTACAGAGAAACAGAAACAATAAGGTCCCATTTTACACACAGAAGACACACACACACAATAAGGAATTCATTCACCCAATTATGGAGGCTGACAAAGTCCGAGGTCTACAGTTGGCAAGCAGAGACCTAGGAGAGCTGATGGTGTATTTTCAGTCCTAAAACTAGCAGCCTCACTATCTAGAAAGAGCAGATGTATCATTTTTGGACTGAAGACAGAAAAAGAACCAAAGAGTTGATGTCCCAGCTCAAGTTGCCAGGCAGAGGAACTTCCTCTTACTCAGCCTTTTTGTTCTAATCAGGTCTTCAATTGATTGATGAAGTAATCATTTTATTTTGGCTAAAATAAAATACTCTTATTTGTTTCATCATCCAATGTGTTGTAATGTCACATCATAGTTTTTGAAAACTTCACTGTGTATTCAAGAGAATATGAGAGAAGAAAGCAAAGAACATTGTAGTATTATTTTAAAAAAATAGTTTTGACCTCACAGTTCCCAGAAGATTTCTAGTACCTCCCCGTAGTCTTGGGTCAAAGTAGACTTTGAGAACTATTGCTTTAGAACTTAAACCAAAAAAGAAATTTTTTTTCAAGAAAGAGTATTTTATTACTGATATTTCTTAGAAATGCCTGACGAGGTGATAATAAAAATTAGGCTGACTTTTAGTTTTGTTATCATTTATAAATTTCTCTACCAACAATGCACACTCGTGTTGCCTGAGGCAGACTGCTCTTGCCACACCACCATTTGTATACCACCAGTGGCAGAGACCAAACAAGACTCAAACCCATCTGATGCCTCAAACTTTGAGATCCTACTGTCAGATTGTTAGAAATTTATGTTAGTGCTGAAGTCTGAAAATAAACACATTCACTCATGGTCATTTAAATAAAAAAAAAAAAAAAAAAAAAAACCAGCCTAGTCACACAAAAGTAATTCCCATCATAGACGATGAGACCAAGTGGGGGAATGAGTGCAAAACTTCTGGTAAGGAAGAGAAAAACAAGTTTTCAATCATTCTCTGACATCTAAAAGGAAGATCCAAACACGCTCATACTAAAACAGAGTCACAGCAAAGCAAGAGGCATTTAAATCTTTGAAAACTTGAAGAAAATAGTTAATTATCATTCTGTGATAATTACTGCTGTAAAGTCAGTCACACAACCTCTATTTTGACAACCTCACATTTTCCACAGAGAAGAATAATCTGCTCTTCTCAAGAATTTTATTTTCCAGAATTTTTAAAGAGTTCTGCCAGCACAGCCTTAACTCACCAGCTGGGGCTTCCCGAGGAGACGCAGGAGGGAAAGAATCCCCAGTGCTGCACAGACTTCCTGGAAGTCCTTGTGCATTTTGTCGTGACAGTTAAATTGTGTACTTACTGAAAATATTCTAAACATCTTAATTAAGCTAGATTGAAGGGAATTAAACTAAAACAGATCAGAGGTGTGTAGCACTTCTTCCAGTGTACCTCAAAATGAAAAAAGAAAAAGCAGGGCCAGTGTGAAAGTCTTATTATAAACTCAAGAAAGATGGAGAGCAAGTAGAGTCTGACTAATACACAGGGAAAGAGTTGGCAGTCTAAATTATATCTTAAGAGATGAGGAAAAATAAATAGTTCAAAAATTCTTTTAATGAATAAGGACATACAAGCAGCAGAGGAATGAAAGGGAATATGAGTGGTATTGGTAATGATACAGGAAGTCCATAGATTACAGGATGTCAGAACTAGGAAGTATTTTAGAGACTATTCGGACCATCATGACCAGTCCCTCTATTTTATATATAATGTAAATATGACCCAGCATTGCTAAAGTAATAATGCTTATCCTTGATAATATTATTTATTTATCAAATAAACTGTAAGACACAAAATACCTCTTGGAATATCCATTGAAGGAACGTAGGCATTGTTTTGTTACTCTTTTTTTGTGTGTGTTAAGAATATTTAAATATTTTAACATTATATAATTGATACCCAGTGGTGAATGTAATACCATGTTAAGTCACAGCCAAATCCCTAAATAGTGATTTAAACATTGTAATTTTGGATTAGCCACATTAAAATATGAAAACACTATTTTGATGTTTAATGCTTACAGGCACTATGCTTAACTCTGCAGAGGAGCCCTACATGAATTCACATTCTCTGATCTCCAGTGGTTCAGTTATCCAAATGAGATTAATCATAGTGCCCAACCCTTAAAAAAAAAAAAAAAAAAAGGCATGTTAAAGTGGTGTTGAGAGAATAGGTCATGGAGAGTTTAATTCTGTTTGGGGAGTTTGGAAAACCTTCATGAAATTAAATTGAGAAAGGACCTTTAAAGAATAGTAAGACTTCAGTGGATGTAATTTGGAAAAGTAGGTAATTTCAGATTGAAAGGAATACACACACACAGTAGCAGAGAGGTAGGAAAGTCTAGAGTATGTTTTAGGAAAGACAAGTACTATATACTGGCTGTGTGGGAGAGGGTGCAATTGGCTTTCTGATTGTGGTGCTTACCTACACACAGCCCTTCTTTGTGGCCACCTGTGTATCCAGTTACCACTCAGGGCTTCCTCTTAGGCAGCCATGATTATTGCCATGTGAACTTGTCTCTAAATGCTCTTTGGGTTAGAGGTCAGCTACCCCACAGGCTCATTGAAAAAACAAACACACATTGGCTTGGCCAAAAATATAGATGAGGGCAATAACACACCCCCTCTTGATTATCTGAATTTAGAGACAGAAAGTTTTGGTGGAAGATAAAACTGGAAGAGAAGATAGACAAAATCTGTAAGATAGAATCCAAGACATGGCAAATTAAAATCTTGAGGAGAAAACACTCCATGTGGAGAAACAATGGGTTCTTATAACAGTCAGAGAGCAGGTAGAGTCCCCAGAATTACCTCAATCCTTGTGTCCTTCTTATAAACCATTCTGAGCAACCTCGAGGTAATCTTTGGTTTTCAAATCAAAAGAATCTGAAACCAAGAAAGCTAATGAGTAACTAGTCCACATTTTAGAGTACCTCTTGGGGTAAACTAGGTATTTTAGACTGCATCGTATTTATTAATAGCTGATGACTTCAAAACTACCAAGAGATTTTGTTAAAAGAGTACAGAAGTTCCAACTCACTAGACTGGGGAGGAGACTAGGAATTTACATTTCTCATTTCCCTAGGGATTCAGAATCAGACTGTTTGTGGACTATACTTTGAAAATTTTTGATATAGATTTTTTTAATTAGGAATTACCATAATAATATTTTGTTTTATTTTGCAGGACATATATGAAAGAGGAATGAGACCAAGAAGTAAGCTGTTAGAATATTCTAGGTAAGAGATAAGTAATGGTGAAAAAAACATAGCTGTTGATATAATAAGTAAACTTTCATAAGTCTACCTTATTATAATTTAGAACTATATGTACCATCTAAGTTTCTCATCTGTGTGCCCTTTATGCACTTCCATCATTTTTTATTTTTTACCTATTCCAGGGGAATTGAGCATAGCTGTATAGCTATATGGATATTAGGGTTAATACATCTGACCCCTGGATCCAGTGATCTAACCAAAACTAGCTCAGCAGATTGCTAAGAAAACTCCCAAAAGACAACAGGTTTAGACAGAATAAAGTAGATCCTATATTATGAAGTACTATATTTTAATACTGAGAAATAATTTTCATAATTAAGATCTTAAAAGTGTTCTAAGGTATAGAAATAAAGAAGGTTAAAGTATATTTAAAAATAGGAAAGGTAAAAACTAGGCACATATAATATAATAAAGCTTTACTTAGAGAGCTCTTTGGTTTTATACAGTAATAAACAAAAATGTGATATTGATGATTGATGAGTAATAAATTGAAAATAGTCAACTACATAGATTCAAGCTCAGACTCATTTCTGTTATATTTCTATTAAATAGGTTCTCAAGTTCGGTCTTTAATACGGGAAACCGATTTTACTGATTAGCCTCTGGCAGAAAGTAATCTTTGAATTATCACTGTGATTTACTTTGGGGCTTTGACTTTTGAGAACCCAATTTTCCTGTGTCTCTGAATATGTCCAGAGACATCATCTATTGGATTGTAAATCAATTTTAATCCAAAAGGGAGGAAAAGGAACTAGAGAAGAAACAAGACTTGAAAAGTTTGAAAAGACTTTTAATTCTTCAATTAGGACTTTAAAGATAAAATGAAAGACACAGAGAATCCCCCAAAGCATTTTTTTTTGGCTTGAATTAGCTCTATAATTCCCTGAGTTTCCTAGTTTTCTTTCTACCAGTCTACATTATCTGTTTTGCAAATAAGAAACTGAATAACTGGGCTCAGATGTGCTTTTGAAGGTGCCGTGTAATAGTCAATCTGCACAGACTTCTAATTGCCTTAACTTGCAAAGGAAGTGCACTTAAAAAAAAAAAAGAAGAAGAAGAAGAACATAATTCCCTGCAAAGCCAAATTAATAGCACTGCAGAATAATTACAGCTTCTTCTGGTTGCTATGACGCCTCTTATACTTACGTCATCCATTATCATAAGTGTTTTTGAGTATTAGTAAAAGAAGATAGGATGGTGACATAAGATTAAAGACATAAGAGAAAAAAGATCTACTCCCTAAAGGTAACATTAAGAAATAATTTAGTGTCAGTATTCTGGTTAATGGATGCATAATTATCTTCATAGCAAATATTAGCACATATGTCTTATAACACAATGACTTTAAGATCTGGTACTTGGGGGACTGGTTGAGAGAGAGTCTAGTTTAAAAGCTTCTCACAAATGTAAAAAGTAAAATTAAATAATTACGCCCAAGATAAAAGTGAAGAAATGTTTGAGCTTTTTATTAACTAACCCTAAGTGGCCTGGAACAACTTAATGATAACATAAAACATCCGTTTTGGGGGGGAGAAGACAGAATTGCAGAGTTGTTAGCAGTGAAGATTTTATCTCCTGCCAAACCATCTGTGTATGGAAGAACACAAAGCACAGCTTCACCCATTTGGTCTGAAAAAGCTATATGGGTGGCTCTTGTGGAGGGAAGAAAAAGGGAAGGGATCAGGAAGAGGAAAGCAGCAAACTGAATAAATGATAATGAGTTCAGAGGAGCGACTTAATCATTTGCCTACCACGGGCTCCTATCTGGATTGTACTAAAAGGGCTTCATTTAATGAGAAGATTTATCTCTGGTGTCTATGAAGTGAGAGTTGGTCTGACATTGTTTAAACAGAAGACAATCTCAAAATGCAAGGTTTTAAAACTGGTATATTACTAAAATGCCTAAGGAATCTCATAACAAATACATTCAACATGCACAATCTAAATCCTTTTTAAAGGGAACCTCACATTATCTCCACAGTTAGGGTCCCTCGTTTTACAGCATCATTTATCATTTAATGTAACATTAGTTTTGCTGCTAAAAGCCTTTGTGTGGAAGAAAACCTGCACAGAATGTTGAAACATTAACGACTTAAGCAAAAAGGAAACACTTCAAAGACCAGCCGGTGCTCTACTTCTTTCCCCTAGGTTATAATCACAGATGCAGGAAGCAATTGCTGCTATAGAAATAATGCTGCAATGTGGTTAATGTTGGCAAGGCCAGATTTATTTGTGATGCTAAAGGGTAAATAACAAAAGGTTTGACAAACTGCCTCCAGGGAGAAATGTGTATTTATGTGTGTTGGTGGTGGTGGTGGTGGTGGTTTTTCCGGGTGATGAGATCAAACAGTTCTTTGCTGCTTGTGCAGATTTTTCTACAGAAAAAAAAATGTAGGGGTGGAGATGAGATGTAGGGGGAGGAGGATGGAAATATCAGGGCTTCCTAACAGCACAGATGGCATCGAGACTCACTGCCTCCCACTATACCTGAGGCTGTGGATGCTGCAGGACAAGGGGCATGGATGCGGATGTGGGAGAGTTGGGAAGGCACTGCCAACTCTATCTAGGAGGAGAGAATCTCAATATCTGTGAAATCAAATTCTCCACATTGCTTCAGCAATTTGCTTTTGCTTGCCTAAAACATACCTGACATATCTCTGACTCCCTCCCAAGTAAGTGTGATCTTGGGAAAGACACCTGTCTTTTCTTAAATCACTTTGTCCACATTTATGAAATGGACTAGAGATGGGGATGGTGAAAATAGGAATGTCTAGATGAACTCTTTAAGTGCTTCTCACACTAATTTTTTATGGATTTCCTTTGCTATTATTAATATAGTTGATAATTTTTAAATTATATCCTTAATGCTATGATTGCATTATGTCAAAGGACTGAATGTATGGGCATACTTTGCAGAATTTCTTAAATGTGGAACCACCTAGGAACTTCCCAGCGCCATCAGTGTCACACTACTAGTGACAAAGATTTTCTCTGCTGAGCCCTCTTCCTTCCTAGGCCTTACCCTTAACCTATAAAAACTTGAACAAAACACTAACATAGCTTTTAACAGCTTAAGGCAGCATCCCTAGAATGACCCTGGCTCCTCATAAGAACCTGCCTGAGAATCTTGAGGCTTCCAGAAGAATTTATTGTTTGTTCCAGTCAACAGCTGAAGATAAGGTGCCCGTCTCCCAGCCACTGTGGGAGACCAGGAGCATAATTTTGATAAGTGCCAGTTAACAAACGCAGATGGATTTCAATGGATTTCCTGCTTTTTGTAATTTTTTACTTCCCTGACTCTACTGAGGTCTTGCTTACTCACTTATTCTCTCATTCTCCCTTTGAATGCCCAGTCAACTCTGCACAGATCAAAGTTGAATTCAGTTCATGAACTCTTTCCTATTGCACTAGAATGTTTCTGATTAAAATCTATCATTTAACTAATGTTCAGCTTATCTTTAACATTAGACAACTGCCTCCTCATTTCAAGGTGAATAGTTTCCTTCACCCTTTTGGCTCAAAAGTGTAGACTATGAACAAGTTTCTCATCCTGCATTAACCCATGGTGGGCATTTCCATATGCCTCACCCCTTCTTCAGTCTTTGGGGCCCATCTGGCTTTTGTTTTAATCTCAAACACACCAGATGATGTTCTCTACCAGTGAGTCCTATTTTCAGTTCTCTTGGGCGAACTACAGAAGCTGAGCCATGCTCCCAAATTTAGTGCCAGTTTTAAAACAATAAAAATCTAGTTCTTATTATTTCCTACTGACTTAGGGCATATCTAAAATGATCTACTCCAATTTTTCTGCAAGGATTTGAAAGTCTGTTTAAAAAGTATTTGCATGTCAAATTATTACTTCAGAATGGCCTTGAGTGGCTTATAGGTCTTGGAGGAGTTCTTGTTAAATTGAGAGTCTCCTCCATCACAAACAGGCCTGAGAAGGTACAGCAAACTTAGCCTTGTGTCGAGCTTGCCTGCTGGGACTCTGAGCATCTCTCACTCATGCTCCATTTCCCCCTCCTGGAATATAGGGCTTGCACTTGCAGGCTGGTCGCTCACTACCCTGCTCAACACCTGTGGCATTTTGGTTAACATACCTGGTCAGTCTATTCTTGTTAGTCCTGTTCTGTAGAGTATAACTTTTCTGTACCTATAGGGCCCAGAGCAAAAAAAAAAAAAAAAAAAAAAAAAAATGAATTGCAGGGGTGACTGAAAAATATTGTAATGAGCATGAATTAAAGGCACAAAATATAGGATTTAGCTTCATCTAGTAGCAAACACAATTTTGTCTATACTGGGTTGTTGTGGGATTTAAATAATAATGTGTATGAAAACAGTTGGTAAAGCCAAGTACTCGAGAACACTATTTGACCAAGAGGTGATTATGAGACCAAATTACTTTTTACATTGCATCCCTATTACAGATATATTTAAAAAAATATCTAGTGACTATGATAATGGATGAAAACTTAAGGGGCAAATGGGGAAAAAAGCCTTTCCTGTCAAATATGACTATTATTGACTATGTTATGTTATTCTTTTAATTTTTGTTTAGGTTATTTCATGTGTTTAATATATTTTTGAAACTTTTTCTCAAAAAAAGAATAAGGATGGGAAAAGAGCTTATTAGACACTTCTTAGTTTGACATTCAAGAACTTTTATAATGTGACCTCAGCATACCTATTCTTTCCACGTCTCCCGTTTTGTTCATTCTTTCACTGCCACCTCATCCTGCCCCACATAATTCTTCCACCTATTTACCTTTCCTGAACATGCTTTGACTTGTCGCCTTTCTTTCAACCTAAGATGTTTCTTTCCTACTTCCATTGATGCTTGTAAAAAAGATAATTTTTGTTCATTGCCCCCAAACTCACATTTGTTTATTATCCTAAATCAAACATATCTGGATCTGCCTCTACCCAAGAAGATTGGTAGGAAAATTTATCTCAGTCATTGTTTTTAGAGGCAAAGGTGTCTTCACCTCCTCAGGGTTATGTAGAAATCTGAAAGGCTTACAGAATTCAGAAATCTTGAAAAGAAGCTTGTGGACCTTTGTCATTCATGTCTGTTTCTACCAGAGCTAAAGATAGAGAAAAGGCCATTATTTTTAATGTAAAATTTCTTAATTTTTAAAGGCTAAGAAGTAATTTTAAATATCTAAAAAATATTTATGGACCTATCAAAAGATATCTGTGGCCAAATTCGGCCCACAGGCTGCAACGTGGGTGATCTTTGTCCTAGACTTTAGAATCCAAAGTCTGATCTACCTAGAATAATAACAAATTTGAATCGGCTTTTTAAAAATTCCTTCCAACTCTGAGAATAAGACAGGATTTGAAGTTAAATAGATTATCCTATTCCACGTCATGAAACTCTGCGAAGTCTTCCCAGTCTAGCTCAGATACCTTCTGTGACTTTCCTGGGAACAGAAAGGATTTCTTTACCCAATGAAATCAGTTGATGTCTCCTCTGTACCTGATAGCATTTTGCCTCCCTCCCTGCCTCCTTTCTTCTTTCCTGCTTTCCTCTGACTAGTTTAATATCTGGAATTCAAATTCAGAGGGTGTATAATCCAAAGACTGAGCTCTTAAACTCTATATTCTGGAATTTACCAGAATAGTGAACATACCAGTTAATTACCCAAGGCAAAATTCCTCTAAAAAAAAAAAAATCTCTTATGAATTTAAACAAGGCTGCCTTATATTAAATTAGTTTACAGACATACTTTTCCTCTATGACACTATAATTTTTTAAAGGGAAGATTTATTTCTGATTGCTTTATCGCTCTCCTATAGCACCTTGCACAGTAACTGTCCCACAGCAAGCAACCAAAAAAAAAATTTAACTGCCCTTGCTTTGTCTTATCCTCTACACGGGCAGATTCAGAAACACACACTTTGCAGCACCAAGGAGAATCTCATATTCCTTATGAACTATATGAGTTGGAAACAATAGACAAAGAATCAAGAGACTTAGGTTTGAGTTCTGAATCTGTCAGTCCATTTTATATTTGCCATTTTCCTCTCATTTCTCTTTCTCCCACAAAACAGGGTGTGGCTGAATGATCTTCAGGCTCTTTTCAACTCTGGCAGTGCAAAAAAGTGTCTTGGAGTCAGACACAGCAGGATTCAAACCGAACATCTCTAAATTTCCAGCTGTATAAATTTAGCAAGTTATTGAATCTCTAAGATCAGTAAAGTGCTTATAATAGTACTTGGAAAATAAGATGCTCTCAATAATTATTAGATATATTTTATTACTATATTATTATTGATTATTGTAAATTCTATAAGGTGGCTTTATCTAAGGTACACATGTGTGGTAGCTCATTTTGATTTATGAGCTGATAATACACACTTATAGCTTCCATAAATCCACCTCAAATTATCTGTGATTATATATACTGCTTGAGAAATGCATGTGGGCATGGAAACTGAAAAACTGAATCATTCAAGGAATTGTTTTGTAACTGACATTTCCTTGATTTATTTTTAACTCATTCAACTTGCTTTTCTTTTCAACCTGAATTGATCAAATTTATGGTTTTGTTTAGTCACAGCCCACATCTAATCCTTAGGCACTTTTAAGAGAAAACATCAAAGAGAGCATTCTTCACATTTATAAATCTTTCTGAAAATTCATTAAGAGTTACATTTTCACCAAGCGAAATCAGCGGAGACAAACAATGCACATAATTTCTTATTGAGAAAATAGTAAACTTTCTCTCCTTGGAGGAGAGTTGTAAAATTTTAGGGATTTGTTTTAAAATATAAATCTAATGAAGACTGAGCTCTCACTTAGCTTTGTTAAATTATAGAGTCTTCATCAGCAGCTTTATAAGAATCTTTGTTGTCCTTTATTCTATGCCTATATATTTGTTATTTCTCCTGGCATCTGTTATTTGAAAGTATAGTGAATTTTACCCCTTCGTTTTTATTCAGCAGCAGAAACATTGAACCAAATTAGATACAAGATGTGTCCTGTGTCACTCCACTGGAGTCTTTCTTCTAAGTTGAGATGGATACTCTATGAGTTCCTAAAAGATAGAACTGTCCAGATAAAAATTTCCCAAGGATCATGAGAAGTTAATTTTAATCTTAAGTATATTGATATTTTGTATCTTTATTTCTTAATTCTAAAATTATTTCAGTCTTAAAAATATGGGGAGAAAGGACAGATATTTGAAACCAAAAATGAATATGCATTTTACAATGACCCAAATTGTTCCTCAGTCTTTTCTTAGGATTGGTTATGGACCTGTCTTTGATGATCTTCCCTCCTTACTCCATTAATTCAATTAGGATGATTCTGAGATTAAATTATTGAAAGTTATCTTCTCCAAAATATGATATGCTCTAAGATATTATTTTTTTAATGATTAGAGCTTTACCCTTTCTCTAATAAATATAATACTCTGTTGAACTATATCACAAATTTAATTCCACTGATGTAGCAATCTGGGCCTAATCAAGAGATAAATAGAAACTTCTTAGATTAAACATTGAAAGAGGAATATAAATAATTCTTAACCATATAAAAAGTAACAATAAGATTTAAGAATTTTCTATATGGTCCCCTGAAGCTAATGGAGTATTCAAGAAAGCACAAACTTAGAAAAGGTTTCAGACTTCATTGAAAAGATATGGTTCAGGCACAGGATAGCAGAGATGGTTGAAAGGGTCTGGAGTTGTGGAGCAAACAGTTGACAGCCCTCTGATTGCAAGTGAACTGCAGGGGGTAACCCACCTGTGGTGTAGGAATGCAGTGGGGGTCCTGGCACAGACAAGGCAGAAGGGCTTCAGAGTGAGACAGGCCATGCTAAGAGGTGGAGGATGCTTGCAGGTGAAACCACTGTTGGATGTGTGACATTCTGGGCCACGGTTTGGTTAGGGCTCACATAGAGGGCCTGCACAAATGGCGGCAGGAAGGTTACCACCAGGCAGAGGCTTCAAGATTCTAGAGACCGTGTTCTGGGGCCATGGCTGGAGCAGTTTACACCAGATGTTCTCATACCCCCATTTATGATCTCCCCCACTCCCTCCATGCCACCTCCTGTGTCCTCAGAGGAAGACTCTTCCTTTTCCAATGTCCCTCCAGCACTCTCTACTGAGGAAGCTTGGCACTCACTTTTAAGAAGAAATGATTATAGAAATTCTATTGTTAATCACAGAACATGTATTAAAACTTAGCTGTGATGTTGGGGATCAGACAATCAGTATCAAAATACTGGTATTACTAAACTAAGATTTCTCAGTTACATCTATGTGATTCAGAGCTATATACATTTTGCTTTCCTGAGCTTCCATTTTTTCTCTGTAAAGTAGGTATATGACCTATTTCAAAAAGATTACCAGGAGAACTAAATGAGATATATAAGTGAGAATGCCTGGAACTAAATATGTAAATTTATTTTATTTAGTCTATATCTTTTGAAGTTATTACATTTATCATAAATAGGATGATAATAGTTGCTTCTGGAAGCTAGACTGTGGACAGAAATAAGATAACTCTATCTCTTACTTTTAGGTCTAAAATACACTTTGGAGGTCTCTTCCAAATCACCTCCTTTGACCATTGAGAAAAATGGGTCTCACAGTGACTTACCCAAGTTTGTACAAAATGGAGTACAAAAATAAAATTGAGACTTAGATATGCCAGGTTAGAATTAAAAATCAAAACCAAAGCTGCAATAAACAAAACCCAGTTTTTCATTTGGTTTTAACTTTACTTCCATGTTTGGCGAGTGTGATAATAAGAGCAATGAATCAAGTTAAACGGGAGGGGTAGGGAATATTTGTGTGCGAGTTTATTTTGGTTTATATGAGGAATGTTCTGTAGTCTGACCTAAGTGTATGCCCTAATTTAGGAGATGCAAAGGTTTCCTATAAAAAGGGGCCTTTTTATCACTAGCATATGATGTTCAGGTTCTTTCTAGAGCAACTGTTTGGAGCCTTTTCTCAAAGACACTTTTCTGTAATTGTTTAATATACTTACCAGTTCCTAAATCCTCTCACTGTTTTATCCCCTCACTGTTTTAGTCCTAGCATTGTTCTGCCTTTCTCAGAAAATAGAGCTCAGTACAAAATCCTCGTTGCTAAGCAGTGCCTATTTTTACTCCACTTGAGCTGAATAGAGCCCCACTCCATGAGATTCTATCACGGAGGCTAGTTATGAAGCAGTATTTGCAGGTTAAGCATTTTATCGGTGTTTCTCTACAAACTCCAAGGTCTCCACAGTTTGACACCTAGGAAGAAGGCCAAGAACTTGTGCAAGAAATGTTTTGAAAAAAGTAATAGAAAAAATTCATAAATATATTAATTCACCAAGTATTTATTATGTTCCTAATATGGTTTATGGCTCTGTATCAGGCATTTGGAATAAATTATCAAGCCAAGTGAATTTGGCTTCTAATTTCATAGAGTTTATAGATTTGATGGAGAGAGAGACAGAAAAACAAAAGCACTAAACTGACAAATGGTGATAAGAAATAAACATTGTGGAGAACAAAGAGGAGGGCTCTCTGAGGCCTGAGGTGCAAAGCCCAAGAAGGTGCTAATCATGTGAAGTGTATTCCAGGCAGGAGGAACAGCTGTGAAAGTGCCCTAGGAGAAACAGTGTTGGGGTGAGAGGTGGTGAAAAGAGTGGAAAGCAGGGTAGGGCAGGAGAGAGCTTGCCATGAGGAACTGAGAAAAAACCAATGTGATTGGAGTTTAGTGACTAAGGAAATGAGGTTGATATTGCAAACAAGGATTTGGATTATAGCTACAGCGAGTGAATGGGAATCCTTGAGAGGGATTTATGCAGGAAATAGTTTGATCCATTTACATTTTTTAAAAAATCATATTCATTTGCAGGAGGAGAATTGGTAGTAGGACAAGAATGAAGTAAAGAGTCCAGTTAGGAAGCTATGGCAAAGGTCTAGAAGGAAGAATGATAGCTATTTGATGAGAAGGATGGCAAATGAAAGAGCAAAAAAACAAATGTGAAATATATTTAGAAGGTAGAACTAAAGAAACTTGGCGATGAAAATCTGGTCTTCCATCATAAACTTGCTTCTTTTACAATCTTCCTAGATTTATTTAACCATCCTTGTTGTTATTCCTTGGAGTATTTCCCTCATACTTTTCATTTGAACACTTAGCAATCTGTTGGCTCTACATTCAGAATGTATCCAGAATCAACCACCTTTCATCAGCTCTACTTTTAAAACCTTAGCCCAAGCCAGCATAATCTTTTACCTAGATTAATATGAAAGCCTCACCTGCTACAGCCTTTCCTCTTGTAGTCTAAGATCTGCACAACACTCAGAAAGATCCCATTAAAATAGATCAGATTATGCTAATCTTCTGACCAAAATCCAAGGTTTTGAAACTTAGATTCAGTAAGAGATAAAGGCCTTACCGTAGTTAAAAGGTCCTACGTGATCTAACCAACTATTATATATTACTTCACTTTCTTCTCAATTACAGCCACGCTGATGCCTTGATATTTCTCAAGCATGACAACTTTGTTTCTACCTTAGAGCCTTTGCACTTGATATTCTATCATCTTGGACTCGCCTTCTCCAGTTATTGATGTGATTCATTTCTTCACTTTTTCAGCCTTTGTTCAAATGTCACCTTCTCAACTAGACCTTCTCTGATGGCTCTAGATAAAATTATACTATCCCAGCATTCTCTACTCTTTTTCTGCTTTATTCTTTTCCATAGACTTAATTTATTTGACATACTGTATATGTTATAATTTACTTTACATAAATTATTAAGCTCCATTAAGTGGTGAAATTTTTTAAATAGGCTTTAATTTTTACAACAGCATTATGTTTTCAGAAGAATTGACAAGGTAGTACAGAGAGTTCTTATATACCTGGCACACAGTTTCTCTTATTCTTAACATCTTACTTTAGTATGCTACATTAGTCACAATTAATGAACCAATATTGAAACATTATTATTATTAATAATAATTATTATTATACTGTATTACATTAACTTGTCATGTCTCCTTAGGCTCCATTTGTCTAGGACAGTTTCTCAGACTTATTCGTTTTTGATGATCTTGACAGTTCTATACAGTACTGGTCTGATATATTGTAGAATGCCCCATTGTTGGAAATTTTCTGATGTTATTCTCATGATTAGATTGACGTTATGGATTTTGGAGAAGATCACAGAGGTAAAGTATCATTTTTAACATATCATATCAAATGTAATCAACATAAATTAGGCTGATGATCTTGACCTTCATCACCTGGCTAATATAGTGTTTGACACATTTCTCCACAATACTGTTACTCCCCCCACCTCCCCTCACCACATATTGTAATCTTTAGAAAAAAGGCACTATGAGCAGTTCAAACTTAAGGAGTGGGGAGTTATACTCCAACTTCTTGAGGGCATAGTATCTATGTAAGTTATTTGGAATTCTTCTGCATGAGATATTTGTTCCTTGTCACCCATTTATTAATTTATTCAATTATTTTTATAACTGTAAACTTAAGAACATTTTATGTTATACTTTGGGGTATAATTTAATACTATTTTATTTATTTTGTTGCTCAAATTGTTTCAGCTTTGGTCATTGAAATCTCTTCCAGTTGCTCCTCTACCCATTTGACATATTCCCATCATTTTTTTTTTAGCACTTTCTTACTTTCTGGCATTACAAGATGCTCCAGGCTCATTTTGTATATTTCCTTCCCCAGTCCTAGAATCAGCCATTTTTTCCAAGGACCAGCTGTCAGAATTTCCTCCTCATAACTGATTCTTCTCTCATTATGGCAAGTGGGATTCAGCACCTTGCCATAAAACCTTCTTTGGGCTGTATTTCAGGACCTAAATTTGCTTGATTCTCAAATGTTATTATTTTTTAACCAAACAGCCATTCTTAGAAAGGTGTATAGAAATTCAGAGGTCATTTATTTTAAATTACTAAGCATTGCTACCTTCAGTCAAAATTAATTATGCTCTCCTAAATACTCCCTAACTGCTCACGCCCTAATTAGAGAACTCATTTTATTCTTCCGTAGTTATTCTTCTTTCTGTCTTTCACTAAGCTATGAAGAGCTTGACAATAGGGGCCATGTCTTATTTTGTATGGTACTCATAGCAAGGAGGCAGCTGACACACAGGAAATGCTCACTGATGGTTGAAGTGATGAGCGGCACAAAGAGAGAGAATATGAGACTGAGGTTAACTGTTCTTGTTTGAGGCAATAATAATTCAAATTCCAAAACAAGCATAATCAAATATCTGTGCTTATTAGCTGTGGGATGATTGAAAAAGGGTGCAATTCAATCGTGAACACCTATGGGATGGAGGAAAAAAATGAATTTACTCTTTGGCTAGGCTAAATAACTGTCCCCCCCGCCCTTATCTTTTGTTACCCATAAATTTGAGTAAACAGTAATCTTTTTCTGTGGGCAGAATAAAAAACTCTTACAATCACCCTTAGATACGCTACAACTCCTTTTTAAAGAGAGAGATTGTGGTCCAGAGAATGAGAAATGATTTTTCTACCATCCCATAGGCCTGAAGGCTAGACCTGTCTCCTAAACAACATGCCAGCTTTATCATTGCTCTACAAGAAGGTGTCCACCAATACTAACATACTTATGTATAAATGGATATTTCATAACTACCTACATTGGAAAATACATGCTTGCTAAATAAAATAATGGATAGTATAACTGAAATAATTCAAAGTTCTGATATTTTTAAGTGTTTAATATTCTTTTAAGTAGTAGGAGTACACATTTTAAATCCACAACAGATATAGCTATTATTTCCAAATATTAAACAGCTAAAATTTGGTCAGAAAAGAAAGGGAGAAGAAAGCAATATATGTCAAGTGTTTATCATGTACAAATTGCCTGTATGTGCTATTTAGTTTGATGTTTCATACTTCAATAAATACTCTTAGGAGATGTTAAACAAATCGCTTTCAGTCACAAAGACATTTAGTAGGATAGCTGAAATTCACATCCAGGTTTTGTGACTTTCATGTCTGTATGTTCCCCTTTTACTATACTATAATACTTCCAAACTCCAGGACTTGAACTTTTCTGATTATAGATTTAAACCAAGTTTCATTGGGCATATCAGCATATATATATATAGCATATCAACGGTGCGTTGATTTAATTCATTTTTTGTAGTGTTCACCATTCAATCCAATTTAGTTAAAAAAAATATTTACTAAGTGCCTCCTGTGTTTTTGGCACGATATACCATACGCAGGGCAGAAATAAAGAGATGGATTCACCAGATTCTAAATGGGAAATACGCTCACATTTAACTATAATTGAAGGGAATATATGGAAACCTCTTAAACAGATGGACAAAGTGCTATATAAAGTCATGTACATGTGCATATATATAGTAAGAGTACTGTCTGGTATGTGTAGGATGTGTGTGTGTGTGCACCCATATATATGTGCATATGAAAAATCAGCACCATAAATTTATCCTTGCCCTATATACATATCATATATATATATATGTATATATATATATATATATATATATATATATATGTAAATAGATGTATATAAATGCTATTGTTTAATTTTAGCAGGTTCCTTGTAATTTCCCCCTGGGGCTTAAAGCTTAAAGTGAAGTTTGCAGTGTTTATGTGCTAATTTATACATAACCAGGAAAAAATTTACATCCACTTTTTATGTACTTTTTCTGTGATGTTAATAGTGGTGATGATATTGGAAACACAATAAAAACAAGAATAACAACAAAACAGAAAAATAGAAAAAATTTTAGATGGCAAAATAAATAAGAGACTTCCTCATAAGGACTGGGAATTTTCTAATAAGTTCATTTTTTATTTCAGACTTGGCACATTGTGAAAGTATGCCTTATTTGTTACATTCCAAATTTATAACTCTCCCTTCCTATTCTCTAGTCCCAAATTAATTTTCTCTGTCATACCTCAAAGAAATTCAGAAAAAAAAAATGACTTTATGTTGCTCCATTTGTTCTGACATACATAAACGGTAAGTTTATAATAGTCATTTTATCCAGCTAATCTCTTCAGAACATTTGTTCTTAGTCATTGTGAAATTCACTTATAAAAGCAGGTCACTTGCATTCTAACCTTTAAAACTCTCAGTAACAGATGCACGTTTTGCTGTCAGATGTTGTCTCTCCTCCATTGTCCTTTGTAAGAGATGGTACTAAGTGAGAAGTCATGAGCTTGAGTTTAGACAAATGAACAAGCTCATTTTTCTATCTCCTTTGAAAATTTAACTATATGGATACCAGAATTTCTATCAGCAGAAAGTTAAAGATAATATTTAAAATCTCTTGATGAGCAGAACTAACCCCTTTCTTCCTAAAGCCAAGAGTAGGAGCAGGAAAGACAAAAAGAGATCTTTATTTTTGATGGTAATTAATTCAGGAAGAACCAACATAGGATACAAAGTGAGACTGTGGGATGTTAGGTTTTAACAGAATTGTTTAAAACCAGCGAATATACATGGAAGAGACAGTTTGCCAGATGGAATCAACTGGAGTGATTTTTTAAAAACTTCTTTGAACTCCTGTGTACTCAAAACTGTTTATAGCTCTCATTCCATCTTCTGTGATACCTATTTGTGTACTCTTCCCTCCTCTGAAATTCTAAAAATTTGTTGTAGGCAGAGGTTGGGTCTGATTCAGAACAAACAGCCTTCTCCATAACTTCTTGTGCAGTACTTTGTTCATAGTAGATCCATGGTAAACCGACTGATTGAATGTGGGCTTGAGAAAGGATACAGGGCTAATATTAAGAGAACATGGATTGTACTGTGTGGTTTCTGTATTCTTGCATTGTGCTGTCAGTCATTTCCAGATAATCATTTACGTTCTTTAACATAAGACATTTCGATGAGATAAGAAAGACAGCCATATGACTTAACTTTGCCTAATATACCAAGGCTTCTTAGGTGACAAGATATCCTCTTGGTATAGCAGCAAAGTTGGCTCAACAAAATCAAATCACACGGCATTTGTTCTCATGTCGGACTGCTGCTGTCAACAATATCTGGGAAAGGAGCTGGCAGTCTCTCTCTTGAGATGCCAACTTCATTTAATTAGTTTACAGACTAGACAAACTTTACCCACTCATTTCATACTGAATTTCTTCTCAAAACCTCAGCTTTCAGTTGTGGATCTTCAAAGGTAAAGAACTTCAGAAACTGGTAATTATTTAATATGAATAGGGTATAAAAAATATTAGTGGAGTAGTCCATATAACATAATAACAAAGATAACAGTAATTTTAATAAAATTGTCTTTTTGTGTCTTTCTGTAGGGCAAGTCAACTTATGACATGCAACCTCAATGCAATACTAGTTGGGGACTCAGAGCTAAACACAACTTAGTGATGAAGAAACTGACCAGCTCTGTATTTCATAGATTAAGGCAAATAATAAAGCTCGGTATGCAAAACCACATGAGGGCTTATGGTAGGACAAGCCAACACAGAATGATGAAGAGGACATGGTGTGGCAGTCCTGGATTCAGGTTCCTTGGCTGACATTTACTGTATATTTGCAAGTCACATCACCCAATTTGAGTTTCATGTTAAAATGGAAATAATAATTTATGGTTATTAGCTTTCTTTATGTAATTATTTTGAGGATCAAGTTAAAGGTGATATACTGCTTTGGGCTGTAGATAATATCTCAGGAACATCCAACATGTTTATGAATTTTAAAATCAGTTATCATAAATTACTTAATAAAGAAAAACACTGTACATTTATTGGGTTGAAGTACATGAACATAATGAATTGCAATAATTACGATTCTAGAAAGGATCTTTCCCCTCTTCTTAAATGGTAACATGGGAGATGACTTCTCAGCCACTGTCCATTTTGTACCTTAGACTTCTCACAACAAATCAGAAAAGCGCTTTATAACCATATATCTCTAGCTGCAATGTTGCTCAACCAAAAAGTGTTTATTGAATTCTTGTGTTAATCAATAAATGTATATCAACTATCTACCACATGTGAAGAATTGTGTTAGACTTTAGGGAGAATAAACATTAGTATCAGCTATAGTTCCCTTAAGTTTCCTTGGGGGACAGAATACAAGTCATAGATTATGTTTTAAGGCAGGGTTGGAGTTAGGAACTTCCATTTTCTGTTCAAATATAATGTACCAGACAACATAGTAGGCAATTTATCCCTTCCTCCCTTGCTTTCTCTGATTTCACTTTCATGTGTACACAGAGCAACAATACTGGGAAACAAATATGCTTGCTTGCTCTCTCTCTCTCTCTCCTTGTCTCTATCTCTACTTCAATATCTCTCCTTTTCTCCATTAACATACTTCACAATGAGTTATTCATTTAAATCTTACTTGTTCATATTCGGTGTTTTTATATACTTTCATTTATCCTCATATAATATTTGATTATCACAAAGGGGTTGAGGGCTCTTACCTCATTTTTGCATTTAGAAAAATTGTGGCATGTTAGATAATATCTGAGGAACATCCAACATGTTTATGAATTTTAAAATCAGTTATCATAAATTACTTAATAAAGAAAAACACTGTACATTTATTTAATAAAAGTTAGAGCTAGTTTTGATATCCTCTAAATCCCACTTATGTATTACAAAGAATCATATTTTTCTGTTCATGTTCATTACAAAATCAGAAATATGTTCTAGTAGAAAATTGTTTTGCAATATTAGGTTTGAACAAATACAAATAAAGATTACTAACCACATAAAACCATACATTTAAAAAATCAAACAATTATTATTAAAAATGAACCATAAATTAGATGTACTAAAGCAAAATATTAAATAATACTGTTTCTTTATATCCTTATGATTTTTATAGTTCATAATTTAAATTCTAGTTTATTTTATTGTTTTTATCCAAACTAATACCGTATTTTAATTTTTCTTTCTAAAGTGACTTCTCTGTGTACAAATTTCTTATTCACTTTTTTATTGGGGGGAAAAACATTTATTGTTAGTAGTTTCCCCCAGAGAATAAATATTGAAACCACTTTTTGGAGGAGTAGAAATAACTATTTCTTTTACAAATAACATTATTGTAGAATAATACAAATAAACTTCACAAAGTTTATATACATACAGTATATATTTCACTTATTTTTGTTTTTATATTTGTTTTCATGTCTATGGATGAACCTTTAATTCTGTTTTCAAAATTTTAATTTAATTTTCATTTTTCAATTACAATTGACATTCAATATTATTTTATACTAGTGTCAGGTGTACAGCATAGTGGTCACATATTTATATAATTTAGGAAGTGATCTCCCAATTAGTCTAGTACCCACCTAGCACTATATGTAATTATTACAATATTATCAACTATATTCCTTAAGGTGTTTTCAAATTATAAATATTATAAGAATTTATATACTATGTATAATTTTAGTATCTAATGGCTTTTAGTATCTAATACTTTTAGTGATTATCACTAAATCAGTTTCTTAGCTTCTAAATATAATCAGTTTTCCATTTTTTTTTAATTGTGGTAAAATATACATAACATAAAATTTGCCATCTTGACCATTTTTAAGTGTACAGTTTGATTGTGTTAAGTATATTTATAATCTTATGCAACCAATCTCCAGAACTCTTCTCTCTCCTGCAAAACTGAAATTCTATACTCATTAAATAATAACTTCCCATTTTCTCTTCTCTCAAGCCCTGGTAATAACCATCATTCTATTTTCTATCTCTATGAATTCGACTCCTCGAGATACCTCCTGTAAGTAGAATCACACAGTATTTGTCTTTTTGTAAGTGGCTTATGTCATTTAGCAAAATGTCATCAAGATTCATTCACATTATAGCATGTATTAGAATGTTCATTTTTAGGCTGAATAATATTTTATTTCTGTATATACCATATTTTGTTTATCCATTCATTAGTCGAGGGACATTGAGTTACTTCCACTTCAATGCTGCTATGAACATGAGAGTAAAAATATCTCTTCAAGATCCTGCTTTCTGTTGTGTATATCCCCCCAAATAAAATTGCTGATTCATGTGGTAATTCTATTTTTATTTTTTATTTCTCTTAGAAATCATACTAATTTATATAGAGTCTGCACCATTTTACAGTCCACCAAGTGTGCAAGGGTTCCAATTTCTCCACATCCTTACCAACATTTGTCATTTTCTGGGGTTTTGTTTGTTTTGTTTCATTTTTATAGCAGCCAACATAATGGGTGTGAGGTGGTATGACATTATAATTTTAATTTGTATTTCCCCAATGATTAGTGATGCTGTACCTCTTTTCATGTTTATTGACCTTTTGTCATTTGTTCATCTTCTTTGAAGAAATGTCTGTTCAAGTCCTTTGCCCATTTTTTAGTTAGATTATTTGTTTTTTATTGTTGAGTTATAGAAATTCTTTATATATTCTAGATATTAACTTCAGGTTACCATTGTATTTTGCAGTGAATCTCTATGTGGATACAGTTTCCTCTTTGTTTGAATTATTTCTTTAAATAAATTTTCAGTACTGAAATTTTTGGCTTGATGAATATAACATTTTTACAATCTTGAATTTAATTTCCAAATTGCTTTTTCAAAGAGTTGTGTCTATTAACTTTAGCATCACTGAAATGTAGCAGTGTACCAGTAAACTCAAAATCTAATTAACAAAATTAGTTTTAAGTTTTGTGGGTTTTTTTACAATAATAAATGTAAAAATGTTCCTTATTGTCTACCTTTGCATTTCTTTGATTACTGGTGAGGTTGAAACTGTTCCATATGTTTTTGGCATAACTACATTCTTTCATTTATTAATAGTTTGATCACATGTTTGCCTATTTAATTATTGGGTTTTGCATATTTGTCTCATGACATTTCAAATACTCTGCAATATTGTCTCTATTTCTATTTATGCTTTAGTCTTCATTGCAAAAAGTTACATGTGTGTATTCATAATCATTAATTAAATCTGACTTTTGAAATGTGTCACTAGATTCCATTTCCTGCTATATTTCCTGTGATTATATATTTTCTAATATATATATATTTTTAAAATCAAGGTCTATCTGTACAATTTTTTTCAAGGTACCTCTCAATTAATTTAGGGAGCTGTGAATTTACATAATCTGCTTTTCTTCTGAGTGGTCACCAAAATGTAAGTCTATGTTATTACATGGCCAATTGAACACATTTGTGGATGGAAATGCATCTTTTGGAAACATAGCACCAATAAATAAAATAGCTTTCAGAGGCAATGAAAGTGTCTTGGTTTCAGCAATAGCAATCAAAGCTATACTGGAAGCACCATGGCCAAGAAAATAAAGAGTCCTGTGGGAGAAGGTTGCGAAATGCTGTCCCATGAATTTTACTGTAACAAAATTAAGGTCTCTAACCACAGTGGGGTCTTTACAAGGATCCAGGGTGAGTTGTGATATTAAACCTTGAGACCTTCACCAAATTCCAAGTTGGGTAATTGCTTTTAGTCAATTTTAAATTTCCTCTGCAGTTTCTAATGCAATATCCTTCTGTGCTTTCTAATGCCAACCTACTGTATGTTGCTGCTCTACAGTGATACATAACCAGTGCCCTCTACCCTGGAGGAGGCTTCAACGCCACCAGGGGAAAGTCATTATAAATATTATTTTTGTTTTTCTCTTCTGAAGAATCCTACTTCTAAACACTCAGGCTGTCATAGAAAAGTCTGTAGGTCTATAAGTGTGGTATATTTGGCATGGGTATTCTCCCATGACTCTACCAAACCCATTTATTTCAGTAGTTGGGGACAGTAGAAAAGACCTGTAGACTTCAAATCAGACAATCTGAATTCAGTCCAACTCCTCTATCTCTTATTACCTATGTGACCCTAAGAAGCTCACTTCTTTACTCATCACCTTTCAAGGGCTTCCCATGGTTTTAGAAAATGATGCCTTAACACAGCCAGGCCTATCAAAATGAGTCTCAAACTAGCCTTTCCACCTTATCTCTACCTATTCCCAGGAACAGATATTACAGTTTATTTCTTGTCTTCTTTCTATGCAAGTTCATGCTGCTATGCCTCTGTTCCTGCTGTTTTTACTACCTAAGTGCCTCCTACTGCCCTTTGTTCTTGAGAAATTCTATCTTTCAAGATTGGTCTCAAAAATCAGCTCCATAAAACCTTCCCTTATTTCCCAGCTGGAAGTCATCTTGTATTCTATTATGTGAATATGAATGTGAATAGTTGTCATAGCTTTCAAACTAGAAATTTATCTTTTTTTAAGTTTACTGCACATTTCCTGTGGAACACAATATTGGATTTTACAAATTTACTAATTGTTTAAATCTTTGAATTGTTTTAATCTTTATCTTCAGGTGATGACCTTTCTAGATAACAAAACAGATTTCAAACAAGAAAATTATATTATAGATCATTTGAGGTTAATTAGCATACACAGTCAAATAATCTCTTAATTGTTCTTCCTGTGGACTTTATGCTATAGTCAACTACTAAAAATACACAAAGTTTACCAAATGCATATTAAATTTAATTATCTCTTGGGAGTCATTATCTTAGATAAATCCATTTTAAATATATAGTTTTTAAATGTGGTTTCTTTTGGAGTCAATTTGAGTGACCATTTGTGAACTTTTACAAATGTATGTTTGAAGTGATATATGATCTTAGAAATGTAGACCTGGAAACAAACTGAAGAATCAGCAAGTCTAGTTGTTCTGTATATCAAAATTTAATTTTTAGAATCACTTCTGAAGTGAAATGCTTAATCTCACACAAATCTTACAATCCACAGGTTAACAGAGAGGACTGGCTACCTTTAATTATTAAATACAAAATAAATTATACAAGTGATTTAGATGCATGGCGAGTACAATGACCACTGTTCAATACTGCAAGTTGATGACCATTTTAAAAGTAGAGAACCAGAAGCTCAGAAAACAGAAGTGGCAGTGTCCAGATCATACAGAGAACAAGCAGCCAAGCCTAGAATGGATCCCAGGTGACTTATAATCAGTTAAGAGCACCATTCTGCCTCTTTACTCTCTGACATCTCCACGCTAATCTTTTTCAGGGTTTTTCTATATCTGGGCTAACTCTCTGAGTACTTTAACTATTATAGGTTACACTTGTAAAAATACAATAAATCATGTTGCTCATTACAGATTATTTAAAAAATTACATGCAGAAGTCTCATTGGCGTTTTCTTTTTGCTGCTTGGGATTCAGAGGTGGTAACATTTGCACAGGTCCAATAATCCAAAGATATACTTCTAGTGCTGCTGCTTAGTAGAGGTAACCTCTGACTTGAGGGGACCCACATGATCCTCAAAGAGAAGTTATCAAATATCAACTAATGCATTTTCCAGGCAGATTATGGCTCAATAGCTCATGAGTTCTCATGGATAGTGTGTGCATAAATAAAAACCACAGAGTGGGGTGGTTTGCCCCAACATAAATGAAGATATTGACTACTTTATGAAGTCAAATCCTGTTACCTGCGGGAATATGTTTTCTTCATCTAGATACTAGTTACGTGGTTGTGCTTACTTTGTGAAAATTCATCATGTTGTACACATAAGATTAATGCAATTTGATGTATACATGTTATGCTTCCCTAAAATGTTTATTTAAAGTAATAAAAAAATAGTAACAAACTAATTGCCTTTGCATGGCATTTAGAACAGGGCAGAGAGTGGGAAATATTATAATTTCTAGGGTCAAACCTTAAAACCCAGCTTAAAGTCTTTTGAGCTCTGTGATGTTAGGCCAGCTGTATTACCTCCCTGTTTCATATCTCTTAAACAGGAAAAATAAATATCTAGTTTATAGATGCTGTGATGGTAATATAATGTAATATTTGTAAAATGTACCAGGCTTAGAGAGCACCTGGCCCTCAGTAGGTGTCAGTAACTCATTCATTTGTCCAAACATTTTTCATCTCAAGCACTGTTCTGGGATACAAAGTTCAATAAGTTCCAGTGCTTGCTCTCTAATGTGTAATTTCAACAGCATATTTCCCTCTTTTTTTTCTAATATCTGATGAAAATATAGTGTTCCAGCCTTTCCTCCCATTACTTCCACATGTTCTCTTCTAGAATCAGAGGATTCATCCTGCTCTCCTTCCCACCCTCTCAGTGTCATGTGCAAACACCTTCCTCTGGTCTTACATGGAGTAATGGACTTTCTTTTCAAAAGCACTTACCACATCTTGTTGCTATTATTTGATTTATCTATTGAATAATAGTTGGATAGAGGAATAAATGAATGTTCTTCCCTTGTCCTGCAGTGTCTCATTCCTTCCTTCCGTCACCATCAATCTTCATTCTGCCTCTCTTTCCAGTCTCTACTAGTGACCCTCTGTTTCTTTTACTTGATCCTCTCTTATAGAAGAAATTTTCCATCCTATGTACTCCAAGAGTATTTTATTTGAACTTATTATAGACCTCAGTGTAGCATGAGAAACTACCTTTAGAAATGGTAAACGTGGGGTTTGCTGTTGCGTTGAACATTAACTAGCTGGTGGCCTTAGCAAAGTAAGCTTCTCTGATTCTATTTCTTCACCACTAAAAACAGGGAAAGCTATGTCTAATTTTTAAGGCTATTGTAAAGTTTAGAAATAATGCATATTTGAAGGGCATGCCACATTAATAGCTGTTTGTTGAAGAGGAGATGTTGTTGTATCTCCTTCAGTAATGGAAAAGCTATGTCTATTCTATGTCAGCATATTTCAAGGTACCCATATAGGGTACCAATAGGTTCAACATGTATTTGAACAAATAAATGAATAAAAAATAAAACAAAATTTTCAGTGCTGATGACAAAGAAAAAATTTTATACAAAGTATTTGAATCTCTGATGACTATTTGAAAATTTTTTTCCTGACATGAATAATATAAGAAGTGCCTGACTGCTAGGAGATCATTTAGTGTTTCTGTTGCTGCAAAAAAAAAAAAAAAAGAAAAGAAAAAAGCCTAAATGGCACAGCCCTCTTATATTGCTATATGAACGAGCAAATATTAGCATAATTTTAGCTGGCACTGACTGGCTGTTATTCACCAGATGGGGACTAATTCAGCCCTGATTTATTCAGTGGTTTGGCTTATAGGATAATATAGGTGATAGTATCTATATGAAGGGCATACCTTCAACTTACACTAGATTTTGGAGGCTGAAGCTGGTAAATATGTCGTTAAGTACTCATAAAACCAAGTTAAAAGCATAAAGGTAAGTTTCCCTTTTCTGCACTTAAGTTCTTGTCTCAAATTTCCTGCTGTAGTGAAGTGTCAACATTGCATAATAACCATCTTCCAAGACTTTATTAAAATCCTGACCTTTGCTTCAAATCTTCTGTTTGGAAGAAGAAAAGGCAAAGAAAGAAAATTAGGTCTTTTCTAACAGTCTCCAGAAGCTCTCAGGCCAAGAAAACTCAGGTTGTCTTTTGGAAAACATGTCTTTGCCTATCACCCCAGTCACACATCTAGAAACACTCCTGTGGTATAGAAGCATCACCGTGAAAACAAGAATTCTAAGGGGAGAGATGCCAGTTTTGAAAGAGAAGCAACTGGAAGAATGGGGTACTGATTCACCCAGTATAGTTATCCTGTGGGAGAATCTACTGACCTGTAAGAACTGCAGAACTCTGGGCACATGACAACTCCATCCAAACCTCTTCTCTAAGAGACTTGCCTAAACTCTAGCACAGCTTCTAGAAGCATAAGGCTGCCTGGGATGACCCCAACCCGTCATTAAAATGTATGCCGAAGGAAGCTTAAGGTTGCCAGGAAAATTTACTACTTGTTCTAGTCAACATATGATGGTAGGCTTCTGACCTCCCTTTCTTAGAGAATTTACTGAAATGTGCTTATAATTGTGACTATGTACCTCTTGCAACTCAGAAGTGTCTTTCTCAAGGACCTGAGAGCCATTCCTTTGAGATGTAATTGTTAAGATAGAGCCTCTGTCTCCTAGTTTCTGTGAGAGGATAGATCTTAACTCCCAAGAAGCAGACACAGCTGGCCCAGCCATAGTTACACTGACCAGCCCTTTGCAGTTTTTCATTTCAAGACTCTTTTGAGACCCTACAATCCCTTCTCATTCAATTTCCCTTTAAAATACCCCAATCTCTTCTATACAAATTGGAATAGAGCTCAGCTCTTGCACTTAACTGTCAGTAGCTACTAAATACAATCTGCTTTCACTGCTTTAACTAATGTGTGACTGTATTCATCTTTGATGCCTCTGTGTGGGAGAAATTCTCATTCATGGGGCTCACCTCAACCCACAAGCAAACAGTTTTGGATGGGATCCAGGAGTTCCCATTTTGCCTCTCTTCTTCCAAGGCTGCATGTTGAATAGTCTGCTAGGTGTATAAATGAGGAAAGTCTCCCATGGCATAGCTAAATTTTCTTTTTCAAACTATTTGAATTTCAATAGTTAGTATGAGTGGTTAGGCATATGAGCATGAACCTCTGACAAGGTAGGGCTGAGATCTTAAGGATCTCTACCTTAACATGACTTTGTTCTATCTGCTTGTTTTCTTCCACCTAGCCAAACCAAACTGAGGGGGTAGGGGCTTTTATCAGGTCCATAGGCAACAAGAAGGAAGAGGGAGACATGACTTGGAGGCATGGGGCCCTTCAGGAGAAGTGTGGAAAGGCATGATTTGTACTAGAGAGGACTATGGACAGCTAGAGAGCAGTTGGGTGAGGATGGAAGAAAAAAGGACTGAGAAGTATAAAAGAGGTGAATCTAAAAGGATATAGAGGGTGACATAATTACTTTTTCTCTTTTTTCACAGTTCTGCTTTTGGCTCAGTCTGGCTATTCATCTTTCTTCTACAAACTTAAAGTAGAATATGTCTGTACTATGTTTTCTTTACCCTGTTCTTACTTACCCAGGGAAAGCTATTTACTGTTTTATTTCTCTTTCAATTATTCTGGCCTGCAAAAATGTAAATCAAAGGCAGGGCAAGAAATTAGTTATTTAACATTTTTGAGCTTCAGTTTAACCATAAGAGTTTCATGATTCAACAAATGTTTATTGAATGAGTACCAGTACAAGGTACTGTTCTCTAGGGAAATGTTATATTACCCTCATGGTGCTTACATTCTAGTGCAAGAGATATTCAATAAACAAATAATTAAAGTGTAACATAATTAAGATAGAGAATAAAAGCAGTCTTTGATATGGTTGTCAGGAAAGACTTCAATGAGGTGACAGTTCAGTAGGGACATTGTGAAGACACAAATGAGGTGAGGGAGAAAGAGATGAGGTAAGATCATTCCAAGCAGAGGAAACATCAAGTGCAAAGGCCCCACATGGGGCCAGTTTGTGTGCTTGGACTAACAGGGAAGAGCACATAGAAAGAGATTTAAAGAAGTAATTTAATGTCAGATCATGTAGGGCTTTGCAGGCCTTGGTGAGGATTTTGGACATTTTTCAAATCATAATGAGAAATCATTGAATATTTGACAGAAGAATATGACATATTATTACTAGCAAAAATAACAACTATTATTTATATAGCATTTTATATGTGTCAGTGTCTATTACAAATATTTCACTCATATTAACTCATTTAATCTTTCAGCAACCTTTTGATATACATATTATTATTGTTATTTTACAGATGATGAAAGTGAGGCACAGAGTAATTAAGTAACTTTAGTGTTTTACATTAATATGTTGCAGAATTTGAACTTGAATTCAAACTATTTGAATGTCAATAATTAGTATGAGTTTGAACTTGAACCCAGGCAGTCTGGCTCTAAGTTCCTTGCCTTCAAACACTAGCCTACGTCAGCATATCTCATAGTACTCAAGTAGGGCAAAATGTTCAACACCTATTTGAACTAATGAATGAATAAAAGATAAAACAATTTTCAATGTTGGTGGCAAAGTAAGAATCTTATACAAAATATCTAAATTCCTGATGACTATTTAAATTTTTTTTTTCCTGAAATCGATAATTTAAGAAGTGCCTGACTAATTTTCATTTATAAGGATTCTGAAGGTGAGAGATTAAGCAGGGAGACCAGTGAGGGGAGAGAGGACAGTGACTAAACTATGATGGGTATGGTGGAAGAGAGAAATAGTGGTGATATTTGAGATGTGTTTTGAATGTAGAGTAAACAGAAGATCTGTTGATGGAGTGCATATGAGCGATGAGATGAGAGGACCTGATGATGAATCCAACTTTTTGGCTTGAGCAACTGAAAAAAAAGTAATGTTTCTTAAAAAGCTGGGAAAACTGGGGGAAGCAGTGGTGTAGTGAAGGGTATATATAAAGAGTTTGTTTTGAACATGTAAACTTTGAAGTGCATATGAAACATATAAGAAGAGCTATGAAGAAGGCCATAGTCTGGGGTTTGGACTGTAGATTTAAATTTGCAGGTCATTATCATATGGATGTTTGACAAAGCTCTGTCTCTGGATAAGATTCCCTAGGAAGAAAATAAAAGCATAGCAACGACTGAGCACTGGAACATTCTAACCCTCAGAGATCATACAGAGGTAAAGAATCTAACAAAATAATCTGGAAAGGAGCCTCAAATGCAATTGATGGCAAACAAGGAGTCAAAGAAGGTAGTTTGAAGGAGAAATCGATCAGCTGTGTCTAAAGTTTCTAATAGGTCAAGATGAAGACCAAGAATTGACCATTACATTTGGCAAAGTGTAGGACATTAGATACTTTGATTATAGAGTGTTAGGGACAAAAGTCTTATTAGATCTGTTTCAGGGGACTAGGAAAATCCTGAAACCCTATTATAATAGCTATGGCAAAATGATTTAAGATAATATGAAAAAAGACATGGAGGATAATAGCAGAGGGAAGAAGAGAGTAATAATGCTTTCCTAAATACTTCAATCAATTGCAAAACATTTTATTGAGCAGCTCCTACACACCCAGCACCACACCATTAAGCACTGACTCCAATGAGTTTGCAGCTTTATTACTTCATTCATTTAGGTGACAATTTTTCATTGAATGCCTAGTATGTAAGTTTTAAAACATTTTTCTTAATTGTTACAATAACGTTTTGACATTAAGCAAATTTAAAAAGGAAAAAGTATGTCTATACTTTCATAATCCTAACACATTAATATTTTAAACATTTTGTACATTCCTATCAATTACTATCCATATGTTTCCATAACGTTTATCATCTTATTAATTGTATTTTAAGCTTTTCCCTTTGTAGACATATTTTCATAATGTGTTATGACAGAAAATATTTTATTATGTGAATATACAGCATTGATTACCTAATGATTTTTATTCTCAACCATCTATGTTGTCTTCAAATTACAATATATAATACTATGATAATTTGTCTCTATGTGTGTTATCTATCTTAAGCTATGAATACCCCCTCAAAAAGTGGGATTGTATCTAGTTCAATTCTGAATCACCAGCATGTGCCTGGCACAGAATGACTTCTAGGAAGCACATGAGATTGTAGTGAAATGGTAAAGAGCAAGAAGCTTGACAATCTCAGTTCTCATTTTGTATTCTCCACTTGTAAACTTGTGGCCTTGGGTAAGATCCAACTTCTCTATATCTCATCTATAAATTCGAGATAATAACAGTACCTTATAGATTATTGTAAGAATTAAATGAGCTGATATGAGCAAAGTGCCTGCTACATTGTAAGCACCTATTATATAAGTGCTTGGTGTTACCTGTAGGAAAAAAAAAAAGATGCCCTGAATATGTTTATTGAATGAATATTAAATCAGAGAAAAATTTTATTTTTGCTTTACACAAGTTACTTTTAAAATTCTTTTGGGTATTTCCTTTTGGGTTCAGTAACAATGTTGTGAGCATGGACTATGTGCCAGATATCCAAAGAAAAATATCCTCTTGGGACTACTTTTCATAAATGCTTTCAGTAAATGAAATAACAACAGCATTTATTTCTACAGCTTTGATTATACTGTTATTTTGCCTTGGTGTGTTAAGCTCTTTGAGGGTAGGGGCAGTGTCTGAATTTTACACTCCTGTCAGTACTTAACTGCCACCTGCTAGTTCTCCCAGGCCCTTTTCATCTTTCGTCTTTTACTCCTTCTCCTTAATTGCTTTCTCTAAGAGCAGAAGAAAAATCAAGGAGGTGGTGGTGGGCAAAGCCTGTATGAAAAAGCAAGTCGACTTGGTAGATTGCCTTTGTCAGGGAGTTTCAGAAATGCGAACAGGTGATGAAGGGCCTTGCCAGTCAGGAAGACATGTGATCCACTACCGACAGGAAACGACAGAAGATTCTTGAACAAAGGATTTGACTTAGTGAAAGCATTATAAAATTTCCCAGGATGATTATACAGACTCTCATCTAGGATGGCAGAGGGCAACTGAGGGCTCTTGTAAAAAAAACCTGGAGGAATGGGAACGCATAAAAGGGACATTCTTTCGAGAGGATGTCGTGCTACATTATTTCGATTGTTCTCGATTGTTCGTTCGTTCCTTCCCTCACTCAACACATGTGTAGTGTTTCTTTTGTGCCAGGCACTGCGCTAGGCTCTGATTCAGTCCTGCTGTCACGACCAGTTGTTTGTTCCCACGACTGTCACTGGCAGCAGAGAAGGAGCTCGGGACCACCTGGGTGGAGTCTGTTACTTCCTGCGCTGTCTGTGCTCGGCACACAGTGGGCGCACAAATTCTGGGGGATGAAGTGCACAGAGCCGGGAAGCAGAGGCAGGGTGGCGTCTGTGTCACCTGTGAGACCCCGATTTCGCAGGCAGCGGCCCTGCGCGTCGGGGGGTGTCGTGCGAGGCGTAGCCTTGCAGGGCGCCGGGCAGCGTGCCGGGCGGCGGGACTGGTCCTCCTCCTCTTCCCCTGCGCGCTGCAGCCGAGGCGGCGGCTCAGCGCCGAAGGGGACGGGCCCGAGCGCGCCCGCGCGTCCCCCCGGCCCGCCCCGCGCCGCGCCTCCTCCCGGCCGCCGGCGGGGCCGCCCCGGGCGACGCCCCGCGGCCTCGGCTCGGGGCGGCGGGGAGCGCGCGTGGCGCGCGGGCCCGGGCGGCGGGCGGAGCCGGGGCGGCGCGGCGGCGGCCAATCGCGCCCCGGCGGAGGAGGAGCCCTGAAGGGGGAAAAAAGAAAGTGCGGCGCCAAGTACGAGGTTCCTTGTGGGAAGACCGGCCGGATCGGGGGTTCCCGGACTCTGCTGTGGCCCGACACGGGGGAAGAAGCGGGGCCGGGCCCGCCGCGTCCCTTCTCGCCGCTCCCGATGCTCTCCGAGCCCTGCCTCCCCCGAAAGGTGAGTGTCTCGCTCGTTCGTGAGGGTTCGAAGGAATCGCCGACTCCCGGGATCTCGGACGAATCGTCGCCTTCAGCCCCCTTTTCCC
The DNA here is from genome assembly GCA_030015415.1 of Cynopterus sphinx. Lineage (NCBI taxonomy): Eukaryota > Metazoa > Chordata > Mammalia > Chiroptera > Pteropodidae > Cynopterus > Cynopterus sphinx. The sequence goes on from CM057380.1 coordinate 45,849,586, forward strand.
CGCCAGAGCGGCAAACTGAGGCACAGAGCAGGGCAGTCGCTCTGAGACAGAGCGCACGGCGCGTTGGTGCTGTCGCCGGGACTCGAACCCACCGCTCGGAGCCCCATCTCTGCTCGGTACGGGTTTGAGTAACGCAGTCGTGGGACGGCTGCTGGTCGCCGCACCCCTCTTCCAGCCCTTTACGGGATCTCCCCTCGAATAGATAGACCCTCACCGCGGTTTCTCCAGACCGCGGCTGTGGGCGCTGAGCATAGAAGGGGACAGTGTGTCCCAGCCTGGACCACGTCGCTTCTAGCCTGGAGCTTTAACACCTGGGGAAAGGCTGCTTGCAGCTCCGCTCCGTCCTCCCCCGACCTGCTTTCTCAGAAAGATGCCTGCGCTGTCCGAGGGTGTCCGAGAAGTTCTCGGTGGACTCGGAGGAGAGGTGGGGGATGCCTGGGCGCCAGAGACTTCGTGTGCTGCTCGCAGTTCTCCCCGAGCCCCGGGAGGAAGCGGCGCTGGTGGTCCCGTGGGGTGTCCCATGCCCCTTATTTAGGAAGAGCTGCCTCCGTGGAGCCACAGCTCCTCTCACTTTTAAGTAGTTGGAGAGAAGCAGGAAACCGAGTGAAAGAGAAAAATCACACACATAAAAAGCAAACTTCTGCCGTTTCCTTTAAGAGTCTGTCTCCAGCTTGTCTTCCCTCCTCCCCCTGGTTGTGAAATTGTGAACCACAGCGCCTCTCTAAGCGTTGCTGCTGCTCTGCTCTACCGGTCCTCCGGTTAGCAACCGGCGCGGAGGAGATTTACCTGGCTTTGACTTCGGCTCTGCAGCGTTTTAGCAGTCTGAACTTGGGCAAGTTATCTGGTCTTTTTGATACGTTCCCACCCACCACCACCCCCCGTTACGAAGTGGTGATCATAATGCTGACAATGAAGCCTTAGGGTAGTTGGGAGGATGAAGTGGGATAATTCAAATAACAGGTTTAGCACAGCGCCTGGCCTGGCACCTGGTCAGGTTGAAATCAGTGGCAACGATCATAAGTATCGTTATATTAGTAACCCTGGAGACAGTGGGTTTTCAGAAAGGTGATTTCATACAACCTTACTGTGACTTTTTTTTTTTTTTTAACCTGGGATGTTGTGGTGTTTTTTTCTTTGGAGTTGAAAGAGCTCTCTAATAGTGGTTTCTGAATGCTGTGTACATGCGACTTCAACTGTGAACGCTTGACCTGGAATATAAAATTAATATTTCTAAGTGATGCCAATCCTTATCAGCTTTTAGGTCAAGCTGCGGGTCCATGAAGCTCTGATCTGAGGCATCCTTTATTGGCAAGGGAGTCTTGAATTTGATGAGAGTTAGGAAGACAAGAGGAGACACTGAAAGTTCCATCCATGCTGCAGACTGTTGTAAGCCTTTTATTCTTGCTGTCTTAAACAAGCAACTTTATATTTCCTGTTACAGGAAAACAACAACAAATTCTCATGCCTTCCTTTTAGATTATTTAGTGATGCTGCTAAATTTACCCCCTTCTGGACACAAATTTACCTTATTTAAACACCCACACGTGCCTACACTCATCTTCCACTATTATATTTTGAAATGAAATAGCATCCCTCGTACATCCTCACTCTCCTTATGACAATTGATTTCATTCTGATCGACTCAGCATAATTATTTACTGCTACTTCTTGGCTACACCATAAGTCCCTGAATTGAGCATCCAGAATTTATAGTTGGCTGTCTGCTTCACAGTCTCTTGCATTTGCATGTGGCATTGATGAGTGCATGGGAGGGAGTGTAATAAATACTGAAGGAAGAGCTTGGTGGTGCCCCTTTATAGGTACCTCCCACACCAAGCATTTGCAGAGGATGGGATCACTTGCTTCCATCAGCCTGTTCCGTGTGCATGCATTGTGATGAGCTGGCCAGGATACATCTGAACGCGTGCCTGAGAGACCGGGGACTGCTGGGGAAAAGAAAAATGTTCAAAGTAAGGTCAGAACAAGGGGATGGAAGGGAGATTGTAAGCTAATTCCTTTTGGTTATGGTTCTTTAAAGAAAGGATACTAAGTTATACCTTTCCTCCTTATCCAGATTATTTGTTACCAAAATGTGTTTAACATTTCCAAAGTGTGTTCCATGTATACTATCTTCCTTATTACTTGCAATAGCTCTGAGAAAAGGAAGGACATGGCAGGCATATTAATAGTGGAAGGAGCCCAGGTTTGTGGTCCAGTTCCAATTTCAGATCTAATTCCCTTGTAGCTAGGTAATACTGAGCAATTTATTTCACCATTTAGAGCATCTACTTTATCCAGTTCTAAAATGGAAAAATAAAAGCTGACCCCCAAGGGTTTGGGTGAGGATTAAATCAAATAGAATAGTGAGTAGGTGCTCATTAAATGATATCCCTTCTTAACTGGTCTCAATTTTGAGAAGGAAAGGGAATGAGATTCAGAGAAGTGTGAGGTTGCCAAGGGTCACGTGGTTATTAAACTTCAGCCATGGGAATAGAGTTCACACATTTTGATTTTTAGTTAAAGGCTTCTCTTGTCACACCCTGTTGCCCCTGCTTGAGATCTTTAGCAATTCATTTGTTAGGTTTTCCTTATTTGGCTGGTGATTGCAGGGTAGCCTTTCTGTCCCAAAGAGGGTATTTCCTTGCTAAGCAAACAATCCTTGAACATGCTCTGTCGAGTTTAGCAGGGTTAACTCTCAGGAGAGAAAGTTTCAAAGCCGCGAACTCTAAGGTAGCCTTCCTACTCTCCTGTGTTTGATGTAATGCATCTTCAATTCCTAGGAGGAAGGGTACTATGAAAATGTAAAGTTCAGAATTATGTCACGTCTTTCTCTTGTTTTGAGTAATTTCTTTCCTCTAAAAGCCTCATGCTAATTCATAGGGTGGTAAAAAGACTGAGAAGCAAATGTCATGAGTAATCATAGCATTTTTCACTTCTTTCATTAATTCTATGGATAAAGGTAGGAATATTGAGAGCGGTATGCAAGAGGCAGCATTTGCAGAAAAGATCACTGTTTGCTGGCAGAACTGATCACTGGTTTGGAGTTCCCGTCCTTCCTATGGAAACTGATGGCTGCAGGCTTATGTAGGAAAATGAACAGATCTGTTTCTGGCCCAGGCAATGGGGCCATTTATCCATTTACTCCCTATGGGCCATCAGGTTTCTCTGCTTTGCAGCAAGCATACAAGCTTGCAAATGCAATTTTGGGAAAAACATTTTGCTCTTTGCTTTTGGCACTTGGGAATATATGTTTGCTTTTGCTAAAAGGTAGGCAGTTAGCTTCATCTTACCTGACAAAGTTAGAAAAGCAGAATGTGGCTGGAGGAAGTCAGAGCAGAAGGCACAAATAAATAAATTAAGGTTATCTCCAACATAACACAGTTTCATTTGTTGCTCAACTTTCTGAGGCTTTTGCTGGTGACACAGATGTAGGATCTGGTGAGTCACTCTTGTCTTGTCCGTGAAATATTAAAGAGAGCCACCTATTGTGCTCTTTGTCCATTTTGCAATTTTTTCTGTGGGAGAAATAAAAACTCCAATGAACAGGAAGATTATAGAACATTTGGTATCTGATATTTTGAGGGATTAATTTAGGTTGTTACTGTTGATTTTTTTCTTTTTTGAAAACAAGAATGTATGGTTTACATTGATGGGGTTATTAGGAGATATTCTTCTAGTCTGAGTTTATTCTGACTATTTCTAGCAGCTGTGGTAGTGTGGAGTTTTAGACTTTACCTGGTACCTGAGTCAAGGTATTGTGTTCAGATGAGCTTCGGTCTCCTTAGCAAGGACACAGGAACACTGATGCATACTTAGCGGCTTGAGTCCCCATCTCATCACTTTATTCATGGGAAGCATTTAATAAACACAAATTCTTTCTTTTGCTATCAACTCCTTCAATTTATTAGTCTGTTAAACTGTGAAAATCAAAATTTAATAGCTACCCTTTCCTGAACTCCCTCATGATTTGATCTGAGGGTTTTACATATATCATCTCATTCATTCCTTACAATAATCCTGTATATTTTTTTGAGAGAGCTGAGACTCAGTGTGTCATGTAGCACAAAGCAAGTTCCAATGTTGAGACTCACCCGTGCATTTCATTTTAGAGCTAGGAAGACCTCTGACCTAGAATCGAAGATCTGGATGAGGACTGATGACCTGCCCCATCTCCATCCTGCCATTGTGATCCTGGTATTACCGTGCCTGAGACTGTGAAGTCTCCTTATTTTGGACCTAAAATGTGAGGGAGCTGGACTAGATGATCCTAAGGGTCTTCTGCTATGCTACATGGTTTTTTTTCTTTAAGATTCATTTCAACTCTGACATGCTATCACCATATCTCTTTGTAAAAGTCAAGACTAAAATGGGAAAGAGGAACAATGAGATAACGCCATTATTGTTTTATGCAAGAGATCTCTTTCTTCAGTCATAAAAAGGAGGCTGAGGGAAATCAGTATCAGCTGGTGCATGTACTCTGACATTTCATTTAAGCATAGTATCCCTCCCTCTCTCTCTCTCTCTCTCTCTCTCTCTCTCTCTCTCTATATATATATATATATATATATATATATATATATATATATATATATATATATATAATTAGTCTGCCTTGTATAGATGAAAGAACACTGAGGCTCAGACAGACTTACAGACTTGCCCAAGGTTATCCAGTTAGTAAGAATTAGAACCAGTGTGTGCCTGAGTACAAAGCCTTTTGGTCTGCTATACCAGACGCAACTTTCTAGACACAGCACCATAAAATGTGAGGACTTATATAACGAGATTTATAAATGTCCTCTCCTGTATTCTCACATCACACCACTCAGCTGCTCTCTCCTTTGCCTCTCTTTTATTCTTTAATGCGTCCTTCAAATCCTTCCTGATTCTTCCCAGTCCTTGGGACCTTATAACATCGTCTATCTCTATTGTAATTTTTTTTCACTGTGGGCCAGTGATTTGTCCCTTTGTGTTCTTCTGCTCTGATTAGCACTTAAGCAACTGAAGGCATGATTTATCCTGCCCCATGCCCAGCACAGTGCCTGGTTCATAAAAGTACAGGTTTTAATGGATGATGGATTCATGTTAAGTCAGGTAGGCCCTGACTTAAAACTGAAAAAGTTTTTTAGTTTTCTCATATATTTTTTTTCATATCATTATCTCAAAATCTATCTCTATGGACTAATAATGGAACTTTAATTTCCTTTAATTTTGTGGTCACAAAATAAAACAAATGATAAGGAGTCAGACTTTCAAGGTTGAACATCACTGGGTTAGTGGTGGAAAAAGACACTGCTATCCTAATTATAAAGGGAGAATTGCAGCAAACACAATGAAGAATGACACTGAAGTACATACTTGTATAGACTGATAGCAAGACCAGACAGTTGTCACAAACAAATCACCTATAAGAAAGTAGGAAGTTTCCTGGGAAGTAGGAAGCTGCAATGAGCTTTGGTTTCAAGATTTCTAAGGGCACTGAAGAATTCACATTAGTCTAGCTATTAATTAACATACAGTTGGACATAAAGACAGGTGATCTTTTATGTCTCGTTCATATCCAAGAGATGCCTATGGTTTCTCCATGTCTAACCCATAAGTCCTTATGATTACACTGGCTTCCTTCTTTCCCAATCAATGCCAAAGGCAACAGAAAAGAGGCCAGCTATTTTATAACCTCTGAAACCTGAAAATGTTCTTTTTATAGATTACGGTTTCTTAAGCCAATCATGTTTAGATGCTGTGATGACTTAAAACCATGACTGTGTAACATTGTGGGCTTTGGCATCAGAACCAACCCCCCTGGTTTGACTTTGAACAAGTTAATTGGTCTATCTCTGCTTTATTTTCACCCTCTGTGAAAAAAGGATAATAAAACTCATTTTATCATGCTTTTGGTAGGTGTCAATCATATGCCATAACATTTGTTAAGAGCCTGGTGTATGAGGATTTAAAATTTTATTATGATTAACAACTACAATGATATTCAGCTTCATGTCCAAATCAATATTGGATTAGAAAGTAGAAAACCTGTGTTCAAGCAAAAACAGTTTTTGTTTTTGTGTATATAGAACTTTAAGCCCTCAAAATGCTTGTTATTATATATATATACACACATGAACATACATATGAATATGTGTGTATATATACATACATATGCATATATATATATATATATATATTTTTTTTTTTTCTTCTGCAGTAACTCTGAGGTAATCAAGGCAGATGTTGGCAACAACCTTTTATATCCTGAATCTGAGAGGCTTAATAATTGCTCTGGCCACATAGCCAGTAAACAGTAGAGCTGGGACTTGGACCCTACCTTTCTGACTCAACCATTCAATCCATCAGCCCTGGTGTTGAATTAGTTGCTTTCTGTCTCTAAGAGTCCTCTTTCTCACCTATAAAATGAAGAATTTGAGAAAGGTTCTCTATGAGAGACTGTGTTCTATGAATTTGTGCCTATAGAATAATGAATTAAGAGGTACCATGAAAACTTAAGAGTAGAGCTATACTTTTCTTTTCACAGAGGCATCTTCACATCATGGTGTGTATAGTGTCATAAATCCAAGGTGACCAGCATCTTCCTTGGCCTCAGGGAAAATCACAACTGAGCACTGCACTAGGAGTCTGAACCATAAAGACACCTCTTCTGTCCTTAAGGATGTGAGTCTGCCACATTCCCATGACCTACAGACTGTGTGCCCTCTTAGGTCCAGGTTTAGGTTGGTGAAAGAAAATAGAAGGCTGGATAAGGCACACTGACATTTATTGTTTGGAAAATGAAAAGAGAGCATTTTAATTTTAAGCAAGCTCTATCACTGTTAATTACCATAATCTTTTAGAAATAAATAAAAGGGTAAAATATTTGGCTTTCATTTCCCTTTTAGCATTAAGACTGCATATGTTCTCTTTTCTTCTTTTGAGCTAATTTAGTGCCTACAGAAGAAGCTTGGCTCTTATTGAAATAAATACAAAAGTTCTTTCAACTTATAGAAATGATATGGACAATTGAGAGTAATTGTATACACACTGAATAGCACTTTTCTGGAATATTAGACTTCAGTTTTTCAATTACAGAGTGAGATAAGGATGGGGTTGGGGATTGAATGAATTAAATGAATGGGTAGTAAAGAGGTGGCTGGCTTTGGAGTCAGAGTTGTATTTGAATCCTAGATACAGCTTGTTTAGCTGGTCCAGACTTAGTTTCCTCACCTGTGAAATGATAATACGCATGCTCTAGCTACCTCTTGAATAGATAGTCATCTATATCTTTATCTACATGTATCTATATCTATATCTGTATCTGTATCTCTATATCTGGATCTAGATCTATCTCTGTCTCTATCTGTATCTTAGAGGGGTTGAAGTGAAATAAAATAATATTAAGTCCCTAGCATTTAATACCTGACACCTAAAAGGCACACAATAGATATTCATGCTTGTCTCTTCATTCAGCATTCATTTGATGCAACTCAGATGGAGAGGAGGAATATATGGAGATGCCTCAGCTGGTCTAAAGAAATCTTTTCCAGTTTGGCAAACAATGTGGATGGTGAGGGATAGGGAGTGAAAGTGATATTTATCTTAAAATATCTGGAAAGCTTTTATGTGGGGGTGGACTTAGATCAGTGATAAATTGTGGTGCATGGACCATCTGCATCCGAATCATATGGATAGTTTGTTAAAGAGCCAGGTATCTAGGACCTATGAACTGATATATGAAAATCACTGGATTAAAAATTTCTGTACTGAGAGGTGGTGCATTATAGTTCGTCTAGAGTCTTTTTCCATAGGTTCAAATTCAAGCTCTCCACCTGTGTAATTTTGGACAAGTTATTTAACTCCTCTGTGTAAAATGAGATAAACAATATGTGTAACTCATTGGGTTGCTGTGAGAACTAAATAAGTTAGTACATATGAAGTGCCCAGAACAGCGACTGGCACAATTAACCACACATTATTTCACTCCATGCATAAAACATTTAAAAAATACCTTTCAAGGCGTCCTATGATGCACTCTTCTTCCTCTTTGTCCCAATCTTCCTGATAAATATACAGCTAACCCCTTCATCTCCTTGAAGCTTTTGCTTAGTATCTTCTAGTGTAGGCTGTTTGGATTGCTTTAGATAATATTGCCCTGAATCCTACTTCTTATCTTTACCCCTGCTATTCTGATCTCACTTCCTTTGCTCTACATTTTCTTTATTCCATAGCAGTTGTCACCTTATTAGATTTCATATATTATTTAACTTATTTAGCCTGCCTATTGTTTATTGGTTGGTTTGTTCCACAAGAATTTAAAATTTACAATGACAGAGACCTTTGTTTTATTCACCACTGTGTCTCAGGTGCCTAGAATAGTGCCTAGTAAATAGCTGCTGCCTAATTATGAGTAAATGATGAATAAATGAATGTATAGAAAGATGTTCCCAAGGAGTAGAATGAAGTAGATGGAACTGGACAAGAAAACAAATTTTATATATACACACACACACACACACACACACACAATATTAAAATAAAATGTGTTTTATATAGTTACACATATATACATATATACATATATGTATGTGAATATATATTTAGAACATTGAAAATATATTTATACTATTAAAATAAAAATGTATATGTATGTGTGTGCATGTCTGTGTGTATTTATATTTAGAGGTTGTCCAAAATTGTCTTGGAAAACAGAGGTGTCGAAGTGAATTCTTTATGTTAGCCTTTCAATAAGGATAGTTTGAGAAAGAGAACAAAAGAAAAATATGAGTAAACAGATAACAGGCAAGTAAATGGGAAATACAAATGATTTCAGGATAAGAAATAAGGGGCTGACACTAAAACAATAACAACAATGAGGTATGAAGGATGTAGGATAGTCAGGGATGGTACCTCTGGAGAGGTGACTTTTGCCTGAAAAGGCACCAGGATAGGTCTGAAGTCATGGCTGAGGTGTCACGAGCCAGATGAGAGGGAGAAAAGGGCTGGAAATAAGTTCTTAAGTTACACAGAGAGCTAGATCAGACTGTCCTTGCAGGCCCTGGTAGGGAGTTTGGACTTTATACAAAAACAGACAAACAAACAAACAAACAGAAACAGCAAGAAGTCACTAGAAGGACTGAAGAAGATTATGACCAGGTTTGAAATATTTGGAGTCTCAAACAATGAGTGAAGGAAAAATAGAAGAATTTATTTATAAGATGAGTCAGTAAACTACTCCGATCATATAGGCTACTGAAAACAGTCAAAAAAGACAATTCAGTTTCATTGTTTCATTCATAGACTTTCTTTCTCATTAGAATGTCTCAACAAATACAAGTAAAGTAGGTAAAACCACATTCTTTGCCTTCCTCAAATGATATCATTCTCATTTCTAAATGCACTAAATAATGGAAGGAAATGTATGCACTCACTGTTGCTCAATTCAGTTCAGCTGGAAATTTTACAGCTTTTATGTAGGTGTTTTATGTAATCAGTTCCCAAAAATATTGGACCTAAAGCTATTTCCTTATATGATTTTGGATATCATTTTCTGAAATCTGCTATACTGAAGAGTGAGCACATGAAAGGCAAATTTAATTCCATATGAGATCAATATCTTCTTTCTGGCTCTACAAGTCTAACCAATGCCTTAACTCTTCAAGAAGTAGAACTCCTCCATGAAATCTTTATTGATGCATACATATATCAGGAGTTTCCAGTACCCAGCCTTCGGTCTGGTACCAATCCAGGACCTGTTAGGAGCTGGGCTGCACAGCAGGAGGTGAGCTTTGGCTATGGAGGGAAGCTTCTTTTGTATTTGCAGTCACTCACTGGTGCTAACATCACTGCCTCAGCTTCGCCTCAGGTAGTCAGGCATTAGATTCTCATAGGAGCACCGGTCTGTAGTGCCAAAAAGTTGGGGACCGCTGGATATATAGTCTCATACATGTATCTTAATATGAGCTAAAAGCACCTTGATAATATGTGCCTGGAATCTTTAAAAAGATTTATAAATATTAGCTTATTGAAACCTGAGAATAACTGTGAAGCAGGTACCATTATAATTATCATTTTACAAAAGAGAGTACACACACGGAATTGTTCAATAAATGTATTGAATCAGTGATTAAATGTGTGACCTATTCTTTCAAAATATATCATTTCATGAGTCCATAATGATAAAACATGGGTTTTAGACTGAGACAACCTGGATAGGGTAATGCTACTTGTTATCTCTAGGATGTGATAAAATTACTCAACCTCTTTAAACCTTTTTACTCACCTGTGTCATTGGCACAGGATAGAACTGTTGTTAGGATTAAGAATGTATATAAAGTTCTTAGCACATTACCTGTAACGTAATTAGTGCTCAGTCTATATGAGCTGTTTTTTTAAAATTATTTTTGAACTAAGATAACCTTCCTAAGTACTCACTTACACTTAACGTATTCAGGCAATTTTTCAGTTTTGCTTGTTTTATTAACTTAAAAAATTAAATTACCAAAGATCCAATCATATAATTAGTAACGTTAATTTTGTTGCAGGACCCATTCTGGCACCTTGCCATCAGCAGGGCATTCATGTAGGCTGAAGGGACAATCCTACAGAACTACGTGGGAGTAAAGATGCTATAGAACAGCCCTGTCTCTGTCTTCCAAATATCCGACATACCTGTAGGCAGTTTTTTTCATTCCAGTGATAGCCCAGAGCATTCTGGGTGAGAAAGGAAAAACAGCAGAAGACTCAAAAACAGCAGAACACTTAATGAGGCGAATTTACAGAGCTTGCTGAAGTTTAAGACCTCTTGCTAATCATAATCACTAATATTGATCCAGTGTTTCACGTGTGCCCCGGCATGGTGTTGAGTGCTTTATTTTCATTATCTCACTCAATCCTTATTGCAACCCTGTATGGATTTTAAATTTCAGTTGTAAACTAAAAATTAAAAAGTACCATAACTGTCTGAATGTATGTGCTGAGGGGCTGTGGTGATAAAATCACATATTTCTTACCAGCATTTTGCCATGTTTTTCTTCCAAAGCAAATTGTGCAGGGTTGCGACACCTTTGGGGTCTCCAGGGAACTTCCCTGCAGTGAAGAGATGTTTGACAGAGAAATAAGGCAAAGGTTGTGTGGGGAAGGCAAGAAGCATCAATCTAGTTGATGGTTTATTTTACCCTAGAAGAAGCTAGCAACAATAAACTGAGTCCAATTTTTTGGTTGCATTTGTTTGCTTCTTTGTAAGAAACTAATGTGGTGCTAATTTATGATGACTTTTTCTTTTTTTATGGGGTATTTAAAGGTTTTACTTTTATCTTCCCAAATCTCCCAAGTTTGATGATTTTTTTTGTGGAAAGGTCTACACAACACACACACACACACACACACACACACACACACACACACACACAGGAACAGTGCCTGAGTTATAGCTGACATTACATATTTGTTGAATGAATGCATGACAAAATTTTAAAAATTCTATCTTTTTTTCTGAGAATGAGAGCTTCTGTTAAATTTTCTAAAAAGTAAAATTTCAATATGTAACATTATGAATTATTGTTTTAAAAATAACTTTAAAAGGAATTATTCTAAAATATGTGGCACTACTTAACCTTGGTGATTCAGGACAGTTTATTGGAGTAGACTATAATTCCTTTAGAATTTACCGAGGTGAGATCATTTACCCATATACTAAGTGCTCCAGACTGGTATAGTTTTGAATTTGTGTAATCTGATTTTCATAAATTTTTAGTCCTTTCTCTCTTTCATTGTCTGCCATTTCTCTTTGCTTTCAGCATGTCTTACACTAGCAGTATTCTCTCCATTCCCCATTCAATTAATTGTTTCTGATTTACTATTGATGAGGCTAACAAGTTTTGTTAGAACTATGTGCATGATAAGAATAAACAGTGTTGAATTTGGACTAGAGAGGCTTCTTCTTCTTCTCCTTCTCCTTCTTTCTTCTTCTTTTTATTTTTTGAGGGAAGGGAATGAAAGGCAAAGTGAGTATAGAAATACTTTCCTATACCGGGCATACCTACACAGTGGCATTGGGTTTCAGTTACCTGTGTTATTAAAAAGACAGTAGTGGCATAAATAATTCATTATAATTCATTTACTCTTATGGACAATAAGCATTTTCTGAGCACCTCCTGTGGGCAAGGTACTGGTGAGATATGGAGATAAAAATTCAATCACACAAACACAACTCCTGAAAAATAAAAATTTATGTCATTATGAAAGATAAGATATACACAAGGGTTAGTAGTACAACTTGTTTAATATTGGGACTAGTGTAAGAATATATGTAGTGACTTTGAGAATATTTATGATAAAATATTCTGGTGTTTCAAAGGAAGAGACAACTGTGTCACTCAGGAAGGGGTTTTTTGAGGAAGTGATATTTAAATGAGTCTTAAAGTGATTGTCAGGTTTTGCATGGAGAGAGAATGGTGAGAATGAGTGGTATATGAGTTAGGGGCTGACTGGAAGAGCAGAAATGGTATGGATTAAAGAAATGGAATATGGGATTTATCATAGGGATTAGATCTACCATTGTGGGAGAAGCTTTTGAGGAGCAAGTAAAACTCCAAAAGGGGACAGTTAGGAGATCAGATACAAGTCACTAACCAAGGACTCGAAGAGGCTGCCGGTAAAGAAATCTGTAGAAGACTTCTCTCTGCTTGTGGTAGGCAGGCAGTCAGGAAGAAAACGGGATGTAAAGTAGAGAAGAGTAACCTGGAATCCGTAAGGACAAACCTCAACACTTAAGTGCCTCTCACTGTATCTAACCTTTTAATGTATGAGGCCTGCAATGGCAGCTGATGCGCTTAGCTGTGGAGCTTCACACCCATCTGGCCTGGGACTTGGAGCAGTTGAAGGGAGCTGAAGGAATATGGGTGCAGCTACTGCCCCCATCTAGGAGGTGAGCCTCCAGTTCAGCAGTAATGTCTCCGAGCTATATAATACCCAGGTGACTGGGAGGACTTTCCCAAAGCAACGGCTACTGCTTCACTTATTCCATCCAACTCTCATGCAGATTTCCCTGTGGGCAGTCCTAAGTGGGAACCATACAGAGTAGGGAACTCTGGAAAACATAATTCCAGTTTAAACTGATACAGTTAAAAGCCACAGGTGATACCTCAAATAAAGGAAACAGGATGAAAACATAAAATGAAGGAAGGCAGCCTGTGCCTTGTGTAGGGAGAGTCTAGTTTTACTGGGACATAGCGTATATGCAATGGAGTCATTGAAGATCAGACTTTTAAAGAGGTGAGCTGAGGCCGTACTGTTGAGGATCTTAGATATCCAGTTGGGGAATTTGCACTTAATCCTGTAAGGTAAGGAGAAGGACTGAATATTCTTGAGCAAGGGAATGACGTTATTAGATCTGTGTTTTAGACAGAACTGGCCCTGGGAGTCAAAGCATTGGGGTTTATAAATGGAGTAGGTGGGACAATTAATGATGATTCTGTTAAGGATAATCCAGGCAAGAAAATTTGCATTCCCAGAGTGCTCTCAGCAAAGGAAGTGACGCAGAGTCATCATAAGGGGTTGTTCAGGATTACCATGGGAATTAAGTCCTAGTGTACACTGTATCAAGCCAAGGTGATATGAACTGTGGCTAATATTGTCAAGTATAATGTCACTATGGCATATCTAGGTGATTGTTCTTTAAAATTCCCTGATGATTCTGTCTCCAGGATGTGAAAAATTACTTATTTCACTTAGTAAAATAATGGCAAGAGTAGTGGTAATAGTAGTATTCCCTTATGTTTGTTCAAGTGCCTAACAATTTGAAAACTACTTACTTGTCCATTATCTCATTTGATTTAACAATAACTCTGCAAGGTCAGTTTGGTCTGAAGTAGCATACATGAGGAAACTGAAGCTCAGAAGTTGTGATAACCATCACGTGGACACTTAGTCCTTGATGATTCAAGAGTGCTCACTGCAGTTCCGCAGATTAAGTGAGCACCTGTCACTTGTTCCTTCATTTCACTCTACACACTGCCACCTGATAATGTTCTGGGGACACATATCTGGTTATGCTGTGTCCTGTTCTAAATCTGTCCGTACATTTTGGGCTTCATTACTTTAAGGTCTTTTTCTACCCAGAGAGGAGACTCCTCATAACCCAGGTATTACAGTTGTCCAATTCCTTATCTCCTTGCCGTATTTTTTTACAACCTTCTGTTAAAGTCCCAAGCACAGGGTAAAGAGGAAAGCAAACCTGGGCAGGTACCTTAACATCCCCAGGAGATCCACACATCTTTGAATTAGGTCATTCCATAAGTCTTCTCTGTCAATGCTTTCAAGCACATTCTCCTTAATATTAAAACACAAACAAACAAACAAACAAACAAACAAAAAAACCTATATCTCTGGCTTCCTACCTGTTAAAACACAGCAGGACTCATTCACTTGTCTGGACTTATTTAAAACACACACTTAAACGCAGTGCTATATTACCTGGGAGTTCAGCAGCCAATGGCAAGTGAATATAAGCTATAACCTTCATTAAATGCATGCCAGCAGTTCTCTGTCCTCTGAGAGGGATCCCTATGCCATGCTAAATTGAGATGACAACGTCAGATTCTATGCTTTGGTACATTTGAGGTTGTTATAGCTATTGACGTAGAGAGATGGCTCAGGGGAGTAGGGGTAGGCGTATAGAAATTAGGCTTTCCCAGCTGCCAGTAAACAGAATACTTTTAATGGTTTTAATGGTTTTCTGAGATTACTAGATCCTTAGAGTCAAAAGGCTAAACCCCTGACTTTGCAAAGAGACCAGAAAGGGATATGCCTTGTTCAGAGCCAGCCAAACCTGTCTAAAACTGGCCTTCCGAGTTCCAGCACAGTGAACTTGCTATTGTCTCTCCTGCTCTGGTTCTGCCATGAGAGAACTGGCCTTATTTCTCCCTAGTAGACATATGGGTTTTCTATTCCTTTGTATTTGTATGTAGGGAAAAGTTTGGGAGAAATGAAGTCTAGACTTGCAGTAATAGGAAAGAAAAAAAAAAATAGAATAGCCAACAAATTTGAGCACTTATTATATGTCAGATGCTTTATAAAATTATCTCATCTAATCCTCACACCCAGTTCCATGAAGTGCTTCACTGACCTGTCCACCAATAAGGAAACTGAGTCCTAGCATAGTTGACACTTGCATGGCTATGGAGAATTTGAGTCCAGGTCTGTGTGACTCCAAACTAGGCTGAAATCTTGTACTTTTGCTTCACTGTGCCAAGGTGGGCCTTCTATTCCATGGCCCTGTCCAATTTGCTGACACGTACTACATGAGCATCTAGTAACAGATGTTTAGTTACTACACTGATCTGTCCTACAGTTTCCTAGAAACCCAGCTTGGGTGAACTAGCCAACTGGCCGTTGGAATTTCTGGTTTCTTATTCCTTCCTTTTCTCCTTTTTCAATTCCCAATTAAACCTAGAAAGTATAGGAAGTGCCTTAATGAACTGATACTAGATTTTTCTCTTTTAATGGCTTTTTCATTTCCTTAGTATGCTTTTCTGACTTTGAAGTTTGGATAGGCGAGTAGGGGAACAAATGCTTTCCAAAAGCACTAACGTCTCATTTTTCAAAGTGAGATTCTATGGAGACATGGAAATGTTGTTTTCAACTAACGGAACCAGTGGGATCAATGCCCGGAGGTGTCTGTGGAAGAGAGGCACTTTCCTGACATGGTACCAAAGACCTCAACCAGGACAAGGAGGTAGAAATTACAAGGGATCAAAGTCCAGCTCACCTTAATGAGACACTTGTTACAGTTCGGGCTATAGGAAAACTAAAGTGGTAATGAGTTTACCTTCACTAGAAATACTGAAAAAGAGCCTCGGTGTTTACTTGGCAAGGATGTTACAGGGAGATTTGAACATTGAAAAAAGAAGTTTGAATCAAAATGACATTTGAGTGCCTTTCCGGCCTCGAGATTCTGTCTTGAATTCACTTAGAAAGTTCATATTGAGAACAAAGGTTTCTCCTTGTTATAATTAACACCAACTAGTGATGTGCCTCGTCCCTCCCTCCCGGTGCTTCCCCCATTGGAACAACTAAGCGATTTAAGAAGGAGACTTAGAATGAGGAAGGATGTGGTTCCTTCCCACTTGGCAGCACTCTGTATCAGAATAGAAGACTTGTGCTGGGCCTGGCACGGATCCGTCGGGCCTTCTTACCAGCCCAGTCGTGTCTGTGACCAGAGCACGTGGGAGGTACACATCCGTGTAGGAAAACCTCCCACTGGCTGCCAGCTCTGGATTTTTTTTTTTTAATTAATTACTAATGAATGCAGTCTTGCCCAGGGCAGACCTCTTGGAGGAATGAAGACACACCCTGAAACAAGTCCGAATTAGACCAGACAAACATCCCCTGAAAAATATTCCCTCGGCAGTTGGCAGCATATGAGAAAGTGTCTTTGAAAAGAGCAGTTTCTTCTTGCCATTTCAAAGGAGAGCCGCTTGCAGGCCAGGATGTCAGCAATGCAAAGCTCCTTTTTTCCCCCTTATTTTCTTTAATTTTTATTCATATTTTTCTTTCTTTCTTTCTTTTTCTTTCCCTCCCTTCCTTCCTTCCTTCCTTCCTTCCTTCCTTCCTTCCTTCCTTCCTTCCTTCCTTCCTTCTTTCCTTCCTTCCTTCCTTCCTTCGTTTCTTTTTTATTTTTTTGTTTCAAGTATGTAGTACATTGGTTAGACATTTATATAGTTTATGACATAAACAACTCCTCCCCCACAGCCCCTATTACTCTGTTACCCATCTGGCTCTAAACAGTATTTTCTTCTTTTTTAAAATTGGCTTACTACTAATCGGAAAGCTATGTTCTTCAAAAATGATAATTCTTTGATGTCAGAATTAGGACATTTCTCTGTTCTTAAAGGAGAAAATGTTACAGTGATAGGAAGTATACAGCAGTTGAGTAATAGCTTTGATTTGAAAGAATAAAAAGAGAGATACTCAAACTGGCAGCCGGTCTTGCCAACCCGTGCTGTAATTATAATGGACAATGCTTTTCAATTAAATACAGTGATTTTCCCCTTCAAGACTTACAGAGACTTTACTAACATCCAATCCAGTTGAATATACTTTAAAAAAAAAATAAAATGTTATAGCTAAGTATGCTTTGCTCAAATCTATCATGTTTGGATTTCTCAAACTATGAAGTCTTATCTTTTACAGGAAAGCTTCAGGAATTCACAGCTGCTTGAAGTCAGGTCAGCACCACTGTCCCCAGGGAATAAGCACAATAAACACTTCATAGCTGCAAGGAGTCGTTAAGGTTCTGGTCTAACACTGCCTAGAGGTAGTTTAGCTAAGATTTCCTTTGTACACCAGACCCATGGGAGAACAGCAACTTTGGCTTCTCTAGCAGTCTGCTCATTGCTCCTGGGCCCAAGTAGCCACAAAGGTCCTTGGCCACAGGACCATTGCCTGTTTAGACATGACTCTTTCTATAAATGGTGTGTTTGTTATTTCTAAGAGACAGTTACATTTTCTAGTAGTTTTTCAGAGATGGGAGGCAGCACGGCTTCATCAGAGAAAGGTCTGAACAGGGAATCAAAAACTGTCTCACATTTTCTTAACTGAGTTACTGACCTCATCAAAGTCTCCTTTCTGGGGTCCTGTTTCCCAAAAAGTGTCCTGAATAACATCATTTGACTTTCTAGGTTCTTTCTGATTTTCTAGAGGTCATCTTGATAAGAAGCTAGATAAAGGGGGAAAGAATTAAAAAACAGCCAAGTGGAGGATAGATCTTAAGAAAATAAGTCCTTTATTTTAAACAGGACTCAGAAAGCCTTTGTTGCAATAAGCCTTTCTGGTAAATATGTGAAACTTTGTCTGTATTGCATACCGCAGGGTGGCATTTGAATTTCCTCTATACATCTCATTTCAATTTACTAAGACCTGACTAGAACTATGAATCATAGCCATGAGGAAGGGAGAGATCATCAGGTTCAGTTTAATCATTTTCCCCATAACAACCCGAGGCCCTTTTCAGAGTTACATAGACCCTTGAACTCAAGTCTTCTGACTCCTTGTGCAATTTGCTTTCACATATTTTGCCAGTTAAGTTTGTTTAGCAAGGATGAGTCTTTAGCAAAAGAATCAAGCTAAATTCTCAAAGTTGACTGATTCTAAACAATAGAATTTGGTGACCAGAAAAAACATGCTAGTAAGGAGATTTGTTTGCTATATGTATACATATATATTTGATTTATTTTTCCTATGATAAATGTATTGGGTATGAGTTCTCTTTTGTGTAACTCTGTTCCTGGCCAGCATCGCCTTTCTTTCTGGTAGGTTTTAGAAGGTCTGCCTTCTTCAAGAAAAACGCCTTATAGCTCACTCTTGGGTCCCCACTAGAGTCACCTAGCTTTGCATTTCTGATTAAAATTTTCTTTAAGGTAAAACCTCAGCTCTCTGAAAATACTCAGTGATAGGTGCATTTTATGTCATAGAGCATAAAAGTCAAGGTTTTAGTTGCTAATTATCAATTTTGTAATCATGGGCATAAGATTTACTTATCCTGGATTATAGATCTGATTATTTTTAACAACCAGCTGACCTTAGATCAATCACATTATCTTTGACCTTTTTTTTTTTTCTGTCTGTTAAATGAGGTAGTTGTCCCAAGGCCTTCCTAAGTCTTCTGTGATCAAGGATCGTGTAACTGTTTTAACAGTATCTGTTTCTGAAGTGTATTCCATACCACACAGCTGTCTTATAGCAAGTATACTGAGAAATTATACTTTTAATTAGTGATTCATAGTCATGATTTTGAACATCAATTTTTTTAGTTTTTACTGTACATAATGATGTCCCCAGGTCTTATTGAAATATGTAAGATTCTAACACTAAATGGGCCCAGACCTTGATATTACTGACTTTTCTTTCTTTCTTTCTTTCTTTCTTTCTTTCTTTCTTTCTTTCTTTCTTTCTTTCTTTCTTTCTTTCTTTCTTTCTTTCTTTCTTTCTTTCGTTCTTTCTTTCTTTCTTTCTTTCTTTCTTTCTTTCTTTCTTTCTTTCTCTCTCTCTCTCTCTCTCTCTCTCTCTCTCTCTCTTTCTTTCTTTCTTTTTTTTTTTTTAAGATTGAGGCAGAACTCATTCTGGTTGCATTTAGAGTACTAGTTTACCTAGTTGTTGGCCACAAGGTATTTGCTTGATCGCTGACACTGTCTAATAATTGAGTTACCAACTGTTGTATCACTATACGTCTTTTATTCTGTGTTGCATTTTTTTCCTCTTTTAGCTGTTAAACTTCTTAGACACTAGAGTCATTTTGGGTTATTACTGTGGTCTTCTGCATAGATGCTAGGAACTCTGGATTTTTTATTAATACTAAGGGAAAATCACTATAAATTATAAGTATGAAAAGATAATTTTTAAAAAAAAATCAAAATGTCATCAATAGGGAAATGGTTGAATACACCATGGACAATGGAATTATATTTAGCCATTAAAAGTAATGAAGTGTAATTATATGAACTGATCTGGAATAGTGCGAATGATATATTGTTAAATAAAAGAAGCAAGTTGTAGACCCACACATGATTCTATTTTTGTAAAGAAATAAAGAAAAAATTATATATGAAAAGATGGAAAAATCTGAATCTGGTAGTTGCATGTGATTATGATAGGAGTGGACTGGATGAATGCTGAAAAGAATGAAAGGGACATAATGTTTTCCCTTTCTACCTAATATAATTTTAAAAAGGGGGAATAATCAGATTATAGGTATTTTTCTCCTAACATTTTATTATGCATATTTAAAAACACAGAAAAGTTGAAAATATGCTTTAATGAGCACCTCCATGAGTACTACTTAGCTTCTACTATTAGCTTATATAATTGCTTTATCACATCTGTCCACTTATGTATTTATGAGTGATTTTTATGTTTTTACGTTTTTCAGTATTTTCAGACTTATTTAAGGAATTGACTTATAGCCTCTTGTCAAATGACACTCATAGTCCCAAAGAGCTGTATCACCACCATATTTACAGATTTTACTGATATTCAGACATGGAAACAAATACTGATAGAGAATTTATTTGGTACTTTTACCTTAGGTACCACAGATACCTTTTATTCTTTCTTACTGTTAATGATATTGGCAGAGGCGGCAATGAACCTGTCTATTAGGATTTGGCTACTTACTTGAATTTCCTAGGCATCCTGTGAGTACTCCATCCTCTACCACCGTGCATCAACTGTACTATTCTTTCCTATGTAGGCAGCTTTGTAAAAATATACTCTCTTATAGCCACATTTAGTCCCCCCCCCTCAGAATATTACATTATGGAATGTTTCTGGAAATTATCAGACTTGGAGAATAAATAGAAATGATTTGTGATTCTACTGAGTCACTGCTTGATTTTAGGGTTCTGAATGTCAGACACCTTAATACAAATCATGTGTTGTTTCAGTTCTACATAGTCTCATTTGAAGAAAGATTATTCAGTTGAGGATGTGTTATGATTTGCAGAGTGGCAATTATATTGAAGAGCAATAATGATTTTAGGTACTTAGTTATGAATATCAAAATATGGAATGTGAATAACTTTAGGCCAGACCTAAATTCTATGATGCTGTATTCTGCATAATTTATTTTAACAGCTGGAGTTTGCCTCCCTTTTTGGTGATCAGATGTCCTCCTTTACCCTCCTCCCTGCCAAAGGGATCAAACCTACAGAAGATCCCCAGCATTTCTCCCCTGGTTTATCCTTCCAGGCCTAGTTCCTTTACTCTTTCATCTGCTCTCCTGCAGATTATACTGTGGTTTTACCAGTTATCTTACTGTCCTCTAAATATCCGATGCACTTTTCTGCTTTCAGATCTTTTTTCAAAGTATTTTTTTCTTTTGCAGTTCTCTCTCCCCTTTCCTTCCCTCCTTTCTCCTTCACTTCCCCAGTCTCCTGCATGGTGTCTCTGGTCCCCACCAACCCACACAGACACACACCTCTCTCTACCTCCTTAAATTCAGGGTCTTCTCCCTGAAGCCTCTCTAAACCTGTCAGCTAGAAGAGATCATTCTTACATAGGATTTCCATAATAATTTATTCATATTTTATCACTTAGAGGGTTGCTTCTTAACCAATGGTCTGTGGAGCAGCAAAAATAGCAGCCTCTGGAGGTTGACTATAAATGCAGACTCTGTGTCCTGTCCTAGACTTACTGAATCAGAATCTCTATTGTATCTAGATCTTGAGATCATCTTTATTGACATTGCTATTTGAGAAGCACTGTCTTAGAACAGATATCCAATTTTGCCTCTCACTTGATTGCTTTTGTGTCAGTGGATTCTGATAAACTGTGTCTTGTGATCAGGGATTGTGTCTTCATCCCGTATCTGCAGGGCATGGTGGATGGCTTTGCACACAGTAGTGGCCCTTCAGTGTGTACTTTAAATGAAAGCCTGTGCTTTCAATGAGGAGGGGTTATATGAGGGAAATATATGAATATAGGGTATATTCATGATTCCTGTCAGCAAGACAACTTTCAGACTGTCTTATTTTTGTTGTGCTGTGGTTGGGTTTTACAGATTTTGTACAACAGGGCTCACCCATTTTCAAATCTGTTTCTTCCTTTCTTTTCTTTGAGAGGTGGAACAATGATACGAAATATTTGAGTTTTCAGAAGCTCATGTAAATTCACTGTCTAAGGGATTAAATTTAAGGCACAGGGAAACACTGTATGGATATTTTATGAGTAAGATTATAGCTATACAACTGGCATTATTGTTTATTTGTTTCAAAAATTGTAAGGCTAATCATAAAGTCAGAGTAAAGTCCAGAATCAGATTTTGGTACCTCTGATCTCAGGAAAATAACATCATTTTAGTTGATTATATTTGCTTTTTGAAAACTTGGGAAGGGAGAAGCTTAATTTCAAAAGAGCTTTTTCTATCTCTTCTTATAGATTCTCTTCAGATTCTTTCCCTCTACGTCTTAGATTCTCTTCAGATTCTTTCCCTCTATGTCTCCATCTTTGCCACTTTCCCTGGCATTATTGTTTTCCTTATTGTCTGTCACTTCTTTCTCTTCTAATCTCTGCTGCTCTGTTTTGTAGCTTTCTTACTTATTTTACTCATTATTCTCATAATCAGCACTTCTATATTGTATAAATCTGGTGATATCCCTGATTCTTCACAGAAATGCTGAGTATATTTAGTAAAATTAAATAAATACAAATATATGAAATAAATGTTGAAATATACAAAATAAATAAGTGCAAAAAATAATAAAATAAATATAAATAATATAAATGAAATAACCAAACAAATGATAATTTGACCTGTATAAAAACAAGCCCAGTGAACAATGACTATTTTTTTACTGTTTTTAAAAATAAATCTTAAATACGTGATGCCCGTTTCATCCATTTCTTTTAGATTAAGATTACGAAACTCTTTGAATACTTCTTTCTACTTATATTTATTAATTTATTTAGAAGCTATTTTCTAGTTCCATGGTCCCATGTGGCATTGCAATGGATGAAAAAAATGAATTATAAAAAACAAAGCACAACTTGTTTGGCCTTCAAGCCTTTAAAGATGTTCACAAGGAAATAAAAGAGATGAGATAAACAGGAATAACTATAATTCAAGGTAGAAAGGAATAAATGCTAAAAAACACCGAACAGAATTTTCGTAGAGTTGTTGTTTAGAGAAACCTGGGAGATATTGGATATGCAGAAATGGCAGGAAGTTTGTCAGAGCATGGAGGGACTAGTTACTGTGAATTCTGGTTACTGTTACTTACAATCACATTCTCATTCTGTCTCTTTTTTTTCTCTACCACACTCTCTCTCTCCCTCCCTTCCTTCCTTCCTCCTTCCCAAGTCTATTTTTACCTTTCTTCTCTTTTTTCCTTCCATGCTTTTTGTCTTTAATGAACTAATGTTTATATGCTGTTCGTTCTGAAACTGAAAGCCTCAAAAAGCACAGAATTCTCTGTTTGAAAGTCATTCTACAAAACCTTTTTGTGTTTGTCTGTAGGAAAATGGTTTCTTGTCCTGGATTCACAATTAAACATTTATTTGTTTTTATAGATACTGATACTCACTCATTGTTTTAAAACTCATTTTTCCTTTGCTTCCAGAAGTTTATTTGCCCCATTCTTCTAGTTTTCCTGATAGTAATAACGAGAATTAGTCTTTTCTCTCCAATGTCTGTGCTTTAGTTTTCTTTTCTTTTTTTTTTTTTTCTCCTAAAATTTATTCTAGTGAACATTGTAGGTTTAGGAGGTGTTAGGGAAATATAATTAAAAACAAAATATCTCAGCCTGGCAATCCTCTCCACAAATGTAAGAAAGGAAACACTTTTATTATAGAATAAGCATTAAACCAGAATGTGATATACATCACAGACAATCCACTAAGAGATTGCAAAAACAGAAAGCTCACTGTTTTATATAGCCATGCAGCCCATTGCATATATGTTTTCAAGATAAACAATAGCTTGTCTTCAAGTAAAAGGACTTGGTAGCATAGTTTGTCACACACAGTTAGTTTATCCTGACATAACATGGTAATAGGAATGACTATCTGTTAGTTAATTGGTCTTATCTAGGAAAAATAGCTCATATTTTTACTTTTCTAATTGTATTTTGTTGTGGTAGGAATACTTAATGTAATGTCTACACTCTTAACACATTTTTAAGTGTACAATACATTATCAATTACTATGGGTACAATGTTGTAGAGGAAATCTGTAGAGTGTAATCTTTCTTAACTGAAACTTTATGCTCATTGATTTCTAACTTCCCTTTCCCTTCCCCAGGCCTGGACAACCACCACTGTATTCTCCGATTTAATGGATTTGACTATTTTATATAACTCATATAAGTGGAATCATGCAGTATTTGTCTTTCTTTGACTAGGTTTTTCCACTTAGTGTCATGCCTTCAAAGTTTATCTATGTTGTTGAATTTTGCAGAATTTCCTTAATTTCTAAGGCTGTATAGTATTACATTGTATGTATATACAGCATTTTCCTTATCTGTTTATCAGTTGATGAAATTTAGGTTTCCTTCATATCTTGACTCTTGTGAATAATAATAATAGTCTATATATGGAGTGAAGATATGTCAAGATCCTGATTTCAATTTTGTGTGTTGGGGGGAGGGGCGAGGGAGGGAGGGGTAAATACCCAGAAGCGGGATTGCTGGATCTGACAAAGTAATTTTGCAACTTGTAGCAAGGCGCCGCCAGAAGTTAGGCTTCTGCCTTCCCACAGAAACTGGGAGATATCACCCCTTCTTGATGTTTACATTTCAACAAGATGATCTCTGCGTCTCTGAAAAAGACATTTTATTTTTTTTATTTTATTTTTTTTTACAGAGCCTGGGACGTATTTTAGTATGTTTAACTAAATGCAGTTCAGAATTAAAGTCTTAGTTTTTCTGAGTTTGTTATACATCAGAGATTCAGCTGAGGTTTGTCTTTGGTCTTGTGTAACAAATCATATACCTTCACGTTAAGTCTGATTTGAAAATTTATCAACATTTAAAATTTAAAACAATTCTATTGTGGTAAAATATACATAAAATTTACCATTTTAGTCATTTGTGAGTGTGTGGTTAAGTGGCATTAAGTACATTCACATTGTTGTGCAACTGTCACTGCTACCCATCTCCAGAACTTTTTCTTCCTTGCATTTCAACAGAAACTATATGCTTTAAACATTAACTCCCTATTCCCTCCAGCCTCTGGCAACCACCATAATTACCATTTTAACCTGCCTATCAAAAACTGCCTGTGAGATTTCAATATCCTGCCTACTGCAGTAAGTAGAGGACTGTTTGCCCAGGATTTGAAACACAAAGGTGTTTTTTTGGGAAACTGACTGAGGAAAACAACATTAAAACCTTTTGAATGTGGTGCCCCCATTTAATTCAAGTGATGGTACATTAATTGCAAATAATCTAAGTCTGTAGAATTCCTAAACATGTCTCATTTGTGCCACCCCATTACTTTCAAAGTAATAAAAACTACTTTTCGAGTGAAACGTTTTTTGCTTGGAATTTAGGGATTTTACTTATGTAGACTGACATTTTCTATGACCTTTGCTCCAGTGAATCTATATCTTTCTCAATTTATCTTTTGTGTTATTTTGTGAAACGCAGCACCTCCTTCAGATGTTTTGCTTATGGCCTGCCATAGGCATTGGGGAGAATGATATAAAAGAATTGGAACAGATGATCTGCTGCAATCAGAGAACCTTATTTAACCCAAGCTCTGCTATTTGATTGCTCTGATAGCTTGAGTAAGATACTTCACCATTTTGCACCTAATTTCTTTATCTTGTAAAACAGGAAAATTATATTCCTTTCTGAACAAGTGTTATGAATAGCAGATAAAATAAGACGTGAATAGAAGTACAGCATATATATCAAAGCCTGGATTATTTCAGTTGAGTAAGGTACCTAGAACATAGTAGGGATTTGGAAAATATTTGTTAAATAAGTGAACAGATATTGTTCTCAAAGTTCAATTTCCTAGCGTTCTCTCCTGTCCACACATACCCCTGGCTTAGCTTATGACCTCTCCACTCTCTGCTTTCTTCTGGTTCCTGATCATATCTCTCTCTCCTGACCCAAATCATGCTTCAGGTTTAAAAACTCTAGAGTTCAAGGTTTGGGGAGTAATACAAAGCAGGCAAAGGAATGTCTATTACTTCTTCTTATTGGCTCTTCCTTTCTAAGTTTGGGTGCTTCCTCTGAGCTTCTGAGGGGTTTGAAATGGCAGTTAGAAATACAGTCATCCACTGGAGCATATACATTAGGAAGAAGGGATCTTTTTTTTCTCAGCAGCAACATGCACAGGGGATTTCACCCTGGGCAAAAAATAATGAGCTGCAATCATGTTGAATCAGATACTCTGAATCCAAATTAAACAATATTCTGAGGCTAGTCCCAGGAGTTCCCTAGGTGGACACTTAGGCAGGAGCTCAATGGAGGTCTTATTTAGTGTCATCATGCACAAAATAAATGCAAATGTAAGTGTTATAAGGCATAACCAAATCTTACACTGACAAAGCAGATGACACTTTCTGAGTATTCTTGTAAACAGTCTGATAGATTTGTGTGAAAAACATCTCCCTGAAGATGATCTGGAATAAAAAATGAGTGTTGAGAGACCAGAGGTGTGGAAAACAATTGAAAGAGTGATGAATTTTCCTAGACTGAAGAACAG
Organism: Cynopterus sphinx; assembly: GCA_030015415.1. NCBI lineage: Eukaryota > Metazoa > Chordata > Mammalia > Chiroptera > Pteropodidae > Cynopterus > Cynopterus sphinx. The sequence continues at coordinate 45,875,779 of CM057380.1, forward strand.
CCTATAGATTTGGGCCAGATAATGTGCTGACTCTACTCAGAAGACCTCAGTCGTTCAGTCCATAGTACTGAGCACTTTCCGTGTGCCTGGCTTCATGTTAGACCCTGCAAGACAAACATTCATCAGAGGTAGACCCTGTTCTCCAGAATCTCAAGAAAAAAGACACATACACAAACTTAATTGTACTACAAGGTAAAGAATGACCTTACTGAGACCAAGGGAAAGTTGTAGGGAGAAGGTATACATTACATCTAGCCAAGAGAAGCAAGGAGGTTTCATGAAAGAAATCATTTTGGAAACAAATCTTGAAGGATGGGCAGTGTTTGTACCCGTGAAGAGGGGCAGGCAGGGCATTCCAGGCAGAGGAATGATTAAAAGGGAAGGGGGAGGCACAGGGTGATTTATAGCATCATCTGTATGTGCACCTGTGGCTGGAGTCCAAGTTATATGAGGAGGAGAGATGCAGAAAAGGGTTGGATAGAGGAGTTTTGCCGCCAGATCCTGGAGAATCCAGAATGTCATATGAAGGACATCGGGAAAATACAATTAAGGTGTGCTGTGTGGGAAAATCGATTTGGTCCTTGTCATCAGTCAGCCTTTACAGGTGCCCTTATGGCCCCCAAAACTTTTCTAAGGCTTTTACAGCCCTTTTGTTTATGATGTGGTAAACTTTTTTTTCTCTTTTGGCTTCAGAGAACAAGATGTTGGTCTGTTTTTCAAGCATCAGTGGATAGAAAGAATATTTACATGCAAAAAAACGAGAAGTTTTTAGTCAGCCTTTTTTCATCTTTCTCTTTTTCAGAGACGGGCAGACCAATGAAAAATAATACACTTTTGATTTCCCTGGCATCTATTAAGGCCACAGAGATAAAAGCATTATTTGCCGGGTCCCCCTCATCTGTGCTGACTCCTTTTCATAATCAGAGAAATAATTGCTCTCCTGTGTTTTCCAGCTTATTCTTTATGGTATCAAATCTTATGATTTGGCAACAGGCTTCACGCATCCAAAATGCTAGAAGTGAAATCATAATCAACTCCAGTCAGCTATCCTGGCCGAGCATAGCATTACCATACTTAAATCCAGCAGCATGTCTTATGTAGTCCTTATACTATACTATTAGCTAGTCCTTATACTATTGTTTCTCCATCAACTTGCCACAGGGATGGCTTAGTAAATTAGAAAATTGATTTTAATTTCCCACTTTTTCCCCTCAAATTCATGACCCTTCACTGCAGTAGAAGTTTTGGCTAATATGACCCACAAGAGAATTTACAGAAATTTCTCAAAGCTTGATCTAATTGCCAATACCTTATACAGATGAAACTCCTTTTTTGTTTCCTGAAAGAATTTCAGTCAGCATTTCTACTCTGCCAAGAATCCTAGTGCTTGGAGATATTTTAAACAAGGATTCATATAGTCAATTAAGTTTGAGGAGCACTGTAATGATTCCTAAGTAATTTAGTTTCATAGCATATGTTAACATTCTAAAGACCCTGAGCAATTCTGTAGAAAAAGATAACTTTTAGCCTAATTTTTACTTAATATTAATAACCTAATGTTTCTCTAAAATAAGTACAGTACCAAAATATAATTTTAAAAATCATTTTGTAGAAGCCCAAGTTGGACAACATGGATCAATATGTGGCCTTCAGAGGGCCTAAGTTAATTCAAGAATAAAATTTAAAAATATACATCAAGAGCCTTGCATTTAGTAGGGGTATTAGAACTATGTATTGAATTCATCTTCTGCCTACCTTCCAAGATTTATGTGAGGATATATTTGTAACTTGGTGATCCTTTAAAACCCTGTCTGTATCAACAGAGCTCCTACATCTTATATCATTTTCCTGAGTCCAAAGAAACACCAAAGGGAACTGAAATAATAAAACATTAATTTTGACTGCAGAATACAGATCTTGCTGACCCTGCGGAGTTATTGCAGAGTGAGAGTAATTATGCAGATGTGCCACCCGAGGCTCTGGAGTTGAAGTACCCTGTTGTAATTCACTGCAGGATCATTCATGTAGCCAGAATATTGATATGATTATTATTCCACCAAGGTTTTATCCGCCCCTAGACAATTACAGAACCACTTACCAGCATCCCTTATTGACTTCTTATTTAAAATTCCCAGGGCCACAGCAGGCATTCAGATCCTGTTGTTGGGGACGGCTACAGATCAATGGCATGAAACAACATGGGATTTCTTTAGGATGTGACAGATGCTGAAATTGTTTCGGAAGCAGAATACAGTAGAAAATAGTGTTTCTGTGGCCCCATGTCTCTAACGCAAACATTTAAAGTAATAACAGGAACAGAGAAGGGGCATAAAGCAGAGAGATCATGAGATTTGGTTCAAGATAATCTGAGTTTGAACACTGGTTTCACGATTTAGTTCTTTTGTGTGGAACTTTGGGGAAGTCACTACTTTTTCTGTAAATAGCATTTTCTGAAAATAAGTGTTTCTGAGGCCCCATGTCTTTAACACAGATGTTTAAAGTAATGACAGCAAGAGCAGAAAGGGAGCATAGAGTAGAAAGATCATGAGATTTGGTGTCAAGATACCTGCATTTGAACACGGTTTCACCATTTATTACTGTGCCACTTTGGAGAAATCACTATTCTTTCTGTAAATGAGATTGATATTAAATACCAAACTTCTGGCAGTCTTCAGAGGTTTAAATGAATATATGTGTGTAGGAAAAAAAACAACTTTGTGAACAGCAAAGTGTTTTAAATATATATATATTTGCTCATGAGAAAGTCTTCTATTCTTAAACTGACAGTATCAGCATATTCATACATGCTTTTTATGGTCAAATTGCTTGGGTAATGTCCTATTGACTCTGATCATCACTACTATTGCTACTAGGGCAGAATGTGGTCACCGTTCATTGATATGATTAGCAACTTCAAGGTGTGTATGCCCTTGAAATGAAGTGCAGAATAAAATTTCTATTTTTAATTACTGTTTCTAGTCCATTGTTTTAGGGACTTCATAACTGCAGGGTAATACTCATCTAATTAGAATTTTCAACAAGTTTTTCTTCCTGTTCTATGCTCAGTAGTAAAAAGTAAGGCTTGTTTTATTTTAATTTTGCCCTAAATGCCTTTCTTCTTTAGGCATGGCTAAATTTCACAGTGTTTGTTACCTGTCTTCAGCATCCATCTTTAATACCATCTCGGTACAGGGATGTCCCCACACCCCCACCCGCCCTGTCCCAACCGCTCCCTCTGCCATTAAAATACAAGTGATTCTCGTCTTAGAGCATGTTGCTTGGACGAATTTATATACTTAATAATAGCATGAGCAAGCACAACTAAAATTTTTTGTACAGGTAAATAAATAATAAATATACTTTGTTGTAATATAACAAATAATAACAATATATTCTTATGCATATTATATAATTCTGTCAATAAACATATGAATTAGGTACTGTTATTCTCCCCATTTTATAGTTGAGAATGCTAAGGTACAGACAAATTAAGTAACTTGTACAATACTCCACAGGTACTAAGTGAGAAAGCCAGGGAATGGGACATTTAAATAAAAGAACAAGCTTTTAACTACAAGATTGTAATTAGCAACCTGAATGTTGGAGATCCCTACTAGATTTTGCGTTCCTGGATGCCTGGAGTGTGTTATATTCTGCCCTCTTGCTTAATTTTTTTGTCAAAGCATTTTAAAACTTCATATTAAGCACTGCTTGAGTACCTCTCTGTGAAGGCGCTGGGTGTGTGTGTGTGTGTGTGTGTGTGTGTGTGTGTTTGGCATAAGTAGCTGTGTGGTGAAAATAAGACATACTTGTTAAAATAAGGCATACTTGTTGAAATTGGGGTCCCTTGAGTCTTTAGTAGTTAATGGATCAGTAGTTAATAGCATTATAAAATTCCTGATTTTTCTCATTCTGATGAAAGGGAAATTGCATTTTCTTACTTTATTTGCAATAAAGTCACCAAATGTCAAATGAATATATAAAGAACTGTGGCCAGAGCCCTCCCTCCACCCAGAGTGATCTGGTAGATTGAGGTCATCCCAGACTATGGGACTGATGGGTACACATTGCCATCTGTCAGGATGATCTTGGTGTCCAAAAATCAGTGAAAGAAGCCATAGAATTTTCTCAACAGGGACATAGACTCACACAGACCTCCTTAGTGTTAGTTCATAAGGGGATTTTCTTTTAACACTTTAGATACAGAGTGATGGTTTTCTTTAAAGCTCTCTAGTTTGGACTTATATGGGTTCTCAGGAAGACTTGGAATGTTATCTTTGCATTTTGGGGACAAGATTTTGGGTGAGAAGGATGCCTAATGGGCTGTGTTCTCCAGCAGACAGAATGCTGAATGCAAAGGCCATCCTGAAGCCTCTGTGCTTTCTCACAACTGGCAGTATCAGTCTGCTACATGGTAAGAATTCTGTGGAAGTTCTAATTTAAATTTGGGCTTTAGCTCTTCTTCATAAAACTAGTTGTGGAAACAAAGGCACAAAGACAAAAAAGTACATAGGCAGTTACACAGCCAATTAATGCAAGCGTCGGTCCTAGGATCCAGGCTCATCCTCCCCATTCTCTGTACAATCGAGTGCTGCAGGGTCTGAGTAGCTAAAGCTTCTGAAGCTTTCAGGTCCCTGAACAGAAGAGTAGGCAAAGCTGTAGTCTGATAGATGGTCTCTAGGAGGTTAATTATTTTTTTGACAGAAGTCAGGGGATGACACAGGGATGTGCTCTTTTGAAAGGACAACTGACTGTGTTGTGAGACCAAGGACGGCTTGGATCCATTCAAGTCTAATTTCTGAAGACAGGCTCACTTTTTAGGCAGTGGATCTTGATGAGAAGTCACAGAGTATACAGTGCCATATTTAAATCACTCCTGGAGGAAACTACATCCTCCAATGACCTTTAGCCATGCTAAAGATTTGGGTATACATGTGAATACCTGTGTAAAGTATCGGCACTTCATATTTGCATCACTCTACCATGTATGAAACTTTTTCATAAATACTATCTAATTCAATCTTTAAAGCAGCTTATGAAGTAAATATTTGTTATTCTATTTTACTGATAAGAATACCTGGGTTCACAAGGGTTGCATAAATTATCCAAGGGCACACAGTTAAAAAGTGACCAACAGCAAACTAAACAGAAGTGGACTGTGTCCTAGGGAGATGTTTTTTCTAATACCTATTCCTATAATTATATATGTATCTATGTATTTATTGTATAAAAATATTGGATTGTGTACTACAGTCACAAACTTGTAGTCCTAGTCCAAAAAAAGAGTTGAAAAGAGAAAAACTAAATAAAACAGAAATTTCTCGGAGGTATATGAGAGATACAGAAACCATCTTAGAGTTTCTATAAAATATACACTTCTAGCCAGTGGCAAGATAACAGAGAACCAGGAAAGGCTGCAGAGGGGAGTTGAGACTGTTAGAAAGTTAGCATTTATTTCCTTTCCCTGGTAGCCAGTTTAGTCTCAAGTGGAGCTGAATGATTTTGTAAAGCATCTACATATTATGGATTGAAGATTGATCTAGGAATTAGTGCTCAGGTTCCCTCTTCTCTATGAGAGCATTCACTATTAATATCAGTATTTCCAATGGAATCTGAGAGGTTTAATACATAAAAAATGGGTTCATGGTCAAATAACTATGGTTAATGCAGTGTTAAAACAAGTCAACAACAATATTTACTTGATGGATATTCTAAAATGCTAATGTGCACTGGGAATCTCCAGGAAAGAAATACATAACATATAACTTGCCCAAATCAATTTGGCCACTTGGTCCTTTGCAGGGTGCTCATTGTGGGATACGATGATTTTCATCATGCACTTTGGTGTGATTGTATTGTACTTGATCATTTACTTGTTCTTTTTTCTACTTTCCTTTTCTCTTTCTTTTGTGTTTAAGTCTGACTATGCTCCCAAACTCCCAAAGAAATGTTGTGTTTATTTCTGTATACTGAAGTTTTTATTAAGGTGTATGAAAGAAGGGTTCAATAAGTTCTTATTGATTTGAACAAAATTTTATTCTGTAGGCACAGAAACTAGAGGGTACAGTCTTTACAGAGAAATCTATGATAGCTTTGCCACAGTTTTGTTGCCTGTGGCCTCTCTAACAATGTGTCGATGGCGTCTCTCTCTTGAGAGCCTTAAAGACAGGATCATGATCTTCAGACCATCCCTTTGCATTAGAGAGGTGAATAGTGTCAATGTCGTTGCATGAAATTTAAGGGGAGAAAACCTCAGATGGCTAAGAAACTTTTCTATGCTGGGAAAAGTAATGAAATTGCTAACCTGGAAGTGACTACATCTTAGTCTGTAAGGTAATATGCCTGTTTTGTGTCTGCGCTGATTGTAATACCACCCAGTTCCCTACTTGAACATGATATGATGGCACATTGGGTGCTATTTCCCCAGCAAGCTGCTCCCTCTTCTGTATCTCACACAACTCTGCTGCAGCACTGCTGTCTTGTCTCAGGACCACATCTTGCCATGAAGATATGGTCATTTTCCTTCCATCCTCTTTCCTTAGACTGTGTCCAAAGCTTGATAAATATGTGTTACATGAATTAGAAGGAATGTTAGGTACATTCATCATAAATATCTTCCCATCCCAGAGCCTTGAACTTCCCTGAAATGACATCCTGTCACTTTCTGTGTTGGATTTTAAGCTGCTTTCATTATTTAAAAGATTGTACATAATGTTATTCTGCACCTTTTTTTAAACCTTCCCTGTTGTTTTAAACCATCCTTTAACTTCAACTGAGCATAACATATAAACAGTAAAGTAAGTAAATATTAAGTGTACAGATGGAATAAGTTTTACAAATGCATCCTCATGTAACCATCATCTGACTAAGAAATAGAACATTACCAGAGCTTAGACGTCTCATTCTTGCCTCTCCCTGTCAATATTGCGAAAGGTAAGTCAGTAAATAAGCTATGTTAAGCACCCTTCAGATTTTTTTCAAATTTAAACAAAACAAAACAAAACAAAAAGCTTAGCTTATTTCATGATAAATCCGATGTCGTAACACCTTGTATTAGTACAGTACTTTATAATTACAAAACCTCTGTCCACATGTCACATCATTGAATTCTCGATAACCACCCTGTGAGATATGGCAGAGGTTTTACTTCCATTAAAAACTGAGATGTTTGAAAAGTAGGGAAAGGAAATCTTCTGGACCATGATTTTGCCAAGTTCAAGTTTCGTTGTGTCTTATGAGTACTAAACTTACAGAGGTGAGTTACATCTGTGAGATACATGAATGTCTAATCATTGCATCGTACACCTGAAACTAATATAATATTGTATGTCAACTATAATTGAATAACACATTTAAAAAGGTCATTGTAGAGCATATCATAACTATCTTTGCTTTTTTGTAAAATGTAGAGGCAAGACTTACAACCATGATTATCTTCTCTGAAAAATTTGGAGGATAGAATTATTAAACTTGGAAGTAGTATATGTGAAGTGTAGGCTATGGCAAGTTTTCTCCAATGATCAAAGGTTAACTTGAGCCAAGTAACTTGGGCTGGCTCTTCTTTGTAAATAATAGTAATAGTAGCTCACATTTATCTGCTGCTCCTCACTTTCTCAGCGATTCACATATATTATCTCATTTAATAAGAGCTAATAATAGCCAATATTGACTGAGAGATGAGTATGTTCCTGGAGAGTACTAATCACTCTACAGGAATTATCAAATACACTTCTCTCAAACAACTGTTGAGGTAGGTATTACGCCATGCAAAACCCCTGCCTCAGTATCCTTAAATACAGACTACTTAATCATCAAGTTGTTCACCCAGTAGGGAAAGGGAACAATGAGACACTCTTCTTGTCTTCATTGAGAAGGGTTCATGAATGCCTAGCATGGCATATCAATCTTAAATTAGGCATCAAAATAATGGCCAGGTTATAATTTTAAGTGGTTGTCGGGAATATTCTCCTCTTCTCCAAGGCTGTCCAAGTTCAAACAGACAAACAGAAATCAAAGTTCAGTTTGAGTTCATCTCACTGAAAACCTAGTTCTAGTTTCCTTTTGTGAAAGATGAGACTTAACGATATTTCTTTCCTCACCCCACAGAGCATGTTTCTATTTAGAATATTAAAGAACAAAAGGAAATCATTCTGCTCACATACTGTTCCAAGCTTCTAATGATGGCAGGAGGTGTATTATGTTATATATGTCCTCTCAGAGTTCCAAACACTTTGAAGCTGTTGAGTAAGAAAGGGGAGGAAATATCTAAGAGGACCGTGCTAATGTTTTCTGGTGTGAACTTTGACTCTGCTGTTGTATCAAGGTTAGCAACATGGGCTTAATATGCTGAAAGCTGGGACAGTTCATTGATCTCTCTCTGTGCCTATACTGCTAGACTTTTCTGGAACATTTAGTACTTAACGACAGGACTGTGTTATTTTCAAAGTAAAAGTTGAAAATAGAAACCATATTTAGGTTAAAACAGCTTTTATTTGTTTAAACTGTCTAAAAGTGTTCACAAATCATTTGTGTAGCTTTTAAAAAATAAAAATCATGCCACTTTAAAAAATATTTTTAATTAACATACAGTAAAGTTGAATTTTTTGAAGTACAGCTTTATGAATAATTACTCAAATATATACTCATTTAATCACTGCCCGCATCAGGATACTAAGCTATTTTATCTTCCAAATGACTCCCTTGTGCTATCCTTTTATAGTCACGCCCTCCTCTTACTTCTAGTCTCTGATCTTTTCTCTGTCACTCTAGTTTTGTCCTTTGGGGAATGTCATTTAAATGGAATTTGACAGACTGTAACCTATTGAGATGAGCTTTTTTCACTTAGCATAACGTTTTTGAGATTTATCCAAGGTTTTTTTTTTTTTTTTTTTAATCAACAATTCACTATTTTGAATTGCTGAAAAGTAGTCTATTTTTTAGATGTACCAGGGTTTGCTTATCCACTTGCCTGTGGAAGGTCATTTGAATTGTTTCCAGTTTGGGGCAATTAATAATAGAACTGCCATAACTATATGCATATAGAATTTTGTGTGAACATAGTTTCCACTTCTCTTCGGTAAATACCTAGGGGTAGGATTGCTAGATCTATGGTAAGAATATGTTTAACATTATAAGAAACTGCCAAATTATTTTCCAGAGAGGCCGTACCCTTTTTAATCTCAGCAATAAGAGAGTTCCAGTTGCTCATATTCTCTTCAGCACTTGTTATTATTAGTGTTTCTTGCTTTAGTCATTCTGAATGGTGTGTAGTAGTATCTAATTTTGTGGTTTTACTTTTTATTTTCCTTATGGCTAATGATATTGAATATCTTTTCACTTGTTAATTTGCTTTCTGAATACATAAGTCCTTCCTTATCCTCAGGGGATATATTCCAAGACCTCCAATGGATGCCAGAAATCGTGGATATACCAAACCCTAATATAATGTTGTTTTCTTTATATATACATACATATATTTTCATTTAAAGAAAGCACTTTATGACTTATCTTTAGCATATTTTAATTGCCAGCATCACTATTCTTGTGCTTTGGGGCCATTATTAAGTGAAATAAGGGTTACTTGAACACAAGCACTGAGATACCATGACAGTCTATGGATAACTAAGATGGATACTAAATGACTAAAGGGCAGGTAGCGTATACAGCGTGGATAGTCTAGACGACGGATGATTGATTCTCATTGCAAGGAGGATGGAGTGGGACCATGGGAGATTTCATTATTCTATTTAGAATACTCTGCAACTTAAAACTTATGAATTGTTTATTTCTGAAATTTCCCATTTAATATTTCAAGACCATGGTTGACTTCAGCTAACTGAAACCATGGCAAACAAAACCATAGGTAAGAGGGGACTACTTCATTCTATTTGGTAAAGAATCTCTTTAAGATTTTAGACATTTTAAAATTGGGTTGTTTGTAGTGTGATTCCTACAACTTTATTCTTTTTTTTCAAAATGGGTTTGAATTTTTAAGTCATTCTCTTTCCATATAAATTTTATAATCAATTTTATAATCAGCTTATCTATATCTATAAACAAATCCTGCTAAGATTGTTGATTAGAATTTCATTAAATCAATCAATTAATTTGGGGGAGAATTAACATCTTTTCTATATTGAGCGTCCATGAATATGGTATGTCTCCTGTATTATTTTTTCTTACTACTGTAATAAATTACCAGACACTTAGTAGTTTAAAACAACACCTACTTATATCACAGTTTCTAGTGAGTCAAAAGTCTAGGTACAGCTTGGCACATCTTGCTCTCTGTTTAGGGTCTAACAAGGCTAAAATTAAAGTGTCAGTAAGGCTGCATTCCCTTCTGGAAGCTCTAGGGAAAAATATACTTGTGGCTATAAGGCCTGAGATTACCATTTTTTTACTGGCTGTCAAATGGGAGTCTCTCAGCAGTCCAAGGTCACCTGCAGTCCTTGACATGTTGCTACATTTGTCTTGAAATGTCAGAGGCCTTTTGAGTTCTTTTCTTGCTCTGCATTTTGCTTATGTATTCTTCTGCTGCACCTCTCTGACATTAACCAAAGAATATTATCTGCTTTTAAGGGCTCATGTGATAGATTGGGCTCATTTGAATAATCAATACAATCTCCCTATTTTAAGCTTCATAACCTTAATTATATTTGTCAAGGCCCTTTTACTAATTAAGGTAACATAACAGGTTCCAGGGATTTAGGGCATGGGGCCATTCTGCCACCACATATTTCTATTTCTTTAGGTCTTTGATTTCTTTTATCAACATTTTATAAATTTCAGCATACAGATCTTGTATGGTTAGACTTTTGTTTATAGATTTGGTTAGACTTTTAGTAATAAACATTTCTTTCTCTTTTTTTAGTTATTTTAAACCATCTTTAAAAAAAATGATTCTCATTCTTCATTGCTAGTATATAGTATGTTAAATTTTTGTGTTAACTACATATTCTGTGACCTCGCTTATTTAAAGTTCTTTTTTAAATAAATTCTTTATGATTTTTTTTATGTTGAAAATTATGTCATCTGATTAAGACTTCCCCTATGCTGTCAAATAGCACTAAGAAGGAATATCCTTGCCTTGCTACTGACCTTAGTGGAAATACATTCGGTCTTTCATCATGTGACATGATGTTAGCTGTAGGTTTTTGTAGGTGCTCTTCATCAGTTTGAAGAAGTTCCCTTCTATTCTTAGTTTGATGAGAGATTTTATTATGAATGGATGTCAAATTTTGTCAAATGTTCTTTCTGAGTCAATTGATATGATCATGTGGTTTTTCTACTTTGATTTTTCAACTATTAAGATTAGCCTTGTATTCTAGCATAAACTCTGCTTGGTTATGGGATATCTATAGTTCGTTTGCTTATGGTGTCTATGGCAGGTTTTAGAATCAGAGTAATGTCTCATAAAATGAATTGGTAACTGGTTTGTCCCCCTTACTTACAGAGATTGTGGCAAGATGATGTTTTTATATTTTAAATGTTTGATAGAATTCACCAATGAAACCATATGAAGCTTGGAAATTTCTTTTTTGGAAGGTTTCTAATTTTAAATTTAATTTCTTTTAATAATAATAATAGATCCAATCAGATTGTTTATTTTATTTTGGGTGAGCTTTGTTAGCTTGTAGGTTATAAGATGTTGGTTTATTTAGTCTAAACTGTAGAATTTATGGGCCTAAATTTTTTAGTATTGCCTCATTACCACTTTAATGCCTGTGTGACCATTAATGATGTACCCTCTTTCATTTCTGAAATGTGCCTTTTTTTTCCTTCTTGGTTTACCTGGCTAGAGATTTGGCAATTTTATTATTCTTTTTAAAATACCAACTTTTGGTTTTAATATTTTTTCTTTAGTTTTCTTTTTAAAAAATTTTTTTCATCTCTCCTCTTCATTATTTTCTTCATTTTGCTCGATTGGTTTATTTTTCTCTTTTTCCAAGTTCTTAATGGTGAAGATTAGCTCATAGACTTAAAATCTTTCTTCTTATGTAGTAGAAGCCTTTAATGCTATAAATTATCCTGTAAGCATTGAACTGTATCCCAAATATTTTGGTATGGTGTATTTTTATTTTGTTTATTTCAAAATATTATCTAATTTTCCTTGAGACTTTCTTTTTGACCTAGATTATTTAGAAATATGTTCTTTAATTTCTAAGTGTTTGGAGATTTTTTTTATTATTTTTCTTTTATCGATCTCCAGTTTAATTACATAGTTAGAGAATATACTTTTAATATTTTATATGTGTTAAAGTGTGATATATGGTATGTGATATGGCTTATCCTGGTGAGTGTTCCTGGTGAGTGTACTTGAAAACACTGTGCCATTATATACTTTTTGGAGTCCTCAAGTAGTTGCTCCATACATTCTGCCCAGATTTATGACTGCATTCATAGAGAGAGACAAGGTGGATGGAGTATGCTTACTTCAGTTTACACAGAATTAGAGCCATGATTTCATGTTCCTTTCCAAAACCTTTGTTCACCAGCAAATATTAGATTCTGAAATATTCTGCACAAGAATACTTTTTTGGTTCAAAAAACTAAGGGGGTCAAATATATAGTGATGGAAGGAGATTTGACTTTGGGTGGAAAACACAAAATGCAATATACAGATGATGTATTATTGAATTGTACACTTGAAACCTATACAATTTTATTAATCAATGTCACCCTGATACATTTAATTAAAAAAAAAAAACATTTAAAAATTCTAGAAACAAGATAGGGGTTGATAATGAAATTAACTCTAATTTCTTAATAAAAGCCCCTTTTCTGTAAAATGGGGTAATTTTTCATGTGTCTTTCAAATGCTTGTTTGGTATAGCTGTGCAAGACCTGCTCAAACTTTATCAGTAAGTTAAAGAAGGGGAAAAAAGAGAATCTGGAGGGGATCAGGACTCAAGGAAGTGATGTACCTGCAGGGCTAACCTCACATGACCATCTAGGGTCAGTGCGTTGGTGTTAATGACCAATATTTCAGTGGTCAGGTCATAGCAAAGGGCATCTGTTGACCAAGAAAGAATCAGGTAATAGCAGCTTCATGGTTACTGGAGGCTTATCCAGCTTGGAGCAAGACCTTACAGGGGACAAAATGCAGGCTCCTGGAAGAGTGCTGGCAAATATCAAGCTGATGGGCTTCAAAGAGGAGCTGTGGCTGGTATATAGAGCTATCTGTGAAATGAGGAAACTGGGGGTGAAATCCAGTCCTGAAATATTGCTTGCAGAATGAAGGCTGAGTGAATGGTGAGTCAGAAAATTTATATTCCTTGAGGCAACAAATTCAGTTTTAGCTAGTTACCTGCTGGGCCAGTGAGAGAAACCAGTAGTCGGGGCTAACTCAGAGATAAGAAGATCCCAACACTTACTAACCCTAGAAAATGGAGACAGTAGGAAGATTCATAGACAGGATTCTATGTTAAAGTGCTAAGTACATGTTAACGATCATCATTAACATTGTTATCGATTACAAAGAACTAAGTACATATTTGAAACTTCTTGCTGGGTGATGTAAGGGTCCGAGTTGATATACCAGGAAACAATAGCATTAAATATGAAAGAAGTATCAATACCTCAGAGGGAAGATATGAACATGATCATATAGTAAAGTGGATAATGCAGGGAAGGATGACTGGAAATTTATTATATGTAGGTTCCAATCATCTGAAGTAAGAGCAGACTCTGTAAACCCCATCACAGTAATCTAAAGCTAGGTTGTAATTCAGACCATGAGAAAACGTGTTATTGGGCAGGTTCCTTTGCTTTTTAACAGTTTCTCTATCTCTGAAAATACTCAGTGCCTTCTCCCTCCAAGAAACAACTACCAAAGTGTATTACTAGTCACAATAATAAAATTCTGAGGCAGAATGCAAGACAATGTTAAATGAACCTGCCTTCTTGAAGAGATCTCAGATGAGCCAACGCCTCCGCTAACCTTGGTACAGTCAATCTGTCAAAACCAGCCTACACAGTAAATTTTCTTTTCAGTCTGCTTTATTCTAATTCATCACAGGGCAGGACTGACCCTGGTTTGTATTTGCACTCAAGTTATCTTTAGATTAGCTTTACTTGGTGACCTGACTCCTTTCTGCCTCTGGCATAATCCAGTTACTCATGAGAATATCAATTGAGGTCCTCAATCACACTAATTAGAATGTCTGCTAAGTGTTGCTTTAGGAATAGTATTGGGGCTGAAAGTATTGTGCCCTGAATCTGCAATGAAATATCAAGTTGCACTCCACTGACAGGTTTAATGCAAAATTATTAATTAACTTTATTAATGATTGGATGGAACATAGGTAGCGTGCTGAGCAAGTTTACAGATAGCACAAAGCTAGGAGGATAACAATTACTGTGTCGACAGACTCAGGAGCCAAAATAATTTTTAAGGCACAATTTAGTAGCAGTCCATGGAATACGTGCCTGGAAAAATGATCTCCACAAGGCAGAACTTGATGATTATATCACTCCTCTAATTAGAAACGTTAATGGTTCCCTATTTGCTGTTTAAATTAAATCTCAAGTTAACCTGTTATTCAAGGCTTTGTTATATTGTGATCATAGCACTCCCTGCTTTCCAACAAAATCTCCTATAGTTCTTTTCATAATACCCTGTGCTTGAGCCAAACTGAATTATTTATAGATTGTTTTCTGTTTATGGTCCATGCTTTTTCTATCTTTGGCCATTATTTTCCATTGAGCTTCTTTCCTCCAAACACTTCTTATGCCTCACTTCTAAGTATCCAGACCAGTCTTTGCTCTGTTCTAAAGCTACCTCGTGTTTAGTCTTCTTTGATTCCTTTAGCTGGATTCACCTTTTTCTTTTGCTAATTTTCAGTAACACTTATCTGCTCCTCTCTATTTTATTACTGGTTACTTTATATTGCAGTTATATTTTTATACACATTTTAAGTCTCTGCTGGACTCTGCCGAGTACTAAAACTTCTAATAAATCTTTTCATATCCTATAGTGTCTCTGCATGTGATATTGAAGTGGTTTGCATGGGTTTATCACCTTTACTGGGGAGAAGTACCATTAGAGGAAGTCCTACATCTAACTTACGAGAGGCTCTACAGTTATAATGACTTATAAACAGAAAGTGTTTAATCCATGTTTTATTGAATAAATGAATGACTGATGGGGAAAAATGTTCCCTAAGGTAATAGTATAAGAATTGGAAGGGAATGATGGTGTTAAGAAAGAGACATTTCATCTCTGGGATTAATCATTTGTTTAAGATATAATAAACTCACCTGTAATTTAGTCATGCTAAAGAAGGAAGCACAATACAAACCAGAGTTTTTTAATAATGTGGGGTCAAGAGAGGTGACAGGTGTTAGAAACTTGTATTGTCCATTAAAGTGATCACCGCTCTGGATCACTTGGATAGTACCAGTTTATACTTTTTGTTTCAGCATAGCACTCTTAAAAGCATCCCATGTTAAATGCTGTTATATGGTCACCCTTTATTATCAAATACTTTGACATTTTTAGACTGGTGGGTCCTTGTGCTTGTGAAACTTGTGGCATAGGCTAATGTATGGCATAATAGACTTGTAGTTAGCCAGACATGTTTATAAATTCCATCTTTGTCACTTACTAGAAATATGATTTGGACAAGTTTCCAAGACCTCTGTAAGCACCCTTATGTATGGCTGTTGTGTTCAGAACAGAAATTGGAGATCTTGAGTATGGAATTTCTCAGTAATGTCCAAGTTTCAGTATTTATAAACCCTACAGAGGCTTTATTAGGGGCCAGATATGTCTAGGGTAGTAGAGAAAAATATATTTTAGAGTTGTTAAATCTCCAGTCCTCTGCATTAAAGATCACACAAGCAAATGTAAGGGCATGGTTCTTGCTAGTTAGCTATTTCACCTGGTTATCAATAGAAAAGCAAAAGATCACAGAAATTGAATTCTAGCTTCATCATTTGTCTTTTTAGTGAGAAGAGTGGGCACAACAGGGCATGAAGTTTATATATTTCCCTTTACTATAAATTTAGAGTTCCAACCAAGTCTGAATTTAGGACTTCTAGCGTTTTTACTCATTACGAAGAAGGAAAAAGTGCCCAGATTATAAAATATTTCCAATTGGGAATAGATCAAGGGATTGTGAAGAACGATAAGATTAAATTTATCTGCTAGAAATGTGACTCTGATAAAAAAAAAATCCAGGGAGTATTTTTCAAGTAGGCATTTATATTTCAGTGATTAAGAAACCATTTTAGAGCCAGGCTGTTGGCATTTGATCATTACTCTACCACTTTCTACCCAAAGGATCTTGGTTATGTTATTTAAACTTCTCAGTTTCCTTATATGTAAATAGGATTTTTTTTTTTTAAAAGCCTGTCTTACTGGATGGTTCTGACAATCAAATTTGTTAATATAGTAAAATTCTAGAATAGTTTCTAACCAATAGCCAGCATTCTTATGCACTAAATATTATTTAAGCACTTGAGGATAATAAGTACTCTCTCTTATCTTTGTGTTTAGGTTGCAAAGATGGGACTTCTGTGGTGTGTAATAAGTCTCTCCTTCTATGGGATCCTGCAAAATGACGCTTCAGGTAAGTGAATGGTAGAGTAATATCTCAAGTCTTTTGGAAAATAAGTTAACGTTGTTTATTTTCATTGTCTTCTGTGGTAGTACAGAATCATAGATTTGACAGAATTATAGAATGGTGATAATGGGAGGAACAACTGACATCTCTAGTTTTCATGGGACACAGTGCACTTAGGACAGTGGTCAGAATGTGCATTAATATAGAAATTTCCTATCACTTTC
Source organism: Cynopterus sphinx (assembly GCA_030015415.1). Taxonomy (NCBI): domain Eukaryota; kingdom Metazoa; phylum Chordata; class Mammalia; order Chiroptera; family Pteropodidae; genus Cynopterus; species Cynopterus sphinx. Next base: position 45,892,571 of record CM057380.1, read on the forward strand.
ACATTTAAACCAACTAGAATCCTGCTTCTTTTCCTTGCTTCAGTTCCTGTGAGAAAATAAATGACAGTGATGGTAGCAGGACTCTGTTGTCTAATCCTGACTCAGTGGTGGAGAGGCCTTGGTGATAACAGTCCATTGAGACTTTATAAAAACAAATAAATAATGATGACTTTCCATCTCACCGCTTCTATATAGGAAATAAATACCTGTCATTAAGCTCATTCTTTCTTTGGTTCATAAGAGGACCCAGCCAAAGCCTTCACTGAATTGAAATAACCAAACTCAATGTTCAGGAACCTGGATCACATGAAATCTGAGTTACAAGGGACTTGAAAATCCACCTTTTTAGGTCTCCTCTCATCTCCAGAATTACTGTTCAGAACCATTTCATGTTACCTCGAAGTAGTTATTACCTGATTGCAGCCTATTATGTCTTTGGACTGACCAAATTCTTAGAAAGATTTTAGTACATATAACTGAAATTTGTCTCCTTGTCATTTCCATACATTTCTTTGGTTCAACTGCTTGATTTAAATAGAAATGCATAATCCAATCATTTTCAATTTTAATGCAAGGAACCTATTTTTTTTTAATTTAAAAAAAGTTTTCCATAGATAATTTCCTGAAGACCATAGGCTATACTTTGATTATCATTGAGTTATATCCTCTATGTGAGAGGCCTTCAGAAATGTTAAAACAGTAATCATAACCATGACCATGTTCTCTAACATATGCCGTCATCTATTCTTCACATGGCATAAATTCGAGCCTTCTCACCATCATGCTCACCTGTTCTTGGTGTGTTTTGTTTTGCTATGCTTCTTAAAGCATTTTATTAGATACCAAAAATAGCACTAAAGGAGGGGTATAACTAGGATGGAGTCAACTCAAAGCTGAGAGAAGTAGATAACTTCTAATCTTGTTGGCCCTGGAATCTTCACAGAGGAAAACATTTATTTCAACCAGGGCTGATACTCAGCTGGGGTACACTATAATATGGTTCATTGGTTGTTTATACAAGCAACTGTCCTGCTTAGCTGAATGTCCCATTTCACTGATCAGTGCCAGGATGCTTTGATTTTTAAATATGTGAAATAGTAATCGACACATAGACCCATAATAGGTGCTTGCATGTGCTCGCTCTCTCTCTCTCTCTCTCTCTCTCTCTCTCTCTCTCTCTCTCTCTCTCTTTCTCACTCTCTCTCTCTCTCATACACATATATGTTCCTTCACACCCATTTTTTGGCCAGATTGGCCAGTTGGCCAGTTTTATAATGGAACTTGTTTGGATTCATACCAGTAATTCAACAGTGTGAGTTTATGTGCTGCCTCACCTTGAAGGAAGAGGGGAGAGGTGAGTGTGGTACTCTTGTTGAGAGAACTGCGAAGTCCCAGAAGTTAGTGGGTGCTGGTGCTTTCTCAGCAGTCCTGGCAGTGTTGCTTATCCTAAAGACCTTTACTGTAATCCATCCAAGGAGCACCCCCCACCCCCAATTCTGTTAGAAAGTGAGCTTTCTACCCAGAAACTATGACTCATAATTCTTCTGGGGAAGCTGACTTGTTGAAAAAGATAAGTTCTCATACCAGGCTCATTGAGTCACTACAGGAGGAGGAAACATGTTGTAATCCCCTCAGCCCATCTGGCACATATTCATTCGCTTTCTTATGAAAAGTTGTATTGTGTCTGTGTCAGTGATGTACTTCCTAGTTGGAGGGAAAGGAACAAAAAGGAAGTGTTGTTGATAAAAATAAAAGGGCAACTGGCTCTGGGCTACTAGGGGAAAAAAGGGATCATGGCACATGCTGAGAGACCAACCAACTTTTCATGCATCAAGGTACTTACTATGATGTAGATGCTAGCAGACTTGTTGGTCTTTCATGAAGCTCTTCCCGTGCTTCAGGTTCCCATCTTAATGGAATCACAAAATTGATGTGAGTAACAAAAGAGAAATAGCCTGAAAACCCCACAACACTGGAAATATATACGACATTAGTAAAAGTTTTCTCTTGTTGTTCTTGACCCTTCCATGTGGCACCTCCTCTTCAGAGAAGCCCTAAATTTAAAAAAAGGAGCTCCAACGACATAAGAACTTTTATTCCATGCAGTGTGTTTCAAATGCAGTGACGTGGACATTAAGCCACACAATTCTGATTTCAGAACTTAGTCTTTCTGGAAGGCAGCTATTCTAACCACTATACCACCAATGTTAGAACATAGCCTTTCTGGTAGTAGTACTGTGATTTCCTTATTTGCTCAGGAACTTGGAGTGTAATTTTCATCTCGGTGGTGGTGATAAAAGCCAATAATCAAAAGCAAGCATCTACTTTCTTTCAAGGAACTAAAGCTTGGATAATTATAATAGCGATAATATAATTATAATGTGTTAGTTATAGTGGTAATAATAAAGCTCTATTTTCTGAAAAATCACTTTGCACTTCACATATTTTATGTCATTTGACTCTTACTCAGACCATAGAGTAGTGAGACTGTTGTAACTCCCTTATTTTAGATAAGAAAAAAAGAATCAAAGTGGTTAAGTGAATTAGCCGAAGTCCCACAGCTAATACTTAGCATAACTGTGACTTCAACTAGTTCCTCAGTTCCCAAGATGCATGCTATTTTTACTAAATATACTCTCTTTTGGACTCTACTAGCATATATACAATTTATAAAGAAGATTAAGATTGATTCTAGGGATCACAAGTTTTGCTTTTAAAGAACCACTCAGTAGTAAGTTTCTGTGCTTTTTAGATAAGGAGTATCTTTGCATCCCCCTCCCCCAATATATATATTTTTTAAGAGAAAAATCACTGTTATGTAAGCTCAAAACTCAATATTTCAATTTTTTGCTTGTTATTGTATTAAACATTTCCAACACTAAACCCAAAGTAGTTCTCCTTTGCAAGAATTCCAACAGCAAACTTCGACTCATCACACATTTCTCTTTTGAGTTTTATTGGCAGCATTTTAGAAAGCCAAACCGTTAAAAGCTGCCTTTAGAACAAGAATAAATATTGGAACTTGTGATTTCCAAGTTGGAGAGTGAGAATGGTACCACATATAATATGGTGAATTTAAAAAATATTGCCATATCAAAATTATTTGTGATACAGAGCACTTAAGGATGAGAGCAATGTATTTTCTTCTCCAAATGCATACACACACAGATCGGTGAATATAGCTTTTTATTTTAAAGTCAACATTATCATTAACTTTACAGAAAACACTGTGGGGAGGCGTAGGAGCTAGGGATTCTTACACTGGTTTGCAGATTAGGAAACGAAGAACCAGGGGGGGTGGCCAAAGCTAACAGTACTCATGGAGACATGCCCGATAGAGCTGGGATTTGAGGGCTACCTTGACTCCAAAACTAGAGCTCTTTCCTTCAGAACACATTTTCTTTAGTTCCTTTAGGACTTTGTTCAGCTAATGGAAGTAAACTCCTGTGACTTTTTTTTTTTTCATTTTTTATAAGAAATTTGCAGAGGGTGGAAATAATCTTTTGGCTTTTTGAGAATGAATAATACTAAATAAATGAAACCAAAAACACTGTGTTTTACCAGGAAGTAAGAGACATTGGGTGAAGTTATGACTGTTTCACTTTGTAAGTTGTATAATGACATTAAAGAAGCCATCTAATCACTCTGTGTCACTTTGTTCTTGACTATAAACCAAACCAACCAGCCAACCAATGATAGCAAAGACCCAACCAATTCTGCCTTCTTGTGTTTTTATTAATGATAGCAAAGACCCAACCAATTCTGCCTTATTGTGTTTTTATTAATGAGCATTATGGACATTATTAGGCCTCATGGACATGCATCACCTATGCTCTTCTTATAAATTAATTTCTGATGACAAGTATTTCATACAATAATTTCACTTTATTCTAAAGATCAGATGTTTGACCATTTTATAGTATAGAATCCAGGGTAATTAGGGAAGGTTCTTACTGTATGCATCTTATAGTAAAATCTATGAGAAAGAAGAGAAAATATATGCCTATCAGAATACCCCGAGACCAGAGAAGGGTTACTAACTTATAGAGAGGTACTGGAGAAGACTTCTCAATCAAAGATCAATTGCTCTATGGAAGAGAAAATACATCTCTTATTTGGGAACAGAATAGTGAGATGTGACTGAAGGGATAATGTGAAGGCAATTTAGGAGCCACGCTGGAAAGGCAGGTTGGGAACAGACTATGGAGGACAGGAATACCTACAAAGAATATACTAGGAATGTGTTTAACATATTTTAGATATAGTTGGCTAGTTCTTTCTTCTTTTATAAATTTTGTCTTACTTTTGTAAGGACATGTAATATTTTTAATGCAATATAATGGTTCTTTTAGCTTTTATCAGAATTCAATTTGTTGCCAGGCCCAGTGGCCTCATGTTATTGAATGTGATTTTTGAAAAACTATATTTGGATGTACTTGTGACATTGAGTCCTGTCTCTGTTGCTCATGGCTGGTCATCCTGAACACCCTTGGTTTCTATGCAATTTAGTTCAAACATTTGAAGAATGTCTGAAGAATATAGTTTCATTTTATTCTTAGACCTAAAGGTCATTGGGATTATAACATTTCACCCTGTTGTCCATTAAATGCTGCCTCTTGGGAGCACACAGCTTCACTTTTTTTTTTCTTTCATTTTATTTTTGAGCTGCATTTGTATTTTGAAACACACTGATATTTATTTTTAAGTTACTTGTACTTCCCAAGGGTGTATATTCTGTAGCCTGATTGAGAAGAGATCTGAGTACCAAAATTTATTGGCCTGATGCTGACTTTGCAAATATAAACTCTTCACAACAGCTTCTTGTTATCACAATCATAATTCTATGTTTAGAAAAGTGGTCTCATTTATACTTCACATAGCTGTGTTGAGAAACCACTAATTTTGTGGGAATATATGTATATAGTATATATATATATACATACACACATATATATATACATATATATATACATATATATATACATATACACACACACACACATATATATACACACACACACACATACATACATACATGTATATAATTTAGGTGACAATGTCTGGTTTATAGGAATTTACTCTGCCCCTAAAATTGCCTTTATCTCTGCAGCTTCCCCAGAACATTTGTTTCTGCATTACTGAGATGAGTTTTATAGAACCAGATCACCTTCTCAATTATCAGCAACTCACTCCAAGCCAGTTATCACCCATTTTCATTCCACTGGTTTTAATTTTTTTCTATTTAGCTAATTAATTTCTTTAGAAAATAAAATACATATCTACCCTGAACATAAAATGCAATGATTGCTTTACTTTAAAATCCACTGAGAGCTGCTACTCATTTATTTTAGAAGGGCAGATTGAAAATGGCTACATTTTTAAAATAATTGGGAAACCTCAGTCAGCAACTTCAAGTACCTGCCATCCAGACCTATAAAAGCTGAGTTACAGAATTGCCTTCTTTTGTCTTTACCTGTTTTAGAGGCAGTAGAAACAATGAAAATATAAGATGGCTGAGAAATGAGAAAAAAGAGATAAAATGATCACACACTCAACAATCTAGACTTGGCCGAGTTCTGCTGTTTTCATGAATGAATTTCTTTTCTACTGCCATCGGTATCAAATCTCTTGGTATAGCTGTACATTATTGGGAAATAAATATCACTTTCTTATAGTGTTTGTAAGGCCTGAAATAATAGTTTAAGGCTCTTTGCCCATCAATCCATTGTTTTTTTCCTTCCAAGATACTTTCATCTTTTTTGAAGTGCTTCTTGAGGTAGGCAAGAGTATGCATTTTTTATGTATACCAAGGTACTGATGTTGGATTTTTCCATTAATTTATATGTGAGAACATTTTGTTCCCTTTAAATTTTGGCCTTGCCATACCAGTGAGAGGGACCAAGTGAAGAGTATTTGCCAACTATCACTTCCTCACTGGAAACCGTGGAGTCTACACCACAACTATAGTTACTCAAGAGGAACAAAACAAAAAGAGAGCACATCTATTAGTCACTAGTGGTCTTTCTACATAAATATAGCTCTTTATTGATATAATATCCTGGGTTTTATGTGATTCCTAATTACTTAAACTTACAGTAGAACTAGAGTTGAAATATAAGACTCTATTATTGTTAAAGCAAACACAGATAGTTATACAAATTGTTGTTTCCAGGTAGATTTCAACCATTATTAACCATTATTTACTTACTATGGCTTTGCCTTTTTTTCTTAGGAAAGAAACTTTTAATTGTTCACAATAGACACATTGGCTATTTAAACACATTGTACCTAATAGTTAAATTGATACACCCAAGTTAACTGCTCTTCTTTAGATCTTTTGGGAGTTCAGACTGCCACGAAAGTTGCCTACTGAACTAATTTTTTTCTTTTCAGAGAGAAAGCATTAATTTTATCTTTATATTTTCTAATTTTCTTTGGATCTTTTGATCTATCTGGTCCCCTTGGGAAAATTGCATTTCTCTTATGGAAGACTTTTTAACATCCACAGCTCAATTCTAAATTCTTTATCACTTTTTTACTAACCACTCAAAGTATAGAAGGAAAATGAAAAAGGAGTGGAGATGGGGAGAAAAGAGGACAAGAAGGGGAGAGAGGAAGAGAGAGAATTAGAGATAGAAATAGAAAGAGATAACAAAGAGAAAGAGATACAGAGACAGTCTTTTCACAGAGGGACTTGCTGAATTTGATGCAAACCCAGGTTTGTGTTGTTTCAGATCATAAAAGCACATTTTTAGTACCAAACTTAAATGCTCCCCCATTTTTCCTGAGCTTTCCATTGGATTGTATCCTTTTGAACAATTCATTTTTTTTCTATTTTTTTTTTTTGACATTTTGACTTTTTCCCTCATTCCTAGTATATTAAAATGATGGTAGCAAATACAAGCTTTAAATATTTTAGAGCAGCGGTCCCCAAATTTATTGGCACCAGGTACTGGTGCTCTTACAATAATCCAGCCCCTGATGATTTTAGGTGGTGCCGAGGTGGTGATGCTAGCCAGCTCTGGGGAGTGGCTGCAAATACAGATGAAGCTTTGCTTGCTTGCCCACCACTCACCTCCTGCTGCGCATTCTGATTGCTAACAGGCCACAGACTGGTACTGGTCGCTGCCAGGAGGCTGGGGACCCTTGTTTTATAGGTTTCCTTACACCTAGTGCACCTAAGCTGTGAGAGTCATCAGCATATCAAAGGATGTGCTTTGTCAACTAGGATACTTGTATTCTGAAGAAAGTGTAAGGCAGAGATAGTGGAGACATAGAGCTGTGCATGGCCTTCATAATAATGAAGAAAGCGGAGATAGTAGACAAGAATATAGGACTCTGTCTCCCATTTTGCACCTTGCATTCATTCATAAGGTCTAAGGCAGAAATCATCTGCTGTTGTTGCAATTAACACTGAGCTGTGAAACATCTTTCCTGGTAGCAATGTATTGCTTGAAGTTCAGTAGGAGCCCAGCTTATATACAGACCTAGGAGGAGGGTGTGGCTTTGTCTAGAGAAAAATTGAAATCATGGACATGGTGAATAGAGCAATTAGTAAATATAAGCATTAGAGGAGTTCCTCTCATTGCATGAAATAATCTTACTGAGATATACTAAAAGAAGTTTCAGGAAGAAAGTGAAGGAAGGTAAGGTCTTTTTCCCTGGTTGCTTTGTTAGAGCCAGCTCTTAGCTATCTCACCTTATTGCTCTAAATATCCTGTTATTAAAAATTCCCTTCCTCTCATCTACAATGCAGTGATAATTGATGACTGCAATAATAGCCATGAAGCATTATGTAATATTGAATTTTTTTAAATTACTAAAGGAAAATCGTAGTAAGCTAAGCATGGCTTTAAATCTCTTTTACTATGATTCTCAGTAAATTGGTAATAATTGTATAGTGGTCTGTGTGTGTGTGATAGAAAAGAAAGAATGTAAGGGAAATAACATTAACTGAATGATATATATGTGTTACACAAATTTTTGAACATCTCCATAATACAGAGATAGGTATCTTAATCTGTCTTTACCATCGAGGAACTCCAGATTTAGAAAAGTGAATTAAAAAGGTTAAATTAACCTAATAGCTTACTATAGCTATTAAGTTATAAAACTTGCATACCTGTTTGACTTTAAAATGCATGCTATTTTCTCTATACCACGTTGTCACTGAATTCTTAATAATTAAAACTCTTCACTTTCTAAATATGTCAATGAAAGCTGTCTGTCAATAACTAATACAATGGAATTACACATTTAAAAAGAAACATTCAACCAAATAAAAAAAAAGAACATAGGATGTGATTTTTTTTATGTTGCAAATACAATGTCAAGTTGATTTGTTTCAAGCGTCCTGAAAGATATACCATGCACCTCATTTGCATCTATTCAGGTTATATACATTTTCCCAAGGTTATACTAAACCTCCTGAAGATTATCAGTTCTAGACAAGATAAAAGAAGGATAAAAGAAAGATGGCTCAGTACAGATGTGGTGTGTTTGAGTTTAGTGCCAAGCTATTAACTTTAGTATGCTGCAAGGTTGTTTTGGCATTACTCATTTGGCTTCCCATGTGGCTTAGAGATACTAACTGTAACTTCCTGTCTTTTGTTCTTACCCAGCTACAGCAGGCTCTGTCCCTCCTCCTAGATGTTAACAGACTTAGCAAATAATGTTTACATGTAACTCAGAGATTTTTTTTGGTGTCCAGTAGTGCATAGCTCTAGACAATTTTTTTAGTCTAAAAATACAAGTTTTTTTTCCCCTCTGTTAGACTTTGGCAGTGATTAGTGTACATTTTGAAATTTGATGGTGGTTTCACTCCAAGTTCCATTTTATTTCTGAGGGAGCTGGAATGTTTTATTTTTCTCAGAAGCTGTCACTTTTATGTATGTATGTGGCAGCAAAACAGCTAGAATAACCATCACCTGTATTCAGCAAGTACACAAAAGATTGAACTGGGGACATTATCACTACTTTATACATAAGCATATTATTTCACTCACTGTGGACTCTCCAGAATTGAAAACCTGAAAATTTGTTGAGGATTAATGCACAAGTCTTCTTCGGGAAATTGTTGTTTTCACGGGCTAGTCATCCATTTTAAAGCATATGGTATTTTTATCACACCAGGATGACAAGTATTTTGAGAACACACCTTTGTGATTGAGAAGAAACAGGTCAAAGATCTGTGTAACCTCCACATTTAGGGAGGCTGGTTCTTTATGATTACATGTGAAACCCAGCTCAGAAGATGTTTTCTGGGCACCTGTTATGTGCAAAGATTTGTACCACAGGGAGTATAAAGAGGGGTAAGCCACTTTGCATTCATTAATTTGTAGTGTATGGGTATGTGCTAGACCCTGTGCTTGCCCATATTTATTGGTGAACAAGACAGATATGATCTATACCTTTATGGAGCTTACAGTTTTAGGGAAGATTTAGGACAGCATAAAAAAATAAATAAACACATTAAAAAGTTTTGTGAAGATTATCTATAAGGCATTATACTGACGGACACTACATCCCATTGAAAGGTGAGAAACAGCCACCTATGTGCAAAGTAGACTGAAGGCAGTGGAGTAGCATGTGCGAAGGCCCTGAACTATAAGGACCATGCTGCCAATGTTGCTGGACCTGCAAGAACTAGGAGGAAGGGGACACGAGATGAGAGGATACGCAGTGTCCAGTGCCTATTAAGAGTATTGTTATATTTACTTTCACTGCAGCAAAGAGTTATTGAAAGGATTTGAGCAGATCCTTGACAGCGTATGAAATGTCTCTGCTAGCTGCCATGTGGGAAATATACTGGAGAAGATTTTAGTTTCTCTCAGTATGGTGGACAAGGTCCCTCAAATGACCCTTTTACTGTAAAGCATCTTGAAATGATGCATTTAAAAGTAAGTGTCTTTTAAAATGAATTGCTGCATTGGTAAGAAGTCCTTAGAGAACAAAATTGAAGCGAAAACAGGAATCCGGAAAAGAAAAGAAGCCAGCTCTGCAGCTGGCAACTGCCCAAGGTAGGCTCCCGAGTTGGTGGGAAAAATGTATTTAAATACTAGGACATTTGGATAATTTACTTAAAAATAAACTTTTATTCTTGCTTTATGCCATATTCCCAAACAAATATCAGTTGAATTAAATATAAAAAATAAATTAAACCCTAAAATACTAGATGAAAATATATGCAAACATTTTTATGGTATTAGGATAGAGAAGACTTTTTTAGATAGATCTTCAAGGGTAAACATCATTAAATGAATTTTGATACATTTGACTACATAAAGATTGAAAAATTTAGCATATTATAAGTTAAAGGACAAGTGAAAAATTGGGAAAATATATGTCATCAGAATACAAGCAGCTCTTGCATGCAGAAGAAATTCTTTCAATATAAAGTATGCTCCAAAAAAATGAACAACTATTTTTAACTGGTAGCTCAGGCATTTCAGAAAGGATAAAACAAATTGATCATATTAAAAAGAAGCTCAAATCCATGGGTAAGAAGATAGATGCAAATTAAACCAACAATGAGGTGCCATTTTTCATCCATTAGATTAGCAATGAGTAAAGAGGTAACAATCTTGCTTATCATTTATCAGGGTTTAGTGATTTAATGACTAGATGTGGTGATCTTATATGCTGTGGACAAGTATACTTGCATCAAGATGTATCCACAACTATATTTTCCTTACAGCTGTTTTAAGATAGGTACCATTGGAAACAGTGTAAATCTCTATTTTCACTTAATTAGTTATATCAATAAAATAGAATACTACTGAGCCATCAAAAATATAACTTTTTATTATATGGAAGTGATTAGATGATAGGTATTTTTGTTTAAATACAGGTAGCATACAGCAAGATTTGTCTGAAACCTTCAAAAATTGTGGCAGCTAAAGTTAGATTGCACTGGTTTAGGAAAGTCAATTGTTCAGTTTTCAGGGATTTTTCAAGCCAGTTGTTAAATCATTAGTAGTTTGAAATTGGCCATGGTGAGAGTATTTACCCAAGGGAATTAATATACAGATGCTACAGATTAGTTCCCTACCCCAGGCCCCTGGCTAGTTTATCACATAGCGTTGTGAGCACAGGTGCGTATATGGAGAAAACCTTTGATGGAATAAGCCCAAATCTTAACAGCATTTATCTCTAGAAAGTGGAATTATATTTGAGTTTATTTCCCCCTTTTAAAAATAATTTTATGTATCAGCTGAATGTACTGCATTGTGATTATGTTTGTAATTAGAAATAAAAAGTAACTTAATTTTTGGAACTAAGAAAATAGAGACCTAAACTGTTGGAGTTCTTAAGACTCCAAGTAGTAGTAAAGCAAATAGGCAAAGAGCAATTGTGAAATATACTGTCATTTAAGCGTTGTCTCCATGTTTCTATTGGCAAATTGAGATGTTAATAACGTCTCTAGCACAGAGATAATTTCAATATTTATGAATGACCTTGATGGACTACTAAATTCAGACATTTGTGAGGGAAAAGGAATATCATTTTTGAATTTCCTGTATTATACTGTGGCCAATATTTGCATATTTGTTAGACATACAATGTTAAGAAAATAAACATTAGCTATCCGATTTTGGGAGGTTGAAATCAGTGAGTTCCTACTTCTCTGCTTCAGAGTTTGCTAATACTGGATACTCAGCCCAAATAGTACCTATGTCCCCTAATTCTTGCCTACTCTATCAGTTTATTTAAACATGTCTGTTGATTTTCAGGTTTGTTTCATTTTATTGTTATTTTTTAAGAAGTCAGTGCAACAGAGTATTCCCAGCCAGCTGTCAATATTTCAATGTTATTTCAAAGTAGGCATGATTATACATGCATTAAACAAATAAGCACTTCTTCCTTCATCTGTCAGTATTCCTTCATTTCTCCATGCACCAAACAAATGTCACGTTGGGCTTACCTGTGTCAGTTATAGTTCATATTATTATTGTAGCAACTAATCATTACAGTGGTGAATGACATCATATAGTAGTTTATAATTTTAAAATGCTTGCATTATTTGACCATTAGAAAAACAATAAATTATATCATTATTCTCATCTCATGGATCAAAAAGAAGAGACTTTGAAAGTTTAGGTGGCTCATCCGTAATCATAGAGATAGTAAACGAAAGAACCAAGACTCAAACCTTTATCTTCTAGTCCCTTTATTCTTTTTCTTAGCAGACCTAGAGGATCCCAACCCTTTCATTAGTAAAGACATCATTTATTTTATATGTTTTCTAAAGACTCCATGTGTTGAAAGCAATAGAAACCAGTCATGTTAGCTTTTTAGCCATTGCTACACTCTAAGTTAAGAATATATTCATTATCTGAAAAAAAACTCTGTTCATTAGCTGCCAGTCCAAATCTACTCACTCTCCCTTACCCCTCAGCCCTAGGCAATCTCTATAGATTTGCCTATTCTGGACATTTAATAAAAATGGAAACATATTATATGTGGCTTTTTGTAACCAGTTTAGCATACTGTTTTCACATAATGTTTTTAAGATACATCTATATTGTGGCATGTATCCATATTTCATTACCTTTTATTGATGAATGATATTCCATTGCTTATCCATTAATTATTGTTGAACACTTAGATTGTTTTCACTTATTGTCTATCATGAAAAATAATGTTGTGAACATTTGTATACATATGGATATATGTTTTTATTTTTCTTAGATAAATATCTAAAAGTAGAATTTCTGGGTCATACGGTATGTGTTTAACATTTCGAAGAACTGCCAAACTGTCTTCCGAAGTATGACTGCACCATTGTAAATGACATTTTGAAGTATTGAATAGCAGATAAGCTTCAGGTTGGTTATGATAACATAGCCACCTTACAGTCTGGTTTTTTAAGGCAAAACACACTGCATCCAAAAAGAAGAGATCATGGTGAATTCACAGGTCTTCCCAAGACTCAGCTTCTTAATCTGTGGTCCAAAAGAGGAGCATTTGAGCATTTCTTCTTCGCTAGTGTACAAATTTAAATCTCAGTGATATGGGAGCTCAGAAAAGGTCCTGGGTCAGAAAATGCCTTCAATAATTCATAATATATAGTATAGAGGAAAAAAGTATCCTGGACTCAAGTCAAACCTGGGCTCCATATGACTCTCTGTCCTTATCTATAAAATGAAGATGATAATATCTGCCCTACCTAGCTGAGTTGTTATGGAGATATTTCAAGTTTTTCAGTAATCAGCAAAAGCAAGTCAGGAAACAGAAGCTCTGTTGAAGAGCCTGAAAACTGACACCACACACTTAGCTTATGGGTAAGCATCAGCTGGTTCTCTGTATTATAAGATTAGGTTTGAGATTTATGCATTCAAAATTGGGTGTTAGCCCACAAGAATGCACATTTCCAAATGCCATTAAACCTTTTCCCAGAAGAATTTTTATTTGCTCTAGATATGTTTTACTTATTATCATTATTTTTTTACATATCAATTTTACCTACCAATTTACTTGGACAATCTACTCAATTTTCTAGGAATTCAAGGGCAGGTATCATATATTCTTCAAAATTGGTTGCTCGAAAACCAATCTTTGGTCTCAGGATTCTCTACCACTTCTTTTAGCTTTAGTAACTCTAAATTAGTTGAGATTTATATTACTTTTAAATATAATTGCAAAATAAAACTTATTCACTCACTGAACAGTCATTTATTGAAATATTTTGATGAGACAGGCTTTAGGATACAGTAGTGAACAAAATAGGTCCTGTTTTCTATCTTTATGCTGCTTATGGTGTCCTGTGCTTTTTGCCTAAATGTCTTGGGGTCCCTGTTAGTCACCATGACACATTAATGGAACCTTTACTGCCTTTTCTTTGAAAATGAAGAATAAAGTAGAGTTGAATTAGACTTTAAAAAGTATAAATGAGATATAACACAAGGAACATAAAAGATCTTGATATCATGGGTTTCTAATTTGCTGGGTGACCTTGGGCACGTTACATAACCTTTCTGAATCTGTGTTTCCTCATCTGTAAAATTTAGTTCTTTCTGATTCCAGCCCTCTCAGGTTCTAAATTTGAAGCTGTAGGTTTGAGGTTCAAGGGCCTCTGAAACAAGTTGCCTTTCTTTTTCTTTGCACTTTTCATTAGTCCATCTTGGGCATTCTTTCATGTGGTTCTGTCAGCTTCCTTCCATATTAACTATCACCTTTCCAAGCCACATCATCTCACTCTTGGACTTTTTGCAGTGACTTTATAACTAGCTGCTCCTCCCCCAATCTTGCCTCTTCCAATTTATTCTTCACATTATCTATTTAAAATACAACTAGCATTATCTATTTAAAATGGTAAATTAAATAATGTCTCTCCTTTGATCAATTCCTTGCAGTGGCCTATATCACCATTTCTGTTCAATTTTCTTTCCCGTTACCTCAACCTCTTCGTATTCCTCTTTCTTGATTCTAACAATAAAGCTTCCTGAGATCTTTCCAGACATTCACACATGGTGTTTCCTTTTTACTCTAAGGGAACTTTACATACTCTTCCTCTCAACTTTGCCCCTCATACCTTCATTCTACAGCACTCAGCTCAAAAGGCAATTCTTCGGAGAGCACTGCCCATCCCATCTTTGCAAACACTCAGGCTCAGTAAGATCCTTGATCTTTCATATTATTCTATACTTTTTTTTCATGATACTCCTTCCAATAGAAATTTACTTATTAATTGTGTAATTACACAATTACTTATTACCTATTTAATTAGTTGTTTAATATCTGTCACCTTTTTTGTAATGTAAGTTCCATGGGGACAGACACACCTTTGTAACTTTAGTGCCTAGAAGGCTTTGCATTTATTAGGTGCTCAGTAAATACTCAGTAAATGAATGGATATAATAAATGGCTAAAATCTCATTCTTTACCTCAACTATGAGATTATTTTGTATAGGAGAGCATGAGAGTGTATATCAGGAGTTCTGAGGAAGCAACGACTTTTATCTCTGTGCAATTATTGATCTCTGTTTTTATAGTGAGTTTCCTCATTCCACTGTATATAAACAAATATCTGCCAAACTGTGTGTGCTGGGTACTGTGCTGAGTGACCAGGACCCAAGCCCTCTCTTTGAACTCAGAAACTAGCAGGGGATCAGCTATAACTTCAAAGACCAATTATGCAAGGACAGTGGTTAGTGTTACAAGAGAGGTCCAGAGAAACTGCTATTGTGGTTTAGAAGTGAAGGCAATTGTTTTAAATTGAGAGCAGCTGGCCAGAATAAATGGCTGTTGTCTAAGGTAGGTCTTGGAGGATTCGTGCCAATTGACCAGTTGGAGATGCATGGGAAAAAGTATTTCAGAGCGGGTCCACAACTGAATGCTGTCCCCTGCCAGCTGTTACAAGTAGAGCCAAATCTCTAATTAAGAGGCTGGAATTATTTGGATTGATGTTTACTCTATACAACTCTTGAACTTTTAAAATTTATTTATTTTTTTATTCACTCTTTTATTTACATATAGTGAAATTCAGTTTTTGGTATACAATGTCTATGAATTTGGCAACTGCAAACCATGTAACAACCACCATAATTAAAATGCTAAAAAATTCCATTATCCCACCCCAAATTTCTCTCTTGCTTCCATTATACAATCAACCTTTCTCCGCCCTAAGCCCCTAATAATTACTGATCTGTTTTCTGTTCCTGTAATTCTGTCTTTCCCAGAATATCATGTAGATGAAATCGTTTGTAACTGGCTTCTTTCATTTTCACTTAGCAAAATGAACTTGAGATACATCTATATTGTCAAGTGTATCAGAAATTTGTTCCTTGTTGCTGAATAGTATTGCATTGTATTGATTTACTGCAGTTTGTTGATTCATTCACTAGTTGAAGTACATTTGAGGGCTTCCAGGTTTTGGCATTTATGATGCAGGCTGCTATAAACATCAGTGTACAGACTTTTGTCTGAACATGAATTTTAATTTCTCCAGGGTAAATATTTAGAACTGATATTGCTAGGTCATATTGTAAGTATATGTTTAACTTAATAGGAAAAATTCAAACTGTTGTCCAAAATGGTTGTATTTCATTGGGAATTCCCATCAGCAGTGGATGAGAGTTCCAGCTACTGCATAACCTCATCAACACTTGTTTTCCATTTGAAAAATTTTAGCCATTTTAATAATTATACAGTAGTATATTGTGTGACTTTTAATTCACATTTATCTAATGACTTGGTTTGGGACACCTTTTCATATGTTTATTTGCTATCTCTATGTCTTCTTCGAAAAAAATGTCTTGAAGTCCTTTGTCCCTTTTTCAAAATGTTTGTATTTTTACTGAATTTAGAGAGTTCTTTATATCCTTCATATAAGTCCTTTATGAGATTTGTGATTAATTTTTTTTGGGGGGGTGGTCATTTGTGGCTTGTCTTTACCAACCATTAATTTTTCTAGTTATCTTCAAGGCCTGTTCCCAGGCTCATCATCAGATCTATAGCTATTGTCTTCTCTACTCAGACTGTTTACAGAGAGTTTCTACTTTTTCAGGAAAGTGGAGCCTTGAAGATGAAAAGAACAATTGTCTTGTTAATGAGGAGCCTTTAGGTAGTTGGAAAGAGAACCCATGTATAAAAACACCTGTACCCTGATGAATATTGATCTGAGTGCCATAAGGAATACATAGATTGTATGTTATACTACAGAGCATTGCCATTTATTGAGGCTTCTGGCTATTAAAATACTTTGAGGACAGCTTTCATAAGAGAGAATCAATAAACATCTGGATAATTAGGTTACAGAAACTGTAATCAAGTGGCTCTCCCCTCCATAGCCCTATATGTTATCAGTTATGATGATGGGGGTTGGGATGCAGAGAAGGAACAGGCACTGGGCATTGTCTTTCTCATTTTGATAAACCACAGTCCTGCACTCCAACAACTGTAGAGCTACCTCAGAAGCTATTAACTTCACTGCCTCTCCCCTCCTAGGTTGCTATAATTGTCTCTTATCTCCTCTTGTGGTTTGTATAAATAAAACCAAAGGTGAAAAATGGATTCTTGACAGTAGGGAGGGAGTTGCAGGTGTGTGTGAGACCCATCACACAACCTCAGGGCACAATCATATTTCCCAATCCAGCCTTTATCTCTGCCATAGTTATCACTGATATACATCATTTCATTCTTCAAGTACCATCAGTGTCTTTCAGATGCTAGCAAGATAAAGTATGAAGTTCTTAGCCTATGTAACCCTAATCTCCCATTCCCGTTCTCAACTCAGTCATCCCACACCCTGTAGTCCAGCCCCAGCTGACTGATGGTCTGGTCATGGCTCTCTGACCCTCTCTGCCTTTACTTAAAGTCTTTCACCAGACTGGACATCTTCCCCTGTATCTGTCAGTACTCACTCTGTTAATTTTTTCAGGCTTAAATCTGATGCCATCTCTTCTGTGAAGCCTTCATTTAATTTCTCCCCTTCCCTACATACACACATACCCTTCACAGAATTGAGAGCTCCTTCTGCCCTCTTATGATGTGCTTTTACTTTTTATCATTTATTTCACTTTGCTTTGGATTGTGATTATTTACCTTTATATATAGTAAGATCTTTGAGAGCAGAGACCATGTCTTGTATCTTTATCCTCCCTTTGGAGCCTGTTATAAACTGTTGCATGTAGTAGTTTTCACTGAAAGTTTATTGATTGAAGGACATGACATAACCCACAGTTCACCTTTCTTTGTGACTCAGACAGGAGAGGTGTCTGAGTGGCTGATAGTTATAACTCGTGGTGACAGGATGATCTGATGTGTTCTAAGCATATGCATTTTGTTTCTCTATTGGCTATGATTATGCTCTTCTGTCCAGGAGAGGAAAAGGGTGATTTGATTTTGAGTAAGCAACCCAGCTCAAATCATCTACCTTAAATTCTTTCTATTGTTCTGCTTCAGGTGATTTTCTACTAGCCTGAAATGTTCTCCTTCTCAGGCAGTTGACAGAGGAGCTGAGTCATGCCTGACTATACTTAATAAGACAGAAGCAGCTAATGCCTGAGGGAGCTGCCTTTGAGGACAAGCTGACATTTCTGACTCCTCTGGTTTTCAAAAGTGGGTGTTGTGAGGGAAAGTTGAGCATGAAGAGAGCTTCGGAGTCTCCATTGGAAACAGGACTACATAATGACACTAATTCAGACAGATGTGTTTTACCCAACTGCCTCTTGGCTGTGACATGTACCTTCTGATGCTGAGAACAGCTAATCAAGTAGTTTATGCTCCTCATTAAAGAGATACACTTAGTTTGTTCGATTTTTATTAATTACTGCCCACCCAAAGTGCCCTTACTCTTTTTCCTGAAAAAACTGGTTTGCTTTAACATTTTTAAAATTCAGGCTGAAAAAGCACTCTTTAAATTTACAATGATTATAATCTCATCGTATTAGAGATGGAAGAGGGTAGAGATCATCTTGTTTTATCTTCTTGAGAAAACTGAATCCAAGAAAAGGGAAGTTATTTGGCCAAAGTCAGTGTTAAATTTTAAACTCTGGAATGAGGCGGATCTCTGTTAGAATCCATCTCTCTCACTTGTTGTTGTTAAAAAATAAGCTAAGGCATATAAGGCATAAAAATTCTTAGAGTTTATTTTAGTAAAAATCTATTTGAATTGGGTAACATCAAACCAGAGGTGGTGAAGAGCTCTCTGCCAATGGGAATTAAGGGCAAGACTTTTACAGAGCAGAGGAGGAAGCAGAGCAAGGACATTATTTGATTGGCTATAGCTTAAAGGGTCATTCATTGAGAAAGCCTATTTGATATGATTGGTTTCCTTAGGTTTCCATGTCTTTACCTTGAAGCATTATAGGCTTAGGTTTTTGCATGCCCTGGTTGGCTGCTTAATTTGTAGCCCACTTCAGTCCAATGGCCTCTTTGTTCAATTAATTTAACACTAATCGTGTGGATATTCTTTAACTTACCTATGGCTCATGCTCCTCATTTGTTATATTGAGACAATAGTGAAACCATCTGAAAGAGCTATCCTGAAAATTAAAAGAGAAAATAAATGTAAAACACTTAATACCAGACATATGAAAGTATTCAATATTAGGTGGTGGTGGTGGTGGTGGTAATTATAATAATAATGATGGTGGTCAAACTGGCAGAGCTAAGATAAGAAATCAGGTCATCTGACCCTATGTTGTTATTCTCCACAGAAAATATTATAAGACATACCTCAGGAACGATATTTAGTGGCAAGGAAGTATAAAGATATGTGTTAGAAGAGAATCCCTATATTCAAAGAAAGGCTTAGTAGGTAGTTTGCAGTAGGACAGAAGGAAAGAACACAGTTTGAGGTACTTAGTAGCATACAGAATCAATGTGAATGAAATTGCAAAGGAATTCCATGTGAAGGAATTCTACACAAAGTCTCCAATCCAGAAACCAAAGGACTGAGTATGATACTAGAGAGCCTGAGAGGATCAGTTGAGAGAAGGCTGGTTTTGGAATCAGAAAGAGCTCTGTTGCCTGATAGCTCTGTAAGTTTCCTAAGTCACTCTCTGAGTCTCTGTTTCCAAATCCTAAAGTGAGGCAACACCCCAACCTCTGTAATCCAAGAATATGATGTGTCTGAAACTGCCAGGTAAAATGTAAATTACTGTGGATTTTGTTAACAATTATGGATTTGTAACCTTTGTTGTTATGTAGTCGGGGGAATAAGGTGAGGATTCCCAAGTGATGAATTTGGAACATTTTCCTCCCTCAAGAGTATGGTCATAAAATGCAATGTTTCTAATTAGCCACCTGTATTATCACTCTCCCCATGACTCGAGGAACCATAGCACTGGGAGGCTGAAAGCCAGAGATGAGTGTGCTGGTGTCTCTCTCTCTCTCTCTCTCTCTCTCTCTCTCTCTCTCTCTCTCTCTCTCTCTCTCACACACACACACACACAGTGATATATACCTAGACAGTTATAGTTGTACCACGAAACTCCTAAAATCCCTCTTGTATAACTTCAAACCCACAGACCCTTTTCCTGATCGATCACACATTTTTCTTATTTTCACTTTTCTACTTTATGGTAATTTTTTTTTTCTGGGGCAGAATATTAGTGCATAGCTCTTAATGAGTGCGAATGGAGAAGGAATGTGTATACCATGTGAAAGAGGGCTGACTGTAACAAAATTATTATATGAGAGATTATCCATTTAATTTCTTTAGTGTCTGTTTTTGCTTCATATATGAAAAGTTTCTTCTGTTTTTCTTCCTATGTTTTAGAACTCTGGAGTTCAGAAAGGTTTGTTTGTAGTTTCTATTTTCTCTTCAGCAATTAATATATAAGAGGCAATTTTTTTCAACCTGAAGACTATAGTGAGTCAAAACATAGGTATAAAAATTCAACCTCTGGCATACGAGAAAAAAAGAAAACTGAAGCTTGATATGAGTATAGTGTATACAATCTTTTGTGAGTTTTGTAGGTAGAAGTCATGTGATATGGAGGAAATAACCAGGAATCTGGAAATTTTCATCTTGCTTCTGCTACTAACCTAGTCTTTCACTCAGGCATTTCTTCACTCCTCTGGTTTTAGAGACTATCTGTAAAATGTGTCAGGGAACTGGCTGATTTGTAAGACCCCTTCCAGCTCCAACCTGTAATGGTTTTCTAGGATAGACAATGGATTATAGGTGACTGAAATATGCAGAAACTTGGACCATGATTTCATCTTGGCATTTATTTCCCCAAGACCCTGCTTTACCTCTTGGAGCCATCACTGTTCTCTTGATGACAAACCATTGAAAACCCAGCCACTCAAAACTCCCACCTCATGAGTTCTTCCTACCACCCCACCATCATTCACTGCCAGACATTTCCCCAAGGCCCATTCTTCATGCTCTGTTTTTGATGCTTGCTTCACCCAATTTTCTCTTGGAATCTTTTGTTTTCTGCTTGTCACTACTAGCCTTCAAGAAAAATCTACATGCTTGACACATTATTAAAATTGAACAAGACTGCACTGGCATTTCACAGGTGATGCTTTGCTTAAATGCGATGGCAGGATTGAAGTCTGCATCTCTTCCTCTGGCAGGTAATGAAGATCTCAAACACCCTTTTACTCCAGGCAGTTTCCTGAGAATTGCTAAGGAGGTTGCTGGCAAGGCTCACATGCCACTCTTTGACTTTGTAGTCCTGCTTAGAATAGGGCTGAAAAATTTGAGGCATGGGAATCATATAGCTCCTAATTGAAAGTTGAAGGCTTCTGATGTACTTTCATTGAACCAGTCTCCCTGACATTCTAATTGGGTAATGAGTTGTGGGGATGGAAGGTCTGGAGACCCACTGACTACCTGAAGGGCTTTAAATTTCCATCATGTGGTTGAATGGAAAAGTGAGCTGCCTTTGCTGATTAATAAAATCATGCTTAGCCTGCTTTCTACATTTTAGAACTCAGATCTTAATTTTGGATTTTCTGTCCCTGGCTCTTAATAAAATGCAATAAAAACTCAAAAACACACAACAATTCACTTCCCCTTCTTTCTTTCCAGGTCTTAATTCTGCCTTCTCTAAAAATCAACACACGATTGTAACTAAACTATATGAAGTTCTTACTTCCTCCTAAGCGTGTGATATTTTTGTATATGATCTTTTTTACCTCATCAATAATTCTATAATGTAGGTACTTTTATTAGCTGTGTATTTTGTTTCATGTACTATTACATATGAAGAAGCTGGGGTATAGGATTCTTTGGGCTGCATTGCTACCACGTTCCTTTAAGCCTAAAGAGCAAGACCTATATATCATCTTCTTCACCTGTAAAATAACGAGAGGAGAATACTTGTTTGTTTGGCTCGATCACATAGAACACATGCCAAATTATCTTTTCTGGTTCACTATTAATGTTTTCTGTTCCAGTCTTTCTGGGTTTACTTTTTCTTCCTTCCTTCCTTCCTTCCTTCCTTCCTTCCTTCCTTCCTTCCTTCCTTCCTTCCTTCCTTCCTTCCTTCCTTCTTTCTTGGGGGTGGGAGGAGCTATTTCAACCTCTATTTTGAAGGGGAATATACTGTTCCAGTTGTTTCATACCAACAGGAGATGTTTGTGCAGATACATATTTGTAATTCATATTTTACTCGGATGTTATGGTAAGAAGAATGTGACATTTGGATTGAAAAGAAATGATTCTGTTTGCCACTTGTGAGATCTGTGTCATTCATCAAGTTAGTTCTCTGGGTTTAGTTACTTCATTGGTAAAATGACAGGCTTGTTCTAAATATTTTAAAAACTTTTGTAGTCTAGCACTCTCAAACACTTTATTAAAAATGAGTCCCTACAGGTTAAATGCTATTAACATTTGTGGAGCCATTTTTAGTTTGAAATTGGCCAAAATGAGTTTGGAATTAAGGAAGAGAGGATTGTAATAGTAATACTGAGGACTACTAAACACCTCTCTGCTATGCCCTTTAAAAGCATTCTCTTATTTAATCTTCCAACTAGCCTTCTTTGACACACAGGAGTATTTAATTTGTACATATTCACATGGCGAAGAAGTATCAGAATAAGGATTTGAACTGGGATTATCATACTTCAGAGACTCACAACGGTGTGCTCCTTAAGGAAAGGGATTTCAGAATATCAGACTTGGTTTGGTCCCCCCCACCCCCCACCCCTCATCATATACTGTTGGCCCATCTCTCAGACCCTACTTTTATCTTTTCTTAGCTGCATTCCCCTTGTGTGTGGAATGGGGATATTACCAGCTATCCTACCAGAACTGAAGGCTACAACCAGATCTAAGACCCATATGTTCTAGGATTCTATGGCAGGGTGTGAAATATCTTTACTTCCAGTGCTGATAATCTATTTCTTGAATGGAAATTCAAAGTTGGAGACCAGGTTTATTTTCCTACATAGGGTTTCTATAGCCCTTAGTATTCATAGGACCCTGAATAAATATTACGTAATAATGAAAATAATGAAAGCAAAGACTTCTTGGTTATTATATGAGAGTAATAATTGGATCTTTATATCTTAATCATGGATTAGGAAAGACTGCTTGGGGGGGAAAAAAAACATAAAACCAGCTAATGATTGCTTAGAGTGTCCCAGGGTACTCTGCTACACTTGACATAACCCAGTGGGTTTATTGTCACAATAGCCCTACAAAGAAAATCATTCCCTTCAGCCACATGAGGATGCTCATTACAGTGATTTTTTTTTAAGAAAAAAAAAAAAAAAATGGAACCATGGTACAGAGGCAGCACACCCAGAATCCATTCTTTAGCCTACGAACCCCTGCTGCCACTACGATGAAAGAAACAGAGTCTTTATTAGATGATGGTTATTAGATGATGCTATTCTATGTTCTTTCTTATTATGCACAGCGGCAGGAAGGGTGGCTATTGGACTCTTCTTGGACATTAACACATTGATTACAGGTCTTTTTGTTGGGCTCCAAAGACCAGTTGTGAAATGACTTGATGGAGACCAAGAAAGAGCTTACAGACCTTTAGCAGCCCCTCTAGACCTGGGAAATATTCAATTCTCTAGAAAACTCAGGGTTTTTCTTTAGGTTCTCTGCCACCAAGGAAATTTTGTAGAAAGTGATACTCATGTTCATGAACTAAAAACCAAACTGTTCAGAGATCCTAGAGTGTCAGTCCTGTAATTAGACTCTGAAAGACCCAGCTCTAAGTCATCTTTTTAGGTCACTGGATTTTCTAACTTTAAGCATCACCTACTATGGTAGAAGTTCTGAATTTAAACTTCATAGGTCCAGTTGTTTCCATCTGTGAGGATTTATTTTCCTTTTTCACCTCTTTCTTTTTATTTTCTTTGTTTTCACATTTGCCTGGTAACAACTTTCTCCAAATTATTATTTTTAACTAGCCAGGCCTACTCTTTCTAATTGATATGAAATAGCAGGATGGTATAAAGATACATGCCTGGTGTAGATAGGAGGAGGAACACACAATTGGGAATAAAACTTGTTCTAGGAACTAACTCTTAACCTTGAAAAACTGAAGCTGTAGCTTGTGGATTCTACCCCTGCTTCATCCTGCTTTCTGAATGTGGCATTTTTCCTTATGTGGCAAATCCTATCAACCACTTAAGATTGTTTCATGTTTTCTTCAAATTACTGAATCAAGAAAATTCCTTTTTTTTCAGTGGGAGTAAGGTATGTCTAATTATCTGGTCCAGGAAAGCCATCTGTCGAGTTATTAGCTCAGTGTTGTTGAACAGTACAAGCAACATGAAGGTTTCTGATGGATGCTCACTCCAGCTTTCCTCCCCCATCCCTAACTTCTCTCTCTCTCTCCTTTTGATGGCTTAGTTGACAAAAATCAAATTTCAGCAACATCTTCTAAACATATGTGTGAATAGCTCTTTTCTGAGTAAAAAAATTTAAGTGTGAATATATTTTCCACTTAAGTCATACTCTAGGAAATGTAGTTTGTAGATGTTTTTGAAAACTGATTGTTTATTAATAAGACACTGCTAGAAAAATGTCTATATCATTCAAACATTTTTTTTTACTGAGGAACAAACAGCAATATATTTTTAAATGTAAATATTAATCAAAGAAACAGACTTATGGGGTGGATGAAACCTTAGAAATAATTCAACAACCTCCTTATAACAGATGAAATAGGTCATGTTGTCAGTTAGGGTGATGATCAGCTATAAATAAGAAGACTCAAAATGATAGGGTTTAAACTAATATTTCTCTAAAATGGAATATGCATAGAAATCACCCAGGGATCTTGTTGAACTTATGTAGGAGGAGGGGCCTGAAAATCTGCAGTTCTGACAAGCTCCCAAGGGATGCTGCTGATGATAATGAGCTGTGAACCACAGTTTGACTAGTAAGGATATAAAAAAAATAATAGAACTTCAGTTTCTTTGGTACTTTATACCTTAAGCTCATTCAGTTTTTCTAACTGTTTTGTACTATTATAAACTTTGTTTTTTTTAATATGGAAACCCAGGTTTAGTTAGTGGTTGAGGAATTTACCCTCTTTAAAATTCGATACTCCTGACACTTCCATTCCCCTAATCCCTCATTCTTGATCCCTCTTAACAGGTTCTATGTTTTTATTTGTCCCATTGACCTTCTAATGTGCTCTATATTTTTCTTATTTATGATATTCACTATATATTGTCAGTCTCCTTGTGCTAGAAGGTAAGATCCACAAGACCTGTGTTTTGTTCACAAATGCATCCTGAGCACCTGCTTTAGGACTTGGTACATGAGAGGATGCTCAGTACATAGTTTTTAAATAAATTAATTAAGCTAGTGGGTATAAAAGCTTTTTGAATCTTGTCTGTTTTGCCCAACTCTAATGCTCTGTGCTTTTCTATTAGGGTTCCTGCTAAAATTTTAGTGTCTGGCAGTCCTATATTTGCCTCAGAAACTTGCCCACACTTAACTTGTTGATTTACTCTTTGTCTTTATGATTCTCATTCAGAGTTGCTTGCCAGACTAACCAGTTTCCTCACATCTTGGATTCTTTCTGGATTACAGTCCCATGCTGATATTTCCTGAGGAACCATACATACCACTAGAAAAAAAAAAAATCTTCAAAACTACCTGGATGGGTATAAAACAAATCCTCCCGTTAGACTTAGTCTCTGCCCTTAGGCATGGATAGGACTACTAGAATGTGCTGATGGGACCATTTTGGGACTCATCCACATTGAGTTCCAGTGTGGGATGTTAAAAGGACTGCTTCTGATCATGACCCAGTCTAAGGACTACCATCTTCATCTCCGCCTTTCCCTCTCCTCCCCTCCCCTTTCCTCCTCCTCCTTTCCCTTCCCTTTCCATCCATTTCTGTCCTGTTCTGTCTTGGGCTGTGCTGTGCTGTGCTATCTATGTTATAATATAATACTATGATTTTATATTATAAAATCTTGTTCTAACAGTTGGTTCATTCACCAGGTATTTTCATTTAGCTAATTTTGTGTGTGTCTTTTTTTCCCCAAGATTAACTTCTTGATGGGCAATGACCCATTCAGATTTAGCACCCAGATTCGCCTAATATGCACTAAGCTCCTATATGCCAGGCCCTCTCATTCTCATGCAACATTATAAGATATACATGTAACTAATATGTACATAGAACTTTATATCCTAGGCTAACATGCAGAAGGTGAGAGTCTAAGAAGGGAAGCACTTTGCCCAAGATGATATGAAAAGTAAGTGGCACAAGGTGAATACTTTTACATATAGAAACTAATTCCACATTAGGTCTTTCAATATTTAAACCATTTTCTTTTTTTTTTTTTCTCTCTATCTGAGCTTCCTGAATTTTTATATCTACATGTCTCTTTGCCCTAGCTCCCAGCACAGTGCCTTGCTCACAGCAGGGTCTCAGTAAATATTTAATAAATACAAACATATGAATAGCTTTTCTGTGGCAAAATATCTTGCTTTGAATGTGTGAGCATAGATGTGGGACAAGCATCCTAGATCTATGTTCAGGCAGCTTTTATTTGTGCTACCACTCAGGCGAAAGTAAGTCAATTAATCTTTCTGTCTCTGTTTCCTGGCATGTAATGTGGGAATGGGTCATGAAAGCCCAAGAGGGTGTCTCGAGATTAATTAGTTAAAATGTATACCCTGTTATATAAATGCTAATTGCTGTCAGGAGCGTGGGTTGGATTTTCCAGTGACTTGGCTTTGTAAGGCTTTTGCACATTTCCATTTGTCCTGTGTGCCACCAAGCCTCAGTCTTAAGAAATCCTTTGGCAGAGGAAAATGATGACTTTGTGGTTCCCCATGTTGAGGGTCCAATTTAGAGAGGACTTCCACTGGAGAGTAAACTGGATAAGAAGGAACATTTTAAACAGAAATGTAATTCACTGTGCCAGTAATTCATTGCTCCTTTGCTGTTATTGGAAACAAATCTATTTGCATAACAGCCTTTCCCCAGTCTTTTCTTCAGCTGGTGCCTGCAGTGAATTATATAATTAATTTGGTATTACATGACACTCTAGCCTATTGCCATAGATTTTATTTTTGTTTGTTCGTTGAATAATTTAAAAAGCTCTGACACAAACCCTTAGGTAGCTGGCTAGAGAAACTTAAAATCTCACATAAATAGTTTCAAATGAGCAAATACCCTGAATGAAAAGCTCAATAATAATACTATTTCTGTGAATGTTTACCAATACTAATATGTGTACTATCAGTCTCTATTATAAAGGAGTCTAATTCTCTTTATAGATATGTTTATTTGGTCCATGAAACATTCTGTAAGGAAGATGCATAGCATGTATAATAATTTATTTTCCCCTTTAAACTGTATTGTATTTAATTTGGTTGAACAAATATCAAGCCAAAACTCTTTGTTGTTTGTATTTAAATTTTTGTGTGCAAGGACCTTTAACAAAGGAGGTTTTTAAAAGTGTCTGCTCTTGATTTATTGTTATTTTATGAAAGAAAAATTCTGCTTTCCTTTATTAGTCAAGATAGGCAATACTAGTTGTTATAACAAATATCCCCCAAATCACAGTGGCTTAACATGATAGAGGTTTATTGTTTGTTCAGTTATAACCCCTTTAAAGTCTCATGGGATTCCTGAGAATCTCTGCTCTAAGCAATGACAGGAAGCCAGGCTCTTTACATCTTTTGATGCTACCCTTTTCAAGGTCTCCATGTAAGGGAAAGAGAAAGCACCAAAGATTTTGCTGGAAATTAGAGGTTATACAGCATTTCTGAACGCATTCGTTGGCCACAGAACTTAATCACATGGCCCGAACCCAATTTTTAAGGATATATGGTTTTCATGTGGGCTAAAGAAGACAAAACAGGGCTAATGAACATGTAGCCAGGCTCTGCCACATTCTGCCCTCGTGATCACCAAAATTCCATTTCATACTTCTTCCTGAATTGTCTCACCTGAGTACATGCTTGTGTTTGAGGTGTCATATTAGCTGTCTTTTTTCCATCTCCCACTTTATAATCAGCATTCTCCTACTTACCAAAGGAAAAAAACAAAATGGGAAGTCTACCCGTCACTTATCATCTATCTTGCTATTAATCATTGCCCAGTGCTATAAAGATCTCCAAGGCCAAACAAAGTGACAATTTATACTATTAGTGTCAAAAAGTCTCCTTTAATCAAGATACCATTAACCTCTAGAAGGGCTTCCTCTCTCTCTCCAATTTACCAGTGTTCTTATTAAAAGTGAGTGGTCTACTGGTCCAAGTTGGGATGATTTCAATTGAGATATATTGTAGAGTGTGGTTGCAGGAAGAATGATAATTTTCATTTAATAGTCTTGCCTCTACCATTGTCCAAATTTGAATAAATACTTTAGAGCTCATGAGAGAGAGACCTTTAGAAATAGCATGAAGAATATTTTATGAAATACAGAAGGCAGTATTATTTCATGCAGACAACAAACTTAATATGATCAAGTTCCAGACTCCATCAGCTGTCTAATTGTCTTTCTTTCTGTTTCAAACTAGACCTTATAATTCAAAAATGAATGTCTATCATGTCAATGCATATTACTACAATTTTTAGATTAAAAAATAAAATCGATACTTTTTTCTAACAGAAAGTATTATTAGGATGGTTTGATACTGAGAATGACTGCCAATTATAGTGATTAGTGGATATTTCCCTTCTTTCCATCCTTTCTTCCTCCCTCACTTCTTTCCTTTTTTTTCTAATAATATTTTAATTATTTTCAAAACAAATTATTCACAGAGGTTTTCTTCTTTAAGACCAGTATAATGAAAAGCTTATACTAGTAAAATTGTATTCATTAACTTTTGTATCCATAGCTTTTCTTACCCCCTCTAGTTCTCTTCCACAGAGGCATTGTTTTTTAGTATTTTATTTATTTATTCTGACATTTACAATAGGTTTTACTAACCAATTTGTGTAAACTGTTGTATTTTATTTAGTTAACTCTAGGTATTATTTTTTTCACTTTCTAAATTATAGTAAATGAGAATTCTCTCCCTTAATCTGCTATTATCTTTGCTTCCTTTCCCATTTCTCTCTACATAATACTTTTACAATATTTGGTTGAATCAATAATCAATCAATATTGAAAGAAATCACCAGAACGCGCGGTAGTCCGAGAGGAATTCCAATTTATTAAATGGAGGAGCGAGTTTATATAGGGGGAGGATCCGGTTGGGGACGGCTAGTGTTCGTGTAGGGTGTTGATTGGATTGTGGTAGGGGGGCTAGTGTTGATAGGTCTCTTGGACCTTCACTAAGATGGAGGGGGCTTTTCACCAAGTGGCTTTTTTCATACCAGTGGGGTTGCTACATCCTGGGATAGGGGATTTCGCCAGCTTCACTTCAGGTAAATGGAAAGTTACAGGGTTTGAGGGGTGAAAAGTTAAGGGTCATTATAAGTTCCAACATTCCCCCTCTTTGTTTTTGGGGAAAGGGGCAAGATGACTGCCCCAAGCTACTTCCCCTGCTGAAAGGGGGCGAAGTTTTAGGGCTGTTTGGGGAGGGGAGGGGAGTTGTTGCGGAAGGGAAAGTTGGAACAAAAGACCTGTATATAGTCCCATGTTAGGCGGGAGAAGAGGATAATTTCTGTTGGCTTGAAGTCCTGGAGGGCTCCCTGCAGCCAGAAATCGTTCCTCGGGGTGGAGGGCCCACAGGTCAGAGTCGAGAGCCTCCAGGAACTGTACCCAGGTAGCCATCAGCATTCAGTGATTTGTTCTTTAAAAGAAACGGGATCCTGAGCCAAAGGATGGTAGTTATAATTCCTGAGAAGCTGATTAAAGGTTTGGTTAGAAATTCTTCCAACCTGTGTCTGAAGAAATTTAATTAAGCAGGGAAGGAAGAGACAGCCGAGAAGGATTATAGTGAGCTCCTAGAATGGGCCAGAGCCAGGTGTGAGGAGGGGTTTTGTAAAAGAGATGTCCAGGTATGGTTGGGCATTAGTTTTATAGAATGAAGTGGCTAGGTCCTCAAGTTTTTTTATGTTGGTTTCAATAATACCTGATTCATTAACATAGTAGCAGCATTCCTCTTTTAAGAATAAGCAAGTTCCACCTTTTTCTGCAGTTAGTAAGTCCAGAGCCCTCCTGTTTTGCAAGGCAACCTTTGCGAGTGATGTTATTTGTCGTTGGAGAGAGCCTAAGGACTCAGCAGTAGATGTAAGAGCACCCTCGGGTTTAGAATTAAGATTGTGTACGGCCCATAGAGTGCGTCCGAGGCTCCTGCCTCCCAATCCAATTCCGGCTACCAATGTTGTAAGAGAGATTCCAACTAAGACTGGGAGGAAGGCCGCTCTCTTATGTCTAGAGGGCAGGTTAAGGAGGAAGAGTAGTTCAGAGTTAGAATAGAGGGTGAGCTGGGGAACAATGGTGACGGGGAGGCAGGGAGTAGTAACGTTGGGAAAGATGACAGTGTAGAGAGTGCCGCTGCACCAGAAAAAAGAACCCTGGGATGCTATGGGATTAGAAATGGTGATGTTATAGTCGCAGTGGAAAGGCGATGCGATAGAGAGGGGGCAGAGTTTTCAGGAGGCACAGTCTGGGGATAAGGGTGTGATTGGACTGGTCTCGGGTTCCCATAAGGGAACATTAGGGAGATGGGAGGAGTGTATGTTTCGAGGTTTTAGAAGGAAATGAAGTTTAGGGGACAGTGGCCAAGAGTGGTCGCTTGAAAGACGACAAAGAAAACAGTTTTTGGAGATGTGGAAGGAGAGTGTGATTAAGAGAGATAAGCGCTTTCGGAAAGGATTTGTAGCCAGGGTGTAGGTGGGGTAAGGTAGTTGACTTGTCGGAGTCAGTGGACCTTAGGGGCCAAAATGAGTTGAGTCTCTTAATGTTTGATGTCAGTAGATGCCAGAGAAACCGAGTGGTTAATGGGAATGTATTGGCGGTGATAGTAAGGCCCGCAAGGGCGTGAAGTATAGCCATTACAATAAAAGGCACCAGGAACTACCCCGCCCATCTAGAGTCCCAAGAATCTTGGATGTGGAGTTTGAAGGAGCCACCTGAGACCTGTAAAATACTGCCACCTACCTTGGCCTGTTGGAGATATGGGTCATGGATTTTACAGGCCCAGTAAGGACATCCACCATAAGCCTCCGCCATCGCTTTGCACAATCCTGTCTTTGGTCAAATAAAAGCAGACATAGGGACGGGTGGCATGGGAGATAAGCTTACTGTCTGTCAGGGGTATAGTGATCTGGCCCGGAACATCCCAAAGGAGGGGCAGTCAGCAGTGGCGGTAAGGCGAGTGAGTTGGATTTGTTTTTTCAGTGTAAGTTTCCTGAACTCCTTGAACCTCCAGACAAACTGACTGGAGGAGAGCCCAGGTAGGGGGAGAGAGACTAAAAAGAAAAAATAAGAAAAGGGTCATAGTTTACTCTTGGGATAGGCGTAAAGGCGCTAATACAGTGATTTTGAGTTTAAGGATTGGATGGGTGTGGGAGCAGGCATAGGTATCGTGAGTGGCTGGTGTTTTCTGTCATCCGACTGGAGGAGAGGCTTTTCGAGGTGTATGCCTTCAACCTGGAAATGTGAATCAAGGGGTTAGATTTTTGTCCTGAAGGAGTAGTTTGGCCACTGTTGGAGTGGTTAGAATTAACTGGGTAAGGACCTCCCATTTTGGTTGGAGGTCCTTAACACAATTTTGACAGGGAACAATGCTGAGGAGGGGAAGTTATGGACATCCCACACTACAGGGTTTACAGGCAGGGTATGGCAGGGTAGGGGTGTGGGGAGGATTATTGATTCTTGAGAGTCAGATAAGATCAGGGCCAAGATGAAGGAACTGGAGGGATCTGAGGAGGGGATTGAATGGAAGCTCCAAGCTTGGAAAGTATATCTCTTCCTAGCAGAGGAACTGGGCATTGTGGGATAAATTCAAAAAAGGAGTGTGAAAAGGAGTGGGAGCGCTTTTGTAATTGGCAAAATAGGAGGGGGGTTCTATGAGGGAGCATGCGGTTCCCCACCCCGGTTAACAATAGGGGTTGAACTGCGTGGTAGGGCCTCGAACTCCTCAAGAGTGAAAAGGTGGCCCAGTGTCCACTAAAAATGAGATAGGCTGACCGCTCACCACCAGACTAACTCCTGGCTCTGCTTTTAGTGATAGTAAGAGTCGGGACAGGCCTTAGGGCTCCCCCTGGTCATCGTGGCCAAGGCTGATCACAGGAGGGGATTGTAGAGAGTGAAGATTCAAGAGTTCCATCTCCCTTCGGGTGGTGGGACAATCGGATCCCCAATGTCCCATCTGTTTGCATTTAGGACACGGCCGGGTGGGGCCCGGGCTGTGGACACGACGCCACCAGTGGCCTTCCTTGCCAGATTTAAAGCACAATTCGGAGGGGTCTTGTGGTAGGGTTGGCCTTTTGTCTGTTTGGACACTTGTTGAGCCACCATCTGAAAGTCAGCCTGGCGGCCTTATTACGGAGTTTTTCTTTTTCCTCCTCACGGCCATGAAAGACCTTGAAGGCAGGAAAGTGATTTCGCCTGAGGGGTTGCCGGGCCATGTTCTAGCTTTTTTTTAATTTGTTTTATGTCGGGGCAGGATTGGGCCAGAAAGAGGGTCATTAAGATATGTTTTCCTTCGTCTGTCTGGATCTAAGCTGGTGTACTGTCAACGGGCTTTGTGTTAATCTGTCCAGAAAAATCAGAGGGAGGCATGTGTTTGGGCAGCATCCCATACCCTATGTATGCCTCTGATAGGAGAGTATTAGCCAGGAGCATAAAAAATGTCCTGATAGGTAAGGCTGTATGCTTGGAGCACCCATTGGAATTCTTTAATATAGGTGGTGGGGCCAGAGCTAAAGGAGCCTAGCTTTTTTTCAATTTGGGAGAGATCAGAAAGAGAAAAGGGCACATGGACACGGATCACTCCCTTCTGCCCCCTGGCTACTTCCCCAAGTGGGGCCATTAAGGTGGGGGAATTGAAGGAGGAGAGGGGCCGGATGTGGGGAGGGCCACGGAATCGTGTGGCGGGCTGAATGGAGGAGCGGAAGAGATATGAATTGGGGGAGTGTTAGAGGCAGGTAGTGGTAGGGTACAGCCAGATTTTGGGGTGGAGGCCGAGCACGGAGGAGGCTCATCTGCAGGATCAAGGTTTCACAGGCAGGTGGGGAGGGGGAGGAGGAGGAGGGAGGGATGAAGGAGGTGGCTTGGAGTGACGGCCAAGAGGAGTTGGGAGGAGAGCATGAGGAGCAGAGAGCAGGGTGTTGAGATAGGAGACGGAAAGCTTGAACGTAGGGGATTTCTGTCCATTTGCCCAGGCGCTTGGCAGTAATTGAAAAGATCATGGATGAGGTTAGAGTCAAGAGACCCCTGAAGGCCAAATGGACTGATTATCTAAGGGGTATTATGCGCCAATTTTGAGTACAGAATCTGGTGAGGAGTTTAGGTTTGATGTCTCCCTTTAAAGAGAGTGGAAAGGTTTCAGAAAAGACATTGGAGAGGAGAGTCTGCATGGGGAGGAAGAGGAGGCTCCCATAATGTTGGAGATACGAGGCAGGAAAAGAAGTCTCCGAACGGCGGGAGAACCTCCGCGACAAATATATAGGGCGCCCCTATACAATGTGGGGGTTCCGGAGGGTTCAGTAGAACTGTTAGGGAGACTCTCCCAGAGGTCGCCACCCGTGGAGGTTCCACCTGAGTCCAGGACCAGGATTCGAGAGTGCCGTGTACCGGGCTTCTTTAGGAGGAAGGCAAGGAACGTGGAGGAAAAGTATAGAGAAGAAGGGAGCCAGCCCTTTCTACTCTGCCGCGCAGGTGTTGTCCCTATAAATTGGTGTAGGTAGGGACGAGGTCCACCGTAGTCTTGAAGACCGTAGGGGTGTATTCTCTCTCCTCGGTAACGCCAGGAGGCCACCGGATGGTCACGGCTAGTTCTCCTGTAGTCACCGGGAGGTCCGGCCTTAGAGGGGTTACTCACGGAATAGCCGGGTTGGTCGGTGGTGACTGTGACGAGCCGGAGCCGGGTCAATGGGGTAGGGGAATTCGGATCAGTCGTTTCTAGGTGGCAGACGGGAGACAAGGGGCCAATGAAAGCACCTTGTCCCGGTTTCGCACCAATGAAAGAAATCACCAGAACGCTGTAGTCCGGGAGAGGAATTCCAATTTATTAAATGGAGGAGCGAGCTTATAGGGGAGGATCCGTTGGGGACGGCTAGTGTTCGTAGGTGTTGATTGGATTGTGGTAGGGGGGGCTAGTGTTGATAGGTCTCTTGGACCTTCACTAAGATGGAGGGGGCTTTTGACAACCAAGCGGCTTTTTTCGCGCCAGTGGGGTTGCTAAGCATCCTGGGATAGGGGATTTCGTCAGCTTCACTTCAGGTAAATGGAAAGTTACAGGGTTTGAGGGGGTGAAAAGTTAAGGGTCATTATGTTCCAACAAATATGTCTTTACATATTAATGAACTGTGAATATGTTATCCTATTTTTTAAGTTATTTATTGTCTTCTTTTCAAATGATTAATTGTATCTTTTGGTAACAGTTTTCATATTTTTCAGTTGTCTTTTGGCATAATTTTCCACAGTGTTAACTAATCAGACAATTTATCAGTTACATTTTTTTTTTCTTTTTGGAGTTTTCCTCTTCTTCCTACTTAGACTCTTTCATCACCAAGCCCTGATGCATAGCTGTTATCCTGGGCTCTCCTCCACTGTTATTCTAGGACTCTCTTCCTTTTTCTCTTTTTTTTTTTAAATTGGATCCTAACTCCTTGATCCTATGTTTTCCTCTTCCTTATGTTTTCTCATTTTAGTGGCATAAATCCTCTAGAAGCTTTCTAATAAAGAGCCTATGAAATATAAAATTATTTAGTTTTTATGTGTCTGAAAATATTACCTTCACAATTATTTTGTTGGGTTTAGATTCAGGGTTGGAAATTTTCTTTTAGATGAAGTGCTTTCATTATCTTCTAGTTTCCAGTCTTCTTTATGAGAGTTTCAAAGCCATTCTAATTTCTGATCTTTGGTATGTAACCGTTTTTACCCACTTTCTTATTCTCTGGTGGTTTATAGAATATTTTCTTTTTCTAATTTTAAAAAATAGTTTTGTATAACCTAGTGGTTACCAGAGGGTAAGGGGTGGGGGATGAGGTAAAGGGGTCAAATAAGTGGGTGACAAAAATAAATCTAACTATGGCAGGTGAGCACACAGTGTAAATATATACATGCCATACTGTTAATATGTACAGCTGAAACTTATTGGATTTCATTAACCAATGTTGCCATAAAAAATAATAAATACATACATACATACATATATACATACATACATACATACATACATACATACATAAAAGCACTAAACAATAACACATTATTGGAATGGTGAGAACTTGAACATCTATTTTATTATTTTCTGTAAGTTTGAATTATTTCATAATGTACATTTTTAAATTAAAGTTTAAACAAGGAAAATGGCAAGATAAATGAAATAAAAATACCAAATTTTGATAATTGTTAAAGTTGGGTGATGGATATATAGGTGCTCATTCTACTGCTCTTTTTTTATAAGTTTGACATTTTTTTATAGGTTTGAAATTTAAAATTTAAATTTTATTAAAAAGTAAAAGAAAATACTTTTGTGATATAAGTCTGTTTTCACCCACTATACTAGAGGAATTGATAGGTCCTTTTAATTTAGAAGGTTAGATTTTTTAGTTCTGGGATTTTTTTCCTTTGAATTATTTAACTGAGACTTTCTTTATGTTTTATTATTATTATTATTTATTAATTAATTTTTTTGGAGCTCCTTTTATTGAAACATTAAGAGTCCTGGACTGGCTTTCTAATTTTCTTATCTTTTTTCATTTTTTTTCTTTTTACTCTACTTTTTAGGAAATTCTCAACATTAACTTTCAAACAATCCATTTGTTAAGTTTTAATGTCCTGCAATTATATTTTTATTTTTAATGAGCTTTTTTCTTCTTTGAATATTTCTTTGTTATGTCATTCTGTTCTTGCTTCATGAATGTTGCAGCAGTTTCCTTATTTCTCTGAGAATGCTAATGATAGGAATTTTTTTTAAAGATTTTTTTAAGTTTTTTTTTTTCCTCTACTAATCTTAGTTTTCCTCAAGTGTTTTTTGGATGTTTCCTTTCATGGTGTAGATTTTTCTCTGGGGCTATCTATTTATTTTTTAAAAGAAGCGATTTAGAAGCTGACTGAAAATTCTAAATGTAAATGAAAGCCTTGTTAACCTTGAGCTTTTGTGTCCAATAATGTGGCCTTGCGATTTGTTAATGAACCACTGATATTAAGAGTGTTAGGTCTTTCTTCTCAAGCTAGTCAAATTTCCAATAGAAGTTTTATTCATTCTCCTGCCTGGAGGGTAAAGGTCTGACTGCTTTCATCCTTGGAACTGAGTAGAGAAGCACTCCTCTTGAGTGCTAGGAGAGTGAGATAAGAACAAAGGCAGAGCTTTGACAAACCTTTCAGCTGATTGTTTTTGTTTCTCCACTCTCCTGGTTAAGTCTTTGTTTTGTGGTAATTGATTGCATTTGACAGGAGAGAATAGATTATTCATACTGGTAGCAAGCAAATCCCTATTCTCTATAATTTAACCCTGCTACATGTTATCTGTATCAAGAGATCTAAGCTAAGGAAGTCTCAGTCTCTGTACTTTCAAGAAGGAAATGCAACATGGTGAAATATACTCTGGTCCTTAAAACACCCACCTCAAGTGACACGCACTAGATCATATGTCTTATCTTTTTTTCAGAGGAGCATATAAATACAATCTTACAATATGCCTAGGAATAGAACTCAAAAATACTGGGTGAACAGCACTATTAATATTTTATCTTGGTGCTGATAGTTCCTCTTGGGGTCTTTTCTGCATTCGGCATCACAGATTTGTTTGCTCTCCAGCTTTCTCCTGTTGGTTTAGGGTTTTTCATTTTAAATGGGCTAATCTGGTTACCCCTTGTTCATTTTGTTGCCTTTTCTCCTGTTCTTGATGTTACATGGGATTATGTCTTGAAAACTTACTGTAGTTTAAGTGGAATTTCAGAAAGGAGTGAAAATATATGCAGGTATTCAGTCTGACATAGTTGTCTTAAAAACTATGATTGTAATTTCCTTAAAACTGAAAAGAGTGAATTTCATAACTTTGCAGCTTTAATGAAAATACTATTAAACAATGTGATAAGATAGATATTTTGCCAGGTTTTTTTGCAAATATTTTTTACTAAGTTTGTATTGGTATGAACAACATTTTGATCTCACAGTTCTTTTTCTGTATGTTGGATTTTAATAAGTGTTTCTATATGAATGCATAACAATTATAAATAATAGCAATTTGTTTAGTCTTAGAAAAACCAGTTTGTTAAATTTTCCTGAAATCTATTATTTACCTAGGGATTTATTATGTACTTACAAAGCCTTTTGCAAGTGATAAAGCTTCAAATTCCTTGTTTTTATCAAAATTAAAGTAGCCTCTAATTTAGTTGTTCTATCAGTTATCTACTATCTCCAAAACGTTGCCTAACAACCAACTACCAACTTCAGTGACAAACTTCATTTTATTTGTTACTCATGTATTTTTTGCTCATGAGTTTATAGGTGTCCCGGACAAATCTTCTAACAGAAGCTTGGCTTAAGTGATCTAGGCTGAGCTCTTGCATTTTTTGGTCCTCTGTGAAAGGCCAGACAGCAGTGCCTGTGGAGGTGAGCCAGCTGTCAGTTGGGTATCTTAGTCCCTTCTGGCTGTTGTAACAGAATACCATAGATAGGATGGATGACTAAACAAACAACAACAACAACAAAAAAAACAGTCCAAGAGGCTAAGAAGTCCAAGATCAAGGTGCCAACAGACTATATGTATGGTGAGAGACTTTTCCTTTTTCCCAGTTTGCAGAGGGCTGCCTTCTTACCATGTCCTCACATGGAAGAGAGAGAGAGAGAGAGAGAGAGAGAGAGAGAGAGAGAGAGCGAGCGCGCGCACCCAAGTTCTCTCTTCCTTTCCTATAAGGACTATAAGGATAGTAAGCCCACCACAGGGGCTTCACCTTCATGACCTAATTACTTCTCAAAGTCCCCCAACTCCAAAACTGGCATGTTTGGGCTTCGACATGATTTGGGGCCCAGGATGGACACAAACGTTCAGTCCATAACGCTGGGGTTGTTCTCATGGTGGTAACAGGATTACAAGAAAAAAAAAGCAAAAAGCTTAGAATTGACACAAAATCACTTTTACTGCATTTTGTTGGTCAATATAAGTCACTAGGACAGCTCAGATCCAAGGTGTAGGAAAATAGATTCTCCTTGATTAGAGGTCTCATTGCATCAAACTGTAAAGGATGTGGATATAGGGAAGAGTGGGAATTAGATCTGGTTTTGCAAACTCTGTCTTCCAGAGATGTCAGTGATAGATCATTAAAATAATGTTTGATGATAAAATATAAATGGCACACAGCTCCAATGAAATATAAAAAATTGATAACCTTGATAGAATTAAATTTCTTCTGTTCTTGACTATAGACAAATTTTCTCTGTGTTTATGTATAAATAAAATATTTTCAACTAATGCCCAGACCCTCTTTTCAAAAATAGTTCATCCTGATTATTATCAAGAGATGATGTTTAGAATAATTTTACATTTTATATTTAATAATCACTGTAAGTTGAAAATATATATTATTTAAGTTGTGGACCTCTAATTATAATAAAATTCATTTCAGAAGAAAAAAACTTTTCAACATTTAAAGTATTATATATTGCACAGAAAAGTAAAATGATGAAAAATTTTTTAAAAGCTATCAAACAAAAATATATTTTATTTAAGTAAAATTATGAGTTGAGACAGTGGAATTAAAACAAAAGAATGGTATAGAATTACCATTTACATATTTTTAGGTGGATATTGGTGTATGGCAAATCACTAGTTCATTCAATGGAATTGGAGGAATGGTATAACCATTTTATTTTAAAATCTCATCACTTACAATATGACATTAAGTATATTCTTTCTAATGGTTATGCTAATGAAGAAAAGTTTTAGATGTCAAGTGAAATGTGGAGAATATTGCTCTATTAAAAATATATATACATATATACACGCACATACACGCGAACACATTTATGTATGCTTGTGTATATGTATGTTAGGATTGCAAGGGAAAAAGAAAACTATTTTAAGATGATTGTTTTGGGCTTTACAGTACTCCATCATTCGTGACTTCTGTTCTTCCTTCCCTATAGTTATATCTAGAGCCCTGCATTCATATATTACTCTTTAAAAAAAAGTCATTTATTATCATTTTTTTCCTGTATGGACCAGTGATTAGTTTTCATTATAAAAAATAAATTGTAAAAGTCATTATAAATTTTATTTGACTCTAAGTAATAGAAACTATGGCACCTTTGTTCTCCAGTGAGCATCACTGAACCCTCTTGACTTCTTGAGGGCTATAGCTCTGCTGTATAATCTGATACCTAGTAGATACACCTGACTAGCCCAAATGGAGATGTGCTGTAAGTGTAAAACATATTGAATTTTGAAGATTTATTACACAAAAAAATGGGGTGTTTGGGATATATTGTTTTAAAAAATATACAAATTAATTTTATCTGCTGTTTAAAGCCTTTCTAATGTGGTCTCTAGGACATCTAAAATATGTATGTGGCTCACATTATATTACCATTGGACAGCACAGATTTATCCCCCAAATCAGGAGCCTTGCGGAGAACTGGGAGTCCTGGAGGGTTGTCTTTGTAGTTAAAGTTTTCTTCTCAGTACCTCCAATGTCTTGGAGAAGTCAGAGAGCACATGACTTCTTTTTCATGTGAGATTCTCTCCTCTACTGGGAGGATCAGGCTATCAAATCAGACTGCTATCTCAGTCAAAAAATGATAAAGGATGAAAATCATTTCTTTATACAACTGCCTATTATATGCAAATACTAAAGGGAGGCTATTGAAGATGACCAAGAAAGAGGAGTCCTGGGAAACGTTTGGTATCCTGAGGAGAAAATGTGTTCTATGGAGGGTTTTAATGTGAGGTGACTCATCTGCCTTTTTATATTTTTCTTTTCAGTTGTTCCAGAACGCTGTGATGACTGGGGACTAGATATCATGAGGCAGATCCAAGTGTTTGAAGATGAGCCAGCTCGCATCAAGTGTCCGCTCTTTGAACACTTTTTGAAATATAACTACAGTACAGCCCATTCAGCTGGCCTTACTCTAATCTGGTATTGGACGAGACAGGACCGGGATCTTGAGGAACCAATTAACTTTCGTCTCCCTGAGAACCGCATTAGTAAGGAGAAAGATGTACTCTGGTTCCGGCCCACGCTCCTCAATGACACGGGCAACTATACTTGCATGTTAAGGTAGCCTGAGTTTTGGTGGCCACTCTCTCTTTTTCCTTTAGTTCCTAGGCTTTTATTCAGAAGATGCATGAGCTATGAAGCTGGGGAGGAAAGAGAACCATCTAGAAAGAGTTACTTACACTTTACCCCAGTGGCTTAACTGAGCTTGGCTGAGAGAGGTATGGGGAGGAAATGCTTGTGCTCCTGAGAACATTCTCCATGGATGGTTCCTTTTCAAACTCTGACATATATCAAGGTTGTCTAAAGGTGGAGCCTCACTTATTTGTCCCTCTTCCCTGACATTGGAACCTGTGTATACACTTCTGCCCCACTTGAAGGCATCTATCTTCCTAAACAATAAGCAGGGCAGGGTGTACACACTCATATCTGTTATTCTTGTCAACTTTCAAAGAGGTTAATAAAGCCTTGAGATGCTTGTTATTAGAGAAGGAGACATCAGATGTATCTAGAACAATGTTTTTCAACCTTTTCTACCAAAATTCCCCTAAGAAGCAAATGGACACCATATCTCTGGGAATCTAAGAATATAGTCCAAAGCACCCTATCATGACTGCAAAATTTCTTTCAAATCTCCTTTTTTCTTGAAAGTTCATGGAGAGTTTGCATTTTGCTCCAAATATACCTGTTTTTATTTTACTACCAATTAATGTTGTTTTTGTTCTTAAAAAAAATTTAACTGAAGCCCTTCTGAAGAATAATCATTTTAAAGCTTAGTTCTTTGGATACTTTTTTCCCCAAGGTTCATTTTTTAGCTTTCAGGCTTTATTTTATTTTTTAAATTCCCATCTGTGTTATGAACTTTCTTTAAAAACATAGTTTCCTACTATTTAATAAGTGCATTGGTTTGCTAGGGCTGCCATAACAAAATACCACAGATTGGGTGGTATAAACAACAAAAATTTGTTTTCTTACAGTCTGGAAGCTAGAATTCCAAGAGTAAGGTATAGGCGGGGTTGGTTTAATTCATCTGTCCTTGGTTTGCAGATGGTCATATACTCTCCATGTCTTCACATGGTCTCCTTTTCGTGTTTTCTGTGTCCTAATCTCTTCTATAAGAACATCAATCATATTGAATTAGAGCCTGCCCATATGACCCCATTTTACCTTACTTACCTCTTTCAAGGCCTATCTCTAAATATACTCTGAGGTACTGGGGGTTAGGTCTTCAATGTATGAGTTTGATGAGGTCACAATTCAGCCCATAACAATAGGGCTGAATAACATAGTAATACTCCCACTTAGAATAACATAACATAATAAAAAGTAATCCCAGACCTTTTTCTGAATGTTCCATGTCATAAATGGATATTAACTATTCTCTGATTAAGAACTTAGACTATGCTTTGATAAATTTAAACTATGTAATGATTGTGGAGAGGACCTTTTCTCTATCACAGGAATGCACTTTGATCACTCTGGCCTTGAGAGTCCCTTGTAACCTCTGAAGGTTCTTCTGAGGTTTTGCATGATTCTTTATTTTTATTAAAATGAGCTCTAGACTCGTGTGTAGGCTTCCAAGGAGCCTGAAATACTCATGTTTCCATTATTTATATACTAATACCACTTTATTGGAGAAATTAGAAAAGATTATAGTGGAAAAAGCACTGGATGAGAAGACAGGAAGCCTAGGCTGCCACCCAGTTATGTCACTACTTAGCTGGTGACCTTGGTCAAGTCAGTCCATGTCTGAGAGCTTTGGTATCTAAATCTGCATGAAGAGAAAGTCAGCTTCAATGCTTTTTAAGCTCCTTTTCATCTTTCGCTGTTGTTAATGCGTTATCATTCCAAATGAACATCAGCAAATATCTGGGAAGGGGTCATGGGTAGCTTTCTGGATGACCTTGGTCTCTACTATGCATTCTAGTGTTTTTGTATCTCAATTTCCTTTTCCTCAGCAACCCACTACTTGTCTAGAGCTCTTCCCAAAACTTTTATAACCTTTGACATTACAGGAACAGGGTTATATGTTTGTTAAGGCCTAAGTATACTTTTAGTGTTATTTATTAATTTACAGATGGTCCCTTTAATTTATCTGTCTACCTATCTATATCTCTAGAAGCTTTTCAATGTTCTGAGGTGATTTCTAAACTGAGAATCACCTTAAACTGAACCACATGAAATCATAGGCCTGATGTCCTTAAGGCTATCAAGTTCAGATTCATCCTCCCAGATTTCACTGGTTGTATTTTTGCTATTTGTCAGTAGATATTATGCCTACCAATGTTCCTTTCCAGCTTATTATTATTGTCTTAAGTCATTTTTAAGCACTCTTTCCTCCCACCTAAATACAATGTGCATTCCCCCACACCTTCCATTGTATTTAGAATTAATTCATGAGTCATTGACCATCTATGTCTTTGATCCCTTAAATAGAAATTATAAAAATAGACCCATTTCCCCATCTCCCTAAAAAATTAGTTGTTTTATTTATTGTTTTTCTGTATGTACACGGAAGTTTCAAATATTCATTCACCACTACTGAAAGTTTAAACACTACTAGATGCAAGGAATAAAAGAAATCACACAAGGTCATGTCTTTGTATAAACTATGAAAAATTTAATCAAAGAAATGTCCAAGGTGCTCAGAAAATGAGTGCATACATATAGTGTATAGATATGGGTACATAGAGGATGGCAGAGAAGACCTCCATGTGAAAGGTAGGGTGGTGGAAGAAGAGCCTTCCAGACAGATGAAACAACCTATGCAGAAATTAAAAGCATAAATATGATTCTCCAGTAATTTTACATGATTGTTTTTCATTCATGCTTGATTTTTTTTATAGGTGCGTACAACTTTCAATGGTTGTACCATGATTATCTTTACAGTCTTATGTTTTGTAGCTTTTTCTTTCGATCCCGATGTTTTCCTTGCAGACATAGCACTGGAAAAGATTTTTTTATTAATTTTCCATAATTCTATCATGTGAAAAAAATTTTAGAAATAGGATTGCTAAAACAAAAGCTAAGGCTTTTTTAAAAATGGTTTTAGAAACATACTTATTTTCCATAGGTTGTTTATATGCCATTATCAACCAGAAGTTAATATGCTACTCTTACCTTTGCGTTACCAATACTGAGTACTGCTGAGAACGTTTTAAGGCTAAAGTTAAAAAATTTATACACACACAAACACATGCACATGCATACATACACACATACATACATATGCATATTTAGGAGAATTTCTAAAAATATAATTATTTTAATATATCAATAGTAAGTTATTGTGTCTGTTTTTATTCTGTGATGTCAATTGATATAGGAAATACCTCTGTAACATATTTAGCTCTTACATGGATTTAACGTATAAAGTCTCAATAGCATTACTTAGCTCATTTTATCATGTTTACTGCATTAAAACAAATGCAAATGAGACTGTCCATTCATTGCATATTTCTCTTTTCAGGAACATTTCATATTGCAGCAAAGTTGCATTTCCTCTGGAAGTTGTTCAAAAAGATAGCTGCTTCAATTCTCCCATGAAAGTCCCAGTGCATAGACTGTATCTTGAATATGGTGTTCAGAAGATCACTTGTCCAAATGTAGATGGATTTTTTCCTT
The DNA here is from genome assembly GCA_030015415.1 of Cynopterus sphinx. Taxonomy (NCBI): domain Eukaryota; kingdom Metazoa; phylum Chordata; class Mammalia; order Chiroptera; family Pteropodidae; genus Cynopterus; species Cynopterus sphinx. Next base: position 45,936,376 of record CM057380.1, read on the forward strand.
CCAATGTCAAACCAACTGTCACTTGGTATATGGTAAGCAAACTAGAGAGCACGTCACTCTCTCTAAAGTAGCAATAGTTATTTGTCGAATTAATGCAGAAAGGAGATTTTTCTCATCAGATTTTTTAATGTCTTACATAGTGACTTTATATAAATCTTTTACTGCTTCCTTACCTTGTAACATTTGAAAGGAAGTGGTAGAGAACGCTTAGGCTCAATCCACCATTGCTTAAATAACATTCACTGGACTACTAAAACTACTTTATTAACTTTCTATGAAATACATTTTAGAACTGTTGCCCACTTCTATTCACTGCTCAGTGGAATCAGAAGCTACCTAGTCATCTGGTGAATTTCATCTCCTTGAGTTGTCAGCACTATATTTTGTTACTTAAAAGTGTTTTCATGTTTGCCCTCATTTGTAGCCGCAGTTCATCTGTGGTCTCTTCTACATCTGAGGAATTTGGGAAGTTTTTTAATCAGAAATAAATTGTTGGAAGGTAGCATTTGTGGTAGCAGCGTAATTTTCTAATCTTTTCAAATATCCACATAAGCCAAAGCTAAAACTAGAGAGCATTTAAAACAAAACTCAGTGACAAGTTATCCACAAGAATCACTTTTAATAAAACCAGTGAGACAAACTACAAACATGACCCATAAAAAATCCATTTTTATAGTTAAGGGAGTAGATATAACTAATGTGGTATCTGACACACTTGAGAACAGAAACCCAGGAAAGCTGGTGAGAAATCACTGGAGAGTGTGATGGACCAGTTTGAGAACAGCAGCTGAACTGGAAGGATTTTGCTGCCTAATAGATGATTAGTCCAAAAGACCTGTAGTAAGAAATTTTGAAGGGCTGTAATAGTTCTAGTGCCTTGCAGCTCTGAAAAACACCATCCACACTGAGGAGAAATGTCTGGAAGTGAAATCAAAAGTAAATAAGTTCAGAAGGGAAGAGAAGGACCAGTGGGCAGAACAGAGGAGGAGCAGAACAGAATCAAGAAATATCAAGATCATAGTTTTGAAGAGGGATCTCTGTGAAATTACAAATCTTGCCAGATGATAAAGCTTAGAAAAATAACTAGTTTCATACAAAAATGAGCAGCAAAAAGAATCAAAGTACAATCCCATTTAAAATTATAAGAAAAAGGAAATGAGAAGCAGAATAATATCCTACAGAAAATAAAGCATTCCAGAAAGACTTATTATCGTAACCCAATATTTCCAAAATGAGCTGGAAAGCGTTAAGAAATGATATGAGATGAGAAAGAATAACAAAAAATAAGAAATAGAAAAGTCTAGAAATTTTAAAACGCAGTAAAAGCTTAGAAAGAAGAAAGTAAGTCATTTAGAAATGAAGCTAAACTAAGAGGAACATAACAGCAGGTGAACATAGTAGGTAATGCCTTAAGATTAATGAGAATGTAAGGGAGAAAAAAAATTTAAATAGAAAATAAATGATGAATGAAAATAAGATGGTTAGAATGGATATCCCAAAATCACATAAAGTAGACTTTAAGACAGTAGGTATTTTTAAAGATGAAGAGGATGTTTTAGAATAATAAAAGGCTCAATTCATCAGGAAGGCATAAAATAAAATAATAACAATATTTTGAAATGCATGAAGCAAAAATTGACAGAATTAAAAGAATAGAAAACTCCATAATCATAACTGAATATTTTAGCATCTGTCTCTGTTTAAGTCAGTAATGAAATGACTTAGGATCCAGCTTTAAGAAACTTCCATTGGCAAAATGGGACAACTTGAATAAGGATATTAATTGTAATGGGTTGAATTCAATGAATTAAATTTAAACCCTTAAATTAATAATTCTATTTCAAAATATTTAATTGATTACATTTAGATGATAGGATATCAATTTATTATCTTAAAAACTAGTAAATAAAGGGGGAAAAGTAAATATTATTCTGCCTTTTCCATTAAGAAATGTACACTGAATTAAGAAAAGGTGTAGAGAAGTGTGTTTTTATAAGCAGTATGTAATCATTTTGCAACCCCCAGTAACTTAATATTATCTAAGCATTAAGCATCAATGACAGCTATCATCACAAGAAAAGGGGCAGCCAGACAGTTCTGATGAAAGGAAGCAATTTCATTCATACTTGTGCCAAATGGATTAAAACTAAGTTTGAGTAAAACTTTGGATACTCCTACCATTTTGAAGGATTTATAGAGAACAAAGTAATATATTGATCTGTACCATGAGTTTGCAGTCAGCAAAATCTAGACTGTGGAAAACTTTGTATGTCAAATGCCTTCCATTATTCATCAGATAATTGTAAGAAAAAGAAAGGCATGGTGTGGGAATGTATAGATTAAAGGTAACGTATAAGACATTTAAAAACATAAGAGACTTGTGTCTAAGGATGCACACATGGGTAATAAAATTATAAATGAAAACAAGGAAGTGATTTTACTATGAAAGTATAGATAGTGGCTAATTTTGGGGGTAGAAAAGAGCTGGGATTGACATAGGGCTTGTGGATGAACTTCAAGGGTGACTGGCAATGTTCTATTTTTGGACTTGATCTGTGGTTCAAAGGTTATAATTACTTATTAGCTCATACATATGTTTTGAGTCTTTTTATTCTACATGCTATGTTTTAGAATAAAATGATTCAGAAAAAGGGAGTGATGGAAAGGAGAGAGCAAGAGAGAGAGAGAGAGACTGATTTAAGATATATAACAACCAATTGCAATGTATGAACCTTAGTTAGATGGAGTTTTATTCAAACTATAAAACAAGTTATGAGAAAATCAAGAATATTTAAACAGAATATTAATGATATCAATGAATTATTATTTTTTTAATTGTGAAAATGGCACTATAATTTTATACTTGCAGAAGGGGTCTTGTCACTTACAGATACATATAAATATTTACATATGAAATTATATGGTGTCTGTGATTTGCTTCAAAATAACTTTGGAATGCAGTGAGTGGGTATAGGTGAAAAAAGACATACCCTGGATTGTTACTTTTGAGGCTAGGTATGGGTACAGGAGATCATGCTATATTCTCTTTGTGATTGTAATTTTCTATAGTAAAAAGTGTAAAGAATAATTTAAAGAATAATGTTAAAATTTGTATACCAACAAGTGTATTATATCTTCCAGCTTAAAAAAAAGTGTGTTCATCTGTTTATCAAGGTTTCTTATTCTATTCACTTTTTCTATACTTTGAATATATAGGATATATTTTCTTATATATCCTATAATTTTCTTCTTTTTCTTCATGTATTTCCTCTCCCTAGAATGTCTTCTCTTCTTCCTTTATAACAGATCAAATTCTACTACCTCATGAAAGTTCCCTTTTCCCTCCCACTGAAAATAATTTTTCCCTCTTATAATCCCATAGCTATTTATTTATGTCTGTATTCATGTCACTTTTTCACTTTCTTTATTGTTTCATGGTCTTTTTTCATGTATACATTTAGCACATATTTGTTGACTATTAACTGTATTCCATGCCAGGGGTTTGGGGAACACAGTAGTGAATGAGATATACGTCCAACCCTACATAGTTCCAAAGGATCTCACAATTTTATTGACTAGTTTACAAATAAAAATTCCTATTCTTATCAAAAAGTAGAGTTCTAATTCAACTTTGCTCTTTGGAGTGCCAAAGAGAATTTATTGTTGGTTTTAAGAAGAGAAAGAAATTTACATATATGTATTCTTTGAGATTGACGATTACTTCAGAGCAAAGTTAGGCCATACCCATCTCTGTATTTCCTATGATTCCTATATTTCTGCTTTTTCTGGTTAGATGGATGTAGGTGCTAATAACCAAGGTATGAAATAAGAGAGGAAGATCAGATTTGGGGAGCAAGTCAAGGACTTAGAGAGTCATACTGAGTTAGAGGTGTCTGTAAGACATCCAGGTGGCAGTGACCAGTAGGCAGTGGCTACATGTGTATGGGTCTGAGCTCAGAAGAAAAATCAAAGCTGGAGACAGAACTGGATGCATCTGTATGATAATTGGAGCCCTTAGAAAGACAAAATAAAGTGGGAAGAGAAAAGGGCTAAGGTCAAAATCTAGAGAGAATGTTTATGGGGTGAATTAAAGCAAAATACCTGGAAAGATAAAAAAAAAAAAAAAAATCAAAGTGGTCAAACCATTGCCATGGAGGATACCCAACAGTGTACAGATGACTAAAGAAAGCTGGTAACCAGTCAGTCTTTCAATTCTATGATTTTAAAATGCCACTGTTGATGTGTGGTATATGCTGCTTTTATTTCTCTGACTTTGGATAATTGACTGACACCTTTTATCTTAAGAGTTCTGCCATCTTGAGAACAAAATCAATGTTCTTGGTAGCTGCATTGATCTATCACTGTATAGCAATGCTGACCTTTTCTACCTTCTGTGGTCATTCCCTACATCTACCTAGGTATCTTGGCCCCCCTAGAGAAGTCTTTTTCAATTGTTATCAGCTGAATTCCCTACTTCAATGTGGTAGAAATACTCTCTTTTAGTAATACAAATAACTCTATAAGAGTTAATAGACATTAATCAGTTTCAGCAATTTGCTTTCTATTTGCAAAAAGATGAAAACTGATAAATTAAAAGAAGGAAAAAGGAGCTAACAATTCTTGCATATTACTAGTAAAATACATTGTGCTAGGTACTTTATATGTTATATATAATATTCATCACAATTTTTCAGTGTAGATATTATTATACTTTTACAGATTAGGAAGCAGAGACTCAGAGAAGTAAACGATAGAGCTAAACATTTATCGAGCATGAGAATTTTTCCAAATGTTTTAATTATTTTACTTATTTCTCTAAAAATGAATTATCTCACTTTCTTTATTGTTAAAAAGACCAAAGGATAGAACAGTTGAGAGATTTGCCCAACGTCACAGAGCTAGGAGCCAGGATTCAACCCTAAGCAATCTATATTGAGTATATACTTTTACATTATCGTACACATACCATTTTCCCAAAAGAATCTAGCTGATAATGGGAGAATCTGAGATTTCAGGTCATTTCTGTTTGGTTTCAAGCCTAGACATCTCAGAAATCAGAGATAGTGGTCCATTTTTTGCTTCTGGAGCTTAGGACACTTTAAAGGGTGAGATGATCTTTGAATACAGATTGGGTTGTATGTTGACCTGTGGGACACAAGCAAACCTGTGGATGGGGGACTCTTGGGAATAAGAGGGGCCTCAAAAAAACAGATTGGACGGAATAGAAATTTAAAATATTGTATTTCAGAATTACAGAGGAAATAGGGCAGAACTGAATTTTTCTCCTTGGCATTTCTTTTCTTCTTTAATCCTTTCTTTTGTATGCCAGGTTTTCTTCATTTAGGGCCCAGAATTCATAGTGTTTTAATTCAACAGTCCTGTACATTAAATTGTTGTTCAGTAGACATTTGTTGAATGAGCTGGGTTTTGTAACTAGCCTAGAAAGCAAATCATCATTTGTAAGTGATTTACTGAATTTCAAATAGCCAACTTATAAAAGAACTTCTGGAATACTACAACATGTATATAAATTGGAGGTTGCCTGTTTAGTCACAGAGAGAATATGTGAATAAATAGCATTAAAAAATGCAGGTAAGTAAGGTCTTATTGTTAATTTTTGCTATTATTATTAGAATTATTCAGAGACCTGAATTTTAAATTATGGCAAGCCATCCTAACTTTCATATTACTGGACTATTTCTCTTCCTCATTGTTGTAATTGATTATTAGATTTCCCTTTTCCCCGTCCCAGAGATACTTATAAACATAGAGGAAATTTTCCCCTTTGTTCAGAGAATCAGAACAACCACATTACTGAGTGTTTTGGATAATACATTTATAACAGCTGCCAAAATGCTCTACATTGCTATTAAGGAGAATGGATTTCATTCTGGAGATCAGTTTGCAAAATGTTGGTTGTCCTTGTACTTAGTGTAATCATTAAAATTGGTATATTACCTCTACCTCTGATTTGCAGTGTGAAATTAACTAGAATTGGTCAGATACTGTTTATAAATCTCTTCAGAAAATAGGAAAATCTTTGCTTTTTTCTGACAAAATGCCATTAGGAAAGCACATTTCTGAAAAAGTGGCAGGCTTGGCCTTCTTTTTGGCATAGCATGTACTGTTGAAAAGTTAGTCCAAGGTCTATGTGATAGAATTTATTTTTAAAGTGCTTTTTTCAGTTCGATCTGACACCTTAGTTTGGTTGGTTCTTTATCTCTTTTCTTTCTCTCCAGTTACTCTGTATAGTGATTTTTAATCTTTGGTGTAAAGTCATTATGTATCACATTTTCTTTCCAAACTGCACATCTTTAATTCCAGATATGCATATATGTATACACAGCATTTTACATGTAGTTTCAGGGCTTCTGAGGCTCCAAGATTTATTCTCTAAACTTAAACCCAGTTCAAATATCTATAAAGCCTTGAGGCTGAATTAGGTTGAATGAGTCACCCACTCTCTATTTTGATAGCACTTAATTCATATCTCATCTTTGTTACTATCATGATTGCATTTCTCTTTTCTGTACCTGATAGTGGCTTCTTTTTTTCTTTCTCTTGAATATCAACCACACAGCACAAAAGTGAGGAGCACACTTTGTATTTAAAATTGATTAAATTTATTGAATGAATTAGATCAGGCTGGAAAATTCCTTGGGAATAAGTGTCATTTCTACCTTTACTGGCTACTATGTGCCCCACTTCTAACACAGTGTTTGTCACATAGGAGGGATTTTGTAAATATTTGTTGTTTAAATATTGAATGACTTTAGTTTTGTTTATTAAAGCAACCAGTGTATAGAACTTTTATTAGACATTGTGAACAAGTATGATATATTTTATACCAACTTAATATTTGGTTCAAAATATCAATAAATATCCCTAACTGTGCTAACCTTAAAGCTCAATTAAACTCTGTATCTTTACTCCCACTTTCCCCACCCATCCTGCAATGCACTCATCCCACACCTTATATTTTGTACAGTAATTTCCTTATGATTATACTGCATGAGCTTTCAACTTCATGTCTTGTGTCTTTGCTTCTGTCATCATATTTTTGAAAATGCAACACACATGTATTGAGTATTTACCATGTGCCAAGTATTTGTTAAGTTGCTGGCCATGCAAATACAGTACTCATCAAGCCCCACTTGCCTCTTAGGGGAAGAGATAAACATGAAAAGAGATGATTATAATAAAGTTAAGTACTACCATGGAGGGCAAAATGCTGACAGTTTAGGCAAATTGTTCACTTTTCCCTCAGCTAGAGTGTTGTCCCGTGTCTTTCCTCCTAGTTAATAGCTGTTAATATTTTACTTGTCCTTTAAGATCCAGTTCACATCTTCCTTCTCTATGAAGTTTTTCTAAATATTTTATGTTCCATCTTCTTCCCCCATTCCTCCACCCCGATATGCCCTTTATAGTGTTTGTTGCAATCTTCCACTACACTGTGCATACTTATAGGTTAAGAACTATGTCCCATCTAGTTTTTGTGCCATCATACAGGGTAATGTTGGCTTCATAAAATGACTTCGGAAGTACTGCCTCTTCTTCAGTTTTTGGAAAATTTTGAGAATAAATCATCTTTGAACATTTGGTAGAATTCACTAGTATAGCCATCTGGTCCTCGATTTTAAATTATTGGAAGGTTTTTGATGATTTTAGTACATTCTTAAGAAGTGCTGTTTATAAATTCAGTACTAATAGCTAACTTGTCATCTTGAAAAGCATACTTTTCCAGTTTACCACCAATTGCTGGAATCAACCTTAGAGAGGTGATAGAACCACATCACACTATTAACACTGGAGCTGGCCCCAGGTGTGACATATGTGCAGGACCACAGTTTATAGAGTATAATGACAGTGTCAGGTGGGATTAAAAGCAGGGACCTCAAAAATCCAACTGACACTGCCTGGCTCTTTGACATTAACAATTAACCTTTCTTACCCTTTGTATTCTCTTCTATAAAATGGGCATAAGAGCATTCCACACTTGCTAAATTTGAAATAATGATCAAATGAGCTAATGTAGTACATGTAAGTGTATGTCCCAGTATAATTTTTTCAGCCTCAACTAACTGCTGAGGAGAAGTGATTATTCACTTCTAAGAAGCTAGTAAAAGACCTTTATTCAGTTGTATGGAAAATGGAGTTTTAGCTCTGTACTATGTTATCTGGAATATCTCTTTATCTGTCTGTCTCATTTGTAAAACTAGGGCATATTTAGCCTGATCTGTCTACTTAACAGGGATTTAAGAACAGCTAAGCTAACAAAAGAGAGAAGACGGTAGCTTTGTACTGTTTAAATGAAAGGTGTCACAGAAATCAAATAGAGTTCTATAGATAGTCTAAATCAATTTAAGTCAAATCTGACATAAGTTCATTGTAAGAGTACAAACCTTTGTGGCCTTATACTTTGTAATAAGAGTGTTGAAATCCTTTGCTTATGTGGCAAATGTTTAGAAGCACTTTTATCAAAACAGGATAAATTGCATTCAGAAAATAACAACATATATCAGCTTCTTTGTGATGATCATCTCCATGAAGCAAATATTTAGTACTATTAGACGTATTTCCTGTTACAAAGAATTGCAAAATGTGTCACTTAGTGTAACTGTCATATTTCAAAACACTTGCTCCAGGAATTGAAGTAAGAAAACCTTAAGTATACGAGAATAAAAATTAAATATGTGGAAACAGGAAATTAAAAGTAGAAGCCAGTAATAGACTCCCAGAATTTTAAAGATCTAAAGGAGCTTAGAGATACCTATTTTTTGTCATAAGTGAATTATTGATTTTAAAAAGAAAAATAAAGTTTCTCTAAAAGTAGATGTTCACGTATTTTGATCACAGATGATTACATTGATTTTTTCTCTAAAAGTAATAATAATAATAATAATAATAATAATAATAATAATAATAATAATATAACCAGTAGTGAGGCTGAGAGATTCAAATGGGATTCTTGTTATAATGAACAAAATATTTCAACCTCAAAAATTTAAAAATCAGCAGAGTTATATGAAATAGTGAATTGGAACAAAAATAAACTCGAATCTTGGTAAGACTCATAAAATATATTTTATTTTTAGATTCTTGTGTCTGTGTAATCCAGTTGCAACAAATAGAATAAGTAGAAGAAAAATACCAAAAAGGTGGGAAATAACTGATTCAAAAGAGTAATCAAGAATGCCAAAGTTAGACATCTAAAGTGGGGCCTAATTTGCCAAGCAGAGTGACTGGATTCCTTAATTAATATTAACAACGAAGAAATGTAAAAAATAAAAAATAATTGTTTTTTTCTTAAATAGAGCAAACAGTTGTTCAGGTTTGCCTTAGTTGTTTTTCAGAATTTCAACCTTGCTTCACTATTAACATGAGATTTTAAGAATTCGTATACTAAATCCTGAGACATTAAGTGCGTGCTTTTGAATTTATATCTCACTTCAGAATTTTAATTTTCTTTTTCAGAAAAGATGATGAAACGTAATGAATTTACTCTTTGCAGAAACATTGTCAAATACTTGAGAAAAATAGTTTGGTAAAAGATGCAGCCAGCATAGATATTTGTATGTTTTGTGCAAAATTAGATGTGTGCATGTGCTTGAATATTTTCTATGCATGTATCTGAATAGTAAATATTTTTGATTTCTTCTAGGGCTGTCATAAAATACAGGACTTTAATAATGTGGTCCCTGAAGGCATGAACTTGAGTTTTCTCATAGCCTTGGTTTCAAATAATGGAGATTACACATGTGTGGTTACCTACCCAGAAAATGGGCGTACATTCCATCTCACAAGGACCCTGACTGTAAAGGTGGTAGGTAAGCATGATTTGTATTAAGTGCATACAACAAAAATGCAGCAATCTTGTTTTGGCTCTTATTACAAACAAGTGTGTAAACTATATAAGAAAAGAAGCTTTTTTGTTTGTTGTACTATCCCCAGAATCTTTAGCAATTCCATATACATAGTAGGCATTTTATAACCACAAATCTACTGAATGAATATGTGAATCAATGAAATAAAGGCAATTGGGGTAATAAAAGGTGTGCCAGATAGATCTGTGTTCAAATTATACTACTGCCATTTATTGGCAATGTGATTTTGATCAAAGTCTCAGTCTCCTTATCTGTACTCTCGGAGTTAAGATTACCTAATATGCAAGATAGCTGAAAATATTAGAAATAATACACGTAAGTCTAATGTAGTTCCTGGCAAGCAGTAGAGACTCAATAAATAGTAGTTAATATTATTGTCACAAAAGCATTTTACTCAAATTAAGTAAACCATGCATTTCTACATACTCGAACTATTGTAGTTTATGCTGTGAAGGTATTTGCTGGCAGTGTTCAACCATTGCTTTGCATTGAGAGAAGAGGGAATCAGAAACTAGGGAAGTGGAAGGACAGAACCTACACAGAGTTAGCAGACTCCTATCAAACCCAAAACTAAGGGAACCAGTGTCAGGGTAGGTGGTGTTTAGAGGAAAGCCTTAAATACCACTGTATTCATAGTATTTAAAATGAGAGCATACCAAAAGTAAGATTTTGTCAGACTCCATCATTTAATAGATGGAAACACTGATTCAACAACAGAAGGTAACCGGTTCAGAGACATTTCATGAGTCAGTGGAAGAGTGATTCTAAATACCAGATTTTTGACTTTTTGTTCAAAGCTTTTTCTACAAGACAGATGCCAGATTTAGTGTATGTTTCTTTAAAAGGAACTTTAACATAGTGAAAATAAATTTCAAATCTAACACTTTTATAATCACTTTTCAACTTTTACTGCTCGCTTTCTGAATAGTGCTGAGTTGGAAACTAATTCAGAAGAAAAATCAGACTAAATTTAGAACCTAACATGAATGGACTTTAAAAGTCAAATGAATAATTTAACCTTATATTTATCTTAGAGTTTGTTTCTAATACAAGTATATTTAAATGTAGTAGATTCTTTAATATACATTACTTAATTTAAACCTTATAATGAACCTCTGAGATGAATTTAATTACACTCGCCTTTGAGTTGAGGAAAATTAACTTTTCTAAGGTTTAGTAAAAAACAGTCATATGATTAATATGTGACCAAAATGGAATTAGAACACCCTGGTCATTAAATCTTTGAGGCTTGTACTCTTAAACATTACAATCTAAACTTCCTTAAGTATATATATTTTTTAATGTAGGAATACAGAATTTTATAAACAGCAGCGATTATATGAATGAACCTTCAACAGATAAATAGACATCAGGTAGACTTACATGCTGGCCTAACAGTTATGATTTTGAATTTTCCATTTACTTATTCATTCAATCTTATTTAACCAGGTCCTGTACTAGACACTCTGGGAATGTTGAAAAGAAATACATAAAAAAAAAAAAAATGAGCAAGACATGAAAGCAGTTTATTATGAAAAGTCTATCTCATATAAGCTTTGGAAAGCTAAAACACTGGTAATATTTTTTCCTGAAATGGAGGATAATCAATATGTTATGTTTGTTTCTTTGCTTGTTTTAAATGACTGAAATGTTATAATTTACAACATATTGGACTATGGGCCCTCTCAAGAAGAATTGACAAACTATTCCAGGAAGTTGGGCAAGGCTTCACAGAAGAGATTTTTGAAATGGGTTCTAAGAGATAAAGACTACATGACTTACCATCATCTTTCTTTGTTCTTTACTTTTTCACAGGCTCTCCAAAAGATGCATTGCCTCCCCAGATCTATTCACCCAATGATATTGTGGTCTATGAGAAAGAACCAGGTAATTAGAGCTGTGCCTCTGAATTGCACTTAAATCTCTTAATCACAGGGAATAAAATGTCACATAAGTTAACACAAGAGAAGAGAGGGCTATTGTAAAAACACACATGAATTGAAACTGATGTTGTCAGAAACTAAGGCATTCTGGGTATTGGGTATCTCATAGATCTCCTAGCGAGCTCAGGGATTATCTGCTTCCCTCTTAGTATCTGCTCCCTTTGTCTTCTCCTAAGCAGGTCTCCTCTCTTGATTAGTGATTGATGCACACTTTAGCTTGCATGGGGTTTTAGGGTTCAAGCCTACAACATGAGCACAGGGATCCTGTAAGCTTCTGTTCCACTATAAGGGGTCAGGGTTGGAGCTCAGAGTCAGGATTGTGAATATAACAGGTTAACAACTGATAGAACTAGTACACCCTGATTCAGAACATTATCAAATGTTTTCTAAGCTGTCTGGGTCTCTTTTTAGTTTTTATAATATTTAATTCTAGACAAAAATCACATATAACTGATAAAATAAGGTATGATTCAATGGTTTTCTGACTCAAAGCTTCCCACAGTTAAAGTGAAAACCATAGAAAATGGTTTTCTTTGACATTTTCTTTATTGTATCTTTTATAATAAATTGACTGAAAATCCAATGAGAGGTATAAAAGAACATTTGTTTAGTGTAAAGGTAACAGAGGCAGTGATCAACATAGTTGGAGAACAACAATGACCCCCCCCCCAAAAAAAAATTTAAAATAATGTTTTAAATAGTGATCTGCCTGTAAGAACAGAAAGAATACACTCAGGCTTCTGCTAAGCCAATATTGACCAAATTTCCTCAAATTAGTTGTGGCTTTACATAATGTAAACCTTTTTCCTGCTAAAAGGGTAAATTCTTAATTAATCATCTAGATATGTTTCATCTACCTATGATGTGGTTATGAAAGCATGCTGAATTCATGTTCATTTTATCTTTCTATATATTGATATAGAAAACTAGAGGGGAAGGCATAAGAACCATGAAGAGAGGATAGAATATGACCACTAAGTAAGATAAACCTGAGTTCGAATCAGGATGACAATATGATTTATCATCTCAACCAGTGTACTTATGGAGAGTGAAAGCAGTCAATATTAATAACTAACTAGAAAGCAAGCATAAAACAGAACTGTCCTGGGCAACCTGGAATAGGTCAGTCTAGGTCAAATCCAGGCCTTCTACTTACCAATAATATGATTTAGGAATGGCATTTAATATCTTTAAGCTTCAATTTTTTATATCTGTAAAACATGAATTAAAAAAAAAGTACCTCATAGGGCCACCTAAAAATTACAGCTAAACTATAGAACAACCATCACGGAGAATCGCTTGAAGACTAGCTAAACTGATAACTAAGCTTTGTAACTAAAGGAAAGGTAGAGATGTGGAACCAGCTGGTCTTATACTCACCAGTGTCAGTTAAAAAAAATCAGCTATCTTGGCTTTAGAAACTCTCCACTGAGGAGAGAGGGGTCCCAGGCCCGCATTTTGCAATCCAGCCCAGTGCTGGGGAGAGAAGTTCCCATAACTTCTGGCTGTGAAAACCAGCTCAGATTATAACTGAGTGAGACAGGGGGTTGCGGAGTTACAAGTACTCCTCTTAAAGGGCCCACACATGGACTTACTCACTGGCAGACTTGTTCCATTCTCTGAGTTCCAGTGCTGGGACAGCAGCTGGAAAGGTGCCAGGGACATATGGGGAGGAACTGAATTGTCTGGCTTCAGGGCAAGGAGTGGTGGGGCAGCTTTCTCCCAAACAGAAGTGCTGGTAGAAGCCATTGTTCCTTTGTTTAGCCCTCCTACCACCCAGCCTTCACTCATAGGCAGGTACCATATCTGAGTCTCCATCAACCTAGTTAACACTATTTGCCACACTCTTTTGACCCCCGAGACCCCATCCCACCCAAATTGTGGGGCCACCCAAGCCTCTTCCATTGTTTTTTTAATACAATTGGCCTTTCTTGGCTCATACTGCAGACTTTCCTGAAGTCTCTCAAAGGTTTACAAACTCTGAACAAGCAGCATCTGGCCTCAGCTTGCTTTGTACCGCTTGCCAAACAGCTCCATGCCTGGTGCTAGAAGAAGCCAGTCTCAGTTCACATCTTTGCTTCTTCCAGGCACCTTCAAGCCCAGCACAGATGGCAACCATCTGAAGATACCTCATACCATGTAGCCCTGGGCAGGGCACGGGTAATGGCTGAAGTTGACCTACACCAGAGCCTTTCCCAATAGGCCACAGAACCAATATATTCAGTGGCCAGCTTCAGACCACACTAAAGTAGCACCCCACCACCTCCAGAAATGTCACACCCAAAGGGCAGACTGAGCAGGCACAAGAGCCTCACAAACACATATTCTGCTCCATAGGGTCAGCTCCTGCACAACAGCTCCTCCACTGCAGTCACAGCTAGTCCTCACAACCAATCAGTCTGTAGGTCAGTCCCTCCCACTGACATGCAAACAGCAACCAAAATTCAACTGCTATAGGAGGGCACATATAACCCACATAAGGAGCACACCTGGAGCACCTGGCTCAGGTGACCAAGGAGATTCCACCATTCGTCCTCACAAGACATCTATTACATAAGGCCACTCTACCAAGACCGGGGACATAGCATAGAAATAGAAGTAGACACAGGTAGGGAGCCAAATACATAAAAATACATAGATACATAGAATACATAGAAATACCTAATACGTAGAAATAGACAAAGGGAGGGAGCCAAAATGAGGAGACAAAGAAACATTTCCCAAATGAAAGATCAAAACAAAACTCCAGAAAATGAACTAAACAAAATGGAGACAAACAATCTACCAGATCACTGGTTATAAAGATGCTCAATGATCTCAGTGAGAACTCCAACAAAGAGATAGGAAACATAAAAATGGAGCAAGAAAACATAAAAAGAACCAGTCTTAAATGAAGAATACAATAAGTGAAATGAAAAGTACATTAAAGGGAATCAATAGTAGATTAGATGAAGCAGAGGACTGAATCAGCAATTTTGAAAGTAAGGTAGCAGAAAACACCAAATTAGAACAGCAACAAGAAAAAATCTCCCCAAAATGAGGATAATTTAAGGGGTTTCTGGGACAACATCAAGCATACCAACATTTACATCATATGGGGTACCAGAAGAAGAGAGAGAGCAAGGAATTGAAAATCTATATTTGAAGAAATATTGACAGAAAACTTTTCTAATCTTATGGAGGAAATATAGAAGCCTAGGAAATAAGAGAGTTTCAATTAAGATGAACCTAAAAAGGCCTACACCAAGACACCCCATAATTAAAATGCCAAATGTTAAAGACAAGGAGAATCTTAAAAGCAGCAGGAGAGAAGCAGTTAGTTACCTACAAGTGAGTGTGCATAGACAGTCAGCTGATTTCTCAGCAGAAACTTTGCAGGTCAGAAAAGATTGGCATGAAATATTCAGTGATGGAAAGTTAAAACCTACGACTAAGATTAATCTACCCAGCAAAGCTATCATTAGACTTAAAAGACAAATAAAGAACCTCCCAGACAAGAAAAAGCTAAAGGAGTTTACCACCACCAAACCAGTATTACAAAAATGTTAAAGGGACTTTTTTAAAAAGAAAAACTAATACACACACACACACACACACACACACACACATGTATGTATATAAATATATATGTATATACATACATATATATGTGTGTGTATATATATATGTGTGTGTATATATACATACATATATATGTGTGTGTATATATATGTGTGTGTGTGTATATATATATATATATAGTAATGGCAATTACTATATATCTATCAACATTTACTTTAAATGTAAGTGGATTAAGTGTTTCAGTAAAAGACATAGGTTGGCTGAATGGATAAGAAAACAGGACCCTTACATATGCTTCCTATAAGAGACTCATTTCAGATGAAAAGGAATGGAAAAATATATTTCATGAAAATGGAAACAAACAAAAAAGCTGGTGTAGCAATACTTACATCCAACAAAATAGACTTTAAAACGAAAGTTATAACAAGAGACAAGGACCCAGTAATCCCACTTCTGTGCATTTACACAAAGAAACTCAAAACACTACTTCAAAGAGACCTGTGCATCCATATGTTTATTGCAGCATTATTTACAGTAGCCAAGGTATGTAAGCAGCCTAAGTGCCCATAAATAGATGAATGGATAAAAAAGATGTACTTATATATAATGAAATATTACTCAGCCATAAGCAAAGAATAACATCTTGCCATCTGCAACAACATGGATGAACCTAAAGGCTATTATGCTGAGTAAAATAAATAATACAGAAAAAGATGGAAAAGCATATGATTTTACTTATATGTGGAATCTATAAAACAAAATATATGAACAAACAAAGCAGAAACAAACTCATAGATAGAGAATGTTTTGATGGTTGCAGATGGGAGGATGATTGGGAGAATAGGTGAAGGGGTTAAAGGGATTAAGTGGTATAAATTGATAGTTACAAAATAGTCATGGGATATAACGTATAACATACGGAATATAGTCAATAATATTGTAATAACTATGGTGTTGGTGGGTACTAGATTTATTGGGTTGATCAGTTTACAGGTTATATAAATGTCCAATCACTACGTGGTACACCTGAAGCTAATATAATTTTGTGTACCGACTATAATTGAAAAGAAAATATTTAAAGAAAGGTTTTAAAAAAAATACCTCATAGTGTTTTATTTAAATTAGAATACTAATAAGGATGAATATTTAGCACAGTAAATTATACAAAATTCTCACTGAGTGTGCTTCTGTTATTATTATTATTATTACTAGCATTTTCTGCCTAGAGGTACTCCGACCTCATATTCCATCTCATAAGGATAAATTAAAATTTCTATTTATAAATTGTCTTTAAACTTATATATTGACTGCACACTGATAACAAGAACATTTCAAGATGTGGCCTGCCTAGCCGGTCCTCTCAGCAATGACATTGTCCCATCTTCTCTGGGCCAACAACCAAAGATCTGGAGAATCTTATTTCTTCGTCATTTTTTGTGAGGGGAAATAACAAAGAAGAGTAGTCTATGGGGGTCTAGGACTAAAAAGAGTGTTGTTAGAGCCTTTTTGAACAAATACTGTCATTTTAGAACATATAGATAGATGATAGATAGATAGATACATACATACATACATGCACACATAGATGATAGCTAGCTAGTATTAAAAGATGATCATACTAGTAATTTTATATGTCCTTTTCTTGGTTTGTTTGTTTTGCAATGAAGTATGGTACATTACCTTATGGTAACCCACTAGAAAATTTGTTTAAAGTAGGATTTAGGTATGTGTAACATTTATAGCTTCTGATTTGTCACACAGTAGAACCAATATAGCCATGTGAAGGTTCTAAACTAATAGGTTAACTTGTTTTTTTTTTTTAGGAGAAGAACTACTCATTCGCTGTCAAGTCTTTTTTACTTTCCTGAAGGACTCTCGCAATGAGATTTGGTGGACCATTGATGGAAAAAAGCCAGATGACACCACTATAGGCATAACTATTAATGAAAGGTATTATTGGTGCAGGCAAGGGGGTGACTAACACTTGTGCCTCAATCTAATGGCCTCTGGTAGATTTCAGTCTATGAACAATAAAAATTTTAATGTTTTCCTATTGTTAACAAAAATCTGCAAGATTTACAAGTCATTAGTAGCTGCAGTCCAAAGCAATCCGAGGCCCAGATTCCATCTGATGATCACACATTTATTATGTCTACTTGAAAGTAGATAGAATGCATATCCTACACGAATGAAAAGGCCACAGTATAGGGTTATGGAGAGATGAAATCTTGTTAGCATGTCCCTGTTCTCTTCCTCAAACCTAGAGTCTAGGCCTATAAGTGTTTGTGCCTCAGATAATTGTGTTAGTTTCTTGTCTCACACTAAGCATGTATTTTCTGTTTTCCTTCTTGTCTTTCTTAATTCACATAGCATATATGTCACAGAATTGATAATAATTTTTTAGTACTGACTAAATACATTCATATTTTTTAAGTTTTATTTTTAAAGTGGATTGGGTGGTAATATATCTCACACTTAAAATAGCAAGCTGAGTCATTTTATTTTTAAATAAATATGAATTTTTTGAAGGGGGTTGGGTTAGCAAAAAAGAAAATACAAATCTTTCAAGACAAAAGATTCCTCTGTAAAGAGAGCAATTGGTTCATTGCAACTATTAATAAAAATTAGCAGCTGATCAACTACATGACAAAGTACTCCTAAGACCTTAAGCCCTATTCCTAATGTATAAATAGATCTTAGACTACTAAAACTTCTAGAATTCAAAAGGTATTTCTTTTCTAGTAGTAAATTCAGACTTTGTACACCTATTATAAAATGTCTATTTTATATCAGTTACTATGCCAGATACTTACTCACCAAGAGGATTTTATAGGAGAAACAATGATAGAACAGAAATTTCAATACTATATAGTGTGATAAATGCAGTGGTTAGGGAGTATTACTTGTTGTCATAAAATTGAGTTGCGGATTCCAGGAAATTTTAGGGGATTAGTTCATGCTTCTCAGATAATACAGTACCTAAATAAAGATTTGAAGGATAAATAGAAATAAACTACGTAAAGAAATAGAAAGAACAGACCAGGTAAAAGGAACATGTGCAAAGGCCTGGAGGATGGAGAAGCAGAACATGTATAAAGGTACACAAAAAATTTCCTGAAATTGGAGCATCTTTTGCAGAAGGAATTAATGAAAGATGTGGGTGGAAGTAGAGAGGGAGAGTTATTGGTCATTTTGGGAATTCCAAAGATTGTGCTTTCTATTCTCATAATAATAATGGATGATAATGAAAGTCATGGTGTTCCTCTTCGTGGCTATTGAAAGACGACTCAATATTCACACTTGAGCAGTACAGTTAAGCTTAGGTTAAACCCATCACAGCCCTTAACCAAGTTCTCATGATTGTCAGCATGCCATGTGAGAAGGGGAACCTGGATATCAGTCTGCAATAGGAGGGATACTTTTTTTCCATTTTGAACAAAACTGTTCAAAGGGAATTTTAATCTTGATCTTCAACCTGAAGCATTTGGTG
The DNA here is from genome assembly GCA_030015415.1 of Cynopterus sphinx. Taxonomy (NCBI): domain Eukaryota; kingdom Metazoa; phylum Chordata; class Mammalia; order Chiroptera; family Pteropodidae; genus Cynopterus; species Cynopterus sphinx. Next base: position 45,955,254 of record CM057380.1, read on the forward strand.
TCTGACTTGCTGAGATTTAAATATATTTATTTTCACAAAGTTTACTTGCTCTGAGAAGTTTCTGGTTTATGTTAGGATTTAATCATGAGGTTTCAGCATTTTGACTAAAACAATCTACCTTTGTTCAAAATCCAAACTTGGGGAATCCCTGAAATGCCTCACCTATTACTATAAGATAATAATAATTGCATAATAATATTTATTAAGCATTGTTCTAACACTTTTGCATTAACATACTCAACTTTCAGAACTCTTGAGTAAATTAATACAGGAAATGCACTGTGCAGGCATTGCTACTTTCTTCCTTTTCAAAGGAACATCTCAAGACATAGAAAAATTAGTTACTGTGCCCAAAGAATATATATAGCCAGGCTTGGATGAAAATCCAAATAGATCTGGCCTCAGAAACTTCTTTCTAAACCAAAATAGTACCCTGCCTCATAAATTTGGGTAAAGGAATCATTTTACTTTGAAGAGAGAGCTGTATCTCTAGTATGATGCCAACACTGGGATTAGATCTAGGTATTGGGATGGTGTAATATATAGATGGTAAAGAATGGTATTAGAATCTAGAGGCTATTTTTCTTTTGTAACCATTGAATCACAAGGCAACAAAGCTTATCATTTATTGCACTTGCCCTCACCTAAGGCCTCTCTGGTTATCTACTTAACTGATTCAAACACATGTTCTAATTTTCTTTACCCTGTTTCTAGTGTCAGTCAAACCAAAACAGAAGATGAAAGAAGAACTCAGGTTCTGAGTATCAAGAAAGTAACCGCTGAGGATCTCAAGCGCAACTATGTCTGTCATGCTAGAAATGCCTTAGGGGAGGTTAACCAGCCCGCCAAGGTGAAACAGAAAGGTAACGGATGCACTCAGCGGATGAATTTGTGAACTCCAGTGTAACGCTGTCGTGACTAAGGAAAAATGGAGAAATTGCAAACAAGAGCTTCGGCATTTAGCACATCTACCACATATTAATAAATCAAAGTTGAATGAAAATCTTGAAGGAAAGTTTCTAGCTATGTAAACACATTCTAAATAGTTTTAGGAATTTAGTGCCTAAATGTGGCTAAAAAAAAAAATCTATGAGTATGATAATGAGGCATAATTTTATACCTATACAGTCATTAAAAATGAAAAATGAATAAAAAATATAAAGCTACCAAAGATTTAATAAAATAGAGTCACATATTGTTGGTGAATTATAAAGATTCTTTTAGAAATTATTGCTGGAAAGTTAAAAGTCATAAAAACGATCAAACCTTGCAACTTAAAAGTTTACAGAATATTTTCTGAATAAAGAAAGAAAATTATGTACCAATCAATATTTGTAGAAGCATTATCTACAATAATGAAACATAAATAGCAACTATATAATTGTATGCAAGTAGTTAAATAAGATGAAATATTTGTTCTCAAAAAATATAATTTTTAAATGATCGCTTTAAATACTATGTATCAGTATTTAAGCAGATTTATAATATACCACTAGGCACAATTGCTAAAACAAAAATTAAATTATGACTTAAAATGATGTAAAATGATTTCTATGTTGATATTACTATTTTTCTACAAGAAATAAAAATTATAAAGCTTTCTTGTGTAAGCTGTTGCTCTTAAAACAGACTGTATCTAAAATTCTCTTTGGTTCTCTCATTGAGCACAGAACACCAATTAACCCCTTTAAGAATGCTTTTAAATGATCTAGAGAAAGATAATGATGATTTATTACACATGCAGTCAGGTCATTCAGAATTATCCTGGATCCCTGTGTCCGATAGTGCTTATAAAATTTCAAAGTAAAGAAAAAAGTTAATTCATAACTGTTAAATTTTGCAATGGGATTTAAACCTATTTTTAATTTTTTCAACAATACAATACATTGCTTAGACATGTATATAGTTTATGAAATGATCCTTCTATTACTCTGTCATCCCTCTGGCTCTACATATAGCCATTACTTTATTGTCCACACTCCCTATTCTGTGCTCCCCATCCCCATGACATATCAACTACTAATTTGTACTTCCTTAACCCTTCACCTCTTTCACCCAGGCTTCCAACCCCTGTCCCCTCTGGTCATCACCAGATTGTCCACCCATTTTAAAGCTGATAAAAACATTAGCTTAACCTTAACATTTCTATTACAATTCATAAAGTAAAGACCAAAGGCCTAAAGTATATATGCCTCTTAAGAGGTCTTAGTAGATTGGTTCTAGATAGTTGTCTCTGGTCCTCAGAAGCCAATGTAAGGAGAAAAGACTCAACTACATGAGGCAAGGCAGTGTTTCCCAAAGTTAGTTCCTAAGATACTACTAAGACTCTAGACTCAGCTGGCCTATGTTCAAATCCTGGTTTCTGTGCATCCCAATTCTCTGATGTTGGAAGAGATGCTTCACCTCTCTGAGCTTCAATATATCTATATTTAAAGTAGGCAAAATAGTACCATACTTCATAAGGTTGTTTTAAAGTTCTCAGCACAGTTACTAGCATATATATATATATATATATATATATATATATATATATATATATATGTATTAAATGCACAATAAATGTTAGCTCTTATTATTTCTGCAAGATTTTCCTGGGTATTATTTGACAAAGGCTTGTATAATCAAGTAAATATCATTAAAGTCTAGGTTAAACAGAAACAAATTACTTTAGTGCAGGTTCTTTAGAATCTTTAACGTTAAATTTAGTATGGGTATCTTCAGCGGGTTAGAATACAGTAGGCAAGATGTTTTCAAATATATTTGACTAGATTCCTTAATTATGGAACATTTGTGGGACTTGTTCTCAGAGGCATTGTTTTGGTAAACAATTATGGAGGCTGACATAAATTAATACCTTATTGTCAGATGGATAGGCTCAACACAGTTAAAATAACATAAAATCTAGGAGTGATGCAGAAGTCTGTCCACCAGAGCTAGTTGAGTAGCTCTGCTTTTGTAAAAGGGCACTCTGAATGATCAGGGATGTAAAGTGATAAGTGCATTCACTAGACCAGATTTTGTCTTCTTCATCGATTTTCACAATTATACAATATCCTTTGGTGCAGTTTTATTTTTATGTATCTTATTTAGTGTTCTTTAAACTTCTTGGTTTGGTCAGTTTATATTTTTTATTTAATTTAAAAAAAAATATAGCTATTATTTCTTCAAATATGTATGCCCATCCATTTATACATTTATTCTTTTTTTTTTTTCTGGTATTCCAATTAATTTAAGATATAGCACTTGGTATAGTCCTACCGATCACTGAGGTTCTCATTATTTTTATTTCATCATTTTCCCCCTCTGTGTTTTATTTAGGATAATTTCTAGTTTCCACTGATTTTCTTTTTTCTGATGTCTAATCTGCAGCATTCTTAATTTGAAATTTTATTTTTAATTTTTTTGTTCTTATAATGCTCAAGGACTTTTTGGAAAAAATTAACAAGCATATTTATAATTTTAATTTTAAAGTATTTATCTGGTAATTCTACGGTATTTTTCAATTCTGGTTCTGTTTTTACTGGTTAATTTTTTTTCTGATTACGGGTCTTTTTTTTTTTTTTGCTTTTTTATCTGTCTAGTATTTTGTTTTTTTATATTACATTAGACATTATGGATGTTATGTTAAGTGTCTGAATTTTATAAGTGTTTTGCTCTAGCAGGTAGTTAATCTACTTGCATAACAACTTGCTTATTTATTTTTTTTTTTTAAGCATCTTGCTTATCTTTATTTTCTCTAAGGCTATTTTGGACCTAGTCCAACTGAGATTTCTATTTAATACTTGAAGAGCTAAGTTTCTTTACTCTGAGTGCTCTTAATAAATGCTAGTCTCCCAGCCCTGCATGTACTAGAATTGTTCAGTTCCCAGCTCTCTAGTTTATTTCCTGGTCATTTTTCTTTTACTAGTAGCTATTATTTATTTGCCTGACCTTGTGAACTGTCACCCTTCATATACAAAACTTTGTATATTTCCAAATACTTAACGATTCCTAGAGGTCCTTTTTTACACAGTTTTCTTCATCTCCCAGGCCTGTAAGTTCAACAGTCCTGAAGTCTATGTTCTGTCTCCTTAGCTCAGAGTGACTACTGTACTTTTGGTTTTCCCCTTTTCTGTGCTGCAGTCCCAAAAGTGCCTTTAAGCAGTAAGCCAGGGTGATTGTGGGCTTACCTTTTTGTGCTCTTTCTCTCACAGATCACATTCTTGCACTATCAGTTGTCCTACTTTGAAAAACTGTTATTTAACGTATTATGGAGAGGCAACTACTCCAGTATCAATTACTCTTCAAAAAAGCTGAGGTCCAATAATGGGCAAGGTTTAACACACTGAGATAGCCAAACAAATTTGGTCTGAACGTCAATTCAACGATACGTTCCTGGGCTACTATCATTTAAATAAAACATTCTCTTTGTCTGTAATCTAAGAAAATGATCATCACCATAGTTCCAAAAATTATGGAGAAGTCCCAGTCTTTAGCAAAGAACAGCAGGGAATACTTGAAAGTCTGAGCAGCTGACATTTTGGCTTAGAGACTCAATGGATAGCAAGGCTCCAATAACAATAATGAAGATGAAGAGACTAAGTTAGGTTTCCAAGGAGAAACAAACGCGTAGGCTAATAACTTGAAGCAGAGAAAAAGACTAGAGCTAAGGTATTGGACTGGTTTCATCATGGGTGGTTTCCTGGAAATTTGGGCTTTAGAGCCAGTTATTTCTGTAGAATTGCAAAACAGTGGGAGAGAATTCTGATTCAGGAAGTAACAGCAGAGCAAGTGGCTAAATTGAGCTACATCCTGAAGCAGGTTATCAGTGAGTTCGAAGAGAAAAGCAGTTTAGGAGTCCAAAGTGATCAAATTTCATCACCTCTTTCTCATTGGAAACCCCTTTGGGATTACATCAGAGTAAAATCTTTATGCCAAAACATCAGACGTTCCTTCTGGGGCAGATGGAAAATGTGGGCTGAGGATCACCCTGTTCCTACAAGCCAGCAAAGCTTTATATGAAAGCTTTTTAGAGTACTTTCTGCATGTGATTTAAGCCACTCAGAAATTTAGATTTATGGATTATTTATCTTAAGAGTTCAGTCAATTAAATAGTTTTAAGAACATCTTAATATCATCAAGATGGTCTCACAAAATACAATCTGTAAATATAATATATGTAGTTTGATTGACACAGAACAAAATTTAAAAGCCCCCCTAGAAATAAAATAGGCAGTAATGAAATGAATGTGGCAGAGGGAAATTTATGAGGGTAATTGATCTCTTGATTATTAAGCAAGATATCTATTGATATTTTTTAAAAAAACATTTCAGGTAAGTATGTCTACTGACCTCTTTTTCTTCCTCTTTATTACAAAATGCTTACCCAGAGGGAGCCAAAATAACTGAGCAAATAATGAAGTTGACAGTGGGAATTACCCCAGTGTACTGTTAACAAACATAACAGGTACTCCAAATACCAAAGACATAGCAGTTTTCATGCCAGTTATCAAATTGAACTTAGTAAATTCTCAACAACCTCACTGATAGTTTCTGGCACTTTATGATGGAGTGTTCTTAAAGCATGATTAGTCATGAAATAAGTACAAAAGTACCCAATGATAATTCTGCACTGGTGAGTTCCAGGCTATATCTGCAGCAGGGTTCTTATCCTGAGTTTAAGGTAATGAACTCAAAACTGTGATTTGCCCTTTAATTAGAGAACTTTAGACTTAGCTCCAGACTGCTTACCATTTTCCCTTTGGAAGATACCTGTTTTAAAAAGGATTTTTTTTACGCTAGTATATGATCAGTAATGGAACTTCATAGTAGTGTTATGCAAAGAAAAGTCTCTGGACTTTGGAGTCAGGGAATCTCAATAAGCCCAACTATACACAAAATTCTCCTATGCCTTGTCTCAGCAAATGCTGACTATTCACAGTGTTCAGGTGCTCAAAAAGCTTTTTCTCACCATCCTATTTAATACACCTTTCCTGCCCAACCATCTGTCACCTCCATCACATTACCCTAGTTTATTTCCTTTATAGCACTGATCATTATCTAAAAATTATTATGATATCTTTTGATGTGGTTATATTTGTATGCATCTTATTTAGGGTCTTATTTATTTATTTTCTTATTTATTTCCATACATTAGAGTATTAGCCCTAAGAATACAGAGACTCTTTCTTATCTACCATTGTAACCCCAACAGCTTCTAGCAAATAGTAGTCAGCAAGTAACTGGCAAATCAGTTAATGCATAATTTAAGCCACTCCTGCTTCAGATTCAGTGAATATTCTGTTCCTTCTTAAATTCCTAAGCTTTATTATCACAAGCTATTAAGGCAGCCAAATGAAGTTGCTGATAATTGTGTAGAATTAGGTTTCTAAAAAAAAATATCCCAGAAGCATACATTACATCTGGAAATGCTTATTCAGATTCTAGGGGTAGGATAAATGAAGACATAGTCTCTGCCCAGAAGACTGCAAATATATGTTTTAGAATAAGAGAGAATGGAGAAGCAAGCTTGTAGACAAATTACAATATAATAAAATCTGTCTATACCTGGATATGGCAAGTCAGTCTTTGGAATGTATATCCTAAAACTGTTGATCTAAGAGATACTTTCAAAGCCAAGCATATACAGCATTTGGTGGAAGCCCTCTGTTTTTACCCAATGAAAAGATTTTTCAGGCTTATGTCCAAATATAAAGGAAAGGGAATTAAATTTCTTCCGTATGACAATGGACCAGAGAATAAAATTAAGACTAATATAGAAGGAAACACATTAAGAGTTTTGCTCCATTTAACTGCTCCAACAATTAAAACTCTACCAATAATCACAGGCTGATCCAGGCAATAATAAGGATTCTATCTCAGAAAAATGGACAGACAAGTAGAGGATGGAATTATACTTTCCAAAAATACTTTTGAGAATATTCAGGTATCAGATTGTAAATAGAATTAGATTGCCTTTTAAAACCTTCCCAATAATAAGATTCTGTTTTAATTTGTATATCATCGAAGTCTTTAAATCATGTAATAGTTAAAAAGGGCCTTCTCTGCCAGTTGCTGGAAACAAAAAACTACGTATTACACAATCCAGTATTAAAACATAGTGTTTAGTGTTTAACTCCTACCATGTTTCCTCTGTTTGTCCATACATATAAATTAGCTACATGACTCAGTTGCTGGGATCATCCAGCTATTTGCAGAATACTTTGATCACCACACAGAAATCAATTGTTTCTCTGTTGTTTACTCCAGTGGTAGCTCCAAGATACACAGTGGAACTGGCATGTGGTTTTGGAGTCACAGTCCTGCTTGTGGTGATTCTCATTGTTGTTTACCATGTTTACTGGCTGGAGATGGTCCTATTTTACCGAGCTCACTTTGGAACAGATGAAACCATTTTAGGTGAGTAAATCTATACTGTTATCTTTAGAAAACATGTTGGCTTGATAAAAATCTAAAGTAACTGAAATATTTAATTGGACTCTTTTAGCCTTGTTTCAGCCCTTATTATTAAAAATATTTCTAATGAATACTATTCTGTTTTCTTAGCTCAATATGTAATTTAGTCTCCATTCGTACTGTCCAAATAGAAATATAATGCAGGCCACACATGTAATTTAAATTTTTCTAGTGGTCATATTATGAAAAGTAAAAAGAAAGTGAAAATAATTTTAATAACATTTTAACTCAAAATGTTCAAAATATCATTTTAGCTTGTAATTAATATTAATAGAAAACTTTAGTCTTAATTTTGGTACTAAAAATCTTAAAAACTCAGTATGTATTATATTTTATACTTAGAGCATATCTCACTTCAGACTGGCAGCATTTCCAAAGCTCAGTAGCCACTGTGTTTTATAGCTGCTGTACTGGACTCAGGGGTTATCTGTACTCTTTGTACTTAGGGGTTATCTATGCACTAGAAGTATCAGAATCACATGGGAGCTTATTAAAGGGAGAATCTTAAGTCAAACACTTATTCTGAATCAGAATCTACATTTTAACAATATTACTAAGTGATTCACGTGTTCATTGAAAAGTTCGGGAAGCTTTGTTCTAATGTGCTATTTCCTGGTGACAAGAATGGAAGATTTAAACATACAGATTCTTAGACCAATCCCATAAAGATTTCATTCAGTAGATTTGTGGAAGAGACACAGAACCTGTATTTTTAATGAGAGGTGGTTTTTATAATTAGGCAACTTTGGAAAAAAATCTCCTTATTGAATCTATGTGTTTTTAATTATGGTTACTTTCAGGTATAAAATAGACCTTTTCAAAAAATTTTACTCTATTTATAATTCTAATATATCAGCTAGTGACATACTAGGACAGGAACTAGAAATTTTCTGCATAGTATTAATTGTCAGCAGCACCTATGATTGACTATTTGCTTTCTGATGCTGTTAACTGATAAATGAATGAACCATGCTCACTTATTCTCCACCATTAAAACTGAACTCAGTGAGATGAATGAAGACACATCAGACAAAATTTGCAGTTAAACCTTAAATAGTCATTTTGCCTGGAGACCTCTCAGAAGTGGGAAATCACACTAAAATCTGTCAGATAATTCATATATGTAAAAAATTAGAATCTCTAATTTGCAAAAGTTTGATTTAAGAAAAATATCGAATATTATCAAGAAACTTTTCTAATTTATATTGGACCTGTGTTCCTGTTGCTAGATGGGAAGGAATATGATATTTATGTATCCTACGCAAGGAATGCTGAAGAAGAAGAATTTGTATTACTGACCCTCCGAGGAGTTTTGGAAAATGAATTTGGGTACAAGCTGTGCATCTTTGACCGAGACAGTCTGCCTGGAGGAAGTAGGTATTTCGTATGAGTACAAATGATGCTGTTTAGCTTTGGATCATGGATAAGAATCATGGCTCAACTCTATGGTGGCACCTTTGGACACTCAATGTCCAATTTTTGGTTTTAATAAACAGAGACTTTCTAGGAATAAAACTGCATTGTAAGATGTAGACTATTCAGGTGTAGTTTATGGTATAAAATATTTTCCTTTGTGAACTTTAAAAATTCTATTTCAAAAAAATTTGGATGTACAGTGGATTAGAGCTCTATTAAAGGTCATAGCTTTGAATGCCCTGTTTATTCTTATTTAGATTTTTAGAAAGTTTAGCTAATCTGCATTAATTTACCTAGAATATTTTTACAAAGAGCAAGGTTGACTTATTTTTTGCTGAAAAACAGTTACAGAATAGAGTGCATTGAATTATTCTTTATATTACTCACCAACAATAATTAGAATATTTCCCTTTGGCACTTGGTAATTTTCTTTTCTTCACGTTTGTTCTCTAGCAAACCAAATTCTCTTTCCCTGTGGGTCTGTTTCTTTCTTTCTATCTGCTTACACCTTCAAGATATAGTTTAAAATTTTACAAAGTCTAGTATATTCTGGTAGGTTGAAAAAAAGAAGTTTAAATTGCTTAATGTTTTAAAATAAAAGTACATCTCTAATTTTCTGATTCACACAGTAACACATTTCAGTCTGTTTCATAAATACATGATAGCATTTCTAAACCCATATTTATCTTTGTGCTGTTGAAATGCATGTGATGTCTCTAATATTTAGCACAACAAACTAATTTTCTTCCCCTAAAATCCTGTTTACATTAGTCACATCACATTTTTCAAAATGTTATATGGATAATTGAGAATAGTTTCAATTTAAGTCTAATACATAATAGACATAAATGTTTATTCTCATTTTGAATTAGCTGGATCATTTATTTTATCTTCCTAATCATTACTCATAAGTCCATCTTGCTTATAATGGATATCTCCTTCACTATAATTTTTCCAGGAAATGATAAATTGATTATGCAGTTAAAGAATAAATTCTACTCATTTTAAGACAAAATTTTAAATCATTTATTCATACTTTTGTTCATCTATACAGCCATTCAACAAATATTTATCTACTGTATAAAAAATTATATAAAGATGTACAGCATCACAATGTAAGACTCTCCAATAGGGATACATCATACTTCTAAATCTTGATCTTCTCATTCTTCCTGTTGCTCTTACTGGGTCCTCTTTGCTTCTGGGTCTTTTTTTCCTGCTTACACATGGTCAGCCTCCAGCAACACTGCTTGGAGTAGACAATTACTTTTTCCTGGATCCTCATCCAGGTTGCACATACTATTTTAGTTGCAAGTTTTTCCTCACTGCCTCTGTACTTATGAAGATTGAATGGGCAAAATGACTGCTTAAGAAAGTATGGTAAATAAAGAAATAGCTGTCCACAACACTAGTACGTTCTCTGGAGTTGGCTCCTATCTGATCCCCAGGTAAAAGATCGTACAGTTTTTGATAAGCATCCTTGAGGAGATAGATTATTCCCAAGAATTTAGTGACAGGGATTAATCAAAGCCCTTGGCATCAGAATAAAATTACAGTGAATTTCCATTTTCCTTGCTCTTCTTTTCTGACCTGAAGAAAGCATTTGCCTGGCAGCAAAGCAGACACATCAGCCAGCAGCTGCCGAAACACATGACTTCATTATAATGATAAGAGATTAAGGAGAAATATCCAGGGATTAATTTAGCTTTCAGAGCAGAGAGCAGAATAGAGAGTTGAGCTGAGAGTGTGGTGCCAACCAAAGTACCCTTCAGTTGGCTAGATTTTTTTTAAGTTTTTTTATTCCAATGACATAGTCATATATTCTACTCAAGAGGTACATGACAACAGAAGGGGACTTTCAAAAATGAAGGTTCCTACTCTTGCTGTCCTGTGTTCACAAAAATAAATAATTTCTATGATTTTTGACTCTGTAATGAATATCTTTTTGAATGCTCACTGGCCCTAGAGATGATACATGGGTATCTTTGGGGAGAAAAGGCTCAGGAGCTGCTTTGGATGGGCCACCACATGCCACCTGATTTGAAGAAATTTATTTCACTATTCATTTGTTTTTTAATGTTCCAAATAATATTTTTGAAGACTAATGTCATAGAAGGATGTTTTGGCTTTAAGCCTGTTGGAAATTCTTTTGAGATTGTAATATGTGCATATAGTTTCTCTTCTTCCTGAGCAGAGTGACATTTAGCAACAGAGTAAATGTGTCTAAAGATTAAGTTGTTCAAAGTGTTCATGTTAAGTTTCACCTCGATCCTCAGGCTGTTTCCCTAAATTCTCTACACTTGCTCCTCAAGCTCCATACTTTAGGGGAGCTCTTAGCCAACACTAATCCCCATGGTGTTTTCTTTCTCAGTTGTCACAGATGAGACCTTGAGCTTCATTCAGAAAAGCAGACGCCTCCTGGTTGTCCTAAGCCCCAACTACGTACTCCAGGGAACCCAAGCCCTCCTGGAGCTCAAGGCTGGCCTAGAAAACATGGCCTCTCGGGGAAACATCAACGTCATTTTAGTGCAGTACAAAGCTGTGAAGGAGATGAAGGTGAAGGAGCTGAAGAGGGCTAAGACGGTGCTCACAGTCATTAAATGGAAAGGGGAGAAATCCAAGTATCCACAGGGCAGGTTCTGGAAGCAGCTGCAGGTGGCCATGCCAGTGAAGAAAAGTTCCAGGTGGTCTAGAAGTGGCGAGCAGGGTCTCTCCTATTCATCCTTGAAAAATGTCTGAAAGGGGCAATGAAAGGGGTGAGAAGATCCAAGGGAACTCCAGGAAGGAAGAGTTCCCCCTTCTTTATACCCAATTTGTTGTTTCATGGACAGAAAACAATTCTGTGGAAGTCTACCCACAGTGATAAATGTAGGGTGACTGTATGACTGGCTGTTCTGCTTACTCAGGCAATACTAAGGTTTAGAATGATAGGACCACCAGTCTTTCACCAGTACCCGATGTCACTGTTCTTTGCAGGCAAAGACTTGGTTAAGGTGAATTTCTCCTTCTCTATCCTCTTTCCATGTTTCTACATGTCTCTGTGTTCTCTCTCTTCCCACCCACTCCTTCCTTCCCTCCCTCTCTCTCTGCCTCCCTCCTTCTCTCTCTCTCTGAATTTTAACATGGGGCAGCCTTTTGCTATGGATTGAAAGACCCCTTAAAGCTAAGCTATCTGTAATGAATTTCCAAGTATACTCTTCTTTTTCTCTTATTGTTACTCATCCTTAAAAAATAATCAGGGTCTAAATTTATTTTAGCTGAGGATAATGAGCTCTTTTACTCATTCTGCTATACGACACACCATCACAACGACACCCACCCCCACTTAGAACGATACAGAGCAATATTATTAAAAATGCTCCTTATAATTGATTCTCTCTTACCATGCCATCCTGTGCCCTCTATCTCAGGTAATCAATGTCATGTGTGTCAACTTGAAAAATACACCATAATTTTTTTTATTATAGTAAACTTCTGAATATCTACACACCAACCCACATTTAGCACTCCATCTTTCCTATCTACTGTACCTTGCTTGTATCAGTCTTTCAGAATTTACAGATGGCTTCATGCTTGGTTCAGTCTGACAGTAAGCTTCCCCTAATGGTGCTAATAGTGAAATAACAGCAAAATGCTTTTAAGGCATTTTCATGCTTGTGAGAAAAGCGTAGAACAGGGTGTTTGGCAATTTGTCTTTTGATCCAGCCTTGCTAATGTATTAGGAAAGTGATTTCTCCTCACTTTTCTGTATCTCTTCCCCCCATTGTTAAGTGTGGAAGTTAGACTCAGTGACTTTGAGAGCTGCTTTTATCATTAATATTCTAAGAGAATTAATTGGATCCTTAGTATTTTATCTATTTTATTCACTGGTACAGTTAATACACTCACTCCAGACAAGTCAGCCGAAAAGTTACTGTCAGCGTAACTTGTTTTAGTTTGTTTTAAGTAAACTGTTACTGTTTTTAAGACTTTGAAAAGTAAAAACTAAGTCCAGGGTTTACAGAATGATGAATATCTTATATATGTGTGTGTGTATATATACACACACACACACACATATATGTGTATATATATATATATGTATACACATGTATATTCATATACACAAATTATATATATGGATCTATATTACATACATATGTAATATAGACACATGAATTATATATGTATATATACATATACATATGTGAATTATATATGTGTGTGTATATGTGTGTGTGTGTATATATATATATACACACACACATATATACACATATGCATATGACTTTAAATAGTCTTTGGCACAATATTGCAAGCCACTGGAACTCTTGTCCAGTCTTTAAATTATGTCTTTACTGTAATGCTTCTGTGTCAGTGTTTTCTACAGATTAATATTATTTGTGAGTTCACAGATCACAGAGTGGTAACTTGTGAATTCTTTCCTTTTCTAAATAAGTATAAGTAACTCACTACTGCTACAGTTGATCTGGGTGCAGAGACATCTGTTGCAAACAGAGCTTCCATGGTCACTGCTAAGTAGGAGCCAGTCCTCTGGCATTACCTGATCATCTGGTATGTTTTGAGCACATACACTTAAAAAACAGATACGCCTAACTACTGGAGAAATAAATCTCTATTTGGACTGTTGAGAAATAAGGGGAAGGAAATAAAATACTTACAAATGAGCATGAGTATTCTGTGAAACACCATAATTCATAATTTAAAGAAACCCTTATCCAGTAGTATGAATGTTGTGAAGCAATTCTGAAACTACCTCTTACATGTAAGAGTCCTTCAGCAGTATTAAAGACCATAATAAATTCTTTCTCTATACAGGAGTTATTGATTATTTTAAGTTGAAAAAATCTTGAATTCTTGACTAGTGTGCGAGGGAGTTATTCTTGCATCTATTTTTCTTTTTCTTTTTCTTTTTTTTTTTTTTAGCCTTTTAATGATGTTCCTTGTTTCAGACTACAATTACTCCTGCTAACAATACTTGACTCACAAGACTAAAGGAGACCTGACTCCAGATAAGCTTTGTATACCAATTCTTGGATGAGCTTTAGGTATATGTGGGACAGTCCCATAACCAAGGGGCCATTCTTATGCCAATACTACATACACTCTTTTTGTACCTTTTAATTCCATATTTATCAAATGTTGTTGGATGCCCTTAGAAACTTAATATTTTTTTCTATTTATATTCCTATCTTTGGTACTGAATTTTTTCAAATGCTAAAATATAAAGCATCTCAAATTTACATGGTGTGTCTCATTCTAAAAGAATTTTTCTTCAATACTTTTTTTTTATGTCCCAGAAGATGCCCAATACACTATATATGAGGGAAATGGGGAAGCACATAATTTAGAGAGCAGGAGGAAATTGTTCTCTAATGTTAAAACAAATGTCTCTAAAGTTAAAGAAGAACCTTAGTGGTTTGATGTATACAATATGAAGAACTTCTGTATCCAAGTTAACAGATAATCATTATATATAGAGTGTCTGATCATACAAACATATAAAATTGATGTAATTCTCTTCTGTGTTGTAACTTAGATGGTTCCCTATGATTCTAATAAACAAGCACATCATCATATTTGGAAACAAAAGCATTACTTGTTAACGATCCACTTTCTTTCCATAGGTTTTAATAGTTTTAAATTATCTTTTTTATTTTATCCATGAATTTTTGTATTTTCCATTTTTAATTTGATTTGTAAATGTGTTTATTTTAAAAATAAACCATTTATTTTCCACTTCAAATTTTATTTTGTACATGTGTTTTATGTCTTTATTTTATGTTTGTGCCTAAGATATGAGAATAAAAATAATGATACATATAAAATGTTATAAGTAACATTAGTTAAGTTTCTTTCTCTGAGAGAAATACGAGAAAAATTGGAACTTCATCTCAAGAATATTTTCTTTATATATTAGTTAAAGAGTTACTTAAGTAAAATGGATTGCTCTCATATACCTGTATAGTGTGTGTGTGTGTGTGTGTGTGTGTGTGTGTGTGTGTGTGTGTGTGAAAGCCGGAGAGAGAGAGAGAGGTTCTTTTAAAACAAAGACAAAGTTTGTTCCTTTTTCTTCAAATTGGAACTTGAACTTGGGTAGCTTACAGGAATCTCTTTTCTTTCATAGGCTTTCATGCAACCTCAAGGCAGTTGCTTAGAATAAGATCAATTAATTAATACCCTGCTTTTAATTAATAGATGATTTACATGAATAATGTGTTTCACAAATTTCAAATAAAGCAGTGATAATATTTGGAAATGTATTTTCTTTTGAGTTAATAATATTAAGTTTATAGTGACAGGGAAGCCTTCTAATTTTTTTTTCTTATTCACTTATTCCAAAATTATGTGTTGATTCCCTATATTGAACTGGTTAGATTAGCAAAAAGTTTCCTAGTGAAGAATTTTTCAAAATAGAAGCCTTTTCCTGTCACTTCCATTGATTGACTCTAAGTCTGTTCCTTAAAGAAAAGGTTTCTATTCAATTAGGAAGCTATTTAAAAGCAGAGTTGAGCAATAATGTGTTTCACTATTTAATGAAGACACTAGGTCCCCATTACTAGAGGTGTACAAGAAGAGAAGTGATTAATCATATTAAGATTTTGTATATGAGCTCAGTATATTAATGAGCAGTGACAAGTCTGAAGTTGCTTCCAACCCCGAACATATTAAATGAACTTCTAGAACATACAGGTGACTGTTTAGTTTTAATAACTGTAGTTTGGTCATCATAACTATCTGGATATGACTCACCTTGTTAAAACTCTCAAGATATTTTCTTCAGTCATTTACTGATGTCACTAGGACCCAAGTAAATTCACACCATGATAGGAGAGACATATTCAGCAACTAGTCTGTCTTATTTCTCTGTTTCTACCCACAGGATATAAAGTATTTTTAACAATAGGCTAGGATTTTAAGTGTTTCAGTAGTATTTTTTATCAACACCTATTTTATCAACTGAATAGACAGAACTTTTAAAATTTGTGACTCTCATAAATCCACATATTAAGGTGATTCTCTGAAGTTATATCAATAATTGATTCAGATTCAATCAACATTAGTTCATACTTTTAATGTGTTTTCTAGTCATTTACATTTAAGTATCTCTAATTTATTTATCATCCCCCCATGTTTGCTCTTATATTCGATTTATAGATGGATGAACTCATACTTTAAGACACAAAAGAGATAAGTGAAGAAACCAATATTTGAATTCAGATCCATCTTGCAAATTAGATGCTACCTCCCTCCCCCCCCCTTTTTTTTTACTACACTTCAAGTTTTAAGAGAGAATGAGAGAGGCTTACTGCTCTCTCATACACCAATTACCAAGCCAAAGAACAAAGAAAAAATTACAGCCTTAGTTTTCTTCTAGGTGAATTTCAGACAGATTATGACTTTTAAAAGCAAGAGTATTCTGGAATATTGAGAGGTTCTGGACCAAAAATTGTGACTTGAAAAACAATTTAATACCACACAATAAAAATATCTCATCATTCTATAGCCATACACATAAGTTTGAGCCAAACAGAATTAAAAAAAAAAAAACTTACGATTCCTCTTCAAATAATTTTTAGCCTGAAAATTACAATTTGTATTCTTATATATGATATTAAATGAGCCATAAAGGATGCAGCTTATTTCAAAGTGCTTTCTGAAGATCCCTAGGTATAGATAACCCAACCCCTATCTGAGAGGCATCTCCTATATTTATTCCTCAGAGTTTGGAATTTAATCATTCACATCTGACTTGTTAGCATCACCTGCTTTTAAATGCAAATTTCACAGTTTCAGAATGGGGTACTAATAATTTTAAAAAGCTACAGGTTCTATTTTCAGAGGATTGAAGATGATGTTTTATTTTTAACAGTGGTATCCCCCAATTGGACAGAATATACATTTTTTAATATGTCTGTTTTAAAGTAACACACACACACACACACACACACACACACAATTTGAGTGAATTTTTTTTGATGAAAAACTATCCATGTTATCTTAAGAGTGTATCATATTTATCATGATGCAGGAGAAAGCCGTAGACTTCCTACTCTCACATTGTCAGGTTTATGAAGGGCAGCTGCATAAAATTCTGAGCAGGACTAGACAGAATACAGGAGTCTACAAAACACATGTGCACACACGCATGGGCTTTGATTATAAGTAAAAATTTAGATTTAGCTTTTAATATTGAAACAATCATTCTCTAAAATGCACACTTGATAAAACAGGTGAAAATTCTTAAAAATTGAGTATAGGTTTCTTCCAATTTTCTTTCAAATTCATGTTAAATTCATTAATAAGGAAAAACTAATCTGGTCCAGAATTCCTTCATTCCTTACTTGTTAAATTCATAATGATCAATGTCACTGCAAACTTTCAGCTTGTCTTCACATGCTGAAGAGTACCTCAGAAACTATTTCAACCCCAGCTATCAAAACATTTGTAGTTAACCTCATGACATGTCTGCAACATGTTTTCAAAATTGTCCATGGAAGCAGCGATTTATACATTTGAAATTCTTTCAGAAAATAGCAATGTTTAAGCTCTCAAATCAAATAGTGAGTTAAGCACTACGTTTATCTCAAAAACTTTTCTGTTTGGATTCATCCAACTCCACCTCAGCAATTATTAGAACCAAATGATTTCCCAGAAGTCTTAATTAATTGACTGATTTTTACTCATTGCTTTTTTCATTGATTTTTAGACCATATATTCACTTACACACATACTCACATGCACACACACACACACACACAGAAAATAAAATAAATTTTGGTCAATACTAAAAATTGGTGTATCTGAAAATTTTAAGTATCAAGAGTATAACTATGTAGATCTTAGAAGATGGTAGTTTCCTATTGCTCTTCGCTGGTCAGACCAAGTCTGGAGCATTGTATTCAGTTCTGTTCAGGATACAACTCTTCAAAAACACATATATAAACTGAATATTATTCAGAGGAAAATGATAAAAGTGGAGAAAAGATTTGATACCATGTCACATGGGGAATAAGATAAAATATCTCACCGTTATGTAATCTAGAGATGCGAAGAAACTACAATGAGATCAAAATGGTTGCAAAATATTTCAAATATTTGAGGATGTCAACTTTAGGACCACCAGATAAAAGTGGTAAGGAATAATATTTCAAACCAAGAAATAATTTACAAACAAAGCTTAATTTAGCTGCTTTTACATCATTAAAGGTAGCAGATACTTTGCAATCATCAGTATGAATGGTGTAGATGGGAATTCCTTAATTGGGTGAATGATTCAACACTAAAATCCTACTTTCATTGCTTGTGCTTTGTTGGAAGGACAATTATGAGCTGGAACTTATACAAGTTTTCACTAGGCATTGTCCTATTTTTCCATTTTCCTGTAGATACAGTGGAAGCAGTTTTTGACTTCATTCAGAGGAGCCGAAGGATGATTGTTGTCCTGAGCCCAGACTATGTGACAGAAAAAAGCATCAGCATGCTGGAATTTAAACTGGGTGTCATGTGCCAGAACTCCATTGCCACCAAGCTTATTGTGGTTGAGTACCGTCCCCTTGAGCATCCGCACCCAGGCATCTTGCAGCTAAAGGAGTCTGTGTCTTTTGTGAGCTGGAAGGGAGAAAAGTCCAAACATTCTGGCTCTAAATTCTGGAAGGCTTTGCGGTTGGCCCTTCCCCTGAGAAGTCTGAGTGCCAGCTCTGGCTGGAATGAGAGCTGTTCTTCCCAGTCTGACATCAGTCTGGACCATGTTCAAAGGAAGAGAAGTCATTTGAAAGAGCCCCCAGAACTCCAGAGCTCAGGGAGGGCTGCAGGTGCCTCTCCAGCCCCAGCCACGATGTCCAAGCACAGAGGGAAGCCCTCTGCCACCTGTCGTTGCTGTGTCACCTACTGTGAAGGAGAAAGCCATCTTAGGAACAAAAGCCGGGCAGAGATCCATACCCAGCCCCAGTGGGAGACGCACCTCTGTAAGCTTGTTCCCCAAGAGTCAGAAACTCAGTGGATACAAAATGGCACCAGATTGGAAACCCCTGCTCCCCAGATGTCAGCCCTTGCTCTTCACCATTTCACGGATTTATCCAATAACAATGACTTTTATATCCTATAATTACTGTGTGGTGGGTGGTGGCTGCTATCTCTGTCAGCCTTTTTGTGTCATCAACTTATGGGAGTAACTGACATTTTTACCCTCTAATGGACTAGCAGATTGTGTCCCCTTTATTGATTTTTAAAAACTATTTATTTCTAGGAGACAAAAGACCCGAAGGACCTGCATCCAGAATTATTGCCTCTAACGGCCTCAGAAGAGCACACTCTTCTTGGCCCCTAGAAGGTCAGTATGTGAAAGTTGCCTATAGTATGATCTTCTATCTTGTCCAATGGTTTAAAACTGAGCAAAAAATATAAACGTGTTTTCACTGAGTTTGTTGATCAACCTCATGTTATGAGCCAGTCAGGTGTACTCAGACTATGAGACTTACAGGGTATATGTGTCCCAAGGGAACATTATGAAAAGAAGTTGGTTCTAGTAGGAGCTGTAGGACTAAGATCAACAGAAAATCTTACAGCACAGTTTCTCTGAACCAAACACGCCCATGCAGGGAAACGTGGTGTTCTCTGTCTCACTGTAAACTAGTGTCCTCTAAACTGCCTAAAGTTGTTAGCATCAATAAAGTTATATTTTTATGTGATTTCTTTTGTACTAACCAATTTTTACCTCCTCTCTCTTCTTTCTAATTTCTATGGCTTTTGAATTCATATCTGAAGAGTATTCCATTTCAAGAAATCAAGATTTGGTTTAGGTACTAGGAAAGCTGAACTATCTCTTTAATTTCTCTCTAATGTATATTAGGAGAGATCTGGGAAAGGACCAAAGGAGAGTGAGAAAATGTTTCAAAAGAAATAGAAGTTTATGCAGAAATCTCATAATATTTTTAGAACTGGCAGCTGAAAAAATACAGTATCGTTAGTTGTTGAGCATAGAGTTTGGTATGTGAATCTCTTCTCATTCAGGATTCTGAGACAGTATAGTCAATTCAAATGCCTACAAGGAAAAAAAGGTTAAAACAAAAAGCTCTTCTGGAGGCAGATATAAGCATAATATACATGTTCTTCATCTAGGACCCATATGTATAGGGACATAGATACATGCTTCTTCACTCTAAATATTTTAACATAATCATAAGAGATATATGGCATTTGATATCTCAGTTGGAGAGTTAATAGAGATGATTGGGTTTGTAGGTAATTGAAGAGTATTTATTTCTTAAAAAAAGGAGCAACCTATACCAAGCTGCATGTTGATTGTTGCCACTGATTTAGCCCCACTATTGGTGGATTATTCCGTTTTTAAGGTGAATCTAAAATTTTAGATTTTTATATAACCCCTTAATTATGGGATAACTTAAAAGAAAAAGAAAAAGAAAAAAAAATCAACCAAAATGCATGAACACATAGTCAGCCTTTGGCCACTGGTTTGCAATTTCAGAGCTAAAATATTCACCTAAAGAACACAAGTCTGAATGGACATTCAAGTGTCCCTAACAATATTGAGACTGGAGAAGACAGGATGTCTCTAAGGACATAGTGGGAGATGTTATTCTGTCTCTAAATTGAAAACATCTAAACCCTCAGAATAAGGCTGATCTGACCTGGCACTCCACCAGAGGAGAAAAAAGCTGGAAAATAATGTGCCTTCCATCTACTCTTTTGAGTTTTCCTGTCTGTTGGGTTTACTGTAAGAAAGTTTGAAGCACAATCTACTGCCCCTGAACAGGAGCAAATAAAAAGAGCAAAAGCCCATACCAGACATGGCATGTTAGTGAGCTATACTCCAATGAGTGTCAGCCTCTCTCAGTCACTTAAAGTGAATGAATGGATGGGAAAGAAACCTGAAGTTTTATCCCACTACTCCTCTTGGAGAGAAAAGCAGAAGACCCCTTCTCTGTTGAAACAAGAAGCTATTACATTTTTTCCCTGTTGAAACAAAACGATGAGGGAATAAGGACCCTCCAGGGAAATGTGATTCATCATGGAACTTCTAATAAGGAAATGACAGGCCACCCCTAGCTGAATGTCCAGCAGAAAATGATTGAACACAATCCATGTTCTATGTTACATGCCTTCTTGAAGAGATTAATGGATCCCTGACATATGTTCAAGAATTTTCACTTGGAAGACAGATAGCTGTTTCTCTCCAAATCTTTTAATTGTGGGTAATGACAGTCACTCCATATCCTGAGGAGAAAGAGAGTGTTTTTACCCATAATCTGTCTTATTTCTTATTAACACAGTGTCCCACACTATTAAATATTTTTGAAAAAAAAAACGAGAAATTACTTTCATCATTTATGAATTATTTTTTAGTGAAGAAAAATAAATGAAAGAATTACTGGCAGATGCATGGAAATGAAACATCTCTTATTATGAATGAGTAGCGAGATAATTGTGGTATTCTCAAAAGCTAAATTTTGGTCAGTATCAATTTCCATTGACAATATAAGTACAGTGTAAACAGTATAAAGTTATGGTTTTGGCATTAGCTCTGCAGAAGTTAGAAGGACAACAGATCATATTTTTACTATATGGAGAAAAGCTTGGAGGTTAAGTTATCAGTCCCTGACCCAACGTTCTACAATTGAATATAATATTCAGTGCCATATTTCAGTGAGGCAAATGATAATAAAAATAAAACTTCCTCATAGGTCATGTATATTCATAACTAAAATGATATGACTGTAGATTAAATAGATGTTATTTACATAAGAGCATGAATTTTAAGTCAAGCAGAGATGAACATGAGTCCTGATTCTCTCCTGTTTGATCATGGACAATATCCTGACCTCAATCTCCTGCTAGCTAAAATGGGGATAATATTATTAACCTCATTAGGTTTTGTGGGCATTAAAACTTATAATGCATGTAAGTGCCTAGCACAGTTCCTGGCACATTGTTATTGCACAATAAGTGGTGGCCAGAACCATACTCATAATGAAATCACTTTTACGGTTTCATAAACTTACATTTACATAATAATTCATGGCTTAAAAATTGATTTCACGTGTATTACTTTATTTTTTACTCTAATAAAGTGCACAAAAGCAGGAAGGAACAGGAACATACTATCCAAGTTAAGTGAGTTTTCTAATGACACAGCCAATAAGTGATAAGGTTGGGTCCCTAATCTAGGCTTAGTACACCTACTCCAGTGCCAATTCTAGAACTACTCCTATGAGATTCAAGTAGAAGTATTTCTATTACAAAGATACCTAACTAGAACTATTTAATCTGAACTATTATGCTTTCAAGTAAAAAAGACAGTTAGTGTAAACCCACTAATATTATGTCATATCAATTGTCTGATGTGTCATTTGGCCCTGTCATATTATGATTTTATAGAATTTCATTTTTAATATTATAACACTCTAAGCATTGAAATAAAAGAGTCATTTCTTTGTGTTTTCTAGACTCTATGATTATGCTATAATTTTTTCTCAAAATAAATAACTTGTATTCGTCTTAAGGGAAAATAAAAATGTGTTCACCACTTACCTTGAAAAACAAATTTAATCTTTTGGCAGCTGTGATTTACACTGAGTTTCAGTTATCTCCTCTTATAACTAGTAGAAATTCTACTAATAATATATTCACTTCTAGTATGAAGAGTTGAAGTTGTAAAAACTAGTTCCTGAGCTAATATTTATGAAAAATCATGAATAGTAACTTGAACTAGTCATAAAGATATGCACAAAAGGACAAATAATTCCTTTGGCAATGGTTTCAAATTTTTGTGTGTCTAAGAATCATTTGGTGGGTATCTTACAGTAAAGTTCCCAGAGCAAGCCCCTCCCCCAAAGGAGCTGGTTTATTAGATGCTGGGTACTGTCAAGACTTTACACTTTAATTCTGTGCCCTTGATATTTCAGATAAGGTATTTTGTAAGTCAAACTACTACCTTTGAGAATTCTTTCAAACATTTTCTATTTTTTAAAATATTATTATTTAAGTTATAAGAGGAGAGAGCCTTTATTAGAGTCTAGTCCATGGCTTCTTAAAGTGTATTCCATTATGAATCCATGTCAGATCCATTTTGGGTTTATATTAAAACACATATTTATTGACCCTATGCAAGATTAACTTAATGAGAATCTCTAGAGTGGGGCAGGTCTGCACTAGGAATAAACTTCCCAGTTGATTCTGATGCACAAAGAAGATTAAGAACCGTTAATTTTTATCTCTTTTTAACTCCTCTTTTACCCTTGTAGGCTCTGATTTTCTCCAGCCAAGGAGGACTACGAATCATCTTTTTAACAAGGTGTTTACAGGCAATAGATGGAAATGTAAGACATGTTTAGCCTCTGAAATTGCCTCAGCACAAGGAGACAGTTGAATAGAAGAGTGGTTAGTAGAGTGTATTTCTAATATATGAAACATCAAGCACTGACATCTGGAAATCTGGTAGGAGTGCTGTAATCATCATATTTATTAAAATCAATAAGCTATCCTGTACTAAGAAATAACCCTAATATTTCAGTAGCTTCATATGACAAGACGTAGATATTGTTTAGGCTACATGCCCAGAATAAGGGCTTACTTTTTTATAGCATTGCCATATGAAATATGTGGCTTCCTGATATTCTTTTCTTCAGACTAAATATTATACTTATTACTCTCACTTGTAATTCATTGGCCAAAATTACCTTTGAGTGCTGATACAGTCATAAGAGAGAGCTAGAAAGCAGTTTTCCTGTGTACTTAGGAAGAGAAAAATGAAATAGAAATTGATTAACACAGCATTGTCTTTGTCTAAAAATGAGATATTAAAATTGCCTGAAAAGGCAAGAGCCACTCAAATGTGTCACATAATTTTATAATGAAGGAAGAGAAGAACTTTGCTGCCAATATTCATTTTGGCTTGCCAAAGTGTCAAGTTGGGTAGCTGTGTAAAAAAAAAAAAAAAAAAGTGTACGGAAAAGAGTAGACCTGACTTTATATATGAATGTTCCCCAAAGAAAAGTTGTTGAAGGAACTGAAGGAATTCACAATAATAATTACAGCTTCTGGTAGAAAAAGAAGAATTCTTAAAAATTGGAAAATTCCTGTATCTGGTTAATTCTCATTCAGTGGTTTCAGTTTAGTTCCCTAAGAAAGTGATGCTCACTATCTGCCAATGAGCCATTTAATTTTTGAATATCCAGGAACCTCAGAAGAATTAAAGACATTTAGAACATAACAGAGCATGTAACATGATCATTAGAAAGCATTACTTGATCCATTTATCTGAAGAGCTAAATAGGGAATTCAAACCAAAAATGCTAAAGCTCAGATGAAGGAAGAGACGAATACTGATCTGGGTATTTGGAAGTCTGCTTCTATCTATGCGTCTGTTCTAGGATTTGGATTTTCTGTTTGTATTAAAGATTTGAATTTTTATATGACTTCTCTAATGTTGCGCAGTATTATTCGATCACAAGGAAAAGTTCTCTGTGTTGGTGAAGATCAGTGCTTAAGAAGCCATGATCTATTTTAATTAGTTATGATGTTGAATAAAGAAAACCAATTATTTCTTAGTGTAGTGAAGAGATAATTGACACATTCATAATTCTTTAGAAAATAATTTACAGTTTTTCTCTTGGACAGCTCAAAACACTTAAATGGAAAGATGGCTCTTTGAAATGGGCTAAGGAAAAAAAAGCAGAGAGATTCAAAATAAACTGAATTCAGATCATGAACTATTTTTATCCTACTCTTAAGTGATGGGAATTTTAATACTCCTTTGTTTTATTGGGGGAAAAAACAAAATAAATAAAATCTGATATGTATTCATTTTTTATTTTAAGACACAAAATCCTATACAACAACTTATTATGTTTCTATTGTCAAAAACTGTGCTACATACTTACAATTAATTTATAATTTAGTGTCATGTTTTGAAACAGCTTGAACAAGTGGTTCTTAACTAGGATTGGACATCAATTCTTTTAAAGTGCATATATTTGAGGCCAACTTCAGATTGCAAAATTTTTGAAAATAATTTAGATATGTACATGTAAAAGAAAACTGTCTTAAGTACCCTTATAATATTTGCAAATATTTCAATAAAAAAATCAAAGATGACATATTGTAAATTTCTAGGGAAAAGGTAAAAGCAAATCCTGATATTACAAACAATATTTTTTCACAAATTGAAGAACTAATACTCATTGCCAAATATCGTGATTTGAGCCCCTTATTTTCATATCTTATTATAAAATGATTTAATATACTAGAAAAATGTAGACAATAAAATTATAGAGATGATCAATCACCTAAAATATAATAAAGTGTTTAAAGTATAACAACTTGGCTGTAGGCAAAGACAATTACATGCTCTCTAAGAGGAAACAAAAAAACAAAAGAATAAACAAGCCCATTTATTCATTTACAAACCTCAGTAATGTAAGAGAGAAGGAAAATATATAACAACTCTCTAATATCAGACAGGACAGCTAAAATGTGGAGCAAGTGCCAGGGTTTGGAGAATAAAGTTGAATGGTCATTTCTATTGTGTTCTTAATATAGTGGAAAATATTAAGTTGGAGTCGGAGACCTGAATTGGAATACCAGTTTTTTTATTTTTTGTGTTACTTTTAATCAGACATTTTTGCTCTCAAGCTCTCTATTTCCTCATCTATAAAATGGGAATAATATAATATCTACCTCATTGGATTGTTATAAGGGTAAAATTATATAATAAATGTGAACCTCTAAAATCTGTAAATTGCATGCTTGGTAGTGGTATTATTATTACTATAATTACTACTATTATTGTCATTATTATTATTATTATTACTATTATTTTATAAAGGAAAGCTGTGGGAAAAGATGAGGTACAAGAGAATTTTCTTAACCTGCTGAATCCTGGAGTACTTTTCAGATTACATGGCTTAACTGTAATCGTTGATAATCTAAAAATTAGGGAGTAGAAAATATAATTTCATATGACTCTAAAGATTGAAGATTACAAAAAAAATCAGTCTCTGAAAGAGTAAGTAGAAAAATGACTATTTGTGTTGCATTATAACACATTATTCCATAGTACCTTAAAACAACAAATATTGACCATTTCACATTTTCTGTGGGTCATAAATTTGGAAGAGACTCAATTGAGTCATTCTTGTTGAGAGTTATTTGTAGGATTGACGTCAGACTTTTAGCCAAGGCTGAGGTCATCTGAAGGCTTAAGTGGACATATAGGATCCACTTCTAAGTTCAGGCCCCAATGCACCTCATAGGACTGTTTGAGTATCCTCATAACACAACAGCTGAGTTACATCAGAGCAAGAGAGCCCAGAAAGAGGGAGAGAGAGAGAAACAAAGAGTGAGAGAGAGAAAGAGAGAGCACAAACAAAAAGAAAGCCTCCATGCCCTCTATGACCTCGTCTAAAGTAACATATCATTGTTTCTGCAGTATTGTATGCTTTAGAAATGTGTCTCTAAGTCCAGCCCAAACACAAAAGAAGGGAAATTCAGCTCCAGCCCCCAGAACAAAAGAGAATCAAGTAATTTGTGGACATATTTTAGAGCCAGCACTGTAACACAGACAGCCATTGAAAGTGGCTCTCCATATCTGCAAGTCCCTCATCTATGGATTCAATCAACTATGGCAGAAAATATTTGGGAAAAAAATTACATTATTGCTGATGTGTACTATGTAGTTAGGCCTAATACGGTTCTCTGTATTGAATATGTGCAGGCTTTTTTTCTTGTCATTATTCCCTAAACAATATAGTATAACAACAACTTACTTAGCATTTACATTGTATTAAGTATAATGAGTAATGTAGAGATGATTTAAAGTACATGGGAAAATGTAGGTTAAAAGCAAATACTACACCATTTTTATAAGGGACTTGAGCACCTGTGAATGTTGCTATCTGCGAGAGTCTCGGAAAACATATCTCTTGGATATCAGGGAACAACTGTATTTTTCAGCTGAATAAATTGACATCTAGAAAAGAAAAGTGATTGGTCCTTAGCCTTCCTAACTTCATCCCTAACCTGGTATGCTAACTTGCTGTAGTGGTTCCACAACTCAAAAGATAGCTGTCTTGTTCTAGAATATGTCTTTTGTCTGGTGAAAGATTATAGAATTGGGAAGAATTACATCATCTGCGTGATATTTCTGTCTTTCTTCTCTCTCATTTTATTCTCCACCTCCTTCCCTCCTCTCCTCATTCTGTTCTACTGGACAAAGAGGCAGGCAGACTCTGAAAGCTGCAGATGGATGAGATAAATGGAGCTGTTTAACCACATTCTTGGTCTGGGGTTTGAGTATTGAAATAGAACTTTTATTCTGGGTTGGCCTCTTAAGAGATTGAAAGTGACTATTTATTCCAAAAAGCAGCTACTACAAGAAAAAGGATGAGCAGGTAAATGCTTTCTCTGGAGTCACCCAGGTTCTCATCTTAGCTTTGAACTGAATTGGTTATATCTTAATAATCAGGTAATTTCTGCTCTGCATCTCAGACTTCTGAGCCTCCCAAATGGAAGAAAACGGATTAGGAATTCTGTAGAATATTATAGTTCTATGCTTGACTCACTGAGTAATGCTAAAATTATCCTCCTCCCTCCTCACATATACACAAACTAGCACTCAGAGTCTAGTGATATTTGGCAGAACATTTAAAAGGTGCAAAGCTTCTACTCAAGGAATCATAAATGATGCTTTTGTCTGTTCAGACCTAGTTCTTGTAACATGCATTTCTCATTGTAAAGCTAACGGCTAACTTCTGTTCTCCCACATCTGTTTTCTGTTACTGTCTGGGGCCAGTACCTGTGAGGAGATACATTAAGTTGACATGGAGCCTGATCATAGTTCAACCCTGGTGACCTCAATTTCTCTAAATCAATTTTAATTTAAAGTTCCAAGGTCATTGCTTTGTAAATTAGATTGCAAAAAAGAAAAAGATTCCCTTTTATCTTCTTAACAGCTTTATGTCCTTATCTTACCCATAAAAACACCAAGCAGCCTTCCTATTGTGATATATGTCCACATATTTTCTTGTGCCAAAACAAACAAACAAACAAACAAACAAACAAACAAATATAACCTGGTTTTGAAATTACATAATGTATAAACAGCACCATCTCTGGAGTTAGGATACCTGAGTTCTAATCCAAACTATAATTCTTTCACCATGAGACCTTGAGTAAAACACTAACTGTGCCATAGTTTCCCCCATCAATGCAATTCAAGAATTAATTACTATGTGCTTTTGTGATATTCTAGGAGTTGTTGGAACAATAACAAAGAAGACTTTCCTGTGTTTTTCAAGGTACAGTCCATGGTTCTTTCCAAGTAATCCAAAGTTAAATGTCTAGGGACTATGACTCTTCTTAGATTCATAAAATGCTAGCTAGGTTGCAAAAAGTAAAAACAAATCTGAGATCTATCTGCCCACTCATTCTGAGTCAATTGCTTGCCAACCGTTGTTGGTCCTACTTCCAAAAAGTCTTTCAAAATCCTTTTCTCCTTTTTCTCTCTAGAATTCTAAGAATTTAAGCTATATACATACTAAGAACTCTATTTTCTGAACATGTACTTTTATTCCCTAAATATGCTTTTGCTAATGCTCTGCTTGGAATGCCCACTATTCTTCTCCACCTAAGAGCTCTTTCAATGCTTTATGTTTCAGTCAAATGTTTCCAAGCCTCTAAAATTTTCCCATGCAGAATTGGATACTCCTTCTTTTGTATTTGTATTTGCATCATACTTCTGTTATTGGATTATAAATTTCAATATATATATATATATATCTATATATATATCTATATATATATATCTTATACCTGATATTCTGTAAATGTCTATAGACAGAGAACCATATAGTGAATCTCTAATTTAAGCACTTAGCATGATGGCTAGCATAGAACAGTTCTCTAATTAATGCTTTTTTAAATAAATTATCATGACTGCTCATATTGTGAACAAAGTAATAAAACCTTGCCTCTTTGTTCTTTCATTCTTTAAATGGTGCCTTTTAAAAAACATTGCATTGTAATAGATGCAATGTTTTTTAAAAGGCACCATTTTAGGCTTATGCTCATCACTGTACAAAATGAGTTCCAATGTTGAATCCTGGGGCTCTCAGCACCACATTCAGCATCACTAAATTTAGCCCTTGCCATTGCTTGAGGACAGATGATCCATGGCCAAGTAGGGGTGGAAAGAGCCCCAGCTGTGCCATGCCTGGCCTGTTTGCCACCCTCACATTAAGGACTCTCATTCCTGCTCCACTCAATCTTCAATAATAACTGATGTTGAAAACAGCATCATGCTCATTGGCAGATGTTCTGTTTGTGAGCTTGCTATTAAATAGACTGAAAATGTCAGGATGCTAAACTGTGACCAACACCCTCTACCTACAATGTACCATAGAGTATTTCTGGCTAACGAATTTAAACAGAAAAAAAAAAAGCTTGTTTATTGTTTTAAAATCAAGATGACATTGGAAAAATAAAGTACTATGTTAATTCACAATCAGTTGGTAATTAAGAGATCAGTTCTTCCAAATGCCCTACCTAATTTTATATATATGTATATGTACACACACACACACACACACACACACACATAAAGACAGTATGTCTTGCAGCCCTCTTCTCCATGCTATCACTACTGCTGTGTTAAGATTCATCATCTCCCATAACAGCTTTTTGGTTTTCCTCAGTGACTCCATTCTCCCCCTACAAACTCTTGTATACACTACCATCAAATCAATCTTTCTAGGATACAATTCTGACCATGACACTTCAAGTCTCTAAGACTCCTTGGCATCTATCTCACTTTTTACAATGCAAAATTTATTTTGATTTGTTTTACCCTGAATTTGGGACACCTTATTTTCTTGCCTGATCATACCTTCACC
The DNA here is from genome assembly GCA_030015415.1 of Cynopterus sphinx. Lineage (NCBI taxonomy): Eukaryota > Metazoa > Chordata > Mammalia > Chiroptera > Pteropodidae > Cynopterus > Cynopterus sphinx. The sequence goes on from CM057380.1 coordinate 45,985,034, forward strand.
TACTTACTTTTTTTTTGCTTCTATACCTGTACTCAACATCCAGTCCAACTCAAAGACCTACTGTTTTTTGAATACTTTTTCCATTTGTATAACTTTGTTCAGTTGTTACTATGTGTGAAAACCCTTTTTCTCATCTCACATGTCCACTCTCAACGTATAGTCTAAATACCATTTTTTTCTGGCACTGCCAACAGAAAATATTTTCATAACATCTCCTGCTTTTTTTTCATTTATTAATTATCTACTCTGTCCCAGCACTATTATAAAAACGCAAAACAATCAATGAATAAAACAAAATTATTTTCTTTTCTTAAGGTTATATTCTAGTGGAAGGAGATAGAAAAGAAATAAGTAAAGTACAGAGCATATTATGTGGTGATAAGTTCTACATATTTAGACAAAGTAGAGACATGGAATAAAGAGTGTTAGGAAAGGACTTTCAATTTTAAATAGTATTAAGAAAAATCCCCCTAAATAAGATGGCTTTTGAGTGAAGACCTAAACAAGATTACAGAGTAATGAACAGACTTAATGGCTAAGTGTAAAGGCCCTAAGATGACAAAAAAAAAAAAAAAAAAAAAAAATCAAGGATTTCTGTAGTTGGAGTACAGGAACATGTGAGAAAATAGAAAATGAAGCCAGAAGCACTGAAGTGAGATGACAATAACATGCTTCTTTATAGACCATTGTGAGGCCCTCTGTTTATTCCAAGTGAAATGACAAATGCATCATCCATAGTCCCAGCAGGAAACAGATGGCATACATAAACTGGAAAATGTACATGTCGTTTAATAAATTTTCTTACAAATGTGTACATATACACATGATTTAAGAAACCTAAAATTAGGTATTATAATGCCCAGAGCTAGTAACAATGGGCAGCATTACTACCCAAGGCCTAAATTTTTGAGGGGAAGGTGTGGTTGTAAGAAACTAGGAATATCTGTATGAAGTGGGTTGCTGGACAGCAGCCGTGGCTTCCAGCAGAGAGAAACACTCAACACTTGTTGATCATATAGAAGCAGGAGGAAGACCTAGACCTCATTCTTCTTTTGTCCATCAATCTTTAATGCTCTCATTGCTAAATCCAACCAGAATCTAGAAATCTAGAAATCTCGTAGATGTGATCCAAAAAGTTTAGTGTCTTAGGGCATAGAACAGGGTAGATAAAGATAGAGAGGATCTAGGGGGCACATTTAAGTGATCCAGGTCTGAGGTGTATCGGAAGGTTCTGAACAAAGGAATGACATGATATTCCTTATACTTTATCAAGGCACTCAGCCTATTTTTTGAGGAATAAACTATAAGGGAACAAGAATCGAGGTGATAATTTACTGCAATAAACAGAGATGGCTGGGATGTGAACCAGCATTTAGCAAAAGAGTGATAAGAATGAGATACAAATTATGTATTTTTAAAGGTTGAGCTGACAAAATTTCTATTAGATGAAGGTTATAAAAGTATAGGTAGAGCAAAAGATAAATTCAGTTTTGGCACAAGAAACTGATAAATCAGAGTCACAATTTTGAAGGGGGAAGAGTAGAGATTTAGTTATTTTTTTAAGTTAGTTTACTTGTGTGTTTTTCATCACTCATATTTAGCTGCATATGGACAAATAGATAGGGAGAGAAAAAATAAAGATACAAGACAGAGAAAAAATTTGTGAGAAGCATGACTCTGTATGAATTGAATCTAGTGCACAGTTGGAAGAGTTTTCTTAAATACACAGAGTTCAGATCAAGAGAAGTGACTCTTTCTTTTCAATGAGGCGGTGGAACAGCCTCCCTGGCAGATGCAGAGATTTAGATCTTTATGAAGATTCTGATGGGCAAGACCATCACACTTGAGGTCGAGCCCAGTGGTACCATTGAAAACATCAAAGCTAAAATCCAAAACAAGGAGGGCATCTCACCTGACCAGCAGCATCTAATTTTTGCAGGCAAACAGCTGGAAAATGGCCACACCTTCTCAAACTATACTATCCGGAAAGAGTTCTTCCTGCATTTGGTGCTTTGTCTGTAGAGCGGCATCACTGAGCCCTTCCTCTGCCAGCTTTCCCAAAGTACAACTGTGACTAAATGATCTTCCTGCAAGTGTTATGCCCTCCTACATTCCCTGTGCTATCAACTGCTGGAAGAAAAAGGGTGGCTGCACCAACAACCTATGCCCCAAGAAGAAGATCAAATAAGGCCCCTCCTGCTGCCTCAGCCCACAAGGCAGCCACCTGCCCGTATTCCTTGGCTCAGGAGCCTCAATAAAATTTCCCTTTCATTGACTGGAGCAGTAAAAAAAAGGGGGGAAACTGGTAAGTGAGTAGGTGTAGTGCTGGGATTTGAGGACTACCTTTTCTGGTTCTCTTATATTGCTTCCTAAATAAGACAATAGTCAAAATCATCAGTCTGTAGTGGGAATGGGTAAAGAGGAGTTGGGTGTTGGATATTTGAGACAAAGAGCCAGATGTGAAATAGTCATCTAGGAAGAAAATAAATGGTCCTGAGAAAAGTAATGTTATTTCTGGGAAGCAATTAGAGTCTACTCAAGGATTGTGGTCATGAAACTGATATGAGATCAGTCAGCATGCTTGTGTTTTCTTTCTTCATTGCATTTGGCTACCCATGTACAGGAGGTGAGTAGGTGGGGAGATTGGTTTAACTAGAATGTGGATTGAGAATGACTGCAAAGGAATGAATATATTGATAGACTATGTAATTTAAGTCACATAAGGAATGAAGTGAGGATATGAAGTAGTTTAGGAATAGTGAAGATTGTAAGATCAATGGATTAGAAGTCTTGGTAAGGCCAAAAAGTTGCTAGGTCAAGTGGTTTAGAAAGTTAGGAGATGACAGAGATTAGTACTTGAAACTGAGATCATGAAGAAATTAAAAGTATTTGGTCTCGTAACATTACAGATGAGAATGTGGCAGTGAGAGAGTAAGGTCGATTGAAAACAGGATGACTGGGAATGGGAGGAGGACATCAAGAAAGTGAGTAACTGAAGTATTGCAAATATACTCAATGTCAATATTTTAGTCACCAAGAATTAAGGCAGTACTATTGAAGGAATGACAGTGAGCCAGTGTTAAAGTCACAAAATGAGGCAGAGAAATCAGGAGTTGGTGTATAATTACAGTCAGGAGGGAATCTACGTGGTATATATGAAATTTAAAGCTGGAGGTCCAGAAGCAGTGACAAAGAAGAAGAACACTTATTTGACTTCCCTACCAGTTTTATGATGGGTATGAAAAGAACACAGGCACTACCTGAGAAGGCTAGAAGAGAAACAGTATCTTCAGGGACAAACCAGCTTTTATCAGAGTAAGAAGAAAAGATAATTTACATACAACAGACAGGATATTAGAAATTCTGCTGATGACTGACCATGACTTTCAGAAGGATTGGTGAAAGTGGTGTAGTGCTTAGAGAAGTGAAGGGAATTAGATCATTAAAGAGGAAGAACAGAACCATATCTGGTTTATAATAAAGGAGATGAGGTGTTCTGGGAGCCTTGGGTTTATGTTTCACCTATGATGAAATTAGTCTGATGGATCCCAGCAGAGAAATGGTTGGGAGATTGGATCCAAATGCGGAGAGGGAACATAAAGAGACCTATGAAAAGGAGAGTTAAATTTTGTTGGGATGACCAAAAGAGTCGTAGGTGTTTTGTGATCATAGCTGATACAAACAGGGGCAGAGCATAATGGGATTTGTCCCAATACTCTCTAGGAAGAAAAAGGCGTCAAGATTATGAGTGCTGGGTTTAGAGAGATTCAGAGGTCTCTCCAGTAGCACAATCGATTCTGGGGCTCTCTCTTGACCCATATTGTCAGAAGTGTGAGGGAAAAGAAACAAGCTCTCTACTTCCTTCCCTGGATATAATAATTTCTTTACATGTTTTATAGTGTCCTATTAACAGTGCCTTGAAAGCGTGATTATTGTTGTTGTTGCTTAGTTTCTCTATACTCTCCAAGATCACACACATGGTAGGCACTTTGTAAACCACTTTGAAGTAATGATTAAACCATCCTCAGTTAATTGTTGAACATGAATTTTTCTATTTTACAAATTTGTGCAGTATAATTTTTAAATGCTTCATCCTTGGAATGCCTAGTTCTGCCCCTCCCAGAAGTGATATTGCATGGAGTCAATGACAGAGATTTAGCTACAACAACATACTCCTATTTCTCCAAACTAGTATACTCTTTAAATTTCTTAATGTCTTTCTGCACTTTTTCTTCAAATGCTCACTATTCTACCACCTGCTTCCTACCTTATAAATTTTTCTTCATTACTTGAGGTAAAATTGAAACATCACATGCTTGAAAAATGCATAACCAGACCTTTTTTCTTTCATTTTCTCTATTTTTGGTAGAAGTAGCAATTTCTTCTTTTCACCACAATAACATTCTGATTTTTTAGGGCATCCAGCTCTTCTCTAAATCCTTTTTTATAAGTAGAATTAGCTCCAGAAGAGGGAATATGATATAAGCTCACTCAATCTGTAATATGTTTCTGGTTTCATTAATTAGTTTATAACAGGTATATGGTTCAAATCAGTCCAGAGAAATTTAGTTGGGACTACTATTTGGATTTCTAGAAAGAAAAAAATAAAACTATCTTTTGATAGGATTATAACAGAATAGGAATTGCTAAGACCTTTTTACTTTGTGGAAAGAGGTCATGCAAATGAAAGAGCAGTGGGGGAAAGAGAAGAGCCAAGAGATGAAAAGAGAATGACTCCTGAAGACCTATTTTAAATTACTGGATCCAGCTGTATCTCTGGACTTTTCAGTCATGTAAGTTAATAAATTTCCTTTTATTTCTTTTAAAAAAAACATTTATAAATAAATGAACCATGATTAACACAATTACTTCATGTGATGGAAAGTCAGAAGTTTTTTGTCTAGTAATCAAAGTCCAAGTTCCTGAGAATTATTGGGCTTTCTAGGACAATAACAGAAACAGTGACCCTCTTAGATAATGGGGAGAAAAGGCCTTGTGTAGGACTGTTCTCCTCACTCTAACCCTCTATTTTTGCTTCCATATGATGAATAACAGTAGTCAGGCCATTAATGCAGAGATAATTAGCCAAAGATAATTAAGGGAAAATTTTTCTTCCTTGAGAAATCTATCCAAAGTCTACAATTAAAAGTTCATTCAATTATGACAGTTTCTATATTCAAACACAAGTCACATAGTCTGAAGACAAAACCTGCCCTTGAGAGAAACAAAGAAAAGTTTTAAATCAAAATATTTCAAAGGAAGTCTGCTTCCTATTATATTTCATCTAACTGCTCACCCTTAGGAAGAACTTACAACATATTTTATTCAGAAATTTTACATTCTTATTCAGAGTTATAAATCAATTAATTAATCAGTTGTTGTTAACTCAGTAACAACTCAGAACAGAATAGAGAAAGTTTATACATAAAAGGCACAGAACTTCAATTCTGAAATTATTACTTTCTAATTTTGAAAAGTAGATCAAAGACATACCATATTAGGTATTTTTGTGAACACATTATTTTTTAAAGAGTTAAAATAGAGAACATAAAAACAGCACAAACTTTTTCTCTGGAGTATAACACAATTATCATCAACAGTATATCTGTAACACACTACATTATTTTGCCAGACACACCTTCATCTGGAAAACCCTAGGCTAGATATCTGCATTCAAAATCACTCAAGTAATTACATTAATTGCATGAAACAAGCCATAGTGATTAGCCATCAAATCCAATTAATCACAGACATTGACCATCTCTTGAAGCATATTTCTTATGGCTTACATTGATAAAACTGTATGAAAAAAACTACAGCTGTGTACTTTAGAAATAGTGTTTAAGGACAGTGTTTATCTTTAAAAGAGTTAAACATTTTCTTTTATCTATATAGTTGTTTTCAATCTCTCTGACCTTAAAATTTGCTATAAAGGGTTGTGCTGGGAAACAACAGGGGCCTGGCTGGAGAAAGAGGGTGATGAAGGTTAGTAAGGTCTACCTACTCTCTCTCACATACTTTACACTATTTGATCACCCTAGGGACAAGAAAAAGCTGGTATAATTACCCAAATTTCAAAAATTAGATACCAAGATTCAGAAAAAATTGATTTGCTCAGGATTGAACAGCTCTCAAGTGGCAGAGCTAGTGTTTGAAAACCAGAGAAATTTGGCTCCAAAGAATAAGTTTTCTTCATAAATCAGGCTGCCTCTTAATATTTCAAGTTAACACTACTCAAATGAGTGTTTATATTTTTGGAACCACTGACATATAATAATGAAGTATGATTAATAATGGCTTTTCTACAGCCATGACATGCTGAACGTGCCCAATCTCGTCTGATCTCGGAAGCTAAGCAGGCTTGGGCCTAGTTAGTACTTGGATAGGAGACCACTTAGGAAGACCAGGTGCAGTAGGCATTAAAAAAAATGGCTTGATGATTCAGAAGCTTTGTTATTTTATTATTACAAATCACATATTATAATAACACTATGTAATTGGTCTTATGAATCAAAATATAACTTTCTGTTATGTTATGACAATAGCAACAGCAGTAAATCACATTTATACAATGTTTTACAGTTTGAAAATATTCCCACATGTGCTATATCCTTGTGATTCAGTTTTTATAACAACCTGTGAAGTAGGCTGGGCCAATTTTATTTTCACAATTTGAAAGTTGAAGAAATAAAGGAATAGGGAAGCATTTACTCAATTCAAATAAACAAAGAGCCTATATGAAAACACAGAACATTCATTCATTGATGTATTCACCTTTTCAAAAAATAATTTTGTGTATCTATTATGACACTAATTCTTATTTCTTAAGTGATAGCCAACTTGTTTATCATTTTATCAGTTAGAGACATATTATGAAGTATATTAAATATGTTAATAACAGTACGTATCAGGCCTAACATCTTTTCAAGTCCCAGCCAACTGTCTTTACTATGAGAAATGACTTAGGTTGAGCTCACTAATTTAACTAGCCCAAGAGTAAAAAATTCATAAGCTGGCTGCTTACATATGTTGTGGTGTTAGTGTAAAATATTTGCTCAAAGGAGCCATGTCTATTGATTAGGGAGACATTCAAAAAGAGGCAGAGACTGAGGGAAAAAAATAGACTTCTAGAGCAAAGGACAGACTTAATAGAGCACAAGATCTTGCTTTTACTCTGAAAACGTAGTAATGCTGGATAATATACTTTAAGTAAATTATTAACAGTTAAATAGGTTATAAAGTAACAAAGGAAGATATCCTGATGCCAGAAATGAGAAATAATCCTAAAGCCAGAGCAAAGAGCAAGAGTTAAAGCCATGTTGCCTCTGGGAGAGTAAGGATATATATATAATAGTGGCTTGAATTTTTAATGTTACATGCAAAAATTGCTCGAGATTTCAGTCCTCACATACAGTGAGGACTATAGCTGAACTTTTAGTATAAACCAGAAGACAAATAAGTTTTGCTCTGTGTATATGTAGGATTCTCAAATCTCTGCCCATTGAGCAATGGCACCTGAGGTCATAGGCATGAATCAAGTCAGCAGTAAGTTATTGAGATCTTAGTCCTCTAGCTGTGTGCAACCCAGATTTATACTACCTGAACTGTTTGGAAGAGTCCCAAGTAGAAAAAATAATATAAAATTTGGAACCAGACTATCCATAGGGAGCAAGGCAGAGGCGACTATAAAAATTCTCCATAGATGAACTTCCAGCAGTTGGAATGCTCATAAGCCTCCCTATGAAGTTTACCACTGACAATGTTCTTACAGACATGCGAAGTAGGAAGACAGACTGAAGGCATACAAATGGGAAATACATGTGTTTGGGATAACAGGAAAGAGAAAAGTAAAAAAAAAACTTAAAAATTAGCATGTTTATGTGTTTAAAGAGCTCAAAGTGATCTAAAGAAAATCCAATTCCTTATATAAAAAGGGAAAAGAATAGAGATTATAATACAAAAATAAGTAGTTTTGACTGTCAGTGAACTTATTGGAAAAAAAATGAACCTAGCTGACTTTGTAATAATGCTATCAAAGTGCTAAGGGAAAAAATAAAATTGTCATCTTAAAATTATATATTCAGATAAAACGTAAATCAAATTCAAATCTGCGGAGGTTATATAGACATCCTGCCCTCCCCTCCCCAAAAAACAATTCTAAGTAAAAGCACTCTCCCTGAAATTTCTAAATAAAAAATATGCTTAAGCAGGAAAGGAAGTAAAAACAGAAGGAAGTAGTAGTATCCAAGAAGGAAATTGAGCAAAAAATTAAATAAATATATTTATAAATATAAATATTAAATGTATATCTTAAAATAACAATTATGTTCAGTTTGTATGTAGAAATATGAGGGGGAAATAATAAATAATAATGAAAATGGTGTAAAAGTAGACATACCCTCTTTAGGAGAAAGAAATATTTTTATTAATTTTTTATAAAAATTAAATTTAATATTTTAGATATGTTAAAATATAATAAAGCCACTAAAATATACATATATAACTTTTAAAGTAGTAGATTGATACAAAGAGAACTTAGTAGTGCAGATAAAAACACAGTTTTATTTGTCCAATAGAAGGCAGTAAAAGGAGAGAGCAAAAAGAGCATGATCATGATGAAGAGATAATACAAATTAAGATGGTAGAAATGTTTAAATATATTGGTAATTGATAAAATATAATCTCTTCAAAAATTTAAAATATAGGAAATGTATATATAAATTATAGATATATATACAGAAAATGTATGTATTATGGAAATATAGATATACACATAGTTTTCCCTATCTGACAAAAATATTAAATAGAAATTTCCAGAAATAAACAATTCATAAGTTTTGAATTGTGCACTGTTCTGAATAGCAGTGTCATAAAATTTCATGTGGCCCGCTCCATCCTGCGAGGTCTCCATGCTGCATAAGTTTCCCTCCTGTTAGTCACTTAGTAGCCCTCTCAGTTATATTCTAGTGGTATTACAGTCCTTGTGTTCAAGTTATTATTTTACTTAATAATGATCCCAAAATGCAGGAATAGTGATGTTGGCAATTCAGATATGCCAAAGAGAAGCTGTAAAGTGCAACCTTTAAGTAAAAAAATGAAAGTTCTTGGCTTTAAAAAACATCGTACGTTGAAATTGCTAAAATCTACAGTAAGAATGAAACTTCTGTGAAATTGGGAAGAAAGAACAATTTGTAAAGAAGGGTGAGTGCAGCACAATAAGATATTTTGAGAGAGAGACTACATTCATGTAATTTTTTATTACATTCTAGTGTATTGTTATAATTGTTATATTTACTATTAGTGATTATTGTTAATCTCTTACTGTGCCTAATTTGAAAATTAAATTTTATCATAGGTAGGTATATATAAGAAGAAATCTAGTATATGTGGGATTTGGTACTATCTGTAGTTTCAAATATTCACTGCCGTGTCTTGAAACATATACCCTACAGAGAAAGGGGGACTACTGTATATATGTGGTATATACAGTAAAAACACTGAAAAGGGTATACTCTATATTTATATTCGTGGCTGCTTCTAAAGAGGAGGAAGAGAAATGGAACTGGGGATGTAAAGAGGTTCAACTTTGTCTGTAGTGTTTTGTTTCTTTTAGAAAAAAAAAGAGATGAAACAAATGAAACAATGTTATCAGTTGTCAGGTCTAAGTAGTGAGTACATGGGTGTTTTAAATACTATAAGTAAGTGCTTCGATTTTTTTAAATGTCTCCATTTTTCACCAGAAGTAGCAAATGCATGTTAATAGCAGATCGCTGAAGCAAAGGTCGTGAACTTCTGCTTCTGCTAGATGTCAATAGATTACTCCATGCCTAGGGTTTCCAAGAAACTGAGAAACAATTTTGTAGGGTCCTCTGAGCTCAGTGCTTCCCCAAGTATGAGCTTTGTTCAGTAAATGACTCAAAGACTCAGATTCCTCAGTATCTGCTGATGGGAACTAATTTTCTAACTCATTTGCAGAATTATGTTTATTTATTTAATTTAACAATTCTATGTTGATTTTTCACTGTTTTGGATATAACGCCTGTGATTATAAATACTGAAATCTGCCAACAATTTGCTTCGCCGATAAAGGAAAACATTGATTCAGTCATAACTGGACGTGTAGAGGTGAGATATGACTAATGGTTTCATACTGTAACAAGGATATAGATGCACAGATTTCTATCTCATCACATTGCTATTCCAAGTTTTGGCTTCGGTCTAAGATGGGAGTCCTTCCTGATTTATGTTATGGTTTCAGAAATTCCCATTATTGCCTCCAATCAGGTTAACATCCAGAGGAAGTAGGCGTTCTGTAACTTTCTTACTAGGGGCAGATATTTGAGATTATTGTGTCTCCTTAACTGACTTTTTTTTCTCTTTATAATATGTTCCTCTTTATCTCTAGCAATGCTTTGTATTTTAAAGTCTACTTTGTCTGATGTTAAGATAGCCACATCAGCTTTCTTATGTTTAGTGTTCAATAATGTATCTTCAAATTTTTTTACTCTATTATTTTCAACCTGTTTATGCTTTATGTTTAACATGTGTTTCTTGTAAACAGCATATGGTCATATGTTTGGTTCTTTTTTAAATCCAGTTTTACAATCTTTGCTTTTTAATTGAAGTGTTCAGTTCATTTTCATATAATGTAATTATTAATATGATTTAAGTTTTTCATTTATCCCATCTTTTCTTCATTCCTCTAGTATTTCTTTCTGACCTGTTTTGTGGGGGCAGGGGGTGAACCACATTTTTAATGTTTTCATCTTCTGAATTGGCTTTTTAGCTAAACGATTTTGTTATATATTAGTTGTTGCTCTAGAGGTTACAATAGATATCTTTAATATTTACATTTTAACTTCAAATTATATTATAGAATGTTACTTTATAGAATCTTAATATAATACATTTTTTCTCCCTCCTGCTTGTTATACTCATGTTGTCTTACATTTTACTTTTACATATTGCATACATCATAATATATTATTATAAATAGTTAATAGTATTTTAAATTTAAAATGGCAATATATAAATAAAATACGTTTTAAAAAGTCATTTTATATTTACTCATATATTTATCTTTTCTGTTGTTCTTTATTTCTTCCTGCTGATCCAGAGTTCCATCTGGTATCTTTTTTTTTTTCAGCCTGAGTAATTTCAGTTAACATTTTGAAGAGTTTTTAATGGTGTAGGTCAGCTGGAAACAAATTCTCTCAGATTTTGTTTATTTGAAAATGTCTTTATTTTAAAGGATATTTTTACTGAATGTAGAATTCAAGGTAGACAGTTTTGGTTTGTTCATCTTTAACATTTTAAGGATTTTTTTCTGTTGGTAAGTCAGCAATCATTTATGCTGCTGCTATCCTCTATTCAATATGTGTTTTTGAATAAAAAATTATTTTGTTATAATTTACATAAATCAAAATGTGCACATATGTGTATATATAGATGACATTATATATATATATGTGTATATATACAGATGTACACACATACTTATATATTTACATACCTGCAAAATCACCACCCTAATCAAGATGTAGAATATTGCCATCATTCACAAAGTTTTCTTTTGCCCCTTCCCAGTCAATTCTCATTTCCTTCTCTGTCCTTTCCACCAGAGGAAACTCTTTTATTAACTCTAAGATAAGTTCTTCTGTCTCTAAAACTTCATATATAGAATAATAAAGTACACTCCTTTTTTTTGTATCCTTTTTTTTTCACTCAGTATAATATCTGTGAGATTCTTCCAGATTGTGAACTGTATCAGTAAGTTGTTCCTTTTTAATTATTGAATGGTATTTTATTATGAGAATAGCCACAATAAAAAATACTCTTCGTGAAGTTTTGGGTTGTTTCCAGTTTTTGGCTTTTAAGAATAAATCTTCTATGAATATTCTATACAAGCCTCTTAGAGAAGATATGCCTCTAGGCAATGTATGAGAGTTTTTATTGCTTTACGTTCTTGAGATTTAATACAACAGTGAATAGAATTAGTGAGGGTGGTCATCCTTGCTTTGTTTCTAATCTTGGACGTGAGAAGATGATCATTATGTATAAGTACAATATATTTGGTAGGCTGGAGATACATACAAGAATCATAATGTATGATTGTTCTTATGTATTACTGGGTTTAATTTGACAATATTTTATTAAGAAATTTTGTTAATGAATATAAGGATCTATAATATCTTACTGTAATATCTTTATAAGGTTTTGTTATCGGGATATTCTTTGCCTCATACAATGATTTGGTAATGGCCCCTCCTTTTGTGTTACCTGAAAGAGCTTGTGTAAGCCTTGTGTTATTTCTTCCATAACTGTTTGTTAGAATAAACCCTTGGAAAATATATGCGTCTAAAATACTGTATGACAGCTTCTGGTAATAGATTCAACATTAAATAAATTTAATGCTTTGCAGATTTTCTATTTTATTTTGTCATTTCTGGTGAATGATGTTTACCAAGGAATTTGTCCATTTAATCTGTTTTTAAATTTGTTGATATAAAATTATTTATAATATTTCATTAATTTTTAGTGTGTTAGGATTGGTATTGATATCCCCTTTTTCATTCCTGATATTAGTAAATTTTTGCTTTCTTCTTTATTGTTTATTTCTTTTAGGAGTTTGTTATATTTTTCTTTGCAAACAACAATTTTTATACTAATCTTGCATTTTTTTCCTATATGATTTATTGCCACTCTTTTTTTACTTCGCCCTACTTTATTTAGGGTTATTTATATTTTTACTATCTTCATAAGATGGAAGTTAAAGCCATTGATTTGTTACCTTTATTATTTTCTAATATAAGCATTTAAAGTTAAAAAATGGCCTTTAGACACTATTTTAGTTTATCCCACAAAATATGCTATGTTTTCATTATAATTCAGTTCAAAATGTTTTACAATTTCCCATGTGAATTCAATATATGGGTCATTTAGAAGTGAGCTGACAAATCTTCAAATGCTTCTAGATTTTCTAGATAACTTGTTATTGCTTTCTTATATTTATAGTCAAAGAACATAATCAGAAATATTTCAAATTTTAATTATATTGAGTATTGCTTTATGACCCAGCATATGGCCTGTCCTGGTGAATATTCTATGTGTACTTGAAAATAGTGTTTCTTCTGCAATTATTAGGTGAGTTGTTCCATAAATGTCAATTAAGTAATATACTTGATGATATTGTTTAAAACTTCTATATATTTACTGACTTTTTTTGTCTAGGTTTTCTATCAATTGTTGAGAGTATTATTTTTTCCCTAAACCTCCAGCAATGATTAGGAACTTACTATATTTCTTTAGTTCTGTCAGTATTTTGTTCATGCATTTTGAAGCACTGTTATTAGATGCTTAGTCATCCAGGATTATTATGTCTTAATAAATTTACCTTTTTATAATGATGAAATGTCCTTTTTAATCTGTGGGAATACTTCTTTTTTAATCTCAATTTTGTCTGATATTGCAACAGCCATTCCAGTGTTTTCATGTTTACTATTTGAATATCATATATTTTTGCTATCCTTTTACTTTTAACCTAAATGTGTCTTTATATTTAAATATATCTATTATCGATAATGTATAGCTGGTATTGCCTTTTTATCCAGTCTGACTTTTAAATGGAATATTTTATTCATTTTGTTTTAATGTAATTATTAATGTGGTCAAATCTAGATCTATTTATCTTCTGTTTGTTTTCCACTTGTGCCTTTTTTATGCTTTGCTTCTTTTGAGTTAATCAGATAAAGTTTAGTATTCTGTTTTAATCCTTTTTTTGCATTATGTTTTAGTGGTTTCTCTGAAACATACAATATGTAATTCTAACTTATCACCATTGACTTAGAGGTGATATTGCATACTTTAAATGCATTATTAGAACTTTGAAATGGTATAGTTCTATTATCTCCCATATTGTCTTCAGCCTAAAAAACTTCCTTCTCAATGTACTGTAGTGCATGTTTAGTGAAAGAAGATTCTCTCATTCTTTTTTTTTTAATTTTGCTTCATTTTTATTTATTTATTTTTATTTTTAAATTTGTTATACAGTGCATTGGTTAGGCAGTTATACGGTTTATGAAATAACCCCCTGATTACACTGTTACCCATCTGGCTCTACACATAACCATTCAATACTACTTAACTACATTCTGTATGCTGCATTCTGCATCCCTGTGACCATCTTTCAACTGCTAATTTGTTCCTCTTCAACCCTTCACCCTTTTATCCCAGCCTCCCAACTCCCCTCTCTTTTGGCAATCACCAGAATGTGCTCTATATTTGTAAGTCTATTTTTGTTTAGTTTGTTCTTTTTGTTCCTTAGATTCCACATATGTGTGAAATCATATGGTATTTATCTTTCTCTTTCTGACTTATTTAACTCATTATTTTATATTTTATATGTACAATTTTTGAATATAAAATTTTGTTATAGATTTTTTGGGGACACTAAGTTGACTGGTTAGAACACTAGCAGGGCTGTATTCAATGGTAGGTTATGATCCCAAAAGGCTTTAAATAAATTACAATGTATACTGCCTTTATATTAGGGTAAATAATCCCTCATTGTAAATGAATATTAAACCTTAATTAACTAAAATAAAGTTCTCAGCATGTGGCAAATATTATAATTAAAACACATTTTTCTTTACACATTTTAACACCAGTATCATAAAGCTATAGTAATTTTAATGGTATCAGCCAAAGAAAGGCAATATTAGTATTGTTCTGCTGTATGTAGTGGGTTATTTTCCTTTGTCTACATTTAAGTTTGTCTCTTTATTTTTTGTTTACTACTAATTTGAACATGAGATACCTATGCATGCTTTTCTAGAATGTATCATCATTGAGGTTTGCTAAATTCTTTTGAGTTTATCTTGGATTGATAGGTTGTATTTTTCATCAAAAACATTTAGGAAAATTGCAGCCATTGTTATTTTTAAATATTTTTCTATCCAGTTCACCTTTACCTCTTTTTCATAAAATTTTAATTACATATAACTATTTGACATTATTTTACTAATAACAGATTCTTTTCCTTTTCATTTCTATCATTTTTTTTCTTTATTCTTCAGACTTGGAATTTCCTATTGATCTATCTCCACGTTCACTTGCACATTATTCTGCTGCTTTCAATCTGCTGTTAAATTCATACTGTGAATATTTTATTTCAAATATTGTAAATGTTAGATCTAGAGTTTCCATTCAGTTTTTTCTTCTAAGTTCCCATTTCTCTGCCAACATTTGCCATCTGTTCATTCATTATAACTGTGTTTTTTAAGTGCTGGAATATATTCATAATATCTGCTTTAAATTCCTGTCTGTTAATTCAACATTTGGATCATCTTGGAGTCTATTCGTAGTTTCTTTTTTAAAATGATTGATCACGTTTTTTTTTTTTTTTTACATGTCTGATTATTTTTTACATTATGCTGGAACTTTCCTAATATGTTTTGGAGACACTAAATGTTCTTATCTTCCAATAAAACATGATGATCTTTGTTTTAGCAGTCTGTTAACTTGGCTTGAGTCAAAGTTCAAACTCTTTATTCCTGTTTCGCAGCAGGTAAAATCTCTGCATAGTTCTTTTACCTTTCCAGCTATTGCTTTCCTTTGGACTCTCTGGATTCTATCCAGATATACATATTTCAGGGGTCAGTAAAGACTGTAGATGGAGTAATATGCAGATTTTTTTTTTTTTGTCATTGTGAATCCTTCTTTTCCAGAATTGCCCACTTTACTTTTCAGCCACTCCAGTAGCCTAAAATACTGTTCTTTTTTCTTCGAATTCTGGCTGTGTGCCTACATTCTAACTTGACTATGATGTGCAAACTGGAGCATCCTCAGGCAGAATGCTACATTAATGCAAAATTCACCCAGCATATTTCCCTTCTTTCAAGGATAGACTCATCTCCAGGTTTGTCTATATTTTGATCACTTCAGTGACTTTTATTGTTTTTTCTTAGTTTTGTTCAATGTTTATGATTGTTATCTGTGAGATAGACGGATATAACCTATTCTACCATTACTGAAAGCAGATTTCCCTTCTTCCTTGTTTTTATATGCTATGATAGAATTAAAATTGTTTCAAGTATTCTATAAGAGGAAGTACATAGTTTTATGAAATTAAATATCCCTAGTATAGGGACTCAGAGACAACTTCCTTAACTGTGCAATAATTAACTTCAATGATGAATTATAATGAGTTAATTTGTAGAAGAGGAGTAGAAATGGAGTTGACCTGCATTCCTGATAGGAGAAAGTATTTTGGTCTTTAGATTGAGTGGAAAACCATGAAGGGGTTTTGGAATAAGAAAAAGACATGATAAAATTATTATTTTGTAAAGATTATTCTAGCCATAGAAAAAAAGAGTGGTTATAGAAAGGACAAGATTTGAGAAGAGTGAGCAGTAGGAGGGCTATTTTAGTAATGGTACAAATGAGAATCGGTGATAGTTTAGAGTAGCTGATACATTAAAACAAAGTGCACAGACAGAGATCCTTAGGTGGGAAAAGGGTTATAACTTGATTGATATAGATGTAAAGGGAGAAAATTGTTTTCCCTAATGTGAGAATGATCAGTGTCTGTTTTATATAATGAAATTATTTTAAACATATAAAAAAATGTCAGGCACCCAAGAGGTCAAATTAATAAATGAAAGAATAAATCCTGTTTATTTTGCATACCTGACTAAGTGATGTTACTTCTCATCAAGATAAAGGACCCTTGAACACTGAGAAATCAAGTTTCTTTTCCATTGTAGCTTTATTCTGATTTGATTTGAAGAATTATTAGCTTGTTGTTAGATAAGTTGAACTTGGCATAGCTTTGAAAAATTCAAGTAGAAATATTTAGTTGGCAGCTAGTTTTAAGATTCCAGAATAAAGAAAAAGTTCTGGTAATTTTTTTTTAACCAAGGGCAATATACTGACACATCATAGTCACCCAAAGGTCATAGTTTACCTTAAGGTTCACTCTTAGTGTTGTACGTTTTATGGTCTTGGAAAAATGAATAATGACATATATCTGTCATTATAATATAACACAGAGTATTTCCACTGCCCTAAAATTTTTCTGTGCTCAGCCTATTCATCTCTCCATCACTGTATACCTGGTAACCAGTTTTGCCTTTTCCAGAATGTCATATACTTAAAGTCATGCAGTATGTGGCCTTCTCAGATTGGCTTTTTTCACTTTAATATGCATTTAAGATTCCTCCATGCATTTTCAATGCCTTGATAGTGCATTTCTTTTTAGCACTTAATAATACTTTGTTATCTGACTATACCACAGTTTATTTACCCATTTGCCTCCTGAAGGATATTTTGGTTGCTTCCAAATAAAGCTGCTATGAACATTCATGTGCAAGTTTTTATGTAGCCATAAGTTTTCAGCTCTTCTGCATGGATAACTGGGGACATAATTGCTGAATCATATAGCAAAAGTGTGTTTAGTTTGTAAGAAACTGCCAAAATGTCTTTCAGAGTGACTGTACCATTTTGCATTCCCACCAGCAGTAAATGAAAGTTTCTGTTGCTCCTCATCCTCATCAGCATTTGGTGTTGTTGGAGTTCCAGATTTTTGTCATTTTAACAAATATGTAGTTGTATGTCATTGTTTTACTTGCATTTCTTTGATGACATGATAAAGGACATCTTTTTGTATACTTATTAGCAATGTATGTATCTATTTTGGAGAATTATCTCTTAAAGGTTTTGGCCCACTTTTTAATCAGGTTGTTTGTTTTCTTACTGTTGAATTTTAAAAGCACTTTGTATATTGGATAAATAGTTCATCAGACGTCTCTTTTGCAAATAATTTTTTTCCAGTTTGTGGCTGTATTCTCATTTCCTTGATATTTTCACAGAGCAGAAGTTTTAATATTAATGAAGTCCAGTTTATCAATTTTTTCTTTCATGGATCATGACTTTGGTATTGCATCTAAAAAAGTCATCGCTATCTCCAAGGTCATCTAGGTTTTCTCATATGTTATCTTCCAGAAGTTTTATAGTTTTGCCTTTTACATTTAACTTTGTGATGCATTTTTAGTTAACTTTTAGGAAGGGTGTAAACTCTGTGTCTACACATATTTTTTTTGTGTGTCAATGTCCAGTTATTCTAGCACCATTTGTTGAAGAGACTATCTTTATTCCATTGCTTTGCTTTTGCTTCTTTGTTAAAGATCAGTTGACTATATGTATGTGGGTCTATTTCTGGGTTCTTTATTCTACTCCATTAACTTATTTGTCTATTTTTTAACCAACATCACATTGTTTTGATTACTATAGAAAGTCTTAGAGATGGGAAGCATCAGTTATCCAATTTTGTTCTCCTTCAATGTTGAGTCTTCTGCCTCTCTATATAAACTTTAGAATCAGCTTGTCAAAATTCATTAAATAATTTGCTTGGATTTTTATTGGGATTACATTAAATCTAAAGATCAAATTGAGAAGAATTGGCATCTTAATATCTTGTCATCTTGTCTATGAACTTGGAATATTTTTCTATTTATTTGGTTCATTTGATTTCATTTATCAGAATTTGTAGTTTCCTCATGTAAATCTTGTAAATATTGTTAAAGTTATACATAAATATTTCATTTTTAAGTGCTAGTGTAAATAATTTTGAGTATTTAGTTTCAAATTCTGCTTCTTCCTTGTCAGTATATGGCAAAGTAATTGACTTCTGTATATTAACTTTGTATATTGCAAACTTGCTATGATTGCTTATTAGCTCCAGGAGGTATTTTTTGTCATTTCTTAGATTTTATGCATGAGTGATTATATAATTTTCTAAGTTTTATGTATTCCTTCTCTATCTGCATACCTTTAACTTCATTTTCTGCCTTATTACAAGTTTATTCTTGGCTGCTGATTTTGTCCTCTTGGCACTTTAAATATTTCATTCTATTTCTCCTTGCTTACACAGATAAAACCTTTAAAGTATTTAACTGAGAAGCATTTAATGAAAAGACTATCTGGAAAGGTATGAATAGGGGAAGGAACAAATAAGTAGTGGTGAGCAAGAGCTGGCTCAAGTGGACTCCTAAGCGGGGGATGGTGGGGGGAATACATAAGTTGTCTCAAATTTCATGCCTCTCTTATAATCTCATATTGCTTCCCTGGAAAGACCACAGAGAGAAGCTAAGAATCTTTAGGCCTAGAATAGTTATAATAGCAGTAACTTTATCTACGCAATGATTTACATTTTATGAAACACTTACTTTCACAGAATCTCTTTTGTTTCTACATTAACCTAATAGGTTTTTATTATTGTGATGATGGCAATGATGATGATGATGATGATGATGATGATGATGATGATGATCTACTTCAAGACTTGTCTAAATTAGTTCAAGTACTTACCTAACCAGATAGCTGAGGCAGAAAGAAATGACCCTGTTTCATACACCACCAACACTCATACAGTTACTTTGTACTATTTAGTAAAGGCTGGTCTTCTTATCTTCCTCTTCTCAATATGCCTTTGCTCCTGTGTCTTATTTTTGTTTTTTTCAATATAGGGAAAGAAAAACAGCCTTAAAAACTAAGAGAAATATCAGAGCCAAGTTGAGAACTTTATTTTGGTATTGTATCAGATATAATTTCATTGCATGTTTTTCTAAAATGCTTGAAGAAGAAACTTTTCATTGGTTAAAGCCCTTTTATGAGCTCTAAATCTCTCTGTCTTTAGGAGAGATGGGAACATTACCTAATTACTATCTGTGGAAATTGAATAAAACACAGTCTGTGTGTCCTAGCCTGGGTTCCTCAGGAAACTGAGATAGATATAAAAGGCTTATGTGTTATTTCTTTATTAGGAAGAGGGATCCTATGGCATAAGAATGAAGGACAAAGGGAGAGTTGAAAGGAAAGAAGGAGAACTAATATGACTATTACTGAGTAGTTCACCACTAAGTGTGACAGATTGGTCAATCCCAAAGGACTATCCTCTTAAAAGCTGTAAAAACTTTATATCAGGATAGCCTCTTCATGGGGAGTAAACAGGAATCATTTATACTTCAACTCTTTTCTTCTATTGGGCAAATACTTTCTCATAATTTGTTAGATTCCTTATACCTCTGGATCACACATATGTAGGTTTAAGTGGAGTTCCACAGCTTCCCATTTTCAATATGTAGTACAATGTCGGTATGATACAAGGTACTGTCAAATATCTGATGTGTGAAGTTATGGGGGCACTCAGCTATAACCATAACAAGAGAAAGATGAGATCAAGAGGATTTGAAATGGTCTATAAATGAGATATGATAGAGACCACCCAGTACACCACTCAGGTCTCTCATGTAATATATCATATCTGACTTGCATACCCCATGGAGTCTCTATTTTGGTGAGAACAGAATGCCTTCACTTTTTTCCAGTCTATCACCAAGTCATCTAGATATTGCCTACTTAATGCCACTTAGATGTTAAGATTTAAGATAAAGTAGTTACTGAAATGCACTCCAATCCCTGATGCAGTGGTGAGGTTGTATTTGATGTTTGTCACCATTTTCCTCCTCTCCAACTATTTATTTTGGAGTTTCCTCACCCATGGCCAAAGTGTTGTTTGGTCTGAGTTGCTTGCCTGGTGAGGTCTAAGCCCTTAGTTATCTTCCTGGGCTTATGATTGCTACTGTTGTTCAAAACTATTATTACTGAAAACAGCATGAAAGTTCCAAACATACTCTTTTCTGCCTACCTTATATAACAGAAACATCACTTCTCCTGATAATCTGGGCTGATTGCATTCTTATTATGTCATTCTCTTACATTGCCTATTGGTCTACTGGCGTGACAATCCAGAGAAAAGCAAGTGTTAGGTATAGTTTCAAGTTTATAAGAAACCTTACTGAGGACTTTGGCAAAATGTTTACCTTTCTGGGAGTAAGAAACTCAAATTTGGCAATGCCCGGTTGCAGGAAGGACCAATTATCAACTGGGACACAGGAAGAAATGCTGAGAGAAAGGATCTTATTTCTTCTCCTTGATTTTCAGAGATTATATATATATATATATATATATATATATATATATATATATATATATACACACACACATATATACATACATACATATATACACACACACACACACATGTATATGTGTGTGTGTATATGCACATATATATAATCTTTAATCCCAGATAGAGCACTATATATCAAGTTTTACTCTTAAGGGGAAAAAAAGGTCCATTGTTCTAATTTCCAATTGAATATACTTTTGTGGCTTCTTTTCCTTTCTTTTGCATTGGAAATTCAAATAAATCCAGCTTTTCTTTTTTTTCATCTGCCCAAGAATGGGGAAAGGGACATAATGTAATATAGGTAGTGTGTATATGTGGTGCACACACTTGCTTATCTATCCTTCCATTTATATAAATGTTATGTCAAGTATGATATTCTCTAAATGTTGGATATTTAGTTCTTCTTACTCTCATATTCCAACTTAAAATGTCCTACAGTTCTGCTTTATTGTTTTTCCTATTCACAACTTCACGGCACACAGTTGAGATATCACAGTCTAAACTTACAACCCACCTCTGCTATTTAAGGAATTTCCCACACACATCTGTGCATTTAGCTTAAGACTAGCTATGAGGTTTATTTGTTGGTATATACTGTGTGGGTTTTCAAACTGGAGTATTAATTTGTAATACCTACATCTTGCTCAGCTCATTCTAATGCTCGGGCGGTTTTCTTCTGTGAATAAATGACAGTGAGGTGCTCTAGGCAAAGCTATTGCCCTCACAGAACCTAAGAATTTAGTTTGTTCCAAAAATAGACTCCCTATTCCTATATGCAAGTGAACATTTGGAGCAGGTATATTAGCTAAGCCAGCTTTGGGAGATTAAAAGAAATGACTCTTGCTACCAAAGGCTAAAGGACATGCTTTGCTGTACACCATAATGCTTTATCCAAACCAATTATACACACAAAAAAGTTTTTGAGTGCCTAGTATATGCTAGGCACTGGATATTTTATTTTTACAAGTGTTCAAGATGTCTACTGTAAGCCAGAAACTGCTAGGAGTAAGCAGAAAATAAATAAATAAACAAACAAACAAACAAATAAATAAGGAGCATATAAATTAGTAAGAGTTATAGGACAATCCCAATAATCACGAAAACTAAAGATAGAGTAAATAATGGTAATATCAACAAGATGGTGGAGTAAGTGATGCCAGCCTTTGTCTCGCTACAAAATGCACAGACACAGAATCACACACAGAGACACACACAAAAACAATTAGAGAGATATTCTTAAATGAAAATAGCCTTAGGAATGTTCAAGAGTCTGATTAAGAACTTGCAGCTACATAATAGAACATAAAACAGAGACCAACCAAACCAAAAAAATTAATGGGGAGATCTGCATAATTAAGACATCTGAAGGTAGCTGGGACCAAAGAAGAAGGATGGAAGAGTATCCACTCGTGTTTGATAGCACAGACCCCAGTGACCAGCTCTGTAGAGGACACCAGCAGCTTTTGCTACTGACCACCCTGAGAAAGTGACAATGTTGTATCCCACAAGAAGGAACCGCTATTGCTCCTAATCTAAATTTTGATAGACCCTGAACTCTAGAGCCATGGCTATGCCATACATACCTTCACTCCAGAGTCACATTCACTCTGACAGGCCTGTGCTCTAGACCTTGGCATCACAATTGCTCTATGATTGCTTGTACCTGGGACACTAAAGCCACCACCACAGAAGTAGTGGTCATGCTTCAGCCCTCAGAGTTGTGGCAGCTTCACATGTACTTGCTCTCCTGGACTTTATACCACAAACACTGACATCCAGGGCAGGCATTTATGGAGTGACAACAGGAACCTAGGGACTGGAATGTGGGTGTGTGCAGAGCTGCAGCTCCAGGTACTGTACCTCTCACACTATTATCAATATTGTGGCAGAGACACCTTACCCTAAAGCCACTAAAGCCACCACAGCACCAGCCCCCAGAGCCACAGTCCCTCCATCCATGCCCATACTCCAGCTCTTTGATTATTCCCTGGGCATCCATGCATTGGATCCACCCACAAAATGAACCATCCAAGGGAAATTCCCTTGACCTTGACTTCCCCATGGGAATAAAGCATCCCCAGCAGCCTTCACTACCAAAGACCCCAACAGTCTTCTTTGCCACTGTGGACACACACAACCTTGGCTACCAAAGATAGCTATAGTCTTTGGTGATGCAGAACTCAGCTGATGGAGCTACATGGTGAATATGCACCTGCAACTTCTCATAGCCAGAATCAATTGCCTCTTCACATTGGCCTCTAGGTGAAGGTATTTCCCCGCCCAAACCAGTCCATAAAGTCTGGAAGAGGCAACTGTTCAATTAAACACACAGACTATAAAAACAATATAAGACAACAAAAATAAAATAAAATAAAGAAAACAGGATACTATTAAAGGAACACAATGATTTTCTGTCAACTGACCCTAAAGAAATAGGGATCTACAAATTGTTGGACAAAGATTTCAAAATAGTTTTCTTAAAGAAGTTCAGTGATAACAGAACATTGATCATTTAACAGAACACTGATAAACAACTAAAAATCAGGAAAAAAACAAATGAGCAAAATGGGAATTCAATAAAAAGGTAGAAGTAATTGAAAAAAAAATCCTGAGGCTGAAGAATATAATGAATGAATTAAAAAAATGCAACAGAGAATGTCAATATCAAACTCAATCAAGCAAAAGAAACTCAGATATGAGTTATTTAATATTATCCCTTTGGAAAATTGAAAAGAAAAAACAAAAAAGTGTAATTTATGGAACACTATCAAGTAAATGAATAAACACAGTGTGGGAATCACAGAAGGAAAAGAGAGGAAAAAAGAGGGTAGAAAATTTATTTAAAGAAACAATGGCTAAAAATTTCTCAAATATGGAGAGAGATATAAATATCCAGTACAAAAAGTTCAAGGGTCCTCAATCAAGTTCAACCCAGACAAGACCTCACCAAATCACATTATAATCAAGCTGTCAGAAATCGAAGGCAAGTAAGAAATTTTGAAAGGTGCAGAAGAAAAGAGAATCACCACATAAAAGGAAACCCTCATAAGGTTATCAGCAAATTTATCAGAATAAACCACGCAGGCCAAGAGAGAGTGAATGGTATATTCAAAGTACTGAAAGATTATCTCAAGATGTCATGATCCAACCATGTTGTCACAAATGGCAATATTTCATCTTTTCTTAGGTCTGAGTAATATTCCTTTGTATATATGCACCAAATCTTTTTTATTCCATCATCTATTAAAGGCCAATAAGTTAGACAGAAAAATTGAGACCCATACAATTTTACTCATGTGTGGGATATAAAACTAAAAGCAATAAACATGACAAACAAAAACTCATAGACACAAATAATGTTTTAATCGTTACCAGAGAGAAAGAGGGGAGGGGTGGTGGTACATAGGGTAAAGGGGATCAAATATATGGTAATAGAAGAATATTTGACTTTAGATGGTGAACATACAATACAGTATGACATATTATTGAATTTTATACTCAAAACCTATATAATTTTATTAACAAATGTCACCCCAATGAATTTAATTATAACAAAATTATAAAATTAAACATATACACTTAAGAACCTCCAAATAAAAATTCCAAAAACAAAAACAACTGTCATCTAAGAAAAGCTGTCTCTCAGAAATGATGGGAAGATAAAAACATTCCCAGACAAACACAAGAGGTTCTTCACCACTCGATTTGCCTTATAAGTAATACTAAAAGAAGTTCTTCAAGTTGAAATAAAAACACTAGAGAATAACACGGAAACATAGAAAAGTAAAAAACTCACTGATTGCATACAATCAAAGTTATCAGCTTAAAATAAACAGTTATAATTAAAAGATTTTTTTCATTTATACCTCACGGTAACCACAAAGCAAAAAATTGTAGTAAATACACAAAAGATAAAGGAATCAAACATACCACTAAAGAAATAATCAAATCGCAAAAGAAGAAAGCAAGAAAAAAAGAAACAAAACAATCCTGCAAAACAGCCAGAAAACAATTAACAAAATGGCAATAGAAAACAATTAACAAAATGGCAATAGTAAGCCTATTAATAATTTAAAAAATATAAATGGATTAAATTCTCCAATCAAAAGACAGAGTGGCTAAATTAATACAAAAACAAGACTCCTATCTACTGCCTACAAGAGACTTGCTTCAGCTTTAAGGAGACACATAGGCTGAAAGGGAAGGAATAGAAAAAGATATTTCATACAAATGTTAACCAAAAGAGAGCAAAAATGGAAATCTTAGACAAATAAATTTTAAGTTGAAAACTGTAACAAAAGACAAAAAAATGTCATTATATAATGATAAAGGGTAAATTAATCAAAAAGATGCAACAGTTATAAATAAATATGTACCCAACATTGGAGCACCTAAACATATAAATTAATTATTAATAGAACTGAAGGTAGAAATGGACAACAACACAATAACAATAGAAGAGTCCAATACCACAATTTCAATGAATAAATCATCCATATAGAAGATCAATAAGAAAACACTAGATTTGAAATACATTTTAGACCAAACAATTCTAATATACATATACAGGACCTTCCATCCAACAGCAACGGAATATACATTTTTCTGAAGTATGCCTAGAATATTCTCCAGTATAAATCATATAAAGGCCACAAAACAAGGCTTAACAGATTTAAAATCATATCAAGTATCTTTTTCTAGTGACAATGTTGTGAAACTAGAAACCAATAATGAGGAAAATTGGAAAGTTTACAAATATGTGAAAATTACCAACGCCCTCTTGAACAACCCATGGATCAAAGAGGAAATCGAAAAAGAAATCAAAACTATTTCAAGACAAATGAAAATGAAAACACAACACACCAAAACTTATGGTACACAGTAAAAATAGTTCTAGAAGGGAATTTTATAAACACCAACATTAAAAAAAAATAAAGATCTCAAATAAACAAACTAACTTTATACCTTATGGAAGTAGAATAAAAAAAGAACACACTAATCCTAAATTAGCAGAAGAGAGGAAATAGCAAAGATCAGATCTAAAATAAATGAAATAGAAAGTAGAATACCAACCTACGAAGAATGAATCATGAAAAAAATAGAAACTCTGAACAGATCAATAATGAGTAGAGATCAAATCAAATGTGACACACATAAAAAAATGAATAAAGGAATCATACAATCATCTCAATATAGACAGTAAAAGCATTTGACAAAATACGATATCTTTTATATAAAAATTCTCAACAAATTAAGTACAGAAGAAATGTACTCAGCGTAATAAAGTTTATACACAATTAGCCCATAGCTAACATTATATTCAAAGGTGAAAAACTAAAAGCTTTTTCTCTGAGGTCAAGAATAAGACAAGGCTACCCACTTCCACCACTTTTATTCAACATAATACTGAATTCCTAGCCAGAGCACTGATGCAAGAAAAGAAATGAGTCTTTTCAATCAGGAAGGTAGACATAGAATTATCTCTGTTTGCATATTGCATGATCTCATGTATATAAAACTAAGGGCTCCTTCAAAAACTGTTGAAGTTAATAAAAAAAAAGTGAAATTGCAGGATATAAAATCAATATACAAACATTAGTTGCATTTCTATACACTAACAATAAATTATTCAAACAAGAAAATTTAAAAAATCTCATTATAATAGAATCTAAAAGAATAAAATACTTAGGAATAAATTTAACCAAGGAAATGAAAGACCTGTTGAACATTGAAAATTATGACACTGGTGGAAGAAATGGAAGATGACATAAATAAATGAAAAACTATTCCTTGAGCATGGATCAGAATACTTAATATTGTTAAATGTCCACACTATCCAAAGAGATGTACAGATTCAATGCAATCCCATCAGAATTCCAATGTAATTTTAATAGAAATAAATGTAAAAATTATAAAAATCATATAAAATGACAAAAGAATTCCAAATAAAAGTAAAAGCAAGCTAGAGCAAGAAGAGTAAAGCTGGAAACATCACAGTTCTGATTTAAAACTATATACAAAAGTATGTTTATCAAAAACAGCATCACACTGGTGTAAAAAACAAAACAAAACAGACATATAGACCAATGGAACAGAGTAAAGGGCCTTGAAAATAGACTTTCTTGCATGATCACACTTTTATGTAAAATCTAAAAAAAAAAGTCAAACTTATAATAGACTAGAATGGTAGTTACAGGGGATGGAGGAGTGGGGGCAAAGGAGAAATGTTGGTCAGATGGTACAAATCTCAGTAATAAGATGGACAAATTCAGGCGATCTAATGTACAGCATGGTGATTATAGCTAATAATAACATATTGTATACGTGATATTTGCTAAGAGAGCAAATCTCAAATGTTCTCACCACATGAAAAAAAACTGAGGCAATGGATATATTAATTACCTTTATTGTGGTGATCATTTCACAATGTATTTATATATCAAAACACAATATTTAATATATTATATGAATTTTGTGTGTCAATCATACCTCAAT
This sequence comes from Cynopterus sphinx, assembly GCA_030015415.1. Classification (NCBI taxonomy): domain Eukaryota; kingdom Metazoa; phylum Chordata; class Mammalia; order Chiroptera; family Pteropodidae; genus Cynopterus; species Cynopterus sphinx. Next base: position 46,012,557 of record CM057380.1, read on the forward strand.
ATTGTTCAAAATAAAAAGATAGAGTAGAAAAACAGGATAAGTATTAGCAAAAAAAAAAATTGAGTTTTAAATTAGATAGTGAATGTGGAATTATTTTAAACTGAAGACTCTTAGAGTTTAGCAAACTCTCCTTGGGTAAGAAGTGGGTCAACATTTAGATTTGGGACCAGAATCTCTTTCTTTCTCTGGTCTTTTTTCCCCCAATAAGCTTTTCTTCCATGGATCATCATAATACACTGCCATCAGCCTATTGCACACTTTTGGGGAAATCAATCTCTGTTTGAGAGAAATGGTTTGACCAGCTAGCAAAGAGAAATTTAATTTTTGGTATTCATGAGTCTGAAACTAATATCTATATGAATTTCTCTGTCTCTCAGGATTCTCTTTATATAATTTCCTACCTATTCTAAATATTGTGCAGTTTTTTTCCTACAGAAACCCTACATATGCCCTGCTTTAACTTTCTTATATGGACGTCATACAAGGCATAATAAACTTTAAGTTTCAGAATTCTGCCATGACTTGAGCTTAGACTTTCCTTTTGGCTCCTCTGGTCCTGAATTCTAGGCTGGGCTAGAAAACCATGTTAGCTTTTTTCTCTGGAGACCCAGTCTCAAGCACTAATTTAATAGGGTGGGTCAGCCCTCACTCCCTGGCAGAAAAAATTTAGAATAAAATTTTTGACAAACTAGCTACTGCTCTTAGAAACATTTTGTTTGTTTGTTTGTTTTATTATAATAGGGAATGAAAGTTTTAGCTTAATTTCTGACATACAAAATCTCAAATTGTAACATTCTAGAGTTGTAGGAAGTTTTGAGGAAAATTGAAAACCAAAATGAAGGAATCCCCCAAATCTGGCAGGCTACCACCTTCACTGAGATGAATCTCCTGGAATTACCAAGCAACAGCTCCAACTGAAAAATTTAGAAGAGAAAAATAACATCATGTGTATTTCTGATAGAGGTTGTTTGTGTAAAATAGCTTTAAAAAAAAAAAAGTTTTATCTAGCTCCACCTGGTGGTAGATGTCTGAAACATAAGTTTCACAACACCTAACAGTTGTTAAACATCTTTGACATTGTTATAGATTTTATTGCATGTCCTAAATAAAATTAACTATGCATTGAAATGAAATTTTTTCACAACTGTATACTCCTATAGAAAGATAAGACATCACAGGTGCTCGGTGTGGCAGCAAAATATATTAGAGCAAAAAGCAGTTTCAAAAATAATTTTTAAGACATTCTTGCTGTGAATTCTAAGAATTTTTAGTGCCAATTATTCATTAACTGATATTGTTTTATTACTAAAGAAAATTGTGAAATTTCTTATGTAGATTATTTTTTCAGTAAGCAAAGATGATCCAATACAAATGTTGAAAAGCACATGATTTGATATTATTTATTTGTAATTGATAAACCTAGCTACATTGTGAGAAATGAGATGGAGTGGGCAGTGAGGAGAAAAAAGGGATTGGATGACAGAAGAATCTATGACTGAGGGCTTGTAGGTAAAAGATTGAGAAAGGAAATTGAACTAGGGCTGTAGCAGTATAGGTGGAGAGAGCTCAGATTCTAGTGATATTTCTGAAATACAGTTGATGAGGTTTGGTCATTGAGTCAATGCAGCTGGCAAGAGTGGGAGTAGTTGAGTATTCAAGCTTCAGGTCCTTGGGCCCATAATCATTTAACTTGAAAAACCAGGACATTTAGATTGACTTAAATTGAAATTTGAAGATAGACTATAAAACCAGGACATGTATTTGGTGTGAGGAAAGATTAGGGAAGATTTGGAAGATGATAAAGGTAAGAAAAGATGGCCATGTAAACTCTACTTCACATATTTAACACAGCATCTTTATTTATTTATAGTATTATAGTTCATATAGCATCTTCTGTAGTGGGCATTGTGCTAGATACTTGAAATTTAAGTGAAAACAAAAGAAAATCTTTATCGTCAATAATTTTACAATATTTATGTGGTTGAAACAGGCAAATAAGCAGGCAATTATAAGATAATGCTATTAATATATATATTTTTAATAAAATTAAAAATTATTCAAGATATCATGAGAGGACCAATAAGCAGTCAAAGTCTTCTTGGAAAGTTCAGGAAGCCTTCCTAAAAAGTGAGTAAGTCATCCCAATGGAACTAGGAAATGACAGTCCTTCTAGGTATCAGAGGAAAGAGCCAGTGATAAAATCTAGCAAATTTTAAGTAGCTCAGTATGCCTGAAATATTAATAAAAGAGAAGGGGAAGTATATTGGCAGAAAAGGTCATGGTCAGAGATGAATTTTCAAAAATAACTAGAGACTAGATCATGTGCAATGTGCATTTATTCAAAGTTCGTTAAAGGAGAAAGGGCATTCCTCCATTACTAAATCCTCTTATTTTAAGGGATTAGATATGGGTATTAGTATTTAAATTATGCCTAAGCCCTTTTGGTTTTAGTTGGCATATGTGGATCAATTTTCACCTTTTCGGGTTTCCTCAAACCAAAGCATTAGTCTCAGCAAACTATCCCTTAAGAAGAGGATCTTTTTATTATGTTAGGACTTTGCTATGTTTCATCCTTACGTATAGCCCCCATTCCATGTAATCTCGTAGGAGGCATTGCAGGTTCAGCATACAACCAGAAGAGAGAAAAACGCTTGTATTTTGCTTTAGAGGTGTGGCTAACCCACAACCTTCCCGAAGGCTGGAAAATATACATATATGCATACATTACTATCATAAGTTTTCTACCTTATTTCTTCCTGTCTTTTAAATTAAAATAATCTTTTTTATAACAAATTAAATTTAACCTTTCTATTGCTCTCTTATTTCTTCTAATATAGCTTTTTATTATCTTTATTTCACTTTCCCTAATTTCTTTTGCCACAAACTCTTTTCCCCTGGGTAGATTGAGCTTCACAAGCTCATCGTTATTCTTCCTCATAAAGGGTAGTCAAACAGACCATCCATTGAGATGCCCACCAGATCAATTGACAATTGATTCAATTTGGTCACTAGGCAACATATTTTAGGAAAAGAATGTTGTGAATACTGTTTTGGCATTTATTCTGCAGGAATAGAAAATTCTTCAAATAATCTTGTTTGTTCTAGGATTCATGTGAGCTTAAAATAGCATTCACACTGGCTGCCGTTGCTTGCCTGTTATGCCATAAATTCTTTCTAAACATATAAGAATCATTCAAGATTGTGTTGATAGAGGATACAAATTTATATGTTTAGAAATGTCAAGAAAGAAAGAATATTTGGACAAAATATCAAGAAAGATAGATTTCCAGAAGAAACAAATAAAAAAGAAAGTAAAGAAAACTGGTTTAAGCCAAAACAACCGGGCAACAGTTTCTCAGTACAGCTAGCTCTTCATAGTCTCACAGTCCATGACAGAACTGAGACCTTTTTTTCAGGCTCTTTTTCCTTAGTGGCCACTGGAGGGCATTACGAGTCATCGGTGAGGGAGGTAAATAGCAAATCCTTAACTTGGGGAAAATAAAGGACTAAGATGAGATGTGTCAACAGGGTCCGATATAACTAAGTGTCTCAAGCCATAATTTTACTGGAACTGAGACTGAAGTTTAACTACTCTTGAGTCGTTAAAACGTGTGGGCATTGGCCCTAGATTTTATTTTCCTCCAGCTCACTGTTAACATAGATATTATAATTGACTTATAGCTTTGTGGTTGGGTCTGCCTTATATCGCATCATAAGTATGTTACCTAACAATGTGGTATAAATTGAGTCTTTGAAATTCAAAAGCTATTTAAATGATGATGGGTGATTTCACTATTAAAAGATGACATATGCAGGTCTTTTCAAAACAAGAAAGGTTCCTTCAGGAAAGCAAAATATTGCATTAACGTTGGAACACACCTGCAAATTTCTCATTAAGTTGATTTAAAGTGTCACACATCGCTAAGCTACTTGAGGCTTGATTCACTAGACTGACATACTACCCAATTAGACATTTGTCAAAGTGTGAATTAGATTTCCAAATCTCCAAGAAGTCAGTCAGTGTATCCACTGATTCTAGTTGTGGGCCATTATGAGGCTTCCTTTGAGTGCCTTGAGTCTGTGCCTCTGTCAAAGGCTGCACCTTGTTAAATTTCAATTCTACTCTTATATGTGTTGGAAAGCTAGGATTTCAAATCGACAGGAGGCATTTTTAAATTTAAGAGATTTATAGCTTACAAAATTTTTTCGAGGATGATTATTTCATTTGGTCCTCAATCTTTTCGGCATAGATAGGTTGAAATAGACAAAACAAAACTGAGTCTCTGGAAAGTTAAGTATTTATTCATGATCATACAGTGTGGAGTTGAATCTTAAATTCACATTTTCAGAATTTAAGTCCCAGGAATTTTTTTTAGTACTCTTAGAACAAGTGCTGAAGGCTAATACCTATTCCACTAACCACTACAATGTGAGAAAAATAAAAACAATGAAGTAAATTTTTCATAAAACGAAAAGTATTTCATTTAAAGGAGTGTCTTGTATTCTTAGATATATCATTTGCAATATTTGTTGCCCTAATGTTCTTTATTTTATACAATAGTGATAATATTCATAAATGTCTTAATTGGGCAAAAAAAAGTTAATTCCTATTTGTGAAATATTATGATCTATAATATGCAAAATCTGAGAATCAGTAAAATGTACTCTTACATCTCAGGTAACAAAACTTGGGGGCCAGGTTGTATTCTCACTGACATATCTTTCTTTTTTAATGTATTTATTTAAATTAGTTTCAAGTATACCAGTACCTTGGTTAGACATTTATATAGTTCATAAAATGATCTCCCCTAATTGCTCCCTCCCTCCCTTGGCCCTCCACCTAGCCATCATATTAATGCAAACTGCATTCCTTCTGCCATGTTTTCCTCCCCATGGTCAACTATCAACTACCAATTTGTACTTCTTTAACGCTTCACCCCATTCTCCCAGACCCCTAAACTCCCAAGCCTCTGTCCATTATCAAATTGTTTACTATATTTGTGAGTCTGTTTTTGATTAATTTTTTCTTTTCATTCTCTAGATTTCACAAATAAGTGAAATCATATGGTATTTATCTTTTTCTGTTTGATTTATTCCTCTCAGCATAATAACCTCTAGGTTCATCTATGTCATTGCAAATGGTAGAATTTTATTTTTTTTAATGGCTGAGTAATATTCGATTGTATATATAAACTACAATTTCTTTATCCAATCATCTGTTGATGGGCATTTAAGTTGCTTTCATATCTTGGTTATTGTAAATTGTGCTGCCATAAATATTGGTGTGCATAGATCTTTATGAATTATTGTTTTGATTTTCTTTGGATAAATATCCAGAAGTGCAATTGCTGGGTCAAAAGATATATCCATTTTTAATTTTTTGAGAAACCTCTATACTGTTTTCCATAGTGGCTGTACCAATTTGTGCTCCCACCAACAATGTATGAGGGTTCCCTTTTCTCCGCATCCTCACCAACACTTGTTTTTTGATTTATTAATGATAGCCATTCTGATAGATGTCTCACTGACATATCTTACTTCTAGTCTATACTTAAGCTTTAGAGTATGCTTCTTTTTATATTTACTTAAAGCAAATTAATAACTCTGGAGTAGGAAGAACTAAATAGGCACCTCTGTGTGCCTCATGTACATCATGTTCTTTTGGGACTCTCTATTTATATTGAGGAATTAAGATGATTAGGAAGTGTCAAAAATTCATATTACTTTAAGGTGAACAGTGGTGTTCACATTACTAAAAAGTTCAAAGATGATGATTACCTTTAGAAAATTGTGTTGATTCCTCTAAAAATGCTGAATATATGCATTTACCTACTTCTCCCTCCCAAATCCTACTGAGATGATAAAACATATATAAAAATACATCCATAGCAGTGTAATTAGAAAAAGTACCACCAGATAATTAGAGTGGTGAAAAATTTCTGGAGGATAAGAGTGCATTCATTCACTTATTCAACAACTATTTATTGAGGACTTATTAAGTGCCAAGTTCTCTTCTAGGTTATGAGAATACTGTAGTGAACAAGATGGTAAATATCTTGTTCTTATGGAACTTACACTACTGAGAGGAAAATCAGGAAATTTCAAAATGGGAAGAGATATATCAAATTGATATAAATGCAGTGCAAATAACTAATGTAAGTTAATATGGTAAATAACTATCAGGGTGGCTTCTCTAATTTGGATAGTTATTGTAAAGCTCTTTGTAAAGGTGATAATTTAGTTGAGAGTTAACAGGAAATAATTTGCTATTTAAAGACCTGGAGTAAATCATTCCTAGGAGATGGAAGAGCTCATGAAAGGCCCTAAGACATCAACGATCTTAAAATGTTTGAAGATCCCAAAGACGGCAAGTTGGGTGATAAGAGAGTATGCCATAGAGGGAAATAGTCAGCTCATGTAAGGTTTTGTAAACCAGGGAGAAGTTTAGATTTTATTCTAAATAAGATAATTTTAGTCTAAATTGGAGAAATGGAGGTAGAAGAGTAGCATGATATGATGTATGATTTACAAAAATGAATTGTAAGAGATAGTGTATCAATTTGGATGTTGGTTTAATTACAGAAAATCTAACTCTTATTAAAGTTATATATATTAAAGTTTATATATATATATATATATATATATTCATAAAATAAAAAGCCCATAGATATAACAGGCTTGTTTGTTTAGATAATACATCAAGGACTAGAGGTTTTTTTATCTTTTCATTCTGACTTCACTGGTATGTTGGCTTTGTCTCCATGGCTTCACATACCTACCCCCATGGTTGTGGAATAGCTGCACTGGTTCCTAGTTTTAAATGTAGACTTGGGAATGTCCAGAGAAATAAGCCTCCTGGTAGAGCTTCTCACAGATCTGCCCATACATTCTTGCCAATAGAGATTTCTCGTGAAATGAAAAAATCTTCTTTATCTACTCTTAGTATTTGTCAGTCATGACTTCAAATATGTACATCAAAAAATCAAATAACTAAAGTTCAAAATCTTAACTGAGAAACCAGAAGATAGCTAGGCATAACTCATGACTTTTAATAAATTTTGAGTATACTGCATTCATAAAACAGGCTGTTTTGAAAAGAAAAAAGACTTTAAAAATAAAAACACAATTGTAGTAACAAAAAATATATATATGGGCTAAAATTGCAAAATGAAAACAGCTGAAGACTAAATTTCTAAGCTAGAAGAGAGTCAACAAAGAGTACATACATTTTTCAACCCCCTGAAGTATTTATGTAAGTTTAATGAATTTAAAAAAGTAAAAACAGATTTATTGACCACAATGTGATAATAGTAAAAATTAAAGTCAAAAAGGCAACCAAAGACTGTCCACTTAAAAAATATAAAAAATAAAGACAAATAAAAGGAAAAAAATTAAAGTGGAATTGAAAACTAAAATCGCAAGCAATTACATTGCATTACATTGCAATTGCATTGCATACTAGTCTTCTGAGATTGAGAGTCCAGAAATAAACCCCCATACATGAGAACTGTTGACTATTTACTGAACATATGATAATATCATACATGAAAATATCTAAAACAGTATCTAGAGAAAATTATTTTGCCAAAAATACATTTATTAGAAAAAAAAAGAATGATTAAAAATAAATTAACTGTTCTTTCCATTTGAGAAGAGAAACAAATCATACTTAAGAACAGTAAAAAAGATTTCATTCAGAATTTGAATTTTTGGAACATTTGTAAAAATTTTAAACTAAATAGGATCGCAGATCTCATGAAATAATAATCATGTATTTAAAATAGCAGTAAAATATTTTTAAGGCAAATGCAGAAGGCTATAAAGTTGTGACTAAAACTTCACTCTTTTAGTACCAAGAAAATTCAGTTTTCTAAAATAATTAAAGACCTAATAAAATCTTTTTGTTCTCTTAGCAGATTACTTAAAAGGTAAAGAAAACCCTTTCGTAATCTCTTGTCAGGAGTTGTCTAAGAGTCCGAGAAAACTTGTCCTTCTGGCAGACAAAGGAAAATTAAATTTTAGTTTTATGTAAGTACACAATTGATATTAAAGTTTATTCTTTAAATAATCCTATAACAAATTCATTCAATTTTTGGCAGCTTGATTATACAAGGTAAAGAGTCTCTCTCTTCGCAACTTTCCATACCCATTTACATCTATTTAATTCACTTGTTCTTAACAATTACGTTTAGATTACTCTTGAAATTTTCATGAGGCATTAAACAGCTTTTCTTGCTGACAGATTTTAGAATAGAGATGACATGAACTTATATGACTAGTAAACCAAGGTAGAAGAAAAATTGTATGCCTACATTAAATTTAATGCTGATATCCCTGAAGACAGATCTATTTTTATTAAGCCAACAAACTTAAACTAGCTTTTATTTACTGATTATCCCAGAACCAGGAAAAAATGTGGGTTAGTTTCTATATTTCTGAGAGCTTTAGGAATACTCAATTTACATAAGCATTTATTTTAAGCCAATTAAATAGAGCTCTTTTATACATTAATTTGTCAATGCCATCTGAAGGTAGAAAAATATCACAGATACATAACATGCTTCCATAGATATGCATAAACATACAGACAGACACAAACAGAGATCCAATAGCTTCCATTCCAAATTTTTATTCATGAATCAGGTACAGTACAAAACTCATTCATTTATAAATAACCATGGAAACCAAATATTGTCAAATTTAGGTTATCAACTTACATGGCTAACACTTTTCGTTAATTTTTCTGGAGAAGACTTTAAGATTTGTATTTGCTCTTGAGTAATCTTATTGAGGCTGTGGCAAGATTTTGGGACAGGTGCTTCTATAGCAGTCTATATTTTACCACTTTTTTTTCTTCAGTCTCTGTGGGTAGTGGTTTAGTTATTTCCTGGGGTATTTACATTTCAAAGACATGATAAAGTTTACATCTTCAAGAGGCAGAGAAAGAGTGTTTTTCTCCTAGGAGTTTTGAGGTGTGCTTCTCTATCATCAGAAGTCTAAGGTAATTACTACATAAAATTTTCCTTTGTTTAGGGTCAAACAGCATGTGGTGCTTTGTCCATTTTATTGTCAATCACCATAACATCCTCTCTGCTCTCTCCTGGCCTACCAAGGAATTCCACCTCTTACCATCTCAGTCAGGCTTTGTTCCAAGTGCTCTGACTGTAATCCATGGCAGCTTGTGCCTTCCTAGCTTTGCAAAATGGCCTGCTAAGTCCTCCAATTTAATATCTTGCTCTCCTATCTTGTCTGCTAGCTCCAAAGCCAGCAGAGTAGTGAGTAATCTCATGTTCTTCTCTCACCTCGGCTCTCTTTACAACTTTCTCATTAGATCTCCGACTTTAGTTGGGCATCAGTGGTCAACTGAACTGCCCATAATGAAGGACAACCAACTATGTCAGCCATTCCTTTCCCTTCTTTGCCACAGTACATTATATAAAATTTCTCAAACAAACACTTTAGACAAGCCGGTGTTTTGGAGGAATCCCCCTACTCACATAGCAGTCCCCAAAAATCTAGCATATGGGACATTTCTTTCCATAGAGGTCTATAGCTAGCCTGAGATTTACCCCAGTCTGCCTTTTTCCTCAAGGATCAATTTCTCTGGTCTCCTGACTGGCTCACCAATTGTTGGCTCACAACCTCAGAATTTCCCTGGGTGAAATCTAAAACTGCACCACTACACCCCGCCCCCACCACACACACACAGAGGGCAAAGAGAGACCTACGAAAGGTGCAGACCATTCCAAATTGATAGATGGCAGTTTTAATAAGTAGAAAACTTGTATACAAGGCTTGTTTTGGGTGGCTGCAAGATGAAAAAATCCTCACACCTACCCACCAGAATCTTAAAATTTTATGTAGAGGCCTTAGTGGGATTCTGTCACATATACAGTACAGATGGCTTCAGCAACATTACTCTCTCAATATTTTGTCCTTGAAATAGCTCCAGCTATGGGAACATTAGAGCTAAGAGGGAGTAAGGAATTTCCCATTTCCTAGGTCCAGCTCGCAAGTCAACAAGTAATTATGTTCTCTCGATGACCTTCTCCAACAGTGATAAAAACCTAGGTCAGAATGAGGTAAATTAGAAACAAATTTGTTATCAAGAAATGAATTTGAGCAGGAGAACACAAATATCTACACAAACTATGGGTTTATTTATGAAAGGTGTAAATTGGACTTGTGCTTGGCCAAAAATGAGAGCAGGTATGGGTCATAAGTAGTGTGAAAAGTAAAAAATAATGACAAAAAACTTCAGATATTTATTTTCAGGACCATCAAGGTCAGAACCATCTCACAATATACAAATATAGCTTATTTTATAATGCTTACTAATAACAACTTATATTTTATGGTACTTTGCTTATAAAATATCATAAACTTATTGTTTAGAAAATATTATTATTCTCTTTGGACAAGGAATTGGTTCCTATTAATAAAAGTGACTATAAAACAAAATTATGTTCAAAGTAAAGAAGAACTTTCTAAAAATCTATTACTATTAATAAGAGAACTTTCTTGGGAAGTGAGAATTTTTCTGTCTTTCAAAACATTAAGTAGTAGTTGGACAGTTGCTTATAGGTGATGCTGGAAAGAAATGTTATTTATTGAATAGGATGGGAATTGGTGTGGCCAAATGGACCTTAAATTCCCTTCCTACCGTAACATTCTAGGATTTGTGCTTCTGGTGTACAGCATTTACTATAGCTATATTATATCAAAGGACTTTTATTAATTAAGCGTCTAGAGAACTCTAAATATAGAAAAGAATTCATCCTGTATGTTTTTTATTTTCTAGTCATTGCTACCCCTTTCAAGAATCCTACAGTTTTACTGAAAAGGGAATGAATAAGTAATGCATGCCTTTATTCAAATGTAATTCTGCACTTTCCAGAAATGAATGGTATTGCTTATTCTGAAGCTGAAGCTTCTCCTTAGAAGCTCTGCTCAAGCTTTGGTGATAAGGTCAGCATTATCCCACATGTGGACTTTTCTCCTCATCTCCAATGCTCAGGGATTCTAGGATACTAGTCACATTGCTAAGCCTATTGATGGCAAGTCACATTAACATAGCGATGCTATAGGGCTGCTTACATGAAAATTGCTAACATTTGTTGACTGCTTCTTAAAACGCTATTCTCAGTGTTTTACATGTGCTGACTCATAAAATCTTCAAAACAGCCATATAATATTGATGATAATTGCTTCCTGATTTTAATGACTATGACACTGAGAAGTTTCTTAATATTGAAAGCAGTTAAAGTACTCAGTCACAAATCCTGTGAGGGAGAAAGCTCAGATTTAAACTCAATAAATTTAGATTCTAATTCCCTTTCCTTAATCTCTTAATCTTTTAAATATGTTACTTCTTTTCAAATTTCTACATGAAAAGATATAGTCATACTAAAAAACCAAACAGAAAACAAAAAAACAAAACCAAAAAAGTTTTGTTTTTAAATAAAATCAAAGAATGAGAGGCTTTGAGAGGGAGTGGAAATGACATTGTACTCGGAGTCAAAATTTTGGCTTTCTGATCCTGATACACCTCTGTTTAATTTGGAATGAGTTATTTAATGCAATCTGTAAAAATGCAAATTGATTTAATGCCCTTTGCCTCTCTCTTTCCAGAAATTCCACAAATCACCTTCACATGTATGATTTCATTTAAGCTTCACAGAAATTTTGTAAGAAATACTAGGCTCAAAATAGTAGTGATGATCCACCTCCACCAAACCCATTCTGTTTTTACAGATGATATGGATCTTTGGATGCCGAAACTAGTGTCGTTCTCTACTATATTTTGATGATCTATTTCATGTACATAAAAGCATTTTGCCAACTTTAAAATAATGCCAATATTAACTTTTATAATTAATGTGGCAGGCAAAGATTAACTGATAATGCTTTTAGCAGAAGAAAGTGGCAAAGACAGGATAATTTTAGAATTGATTTGAAGAAGCCAAACTAGTTTATGTGAAAACCGCATGCAATCTTAATTTGTTTTGCTTAAATCCCGGAACAAATGCTAAACTGATGGAAGAATATGCTCCTCCTCTGTGCTTCAGTGAATTTCTTATTTTATAAAATGAAATGATAAATGTTTGAGCAGCTGCAATTATAAAATTAAGAAACCATACAACACATACACACACATTTTTGTTTCCCTCTAGGGCTGTTGATTGGAACTGTGCCACAGAAAAGTACTCCATGAGTGACATAAATATATTTTCATTCATTTTGTTGAATCCCTTGCATGATATAACTTTCTCTGTGGGAGGTTTACCTCAAGAATGAAAAGAAAAGAAAAAAAAAATGTGAACAAACCAGCTTTCCTGATTTATTGTCTTGGAATAGTTTCTGAGATATTCTCTTTTAGGTACAAGTGAAATTCCTTTGCAACAAAGGAGAGCTAAAGGGAAGGAGCTAAGGGTGGGACAGCTCAGCTGTGGCCTCCACTACTGAACAAATCTTTAGTCTCCTTTTTATCTTTGTGTACTTAAGAAGCATGAATAGGAGTGTTTGTTATTTCTTATTTAATTTCTTTTTCAAGGACTTGTGCTCTAAAAATATACTATTATGCAGGTGAGTCTAATCTATGTGCAATCATTGTAAACCCTCTTATTGGTTATATATTTGAAATCCTAGAATTCAATATCTGTTGGTGTTCTGGGAAGTCACAAGAAAACTTACAATATGTCTTAACTTCCCTGTTGTCTGCTGGAAACAGATGAATGGGCTTGAATCCACTCCTGATATTTACTGAAATAGACATGTCACACAATATCATGTGAAATGGGATCTGAGAATCCTAGAACATCAGATTTGGAAGGAACCTTAGAGCTCATCATCACATTTTATAAATCAGGGAAACTGAGCTACTACAGGTAGTACGTGAATAAGAGACTTATTACAGGAATTAGACCTTATCCAAATGTGGGCTGTACAGAGAAGAGTTGAAAGATCTGAGAAAAGAAAAGATCTCTGACCATGCTACCTTAAGCATTGACATTAGTGGACAAATAGAAGATTTCATGGTAATCCAAAATATCAAACACTTTCAGTTTATGAATTAGGACCACAGCAGGGAAAGCTGGTGGGGAATTTAATGGAAATCAACTCTTGGAAAGTTATGCCCTGGGATATCTGCTATCTCTGTGGGTCTGCAGCCCACTCCCTGCTGGTGGGCCTGGGCAGTAGGGCTGGCAGTGGGAAAGGTGAACTCTAAGCAAAACAGAAGAGTGTACACGAAAGCCGAGGTCTACTGGGCACCTATGCATCTGCTCTACACCTTGCCAGACTGAGACAACCTTCCAAAAGTAATGGCACCTGCTTTATTCTAACCTTCCAAATCTCAGCCCAGTTCCTTATCTGGCCATACAATGAAAGGGAATCAGGGAAATGTAGTTCCCACTCTAGTCAAGGTGACAAGGCATAGTCAAACACAAAGTCCAGTTTTAATTGTTCAGACAAGAAATCTGCTACCCTGAGAGAAGTGACCCTACTAAGCTTGATTAAATAGGTAGTGATGGATTCAGAACTAGATTCAAGGTCTCTTGATTACTAGAATAAGTTTTTCTTTTTCTACTACATCTTTCATCTAGTTTGTATTTGTATATGTGGTACAAGAACATCATTATTTGAATGTGAACTAAATCTTTATATATGCCATTCATCAAATATTTTTATTAGAATTAACATATAACTTATTTATGGAGATTAATATAATTGTGTAGTTTTTGTTACTGTTCTTAACATTTCAAGGAAGTTTAAATTTGTTGTGCTCCACAATAGTAGAGAAAGTTCATTTTGTGCACCTGTGCCACATAATCAAGTATGACTATTTAACAGATATTTCACCAAACTGTGTTTCAGGAAAATACTGATACCAGGGAAGGGAAAGACTTCATAAAATTTTAATAATTGTACTTGTGATTTATTGAGAGTTTACTACATATCAATAACTGTGCTAAGAACTTTATCTTCGCATCTCTTATCTCTTTTTCTCAATGATTTTTCTTTGTTTTCTAATTATTTTCATATAAATATGAAGTCTCGTAGAAATTGATTAGGAAGCACAATAGCTCTAAAGAAGAACCATGTTATTATAAGAGCAAGTATCCTAGAAGAAGATAAGTTAGGCAGAGTCTGGGTAACAGTTTGATTTTCAGCTTCCTTTTGAAGTTATGTGTGTTTCTTTGGGGAATGCAGGAGGAAAAGCAATGTATGAGCCTTAGAAAATATAGTTCCATAGTTTGGCAGCTGGTAGATCTAAGAAATGAGCTGGATACTGGATATCAGAGGAGTGAGATTTTATTTTACTTTTTTTTATAAGCTCAACATGGCCAACTTCTAGCTCTCAGGAAATTTCAGTACAACAGGGTGAATGTCTTCAGTTAACGAAAGTGACTAGAAGTGAGAGAGTAGATCAGCACTTGTTCCAGGATGAAAAAAATCTGAATCAGGCTCACCAGAGCAGAATGTGTCTTAGTGGTGACAGCCATTAGTGTGTCTGTTTCATGGGTCACATTGTTTAAATCTGGGATTGTTGCTCTTTATGTCTTTTTGTTATCCTGGAATTGCCCTTCATTATAATTCTGGTATTTCTCTTAATTGTGACCTATATTGCATCACCTGATTCTGTACTGCAGTGGAAGACAAAATTAGAACCTTTCTGAGAATGGTTCATGTTAATTTTTTCTGAACTAAAATACTGTCATCTTTAGATTTAATTTTCAATTAGTCTGAATTAAAATTTTAGATTTTTTTTTTTAGTTAACTAAAAATTTTGAACTCTTTGTTTAATTTTCTTCTTGCTGCCAATCCTGTTTGTTGAGAAGTCCCTAGATATTATGAATCCCAATCCTATATATCATAATATCTAGTTTAATTTTTCTCCTCTCTAGAAGCTTTTAAGATTTTCTTTTTTGTATCCTATGTTCATATAGTTCTTCAATTTAGATTTTTTTTTATTTTATATCAATTTGTATGTTTATTTCTAGACAAATTTCCCATCATATTAAATAAGTACTATCCTCTCCTCTTTTTTCTCTTTCTAGAACTCCTCTCATTTATATGTTTGACCTCCTGAACAAATTCTCTAGTTTTTTTTTCATTCTTTCCCATTTTCCATTTCTTCCTCTTCTCCTCTTACCATTCTTTTCTTGTCATTTCTTAAATTGGTTTTTGTTGCCCATTTTTATTGAGTTTCTCAATTTTACTATTATATATGTGTAATATTTATATATTATATTTATATATTTTTATTTTGCATTTTCAATTTCTAAAACTTGTTCTTATTGTTCTAAAGATGAAGATTATAGTTTTACCTAAATTTACTTTTTTTCACAAAGGCTCTATTTCTTTCAAGTTCCTTTTTTTCTATTTTTTTTTTTATGTTAAAGATTTTCCTCAGATATATGCCTATTTTTGGCAGTTTTCTGTTCATGTTTAAGAGTGGGGACCCCAAAATGGATTGACTTCTCTATGTATTTGGGTGGGGCTTGTTACCAGCAAAGTGACATGCTTAATCTCTTGGTATAATGTTAGTCTTTCTCCCTAGGATGGTCAGATTGAAAGAAAAGACACTTTCAACAATTTCATTGTGTGCATAATGCCTTAAAATATCTTTCTAGTGTATTTGAAGTAGTTTTACTTTTGGAGGGTGTGTGTGATTAGAATGCATTAAAAAAAAAAAAAAAAAACTAGGATATCTTTGTTACCTTATTAAGCCTTACAGAAAATTAAGTTGGGAGTAGGTGAATAGAAAGTGTTAAACTTATCCCATGGAAGTGAGATTTAAAAAAAGTTTTATAAGTTGTCCATGTTTTCATAACTGTTGAGTGGATAAGTGAAGATACGGACATAGGGGAGGCTGATTCCATAGACACTATACTAAAGACTCGTGGCCCAGAGAGAGAGAGAGAGAGAAAAAAAAGCCTATAAAACAGCTTCTCTGATAGTTTATGAAATGCTGATAGTTTCCTATATATGGATAAAGAAGGAAATACAAAAGGCACTTCAAAGTTAGAAACAAAATTCTTTGATTACCTAACATTAGATGAACATTTTCAATCCTTCAAACACAGAAGCATGTTCTAAATCTGTTGGTTCTGCATCCAAGCAATCAAGAGTGTGCATTTCTCTCCTATTTCATTGTCAACTTCTAGTCTCCAAACACTCATGTCCTCATTGGTAATCTTAGTAGCTTCCTACCTGATGAGCTCACAACCATTCTATCCACTCTTTACATATAATGCATATGGAGAATCTAGAAGAAAATTCTCTGAAAATTACATTATGTCCTTTCCTTTTTAAAACCTTTTAAAGGTTTTTTTTTATAACAACAAAATGTAGAATGTAAATTCTCAATGTGGTCTACAAGGCCTGCATAGGCTGATTTCTAAACTTTTCTTTTTTTTTTTTTTTTTTTTTACTTCCCTCATCATGCCCTAGCCATAATGGCTTTATTTCAAATCCTTACAAGTACTAACAGATTTCCAGCTTTAGGGATATTGCTTATCCTCTCTGCCTTTATTGCTCTTCTCATTACCACTAACTTGTGGCTACCTCATAATTATCCTTCAGAACTCTTCTGAAATCACTTCCTCAAGAGTTCTGGTATAATGTGTACTCTTCATGTCAATTGGGTCTTTTATGTTCCTTGTAAGATACATATAATATCTAGGTAGTCAGAAAAAGTATCTAGAGAATTGGAAAAGTCATATTCTTCATTGTGTGTTCCATCTTACTTCAACCACAAATGTCAGAAGACCAAATACTCTTATGAATTCAAAAAGTGAAATTTTTAAGGACCCAGTTGATATGAGACAGTGAAGTGAATATAGCATCAGGAGGCTTAGGCTTTGCCACTAAGTTGACAAGTCACTTTAGTCAAGTCATAGTCATATTGCTTCTATGGATCTCTTCTATCTCTGAGGTACAGAGATTGGACTACAGCAACTACAATAAGTCTTTCTTGCTTAATATTATATGGCCCTCTGTTCTAAAATTTGGGTTTCAAATGGTTTTTATACTCTTCTGAAAGCCCTGACAAATTTTCCAAAATTTAAAGTAAACCTTAAAACTTATTATTATATTTTATTTTTATTTTTGAGAAAATGAACTTTCTTAAGTAGGCTCACATTTGTTTTCATAAGAGTTTTTATTTTTGTTTTAACACATTAAAATTAAACTATGTTTCCTAAGTGCATACCAGTTGCTGTGAGAGAAGCAGTGGTCTAAACATACCACAGGAAGCAAGGAACAGAAAATGAAAACATGATAATCAAATGTTTATTGTATGAGCCGTATAATAGTTACTGTAAAGGACTTGAAAGTAAAACATTCCTAAAACTATGAAAAAAAATGTGCTTTTGAAATATGCAATTTCCAGTAAATGTAGGGGCAGTTTCAGGATGGCCACAAACCAATATTAAATTAATGATTAAAAAAGAAACACTAATGATTAGCCTATTGCCTCTCCTTTGATGCTGACACTTAAATTTGAGTGAAGACACTAGTGAAGAAAGTCAAAGTTTTTATTTATGTTAATTGACAGGTTTATGGGCAGTCAGAAATCATCGTTTGCTCATTTTAATCTGTTAAGAATTTCTCCCAATACCACTGTGGGAAGCTATCTTCAAGGAGAATCATGAGTGGATCCACATTTTTAACTATGACTTCAGAAAGCTCTTTGGCAGACTATAAAAAACAATAGTACTGATTTTAATGTTTTTAATAACCAAAAAGGCCTAGTTATTGATTAATAGTGATATGTTGCTGATTATATACTTTGGATAAACCTCACTATTGACACTGGGACTGAGCAAACTTATAAGAAATTTAAAAATCCATGCCAAACAAGACCAATAAGCAATGGGTCTTATTGTGCAAACTTACAGAGCTCTCTAAAAGACAAGTTGTTATTTAGCATATGGAGGTTGGTATGACATTAACTTTAAAAGTTAATATGTGTATTATAAGTATTTACTATAAACCTTTAATGATGATAATTCCCTACACATATGAAAAATTTTAGTTTTCAAAAGGCTTTTGCATCTACTGTTGACTTTATTGGGAGAGCTAAAATAATGTAGAAAATGCCTCAATATATTTTATTTTTCACAGTGTAATGCTTGACATATATAAATATGCTATAAAAGCATGTTGAATAAATTATTTTTATTCACTAAATTGTGTTAAATATATATGCAAGTAATATTATACAATTCTATGTATCTAGAAATGGTTTCAGTGAGTTGCTAGAGTGCTTTAATTAGTTGATGCCAAGAAAAAGACAAGATCTATATTCTCTGATGTTTTAGACTTTAGGGAATTATAGATAAAAATCCTGAGGAGGAGAAAGAAAGAGAAATATCCAATAAAAATCATCAGAGATGAAACTTTTCAAAGAATATATACCTTTATTTGAACACTATTAAGATAGCTGTAAGAACTGGTTGACAACATACATTTCTTACATGGACAGATAGAGAACAGCCTCACAACAAAATTCATTTGTTCATTTCTTAGCTTTTACAGTCTGTACACTGTGGTGCAACTTGGTTTCTTTATTTTTTATTTTTATTTCCTTTGACCACTGCCTTTAACTTTTACAGTGTTCACCTCAAGGTTTTATCTTTATCTTTTAAGGCTTAAGGGAGGTATTTGAATCTTCCCTCAGTCCTTTGATGTCTTAAATAAAGTGAAATTTGAATTGTGTCTTAAAAGAGAAATAGGTTTGTATGCCAGTTGTAGAATTGGGTGAAGAATGCTTCAAAATAAGGAAATCACGTTAACAAAGTCCTGAGGTGAGAAACTGCTGAAAATATGCTAGAGGATGGGTTTAGTTGAGGCACAAAATACATCAAAAGGAACCATTTCAGGTTAGGGCCAGATTATGAAGCACTTTGAATGGAAAACAGAGTACTTTCTCTGGTGATCACTGGGTAGCTAGTGATGGTTATTCAGCAGAAAAAAAGAGTGGGAGTGTGGGTTGCTAAACTCTCTTTTTTTAAACAATAATGAAGGCATTGTCAGATATCTGCTTTAATGTGATCATTCTGGTAAGAGTGGTGTGTGTGTGTGTGTGTGTGTGTGTGTGTGTGTTGGAAGAGAGGACTAGTGTAAAGAATAGTCAAGATCACCATCTGAAAAAGTCTATTCAAAAGGTCCAATTAAAAAGTCCACCATTAGCTAGATATATAAAGTTATTTCTCCTCTCTAAGCCTCAATTTCTTCACCTATATCCCGTAGGATTGTTAGTAGAATTAAGAGAGAAATTGTATATATAATTATAAGCATTATTCAAGTACATAATAGATTTTCAATGTGTTTATTATATATTAAGCCAATTAAAATATATTATTTTAATGAATATGTCTCATTAAAATATTTTAGTTTTGCTCAATGAAATGTTTTTATAGCTGAGACATCCTGTTAGACAAAGGTAAATATGTACACCAATAGTATCTTTCCCAAGACCTCCCTCAATGAAGAGGACTTTGCTAAAGAGGCCTATAGCAAGAAGGTCATGTTGGCACCTGGAGCTTCTGTTCTTTTACACCATACAACCATAAAGGCAACACCCCCAAGAAAGAACACTCTGTCATGCTTGAGAAGCCAAGCATGAGCTCTGATGTTTGTTCTACTCCCAAGTATAATATTTTCCTAATCTTTGAGTGTTTGTAGACACTTGTCCTCATTTATCATCTTGCATTTCTTTGACCCAATCTATATATAAGATGTAATGGTAGAACAACTCTCTATTATTTACTACCCCACTTAAATGACTGAAGCTCTCCTATAATGGACACCAGGTAGGAGTTCTGTCAGATTTCAGTGATGGGAAAGGGTAAAACTGAAACAGCTAATATTATGAACAAAATATGCAGCAGGCTTTGATAACCAAGGAGGTTCTATTCTGCCTTTGAAATTAGTTTTAACTTACTAGCACCCAAGGATGACCATAATACTGGGCATGGATGTTCAATAGATACACATGGACTTGAAAGGCAATAGTTGTTTATATTGTCATCATTTATTCAGTAAGAAAACCTAAGCACTTAAGTACATATTGTAGTCAGATGCTATATTAAAGGACAGAAGATCAAGATAAATGACATGATTAAGTCTAAAAATTTACTATACACTAACCATGTACTAGGTCCCCTACAATATTGTGAGAATTCAGATATAACTATACAATAGTTCCTTCTCTCAAAATATTTCTTACAAAGAAATCCATAAGCAATAACTAAGTAATCCTTGTGATTGTTAATTTATGAACTTTTTTTAGTTAAAACAGGCTTTATATCTATTTTATTTAATTTCATCTAAGAAGATTAGTCATCCGAAATATGACTTCTTATATTTTGTTTCTCTTTTGGAACACTCATCTCTTATATTGCTGGAAAGATAGAACACTTGTGTTTTTCCTCTCGAAAAGACTTCAATATGGTGGCTTCTCCTCAGCCCTGTACAGATGAATTCTGTTTGACATTCTGCTGGGGGTTCTTCATTAATCCAACGTTGTTGATCCCTGAGATTTTCTAAATTGAGAAATTAAGGAATCAAGCTAGCATGCATACTAAAGAATCTCAGCATGCTATAGGTTTTTATGACTTCTTGACTAAATACGTTAAGAACTACAAAAAATAATTTCTTTGATCTCACATTTATTTAACTTCTTGTCATGAGACACGACTATGCTTGCATATATCTTTGTGCTTGAAAGAATGTGGCTGGGAAAGCTAATACATTCCTTTTAGTGACATTTAGTTGTCTGAATTACTTTGATATGAAATATGGTAAATATTCCTGTGCTATTAATATCAAATTTTTATCAGAGACATGAAAAGTTATATGTTAGGAGGAAGGTAAAAAGACTGAGATCTCTGCATTTAATATGCAATATTATGTTAAAATAATTATTTAAATCATTCAACATTAGCCATAATTAACCAAGAAATGCCAATAAAAAGAGCAAACAGTTCCTCTTTTAAAGAGTCATCTCAAGGTACCTGAGGAGCCTCTGTGTTTATGGTTTGTAATGGTAGTTTGAGATTAAGAATTGATGCCTTAATTTCCCAAAGTTACTTCAGGGAAAGAAGACAGTAAGTTTTCATTCTGCTTGTATTAAAATCTGGGGCTGAATTTAACGAAGTCTTCTACCAGCAGGTTTGATGTTGGAATGTTCAATGTACTAAGAAAGTCCACTGAAGATTGCTTCAGGAATACTATAATTCCTTCATTTAAGAAGCTTTGCTTATTTCTACCATGAAGTGGAAAGGAGATTGGGTCTAAGTATGCTCTAGTAACTAACTGAATTTGTAGTAACAGTGAAATTAATCCAAAAGATTAATATTTGTTTTTGTTCAACTCAACAAAGTATGTAAAATGAAGCTCACATTTTTGCCAAGAGCAATTTGTTATTAACACCATGCAGACAAATTTTTCATCTTTTTTAGCTACTGCTAATCAATATACCCTTCCAAATATATTATCTGGAAATATCACATTTGATATTTACATACATATATGTTTCTAGTTAACCTAGGCCCAGATGATTCACTGAAAATGTCAGCATATTTCTCGTAATTGAGAAAAATAGTTATTCTCTAATTCAAAAGTGTATTAATTGTCAATGGAACAAACATGAGAAGGTATTTTTCTTAAAAGAGCCAGGTCTAATCTATACTCCTAATTGAATGTCATCAGTAAATCACATTAAAGCAGTTAATCCATTTGCATAAACTTAAAAAGTAGTGGATCCAGGATTATTTATTGTTGTTTTAAGAAACTCTGAATGGATTAGACACATCATTTAAGAAGAAAGAGAATCCATTAGAACATCCTAATGCACTGTTTATATTTCTTTGTCTAACCTCATCTGTCTGTAAGCAATGAAAGTTATCTGGTTTCAAGTATATCCACTTCAGTGAAGTGGCAAAAATTCTTTCAGAACAAACACATTGCTTTCTTCTTGTTCTGCTACCTGTTGTATGCAGGAGTCATTTCTTTAGATGAGATTGCCAAATTTGTAATATATGGTTCTTTCTTTCTGTTAAGTTGAATTTGAATATTTTCTGTCTAAGGCAGGACATGAACCTTTCCAGTACCTGGAATAGCCTTTGGCCTACATGTCAAAAAGTAACTCATGAGACTGTACTTTATCTTGGCCCTTTGTCCCATTTTGTTTCTATGCAGACCAAATCTACTGCTAAAGGCTGATGAGGAAAAATAATTTAAAATGATTACTCCTAGAAATATCTTTTACCAGGGCCAAAAGACCCTCTGAAGTAAAGGGAAATGGAGTTTTTCCTGTAGATTTATCCTAACAGCATCTCCTTTGAAATTAGTTGTTATATTTTTCTTTCTGCTGTATTACTTCCTTACCTACTTCTACTACAAAGTAATGTCTTCATTGACCTTTCCTTGATGAATTAGTTACACAAGAGAGTCATTCCTTCAAAAGAGAAGTGACATATATGAGGCCAATCTTTTGAGACTAAGGTAAACTTTTTTTCTTTGCCCAGTTGTGCTATTAAAGAGCACTTAATCATCTAGTGATACTTCAGGCTCCTTTACTACTCTGAAAAGAGGATTACCAGGAGCTTTGATGACCACAAACTGATTTAGTTGCAGAAAGAACCATGAGTTTATTGGCATGCATATTATTTAACTGGACACTTAAATAGATCAGACAACCATTTATATTTTAAAATATATTTTAATAAAATAAATGCTTTATATAATAATAACAATAACAGTAATAGATAAAATCTGGATCCACTATGTGCTGGCACTGTATTAAGTGCTCTGCCTACATCATTTTCTTTAGTTATAATATCAAATTTATAAGATAAGTGTATTATCTTTCATTTTATACATGAAGAAGTGCAAGTCAAATAAACTGAGAATAATAATAATAAGCACTTATCCAATGCTTATTTTTTGCCAGGCCTGGGCTTTAAGAACACAACCATATTAACTCATTTAACACATAATAAAACCTACTGAATATATAGTGTTATTTGTCCCAATTCTTAGATGAGGAAATATAGGCACAGAGAACTAAAGTAATTTCTTAAAGTCTCAGCTAATAATAGGTGGAGCCGGGACTGAAATGCTGATATTGGGTTTCCTGAATCATCTTCTTACCACTGCATTATACTGCCTTTCTACACATTAATTACTGAGTGACTTATTAACTGATTAGAGGCAGTGATGGGCCTTGATTTCAAAGTCTGTGCTTTTGCTGTATTTTGCTCTACTGCTTCTCATCTACTAAACACGTAATTGGTGTGCTTCATAAAAAGCTCTGAGATTTTTGTTGCACATGCAGGTGGAACAGAGTGTACAGAAGTAACCTTTGTCCTTAAAAATTGTACTTTTTGCAGTGAGTCTATTCGCTTTGTTGTTAAGGGACCTACCACTCCAACTAACACTAGAAAAAGTTCTCCAAGGATTATTCTGGAATTATTAGGAATCTCTCAATTATGACTCCTATAACTTCAACTAGCAAATGAGACGAGGTCTCCCACTCAATACATTTGCTGGGTTTCTAGCCTAAAAAAATTATTTGTAATTAGTAGAGTTAAACTATTGCTAATGGTTTTACCCCTCAGAAAAGATAAGCAAATGGTTACTTCTATAGGAAATAATACCAATTTTAAAGTGCTCAGCTCCTTTTTTAATCTCTGCTTTTCTAGATGAGAAAATGGTGGATGCAACATGAAGGAACTAGTGATAGTGAGTCCAACTTTAATTCAAATACTTTATGGTTCCCCAAATATCCTCTGTAAACCAGATGTACTGTACTGAAGGGAATATAATTTTTTTCTGTAGATAAAAACAACAACAACAACAACAACAACAACAACAACAATGAAACATTGAGAGAAAAGCAGAGAGGAAAATAGATTTTTGAGAGAATAAGATTCTAGAGGTTGTAACTAAATTTATGGCTAATAAGACCTTAAATTAAATTGTCAGATACCTGTGCTCAAGGTCTTACTTAAATCTTAGAATTCATTCTTATAGATAAAATATTACTGAATATAGTGAACTTAATTTTTATTAAAGAAAGTGACGTGTTCTCAGTCTTTCCTTTATTATCTGCAACCTCTCCCTTTTCTAAGCTCCTGGACTGTCATATTATGAAGTTCATAAAGAAAACAATCTAAATAGCCTTTGTGTCGTAAAGAGCTATAGAGTCTCAAGAGATATATGGTGACTGTACAATAAATGGTCTTGGCAACTTCAGTGTCAGTCAGGTAGGTCAAAATTGGTGATTTTGTTATGCGCTATTTACCTTTTATCCCATTGCACAACTTCATTTGCTTTGAATAAATTCTTCATAATAAATGCACTGAAGTCAAAAATATATATATTGGGCAAGTCACATGTTGTTATTCATCCTTAAATTTTTATTTGTAAACAAGCAATAATAATATCAACTTAACAGAATTTTTTAATTGTTAAATAAACATGTTTCTAAAATATTTACACATTACTAAATATTTTTAAATTCAATGGATAATGATGACAATGACATCTTGCAGAGAATAAACTAAAGATATGAGGAAGATACAGTAACTCCTTTAGGTTTTTGTCCTTGAATAGGCAATTTTGCAGCATTTTAAGTAAAATACCAGCAGTTTTTTAAATTAAAGCACCTTCAAAACTTTGTGAACTTACCTTTAAATTTGAACCTTCAACCAATATTTTTCTTAACAAGAAGGAATCATTCACCTGAATACAACCTATTTGCTTAGTGAAAAATTAATAATACTAATACAGTTGCTACCACTATCATTATAATAATAATAATAATTTTGATAATGTTGATATCCTGATATTTTGAATAATTACCCTCCAAAATTTTTATACTTTATAAAATCATTTTTCTGAAAATGTGGCTTATTACATAGTGAGATATATTTTTTTACCTATATCTTTTCTTAGAAATGTTATAAAGTAGGATGGAGCAGTTTTTCTGTCTAAGCAAAGAACATCAAGAGTAACTCGGAGCAAATATATACCTACGGGGTTAGAGAAATAGGAAAGAAATCTGGGTGCACACAGGGAGAGGGTTCCCTTTCTTGTTTAGACTAAAACTACTGTAGTTTCAAAAGGAGAATGTAGTCCACTGAAAATATGGCCAGTGACAGAATTTAGCTGAGAAATCTAAAGTGTTTTATTGTATTTTGCTATGCCTGCTGAGAAATCTCATTATTTCAGGGCTAGAATTGAGCCATATAACTCTGGGACTAGTATTTTCACAGCTCAGATTGTTCAAATCCTAATACTTATGAATCATGTACAGCCAAAGAGAGTGAGTCTGTTGCTTGCCTGGATGTCTCAGCAATCACATTTTCACAATCCAGGGATTTGGCAGCCTCTTTTTGTGAGCGACCTTCACAGCTGAAACACATGAGTTCATTTTCAAGACCCTTGAGAAGAAAATCATGCAAAAAAAGCTAGAGATATTGAAGATATTAGTTAGAGAACTAATTCCTCCCAACTTTCTTCTGAAACATAACCTGGAGTTTGTGGTGAGGACCAGTAAGAGGTGCTTTAACGGGTGCTTAAACAGCAAAGCTGACAGTCACACGCACACAGAGGTTTGTATTTATGAGCTATGATTCAGCTCAAAAATCAGTAGCAGAGAAAAATTTACAGATGGCTTATAGATATTGAAGAAAAAGTCCAGATAATTTCTGGTAAACAAAAGTGTCTTAGGATATCTCACTTTAGAAAATGAAATACTCTCATCAAGTTCCTTGGAATATTTTGCATGTGAGCTAATTAAATCTTATAAAAAATTACATATGTCATGACGAGGTGGGGAATTTGCCTTTCATGAAAAACTCTAAATATGTGATTGCTTATCTATAGTTAATCAGAGGGAGAATCATCATATCTTTAGGAGGGAAAAATAGTAACTGGGCAAATATGTCAAGACAGTAAATATGGTATTTGTATTTGTATTTTGTTTGTCTTAATAAGAGTGATTCTGTCTAACCCAGCAAGTAATTAATTTGGACCCCGGTTTTCAATTAGATAACATATATCAGGGTCATCTGTAAAAATAAAGGGGTCAAGACCCTGCTCCTCAAAAGTCTGAATTTAAATGTTTGAGGGAAAGGCTTAGAGACATGCCCAGTCTAACCAACTCTTCATTTCACAGGAGAGGTATCTATGCAAAAATAAATTTCCTTTGAATTATTTTTGCTCATGAATTAATTTTTTTATCCACATTCTTTCAAAACTAAATTAGTTTTTACTCACTCTTTATATTAGACTAAAAGAAAATTAAGATTAAAAATATATTTTTAATTTCTATTTATTATTTATTTATTTTTCAATACAGTTGACATTCAATGTTGTTTTATATTAGTTTCTGCTGAAGAGCATAGTAGTTAGACAGTTCCATAATTTATGAAGTGATTCCCCCCAATTAGTCTAGTACCCACCTGGCACCAAAGTTATTACAGTATTATTGACCATATTCCTTATGCTATACATCTCCTGGACAGTTTTGTAACTACTAATTTGTACTTCTTATCTCCTGCCTTTTTCACCTTTTCCACCCAGTACTTCAATCCTCCTCCCATCTGGCAACCATCAGCAAGTCTTTTTACTGAAGTTTTATATAAAGTGAGCTTCTCTGTTAATCTATTTACAACCAATTTTAATTAATAAACACTTTCTAAATGTCAATAAGGGTCAGACACTGTGCTAGGGTTCACAAATTCAAAGATAAATAGCACCCAGCTCCTGACCTCAAGGAACTCAGTTTGATTGCAGAGACACAGAACGAGGGCATGAGCAGTCAGAATCAATGTCTTTATCCTTGGCACCACGTAGTACTTTGTACTATTCTCATAAAACTCATTGCATTTTTTTCTTGTGTCACTGTATCCATATTTATCTCAATAAGCAGATTAAAATTCTCCTAAGAGTAGAGAAATACCTGCATTCCTACAAGTCTATTGGTTTTGAGCTTATAACAGGGATAAGTAAATTCAAATTATAAAAAAAAAAAACAGGTGATGTAGCTGAGAAAATTTGATTGTTGACAGTCATGAATCAAGTTGTCTTGATCTTGAAAAATGTTGTACAATCTGCTTGTTTCCCAGACTAGAAAATTCAAGATCATTTGCTTGCCCTTCTCAATCTCTATATCCAAATCCAAAAAAATTTCCAAAAGGCATAGAATCTGATTGATTATATTTCAGGAATTCTGTTTTATTCTTCTTCTTCTTTTTTTTTTTTTTTGCCTCAACTTATATCTCTAGGCTCATTTGTAACCACTCTCCTCACGGTACTTCAAATATATCAGACTCTTAAACATTCTGTGTCTTGCCACATGCTACTGTTTTATTTGGCGAGAGGCTTCTTCCTCATTTATATGTCTGGTAAAGCCCTAATTAGGCTGCAAATGAATTCTCGGTACCACATTTATGAATGAAGCTTCCTGAATTATTTCTCTAAAATTAGTGTTTTTGTACTCTGTAGAATGAAGTTCCAAGATTCAGCGACACGATTCAGTTCAATTTTAACAATTAAGTAAAGGTCATTTCAACTGCAGGAACTTTTTTCTAAAACAGGTAACTTCAGAGCTCATATACTAACTAAATTTCTGAAATTTACCTAAGACTTTACATTTACATTTATTTAATTTCAAATAAGGATAACAAATATTTCTATCCAATAATATTCAAATCAAAGATCTATCCTCTCTGATTTTTTTTTCTGTGGCTAAATGTTTTTCTACACCTTTTACATTTGTCAGATCTGCGTATCTGTGGACAGGTTTTCTACCTGACATTTCTGCTACTTTGGCTAGTAAACAGTTTCCTGAGTGAGGCTGGACCGAAGGTACTAGAAAGCTACTAGAATTCAACACTGAAACCCAATGGACACCTACTGTAAACAATAGTTTTTCTAAGAAACCACTATAAGCATTTTATTTTTCACACACACACACATTATACTTTCAGGACACTATACTTTCAAAATAAAATTATAATATGCAGTTAATTTTTAAAGGAAGAAATAATATAGCCATTATGTATAATTTCCCTTATCTAAGGCTAAATACTGATTTTGGTACTATATCTTCAGTCTTTCTTATTTAATATACATACATGAGCAAATGACATCTTGTCACCATATTTGTTCTTAGTAGTGTACTTTGAATATTTTTATATCTCTGATATTTCTTTGAGGCTTAAATTTATAAAATTTTATTAAAATATGACAGAAAACTCAGAGAAGGTCCACTACAGATCTAAGCCAATTAAAGTTCAGCTGTTTAACACATTAAAAGGAAAGATGGATAATGATACTTGCCCAAGGAGTTTTGGGGGAAGGCAGCCTGCCCTAGGTAAATCCATTATAATTCCCTGTGACAGCTATGCCACATGGCACAACTGGACCTTAATTTATTTTACTACAAAAGATAATCTACTTCTTAATTCTTATTCTTCTTGATTCTCTGTTCTGTGATAATTTTGAAAATGAACTCACCCTTTTCCTTTCTCTTTCTCTCTCTCCCCTACTTTCCTTTCTCTCTCTCAATCCCCCTGCCAAGAAATTGTGTGTATATAAATGTAAATGTATATATTTGCATATATATATAATTTATTATTTGTGTGTATTTAGACAAATCTCTGGAGGGCCTCAGTTTCTCCATCTATAGAATGAGTGTGTTAGCTACATATTTTAAATATCTTTATTTAGCCCTGATATTTCCAGTTTCTGAATCAATTCTCTGAGCTGCTGTTTTAATGCTATCAACCCAATTTTTATCATTAGAATTAGAATAATTAGTCACTCCATTATTTTTAAACGTTATAGTCTTTGTTCAGTTAATTTCCCAGTAGTTATTGCTAGGCCTATGATTTTGCAAACATAGTTGCTAGTTCAAGACTTTCAAACAGAGCCTCAGGTTAACACAAAACCTCAAACTATCTGTTTCTTTCAATACTGTATTCATAGACATTGTTATGTGGCCCAGTGATTTATTTCTAATCTCCTCAGCTTCATTTCTAATGCAATTCTAACTGTGATCTGGTTTTGCACAATTCACTGCCAGGGTCACTTCCAAATTTTTCAAGCCTATGAACTCAAATCAGGCCTCCATTTTAAATCTCATTCTTAAATGTCTGAAAACATTAAATACACGATAAGGTAACACTGTCAGAATTTGAAATGACCTTGAAGTTGATCTCCAAACCTATTATTGGACTGGTGCAGGAGGAAGTTAAGCCCCAGGAGAAGTAACATGATTAGAGCCAGAATGGAAATTTGTGTAAAAGCCAGAACTGACTTCCAAGTCTCCCCATTTCAACCCCAGTCCTCCTGCAAGAATATCATGCTGCCTTTCTGACAATAAGTGTAAAAGCATCCCTTCTAAGAACTCAGAAATTTTCTTTTATTTATAACTAAAAGAAACGATGTTAGGCAATCATGTTGCTACTTTTCCATGTTCCTGACCTTTAGATTTTATGCTAAGTGATTTCCTGGAAGTGAATGCTACCACATCAAATACATTTTTTTCCCCAAAAGTCATTAACTTGTTCTATCTTCTGAATTCACCGTGACTCACAGGTGTAACAGCCCCTTGAGGACTTGCTAAATGTCTCAGACATTTCAGAGATGTTCTGGGTCAAATTACCATTTAGAAACAGGACACTTAAATTAGAGGTGAATAAAATAGTTGAAAATCAACTGATTTACTCCCTGAAGGAAGTTAGAATGTCTCAATTATGTGCAGTATTAGGTCAGGCTTCTCTGGAGATTTATATAGTGATATATGCTTCCAGCATCTCTGAAAAATCAATCTTTTATGTTTGACCTAATTTAGTTATAAAAATAATCGCTGTAAAGGGCACTATTCACCTTACAGTAGACTAAAGCACGTGCCTTTTAAAATTCATTAGTGCACTTGATTCACTTAGAAAGCACACTACTTATCTATTATTGGGCCTTGATCCTTCTTCCTCATTTTTTTTTCCTTCTGGTTCAAACCCCGCTGATCTTCTGAGCTTGCAAAATCTTTCCTAATCAAAGGTACTCCTTCTCATCAGGGAAACCGTATGGCATTTAATCCCCTTTTTTGTGTGTCACTTAGGTTTTGTCTTGAATGGATAATGAATTATGCTTCTTTCTTTTATCTGCCATTATTTTGTAACCAAATTTATGCCAAAAAAAAACCCAAAAAACTTGGTTTATTCTCTTTCCCTAGAAGCCAGGATTGGTCCTGGAGTATAGCAGGAGTTCAACAAGTGCCTGAATCTTACTAAATAAAGCTGACATGTGTTTCATTTTACTCACTGTGCACACAGAGAAATGCTTGAGATTATATGGGTTAATGATAACTATGAAAATTAATATTTTCTAAAAACCTGTGCCAAGAGATTCAAAATTGGTTTTTTTTGTATTCAGAAGAATAGAACTTATCAATTTCAAATTGTAGGCTAACAGATTCAGCTGATTTTGTATGTGAGGAAAACAAAATTCACAATCCATTAAACCTCCCAACCGAAACACAAACAGGAGTGGGCTGTTAGTATTTACATTAGACTTGACTTTCTTTCTTTCTTCCTTTTTTTTTTTTTTTTTGAGGAACCAGTGTTAGCTTAATTTCCAAAAAAAAAAAAAAAAGTTATAATTTACCAGCAAACGATCATGCTTTTCTGCATGGCAACAGGCTTAGCAGTGCTTAGAAGAGGAACTGAACAAAGGAAAATGAACAAATTACCTGAAGTGTAAACCCAAACTTATTTATTTGACTTAATCAGTCTCATGGCACTTTTGACTTCCTCAACAAATAAAGGCACAAAAGCTGAGTTAAATCAGTCATCCTTCTTGGTTTTTGTCTTGTGGGATTTATTCTGCTCTGAAGCAAAAGAATGTAAAGTTGGCTTTCCCAAATTACATTTAAGCATTTAACAATGTGAATCAAATCCAAAACATCAGCTGAAGCTTGAAACCATTAGCTTTAAAATGACCCTTAAAGGAATTTAAATAAAGGCTGTGTCCTTAAAGGATATCCTACATTATAAAGTGCAATTTTATATATGCCAACAAAATGCCTAATGAACTAAGAGCTGAAGCAATGTAGTCACAGGAATGATGATCTACCATATGTTTTTTAAGATCATAAATTTTGTGCATGGGATTAGAAGTTCAAATTAGAAGACTAAATGAACTACACCATAAGGTCCACAATATTAGTGACTTACAATTGAAAAAAATTCAAAATATCATTAACATCTTATCTGTTTCCAAAATAAATACCTTACCAAGTGATTTCAGCCTCCTTTGCACAACCACAGGGCAGAAAACTATATACCTTTTAGGGCAGCCTATGCTATCTTTACCTGAAATTATAAGAATACTTTCAACATCTGTTACCTTGAGATTTTTTTCCATGGTACAATTGTATTCCTCATGACCACGAATATATCTATTCTGTCCCCAAGAAAAACTTTCTAATAGAAGAAGCTGATAAGTTCTCATCTATCCAGGCTAACTACTGTTACTTTTCAATTGTTTCTATATGCACTATCAAGGACTGTTATTTTTTCTTTCTTTTTCCACACACTAAAGTACATCTAATGTTTATAAAGCTCAGATTTACATACAAAGTGCAATAAATTGTTTTCCAGAATTGATTTCCTGGTATCCTTTATTTATTGACATTCTTAAGTAAAATACATTAATTATTATAGATTGTATTTACAAAGGGAATAATACAAAATGTTTAGTGGTAACCCAATGAAAAATATTTATAATCTATATAAAATAGTAAAAATTCATGGAATATGTATAATAAGTACAAAAATCTTTATTATAAACTCTAACCATTACTATTAAGAGATCAATTTTTTCAAATTAATTTGTAAAATTGATGTAATTTTACTACTAAATCTATTATGATTTTTCTTGAAGCTCTAAAATGAGATAATAAATATCATCTGGAAACATAAATAGGTAAGAATATCAATGAATATTTTAAATGGTAAAATTAATATGTTTAAATGTTTTATAAATTAAAACACATGGTATTGGGTAAAACAGATGTGTAAAATAGACAAATAGGTAATGGAATAGAATGTACATTAATTTAACATATTGAGAAGACATTTGCAAATCAACAGGGAGCTTGCTGTTTGTTTAATAACATGTCTGGAATCAATGTTTAGAAATTTAGAAAAAAGTTAACTTTGCAAGATACACTAAAATTGTATAAGGTTAGATTAATGAGTTAGATACATAAAGGGAAATGCAATTAGTTTTTTGAAGCCATAACATTTTGTGAGTTTTGGAGTCATAGAAAAATTACAGAAGTGTTTGAAAATTTCTCCTTACCAAGTTCAATTAGCTTGGTGAGTGGATATAATAGACTAGCATAATACAAAGTAGAATTTTAAGATGATCAGGTGACCCTATTTATGTTATCTGCCATAATTTATCTGAGATTTCAGTCATTATACAGCTGACTTGAATAGAGAGCACTACTCTAGCATATTTTATATTTTCGATGATGATACTAACTTCTGAAATTCCTCCAGAGATGCAGTATTGTGGTTAACTTACTATGTTGGTGCTGTGAGCGGACAGTTTAAAGAGCTTTCACTTGGCCTTTTATCATTTATTCTACAGTCAAGATAATCAATATGAGGGTTATGCCAGTTCTTAAATATATTCATCTCAGTTATACACTGGACATCAAGGAAGTTGCCAGAGTATGTGCCCAACGACCCACTACACACATAATGAGACGTATATGGACCACAGTTCCATTGATTACCTTGCTTCCATAAGTCCTCATCCTAATGAGAGGGGCAGAATGCATTTCAGAAAAATTATTTTAGATACAGTGTCAGTTCAAATTCCATAACTGCTCTAGAAAGATCTGGGTATTTCTTTTTCTCCAATGAACTGTTTTACTCTTATAAATGGTTGTATGTTTTCTTCAGAGAATTGAGGAAATATTTATTTCATATACTTGGTTTGGCATTGCAGGGTCCTTTCTCCAAAGACTCCGCCTCCTTTTCAACTGATAGGCTCTGAGTCTAAGAATTGTCTCTTGTAAGCAAACTGGATAAGGAGGGTTCACTATTTTCTTTTGCAGTTGATGACATCAGCTTTCTGCTCACCAGCATTTAACTTTTTCTGATTATACAGTTATAGCCCATCTATTTCACCCTTGGGATCACTATGATCACTTAGTCATTATCTCAGATCCCTAGTTTTCTAGACATCCTGGTTATCACATTAACCTTCTAGATATATGCAGGTTACCTTTGATGATTAAGTGTCAATATCTGGCCTTTTATATCCCTGAGTTCAATCATCCCTATTGAAACTAAGCATCTCAGCTCCATGTACCATCTTCTAAAGTCAGCCTCTGTTGAGATGACATTCAGCACTGCTATTTTCCATAAAGTCTGTGCTCCCCTCATATATGTTTTTCTTATTATTTTAGTAAAAAGTGTGTCATCCCCATCTTCTCAGGTAACATAAGGCAAGTGATTAGTTCTCTACCCTCACAAATTAAATCCATTCTAACTTGCCCATCTTTCCATGCCTTCTCACACTTTTCACAAGATACTGATATGAGTTCTTGCATCTCAGTTTTATT
The DNA here is from genome assembly GCA_030015415.1 of Cynopterus sphinx. Classification (NCBI taxonomy): domain Eukaryota; kingdom Metazoa; phylum Chordata; class Mammalia; order Chiroptera; family Pteropodidae; genus Cynopterus; species Cynopterus sphinx. The sequence goes on from CM057380.1 coordinate 46,046,221, forward strand.
TACTATATGTTGTGTTGTGTCCAAACTCTAAAAACTATTCTAGCAATGTTTTAGGATCATCTCTAGATATTCTTGTCATAATGCTAAATCTTGAATCATGGGGGAGTTCTTTTATATCCATAAACATTCCTTATTCTGTCTTGTATTCAACACGTCTACCCTGGACCAACATTCTCAGGAGTTCCTCCCTCATATGTTCTCCTGGTTCCTTCTGTACAGTTAAGCTAGAACTTGAAATAGTTTTGGTAATAAAGCTATCTACTGTCTGAGCAGAAACTATTTTCTGCATAGACTATGCTATCTACTTTTTCTTTCCTATCTGTTAATATTTGTCTTGTAAATTTAGGCATTCCATTGTTGAGTGCATATTAATTAAAATTGCTATATACTTTTATTGAATTATCTCTTTTTCATTATATAATGACTTTATTTCTTATGACAGTTTTTCAATTAAAGTATATTATGTCTGATATAAATATAGCCACCACTACTCTCTTAGTTATCATTTGCATGGTTACCATCTTTTTCCTTCTCTTTAATTTTAGCCTGTATGTGTCCTTAAAGCCAAAATGAGTCTCTTATAGGCATCATATTATTGGATCTTTTTTTCTCAATTTACATGTATTAATATTGTATATACATTAACAAATTATTGTAGCTATAGTTATTTTTAGTACTTTTGTCTTTTAATTTGTATAATATAGTTAAAAGTATTTTGTGTACCACCATTATATTAGAGTATTCTAAATTTGACTATATGCTCACCTATACCTGGGTGTTTTATACTTTCATGTTTTCCATTTCTAATTAACATCCACTTATTTCAACTTGAAGGTCTCCCTTTTGCATTATTTGTAAGACACGCCTGGTAGTGATGAATTTCCTCAGCTTTTCTTTATCTAAGAAAGTCTTTATCTCCTCTTTATTTTGAAAGATGCTTTTGCTGGATATGATATTCTTGATGTGTAGGGTCATTGTTTTTTTGTTGCTGTTGTTATTTGGTTTTGGTTTTCCCCCCAACAAGTTGAATACATCATTCACTCTCTCCTGGCCTGCAAGGTTTCTGCTGAGAAGTGACCTGATAGCCTTATGGGTTTTTCTCCTTGTATTTAATGAGTTACTTTCCTTTTGCTGCTTTCAAAATTCTTTTTGTGACTTTTGACACTGTGATTATAATGTGTTGTGTGGTAGTCTACTTTGGGTTGATTTTATTTGGAGACTTTTCAGTTTCATTAATCTGGATGTCAATATCTCTCCCCAAATTTGGAAAAATTTTAGCCATTATTTTTTCAAATAACCTTTCTGCCCCTTTCTTCCTCTCTTCTCTTTTTAGGTCTCCCATATATGTATATTAGTTCCATTGATGGCATTTCATATCCCCAATTAGATTTTTTTTCCTCTTTTTTTTTTTTTTTATTTTTTCTTATTCAAGTCTGGTTAATAATTCCAGAAGACCTTTCTTAAAGTTCACCAATTTCTTGTTCTGCTTGACAGAAGCTAATATTGATACCATTACATTTCTAAATTTCATTTATTATATTCTTCAGCTCCAGAATTTGCTTGATTCTTCTTATGACTTCTAACTCTTTGTTAAACTTTCAGTTTTGTTCATGTATTATTTTTCTGATTTTGTTGAGTTGTTTATCTATATTCTTTGTAGTTTGCTGAGCTAACTTAAAACCATTATTTTTTATTTTTTTACCAATTTGTGGATCTACATTTTGGGGGGTTGGTTACTGGAAACTTTTGTGTTCATTTGGTAGTGTCATGTTTTTTTGATATTATTTTTAAGTCTTGCATTGCTGTCTTTGCATATGAAGATGCAGTCACCTTCTGCCAGTTCATAGGAAGTGTCCCTTTGTTGAGTTTACCTTAGCTGTTGTAAATCCCCATCAATTTTTTCTTGGTCTTAGCTACCCCTAGTCTTTTCAGCTATGCTGATCTCCTACGTGTTCTGGGTGGAGCAATAAAAAGCGGGTCTCTTGGGCAGTGCCCCTGAGGGCTGGAGAAGCTGGACACAATGTTCTCACTTTCTCCCATGGGACAAATCACAGGCCAAAAGTTCCCTCTCGGCACTGAGCAACTTTAGAGGAGGAATCATACAAATAATATAAGATTTTTTTTTTATCTTTGTCAATGCATCTATTCCTGGACGTTTTGCTCTATCAGGGTGCGGGTTTCACTCTACTAGATTTCTGGGCCCTCATCAAGTTACTCTCATGTGTAGATGGTTGTCAAATCAATATTTCTGTTTTGGAGGATGAGTGCTGAAAAATCTTTCTTCCATCTTGCTCTATGTGCATTCTCTGATGACATTTTCTGTGCTGGGTTCAACCCAAATCAGAGATGTATACAAATAGGAGCACTCAACTGCTGGCTACTGGGGAAGATTGATAATTATAACAAATTTAAAAGAAGCTGATTTCATTCTCGAAATACCAAAAAAAAATCTGTTTTTAATAGCAAGAACACTGTTAAAGATTTGAGCTAAAGTTATTAAGATCATCGACCAACCAAAAAGTTACAACTAATTTGAACTCTAAAGAGCCAGTTTGTTTTCATATGGGAACAATCCTGTTTCATGTTAAATTTAATACATAGATAATAATCCAAGTATTATCATTGGCCCAAAGAATTAGAGCTCCTCCTTGCACCCAGGCTGAAGTCATTAGAACAGTAAATCTAAAGTGAGCAAAAATGATTTTCTAGGTGTAATGCATATAATGTTAGACTGAGACAAGATGCCTGGATGCTAATTTCAATTCTACTTTGGACAAGTTTCCTCACATGTCTAGGCCACAATTTATTTTTATGTGAAGTTAGCGGGTTAAAATAAAGTTTAAGCATTGAAAATATAACCTGAAGGACAAATATAGTTTATCTATTCCAGGGTAGGAAATCTGATATTTTTAGCACAACTTTGAAGTTTTAATTTGCTGATACAGCTCACCTTATATGGAGGTCTTAATTGATTAAACATTTCAATCCTAAAGTATCACTTCTGGAAAGTGAGAAGGTGAAAATGCTGTTAAGGTTTTCCTAGAAATTATTATGTCTGCAATGGGAGATATGTTTTAAAATTTTCATGCCAAGCTGATGGGACTTGTCCCACCAAAAAAAGTCTCTTTTGTTTCACAGTAGAAGTAGAATGCTGATTTTGCAGTGAAGGGGCAGAGAAGCAATGGTAAGATTAGAGAAATATAATTAATGGGATAAGTAATAACAAATAGTGGAGAGGTTGTGAGAAAAAAGAACCCTCATACACTAGTGGTAGGAAAGTAAATTGGTATAGCCACTATGGAAAACAGTATGGAGGTTCCTCAAAAACTAAGAATAGAATTACTATGTCTAAGAGGAACTGAGCAATCCCTCTTCTGAATATCTACCCCCAAAGTTTGAAGACATTTATTTATAAAAAAGTGCACTCCGATGTTCATTACAGCATTATTCATGGTGCCCAAGACATGGAAACAACCAAAGTGTCTATTGATAGATGATTGGATAAAGAAGATGTGGTACATATATACAAAAGAATGTTACTCAGCCATAAGAAAAAAATAAAATACTGCCATTTGTGACCACATGAATGGATCTTGAGATTATTATGCAAAACTAAATAAGTCAGGCAGAAAAGTTGAGAACCATATGATTTCAGTCATATGTGGGATATAAAACTGAAAGCAACAAATGAACAAAAAAAATCAACAGAGACTCATGGACACAGACAACAGTTTAGTGGGTACCAGAGAGAAAGTGGGGAAGGGAGAATTAGATAAAAGTAAAAGAGGTCAAATATATGATGACAGAAGGAAATTTAACTTTAGGTGGTAAAAACAATGCAATATACATATGACATTATTGAATTGTACACTTGAAACCTATATAATTTTATTAACCAATGTCATCCCAGTATATTTAATTAAAAAAATAAAATAAAACATACATTCTAAATGGTTCCAATAGAATGGGACTATATATTATTTGAAACATTCTACTATTTGTAATTTGGATACTAAATTATAGAAGCAGGTGAAAATATTTCATCAGTTGGAAAAACAAAACAATCCAGATTTTCAAAATTGCTTTCCCTGTCATATATCATAAACTAAAAAAAAAAATCAAAACAGTTTTTAATAGTTTTTAGCTAAAGTTAGGAAGGTGATTCATTTAGGACAATTACAAGGCATCTTACATTTTAAAGGATTAGAAAATTCAATTTCATGGATACTTTTTATTGCTTAAAATTTAGCTCTTTCTGAGGGTCAAAAAAGTCAAAGGCTTAAAGAACAACTTGATCCTTGGGCTTTCTTTTTGATGTTGCTTGTTTGGAATGCGAGCAAGGACTCAGATTACTCTTGAACCAGCTCATACCAATTTCACAACCTCCTGCTTTGGCATGGTTTTATTAGATATAAACTACTGATCCAACTAATCATCTAAGACTTATTCCTGAAATGTGTTTGGGGATATTGAGTGTAAACATTAAAAGATTTAAAACCCCCTGAAAATTCTAAAATCAAAGAATATTTGTCAAACACTTGCTCTCTTTAGAGATGCAGCATTTAGGGGTCTCTTGAGGAAGTCTTATTTTTCTTCATTTCTTTAAAATGCAGTTTGGAAAATATGTACTTTAAAATTTTTTACTGGGAAGTAACTTAAACGTACCATGACCTGCAAAGATAAAAATAGCAAAATGAATATTCACTTAAAATTTTACCTATATTCATCTATTGTTAACATTTTACCCTATTTGCTTAATGATCCTCTCTCTCTCTCTCTCCTTCCCTCTCTCTCTCCTATCTACCTCTCTTGAAAAGGGGCTTTATTTTCCTGCTAAGGCTGGCCATGTGTATTACAGTAGAGGTAACAAAAGGAGGCAGGGGCATTTTTAGTGAAAACAATCATGATCTTGCAGATCTTGCAAGACAACTGCCTCTGGCGTCTTTGCAGGAACTCAAGGAAATAAGAGACATCTTTTCTGTTACAGGGAAAGGAAACTGCCTCTGCTGGGCCTGAGGACTCAGGAGAACCAAAGGTGCAAGGTTCTAAGCTCATTCAGTTGTCTCCATTGCAGACCTCTAGTCTCACTCTTTTTCTATTAGCATCTTGTCTTTGGCATAAGACACCTATCAAGGTTATAAAATTAGTTGTTAGCTTTATAAGTAAATCTTGGGTCTCTGCCTTGTTGTAGCTGCAGATGAAAGTCTTTTTAAATGTTGCTATGGGAGACTTCTTATTTTCAAAGTGTAATTACTTGGGTCTGTCACTTTGTTTTTTAAAGCTTTCAAGGCTGTAAATACAAGCCAGTCAAATCACCATCTTTAGAAATACTACTGCCCCATACGATTTCTTTTAAAATTTTTTTCAATTACTGTTGACATTTAATATTATTTTATATTAGTTGCAGATGTACAACATAGTGGTTAGACATGTATATAATTTACAAAGCGATCCACCTAATTAATCTAGTACCCACCTGGTACTATACATAATTCTTATAATAATATTGACTATGTTTCTTATGCTGTACTTTATATCTCGGTGGCTATTTTGTAACTACCAATTTGTACTTCTTATTCCCTTCACCTATTTCACCCAGCCCTCCAATTTCCCTTCCGTCTGGCAACCACCAATTTGTTCTCAGTATCTATGAGTCTATTTCTGTTTTGTTTATTTTATTCTTTAGATTTTACATATAAGTGAGGTCATATGGTATTAGTCTTTCTCTCTCTAACTTATTTCACTTAGCATAATACCCTCCAGGTCCATCCAGGTTGTTGCAAATTTTAAGATTTTATTATTTTTATTCCTGAGTGATATTCCATTGTACCACCTCTTCTTTATCAAATCGTCTATTGATGGGCACTTAGTTTGCTTTCATGTCTTCACTATTGTTAATAATGCTGCAATGAACATAGGGGTGCATATATCTTTTCAAATTAGTGTTTTGAATTTCTTCAGATAAGTGACTGGAAGTGGAATTGCTGAGTCATAAGGTAGTTTAATTTTTAATTTTTTAAGACCCTTCAATAGTGGCCACTGATATAACTCAACACCCAAAACACCGAAAAAATCCAATTAAACAATGGTCAGGGGACCTGAATAGACATTTCTCCAAAGAGAATATACAAATGGCCAACAGACATATGAAAAGATGCTCAATGTCATTCACTAATCATTAGAAAAATGTGAATTAAAACCACAATGAAATATCACACCTGTCAGAATGGCTATCATCAATAAATCAACAAACAGTTATTGGTAGGGTACCCTTGTACACTGTTGGTGGAATTGCAAATTGTTGTAACCCGTATATGATTTAAATGTTAACTTTTAAAACTACCACAGAAGCTAAAGTTTTATTTTCTACCTGCACCTAATTCCAATATGTCATTGGTAAAATTCTTAGTAACTATAACGCTATAGCATGCAAGGGTTATCACCATCCCACTTACCACCAGCAACACAGCTGATTGGTGAGTGTTCTGGTTTTAGAATCTTATTCTCATTGTGTAATTTCCAAGGTTATTTCTGTTACCAACCAACTTAGGCTATAAAGCTGGCATGAAATATGGGCCTCCATGTAGATATTTTATTTTTGAAAGTGATCCCAAAGAATAGAAGTGGGAGTGGGAGAGTTTAAAAGGGAAGAAATCCAATCTAAGAATAAATTATCATGCTCTTAACCACAGTAGAAAACTAGGAATTCATCTTGATAAATACTTTGGAGGAACCAGGTAGAAAAAGTATTTATTTATTGTCTCTGAATTTCAGAAGAAAATAATTTCCACCAGCTGCCATCCCTATTAGTTAAAAGTAGTCAACTTCCTCAAAATCTGAAATTTTCTCTGTGTCAGAATGGCTGCCAATTTTCTGGTCATTGTTTCATGGGCAGTGGAAGAGAAACTCATGAAGAGTGGTGAATTTACTCTGTATAGCTGAGGTGAAATGCCATGGATTACACTTCATAGTAAAAACTGGAGTAAAACAGCTGAAATAATGTAAAGCAAGACATAAATTTAATCAGTTACACTTGTCATTTGAACAAGAGAAATAACATTATCTAAAAAATATACTAGAAAAGGAATATTTTACTAATTAAGTAAGAATAAGATCTTGTATTAGTCTCCTATGGCTGCTATAACAAATTATCATGAACTTGGTGACTTAAAACAAAACAAATATATTCTTTTATAATTCTAGTGAAAAGAAGTCCAAAGTTAGATTTATTGGGCTATATTCAATGTGTCAACACAGGTGACTCCAGTTCCTTTTGATAGCTCTAGAGGAGAATAAGTTTCTAGAGGCTACCTATACCTATCTCTAGCTCTAGCCCTAGCTCTATCTCTGTCTCTGTCTCTATCATCTCCATCTCCATCTCCATCTCCATCTCCATCTCCATCTCCATCTCCATCTCCATCTCCATCTCCATCTCCATCTCTATCTCTACCTCTAATCTATCTATCTCTATCTCTATCTATCTCTACCTCTCTCTCTCTCTCTCTCTCTCTCTCTCTCTCTCTCTCTCTCTCTCTATATATATATATATATATATATATATATATATCTATCTCTATCTCTATCTATCTCTACCTCTCTCTCTCTCTCTATCTCTATATCTCTATCTCTCTCTACCTCTAATCTATCTCTATCTCATCTCTCTATCTATCTATCTATCTATCTATCTATCTATCTATCTATCTATCATCTAATCTAGTGAGAGAGAGAGACTTATTTTAAGGAATTGGTTCATACAATTGTGAAGGCTGGCAAGATAAAAATTTTCAGAGCAGGCCAGAAAGCTGGAGTCTCAGGGAAGGACTGATATTACTCTCCTGAGTCTGAAGGCAGTATAGATGTAGAATTTCTTCTTTTTTTGCAACTTCAGTCTTTTTGTCTTTTTCTCTCAAGGCCCTCAACTAATTTGATAAGACCTACCTTAATAACTTCACTTTTATGTGAGATATAAAACTGAAAGCAAAAAACAAACATAAAAGACAAACAGAAACTCATGGATATGGACAGTGGATTAGTGGCTACCGCAAATATACGGAAGGAAATTTAACTTTGAGTGATGAACACACAGTACAATATGCATATGATGTATTATAGAATTGTACACTTAAAACATATGTAATTTTATTAACCAATGTCACCCCAATAATTTTAATAAGAAATAGATTTTATATTTAACTATAACAAAAAATTATGGTGTGTGATATGCTTTACTCAAAGTCTATTTATTTAAATGTTAATCTCATCTAAGGGATGGCTAGATGTCAACATCCATATTAGTGTTTGACAAATTGTCTGGACAAAGCTGACATATAAAATTAATTATCACAGTCTCCTTTACCCCCTCTTCATAGTGCATCACTCCAATCTCTGCTTTCACTATCATGTGACTTCTGTAGTTCTGATTTCTTCTGCATTCCTCTTTAAAAGACCCTAGTTATTACATCAGTCCCATACAGATAATCCAAGATATTCTCTTAATCTCAAAATCCCTAATTACATTACATCTGGAAATTCTCTTTTGCCAAATGAAATAACATTCACAAATATGAGGATTAGGGTATGGACACCATTGTGGGTCATTATTCAGGATATCCCAGTCTTTCCTGTGGCCCCCAGATATTCATGCTCATTCTTTCATGCAAAATACATTTATCTAAAATCAGGTATAGTTAAGACTCTGGGTATGATCTATTCATCCTGAGACTAAAGTTCACTTTATTTGTGGACATGTGAAACTAGAAAACAAGTTATCTGCTCCCAAAATAAAATCGTGGGACACGCATAGGACAAGAATTATAGACTTTTTCATTCTCAGTGGAGAAAATAGAAGGAAGAAAGAAATAAGTGACTTAAAGAAAATTTGAAAGCCAACTAGATCAACACTATCAGGTTTAAAGGCCTGGAAATAATCTTCTGTGACTCTTGGCCTCACTGTCTGAGTCTCCCCCACCCCTGTCTCTCTCTCACTCTCTCTCACTCACTTTATATTTTTAGAACAGTTTTAGGTTCATAGCAAAATGAGAATAAAATAAACAGTACTTATATATTTCCACCTCCATTCACATGCACAGCCTTGCTAATATCAAAATTCCTTACCAGAGTGGCACATTAAGTACAGTTAATGAACCTACTTTGAAATATGATTATCATCATAGTCCATAGTTTACATTAGAGTTCACTATTTATATACATTCGATGAATTTTGACAAATGTTTAATGACATGTATCCACTATTATGCCATTATACAGAGCAGTTCCATAGCCCTAGAAATCTTTTATGCTCTACCTATTTATCTCTTTCTTCCTTCTAACCCCTGGTAACCACTGATTTTTTTTTTTTACTTTCTTCATAGTTTTGTCTTTTTCAGAAAGTCATACAGTTGGAATCATATAGTATTTAGCATTTTCAGATTGGTTTATTTGATTTGGTGATATGCATTTAAGTTTCTTCTGTATCTTTTTATGGTTTGGTAGCTCTTTTTTAATGCAGAATAATATTCCATTGTCTGGATGTACCACAATTTGTCCATGCACCTACTGAAGGACATCTCGGTTGCTTCTAAGTTTTGGCAATTGTGAGTACATCTGCTATAAACATCTATATGTAGAATTTTGTGTGTACATTTGTTATCAGTCAATTTGGATAAAGACCAAGATATACAACTACTGAATTGTATAGTAAGAATATATTTAGTTCTGTAAGAAACTGCGCAACTGGACTTCTGGTTTCTAGCTCCACATGCAAGTACCTTGGAAGTCACCAACCACTTAACAAGAAGTAAAAAGCTGAAAAAAATAAAAATAAAAAACCCTTCTTAAATCTTAGAGAGGAGAGGACAAAGATGGGAATTCTAGGAAAACATCAAAAATAATTCCAGAGTTCAAAAATATTCTTTACTTAAAAATAAAGTATTTAATGGACTCAATAGTAGACAGGGCATAGCTGAGGAAAGAATCTTTGAATAGAGAATAAATCAATAGAATCCTCAAGAACATATTATTATTTTATTATCTTGTAAATTTCCATGGAATCTTAGTGATGCCCCTCTTTTTTCATTGTTAGCCTGGCTACAAGTTTATTGATTTTACTGACATTTTTAATAACTATCTTTTTGATTTTAGTGACTTTCTCTATTGATTAAACATTTTATAGGATTCTACTTTCTTTTCCTAACATATCCATTTTTTCTCTTCATTTATTTTTTTTTTTATTGGGGCAGCTCTTGTTAAGAACAAAATGCTTTGTCATATCTCAAAATGGTTACTCTTATCTGCCCATTGCTAGAAGCAATAGGGAATTTTTCTCTGATTTTCACTTGGGAGCCTAGTAAAATTCCTGGAGCTAAAACTTAAAAGTTGTAGGTTTCTCAGGAACTGAGCTCTCCTGTGGCTTTTAACTCTCAGAATTCTTCACATCGAGCCTTCAGGAATTTAATTATTGTTTAGATTTTTCTAAATTGGTACTGTTCCTATAATTGTTTCTGTTTATGAATTTGTGTCCATTAGATGAAATTCTCTGTATCTGCCGATCTGTCTCTCTAATTTTTGGCACAGTAATGGGCCCTGTGACCCTGTCACTTTTCTGACAGGTCTTAGAAGAGTTGCTGATTTTTCAGTTTGTTCAGGTTTTTATTTATTGTTAGTATAAAATGACAACTTCCAAGCTCCTTACTTGCTAGACAAGAAACTGAGAGTTCATTATTTCTTTTTCATGAAAGGTAACACATAGTTGAAACTAAGTATTTTTATTATTTTTATTTCTTATCTGTAGAATTTTGGGACTTTGACAGTCTTCTTTGATACCCTCTCTATCACATTTAGGCAAGCCTAGATTGTTTTTGTAGGTATGGCATTTTAAAAAACCTTGCGAATTCCCTATGTATTTCACATGTATTCACTCCATTAGATGGAAGACTCATTTACAGGTATTTTCTAGATAAATCCATCTGCATTTTTTCTTTCTCCTGAGATGGTTGAGGACATTCTTGATTTACAGTCCTAATCTATTCAAATAGATTACTGTGTGACTAAATACTTAGAAAACTTTTGTTCTTTTTCAGTCACTATCAAAAGTTTGTCCAACCACATTTTTTTTTCTCCAGAGCACATTCTTCTAACAGTGAATCTCCTAATTTTAGCATCTTTTGAAATCAGGATAGGCTGAAGATTCTCAAATCATCAAGTCTTGGTTTCTTTTTTTGCTTAATATTTTTTTCCTGATTTATATCTTTCCTATCACACTTAAATATAAGTAGCAAGAATAAACTAGGCTATGCCTTTAATACTTACTTGGACATCTCAGCTAAATATCCAAGTTCATAGCTTATAAGTTCTGCTTTTCATATAATTATAAAACATAATTCAGTGACATGTTTGCCATTCTATAAAAATGATCTTCTTTCCTCCCATTTTTAATAACATGCTCCTTATTTGCTTCTAAGTCCTCACCATCAACACCTTTAAAATTCACATTTCTATCAACACTATGCTTATGATGATTTAGGTATTTTCCAAGATGATATTGGCCTACTGTACTATGACATTCAAATTCTTCAACCTTCTATTTACCACCCAAAGTCAAAAGCCACTTCCACCTGTTTAGAAATTTGTTACTGCAGCATTCTACTTTCAAGTACCAAAATTTTCATTTGTTTCCTGTTTATGCTGTAGCAAAGTGTCACAATCTTGGTGGCTCAAAACAACACAAATGCATTCTCTTATAATTCTGAAGGCCAGAAGCCCCAAATCAATTCAACTTGCTAATACCAAGTCAAGACATTAACAGAGTTGTTTCTCTCTATAGTCACTGGAAGAGTATTCATTTCCTTGGAATTTTTGGCTCTTATATGACATCTGGAATTTTGGCTTGTGGCTCCTTCCTTCTTCTTTAAAGCACATCACTTCAGTCTCTGCTTTCATCATTGTATAGCCTTTTCTCCAGCTCTGACTCCTTGTACAGCTCTCTTATAAGGCCCTTTTCTGATTACATCAGTCCATGTGAATAATCCAGAATCTCACAATAACCTTCATCTCAAAATTTTTTACTTCATCACATGTGCAGTCTCTTTTGCCAAATGGAGTAATATTCACAGGTTCTGGGAATTAGAATATGAATGTCTTGGAGGGCATTGTTCAGCCCATGACAGGCCCCAAGTTCCAATAGGTTTTTTAGAGAATAACAAAAGGCAGGAAAAGTCTCTATTCTTCAACAGAAGGGAAGAAAGAAATATTCCTTCATGTCTCTTTTTTATATAGGTATCATAAAGCTGAGAAAGATACACAAGATAAGAGGTGAGAAGTAGCTACAAGAGCAGAGATTTTGGTCTCTATGTCTTTGAAGACCTATACAGAGTAAAAATATATTTTAGATTAGGTATGCATTCTTTATTTGCAAATGATTATGCTAAATATTGAGTCAGGATTTTCCAGTTTCTACAGTAGAATTATAGTGGGAAATCAAAGTATAAATAGACTATTAACAAGTATATATAGAGAAGGAAGGATAGTATAGGCAGAGGTAAAAACATATGAAAAAACATATGTAGAGGAGGCGATTAAAAAATGGGTCATATGGTGCTGCTGAATGTACAAATTATCAAATATTGCTGCCTCATTTCAATACACAGGTGCCCTCCATGGGAAAATTGATCTGATTAATGAGCTATCTTCAGGCTCTCTATACAGTTATATTAATTATAAGAAAGCAAAATGGTTTTTATTGTTATGCAAAAGCTAAGTGGTATTTTAGTCTTCAAAGTACAGTAGCCAAGTTTTATTTCTTGGAGAAATGGGGAATGTTTGTGTTTCATCTTTTGCTGGGCCTTAAAGCAGGATCACTTGGCTTCAGTGTCTCACAGGAACTTTTGGGGAAAAGTTCCTATAGTATCTGCCCACATAACACCTATTCATAAAGCTCACAATTGGCCTATAAGGCCAGTTCTATTTCTCATTTATCTTCTCCCAAGTGATCAAATCATTCACTCAACCAATATGTATAGGGTACTGACCATGTTCCACTGAGGCTACAAGATTAATGAGCAAATTATGGTCTCTCTTTTCAGGGAGCTTATAGTCCACATTCTGTACCCTCAAACAGAACTTTCCCCTAGAGAACTTTTTCAACCCAAAATTGACACATTAAAATACTTGCCTCTAGAGACTACCTACAAAAAGATCAGCCTTATCTAATCCTGAATCCCAATTAAACTCTTCAGGGATTTCTGTTAAATAGAATATGTGCAGAATAGGACGAATAAAACCAGAGGTAATTGGAGGTAGATTTTAGAGGACCATGAGTGTTGAGCTACTGAGTAAGGACTTTGCTTAATAAGGCTATAGTGTGGAGGTTTTCAGAATAAAAGCTTATATTTAGGGAGGTTACTTTTGTAGTTGTATGTGAGGGCCATTAGATGCTAAAACTAAATATCTCTTATGTTACCTTGTGAGTGAAACCAGCTTTCAAAAGATTTCAAATGTACAAATATTGGTTATGGGGTTTATTTCCAATTATGCAATAAAAATGTAGAAATAAAGTTTGGTGACATTTCACATGTAGCATACTTAAAATATATTTACTTAAATATTTACATCTCTTTGCTATTGCAAAAAATCCAGGAGACATTTGGTTTCTCCAAAAATTGATTATTAATCTTTTTACTACCATTTTTGATGCTGAATATAGTTAATATTTATGATGAATTATACAAAGTACTAACTGACAGGTTTCTGGAACTCATATCTCTTCCATTTAGATGTCTAGCACCAAACTGTCTTGATAACTGCATAAAGATTTGAGGAAAAGCATTCTGAGATTTTGTTTAACTAAAAGTATTATGGGATTTACTCCCAGTAGTTGGGTAGTGGTTTTGCAACTATTTTGCTTGCAGCAAACATACCCATATCCCCACCTGTAAAAGCTACTGATATTTAAATTAATGTTTATAGTCTCCTCAATCTTTGCCCTATAAAACATTACTTATTTTTGTTGAATATTCAAAATTGAAAATACTTTATCTTTAGAAACAAGATTTCTACTTAAAGCTTTTGCTTTGTAAATCTTTCAAAGCAACTTGTTTTCAAAAATACTTAAACAGATTTAAAGATGGCAGAGATTTAACATTTTGGTAGATGACATGTGTAACTTTTTAGTAGAAAAATTTTATGATGATATAACACATTTTACAAGTAGCATGTATGGTTCTGTTCTATAAAATTTGTAAGAAACACCACATTTACATTTATTTCCTATACTAACTTAAATCTGACATGAGACCCTATTACTCAAACTAGAATAATATCCAATATTACTCATTATGGTGCTCCTCAAGCTTACCTGGTTTCAGGATAATGAGAAAATGCATGGTCCTTTGGCTGTTTTCACCATGGTTAGCTCTGCTCCTTCTGCTGTAAAATACCACTTTTGAATGTTAATTCATTGCCCCCCACCCTTTTTTTTTTACTCAAAGGCGAACACCAGAGGAACAATTACTGGTACTTGCAAGGAAGGAGTGGTACTGAAAAGCTATCCTGCTGGTTCACTGGCCCTACCCTCTTTCAGTTATCCACCGAGTTCTCTCTGCGATAATAGAGTATGCACCTGTAAGTCCTCTGACACTGCCATAACTCTACCCACAGAGAATCCAGCTCTCCTCTCAGGTCTGGTTGTATCTCTCTCACTGCCCAAATACTTCCCTCTTTCCTTCCATCCCCTTTGGTGAAACATCAACTTAATTTCTTCCTTAGAGACATGGATAGGGTTTTTCTCCAACAATTAGAATCTGGAGAAGTGATTATTTTTCCTAAGCAGTAGAAAAGAGTCAAACATTATAATTTCAATAAATGTAAATTCACGTTTACCCCATAAAAATATGAGTATGTGAGTTATATTTAATGTTTTATTACAGTAACTACTGTTAACTTGAATTTTCTATAAATCTCTTTTTCTAGCCTCAGTCTCTTTCCTCAATTATTTTAATATTTAGCTTTATTGTCTAATATGTCTTTTATCATGTTTATAATCTTTTCTGTAAGAGTATGAGGTGCAGCAGAGAAAGGATCACTTAAAAATATTTTTAAAACAAGAGTACATTTTTTACATAGATTGAGAAATTTCTCTAAAATGTACCCATCAGTGACTCTCTTAAAATGTAAATGATAATCTCTTTTACTTTCTACTTTGTAATATTTTGTTCCAATACTCAGTATGCATTCATGCATAACCTCTAACATGTACATAAAATGAGTGCATGAAATTATACTAAGACTGGTGGGATATCCTGCACTTTGAGGTAGAACTAAATGAAGTGGAGAATGAATTTATTTATTTTATTTTATTTTACTTATTTTATTTTATTTATTATTTTATTCTGTTTTATATATTAAAATTTTTATTTAACAGAAGTACATTTTTCTTTTGATAAAATTTAAACTCCAAAGTGAGAATTTTTTAACCAAAAGAAGGTCTTGCAGTTTCAAGTAAGTGGGCAGTTATTAAGAGAATGGAGACCATAGTCAGGAACACAGAAAGTACATGGTAGAAAAACAAAGACTTTCACATATTCGTCATAGATGTAACACATCATATAGACACTACCACTTATGTTAGGGATTATTAAAAATAAAAAAGCCTCCCACAGAAATAATATTTCTCCTGCAGAATAAAATCTGAGATTGCCTCAATCAATAAATTCATTTACAAGCTGATCTTTATCTACTAAACTTTCTTTACCTTTAGTCCATTTACTCATTGATACTGAAAGTTCAAGAGATTATGTAAATTTTTCAAGATTACACAGCCGGATGACTAATGGAATAACAATTTAGCCTGGAAAACTTTTTACTGTAAAAAGTATGCACTTTTCATTTGTAAAAGAGGAAACTTTTTCTTAGCACTTCTATTTTTTTATATCTTGAAATATTATAGTTTGAGCATCAGGGCCAAGTATGGGGAAACGTAATCTCTACAGCTGAGGTTAAATTATAAATAAATAATCTTATTTCCATTGACATCTATATTTGCCCCATTATTGAGAAGAAAGAAATCTTTTGCCATCTTATCAGACGATGAGTACCTAGTGTATCAAACATGGGTAGGTAAAATAAGGATAAAAAACATGAGAAAAACACAAAGACTGAAAGACAAAACCCATGGAAGTGGCTTATTAAAGAGGTAAATGTATGTCAAAAGGTGTTCTTTTTCCAATTATTCACTACAATTTAGAGAGGTACATTTTCTATTCAGAAGACATGAAAAAAAATTTTAATCAGACAATTATCCATCCCTTAATTCTAACTTTTTAAAAATTTAACTTAAAATAACAAGTTTAATTGAGTCATCCTGCATATTTGAGCTATTCAATTTGGTTTTGTTCACTTGCAGTTCCCATCTGGGTTCAAAATATACTGCCAAAGAAGGCCTAGGAATGCAGTTTGTATGGGTTTCCCATCTGGGATCTCTGATACTGGGCCAGCAATCTCCTGAAAGAATTTACACTGGTCACAGCCAGATTTAGGGTTGTTATTTTGAGTATTTAATCTTAGCATGAAACCAACAGGAAATTGAGTGAGGTATAGAACATCCACAGAGAGGATTGCGCCATCTCCAGAGAGTGAACAATAGAGGCAAAGAGTGGAAGTTTTGAAATTAGGCATTTGACACTGGATTTAGGCATTTATCATGTGTTTGATTTAATTCTTCTAAATCTCAAGTTCAACATGTATAGTTATTGTAAGGATTATAGGAGAAAATATAAGTAAAGCATTTACGACAATACCCGTTACCTTATAGAGGTCAAAAACATATAATGCCAGTAGACTGAATAATTGTTAGACATCATTTATCAATTCTAAATGTGCTGCCTAAACAATATTGTAGAAATAATACAAATAAACTGGTTAAGATGGTGTAAAATGTAGAGGGTGTGCAAGCCTGCTCTTGCGAGCACATCAAAATTATAACAAAACTACAGAGCAGCCATCATGCAAAGTCACCTGAGGTCCGACTGAACAAAAGCCCTACAACTAGGGACGAAAATAAGAGGTCATCTTGAACCCGTAGGAAGGGTGGACATGTGAAACAACCAGTACCACGACTATGTGTGGCAATCAAGAATCAGGAGGGTTATCTTAGTGACAGAGCCCCTCCCTCTCCTGAGGGGCAAAGGGTCCTGGCCCTACATTGAGCTTTCCTGCCCAAGGTTTTAGTGCGCCAGGAAGAGAAGTCATAATAACCTCTGGCTGTGAAAACCAGTGGAGGTTGTGGCTTCGTGAGATGGAGGGCTGCGGGAATTGCAGGTATTCTGAAAGGGCCCATGCCCAGACTTATTTTCTGATGAGCTCACTATCTCTGAGCTACAGTGCTGGGGCAGCTGCTCAAGGAGCACCAGGGACATATGGGGAGACACTGAGTTGTCCAACTACAGGGCGAAGAATGGAGGGGAGGTTTTCTTCTGGATAGAAGTGCTAGTAGTATCCATTGTGACCACCTCCCCCATGTGAAAAGGCAAGCGTTGTCATATCTGAGTTGCCATCAACATGGATAACACAGGTTGCTTCACCCAGGTGATCCCCTGTGACTCTGCCTCTCCCAACTGTAGGTCCATCCAAGCTGTTTCCAGTGGTTTATTCCATACAAATGACTCATCTTGGCTCTTGCTATGGACTTTCCTAAAATCTCTCAAGGGCTCACAAAACCTAGAGAAGCAGCATCTAGCCTCATAGGGCACTATACCTCTTTCTAAGCAGCCCTAAACCCCACACTAGTAACAGCCAGTCTCAGTTCCTGCCTGGTTTGGCCTTTGAGGAACCTATAAGCCCAACACAGTGACAACCATCTGTAGATTGCTTGGTAACTCTTACTAGGTGGCCTCAAGAGGTGCATAGGATGTGGCTGAACTCAGTCTTCAGCTAGAGCCCTCCCAGGACTGTGCCACTGGGTCCCACAGGACACCTACTACATGAAGCCACTCAACTACAACTGGGAGGCTTAGGAGCTCTGCCTAATATGTAGAAACAGACATAGGGAAGTAGTAAAAATGGGTAGACAAAGAAACATGTCCCACACAAAAAAACAGAACAAAGTTTCAGAAAAAGAACTCAACAAAGTGGAGGCAAACAATCTACCAGGTTCAGACTTCAAACCACTGGTTATAAGTATGATCAGTAAACTTAGGGGAAGAGTTGATGAACTCAGCAAGAACTTTAACAAAGAGATAGGATATATAAGTGGAGATAGAAACATAAAAGGGAACCAGTCAGAAACAAAGAATACCGTGTCTGAAATGAAAAGTACATTAGAAGGAATCAACAGAGTAGAGAAAGAGGAGGATCATATCAACTATCAATTAGAGGATGGGGTAGAAGTGGACACCCTATCATAACAGCAACAAGAAAAAAGAATCTAAATAAATGAAGGTGGTTTAAGGACAACATCAAGTGTAGCAATGTTCACATCATGGGGATACCAGAAGAAGGAGAGAGAGAGCAAGAAATTGAAAACATATTCAAAGAGATAATGACGGGAAATTTTCCTAACCTGGTGAAGGAAATAAACATAGAAGCCCAGGAAGTTTACAGAGTCCCAAACAATACAAACCCAGAGAGGTCCACACCAAGACACATCATAATTAAATTCTCAAAGTTTAAATACAAAGAAAGAATCTTAAAGGCAGCAAGAAAAAAAAAAACAGTAAGTTAAAAAAAAAACAGGGAGTTACCATAGGATGGTCAGCTGATTTCTCAACAGAAACTTTGCAGGCCAGAAGGGCCTGACACAAAATATTCAAAGGGATGAAAATCCAGGACCTACAACCAAGATTACTCTATTTAGAAAAGCTAACATCTAGAATCAAAGAACAGATAAACAGCTTCCCAGACAAGAAAAACCTGAAGGAGTTCATCACCACCAAACCAGTATTCCAGGGAATGTTGGAGGGATTTCTTTAAGAAGAAGAAAAAATATGTATCAAAAATAATACTGTTATGAAGCACCTTTCCATATATAACTTCTTACTCTTTAGGTGTTATTTCTATAGGAGAAATTGATGAGATTAGGATTTAGTCAATTAGGAACATTTTTAAATGAGTTATAAATGCTTTCTTTTTTTCATGTAATTGATTTTTACGAGATAGGAAAGAATATTCTATTTATTTTTTTAATTAAATTTATTAGGGTGACATTGGTTAATAAAATTATATAGGTTTCAAGTGTACAATTCAATAAAGCATTATCTATATATTCTATTGTGTGCTTACCACCCAGTCAAATCTCCTTCCATTACATTTTATTTGACTCCCTTTACCCTTATCTACCTTCCCTTCCCATCTTTTCTATTAATTTTTTATAATTGCTTATTTTAAAAAATTACATGATTTCATCAAAGTTCTGATAGATTTAACTATATTGTCACTGTTATTACTCTACCAATGGATTTTCGGATCTATCAAAAATAAGACAAAAATGTTGTCTATTGTCAATAAACCTTTAAATATTTTAAAACTGATTTCATTGAGCAATCACTCTAATAAACATTAAATTTTCTACATTTCCTTATTTGTCTAAATTAAATTAGAATTGCCCAAATATTCACAACATATTAAGATAGGTAATAAGTTAATTATCAATTTTTAATGTACTCTTTTCCACCTCTGGCACTTACATGATCCTAACAAATGGGTACATGTAGACATGACTTAAGAGTCTGGTTATTTCCAGGAGTATCATGGAACATAAGGATCCTCAACTTTTCCTGAGTCTTTTGAGCATAGCATCTAAAAACAAAAAAACCCACATGGCTATTTTTCACCCAGTTTTCAAGGAGACCACATCAACCAGTTTCTAAGGTTTCTCTCTGTCTTAGCTGTGGCTTCTATTAAAAATTACTATATTCTGGATAGCTTAAATGAAAAAAATCACAATTCTGAAGTCTACAAATTCTAATATTAGAGTGCTGGTAGATGGAGGGTCTGGTGAGTGACCCCTTCCTGGTTTGCAGATAGCCATATCCTCATATGCTGGAGAGCAGAGAGAGAAGCAAACTCTCCTGTCTTTTCTTAAAAGAGCAGTAATCCCATTTATGATAAGGTCTCCACCTTCATGACCTAATTACCTCCCACATGTTCCACCTCCTAATACCATCGCATTGGAAGTTAGGGTTTCGAAATATGAATTTCAGATAGGAAGAGTGATACAGATATTCAGTCTACAATGCTCTCCTCTTACATAGTTCCTAGGGTATCTTGTGGATAATTTGACCTAATTGTCTCAAAGGTCTAAGTCTTCTAAAATACTACCTGTGCATATTGAGAATATCTCAAGGGTAGTTCTGCTTCCATTTTGAGGATATGAAGTACAAAATAGCAATTAATTACTCCTAGTGGGGAAAATAGCCCAGAACTAAAAAATTTCAAGTCTTCCTTCGTCTCCATTCCTGGAAGAGAAGAGTAGAAAAAAAATGATAGATTAATTTGTCTTCGTTGAGATAATATTAGTTGAATAATAATATAATAATATTTTTGAACAATGATACCAGTGTAAAATTTTTTCTTTTTCCTTTCCATAACATAACACCAACTGCACAAAATTCTGTTAGGTGCTATGAAAAATTGGATGTTTATGTGGGTTGAGGGATGAGATCAAGATAGAAATTGGTGAAATGGTGATAAGGCTATCATTTGCTCACAAGTACCTCAGAATGTAGTAGCAAGACAGGTAGCTCACCACTAGTCTAGTGGTTAAGAGCAGTCACTATTGGTTCAAATCCCAGCTCTGTCATTTACTAACTCTGGTCAAATAAGTTGATTTCTCTATACCTTAGTTCTCTCATCTGTAAAGTAATAACCTTTTAGGATTTTGATGAAGATTATGCAAGTTAATATATAATATACTAATATGTAAATACAATAATAAAAAGAACTTAGAAAAATATCTGATATAATAAGTGTTTAATAAATTTAAGCTATAATCAGTAAGACAAAGCAGAATATTATATGGTGTGAAAGACACAAATGATATGTTAAAGGGGAAATAAAAGAGAGAAATTAAATTACCCTGGGAGAGTCAGTGCTGTCCTCCCAGGGGAGTTAATTTTAAATTGAACTTTGAAGAATGGGTGGGAATCAATAGGTAGAGATAAGAAAAAGACCATTCCATGATGGAGAAAAAATATGAATACTTACAAATGCATGGTGCATTTTCTTTGATAAATGTCAATTAGCCTTGTATGTGGGGCATGCAGGATGCATGAGTAAGTTTTCATGTGATGTAGCATACTATGTTGGAAGCATGAGTTGAGAGAATACATTAAAAAGTATATATCGAGCTAAAATATTAAAATTTTATTCTCTCGACAATAAAGCATCATTAAAGCTTTTCTGAACAAGTAAACCATATAACTAGACTTGCATTTGTTTAATGAAAACAAACAACAGCAAGGTTAAATATGATTTAGAAGAGGAAGAGACTGAAGACAGGTAGGTTTCTGAAAAAGATTTGTGAGTGACATTGGAGAGAGTACAATTAAAGATAATGGTGGCTTTTTACCTTAGCAACTGAGAGAATATCTATGCTATTAAGTGAGCTAAGAAAATGTACTTGTTGGGAATAATTGGTAAAGAAAGTCTGACCTTTTGGGCTGTCAATCCTGTATGTTTCTACCAGTCTAAATTTGGCATGCAGATGGCACCCATTATTATTATTTTTGTTTAACATTTATGGAATATCAACAGCGAGCTAAGCCTGGTATGGAACATTGGAAACACATGCACATTCCCACTCCCACCTCCGTCTGGTCCCTTCACTTTGTTATTGGCATTTTTTCTGGGCATTTGCAATTTCGTCCCTGGTGTGTTTTTCTCTTAATTGCCAACTAAATGAAGAATAATGAAAAGCTTGAAAGGCTTTGAAAGTGCATTTACTTATCATTATTTCATGGAAATGGGTACATATTTTTGCCTAAATCTTTGTTTAAATAAGAGTTGTATGCCTTATCAGTATTTAGTGCTTTGCAATTTTATGATGAGATTTGAATTTATTAGCTTATTATGATCTTAAAATATACAAGTTACTCTTTTGTGACAAAATATTAAAAATCACAGAAATATGTATCAAATAACATTACAAATTTCAGTGCTTCATGCACACAGAGACACACACACATTTTTAATTATTATGGATAAACTTAAAATCTCTTTTGTTCCACCCTACTACTGTTTACCTCTTTCTCTATCTCTTCCAGAAGTATCCTCCAAAATAAATTTGACACATTTAAATCCATCTAGCCAATGTCGTACTTTTACTACCTAAATGTACATCTTTATAGAATACATAATGTAGTTTTGTGCATTTTTAATTTTTAATTATATTATTTTACTTTATGCATTTCATTCTAAAAACTGTCTACTCGATAATTTATTTGTGGTTTCTACAAAGCTTAACTACTGCCTAGTATTAAATCTCTAAATTTAGGAATATAACTTATTTATCTGTTCTAATGGTATACAATTTGATCGGTTCCGTTTTTGCTACTTCAAATATTATTTTGATAAAAATCTTTTTATTCCTCTTTTATTTATAGTGTCATTTCCACCATATATCAAATATTTTTTTTACATAACTAAGTCTATTTTTGGAAACTCTAATCTGTCGCATTGCAATGTTTCTGTAGATGACCACAAAGTTATAATTATTGATACAGTGAAACATTTAAGCAAGAAGTATTCTCTCTTTTTGTATATTTTTCTATATTGTACTGCTTGTTTTTATTCCTCATTCTTCCAATTTCATTCTCTTTCTTTCCTTTCTATCTATACCTATCTTTGCTCTACTTCTCTATCTCCTTATGTGATTTCAATCAGAATTGAATTAGATTAATAAAATAATTTGGGAGAAATGACATTTTGATACTAATATTCTTATCTGAAAATATTATATCTCTCCATTATTCAAGTCAATTTTTGCATCCATTAACTTTGTTTTATTAAAATGCATCTAAAGTTTCACCATAAGACGTGATGTTTGTGGTTGACTTTTAGTAGATATCCCATGATCAGGTTAAGGGAATTTTCTCTATCCCTGCTTTGCCAAAACATTACTGTTTTTATTTTAAATTATTAATAGATTTTGAGTTTTACTGAGTCACTTTTTTGTATTTGTTGATCTAATCTAAACATTTCTCAAATTTAACGTGTTAAGTACATAAGCAAATTGATTATTTTTCTATTTGAGTGTAATTTATCTTTTATGATAAATCCCACTGATGATATATTTCACAGACACACACACAAACACACACTGCTGAATTAGATTTGCTTAATTTATTTAATGTATTTACATTTATGTTCTTAAGCAAGACTGTTCTATGTTTTTATATTGTCCTTATCTCTCTTTGTTCTCAGTTTTACTAGTCTTATAAAATTAGCAAAAACATTCTGCTTTATCATTTTCTGAAATATTTAGTATAAGAAATATACAATTTTATTTTATTAATTTTTGCTTTTATTTTTAGTATGTCCTCTCTTTCATATAGTTTAGGTTTATTCTATGGTTTCTTTTCTAGCTTCCTGATCCAAATTTCAACTCATTTAGTGTCAAATTTTCTTTTTAATATTGGAGTGTGTTTTATGCTATTAAGTACTTAGGAGTTTTTAAAGAATTTCTTTGTGGATATTGGATCCATTCAGCCACAGCCGCCCGGGGGGGAGCGCACAGGTGCTCACCCTCCCTCCGGCTGCCCAGTGCGGAGTTTGCCATGGCAGTCACAGACCTGGAGCCCTTCTCGAATGGAGAGCCAGCGCCCCGGAGCCTCTCCCTGGGCGGCCAAATGATTTGCAACATCCTCGCCGACCAGCTGGTAAGCAAGTCGGTCACTCAGGGCTTCAGCCTCGACGTCCTCTGTGTGGGAGAGACAGGGATTGGCAGATCCACACTGATGAACACGCTCTTTGACCTTCGAGACAGAGGAAGCCACCACGTGGACTGTGTACACCTGCGGCCCCAGACCTATGACCTCCAAGAGAGCAACGTGCAGCGCAAGCTGCCCATATAGATGCTGTGGGCTTCGGGGATCAGATCAACAAGGATGAGTTCCAGGCCCACAGTTGACTACACCGACGCGCAGTGTGAAAACTATTCAGGAGCAGCTGAAGATCTGCCGCTGGCTCTTGGACTACCACGACATGAGGATCCCAGAGTGCCTGTACTTCATCATGCCCACCGGGCACTCCCTCAAGTCCCTGGATCTGGTGACAGTGAAGAAACTGGACAAAAAGGTGAACATTATTGCCAAGGCTGACACCATCTCCAAGAGTGAGCTCCACAAGTTCAAGATCAAGATCATGGGCTGGTAGCTGATCAGCAATGGAGTCTAGATCTACCAGTTCCCCACTGATGACAAGGCTGTTGCAGAGATTAATGCAGTTATGAATGCACACCTGCCCTTTGCCGTGATGGGCGGTGCCGAGGAGGTGAAGGTGGGAAACAAGATGGTCTGAGAATGGCAATACCCATGGGGAGTAGTGCAGGTGAAGAAGGAGAATCCCTGAGACTTCGTGAAGCTTCAGGAGATGCTGGTCCGGGTGAACATGGAGGGCCTCCACTAGCCGACCCACAGTCAGCACTATGAGCTCTACTGGACATTTCTATGGAAAAAAATTCTCAAATCTACCTTGCACTATAAATGGATTAATTAACTTAAAATGTGTGGTAAACATAAATATAAAACTTAAAATTATAAAAATTTTAGAAGAAAATGTTTGTGATCTTGGGGTAAACAATAATTTCTTAGCTAGAACACAGAAATTATCAAGCATAACGTTTTTTAAATTAGATAAATGTGAGAGTTCGGTTTGGGTTAAGTATAGCGCAGGGAATATAGACAGCAGCATTGTGGTAACTATGTAAATATCAGATGGGTACTGGATTTATCGGGGTGATCACTTTGTAAGTTTTATAAATTCTAATCACTGTATTGTATATCTGTAACTAATATACTCTATTGTATACTAACTGTAATTGAAAAATAAAAAAAATTAGCGCAATAAGTTGGAAATCTTATAGGTTACTTATCCTGTAATGTTTCACTAAAACTTTTAACCTAGCAAAAGTTAAGTAATTTTTAGGACAGACCAGTATGAATTTGGAAAAGAAATTTAATAACAGAATTAAATAGTAAAATTTTACATCTGTAAGTACATATAAAATATTAATCATTATGTAAATGCAGTATATAAAGTGTCTATCAAATATGTTTTCAACATCTCTTTTACATTAAATTTGTAAAGCAATTCAGAGAAAACTGATGTCTTTACAATGTTGAATGTTACAGTCCATGAACACAAATCAATGAATCATAAATCCATGAAAGTCTTTGATTTATTTTCAACATTTTGTAATTTTTGGGATAGAAATCCTCTTTATGTTTTATTAAATTTACACCTCAGAATTTCATTTTTCCTGGAGCAATTATATATATTGAGTTTTTAATTTTTGTTTCCACTTGTTTGTTTTTAGTATATAAAACTATACTTGATTTTTATTGTTGCTCATGAATGTTAACATTAAACTCATTTAATAGTTCTAGAATTTTTTTGAAAAGTCCTTCACCTTTTCAATGTAGACAATTATATCATGTGCAGGTAGAGACAATTTTATTGTTTTCTTTCCAATCTACATGCCCTTTATTTTTTTTCACACTTTATTGCACTGACTAGAATTTCCAGATTAATCAGTGTACTGAGATAGGCATCTTTACCTTATTCCAGATCTTAGAGAAAAATAGTCAGCCTTTTACCTTTAGGTATGATGACAGCCAGAAGTTTTGATAAATGCTTTTTGTCAAATTGTGATAATTCCACCCTGCTACTAACATGCTTAGAGTTTTTATTATGATTTAATGTTGGATTTTGTGAAAGGCTTTTTCTGTGTCAAATGATACAGTTATTTAATTTTTCTTTTTTAGCTTATTGATATAATGGATTAAATTGATTAATTTTCAAATGTTAAACCAGTCTTCTATACCTGGAATAGATTCCACTTGATTATGATGTATAATTCTTTTTATACATTGCTGGATTCAATTTTCTAACATTTTGTTGACAGCTTTCATATCTAAGCTTACGAGCAGCCTTTGTAGATTTTTTTTCTTCTCTCTTAATTTTGTACTGTCCTCATTTGATTTTGGTATCATGGTAATGCTAGCCTTACAGAATGTGTTGATAAATGTTCTCTATTCTTTTATAATCTATAAGAGATTGTATAAAATTAATACTAACTCTTTAAGTGTTTGGTAGAATTCTTCAGTGAAACATTTGGGTTTGGTTTCTTTTTGGAGAGGTTTTAAATTACAAATTTGATTCACTTAAAGGTAATAGGACTATTTAGGTTGACTTGTATTTAGTCAACTTTATTAGTTTGTGGTCTTTGAGGAATTTGTCCAGTTCTAAATTGAATTTATGAGTGAAAAAATATTTGTAGCATTCTCTTATTATCCTTTTAATAGCTACTGGTTCTGCAGTGATGTCTCATTTTATTCTTAATATTGGTAATTTATGTCTTTGCTAATTTTCTTCTTTGTCAGTCTTATAGTAGAGCTCTATCAATTTTTTTTTTTCCCAAAGACCCAGCTTTTGGTTTCATTGATTTTCTCTTTTATTTTCCTGTTTTCAATTGCATTGATTTATATTTTTATCTTTATTATTTTCTTCCTTCTTTTTGCTTTGGGTATATTTTGTTATTTCTTATCTAATTTTTTGAGGTAGGAACTTAGATTATTGATTTCAGTCTTTAACTGCATCTCATATATTTTGATATGTGTATTTTTATTTATTTATTTATTTTATTTATTTTTTTGCTTTTGTGACTTCATCCTTGTCCCATGAAATGTTTAGGCTATTTCCAAGTATAGAGATTCTCCGTTGTCCTTCCGTTATTGATTTTTTTTGTTTGATCCCATTATGTTCAGAAAACATACGCTAAAAATTACAAGTATTTTAAATTTGTTGAGTTTTGTTTTATGGCCTGGGATATGGTCTGTCTTGGTAAATATTCAATGGTGCTTGGGGAAAAAAATGTGTATGCTGCTATTATCAAGTCAACACATATTCTAAGGTAACTACTAAGTTTAAATGATACGAGGTAAATGTATGCATAATGCCAGGTCTCTATCCTTGAGTCACTAACAATTGTGTCTAAGAAAAACAGATATTATATATCTGAAATATTGGCCAGCTCCAAGCTGATCAAGAAAGGAAGGTTTCTGTGGTGAAACACCCAGTTGGAAGGATGCATGAGGGGCCAGCATGAGAATGAAATGGCAGGTACCAACTTTGTTGCAGAGAATGCACTTTTATTGCAGGGAATGTGCTTCTGCTTCTGCTCCTCAGGGGACTGCATGGGCTCTACAAGAATCAAAGTACAATAGTGGTATTCAGCCACATTTGCATGATACAATAAACTGAATTTGTGTTTACATACGTTAGGCACAAGTACCCTACTACACTAACGTGGCATTCTAAATTCAGAGTTCTATTCCTTGCCATGAGCCTGAAGGCAGCCAGACCTAGGACCAGCCAGGCCTGGCACTCACAATATATATATAATGGTAAGAGTCAGAGATTTTTAATTGATTGAGCTGAGGTTTTTATATAAAGAGTGGTATTTTTGGAAAGAGTTTCAGTACATACTCTTTTAGGATATGGGTGCCAACTAATCATATATTAAACAAAACCACACCAAAATACTGGACGTTGATATAAAAGGAAGATTTCAAATCTCATGCCACTAGTGCTTTACATGTTTGTCTTCCTGAGGAAGCCCTCCATTAAGGCTATTAAAAGTCAAGATTTATAAGATGTTAATGTAAAATTAGACTTTGGGGAATTAAGAAGTTAAGGTCTGTGAATGTTTCACAATGGTATGTTGATTTCCATTTGAAACAAAAGGGAAAGGCCTGATACAAACTATACCAACTATAATATGCCAAAACAGGTAAATCTAAAAATGCAGGCCTTTGGGTGAAAGAACCAAAACATTTTCTTCTGATAAATAAGAAAGTACCCCTAGAAGTTAAAACATGTACTGAGATATTAACAATTTGACTTGTTCTACTAGTACAAATGAGCTGAAATATGAGGAATCTAGAATTATTCATAGTAGGTGGGGCATTGAAAAAGATAAGCCAAAATAATTTGTACACATTTTACATATCCATTATTTATATTTTACAGATGAAAAATGGAATTATATATATAATATATATATTATAATATATACATATATAAAACTTGATAGCATCTCACACAGTGGGTTAGAGGTAAATTTTTTTTCTTTAATTTTAATTCAGATTCTTGGTCTCCATAGTTCATGCTCTTTTTTATAAAACATAAACCACAGTTCTCTGCTTGTAATAAAAATCTTCATGAAATTACAAGAAAGCATGTTAAGATTCCCAAAGAGGATGTTAATTATATATTTCTTAATAATGCTCATATCTCAATATCTGGGTTTTCTTCAAAGCTCATAAGTCACTCTTTCTCAGTCTCATTAGCTAAAACTTCTTCTTTAACAGATTGGATTAAGCAACCGAAGGTTCAGTCCTAGGTCTTTTCTATTTCTACTCACTCTCATAACGATATCATAGTGTCATGGATGAGTACCACCTTTATGATGATGATTATGAAATTTATTTACCAAGTTCAGACTTATTTTATCCAACTGTGTCTGCAACATCTCTACTTGGTTAATTAATATCTCATTCTTGACCTGTTCAAATGAACTACTAATTCTATGCCCCAAATTTGCTCCCCCTTCAGCTTTCTGTATCTCAGTTAATAACAACTCCATCTCTCCATTTGGTCAGGCACTAGAGACATTGCTGATTTCTGTATCTCATTTCCTGTATTCCATTGGGAAGGAAATCTCTTTACCTTTGCCTGCAGAATATATCTTGCAGTTAACCACTTCTTTTCACCTGCACTACTATCAACCTGATCCTATTGAACATGATCTCTTGCTTAGATTACTGCAATAGCCATTAACTTTCTCTGCATCTTATTCAAATACTGTTTATTTTCAACATAGTAGCCTGAGTGATTATTATAAACTGTCAGGACTTACTACTTGTCTGCCCCCTGTAATGGTTCTATATTTCACTTTCACTCAGAATAAAAGTGATGTTCCTTTGTTGCCTAAGTGGCCATGTAAAAACCAGAAACTTCCATATTATCCCTCCAAGTTTATCTCTTACCATTCTTCCTTCTTGTTCACTCTGTGCAGCCTCAAAAGTGTTCTGGCTGTTCTTTAAACATGTCAGGTGTTCTTCTGACTTCATCCCTTTTCTCTAGCTGTTTCCCCTTTTAAAATACTCTTCCCCAACATATATAAATTCATAGTCACTTCCTTTCTGTTTTTGCTCAAATATCATTTTCTAAATGAGATATTCTCTGTTACTATTTGACTGCCCTCAACACTCCAGATCCTTATATATGGAGCACTCTTTATACATAAGAATATTCCTATTTTTAACCATCTTGAAAATACTGTTTTTAATTGATGGTTGGTTGAGTCCATGGTGGTTGCAAAAAACCTGGGATAAAGAGGGCTGACTGCATATTAACTAGAAAAAAAAATCTGTGTATAAGTGGACCTATGTAGTTCAAACTCATGTTGTTCAAGGTTCAATTGTAGTTTCTTATGTTTTTAACACTATTCCTGAAATGGCAATTATTCCACCCCAAAAATAGGAACATACTAAATTTTTAGTCCTAATTGTTTATTGGAGTCTTAAATCTATTGGTTTCATTTAACAGGAAAGAGACTGTAGAACATACAATGCACTATTATTGCAAAGGAAGGAAACTACTGAATGACCTACAAGGTTCAATTACAACATTGCTTTTGGTACAAAAATTCTATTTATTTAATTTGATTGTTTAATTCATTAATTAATAAAATCAAATTTGTATTGCATACCCACTAAGTATAAGGTACTTTTCTAGATCCAGAGATGAGTCAGATAGGCATTCTAGTCATGGAGCTTATAGTGTAGAAGAGGAGATAAAACATGTACATCAGTAATGATAATCCAACATAGAAAATATAAATTATAGAAGAGAGATTAATATGAAGTGCCCTGGAAATTCAGAGGGGATAAATGATTTCCTGTTAGGTATTTCAGAAAAGATATGAATAGAATGTGTGAGTTTGGCTTAGAATTTGAACATTCAGAGATGATGGGAAAGGACATTTCAGGTGGAAATAACGATGAACAAAGAATGGAAGTAAAACAGCAGATATTTAGGTTCGGATTGGACAACACCATAGACAATGGGTTGGGGACAGATCATAAGGGCTCTCAAATGTAGCTTATAAAATTTAATATTAATTTTTTTAAAAAGTAATAAGCCATTAGAAACCTTGGGCTCTAAAATATAATCTTGGTAGTTTTTAGAGCAGGAGAGACTAGAGAAATGAGATGAGCAGATATAAGGTATTGCCTTCATTCAGGGAAGTGATAATAAGAACTTAAAATATGATATTGACTATGGGACATTTACTTACATTAGAGCTGCCTTGAGAACTGACAGCTTGAGAAGCAGAAAGCAGGAGAAAAAAAAAGAAGGCAAACTCTACCGGGTTCTGTGTCTCTAACAGAGATAGAGATTAGAAAAAATTTCATTTTTTATTTATTATATCCCCACTTTGATTTTCATTCCCCTAGTGAAATGTATTATATTTTTCACTTACACCAGTACCTTTCAGTAGAAATATACCAATACCTTCCAGCAGTTGTTTATAATTATATTTATTAAACATTTACTATGGTTCTTATTTACATACATAATTTCATGTGAGAAATTGATGATTAGAGCAGTTAAGTAAATTATACAAGGTCATAATATTACTAAACAGTAAAAATGGGATTTTAATTCAGGCTTGAGGCTATATTCTTTCATTTAGCCATGTTACCTTTAATTCATTGGTTAAAACTATTTATCATTAGTTATGTTATTTACACTAAGCTGCCTCCTATAATTCACATTCATTGATCTTGAGGCTGTTTTCCAGCGTGAAACAGAATATATCTTATTGTACATTCCCATAACAGTCCTTGTTATATCTTCTTGCTGAATTAATCCATTTATCATTGTGAAATGACCATCTTTATTCATTGCAATTTTCTATTGCTGGGATGTATTTGAACAAATTGTAATTTATTCATTGCTCTGAAGCAGTTCAAATTGAGCTATTTTATATGATAACAATGTAGCAACTCTAGCTTTCTTCTTCTTTTATTTACAAATTTCTTAATTAAGGCTAAATTCATATAACAAAATTAACCATTTTATGTGTACAATTCAGTGTCCTTTAGTACATTCCTAATATTGTACAACTACTTCCTCTATGTAGCTAAAAATCGTTTTAATCACTCAAAAATAAAGCCCCCTACCCATTAAGCCATTACTCCCCATCACCCTGTGGTTTTCTTCTAGCCCTGGGAAATCACAAATCTGCCTTCTCTCTCTAAGGATGTGCCTATTCTAAATATTTTAAATAAATAGAATCATATGAAAACTACGTAACTTTGTGGCTGGCTTCTTTCACTTGGCATAATGCTCATCCATGTTGTAGTAAGTATCAGTACTTTGTTCTTTTTTATGACTGAATAATATTCCATTGTATGTAAAATATTGTCTTTGTCCATTCAATAATTGATATACATATGAGTTGTTTCCACCTTTTCACTGCTATGAATAGTACTGCTATGAACATTCATGTATGAGTATTTCAATACCTTTTTCAATTCTTGTGGGTATATCTTGTAATAGAATTACTGCATCATATGGTAATTTTGTGTTTAATTTTTGAGATACTACCAGCCCACTTATCATAATGGCTGACTTAACATTTCTTGCATGACATATCTTTTTCAATGCTTTTTCTTTTAACTCTATTCTTTGTTTGTTTGTTTGTTTGTTTGTTTTTGTAGAGAGAATATAATCGGGTCCTGCTTTTAAAAATATAGCTTAATTTTTTCTGTCTATTAATTCGAAAATTTGTACCATTTCTGGTAATACAATTATCAATTACAGTTCACTCTTCACTGAAACTTTACATTTTTATAAGTTCTTATTATCTCTATATTCTAATCTTGTTTCTGTTGTACTACCTTCAAGTTAATTAAATTTATTTGACAGTGTCTAATTTCATGTTAATTTATTCCCATTAATTTAGATTTTAGGTATTATATTTTTAAGATATATAATTTTGCTCATTTCTCTATGTATACATTTTCTTTCTTTTTTTTTTATTATCTTCATGAATTTTAGAATACACAAATGTGGTTATAATAGCTATTTCAGTCCTTGCCTGCTAATTCCATTATTCTCCTATTTTGGAGTCTGTGTCAATTGAGTCTCATTATGCTGCTTCTTCACATGTCTAGTAACTTTTTGTGAATACTATAAATTGTACACTTAATGGTCCTAAATGTCTGAAATTTTTAAATTTTATTTTGTTTTCTTAAGGGCTAGATTGGTTCTAACAAGAGAGTTCAGTTATTTGATATCAAATTTGTATGATACTTTGAGACTTGATCATATATTTTGTCATGGAAGTTATATAATAAACTTTGCTATAAGAATAATTAAACCATACATTACTAATAATTCAGAAAAACTCAACTTTTTGTGTTCCTTATTGATTGCTCCAAGTGATTAATAAATGTGCTTCACTCTGTATGGTGGAAATCTAAACAATATCCAGCCTTTTGAAAATCCTTGGAACCATTTACTGTTAGCTTCAACACCCTTAATCTCCCAACATTGTGAAGATTCACCAAAAACATGAACATCTTAGTAAGAATACAAGAGAACCCAACTAGATTTCTAAAACTCTTTATGAATAGACCCCATATTTTTATAACTCTGCCCTGCAAATTCCGGTTAATTCAGATTTACTGAATTCGGACCTCTGTCTTCTCAAATCAGTGCTACTGCTGTACTTTTTTGGTATTTCCTTTTGTGATGGTTAATTTTACATATCAACTTATCCCTAGATATGTGGTTAAACATTATTCTGAATGCTCCTGTGAGAATGTTTTTGGATAAGATCAATTTTTACTTACTACTAAATGGCTTTTTGTGAGTCAGTAAAAATAATGCCCTTGAATGTGCTTACCAAATGTAACATGTCATGTGTGTTAGTTTCGTAAGGCTATCATAATAAATTACCACAAACGTGGTGGCTTAAAACAGCAGAAGTTACTTCTCTCATAGTTCTGGAATTTGGAAGTTCAAAATCAAGGTGTTGGCAGGGTTGGTTTATTCTGGAGGTTGTGTAAGATAATCAGTCCCATGCCTCTTTGGTAATTTCTGGTAGCTTCAACAATCCTTGGTGTTCCTTGCCTTATAGACGTGTCACTCTCGATCTTCGTCTTCGCATGGCTTTCCCTCTGTATCTCTTTGTGTTTGTCTCTTCTTTTCTGTCTCTTTATAAGGACATTCACCATTTGATTTAGAGTGTTAATAAAAAGAAAAGGAATTTTCCTATTTCTTAAATAAATTTCAAAATTGCTTTTATGATTTAGTATTAGATGATGATGACAATGTTCTGGTATTTTGATGGGGGTTGATATGGTGTTCAATGCCTCTGGTGATTTCCTATACAAAATTCTATAGATGATACCCAGCTCATTGTAATAGCAAAAGTTAGTGCAATTGGTGGAAGTAGGTGGTGGCAGGCTCTTGAAATTTCTGCAAAAATTGTTCACACAAAGTACTTAAAAATAGAAAGAACACATGAACCAATCTGACTTTTCGGTATATATCCTCTTATGTTTAAATAAGGAAGGAAAGAAGGAAGGAAGGAAGGAAGGAAGGAAGGAAGGAAGGAAGGAAGGAAAGAAGGAAAAAAGAAAAAGAAAATGTGATGTTAATGCACTCCTATTTTATGATATTAGGAGTCTTGGCTCAAAGGATATAAATAGAAAAATTATGCCATTTGCCTTAGATAACACCAAAGGGAGATATAATTGGCTTTAAGTAGTTTTTCTCTGAATATATCTTTATAAAAGTAGGAAAGTATAGTAGTATAAAGATTTCCTCAACTTTTAGAGGAATCTACCATTGCTATCTTCAAAATTGAAAGAAAAATCACTGCTACTGCCAAAATAACTTCATGACATTAAAAACTGAATTGCAAGTGAAAAATCATTCATATTCAATTTATGTAACTACTTTATTTGGAACTTGAGTTACTTTTGATTTTGAATTGATTGATAATTTCAGCTAGTTCTCAGAAACCTTTATAACCCATCTCTTCATATGAGTACTTTTTAAATCTCTGATTTCACAGTAAGATATTATGTTAGACTACCCCGTGTTTTGAGATCTCTAATGATCCTTTCAAGGCCAAATTGCTATGCCTTTAAAGTTCTCCCCAGACTATGTCTATGTCTATTTTCTAGGCCAAATGCCCAGCCAATATCCATAAGATGACGTAGGGATTAAACTTCAGCGGCTCCTCAAAGTAAATAAATAAATAAATAAATAAATAAATAAATAGTCATTTAGAAAAAAGTTGATGTGTTTAACAACTTTATTGAAAAGAATATAGTAATTATTCAATACATCTAAAATTTTTTGCCATGTAAAAAAATTACCTATGCTACGTTATTAATTTGTGTGTTATAAAGGTGAAAAGCATATTTAGCAAATTCTCTTTTTCTAAAAAAGAAACTTCACACAGAAATATGTATTTGGGTCCTAAAATGTATAAAAGACATTTATCAAATGATATCTTTGACTATGTTTTCATAAGAGTTCTTCTCAAATTCCCTTTAATGTTGCCTTACTATCATTCTGTATCTGACCTCCAAATTATTAGCACTGTAAAAAAGTTGAAGCCAGCTAGCAAAATGAGGAAATAGTCATCATTCAAAGCTCTTGATTCTGCCTTTACAAAAAAAATAAATCTGAAATCATCAAGGAAACATCAAATGACCAAGGTTTCCATTTCCCAGAACATACTTGCAAGCCAGTACCCACCTTTCAGGTTGGGTTACAAAATAAGCTATTGACATTTAGTCATGCAGTCTTTTCTTTCAGACATTTAGTTGGGTCAATATTCACTATTTCTACTTATATTACATTTTTCAATTTCCCTCAAGAGATAAATAAGAGATATGTGAATTGAATGAATGATTTTTTCTGTGCGTTTGTAGCAATTCAAGTATTCATTCATCTACAGCATGAAGTTTCTATTATATCAAGAACACTTGCTGCAGTAATATTAATTACCAAGGGCCTGCTTCATAATTTTCAGGGTTGAGTGCAAAATGAAAATGTGTTTTCAAAAAGCAGGGAAAAATGTCATTAAAAGTACTAACATTTTTCTTTCTTTCAGAGCTTTTCCCTTAACTTATCATGGTGTATTTTTATTTGCTGTTATATTATTTAAGGAAAGAAAAAATAAAATTTTAAATTATTAGTATGCATTTTACTGTATATTGTGAAATGCCAACTTTAATACAAATACAAGAGCATTTAAATGCATCCAAAATCGCTAAAATTACATCATTTGTATTTCATAGTTTGTGCATGCATAAGTATTTCATTCTTGCCAGAATAGTGAAATGCTACACAAAGCTAACTCAACTGCTTTTACTTTTCTCCTTGAAACTTGCACATTCTATCAACACACTCTAGTTCCAGCTTACTAGCGCAAAAAGAAGGATTGAAAGACAAAGGTTCTATGGGCTGTCCTATCTTTCTCTTTCTGTGTCATTTTTTAGTGCAAACAATTGGCTAATGCAGGAAAGGAACCTGAGTAAGAAAGGATATGATAAAGTTTCTTGGTCATTCATGTTTCTTAGAACACAATTACCATCTTTCTTAATTTGAAATAAGCTTTGGTTCAATTATAAAGCATGGCTTCTTGGAGTTTTCACTGCCACTCTTACCCAGTTTTAGACATACCAAGTTTATTTTGTACGCACTTGGAGTCTCTCTGAACTCCCACGCATTTTGGATCCTCTAGAATTCTAGGCTTACAGGGCATCAGCAACACTATACATTAATGGAAAAGAGTACATCCATATTGCAGAGAGTCCAGTATTTCATTGGGACATCACTTACAAAATACAAGATCAAATTTCATAGATGGAATTATTAACACTTTCAGGATAGTGACAACAGAGCATTAGACCAAATATAGGGCTCTTCTGAGCTTGGGGCCTTATGTCACTGCATAGGTTACAGTTGTCCCTAAAATTACTATCTATTAAAAAGCCTCCATGTGCTCAGTGCTTTCCATCATTTTCTTTGTCAATTGTAACAATACTGTTAACTTGATTTTATAAAGGATAAAATAAATATTTAAGAATAATTGATCAATTTATTCTAGATGTCCCCTATAACATATTCAATATAAGCTAGAGTCAAAGTTCAAACTATAACAAAATCTAAACTTGGTAAGTTTAAATAACCATTTAACATTACTATAAGATATACTCAAAATTAATGAAATTGATTTTCTTTAATGGATTATAGATATCACTCACAATTTTATAATTATACTAATACTATAGGTAGTCCTCACTTTGCATGGTACTATGTTAACTGAAGCTTGTGAATATTAGTGTGGTGTCATCATTCTCCATTATCATGGAACAATGCAAAAGAAGTGTTCTTTACATGATGCATTGTTCATATGGTACTTTATAATTCATAATCATTTTGTTTGTTGTTTTGTTAATTAAAACATTATTTACTACCATGAGGGTTAGTTGCAGCAGACCTATATTTGACATGAACTATGTTACTGAATTCCCTGCATAACCCTGACCCTCGGTCAAGGCATGAAGTATAATTATTAATAGTGTCACTTTATAATCATGTGCCTGAGGAGTTTGAGGATGGTTTGTACCAGTTTATCAGCATTGTTTAATCAGTAACAACAGTAGGTTGATGATTTTTTACCTGTTCTTGTGGGACCTCCAGAGAGTTTTTCCAATTGAGGCCATTTACCTAACAAGAATATGCTAATGTGGCAAGCAGAGCATAAGAAACCCCAGTCAAGATTCCATTATAGACCCTATAGTTCGAAAGTGCTGTGCAGTTCTGATCTAAGAAGAAAAGCATCTGCACAGACCCTACATACAACAGAAGCTCTTGTCTGGACTCTCAGGACCTCTTACTGAGAGGTGTTTGGTTGTGCCGAAACACCTTATGTTAATGCTGTTTCTCCATTGTATTCTTTTTCTTGAGTAAACTGTAGAATTGTATGCATTGTCATTTTGAATCTTATCATCTTTGGCAATTAATCCTGTCTAATTAACACCATTAGTGCATTTACATGTCATATATTTCATTAATTGTTGTGCCCATTATGAATTTATGTCTAGGAACTTATATAAGCAAAAACCATATTGGGGTATAGATTAGTTCTTCTCTTTAAAATTTTTCTTTATTACCATTTGCACCTGGTCCCTCCTGACCTTCTCTAGGCAACCAAGCTTAAAATGTTCAAATTTACTTTTCTTTTCTAAAAAAGAAGAACAGAATGTGATTCCCAAATTTTGTACCTAAATATTCTAGGACATTGGAGCCCATTCACAGGCGTGTAGTGAAACATTTTATGCATTTGGGAAAAAACACAAATGCTACATAAATTACAACTTGTTTGGATCTAATTACTTAATAAACAGAACTGCTAGGTGTTTCCTAAGTCTGGGGAATTATGAAGAAATTGCTGTTACATCAGTTCGTTCTTTGAAATAGGAAAGTTTGAGAATCTGTAATATATGTCTCCTGGAGAAGAAGAAGGCAGATGTTACTGATACCTGAATGGCAGGTGAGGTATGTCAGTAATAATCACATTGGCAGGAAATAACAACACAATGATTACTAGCAAAGGCTATAACAGGTAGGAGTTTTTTTTGTTTTCCTTCAATCAAGTTCAGAATAGGTTCATGACTGAAAGCTGCTCAAAACATCATAGGATATAGGCTGTCCTGATCTGCTGTTAGTAGTCTGGCTTTCATTGTCATGATCATAATATGGTTACCATACTCCCATAATCATATCTGCTACCAGGAAGAGAAAGCAGATGAGCTAAGAGGTAAACTGACAGATACATTAACAGTTAAATCTGTATTAAGAAAAAATAACTTTCTTAGATATTAACCCAGAAATTTCCTCATGCATTTCATTGTCCAGAATGGGGTTACATGGTCATGCCTAACTTTGAGAGAACAAAGGAAATGGGATATATTTCTTTCTAGACTTTAGAATAGTAGAATAGAAGAAGCCAATTGAAAGGGGGCCTTAAAAGGACTAGAAACAGTGAAAACACTGAGCTACCAGAAAACAATAGAAAAAAAATGTCTCTAGAAAAACCTCATAATTCAATAATCACCCTAAATGTAAATGAACTGAACTCAACAATAAAAAGCCACAGAATTGTAGAATAAATCAAAAAATGAAACCCAACGATATGCTGATTTCAAGAGACACATCTCAGTTCCAAAGACAAATATAGACTGAAAGTGAAAGGGTGGAAAATAATCCAGGCAACTGGCATTCAGAGAAAAGCAGGTGTAGCTGTATTTATATCAGAAGAAATGAACGTCAAGATAAAAAAGGTAAGGAGAGACAGTGAGGGATACTTCATAATGATAAAGGGAACCATATATCAACAAGACAGGACACTTATTAATTATGCTCCCAATCAGGAGTCCCAAAATATGCAAAGCAATTACTAACAGAACTAAAGGGAGAAATTGACCAAAACACTACCATCATAGGGGACCTAAATATCCCACTGTTGAATATGGATAGATTATCCAACCAGAAAATCAATAAGAAAATAACATCCCTAAATGACACATAAGATCAACTGGATATAATCAACATTTACAGAGCCTTCATCTCAAAACAACTGCTTAAACATTCTTCTCTAGTGCACATGGAACATTCTCAAGGAAATGCTGGGACACAAAACTAACTTCAACAAATGTAAGAGGATTAAAATCATACCAAACATATCCTCTGAGTATAATGCTATGAAGTTGGAGACCAACTGTCAAAAAAGTGGGAAGAACCACAAATACATGGAAATTAAACAACATACTACTGAAAAATAATTGAGTCATAGAAGAAATAGAAAGAGACATCAAGAGACATGTAGAAATGAATGAGAATGAAAATATAGCACATCAAAACTTTGGGACACAGCAAAATCGGTAATAAGAGGAAAGTTCATATCATTACAAGACTATC
Organism: Cynopterus sphinx; assembly: GCA_030015415.1. Classification (NCBI taxonomy): domain Eukaryota; kingdom Metazoa; phylum Chordata; class Mammalia; order Chiroptera; family Pteropodidae; genus Cynopterus; species Cynopterus sphinx. The sequence continues at coordinate 46,085,509 of CM057380.1, forward strand.
TCGAAAAGTAAGAATGAGCCCAAATAAACAATCTAACACTACATCTTAAAAAAACTAGAAAAAGAACAAATGAAGCCTAAAGTCAGCAGAAGGAAGAAAAATAATTAAAATTAGAGCAGAATTAAATGAAATTGAGAACAAAAATACAATAGAAAAAAATAAATGCAACAAAGAGCTTGTTAAGATTAATAAAATTGGCAGTCTCCTAGCTAGACTCACTAAGGAAAAAAAAGGACACAAATTAACAAAATCAGGATGAAAGAGAAGAAATTATGATAGACACTGCAGAAATATAAAGGATCACACAAGAATACTATGAAAAATTATATAACACCAATTTTAATAACTTAGAGGAAATGGACCAGTACTTTGAAAAATACAATCTTCTTAGACTGAATCAAGAAGAACTGGAAAATCTAAATAGACTGATCAGCAGTATGGAAATTGAAATGATCATTAAAAACTTATCAAAAAGTAAAAGTCCAGGATTAGATGGCTTCACCAATAAATTCTACCAAATAAAGATTTTAATACTTATTCTTCTCAAACTTCTTCAAAAAATCAAAGAGGAGGCAATACTTCCTAATTCATTTTTATGAGGTCAACATTACCCTGATACCAAAACCTGGTAAAGATAAGACAGACATAGACACACACACACACACACACACACACACACACACACACACACACAACTACAAACCAATATCTCTCCTGAACACATGCAAAAATCTTAAATAACACATTAAAAAGACTATACACCATGATCAAGTAGGCTTCATCCCAGGGGCATAGGGGTGTTATATCCAAATCAATTAATATGATACATCACAAAAACAAAATAAAAAATAAGAATCATATGATCATATCAATAGATTAAAAAAAAGCCTTGACAAAATATGGAATCCATTTATGATTAAAACTCTTAATAAAATAAGTACAGAAAGGAAGTACCTCAACATAATAAAGGCCATATATAACAAATCTTCAGCTAACATTATACTTAATGGTGAAAAACAAAAAACCTTTAAAATCAGGAACAAGACAAGGTTATCCGCTATCACTGCTGTTATTCAGTATAATATTGGAAGTCCTAGAGAGTGCAATCAGGCAAGAGAAAGAAATAAAAGGCATCCAAATAGGAAATAAAGAAGTCAAACTGTCAGTATTTGTAGATGATATGATTCTCTATACAGAAAACCCTAAAGACTCCACTATAACACTACCAGAAATAATAAAAAAAAATATAGTAAAGTTTCAAAATACAAAATCAATGCTGAAAAATCCATAGCATTCTTAAACTCTAATAATGGATTATCAGAAAAAGAAATGAAAAAATCTCTTTTGCATTTGCAACAAAAATAATAAGATATCTAGGAATAAACCTAATGAAACATGTGAAAACAGTAAGACATTCTTAAAAGAAATGGAAGAAGATACAAAGAAGTGGAAAGATATTTCAAGTTTCTTGGATTGGAAGAATCAATAGAGTTAAAATGACCTTATTACCTGAAGCATTGTACAGATTTAATGCAATCAGCATCAAAATTCCATTGGCATTTTTATAGAAATAGAACAAAAAAATATCACATTCATATGGAAGCACAAAAGACCCTGAATAGCCAAAGCAATCCCAATAAAAAAGAACAAGACTAAAGGTATCACTCCACACAACTTCAAATTATACTACAAAGCAGCAATAATCAAAATAGTACGGTGTGGGCAGAAGAAGAGACACACAGACCAGTGGAACAAAATTGAAAGTCCAGAAGTAAATTTACATTTATATGAGCAAATAATTGTTGACAAAGGAGCCAAAAACATACAATGGAGAAAGGAAAGCCTCTTCAATAAGTGGTGCTGGGAAAACTGGAAAGCCACTTACGAAAGAATTAAATTGTTACTTATCACCACATTACAAAACTAAGTCAAAATTGATTAAGGACCTGGATATAAAACCTGAAATAGTAAATTGCATAGAAAAAAAATAGGTACTAAACTCATGGACCTTAGATTTAAAGAGGATTTTATGAATTTGACCTCAAAAGCATGGGACGTAAAAGCAAAAATAAATGAATGGCATTACATCAAACTAAAAAGCTTCTGCATAGCAAAAGAAATCATTAACAAGGCAAAGAGACAACCGTCCAAATGGGAGAAGATATTTGCAAGCAATGCTTCTGATAAGGGCTCAATATCCAAAATATACAAAGAATTCATACAACTCAGTAATGACAAAACAAACAAACAATCCAATTAAAAAATAGGCAGAGGTCCTCAATAGACACTTCTCCTAAGAAGACATAAATAGCCAACAGATACATAAAAGGATGCTCAACTTCACTAGTTATTAGGGAAATGCACATCAAAATCACAAAGAGATACCATGTCATATCTGTTAGAATGGCCATCATTAACAGGACAAATAATAACAAGTGTTGGAGAGGGTGTGGAGAAAGAGGAACTCTCATACACTGCTGGTGGGACTACATGTTGGTACAATCACTATGGAAAACAGTATGGAGTTTCCTCAAAAAAATAAGAATTGAGCTACCATATTATCCAGAAATTCCTCTTCTGGTTATTTACCCCAAAAAACCTGAAAACAATTATCTGAAAAGATATATGCATCTGAAAAGATAGATGTTCATAGCAGCACTATTCATAGCAGCTAGGACATGGAAGCAACTGAAGTGTCCTATGTTAGATTGGCTAAAGAAGCCGTGGTACATATATACAGTGGAATATTACTCAATCATAAGAAGAGATGCAATACTGAAATTTGCGACAACATGGATGGCTCTTGAGATAATCAGCCTAAGCGAAATAAGTCAGACAGAAAAATTTGAATACCACATGATATCACTCAAATGTAAATGTAAATCTAAAGCAACAAACAAACGTTACAAACAAACAGAGACTTATGGACATAGACAGTGGACTAGTGGTTACCAGAGGAAGGAGGAGAGGAAGGAGATAGATAGGAGTAAAAAAAGGTCAAATATGTGGTGATGGAAGAAAAACTAACCATAGGTGGTGAACACTCTATGTAATATATACAACATACTATTGAACTGTATACTTGAAACTTATTGGATGTTATTGATCGATGTCATTCTAATAATTTGTAATAATTTTTTTTGAAAGATAAAAGTACTATGAATGACTTTTGAATGCAAATAAACTGGAAACAACAATACCTTAATATCTTAAAATGTTATTCTAATAAATGCCATAAGAACTTATTTATCTCAAAATCTGCTAATATATTTTGTAAGTTATTTACTTTGCTATGGCATAGAAAAAAGTTATAAAATAGCATATCACTTTTGTTGGAAAGAAACTTTTAAAAAAATGTTTTAGTGCTAACTCAAATAAATCTTCACCATTATGTAAATGTCCTGTGTCCTGTGGTTATTTCTTATATCACATAATAGTTGTTGTAAAAATTGTCTATTTGTCGGGTTTTAATTTTTTGAATACTTATCAGAATATTGTATGAGCAGTGCCATACTCCATCTGGCAGCTGCCCAATCCCATCTCTTCTACTTCACTGAGCAATCAGACTTCCTGATGTAGAAGATATCAATGAAAACTTGTTTATGTTGGACATTTAATCAACATCTGGAGTTGGCTGTGCCATTTTTGAGTAACTGATAAATTTAGAAACTAGTGACAGCTGTAAGAATTTTGAGGCTAAGTTTAATAGTAACTAAAACTTTATAAAGGTGCAAAATTTTATAAATATAGTTGGATATTCAATTCATTCTTTGGGCATTAGAGGGCACCAAGAAGTAAATTGAAGGCAATTTTTAGATTTTATGTATTAAGCTTGATACCTGACTTTTTACAAAATATTTTATATTTTGCTAGATAAATATCCTCTTAAAGAAATTAGAATAAACATGTGTGCTAGCAGCCCATGGCATGGACCTGGGATTATTCAAAATGTAATAACTGAAATTGAACCCATTTCAAGTAGTTCTAAAAAAGCATTTAGCTATTTAAATTAGTAAACACGATTTTTGTTGCAAACAATATTATTAAGCTATTTAAAATAGTAAATGTAGTAGTAGCTATTTAAAATAGTAAATGTAATGTTTAGTTTGATTTAAATGTGTGGAGAATTAAAATGAATATAATGAGGCTGAGGGAAATGGAAATAAATAATTCTTAAGGTCCCTATTATAGGTGGAGAGAGGTTAAAAGAATTTATTATTGTTAAGGATGCATGCTATACCCTCTATGACAAAACTCAGAACAAGAAGAGTACATGATATATTTCCAATCAAAAAGAGAGGGAAAATATTTTTAAATAGTTTCAGTATCAGAGGAGGCAAAAATAGAGGAAATTGATACAGAGAAAGTATCAACTAATGAAATAGCACATGTAAATAAAAATATAGTAATAATTTCATCACGTGCAAAATGATTAATTGCCCATTTAACACAGAGAGATTATTAACTGGATAGAAATCTAAGCCTGAGTCTATGGTGGTTCAAATAGAGAGTTAGTAAACTAAGAGTTAGATCTGAGGAAATCACTTCATGTACAGAACAGATGTTTATAAAATAAAAATATAAGAAACAAAATGCATAGATGACATGAGAAGGTGCAAGTAATGTTTAATAGAATTTCTAAGCAGTGAGAATTGAGAGAATTTGGAAAGACTCTTTGGAGAGGTAACTACTGAAAATTTTTCAGAATTGAAGAACAATCTGATGATTCTTCAGACTGACAAGACCCTCAAGCCCTAAGAAAGATAAATAAAAGTAAATAAGCATTCAGACATATTATAATGAAACGTCAGAATATCACACAGGTAGAATATAAGCAAATAAAAAAGAATTGTTCTGACTAATGCGAGGATAAAGAATCTAGAAAAGGCATTCCTAACCCCTGGGCTGTGGACCAGTACAGGTCTGTGGCCTGTTAGGAACAGGGCCTCACAGCAGATGAGTGGTGGACAAGCGAGCAAAGCTTCATCTGTATTTGTAGCTGGTCCCAGTGCCAGTATCACCATCTCAGCTCTAGCTCAGATCATCAGGCATTAGATTCTCATAGGAGCACCAGTCCCTGGTACCAAAAAGGTTGGGGACAGCTTATCACATCATATTGCTAGCTTTTAGTGAGCAGGCATCAAATCTTGCTTTACTTTACAATTTTTGTCTAGTATAGTGTCTTACTTTTCAGTACTTCCTGACCTTGAAGAGCTCACAAGGTGGAATGAAATTCATATTGTGATAGGAGTATAAATTAAAGTGATGTAAGTGCAGAGAGAAAGAATAATTCTTTTTGAATGAGATAATGGAAAAGATATAACCAAGGAAATGGCATATGAGACAAGTGTGAAAGATTAATACAGGTGGCAATAGCCTTAAGAGAATGGCATGAGCAAAAATATGGGGGCTAATACCTCACTTGAGAATGCCAAGTAGCAGTATTTAAATGTATTACAGACAGAATGAAAAAAATGTAGTGACAAGAGTGACAACCGTGGACAATACAACGCTATATGTAGGTGGGGCCAGATTGAAGAGCTACAGAGTTGAATTCTAATCAATGGAATCTGTATTTAAAAAAAAAATGAAAAAAAATCCACTGAGTTTGTTTGTTAAAGCAAGGAATATTATGACCAGACCTATATTTTGAAAAGATCAGTCTTGCCAGAGTATGTAGGCTATATTAAAAGAAGGAGCTACTGCAGTTAGGATCATTTAAAAAGTCAAGTGAATAGTACAGATAAAGAGAAAATATGCTTTTGTCATTTTAATGTTTGAGTGCACTGTAAAGAATGGTGTGTGTGTGTGTGTGTATAAGAAAGATGCTAGCACATATGTATCATCAGCTCATTTGCAAAATTATTATTAAACTTTGAAAACTCAGTACTGCCACTTTTTCAGCTATGTAGCCATGAAAAAGTTATTTTAAAAGTTAAATAACTAGATATAAACTTTCTTATCTTACCTATCTTTAAAATAGATGATAGCTGTGAGGATTAAATAAAATTAATAATTAAACAGCATTGTATATATAAAAACCAATTATAATCCTTAGCACATACAATCAATACCTGTCATTAAGGAATAGAATGAAAGACTAGAAAGTGGCACCCATATTCTCCCACTCAGTTGAAACTTTCCCAGAGCTTTTAGTTACCAAGTAATGACAACTTATCCTCTTAGCCATGGCTCAGAGTTGAGCATGTTACATCTTTTATGTGACTTAGAGATACACATCTACATAGTGCTCTACCCTGTTTTAATCATGAGCTTTCAATAGATGTTCTTTCTTCCTCTGGTATCATAGAGCTAATCATCCTATGAATACTTATTATGATATTGCTTACAAGATTGATATTGTTTTTAGAAAACTTTGACCTCTTTATTAACAATAAGCCTAATTTGAGTCAACAGTTTGAAGCCATCGGCTGCATAAATAAAAACTAAGTATCCAGAGCACAAGTCCTCTCTGTTATGACACAGGAAGTACATCGTCAGCTCGCACATTACTGTCCTACGTTGCCTGCACATTTGACTTGAGCATAGGAAATAAGATTTCCTTTTATATTGTTAAACACCTTGAACTGTGATCACTGAGTTGATATAATGACACAATCTGATCTTGACTTTAGATAGAATTGTCTAATGATGAAACTGCCACACAATAGTATGGGCTGTGTTAGTATCTAATGATATCTCTCTCAGTGGACTCTACTAAGATATAATGTGGCCCACTGTTTAGAAGGAGATTGAAGGAAATATCAACCATCGTCAAGGCCACTAATTTTTAGTCCTGTGATGGTCAGCAAAACCCTTTTCTTTTCTTTGCAGATGTAGCTTTGCTATATACTTATTAGTATTTTAAACAGAAAAATAATTTCATGTTCATTCTATTCTATGAAATTAGGAATATATCAGCAATTACTAATTGGGAGTTTAACATTTATTTAATACTTATAACAACCCTGAAAGGTTTTATTTTTACAATTTTATAATTGCTCAGTGACTGCAAATATGTCCATAGAATGAAAAAAATACAAAATATTATATATAATATGTTACCAATTATGTGAAACAGTAATTCTCCACACCTACTTGCTTATGTGTACAAGCTACACAATACATCACACACGCACACACACACACACACACACACACACACACACAAATGGGCAGAATAATACACTCTAAATGATCATTGTGGCCATAACTGATCTATGGCTTTTAAAGCTTCTTAATTTCTTTCTTGGGCTCTTTTGATTTTCTAAATTATCTATAATAATAAGCATTACTTTCATATTTGGAGAACAATTACTATATTAGCATTGATATAGCAATTTAGAAAAATATATAACTCAAGATGACATAGAGGATAAGATGCAGAATTTGGCATTGTTTCCTGATATAGGAGCAGTGAGGAAAGGGAGTTCACTCTTACCCGAGCTCCAGAATTTTGAGGTTTATTTTGGTCCACGTTTTTTCCAGGAGAGTTTCACTGCCATTGATTAGAGAACAGGAAAAATGAGAATGACCCATTCACTTAATGATGATAAATAGCAGCTTTGGTCCTTACCTGGAAGGCTGCGATAACCTAGTACTGCCTTTTGTGTGTGCCCATGGGTGGCAAGCAGGAATTCAGTGTGGTAGCTGGAACCTGGCTGTGCTCCAATTTGGCGTGTGTCTAACATTGTTTGGGGAACACTTTGTGCCCGCTGAGGCACACTCCTCTCCCAGGGACTAGAGAGCTAAGAAAACAAAAGCTCCTTGTGCCAAGGCTACCGGCCTTATCTATAAATCACTTATTCTTTTTCCTTGTCTCCTCAAGGGTGCTTTGACCTTAGCTCAGAGCTTAAGCAGACACAGCTCATCAATTTTTTGCTGTCAAGTTAAGAGACCAAGCAAATTTAGCCTCCTTGATTGCTGAAACTGTGTTAGGTCTTAAATTTAAGTATCTTTTTGACTTATTGGTGACTAGTACTATGAAGAATATGCACGTATGTGTGTGTGTATGTGTGTGTGTGTGTCTGCACATGTACGTGTGCACATATAATTGTAACTGTGTATAAATGATCATTAATCAAAATGGTAAACGTATATGAGAATTAAATTTACTTCTTGTTTTTAGAAATCGTAGATTATTTGATCCTTTCTATGTCTCTACATATTAGGATGAAGGTATTAAAATAGTGAGAAAGAGAACAATATGACTTTTGTTTCTAATTTTCACTTTTAGTGGAGAGGGCCATTAGTGATTGTCTAGCTCTAGCTGCACATTTATAGGGACAAAAATGAAGACTATAGAGCCTTGAGAGCCTCTCTCAAGGCCAGAAAGCTAGTTCCCTGCAGAATTAGAATAAAACCTGTGTCTCTCAATTTTAATTCAGTACTCTTTACACCAAATCTCTCAAGGATGACTATCTTGGCATTCACAAAGCAGTTGGAAAGTAAAATTTATATATCTATCATTATTATAACAATAATTACCTTAGGAAAAATTACTGGAAATGTTAAGAAGGATTTGTGTGTGTGTGTGTGTGTGTGTGTGCATGCACTATGAGCTTCTTGGTGATTTTATTATCTTTGATGTTACTTAAATTTTCTAAAAATTCCACTTAAATATTTATTACCTTAATGATTATATTTTAACCTACATATCAGCCACTGTGTTCTGAGTTCTGCTAGGCACTTCATACATCATTTTTATCATTTAATTCTCATAGGCCATCTTAATAATAGGTTCTCGTAAATGTGTGTTGAATATAATAGAATCCAAAAGTAGTAGTGCCCAAGGGTTATTCTAAAAAGGCAATCTTTTCCCTCCTAGAATACTTGTTAAGATGCTGCCTGACTTCAAGCGCAATGTTATCCTGGTAACAGTGAGTGATTCCAGATAGTGCTCAAACTTTAATATTTTTTTAAGAAGCCATTGAACAATCTGAAGAGGAAGGTTGTATTGGGAATGAGTCTAGACTGCTCCCAGGTCATTGACCAGAACCATTTACCCCACAGGGTCAACAGACAGGCAGCTGAGTTAATTGCTTTTAAAATTTTTGCAAATAAACACAGACATCAAATGATCAATTATATTTGCACTCATTAATATCAAACATTAACTACTTCAAAACAAATAGTTAAAGCAGAGGAATTTTATGCTGTGTTTCAGACCTCCTTTCATTTATTAAGATGCCCCCATCTTCCTTGACTTGCTGTCTGACACAAGGCCCAAAGTTACAATTTAAACAACAGAAGAAATCTTCTGTGCTTTGAGAGGCCCAGAGCGTGCTGCCAGTGTTAATAACTAACTATGCAGCAGAGCATCACTCACAAAGATCTTTAGAAATAACTCTCAATGTTGTCTAGGAAAGAAAGGACCAGAAATCCTTGTGTTTGTTCCTGCTCAGCCTTTTGCTTTGTAGTGGTGACTTATGTGTTTAGCAATAGATGTTCCTTACTTGTTTCTCTTGAGCAAAATCCAGATACCCCCGTTGAATTCTGTTTTTGGTATTGGATAAAAATGAAGGAGACATACAGAAGAGATGTTTCTCTTCTTGAATTTGCAGCTCTGGTTTCAGGTGCTTAAACCTGAATGTGCAGATAACTTGCCACCTTGTCCTGCTGCTTACAACTTTTTGACTCAGAAAAAGATATGAACATGATAACTGGGAAGTCACAAAAGCAGTCTAGAACATGACTCCCCAACCCCCAGGCCGCAGACCTATCTGTGGCCTGTTAAGAACTAGGCTGCGCAGCAGAACATTAGGTGAGTGAGTGAAGCTTCATCTGTTTCTGCAGCTGCTCCCCGGTGCTAGTATCATCACCTCAGCTCCACCTCAGATCATCAGGCATTGGATTCTCATAAGAAAACAGTTCCTGGTGCCAAAAATGTTGGAGAATGCTGGAAGATACATGAGATCATTCTCCAAGTATCACACTCTGCTTGTGTTTCCTCATGTTGGAGCCAGCTCAATGCATGTTTGCCCCACGTACCCCTCTAAGGAGTCATTCACCTGAATGTGGAAGGCTGCTGGTCAGCCCTAGAGTCTTCTCTGCACCTGCTTCCTGAGGAGCCCAGATTCCCTCAGGATCTTGAATAGTCTTCAAAATTCAACAATATTCTAACTCGGTCCCCAATGAGTTCAAGTGTAAAGTCAGAGTCAGCAGTCAGAGTTGCAATTACTATTTAAAGTCAGCAGCTATAAAAACTGCTTATGGTTCAAAATCAAATTTAAAGGTCCCACAAACTCTCTGGCATAGTCTGAAGAAAGTAAGTAAGAGGACAGGACTCTTCCATAAGCAATCCAAACTTCCATCAGTGTGGCTAGTTTTGATTCCAGACACCACGACTCTGACTTTGCTGCCTAACAACTAAAAGAATGCCATTGCTTATCCTGGGCTCAGACCCCTGGCCTCTGCCTGCTATCATGCTTGGTCATCTCCTGAGTTATATCTGAACTCCATGACACAAAACACTCATGTGGGTGGCCAGCAGTTGCTTGTCTCTGGACCCTGTTTTTCACCTTACTACTCTTTTCTTATTACATGAAGCTGGGCTTCTCCTTCTTGGCTGCCTCTCTCCTGTGGACATCCAAGTAGCCACCCTCTATGTTTCACCATTGATGAAACTTCGAATGCACATTGTGATCTGTTTTTAAGCTAGGGAATAGTTGCTATCAGATGCTATCTTTTTATAATGTTGACATTCAATCATCAGAATCATTTTGGGAGTGTAGATCAAGGAGATCTATCTACAAAGCCAAGACAACACCTGGTACTTTTAAAATAAAAGAAACAAAAACAACAATTTGAAGGGGTTCAATATATCTGGGATTTGCCAAGTCTCATTGTAAAATCAGGAGGAAATCTCTGTTATTTTTACTCTGGTTATCAGTTTTCTCATCTGTAAAAGGAAATGAATAGACACACTATTCTCTAGAGTCCTATGAGCAACTTCCCCAACCCTTTTTTTTTTTTCAAAAAGGCAAAATGTGCTTTAACAGGTGGTCTTTGATGAGAAGATAGGCATCAAAGCAAAGTGTGAATGTGGCCTAGGGGATAGAATGTGTAATTGTACCTGACTTGTCCTATGAGTCCTCAGTATGGAAATTAGGTGAGGGCAGAAGATGAAGCCGTATTGATCATTGGTGTGAGCGCACACATACAGTTTTTGACCACCCTGTGGTGACTCCACGTCTTTTCAAGTAGAATAGGCTCCTTCTGGAGTCATTGCCTGGACTTTGTTGACCGTGGCGATTAGGGGAATTAGAATATTATCCTTGAGGGATGGAGTGTCTGTTTCCCAGAACCACAAGACTTATCAATGACTTTTATCCTCCTTTTTTATCAAAACAACAAGACATCCCAGTTATGATCCCTACTTACAATAGAATCAGAGCTCAGATTTAATTGTTGTTGATGTCAGAGTGCTCTCAGCATCCCATATTTGTTGACCTTATTTTGTAAAGCCTTATGGTGTAGTCCATATGTATTTTTAATTGCACACACGAAAGCAAGGATGTCATCCCACTTCCCACTCTATAATCCAAGTCAGTCAGGTATAGCTCTAATAAAGGGCATGGCTTTTCACAGTGGCTTTTGCTAGAGTTCCCTAATACCATTTTGTGAACAAACAGCTACCCGTCGCAAGGGGGAAACAAATCTTTCCATAGGAAATAAGCCTCAACCTTTGTCCTGGTCCGCTGCTGGTTCCCAATTACCTCCAGCAGATGGCACCGTACATTAGCAAACATCCTACTTGGGAAAATGTCACCGTAAAAGGGGAATCAAATACTGTCTGAAGGAAAGTGTTGAAAAGCCTTTGGAGGAAAAGGACACATCTGCGTGATTTAGAAAAAGTGATAAAAATTGTGAGTTAACTTTTTTAATGAGGCATTGCAACAACTCTATAGTTTTATCTATTATAGGACTGGTGAGTTAAATCAAACAGAAATTCAGTTCAACCCTAAGGACAGATGCTTGCTAGTACAAGGAGATATTTGCTCCCTGTTGATATCAACCTAGCTCTATAAATGTTAGGTAAGTGTCCAGTTATTTCTCAATATAAGAACTTCTTACTTCTCTGCTCCTCATTCTTCCCCATTCTTAGACTCTGTTTCTCAAGCTTAGAAAACTCTCTTCTAAATCATGTATTTTTATCTATTATTAAGGACCAGATCTATCTCATATTTTTCTTGAAATCACCTTTGACAGGAATGGGAGCTCCAAGGGTTCCATTTATCTCACCATTCATTTTGCTCAATAAATATTTATTTAATGTTGAATAATTGGTTACTGAATCACACCATGGCCTAGTGATAGTTTTCTGCATAAATATTCAATAATTTTTTCAAAACCTGTTGATTGAGTACTTGTTAGGCTCTTGGTTACAGAGCTTAGGATTTAAGAGAGAAAATTAAACAATTAAAATGTAATGTGGTAGGTATATGATAGTGACAGAATCAGGTGCTATGAAAGGACAGAGGAAAGTGCCTTAATGAAGTTGATATTAAAGAGTAGAAGAGACTTTCCCAAAGAAATGAAGTCTAGTTTTGTATCTGAATGATGAGTGAGGAATTGCTATCTAGTAAAAATATCCTAGGAAGAGAAGACAACAATTGAAAAAGATCATAGGCTAGAAAATACACTAGATATGTGAAAACAAAGTTCATATTACCTGGAAAATACAGTGTGATGGGGAGCTGTCAAAAGATAAGATGAGCAATGTATGTCCTAGAAGGTCTTGAGATTTTTGTCTAAGAGAAAAAGAAAATTATAATAGTAGTCCATGTATGGGAGTAATGTGATCACATTTGTATTTTTAAAAAACTTCTGGCTGAAGTATGAAAACTAAATTGTGCTTGGTGTAGGTGCATTGAAAAAGAGCATGGAGCAATACTGGAAACAGAGACCAGTTAGGGAACTGTTGCAAAACGCCAATTGTGAAATATTATGGCTGCGTCTAGGACAGTGGGCAGAACTGGATAAAGGGATGGGACAGCAAGAAAGGTTTTTGGGGATATGCCAACCTAAAAGGGGAAAGAAAATATCTTGAGGGTGATAAAACATTGTTGGAAATGCAAAAGAGAGAGAGACAGAGACAGAGACAAAGAAAGAGAGAGATTTATAATTTTCAAAGCTCCTCCTGAGGGAATAAAATATGTTTTTGGAAGGAATATTTTGTTATGCAGCTTAGAGTGAGTTCTTAAAACAGCAAACTCAAATGACCACAGATAAAAAAAAGTAAAATTGCTATTTTAGGATGGTAAGTCTTGTTATTTGCTAAGGTTTTGCTCTGCTGACAGGTGTGCAATATTGGTGTCAGAGATGATAGTTCAGGAAACAGAAGAAAGCAGAGCACTAGTCCAGTGGTCATATTTTTCTACTTCCCCTTTTGAAATAACGACTGAGTGGATATATCAAGAGGTTCACAAAATCATTAGTCCCCATTAAAGGATTGTTCCATGCTCTGCACAGACCCTAAGGTCCCCTTCAGCTGGTCAGAAGAGGACATCTCCGACCTGAACAACCACACCACCATACTGCTTATAGCTGAAGTGTTTAATGACGATGACCTAAGTGATGCTCTGTTTAAGACACTCTACCGACTCACTCACAAACAGAAGAACGCCTGCACGGCCATCCTCTCTGTAGAGAAGAGGCTGAACTTTACACTGAGTCACCTGGACGTCAAGTGCATGTGAGGCCTACGTCCACTTCTGCTCCTGCCTGCACCAGCTGAGAAGCTGGAGGACCACCGGCTGCGCTGTGCGGTGGGGCCGGTGGGCACCTCCTTCCCGAAGCACCTCACATACCAGCGCATCCTTAGCTGGAGCTCTGGAAGGTGTGTGTGGAACCAGCACCGCGGCCCGTCGCGTCTGCAGTCTTCCCTCCTCGGCTGTCCCTGTGATCGTCTAATAAAACCAAAGGTTCCCACAGTGGAAAAAAAAAAATCAGCTTTCCCTACCACCTAAGCTCATGTCTCTGCTTGTCTGAGTGATAAAAACCTTAGCCACCTTTAGTGAGCAAATACCATTCCCATTTGGCTGAAGAACAGAAACTGCCTCCATTTGGAGCCCAGTGGCACCTGGAATACCTGGGGCTTAGCTTCATCTAAGTGACAGCTTGAAGGAAAGCAAGAGGCCTCTGGGAGCAGAACGTGGGCCCTGGTGCTGCAGAAATTTATTAATGGTAGGAGGATTAAAGAGAAGTAAGTAGCATCAAAATATGTTTACAAGGCAGAAATCATAGTTTCTATAAGTATTTGGATACGGGAGAAAAAATAATCAATAATGATCATGTCTAGGATTAGACCTGGAAACTGGATGATGCCATTCTCTATGATAAGGAAGATAAGGAAGCGAAAGAATAGGTTTGGGATAAAAGTGGAAGAGAGTAGATGAAGAATTAAGCTTTGCATTTTTAATGTTTGAAGTATGCATGCCATTCAAGTGCAGAGATTAAGTAAACAAGCAACCCTGAAGCTTAAAAAAGGGATTTGAGTTAGATATTTTGGAGAATCAAAAATGTGAAAATGGATTACATCACAAGGGAGAATGAGTAGAACAATGTTAGAGTATTGATGAGTAAGGATATAGAGAAATACAATTATTAACATTGAGTTAAGAGATATATTAAATTTTAAATCTAAGAAACAGATGTGTGTGTGTGTGTGTGTGTGTGAAATTAGATATAATTTTTTAATGGTTGGATGCCAGGTCACAAGGCATGACTTAATAAATTACCATATTAAAAATTTTGGTGGTCATAGTCTCTTTGAAATGAACTGAAACTATCTGAGGTGAGTTCAGGACTCTTTTCCCAGCAGGACTTGTGGCGAAACACCATAACACTACAAGATCTTAAGATTTGTAAAACTTGAGACTGAGATTTTAAGACTGTAAGTCTATGCAACTATGAAACTGTGAGACTAGAGACTTTGAAACTGAGAATCCTTAAGACTACAGGGCTCTTGGACTACAAATCTTCAAGAATGCAGGACTTTGAAACTTCAAGGTTAAAAGGCTGCAAGTTCCTTGCTGTTTTCCAATGTCAATTCTAGCCTCTGCTTACTTAGCTAATTTCCTATGTATGAGGATATATTAGCAGAGAGGGCTGTCTTTGCTTTGGGATCTCTTCCCAAATAAATTCTGGTACACCAGAGGACAGGTTAATCGAAAGTTTGGCTGATCATTCTTTGTCTGAGAAGACTATGCTTCTCTGGTAGGTTAACTTCTCTGCCCAAACTCCTGCTTCCAACTTGACTCCAAGGATGAAAGTATCCTCTGTCTTTGTGATTATCTTTACTGAGTTTACTTTTATATTTTAAAAAGACTTGTTTGTTGCTTTTCACTTAATTTAATGAAAAGTTTTTATTGCTCTTGTTTATTGGGAGATTTCATACCATTTCAGTGAGAGTAAAAGGCTTTCTTGCTGCTTTTATAGTTTGACGGTTTTCCAGTCTCCAAAGGCTCATCAAGAACATTGCAGCCTGGAGATATAGCAGTAATATAGTTTTATAGTGTAAAGGTACAGAAGACCCAAAGTTCTTTATTTTTCAAATCTTACCATCTTTCAGTATTTAGTTGTAGTACTGAGCAAGATTTCAAAGCAAGTACAGACAAAATTAAAATGATTCTAAAGTAGCAACTAATGAAACTTCTAATAACATAAAAAGTTTGTCCTTATGGCCCACGTAGTTGGGGACTGGGTTAAAAGCAAAACACTGAACTTATTCAATTCCTGGAGATCTAATTTCAAGCCCTGCTTGAGGAATTAAAGACATAGCATTTCTGTAAACACTTCAACTTCGCTTGAAGCAATAAACTGGACAGTTCCTTAGTCTAGCTATGTAAGAGAAGAAAGTACATTATTCCTTAATGATTATATATATATATTCTTATTCATTATCTTTTCAAATATTTTCTACTAAACTGGGACCTCATACATATATGTTAGACTGTTTTTCATTTCCTGCAGTTTTTGGATAATCCATTCTGTTTGTTTTTTCAAACAAAATAAAACAAACAAAACTTTCCCTTTGTTTTTCAGTTTGGGTAATTTCTTTTGATGTGTTTTCAAGTTCACTGGTTCTTTTCTTGACTAGGTCTAGTGATGCATCCATTTAAGAAATTCATTCTCTTATCAGTTTTTTTAGTAGCATTTCCTTTTTATTCTTTCATTTGTATTCTTCTGGTGAAATTACACATCTGCTCTTAAATCATGTAACCTTTTTCTACTACACTCTTTACTAGTTTAATAATAATTACTTTAATTTCTCTGTATGGTAGTTCCAATATCTGAGTAGTATTTGGATCCAGTTTTGTTCTGCCTGATAGCAGTGTGTTGTTTTTTCTTTCTTTTTTAAGGCTGGGCATCTTTTTCAAGACAGAATAGACTGCAAAAACTTGTTTTTATGCCTGAAAATGTGTATGGTTTTTTATTTCCTAGGCTTTTAGTGTAAGGAATTGAGTCAATCTACTAAGGAGTTGACCTGGTTTTAGGTTTTGTTACTTCCATGGCTCACTTTCATACAACACCTCAAATTCTTTCCATGTTATCTTGAATTTAAGGTGGACACTTGTTGTCCAGAGGGTTTTTTTTTTTTTCAATTTCTACTTTATTCTGAACTTTATACCTTTCTTTTGTATTTTACTTCACCGAAGTTCTCCCTTATGCTATTGTTTCTCTCCTGGGAGTAGACAGCCCTTACTTGTTACCCATTTTGTGCTAATATGCCTTGAGGAATGTTTAGAAGTATTCTTTATTTTGAATCTGCCTCAGTCTTGGGCAGGTACTGTGTCCCTGGGACTCAGGGGAAGTTTCTTCTCAATGTCCCTTTCCCATTCCAAGTTGGAAGTCTGGGATCAGTAAGTGTTCTTGACTTTCCTTCAGGAGACAAGGTCTTTTATTATCACGGTCTTATTTCAGTTACAATGGGTTTTAATTAACGTCTTAAAGATATGGTGTCCTTCCACCAGTAGTTTAAGGTTCTTGTTCCATAGGAGATATAGGAGAGACACAGAGGAGCTTTGTGCTTTCTCTGCAATAGCTGCTTCTCCCTCTTCCATATCAACATAATGTGGGATGCCTTTTATGTCTCTTGCCCTGCTCCCCAAACTTTTCGGTGAGCACCCAGTTAGATTTGTTAAGAAGAGCCTTGAGCAGATGTGAACTTTCTTTAAAGGGTTCTATATTTCCTTGCTAGCCCACACTCAGCCTTTTGCAAATTCATGCTATTAAATTTAGCTTAATTTTTCTCACTAGGTCTGGCAGCATATTTCCCAGCAATCTCCTTCACGTAGTTTGTCTTTTCTTAGATTTGGGGTTAATTATTTGCCCAGAAGCATCAGTTCTCTGAAAGGTTTAAGGAAATATGTAAATTTGAAACTTTTCTGGCAATTCATTGCCATTTTTGTAAGGGTAGGAGTGATACTCTTTACAGCTTTCAACATTCTCAGCAGAAGCTGTAAATTTAAATATATTTATTTAAGAGCACATGTAGCATTCATGAAAGTAGGCTATAGGTTGGATCATAAAAAAATCTCATTAAATTTTAAAAGATTGAATCATATAGAATATACTTTTTGAACACAGAACTAAATTATAAATTATAATAATATATCAAGAAAAGCTCCCCATACTTGGAAATTTAACAACAAACTCTAAATAGCACATTATTTTTTTTAAAAAAAGCACAAAGAAATTTTAAAATATTTTAAATTAAACTGTAATAAAACATGCCATATCAAAATTTATCAGATGGATCTCAAGATTGTTGAAAGGAATTCACAGCATTAAATTCTTACATTAGAAAAAAATGTTCTAAAGCAGTATCCTAAGTTTCCAATTTAAGTCTATAAAAACAAAGATAAATACAATATAAATAAGTATAAAAAATATTACACAAATAGCAGAAAACAATAAAAAGAAAATAAATACGAACTTGATATTTTGAAAATATTAATAAAATTAATAAATCTCTAGGTAAGCTATTCAAGCAGAAGGGAACACAAAAAAACTATTGATAAAGGGAATTAAGATAAGAAAGAACTACAATTATATACTCAGAAAAAGAAAAAAGAAAAGATATTATGAACATTTTTAAGTCAATAGATTTGACAACTTGAAAGAAATGAAAAATTTCCTAAAAACACAACTTATTCAAATTGACTGCTTTAGCTTTTTGTTGTATAAAAAGTTACCACAAATTTAGGGTCTTTAAACATTTGTTTATTATCTATCTAGTTTGTAGGTTATCAGTTTATTATCTATCTAGTTTATAGGTTATCAGTATATGTAAAGCCCAGCTAAGTTCTCTGCTCACAGTCTCACAAAACTGAACCTAGGGATTGGTTAGGCCTTGTTCTTGTCTGATACCCAGGGTCTTCTTCCAAGTTCACTGGTTGCTGGCAGGCTCCACTTCTATAAAGATCAAGGGTCTTGGGTCCTAGAGATCAACCGGTATTCCCTTCCAGGTGGCCATTTTTACAACATAGCTATTTACTTTTTCAAAACCAACAGAAAATCTCTCACTTTAGATAAGTTTCAGTCCCTCTTTAAGTGCTAACATGATTCAATTAGGTTCAGTAGTATCCCTTTTCATTACTCCAAGCCAACTGCTTAGTAACCTAAACACAGGAGTGAAATCCCATCATATTCATAAGTCCAACCTGCACCCAAAAAAAGAGAATTATACAAGGCATGTACAACAGAGAGAAAGTCTTGAAGTCTATCTTAGAATTCTGTCTAGCATTCTGGCCAAGCTAAATATCATATCTGAATATTCTCATGGTTTTAAAATAAATTAAACTTATAAGTTTAAAAAGAAATGCTATTAAGAAGAATTCTAATTTTAGGTGATTTCACTGATAGTTATACCAAAAATTTAAAAGATAAAACCAGTCTTATGCAAACTTTTTTTTTTAAGGAGGAAATATGTTCATATTTGTTTTATGAAGACAGAATAATCTTGGACCAAACTCTAGTAAGGACACTTACAAAAAGGAAAATAAAAGACCAGTATTCCTCATAAAAATAGACACTGAAATGTCCAAAAAATTATTAGCAAATTAAATTCAGCAACATATAGAAAAATAATATATTATGACCAATTAAGTTTTTCCTCAGAAATGCAATCTTGATTTATTATTAAAATAAACCAGTATAACTCATCTTAAGAGAATAAAAAAGAAAAATAATATAGTCATCCCAATGACAGAAATTTTGAACAAACAATAAGTAGAAAGGAATTTTCTCAATATATCCAACTAACATCATACATGTATCATACTTTAAATGGTACAGTGTGGAATTCTTTCCTATTAAATTTAAGAAAAGGAAAAATATATCTGTTCTCACCATCATGGAATTGTACTGGAATTTCTAGGCAATGCAATAAGTCAATATAAATACAAGACGACATAAATAAAAGACATAAATCAATAAAAGTGAATCTGTCATTGTTTGTACAGCATAATTATTGACAGGAAAATGAAGGAACTTAGAAAAACTACTAGAATTAATCAGTAAATTGAATAATTTTTCAAGGTACAAGGTCAGTAAATATCTATTCTCTATAAAAATTTAAAATATAAGAACAATTATTTCTTCAACATATAAAGATACTTATTTTAGAAAAGTAGAAAATATTTATTCTTAATGGGTAAAAAGCTAGGTGCATTTTTATTAAATTCAGAATAAATACAAGAATACCATCTATTGTCTTTTTGTTTTAAAATTGTTATGCAATATCTGAGTATTACAATAGTTAAGAGGTATTAATATTAAAAATGAAGAGCTACAAATATCAAGAGCACTTGTTATTTGTATAGCTCTAGAAAATAATAACCAGATAGAAGACAAAAAATAATACTTCTGTTTATACTATTAGCAAAAAAAAATTAAACTAGAAATGCCATCTTAAAAGTGTGAAAAAACTAAAACACATTACATAATGAAATCTGAAAAAGATATTATGTTCTGACCTATAGGAAAATGCTAAATGCTATAAAATTATTATTAATCTTTCCAAATTAATTAAAGCTTACAGCAATTTAAATAAAAGTATCAATAAAAGTTTTAACTTAAAAAGATGCTTTTGAAATAACAAGCAAATGAGTAATAATATTTAGAAAAGAAATTTAATGAATATGGACTTGCTTTAGTAGATGTATTTATAACTATAATAATAAGCAATATGAACAATTTTATTATTGGTAAAAGATGGTAAATCTAACAATAAGGTAGATAATCCCAAAAAGGTGATAATACAAATAAATACAATATATGAGAAACAAGCAACACAAACTGCTGAATAAATTATGAATTATTTGATAAAGATTAGTAAAATCAACATAAGGTAATTCTTAGTTTTTATACATTTCATTTCCTTTTTTATCTGTATTTTTATGTGGTTTTGAGTTTTTATTTAAAATG
Source organism: Cynopterus sphinx (assembly GCA_030015415.1). Taxonomy (NCBI): domain Eukaryota; kingdom Metazoa; phylum Chordata; class Mammalia; order Chiroptera; family Pteropodidae; genus Cynopterus; species Cynopterus sphinx. Next base: position 46,105,942 of record CM057380.1, read on the forward strand.
TTTTATTGTGGTAAAATTTGTATACATTATGTATATTTGAGGTGTACAATGCTACAGTTTGATATTTATATATCTCTATAGTGATCACCACTATAAGTCTAGTTGCCATCTATCACTATACAGTTGATCCCTTTATCCCTTTGCCCTCCACACAATCTCCTTCCCCTCTGGTAACTGCCAATCTGTTCTGTGTATCTGTGAGTTTGTGTGTTTTTTTTGTTTGTTCATTTTTCAGATTCCATATACATTATATAATATTATATAATACTTACTCTGACTTATTTCACTTAGCATAATATTCTCAAGATCCATCCATGTTCTTGCAAATAGCAAGAGTTCCTTCTTTCTAATGGCTGAGTAGTGTTCTATTATATAGACAGATAGATGAATAGATAGATGATAGATACATAGATCTCTCTGTATCATTATTTTTATATAAACATTTTTCAAATACACTACTAATTGTTTTATAATACCCCAAACTGATTTTTATATACAGAAGACAGTCTCTCATAATTCACCTGATAAGTTTAGGTCTACTATAGGATGGTGCTGTTTTGAGATATTCTGATTATCTGAAAAAGAGATAAGAAAATCACTTTTTAAACTTTTGAATGAAGTCCCCAAAATTTGAAAGTAATTTTATATTTTATACATCATGCGTACTAACCTCAAAATTCTGTATTATTTTAACTTTATAAAGATATTTCACTGTCACATTTTGTATTCATTCTGTACATACACATTAGCAGCATTTATGCATAATAAAGAAAAAAATCATTTAACATTTAAAAATTTTAGTCTTCAAAAGCAGTGTTGTCCAAGATGCATTTCAGAAATGGAATGATCTTTCATAATTTTTACAATGGTGTTTAAAGTTTTGGAAAAAAGAAATTGAACCTTTATTAATGGCATTCATTAGTCTGCGTCTGGATCCTGCTGGTCCCTGTCAGAAGACAGGGCCATTAGCATATTAACACAAATGTGTCCAAGGGTTTGTCTTTATTCATTTTCTCTTTTAAATCAACTTCTTTGGAGCCAGCTTTGAAGGTTTGTAAGACAGTTATCAGGCATTCAAGTTTTAGTCTGGAGTTCTGGCAAAGAGAGAAATGAAGTAGCCATATAGAAGTTACACAGGTAAACTTAAGTAGAACAGGTATTTGCACATGTAGATGCTACCTGGATTCTCCTGAAGTTCTGGAAGACTAAAAGAAGGAAAATGAGGTAGCAATGACTATTGGGTTCTGATGAATTAAAAATGAAATAAAGTAATATCATTTTATAATGATTACTTATGGCCCCCTAAAAGGAAAAAAATTCTGTCCATCTCTCGGAGGCTCTTTTTATGTTGGTTTCTCCCTTCATGTTTTTGTGATAACCTATTTAGTCTTAAATTCCTCTGTGTGTGCAATACAAAAAACAATAACCTAGGATTTAGTATACCTGGATTCTCTAATCCCCATTTCCTTTCTGTACAACCACATCTTTCCCCTCTCTCACTCTCTCTATTAATATATTCAGAAATTGCAGTAAATTATATCTTAAAGCAGTATAATCTCCATATTCTATAAGTAAAGGGGAGGTCTGAAGGGATGATAGTTTATATTGGATGGAAGATGACTTAAAGCTGTAATTCTCTGGCAAGAAACATAAAAGTTAGAAAAAAAAATCAATTGCCCATATCAAAGCATTGGGTGTGTACAGTCCTTCACTCTATTATTCTACTAAAAGCACCTGCTTTCTGAGATTTATTACATCCCTGCCCTTTCATTTCATATTTCTAAAATTCTTTCTCATGTATTCACTCACCCTGCCTACCAATTCAGTCTGGATGAACCTGTGGAGAGAAGCAGCTGTACCAGAGCTTAAGAATACAAACTACAGTCAGATTTTCTGAGTTTCAATGCTGTGTTCACCCTTTCCTAGCTGTGAACTCTTAGGCAATTTACTTAATTTCTCAGTACCCCACTTTCTCATCTGTAAAGGGAGATTAGTATCTACATCATTGTGTGGTTGTAAGATTGTATTCATTAATGCATATAAACCTTTTGACTCATCTGTAGTAAAGCAGTTAATAAAGGGTTGCTACATTAATTTTAATTTTAATTAAATTTGAAATTACTAAAGATAGCTTTTTATGTAATTTTGTCTGTATTTTCCTCTTCTTTTCTTCCTCTCTTCCTCTCTCCCTCCCTTTTTTCTTCCTTCCTATTTTTTTTTCCTTTCTTCCTTCCTTCCTTCCTTCCTTCCTTCCTTCCTTCCTTCCTTCCTTCCTTCCTTCCTTTTCCCTCCCCCACCCTCTTCTTTCTCTTTTTTTCTTTCTTCATTTTTCTTCACCTATATCTGCCTCTTCTTTTATACATAGATGTTTTCAAGTGCCTTAGGCAAATATGGCTTTCTCAAGCAGGTCAGGAGCCAGGGGCTTGGTAAGCATCTCTGGTGTCCAAGCTATGCTCATTGTAAGCTTCATCAAGCTGCAATGAGTGCCAGAAACAGATTTCATTAATCTTACCATCAGTAGGTCTGAATTCATTGCAACTAATACAATACCTGTTTCTCTAACTATGCCAACATTTTCTTGACACCATGTATGACCTTCTGTTATTTCTCAACAAAAACTGCCAAGCACAGCCCAGTGGTGAAGTAAAAGAGCCCAGCAGGCCACAAACTGTCGAGTGCATCCATGCTGAAATGAACAGCACATTCCAAAGAGGTCCATAGCAGTTCAGAAAGAAAAAAAAAGTAAAAACAATTTTTTTATAAAAAGAAAGAATGTAGAATCACTTAGAGGAACAAGTAATCTTCTAGACCACCAGACTTCCATATTTATCTTTCCTGCATTGAAAACCAGGGTGACTTCTACACAAGAATTCTAGATAATTCTAATTCTAGTACCATACTTTGAGATGCCATTTCTAACTGTCGCCATCAGACTTTATCCTCACAAAAAGATTCACATATGTCCTCCTGATGAGACAAGTCTCTAAAATCTTTGAAGCTTCTGCCAGCAACACCAAAAGAGAAAACAGCATGCCATATGTATGAGTAGGTTTAGTTACAACTCAGATTTGGGACGAAATCAGACTGGAAAGACATCAACATAGTACAAAAAAATAGGCAAGGAAAGGTGGGGTTTGTTTAGTTTCAAAGACTTTAACTTCTCCCTCGAGATTTCTGTAAAAAATGGGTGTATTGAACTAATTTTCCTATACTATATTTAACCCTCATGAGCACAGATAGAGTTTGCATTTTCTCAGCTAAAATACCGGATCTTCCTTGAAGCCCTTCCTAGCAGGATAATGCAAGGAATGTTAATGAAAACAGAGACATTAAGACAAACACTTTGAATGGTCCACACAGTCATTTGCCACAGTTTTTAAACAAAAACATATCCTGGTTATTGTCATAGGGCCAAAATTATAAAAAGATTAATATTGGAACTTGCCTGTCCTCAAAGACTCACACTCTAATAAGAGTGAGAGATATTAAATAAATTATTACAAACTAGAAATTGCCATAAAGAAGATGTCCAGAGTGCCATAAGAGAGAAAATTAGGAGAATCTGATTTTTAATTTGAAAGGCATAAGAAAAGGTTTCTTTGAGTGAACGGCTGTTTCTGCATGCAATCTGTAGAAAAACATAAGGAAGTCTAAAAGCTGAAACTGTCATGTAGAATTATTAATAAATTTATCAGTAATAAAATTCTATTATATTCAAATAAATCTAGCTGGAAATGAAAAATAGTTTAATGGTGCTTAGGATTTAATCTTCTCAAGGATCAGAGGTGCCTTTTGCTATTTATTAAACAAAGAATAACTGCTACCTATTCCCTTCAAATCTCGAGAGGTAAAGATTCTATTCTAAACTCTAAGTCCTCCTGGTATTCTCTACTGAATTTAGCATATAATTTTGTATAGAATGGGTACTAACAAATAGCTGAGTGATTGTGAGAACCAGTTAGTAAAACTTACAAAAAGACAGGAAATTAAATTAAAAGTAGGGACAGACATGTTGGCTCAGAAGGACAGGGAATGGCCTATTAACTGATGATAGAGTTTGGAAAGGAAGTTTTCTTGAGAACTAATTTTTGAATCTGACCATTCACATTTACCTGTACTAATGATGCATTCTGTAATCAGTGAAGAAAAATTGGGGTGTCTGGTCTTTGTTCCTTCATGAGTACAAACTATTCACAGAGGTCTATAAGGATCATTAAAAAAGGGGAACTTGAGACCTTGAATGAAATGTTAAAATACAATGTTCATAATAAAATATCTTCACTGAGGGAAAATGGACTTAACTGTGTAAGAACACTATGTGTCATAAGGGTTCACAAGAATGATAAAGATTATAAATAATGGTATCTTTGTAACCCACATCAGGGAAACTGGGTTTGTAGCTATGGACTTTGATCAAGTAACTTAATTTCCAGTGAAGTATGTTCATCTCTAATTAGAAGTTATAACATTTGAATTTTCTTTATATATTATATTTTACATGCAATCTCAATTCTTGTAGTGACGCTTATGACAGAAGTTTTATCAACCCTATTTACAGATGTGTAAATTAAGACTCAGATTTTTCATTTGTTCAAAGTTATCTAAACAGAAAAAAATAATCAGAAACAGAACTCAAACCTTTAACTTCTCATTCCAAATTCTATGCATATGCCAGCACAATCCCACATTCTCTAAGTACCAGATAATATTGTCTGACTATTTGAAAGTGTTTAATAAACATTAAAGTGTTGCATACATATGATGAGGTGTTACATGACCACTAAAAAATCTATCAATTAATTAATTTATATATTTAGTATCTCATTTTTAACAAATCTTTTACAAATGCCAATTAAACATTTTTATCACTTCATAGACACTAGTGGAATATGAGGACCTACTTAGTGACCTAGGTCTAGAGATATGTTTGGCACATATTTCCTTGTTATGTATTTTGCACACTGATCTAGAAAACAATCCTTTGCTAGACAATCATTTTTAAATGATTATTTTTATTATTTGCTACAGCTCAGAAGAACATTAGTGATCTCAGACACTGGATTTTAGCCACTGAAATCGTTTAGTTATTGGCCTTAAAAGTATCTCCTTATTTTACTGTTACATTTGATAACACATGTTGGAATACAAGCAGACCACTGTGTACTGGTGTGCCCTTTCCCAGTTATACAAGTAAATGACAGCTTTTTCAATGGAAAAGTTTCAAGACAAGCAGTAAATATTTATATTCCTCCAACGTATTGTTCTAAAAATGGCAGAAATGATTCACAAAAATAAGAATGCTATCTGAGTTAGAGGTTTTGCTTTATTACTGAAGACTATAACTAACTATAGCATCACCATTTAATACATTTTGGAATATGCAGAGTTGGTTGAAGGTCTCCAACTATAGACATTTGCTTTCATTTGGAGGGAAACTTTTTCATCCAATAAAATCTGAGAGTTTTTAAGTAACATGCACATTGTTGACTAGGTTGGCATTTTCTAATGATTATTAGTTTTACATAGACTAAAGTCCAAAGTTTATTTAATGATTACAAATGATATAAAATAACTGTCAATTTTGAAATTAAACAGCATTATTTTATGATCAAGGTGAAAATTTTCAGAAATGTTAATTTCAATTACATGGTACCAAATGTGAAGTAGCCACTTCTAGCTCTCTGCTTATGTATTTTGTTTACCAGCTTAACTTGCTAAGCTCTTTAATATATATATTTCTCATTAAAGTACATTACAGATGTCTATTTATGTAGATTAAATTATCTTAAATTACAATGTTAGACCATATTTGTCCCATAGAAATGGAAATGTCAAATGGTTCAACTTAATACGTGATCCTACTGATGAGGATAAGTTTAGTTATGCCAGCCTCCCAAAGCTTTTATGAATACTTTTTCTCTCTAATAAACCCACTTAAAATAAAATTTAAAAGGTTTGAAAAAGCACTCTTCCTTTTTCTTAATTTAATAAAATCAATATTCCTCTATATGTTCAAGTGCCCTATCAAACCTTTGTGAGGACTAATTCTTCTGACCAACCCATGCAAAAAAAAATTTTTGAAGGGAGATTTATGCTGAAGAGACAACATTTATTTTCCCACAATGTAGAGATGAGGGAAAAAAAAGTCTAAGGAGAAGATTATAACCTACATGACATGATAAAATGCCAAATTATGAAAGACATATTTGAATACTTATTGTTAATTAAAATATAATATTTTGCCACAGTAGTAATGTGAACACCTAAACTCTGATAATTGCAAAAAAATTAACTGAGTTTCTCAGAAGAGATTATCAATTAGCAGTATTTATTTTTGTGTATGATATTTAATAATCACAATCAATTGCTTATTTCATACTTAAAAGCTATTTTAATATTGACAATGTTTCTCATCTCTGCAATAATTATTGGGTTTTTATATCTGCTTCATGATGCTCTAACTTGGCCTCAATAAACTAGGTTCTAAATAGTTCTGATTTTGAATTAGCAATTTCTCTATCTTCCACCACCTTATTTCTGGCATCATAAACCACTTCATCTTAGATAAACCAGGCTTAATTTAATAAGTAATGTTTATGAACTAAAATGGAAGGTAATGAACCAGTGATGGAAAAGGTGATCCATGACCAGATTGTTCTGATCTTTCATAGTACTGTCTGCTTGGCAAATTGAATTCACTCTTCTCATTCATGCATAACTGGGGGCACTTAAACATTAAAGGTTTGGAACTTCTCTCTCCCTCTCTTCCTTTGACCTAGGTTAAAGCTGTTGTTACTCTTTGGACCAGCATGAGGGAGGATGTGTAGGTATGTAATGTTTGTGAATGTGTGTGTATGTGTGTTTATGTGCATGCCCAAAGTTGTATACATTAGAAGTGACGCATTATTAAAATATGGGGCCAAATTTCATGTTTCATGTGTCCACATTCTGTAAGAAATCAGGTAAATGGGAAACATCAAGTTAGCCTAGAAGGCCAATAGGTATACATTAATGATTATCATTTATAAACCCTTTTTCTATATCTAGCCTCTTCTCTTAAAATATACATAAGGATATTTTGTGTATATGTAGTAAAATGTATCTTAAAAGTGCTGGGTAAAAGAGGTGCAGAAAATTGTCAAGAATAAGTAATATAGGATTTACACTTTAGGAAGAATACTGAAATATGGCACTGATATGCTGTTAAAATGGATGTTGGAAGCTGGGAATAAATGATGGCCCACACCTAAGTGAGGCAGACATGCCAGACATACTTAGGTAGATGGTGTAGGAATGCTTAGAAAAGGGAGCGTGTGAGATTGGATTTACTAGGTGAGGCCAGAAAACACAATAATTAATTATGTTACAAAAGAGAGCTTCCATGACTGTTTACCAAGGTAATTAACAATGCACTTATGATAGAGGAACTAGTGTAATTGTAAAGCTCAATGATGGCCATCCTCTCTAGTTAAGGGCAGCTGGTAGAAGATTCTGAGAACAGCTCACTGATAACAGTAGGAATGATAAGAACTTAACATAAAGGAGGCTAGATAACAGCGTTTGAAGACATGATAATGAGTGCCAAGGTCAATGTGCAGCCCAAGATCTATGAAAATGATTTATAAGACACAATGTTCCTATGAAAAAGAAAGATGGTCAGCCAACAAGGGTGCAAGCAGCTACCCCAAGAAAATATCTCAATCTCATTCCTAGTTTCCAGATCTTAGCCAGTTCTCAAACCCCATTAATTAATTTATTGATTAATGGAGAGCCTGAGTACCCACGAAGAATGACTTTGAAGATCACAGCATATGTATACAGTTATGATTCTCCCAATCTTCCAGTCTACTCATGACTATATCATATAGCTGTAAACCATGAAAATGTGAATGCTAACATTTTGAGGACTATGGAACACAGAGTTCAAATTGATATGAACACTTGAGGGCCTAAATCGTTATCATGGTCCTACTGTTAAAAAGGGTACACGTGAAGATCTCATCATAAGAATTCTAGCCCAGCTGATATTGAGTCTACTGAGTGTGCAGACATCCCAGAGGTTATTTCTCCTGTCCTTGGGTGCATAACTGGAATAGATATATTTGGTTGTTGAAAGAACCTCATATTGGTTTCTTGGCTTGTAGGACCAGATCTGTTAAAATGGGGAAGATAAAGTGGAAACTTCTGAATATGTCCCCCAACCCTGTTTCTGGACAAGATGACACACCAAAAACACCCTATGAGAGGGAAGATCTTTTTATTACATGTTGATAACCACCAGAGAAAATCTTCCATGAGAGAGGCCCTGTTAACACTGCAGTGCGGAGCAAGGGGCTTGCAAATGGAGCAACTTTGATGGTGGAGATGGAGGTTATACATACATAGATCCACCAACATGGTCCTCAAATCTGATCTCCAAATCTGATCTAGCTCTAGCTGTTTCTTAATATTAACCTGGCTTCAACAAAGATTGATACAGAGTCCCTGCCCCATCTTTCAAAGAGACCAATTAGTTATTTGGTTCCAAGATGACTGCATTGAATTCTTTTCATCAGAAAATGGCAGCAATTCAGTATTACTGAAGTAGATACACATTTAAGTTACGAGCCTACTTTCTAGTCCTCGGGGGCTTGGCCAGCACCACCCTTAGATAGAGCTTACAGTTTTGGACCTATCACTTTGAATACTGCATAATATCACCTCAAAAAAAAAAAGAAACTACGTTATGCTAAAGGAGATATGGAAATGGGCATGTGACTCATCATATACCCTACCACCCAGGATCTGCCAACTTATAGAGTAGATGCAAATGAGGCACCAACTTGGAGACGATGACCTCCAAGGGTGATACGCTATCCTCCAAGATACAGTTTATACCCTAAATCAGTGACTCATTTTATGGTATTGTGCCCACATTAGGTAAAATATGTAGATCCCATATCAATTGACTCAATTTATGCTTCAGTCTCATTGGCTTCATTTATGCTTCAGTCTCTATTTTCTAGATGTCCTCTTCTTAGAAGAAGAGCATTTCTACCAGAGTCCCATAGAACTTCATGCTATTGTTGCTGCCAACTCATTTGGGCTTCTTATGCCTATAGACTAACATATAAGAATAACAACACTGGTACGAGTAGTTTGTCCTGACCATCAGCACGAGTGTAAGCTTCTGTTACACAATGTTAATAAGGAGAAAAGGCTTGATATCTGTTTGACCCATTGGAGTATCTCTTAGTATTATCATATCTAATTCAGTTGTAAATAAACAAGTACACCATCCAAAGTTCATTATGGTAAGAAGATCATGGAGACCAGGGCCTTATACCACACAAGGATAACAGTCTAGGACACAATAAGGTAAGATGCCTAGATAAGTAGGACTGCTAAAAGCAGTTTACGTGCATCTAGAATGAGTAATATATAAGAGATATAGGTATTATTTGCAGGCCTAAGACAAACTGCTACATGGGCACTGTAGTTTTAAAATTCTCATTCTAAGTTTCTCCAAGAAAAAAGGACAAAGTTCATCCAGAATATTGTAGGAGATGTTCCCAGATGGGATAACTTACTATTGAGGCAAGTGTTTCTCAGTGGTGCAGGAAGGGAGTACATTGCAGGAAATGCTGTAAACAATGCACCACCCCAAATCCCTTTCAAAATCAAAGCACTTGTTCCTTCAGCTCTCCAAAAATTGACTTCACCTGCCCTAACCATGGTTAATCCTGCTTCTAAGGTCAGGGTACAAAAATTTAGTTCCTTATTTTAACTCTGAAGGGCCATCTCAGCAGTAGAGTTCCCCACAGTTTTGGCTGAGGAATTCATTTTCACTGAAACACAATTTTTCTCTTCTCCCAAACTTGCACATATTCCCCCTAGATGTGTTGTTCTTGAGAACAGTATGATGAAAATCTCGATATCAGAATCTGTTTTCTAAAGAACCTTATTTAGGACACAAGGTCACCCAGACTATAAGGGGAAGAGAATTAGAACTCAGACTTCTAGACTCACATCGCTGTGCTCTTTTCTCTACATTGTATTGTTAAATCCTCTCAATATGTTTTTCACCTATGCTATTGTACAGTAATATGTAACTTATCTGTTTATATATCCATGTTCCAAGCTAGGATATAAGCTTCTTGAAGACAAAGGATACATAGCAGACATATTTATTTCCTAATTTGAGCAAATTTAGGATCTCAGATTAAGCACTCAACTAACATTGCATTTGTTCAATAAATAACTACAATAATAAATATTTTCCAGTTTATTTGAAAATTATGATTATAATGAATTAGCATGCAAGTATTTTCTTTACAGGAATTATAGTGTATTAGAGAAGTTGTTAAGAATTCAAAGTTGTCTCTTCTGGCTTTCTTCTCTATTATTTCTGCCAATACAAGCATATTCACATAACTGTTATTGGTCTAGTTCCCCCTCATTTCCCACTACATTTACTGCTATGACATTTATTTATCATCCTAAACTGTAATTATGAGTGGATAATTCTCTCTCTTAAAAGCCTACATGAATCCCTTAGATTTAGGCCAGTAAATTTTTTTCTGGATGAATTAAAGTTTCTCTATATTTATTATCACCTAATTTCCAGTTTTATTTACCATCACTTTACTTCATGCACCCTAATTTTTTTTCTGAATGATTTTGTTCTTACTATTTCCTCTTCTTTCAAATATTTTTTCAGTATCCACTAGTTAAAATGTTAACACCCCTTCTGGGCCAAGATCAAACTCCACTGCCTCAGTTCTTATTTACACTTGTCCAATAACTACCTCTTTCAAACTCGATGTAACCTCTTGCTATGTTAAGTCTACATGTCACTACTTTTATTATCTTCTGGAATGTATCATGTGTATTATACACATATTTCTATTTGTCTTATCTTCCATGCTTATCTCCCATGTTTTTTCCTTTTCCCCTCAAAGTATAGCCTTGTGCCTGGTAGTTACTGTGTAATGTTTACTAAGTGAATGAGATACAGATGAATGTTAATGACATAGCTGAATGTTCACATGGAATTGATTGTACTCCCTTAAGATAAATGTGTCAAATGTATTTAATTACACTTAAATGGTAAACGATGTATATACTGAGGTGAGACTGTAGAAATAGAAAAGATTTCAATAGAAATTGAGAGAAAAGAAATAGCAGAGAGAGAATAGATGGTGATACAGAAGTGAATTATTGCTTTTTGCCTAAATTTGGTACCTAAATTCGTTGATAAGAGTGAGAAAATAAAACAATACATTTTCATAAATTCGCTTCCTTATTTAATAATTGTATTAAGAATAGGGTAATTAACATATCCTGAAAATATCTATCTGTAATTTCTGTTGTGTGTATATGTTTGTGTTATGGCCTTTTAAATGTGTCTTTGAAGCTTGCTTGTTTTCCAGACATTCAATATTTTTTGAGATATAGCAAGAATTTTCTCTTAATCTTCAATGATAATTTTGGTTATGGCAGCCTGCTTTTCTTTGTGAGGAGGAGAATATTGAGAATTGTTTAGTACCTTGCTATATCCCTCATTTGAATTCAATTAGAAATATAATGAAAAACAATTACCACTTTTTAATGCCTCTTGGCAGTGAGATGCAATTTCAAGGGCTGGTTTCAGCACCTTGGTCAGAGCAACAGGATTAAGAATATTTTTGTATATTTGTACACCTAGTATTCAACAGGGCAATCACTGTTTCTCCATACCAATAAATATGTATTCAAAAATGATTGACAAAAATAAACCGTAGCCAGATATAATTATTCTATAAGTAACTACTAAAGCCTTCAGGCAGCTGTACCTTAATAAATCATCCTTTTAAAAAAATCAATCATAGAGAACGTCAGGCTGAGGAAAACAAGATCATCTAATCCTAAAATTCTACCTTTTTTTGTATATGTACAAAGAATTCTACTTAAGTTATTCCATAAGCAAGAAAATTTACCTAATAAAAAGAGAAATATAATAGTTTGTGATTTTTTTGTAAAAACTATTTATTTTTGTGTGAAAGGAAAGATAAGTATAGAGAAATGTGCATAATGGTTTTAGAGTTATAATTATTTTTGCCTACCTTTGTTTTCTGATATTTCTTTCACAAGCATGTTATTAAAAATAATACTACAAATGTTTTATAAAAATAAATCGTTAACTTGCCCTCAGAATTCTAAGACAAGGCAAGAGCCTTATCAGAGATTATATATTTAAATAGATAAAATACCTTATGCATCCAATAACTATTGATAGCAGCAGTGATAATAGAGATAAAGATATCAAGCTGAGAGCATAAAGATATCATGAGGAAGAGTCAAAGCAATCTGGTTGACCATCTTTCCTACTCACAATCTTTGTCTCTGTCTAAGCTATTTTCTCTTTTTTTATACTTTTATTTTTTAATTATAGTTGACATACAATATTAGTTTCAGGTGAACAACACAATATAAACATTTATATATATACTTTACGGGGTGATCACCCCAATATATACAGTACCCGTCTGGATACAATTATTACAATACTACTGACTATGTTCTCCATGCTGTCCCACATCCGCATGACTATTTGTAACCACCAAATTGTAGCTCTTAATTCCCTTCCCATTTTTATCCATCCCCTCACCGCCCCCCCAATCTGACAAACATCAAAATGTTCTCTGCATTTATAAACTTGTTTCTTTTGTTTGTTTTTTTTATCCTTTTCTCTAGATTCCACACATGACATTTTTCTTCTCTGAATTACTCCACTCAACAAAATACCCCCTAGGTTCATCCATTTTGTTGCAGATGGCAATATTTCATTTTTTTATGGCTGAATAATATTGCATTGTGTGTGTGTGTGTGTGTGTGTGTGTGTGTGTGTGTGTGTGTCTATCACCTCTTCTTTATCTATTCGTCCATTGATGGACACCCAGGTTGCCTCCATATCTTGACTACTGTAAATAATGCTGCAATGAACATATGGATTCACATGTTCCTTCAAAATGTTTCGGGTTTCTTCAGATAAATACCCAGAAGTGGGATAACTGGATTCTTCTTTGTCTCTTGTTATAGCCTATGTTTTAAAGTCTACTTTGTCAGGTATATGTATTGCTGCCTCAAAATTTTGCTTGTTCATTTTCATTTTCATAAAACATCTTTTTTCATTTCTTTACTTTCAGACTATGTGTGTCTTTTGATCTGAAGTGAGTCTCTTTTAGGAAGCATATGTAAGGGTATTTTTAAATTTATTTAGCTACCCTATATTTCAATTGAAGCATTTAAACAATTTGAATTTAAAGTAATTGTTGCTAGATATGTAGTTATTGCCATTTTATTATTCATATTTTTAATTTTGTTTTTTTTCTTCTTAAAGAAATCTTTCTAACATTTCCTATAACACTAGCTTAGTGATGATGAACTCCTTTCCATTTCTCTTGTCTGGGAAGCTCTTTATATCTCTTTTGATTCTAAACAACAGCTTTGTTGGACAGAGTAATCTTGGCTGTAGGTCCTCACTTTTCATAGCTTTGAATATTTCCTGCCCATCCCTTCTGGCTTGTGAAATTTCTGCTGAGAAATTAGCTGACTGTCTTATGGGAGCTGCACTGTAGGTAACTAACTGCATTTCTCTTGCTGCTTTGAAGATTTTTTGTTAAGCTTTGTCATTTTAATTATGATGTGTCTTGGTTTTGGCCTCTTTCAGTTCATCTTATTTTGGACTCTCTGCACTTTCTGGGCTTGTATGTCTATTTCATTCACCAGGTTAGTGAAGTTTTCAGTCATTATTTCTTAAAATAGGTTTTTAATTCCTTGGTCTCCTTCTCCTTCTGGTACCCTATGATGTAAATGTTGGTACACTTGATGTTGTTCCAAAGGCCCCCTTTTTTATTATTATTCTTTTCTTGTTGTTATTATGATTATTTTATGCTGCTTTATCTTCTAAATTACTGTCATCTAATCAATGTCATCTAATTGATGTTAATTCCTCCTAAATTATCCTGCATTTCAGTTATTGTAGTCTTCATTTCTGACTGGTTCTTTTTTGTTTTTTCTATCTTTTTTTATATTTTATGTCTCTTTGTTAAAGTTCTTATTGAGTTCATCTGTTCTTTCCCTAAGTTCATTGAGCATTTTTATGACAAGTGTCTGAAACTATGCAACTGGTAGATTGCCTGTCTACATTTTGTTTAGTTCTTTTTCTGAAGCTTTGTTCTGTTTCTTATTTGTTTGTTTGTTTTCATCTGGAACATATTTTTTTGTCTTCCCATTTTGACCACTTACTTGTGTTTGTTTCTATATATTAGGTAGAGCTGCTATGTCTCCCAGTCTTAGTAGAGTGGACTTATATAGTAGGTGTGCTGTGGATCCCAGTGGCTCAGACTTCCTTGGTTACCTGAGCTGTATGAGTTTTGTGTGCCCTCCTGTTGTAGTTGAGCCTTGATTGATGTTTGAACTTCAATGGGAGGAATTGACTCTTGGGCTGATTGGTTGAGATAAATGGCTGTGATCAGTGGAGGAGCTGTCATGTAGTGGTTGGCTCTACAGAGCAAGCTTTGTTGTAACAGGGCTCTGGCACCTGCCTATCTGCCCTTTGAGTGTGTCATCTTCAGATGTGACCCTGAGTTGTGCTCCAGTTCAGACCAAAGCCAGTCTCTAGGAGTACAGGCTGGGGCTTCCTAGAAGGAGCTTGCCTCAGGCCAAGTTCAACTGCTGCCTGTACCCTGCCTGGAGTTACCTGGCATAAGCCACCAAGCAATTCACAAATATCTACACCCTGTGCTGGGTTTGGAAGTGCCTTAAGAGGCCACGTCACGAACTGAGGCTGACTACTGTTAGTGTCAGGCTTGAGGGTACCTAGCAAGAGGAAGGGGGCACAATGAGACTAGCTGCCACTTGTTCAGCTTTTGTGAACCTTTCAGAGATTTTAGGAAAGTCCATAGCATGACCCAAGACTAGTCATTTGTATAGAAAATCCACTGGAAGCAGTTTGGGTGGGCCCATGCATTGAGAAGGACAGGGTCTCAGGGAATCACCTGGGCAGGATGACCAGTGTTAGCTAAGTTAATAGAGACTCAGATATGGTGCCTGCCTGGGTCTGTGAGCAAGGCTGGGGAAGGCTCAACAAAGAAAAAATGCCTTCTGCCAGCACTTCTGTCTGGAAGAAAGCTACTCCTTCAGCTCTTGCCCTGATGCCAGACAACTCGGTGTCTCTCCATCTGTCTCTGGTGCCTTTTGAACTGTTGCTCCAGCTCTGAAGCTCAGAGTGAACAAGTCTATGTGTGGGCCACTTGAGAGGAATATCTGAGACTTTCTCAGTCCTCTATCTCACTCATCACAATCTCCATTGGTTTTCACAGACAGAAGTTGTGGGAACTTATCTTCCCATCATTGGAATTCTGGGCTGGGAAGTCTTGTGTGGGAGTGGGACCCCTCAGTCTTCTGGAGTGACCTCTGCAGCCAAGGTATTTCTCCTGATTCTCAACCACCACACACAGGTATAGGACCAGTCTGTTTTGTATCTCCACTCTTCCTACCCTTCTTGAGGTGGCTTCTTCTGTGTGTCCCCAATTGTAGGACTCCTGTTAAGCTAGACTCTAAGCAATTTCCATGATGGCTATTCTGTAGTTTAATTGTAACTTTGATGTGATTGTGAGAGGAGGAAAGCACAGCATTTATCTACTCTACCATCTTCACTGGAAGCTCCTAATTTCTCTTTGTTCATGAGCACATATAGTTGTGTAGAACTGTAGATGGTTTTAAAAATACCTTCCAGTTCTCATAATTTTTACTTCTAAGCTTTCATATTCTATATTGATGTTTTTCTTTATAAGTGATAATGATAATGATAATTAACATTTCCATGTGCTTATAATATGTCAGAAGCAATTCTAAACATTTCAGTATACTTATTTAATCTTTGCCTCAAACCTTAAGTTTGGCACTATTATTTTGCCAACACTACTAATGAGGTGAAGTCCTAAAGAGGTTAAATAAATTGCCTAATGTCAAAAACTATTAAGTGAAAAATAATGATCCATTCTAAATTGTGATGAAATAAAACTTATTTTGGAGCTTATCAATTGATATTCTTAAGTTTTAATTAAATCTTGACACTGTGTAATGATTGCTTTAACTGGCCTTTGTAGAATTGGAAATTCAATGTTCAAAATAACATCAAATGTGTCAATATCCCTCAGTGTTGATTATAATAAACTCCAAATTCAGTTAATCAGATTACAAAATCTATGAGCTAAGAAGTGTGAAATGAGCACTTGCATAGTTCTTTTGTATTTAACATGAGTAATATTATTTTATGAAGAGTAGTATGCTTTTTCTTACATATTGTATGCCATTTGTCCCTGGCTTGGTAGGAGGTTAGAACTGTCATGATAGTAATGCAAAGAAAAAAGGTGTTAAAATTCTGCTTTTACATTGAAAATAATATTGCAGAAAGATAATAAGACTGACAGACACTTTTGAGGGAGAGAAAAATCACTTTCTATGCAAGGTTATAGAATTGATCATAGACAAGCTGGAAGAGAAAAGAGAAGAGAGAAATGTGAGTGAAAGCAGATGGTCAAATATTGTAACAAGTATCTGACCCCTTAGACAACAGAAGCATGTGAAAAGAGTGAGATGAATGGTAATGACATAAATAAAAATTTGTCTGCCCTGCTTTCTCTTTGATATCTGGAGGGAAATTGTGTCTAGACCCCCTCCCATACAACAAAGTAAAAGACTCCTTTCTTCAAAAAGTTGTATATCATACCATATATTTTTTATCCACACACATGCATACATGGGTTTTTGATAATTGTATATTACAGACATTGGCTACTTTTTGCTTTAACATGTGATATAATAAATGTGATATTTATTAACAATTACATATGATATTTAAAATGTAATAAAGGTTCTTATATTAATTTTAATAGTGGTATAATTTTATTCAAAAATGAAGAATTAGGAATGCATAATTGGATAGCTAATGAAATGATCTCATTAACTAACGTTCTGGAATGCTTACTTCTCATGGCTTAATATTTGTCCTTTTATATAGAAACAAAATGCCTAAAGGTCTAACTCAGTCATATAATTTTTTTTCATTTTCCATTGCACATACTTGATGATTCATTACTTTCAGAGGCTAGAAATCTATCACATGTTCATCACCATGACTCTGTTTATTATCTTTGCTTATTATCCCTCCTTAGCTTTTCTTCAAATTGTTTTGGTTTGGATGTTAACAGAAATATAAATAAGAGAAAAAATTGTCATTCAAAGTTCTCCTTTTCTGCATTGTTCTTCACCCAAAACACTTTTTATTCTTTTTCTCATTTGTTTCTTGCTTTTTCTATACACACTTTTATAAAATTGCTTTGTGTCATGAAGTTTATGACTTTGTTTTTATCATTTAATATATAATTTACCTTGTATATAACAAATAAAATGTAAAGTTCATAAATACACATGCATAGATAAAAATGCAATATGCTGCTATGAGAACTTTTACAAAACTGATTTGAGGAAGATCAATTAATACCAAAAAAATACCCTTATCAAAATTCTGCATGGAAGCTATTTTTGATACTATGTAGCTTCCATCAAACTAAAAATATCTGTAAGTGGTTTTAAAAAGTATTGAAGAAAAAATTGATGTTGCTTTATATTTCTAAATGGGCATTACTTTCTAATATTTTAAGTCAATAGAGAAAATACAAAGAAAAACATTAAAATATTCAAATATGTAAAGTGAATTGAATACATTTAATATAATAAAAATCATTGCTTTTTACCCTTTCTAACTGTTTAAAGAAAAAAAATAAAGTTGATAAACTAATTTACTTTGTTATCCACAATAATTGTGGATATCCATAGTATATGAGACTCATCTCTTCCTTTGACAATAAATTGTCTCATAAATATGGTCCTTGAAGAATGAACATAGATCCCATCTATAATCAGAAAGAAATGTAAGTTATTTTCAAAACTAACCAATCAGAAATCAAAATTCAAAACTCTGTATTAATTGACAGAATTATCTAGCGAGCTTAGTAGTTTTAATGACAATTTTTAGCAAAAAAAAAAAGTTATGCTAGTCCTACATATTAAAGTAATTTTATTCAATTAAACTTCGTATCAATACCTAAATTTTCTATGTCCATGCAAAATTTTCCTGAGTTCTTTAAATATCTGAGAGTCATAACAAATGCACATTTACAAATGTTAACTGGTAGACACAAGATTTTGCAACATGAGACAAATAAAGTTCTTCATGAACAGGACTCTGAAAATTTTCTTTCTGGTCCTTCAGAGAATTTCTTTCTGGTTGTTGAAGGCTTAGGGGTTTTCTTAGTCACTGTGATTCCAACATAGAAAATACAGCATTGAGAATAAGACCTGGACTTTTTTTTTTTTTACTATTTTTGTCTAAATCCTTAAGAGTGAAATATTTTTTCACAAAGCAACTACAGTTCTAAGGAATAAACAAGAAAACTGATTTTTCTATATATTTGGTTTGGTTGCAAGAATCTAGTGTTATACCTATTGTCCCAATATTCCTTCCAGTTTAGTATTTGTCATTCTAAAAAAGTCACAATTTGGACAAAAATTTGTATGATTATGCTCCTTATGGGATACATTTGTGGGGTCTTTCAAGGATAAAAGAATTTCTACATAGCTTTGTCTTCATCACTTCTAACAGCCCTTTTTCCCCTAACTTCACCTTATATCACCAATATCTACCCTAGAGTCTCTTGGTTCTCATGCTCATTGCCTGGAAGATGGGTGGGGTAAAGTTAAATTGTCTCACACCCAGAAACTTCTCCAGTGTTTGATCAACCACAGAAGCCCCCTTCCCTTGAACAATACTGGGACTTCAGGTTGCTCTGCTGTCTTCTCTTTCATTGTCCTATCAGTTAGAAAAGGAAACAAAATTTTACATTTCTTGTCTCACTGTTTTTCCTAATCTTCATATTCTATTGAGTAGTTCCATTTGGCACTAAAGGGGAAATTTCTTCATCCTTCTTCTTCTATTGGGAAAACAGTTGAAGTAGGCACTGTTCTCATTGAATATTCCAAAAACATGGTGACGACCACCAATTGCTCTCCCTAGTCCACATGTTATATGTGCAGTTCATTTAAGATCTTCAAAGAATTATTAGAGTACATGTTTTGTTTTGTTTTGTTTTTAAATTAAGATTTTAAAACCAAAGCTGGTGAATATGAAGAAATAACACCTGGTAATTTCTACTATCTTTTTGCCTGTTTTAACTCAATCTTGAGAAATTGAGAGCATTTTAAAAGAAATCTATAAAAATTAGACTCCTTTACTAGTTACTACACTAATACTGATGTAATTAGGCATACAAGGTAATGACTGAATTGTTTTATCTTAAGAGTACAAATAACATACATAAGTTATTATGTTTACTCTATTGAATACTATATGTGGTACCTCCGTTCTATTATAAATAGAACATTTGTAGAGGCCGTAACATATCTCATTGTACAGAAATTTTTGCTAGATTTCAAGAATAGATATTTTATTTTATAAAAATGTACTCTGCAGCCACTTGGGCTAGTCATTATTTCCTGAATATTCTTCACATCTTGGCCTATTGAGCTTTCCTTCTCCTCTTTTTTCCCTCCTTCCTCTACATTTACTGATCTAATTCTAACTTTATATCTAATGTATGTCTCCACCCTCATGCCTTTAATAAACCCTGTCCTAGTTTCCACCCACTCACCAACTTGAAAATTTTTTTTAAGATATGAGCCTAATCCCTAGGACATAAAATTGCATTTAAACACCATAGAAAAGGTGAGCATTTATTGATTTAAATCAGTAGAAATATGTGTAACTGGTTTTAAAATGTCTTTTATGAAGTATGAAGTTTTTCACTGAATAATTAAGTTTGAAATAGGCTTTTACTCTGTGTGAAGTTTCTGGTAAATAATACAATTTTAAATTACACATCATCCTTAATAATAAGATTATCTCACAAAGTTATAAGATAGAGAAGGTAGACATTATCTCCATTTTACAGATGAATACACGTAGGCTGAGGAAGATTAAACTAATTCTTGAGATTGTACAGCTGTGAGTGAAGGAGTCTGATTTGTTAACTAGAGTCTTTTCTTTGTTCATGACATCACTGCATTGTAGGGAAGGGCGGTGTGAATCTTTTTATTATAATTTAAAAACATGAATAAGTTTTAATAATTACCATAGATAATAAACAATTTTCTAGAAGCCCATTCCAGGGTCATTAAAAGCAAGTTTTTTATATTCATCAAAGAACTATTTTAGGTCTTCCGGCCTTTTTTTCTCTGTTGTTAACAGGATGGTTCACAATAAATCTAATTCATCTATTTTTTCAGAAGAAAGTAGCATATTAATTAAAACTGTTTAGAAATTTGGAGTGAGGGCAATAAGATGGGCTAGATAGACTACTTGTGATCCTTAAAAGCAAGAGGAAAAATGTGTAAGCCTCTGACAATATGGTGCTCTATTCCCAAAGGAGTCTGAGATTCCTGCGGTGCACACACAGGTCTATTGATGGATGGGGTCATGGGCAGCACTGTGCAGATGTTACTTCCAGGTTCTACCCACACAGCTTCCCTATGGGCTGGATATGAAAGAAGAATCATCTGTGGCTCCTGTGAGGTGGCAAATCTCAAGAGACCAAAATGAAAGGTGGTGTGTTTTGGCCTTTTGGCTTATTATAAGGAAGAATTCTAACTTCTTACTGCACACTTATTAAAGGGCTTCTTCTGCTCTTAGCTTCAGAGCAACTGGAGAACTCTAAGGGAACATTAGCTTTAGAAAGCTCCTGGTTATAGTTCTGAGATCCTCACTCTCATCCTAGAGGGATTAGCCATTGGGAATTAAGGAGTCTTGAAGTGATAAATTACCTGAAATACTTTTCTATGCCTTATTTTAGTTAAAATCTTGGAAAAGAGATGAGGAAAAATAAATAATCTGCTGTGTTCCTGAAAAGATATCATTTAACCCGATTTCCAAAGTGAAAAGATAGAATCCTCCTTGTGCATTACAAGAAGTAGGCTCAGCATTATAAATATGTTTCTTCAACTAATTTATTTTCCCTTAAAGTTATACACAAAAGAATTGACAGGAAAGGAAATCATGCCATTACTTGAACAGGTGCAAAATCTATGTCCTATATAAAGGGAGAAAGAGACTTCATGAGCATTGTTTAATAACTGCTCCTTTAGGCCCTTGTATTTCCAGCAGTGATTGGGAGAGAGATTTATTTTCCTTTTAATTTAGCTAACATGTCTTCATTTAAGAAGCACATCAATATTTTTGACAATAAGTAATCTAGCTTTTCCATTCTATTCTCTTTGTCCCAAATTTCTGCAGTAGTGTTCAAGTTATACACTTCTCTCTCTTTGAAATGATACATGATGAATTGGGTCTACTGTGAACAATTCTTTTTAACAATAATGGTGTTAAGGGAGACTTAGACCCCAAAATAGCTGCTCTGGTGAATGAAAGCAAAGACTTAAAGTCCCCTCCATACTTCCAGGCCCTGAGCTCTGTTGTAACAGACAGCAGATTGTAAGTACATATACTAGTCCCAAACATTAACACTGTATGATATGGTGAAAAGAGAACTGGACCTCAAGTCAGTGCCAGGGTTACTTTGGGTATCACTGTAATGTGATCCACATATCACTTAGAGTTGCTTTTCTCATCTGTAAAATTGGAATCAAGTTACCTACCTCATTCTGATGAGGTATTTCCAATAACTTATCCGGCTCTCATTCATATTCAAGGATCATGTAGAGTGAGCAAGGTTTAGATGTACTTTTCTCCAAGAAAAAAAAATCAAATATCCCTATGAGGAAACTAAAAATTCAGGTGATCTATGACTAGCAACAGGAGAATCTCCAGGAGCAAAGGGTAACTGGTCAGGTATGAAAGCCTCAAACTATTATATTTATATTAACCTTTCCCTTCGGGATATATGTCCTATATAGCAGCCTCAGGGAAAATCTGCTCATAATTTTCATATGCAGATAGCCCAATATTTTTATAATTCCTTATGGTGTAACAGACCTGTCTGGATGTTTAACTGAGGCTTTATTCATTTTGAGGAGGACTACAAACATGAAGGATGGGAAGACTGCCCTTCAGGCTTGCATTGCCTACTCCATCCAGGTTTCGGTCATGCTTTTGGGTGGTGAGTACCATCTTAACACCATTCCAGAATCCATTCTTAATCATCAGCCTTTAGATCCTAAACCAAATTCCTGATATTATTATATAAGTACCTAGATTCAGACATATCTGAAGCACAAACTTTTCAATTATGGGAGCTAATTATTTCTGTGCTCAAATTAAGCATGTTTAAATTGTGTTTCTCTCATTTATAGCCAAGTTAATTTTAGCACATGATTCATCTTTATAGCTTCTGTAGAGCCTGGTGCTATTACCTGCTGAATAAGTGCTTCAATTATTAATCACACTACTATTTAGAAATTAAAATACACATTATCTTTATGACATCATAATTACTGCAGAAATAAGTACAGAAAGCTTTTAGTCCATTGTTCCATTGACTGAAAAACATTTCTAAAATAAGGGCAAAAAGTGTAATTAAATAAGTTTTTGTCATTTATTTCTTTATAAGACATAAATTCATTATAAAATTGACTCACATATATTTGAAAATATCTTAAATCACAAAATAATCATAGTCATATAAAATATTAAGTGTTAAATTATAGTTTACATTTATAGACTATCCAATTTAAGAATTATAACTGGATGTCTGATTATGTTGGTGTAACAAAAATATAGATAAAATAAGACAAATGTTAAGAAATATACTCATAACATATCTGTAGCTTGTAAGCCAAATTTATTTGGTTTTATGAAAAATAGAAAAAAGTGATATAATTAGTAGTTACCTTATGGGAAGCTTTTGGTAAAATTGAAACAAATGTAAAATTGTGTATCTTGAATTCATAGGCAAGAGGTAGGTAACCTTATAAAAATTATCACTGGATAAAATAATTCTACACTTTCCTCTGTACCTGTGATGTAATTTGTTTGTTGAATTCATTTGTCATACTTTTTTTAAAAATTCTGTTCTTTTAAAATAATCAAATAGAGCAATTCTTTCCAATGTTTCACATGGTTTTTTCTTCCAATTACTTAAAATTATAGTTTTTCCAATTACAGTTTTTTTCAGGTATTAGTGATATACAAATATGATTTATTTTAAGTGATCAAAGAACACTGAAAATTCCATTAAATTTTAAAAATTGATACTGGATTATAATTTTCATGAGAGATTAGGTAAGAGAGTGCTGTACCCACAAAGCACTTGACTCTTTAAGCTACTTAAATCAAACAAAGAGGTGCAAATCAACAAGATTATGGTTAAGAGAAGAAAATCCATTTTAAGAAAATCTTATATACAATATAAAAATATTCATCACAATCACAAAAGTAGGTTTTACTTTTCACTTTATATTAGTAAAATATTAGCCATGGTTTACTGGAGAAGCATAGTAAAACCATAAAAATTAAAACATACTCAGGTGAAAGACATTTCCAATTTCTCAAACATCAATAAAATAATATTCTATACATAATTCCAATGAATATAAAATGTGTTGATATGATTGCAAGAAGATGTGGTGATTTTCTTCCATGCTACCGTCGTCTATAATATAAGTGAGGGCAAGTTATCATAATTTACCACAAGTGTGCTGTAATTTCTTTAACTCAGGCTGAGACCAAGTTTCATTTCAATGTTATTACATTTTATGTGACTTATGGTGCATAACACATGGTAAGGCACATAAAAATGCAAAATAAATGTCTATTGACTGGTCAATTTTATCTTACAGTTGGATCATTTAGACTTTCAAAATAGTTGTGTTGCTTTTCTGATTCCTAGTATATTAAAGTACAATCAATTCTAATTTTTAAATGTGTTATATTAAAATGAGATAATTTTACCCATGGGTGGCACAGATACTAGAATTTGAAAGGCATTTATTTTTTTAAGAAAATAGAATATGTTCTATCTTTTCCTACGTCATTAAAATACCTTGGAGAATAACATAAGTTAATATCTTGGATTTCCATTCATTAATTTTAAAGTAAACTGGGTGGTAATAAAACTTTATAAAATGTATGATTTGCTCAGCAAATAAATCACCAAAATAAAGCAAAAACCAAATAGTAATGATTACAAAAGGCATGTCTTAACTACAAATAATTCTAAACAGCATATTCATGCTCTCAGTCATTGATTATACAAAGTGACATATTGAGAGGTGAAAAAGAGAAAGATGGGAAAGAGGTTCAACATGGTAGATTTTATCATGAATTGAGGTTAGTCCAATAAAACACAGGCATATATCTGTGTTATGTACATTTTTTTTGAGAAAGATAGAAAACTAGCATGAGCCCTAAGAATGCATTTTTTTTTTAATTTAGGAAGAAAGAAGTATTTGACATCAACATTTTTATTAAATCTTTGCACTTATTTAAAATTAATGTTTCTATTTGTTAGATGCAAGTTATTCTCACACAGACTGAATTAACTTGTAAGATGGGCTCATACCAGAAAAAAAAATACTATGATCAGAGCAGTGGTTTCTCGAACTGGCTCGAATTGAATTTCTTTTTAATTCTATATAAAGTTTACCCAACATACCTGCAGTACCTATTAAAATTAAAGAGAAGAATGAACTGGGATGACAGTGTTGGAGTAAAGCTGATGGAATCTAGCCTCAATTCATAGAACATTAGTGATTACCTAGTTCATCTTTTGTAATCTGCAACTGGGATAACTGCATCTTCACACTAGGGAAGTAGCTTTCATGAGGTCACACAGATGTGTCGATCTAAGTCTAATGAGAGTGGTCGGAGTATCTAAGTTGCTCACATTTTATCACCACCTGATAGCACAGTGATATATAGTAGGTGTTCTACAAACATTTTGGGTGGGTCAATGAATGAAAAAATGAATACATAAATGAATGGATGGGTGGACGGGTGAATGAATGAATGAATGAGTAAGACAATGGCAGAACTAGGCTAGATTGTATTTTCAGAAATAGAAGATTGTCAGCAACTGTGTAATTAGGAAGATAACTTGTTCTGTTACTAAGTCTTTCAAAAATGTTCTTGTTTGAGCCATATTGGTTAAAGAGACAATGTCAGGTGCCTATAGAAGCTGATATACCATGGGCATTTTGAAATAATATTAATTTTCTTTAATCTTTTAATTAATCCACGGTATTGCTTATCAGTAGAGTTACAGCTGTTTGAAGAGACTTTGTCAACTCCACCATGAACCCTCAACTTACTGAAATGCACTACACATAATATTACTCATATCTAAATTATGTCTTCAACAATGGTGATGGGCAAAGACACATTTCTATCCCACCTCCAGCTATTCGAACACTCAATAACAGGTACTTGGGGCAATAATGGTGCTCATTCTAAAGGCAGTTTTTAGAAATAAAGAGGAACAGGAGAGAAATATCAGTAAAAGGTGATATCTATGAACATTTAAACTGCTTGATGAAAGAAGAAAATATGGTAGACTTGTTAAAATTGGAACAGAATATGTAGGCTTCAAAGGAGCATATAGGCGATTGGAAAATACCTTTTCAAATACAGGGCATAAGGAGGAAGTTGACAGCAGGTGTTGGTGTGTAAACAAGTCAAATTTAGTTGAAAGAAGAACAGGCATGTTTCATTATGGATTCTTGGAAGCCATTCCCTGCAGATTTAAGTGGGTAATTGAGAGTGACATTTAAAATGGCAGGAGACGGTCTGGGAAATAGCTTCTGTATTCCACATAGTTAGGTTCAAGTGCAAGAAAGGTCTTTGTAAACAGAGTTCATAGTAGTCTTTCTGATGGAAGAGAGGTCACTAAGACTGTTTTGGAACCCAGGTAAACTTCCAGCCTCCTTCCTCATCTCGACGAACAAATGCTTGTCCCTGGTGGAAGGAATGAGTTTTCACATTACAGTGAGGGCTCAGAGATGTGGAAAATGCCATCTCTGTCTTATTGGGTGACACATCACAAGTATAGTAAGGAAGAGTCTGCAGCTCTCCTGGGGGATTTGAAAGGTGAGGAAGGAAGTGAAAATTGTCCCTGTGGCTGGCAGTGCTGTGAGAAGAGATTGCTCTGTCACTTCCATAGTCAATTGGCAAATCCTCTGTGGGGGCATTTTCATAATCAACTACATCTTCCGGAAACTGGGTAAATGTGCTGGCAATTCTACTAGGATGAGAGGAGAGGGCACTGTAGTTAGCTGATGAGGTGTCATCAATGGTGTTGAGGTCCTTTAGCCCAAGTGTTTGAAGGACCCAGGGATCCACAGGGGGCCCAGGTTGTTCTTCACAGTTAGCAAATTCACTAGAGAGGTTTCTCTTGGTATTTTTGCAATGGGGGATCTCAGGAGGAAAATATATTTGTTCTTTGGGTTTCCTCTTTTTCTTTCTGAATTTTCCATATGCTTTGGAGAACTCATATGATGACAACAATTTCTGGGGAAGTAATATTTGAAAATATACATAGTCAGGTAATAAAACAAGATTATTTTCTTTGCTGTTGTCTACACCTCCTTCAAATTTTACTAGTTACCTTAATTCCTTAGAAAACTTGATTAAACATTTGTTTTCACATACACACACACACACACACGTAAAACTGGATTAGCTTCTGTTTCTAAATTAAAATTTATGATGAGAAGTTACCACCTATAAACCCAAATTTATATTTTTTACAAGTCATTTAAAAGTTAAGAGGAGTAAGTTGTGTCTTTAATTAAGGGAAGTAATGACTGTTATTGTAATGAAAATAATAGCAAATATCATGTATTGAAAATTGGTTACATGCTTGATCTCATTTTATTAAAGTATCAAAATTTCCTTTAATGAAGAAACTGAGGCATAGGCATAGTGATTTGTTAAGTGCTAAGGATCATGCAGCCTAGGTTTACACCTAAACCATCTGAATCTAGACAGAACCACTGATTGAAAAACTATGTAACACCACTCTTATTCATTGTCTTTCATAGCACACCCATGTGATTTGTATTATATTACATTGCAAAATTGAGATCAAGAGAGGAAAAACTGCCTAATAAATATCACTAACTAATTTAATAACTGTTCTTTTTATGGACTTAAGAGCCCAGACTAATGATTATGAGATGTGCTCCTTTTTTTTAACAAAGCTGATTAAAGAGTAAAGGAATCAAATATAGTGTGTCCTTTCTTCTCTGAACTGTTATGTCTAGTAAGAGTAGTAAGAAACATCAATTTAGATTATGTAATATCAAATAATGTGAGGTAAAGATTGATGATAGATGCAAGAGTGGCAAATAAATAACAAAAAGTACAAAACTCAAAGAAATGAAGAACAAAAACGGACTCTGGACAGGCTATTTACCCTTGAGTTAGGAATAGTTTGGTTTAAAACAGTAACAAAAAAAAAATGTTCATTAAAAAATAGTGAAATTATCAATATCTAATTGTTAGTCAAGAGACCTAGGCTACAGTAATATTCATAACATTTTAGAGCTGGAAAGCTTCTTAAAAGATGGTTTAGCCCATCCATTTACATATGAAAGTAACTGAGACTCTAAGTGATGATGATTTACCCAAAGTTAAACAGATAATTAAAAGAACTATCTCTCAGATGTGATTCCTCTCTAATGGATTCTGACTAGGTAGATGTTCCATTCTACTCTGTCTTTTGATTAACTTCTGTTGTCTCAGCAATTCTCTTGACTGGTGTTTGATTCTTAAGCAACTCCTTTTGTAATAATATATGACTAATTTCTGCAATCTAGATACTTCCAGGGAATGATACATAAAAATTCTTGCAAAAGTGCTATATTTTGTTCAGAAAAATTCACCCATCCTGTAAATGCATTTGAAATCACATTGTTTAGTACACTTTCTACATTTAACTAAGTTTTACCCAAATGGTCTCCTTTCTCAAATCACCAATCTGTCCTTAGGAAGGAAATAGTTGCATACCTTGGTCTTTTCTTCAAGACATTTAACCAAAGCAGAACTCAGGTATTGTCTGAGGTGACTATTCTCTTCATGTAACCTAGCAAGTTCTTCCTCCTTCTGCACCAGAGTATCTTGGAGCTGCAAAAAGTAGACAGTGGTGAAGGCTGCTCCACTATATTGACTTTGTAACCTGATAATAATGCCCTTCACCTATTTAAACCTGATTATTATTGTTTGTTTTAAGAACTCAACCTCAGGGAGCCCTCATCCTCAGAGACTTAAATTCAATCTACACCCACCTACCACCTGATTGTTCAGTTTTGTGCTCTGGAGTTTTTTATTCATTGCAAAGTGTTTGAAGAGATTATATGGCTTTTAAATTGTAACCACAAGGGAAGGTATGTAAGAAAATGAACTGCGTGCAACTGTTTAAATATAGGAAAAGGTGTTTAGAAAGGTTTTGTTGAACTCCTTCTTTACACATTACAAAAAGGACATTAAAAAGTATGGATTGAAGCAGTCCACTAAATTAAACTATTCTCTCACTGATAACAACAAACAAAACATGGGATATGAAGTAATCTTTGTAAAAACTTTTATAATTATTATCCTTTCTCCATATGTTTATGGTTTAAAAATATTATCACACTCATTATAGCATTTGATCTTTCCAACAGCTCTTTGAGAAAGGCAGCACAAACATTCTGATTTCACAGATAAAGAAAAAGATTTAAGATATCACACAAAAAAAATGTGTGCAAAGCCGGGGTTTGACTTCATGTCTTTCCAGAAGATTTTGATTGTTGGTGGTGTTTTTTTGTTGTTGTTGTTTTAGTTTGGTTTTAGTTTTCTATGATATTTTCACCTAAATTAGATCACTCTGTGGACATATATCCACTCTGGCTCTAAACTGAAAGTCAATATATAAATTTAACAAGGAAAAAGAAGTAGTGTGACATTAGGGGACAACATGAAGAATGAACTACGTGGAAAATGGCTAGTCTTAATGTTTTGATAATCTGTACATACCTGCTTGTTCCTGTAGAGCTGAGAGGTAAGTTGAGCCTCTTCCCATGAACAAGAGTTAGGAAAGGGGAAGTTCGAGTCACTAGATGATTCTACATGAAAACACCAAATGGGCATCTGAGAAAAACCCAGTTTTTGTGTAATAAAGAATTCACCAAAGAATTTCAGCAAATTTAATAGGTTCAATTGCCTTTCTAAAAATAACTATTGCCTCCACACAAGAAAACAAAGTATTTAAAGCTTTCAGAAGGCTCAAGCATGCCATGAAAGACAAATATTTATAGATTATGCCAAAGTGACTACAGAGGTGAATTTTAAGGAGCAAGTCATAGTCCTTCCTAACACACGTATTCCTGCTGGCTAAATTGATAAAGATGGTTTCATCTGCATTATTAACTCTTTTAAATATTTATTGATTCTCCAGTAAGCATAACATTGCAATTCCACCATGTTTTCCAAGTTTCTATTTTATTTTCTAAGCTTTAGTGCTTGATAATAAAGTGTTTGACTCCAGAATAAAATTCTATACTTGCTGCTACCATTTTCCCCAAATGAAAATTTTTGCATATCTGCCTGTCAGTTAAATTTGATGGAGAGTATTTTCCTCACCTAGTACAGTTCTGACTCTTGCTTTCCTCTACTTAAACTTAAATGTTACTGAAATTTTTATATAAAGTAGAATGATGAGTAAGCAGACAAGAATAAAATTTTATACACTGGTTTCATATTCTTGGGCATTCTGTTTCTCTATCTCTTGTAAAAAAAAGCTAGAATTGAAAAACTTCCTGATATATACATGTTTTTTCAATAGTTTGAAGCTTTTTGTGTCTTTTCTCAGATTCTAAAAATAATCATGTGGCAGAACCAACAGTGCAGATATTTAATTTTAAAGCATCTAAGAGTTTTCCCAGAAACTTGACTGTTAATACAGAAATTTCTTTAATATTTACAAATATTGTTAACTAAGCTCCAGGTAAATATTAGTATGCAATTTTCCATTCAGTGTTCTACTGTACTTCTTTCCAAAGTTGAAGTCTTCTTTAGGCCAAAAGAAAAGGGGGGGGTCATTTTTTCCACTTACAAGACACCTTTCATAGAATTTCCTCTGTGAAATAAAAGATTAAGTTAGTATGTTTCCTTGCTTCTCTCTCATACCTAGGGAAACTTTCCTGAATTCTAAAAAAAAAAAAAAAAAAAATGCTTCAATTGGCATCTTGACTCCAAAAGCATCCCACTAGTATTGTTTATAAAACTTTGACACAGACCCAGCTTCCTCAGTGAGTTGGAAATTTCCAAGAACTGTAAAGTATAGGGAGAAATACATATTGTCCAGTAGGCAAAAAGAAGAACCCCATTTTCACTATTTGGCAAGTATAAAAGAACAGGTTATTTAGGTTGTAAAATGCAGGAGTCTTTGGGCTTTCTTAAACTTTCCATATCATCTCCTCCTCTAGAGTTTCATCCCATGATGCTTTGCAATGATGGGTGTTGGGAAAGGGCTTTAGATCTACCAGGAAAACAGAAGAGATGAACTTACCCTGTGCCTGTGGTGCTTGTTGGGGCTCTTTGTTGTCCAGGAGACCAGTAGCCCAGAAAGAGACCCAAGTCTCCGTGGAAACGTCAACACTAGATTCTGACGTTGTAGTGGAATACGGGCAATTATAGTTCTGGCCTCCTACAAAGTACTGGTCTTGGCAAGGCAGAACGGTGTTCTGTGAAATTCAGTATGAGAGATAGGGAGGTTCCCAGGAGATGGTGTGATGGGAATTTGGAAGGAGGAAAGAGTAAGAGAAAGATGCAGAAATTACATGCAGTGCATCAAAATCAGTAAAGGTGCTAAGTATAGATCCAAGATTAATTTTGAATTGTCAAAATATAATTACTAGGAAGGAATCACCTCCTTGGTTTACTGGAACTTTCCTTAGGCCTTTCAGTAAAGAACAGGATAGTGTCAAATGGACCAAAATTGCCATGTCTGAGTCATCTAACAGGCTACCCAGGATCTAAGTAAATGAAATTCTACTTAATGATTTAAAGATATAAGAACTATTTGACTTTTTCTAGTAAATATCTTAATTATATTTCCAATAGCTTTGAAAGACAAAGATTCTAGAATGCCAGAGCTTAAATAGAACATAACATAAAATCAAACCTTGTTATTTTAGTTTCTTACTTTCTGAATTATAAACTTGTCTCATTTGTCTCTTCTTTCTCTGGCTTTAAATGCTGCTGGATGAATGCTGTGATGATCTAAATGGTTTGAGATAGATATATAGATGTATTCCAGAGATCACTAATAAATATTACTCCTAACTCCTAACTCTAACCATGGGAGCATAAAGTCACTCCAAGTAAACATGTAATCAAAGCTGAAATAAGTTGGTCAGCAGAGAGAGCAAGCTTTACTAGATCTCAATCCCCTTCCAATGTTATCTTGCCACTCTTAACTGCCTGGCAAGTAGTTTCCACTGTGTTCTAAGCCAGAAAACACCCACCTACCCTGACTCCTCAAACCTCAAACACACACTCTTTCCAAATGTTCAGGCAGGGGCAAGTATGCAGCAGTCTTCCTGGGTTAATTTGTACAACAGCCCGTTCTTAATTATTTGTCAATGTTTAATCAGGTAAAAGCCATTCATTTCAGCAGAGCCCAACGTTGAACAAATATTTTGACCACTACAAATCTTTTGTTGACTTGAATACTTTGGGGCGGGGGGGGGGCACAAAGAGAAGACAAATAAGAAGAGAAAAAAAGTCAAATTAAAAAAGTCACACTTTGTTAATGTTGTCAGTAAATTAAGATTTGCAAAAGTCCTGTATTGAAGTATGTCCAGCTTGCATCGTGCAGACCAAAGAAATTTAGCCACAAGTTTATCAAGTGCTATTTTATTCTAAAAGGATGTTTGTAGGCTTTTCCCCTGAGGTTATTCCTGGAATTAGAGCTGAACTATTATGCAATTGACACCTGAGAAGAAAACCCCCAAAACCCCTAGACTAGTTCAAGTCCAAGTGTTTGCAAATATGTGCATAATCTAGAGGAAGAGGTGGAATGAAAAGTGAGTGCAGGTGTACAGGGCGAGAAAGCTGGGAGCAAGTACGGAGAGTAGAAATAACGCAGAGGATAAAGGAAGAGAGAAAGGTTGAAAGAAGGGGAGGGAGGGACGGAGGGAGGTTCCGCAGGAAACAGAGAGACGAGAGACAGAGGAGAGAGACAGGTATGAAAGGATACAGGAGACGGAAAGGAGATGGGCAGCAGAGAAGACCCGTCGTCTCTGGCGGGTGGAGAAATCTTGTTTCCGACGTGGAAGGAATTCCACTGCAAAGCTTACTAGTTCTCAGAGCCCCCGGTTGCGCCGCGGACTAGCTGACGCCAGCTCCTCACTTACCATCTTGCAGCAAAAGAAGGCGATGCGGAAACTGAGCCCGCTCTTAATTTTTCCGTTCAGCGGTGGGAGCTTTAAATGGGACTGAGGGGCGGGGCTGGGGGAGGCGAGTTCTAATCTGCCGGGGCTGCGGGTGACGCTCGGGGCTCCCGGGCAGCGCCGCCCTCTGATTTGGTGCGAGGTTGGCAAACGGGTGACGTGGGAGACACCAGCGCAAGCCAAAGTCACCGGCTCTGACAGCGACCGCCGCGTCGGGACCTAAAACTTGCGGGTCGGGTGCGGAGAGCCGGTTCAAAACCCGCGCCCGTGCAGACTCGGCGCGGCTCAGCGGGGCGTCAGGGGTGCGGGTGACCCCGCAGCCCGGGCCACCGGGGCGAACACCAGGAGCAGCAGCCAGGCTGGGCGGGCGGACTCGCTGGCCCATGCCAAGGCGTCGTAGGGTTTGCCCAAACCTGCATCTCGGGGATCGCCCGCAGCACTTGCGGAGGCCTATCCAGCAGGTTCCAGAATTAAAATTGTTCCTGCGCATTTTCTGGCCAGTGATAGATATCAACGGTGCTGTGCCTGGCGGAGCATTGATTAGCTTTTTTCCTTCATTTTCTATTTGTCATGTCTCATTGTCCGAACTCCAAAAGTGCTTGTTAAATGCGAAGGTCCGTTCTAGAACGCAAGCTTCAGGAGGAGAGCGGCTTTGCTGTTTTGCTGTCTCCACAAAGTGCCTGGAACAATTTCTAACACGTAATGGGGTGCTCGATAAAGAACAAATTAGGCTACAAATTTAAGAATCGGAAGTGCCTGTCTCTGTGTGGGTCCTATCTTCACTACTATTACATAGAATAAATTATTATAATTAAGAAAAATTGGTGTGTTAATACTTCTCAAAGTGTTTGCTTTCTGCCATATTTTCTCTTGCGCATTTTATTCTCACGATTCCTGTGATGTTATATCCTGAGGAGAAAGAGGGGTAATTACATCCTTAAAACTATTCATCTACCACTAATAGCCAGCTCTTATTTCAACTGACAACCTAGGAGGTAGGTGTTCTTGCTGTCTCTGTCTTAAAGGATGACGAATGATGCAATGAAGTTAAGAAACTTGACCAGTGTTGACGCGATTAGGTATTGGCAGACTCTACATTTAAACCTCTGGCTCCAGCATCCACACTTCTAACTACCACAGTTACTTTTCTATTTTTTTTTTTTTACTCTGATTTTTATTGCAAGTTATAGCCATTTATGTAATGGGTGTTTTTATGGAGTGAATTGTATTCCTCAAAAATTTATATGTTGGATTTCTAACCCTCAGTGCAACTGTATTTGGAAACCGGGCCTCTAAAGACATAAACAAGGTTAAGAGGTTAAAGGGTGGTACTCTCTAATCTAACAAGACTGATGTCCTTATAAGAAGAGAAACTCTAGTGATGATACGTGCAAAGAAAAGGCCATGTGAGATGAAGACAGTCATTTCCAAGTCAAGGAGAGAGGCCTTAGTAGAAGCTGAACGCTGCTGACATCTTGATCTTGGACTTCCAGCCTCCAGGATTGTGAGAAAATAAATTTCTATTGTTTAAGCCACCCAGTCTCTTGTTATAAAAGCCCTAGCAAACTAACATAGGCATGGTGTAGGAATCGAGAGAGCTGATTCTGGCTTACAGAGTTCTTTCTGTAAGTTAGCTTTCCTCTTCTTTTTTTAAAGATAATTTTGAAATACAGTTTTTTATATATAAAAACAAAAATCAACATTACAAAATTTGGATGATGGTTTTAATTTCCAAACAGTCTTCATGAAGGTTTTGTATTTGATGGCAGTGGTGTTTTTCCTTTATGCTTGGTAGCCTTTTCCATTTTTATCCTTTTCTAGTATCAGTTTTGATCTCTATTTATTCCGTCTCGCATTGTATTTATTATCCGTAGCACTTAACGATGACTAACATACAGCATATGTTCATTTAGTGTTCTGTGTCCAAAATTAAAAAAATAAGGGAAGAGGAAGAAGAAGAAGAAGGTGCCAGACATGGTGAAGTTCTTCCCCCTCACTCCCCATTCCAATATTGTTGATTCAGAATCATTTTTAATTGAATAATACTAGGTTTGGAGATGACTGCCTGGAAGATTCTGCCTGGGTTACTCATTGTGACTCATTCAGTGAGTGATGTAATAGAGTCGTCGTCCCCTCTTTGCTCTCATTGCACAAGTGTCAAGAATACCTTGGAAATATGACCCTGAGGTGATTGCGGAAAGGAGATCAAAATCCATTTAGGCAGTAAGAATCAATGATTTTTTTCAGGACAAGAAAACAGTAATAATTACTTTTGTGAAGAGTACCAGGGGTGGAAAAAAGAGGATCAAGTTGTGTTCTGTCTGTAAACTGTCAAAAGTGAGATGTGTGAGCCTCTGAAAAATAGCCTCGACTCTAAAAATGACTCAAAATTGGCAATTGTGAAAACATGGTATGAAAATAAAGGGCATAGGATTTGGATCTAAATATACGTGATTTGAAATTATTGCTCTACTCTCTGAGACTGAATCACCTAGGGATATATTATCATGTTCTCTAAATCCTCAGTTAGGTCCTCTAGTAAATTAAGAAATACCTATTTGAAAGGTTAAAAAATGACCACTAATGCTTAAAAATTTGTATTTCACTGCCTGTATCATGAATAATAGCTATTATTATTGTTAGTTGTAGAGGACTTTGCCTTTAAACATATATGCTGCTGTGCCTTGTTTGTTAAAAATAACTGAAAATGAAAGAAACATTTATAAAACAAGTTTTTTTTTGAGGGGTAGAAATATTTTTTTAGAGTCTTTGATAAATTTTAAGCATACAAATGTTGCATAAATCATTAACTACTTTAGCTTGGTAGAAGTGGGAGTGTATATGGTGGCAGAGAATCCCTAAAGTTAAACAGTCAAGAGCTATTGACAATTAAACATAAATCAGAAGATAAAGCTTTCCTGAAATAATAAACTTTCTGAATTCTTAAGGTCTGATTTAAGCACATTTTTAAATTTAAGATCTACTGCTTAGGTATGAGCTTATTTTTACTTGTTTGGTGATTTATGTTTTGAAAAATAAGTCAAGTAAGCAATAATGTGAAATACTTTGGCCATTTATTATTTGTATTTAGAAATACAGAAGTGTAACTCCTTAGTAATTATAACACATGTAAATGATTTTTCATCTATGAACAATAAAATCAGTTAAAAACTGCCTTTTGTATTGTGGCTAAAGTGATGGTGTTAAGGAGAGATGGCTAATAACAACCCAGTTGTTGAATTGGGGCAGTGCCTCCTGCCAGGGCAAAGGTATAACAAAATAGGAGGTAATTTGATCTGCACACAAACCAAGCCTGCAAACAGAAAAGGGTAGGGTGTGATCAGAGGTGGGCCAAAGAGATAAATAGCTTGGCATATGGAAATGTTCTTTTATTTCAACCCTGGAGGACACTTTAATCAATTGCTTCTTTAGAGAATTGAGTAGAATATAGAATAAAAGAGCAATTTTAAATTCTCTTTACAAGCATAGTTTTTTCTCATAGCTTCAACAGCTGAATCTCCAGGCAATAAAAAGATAGTATTTCTGCTTCACATGTAGGTAAAGAAAAACATAACCCTTAGAGAAAATTCAGTGCAGTAATGATTGACTTTGGGAGATATAAGATTTGCATGTTTTTCAGCATATCTGGAGAATTATGACACATTAAGTTTGTTGAGACATAGTTTTGAATTCCACCTCTCCAGAATGATATGTAGAAATCAGTCTTGTTCCTGTCATTGCCAACTACCCACCACTGTCAGCGTAGCCTCTAGTAACCATCAAATATGCAATAACTTATGCCACGGTGAAAAACGATTTCTACATGAACAAAGTTATACACAAGAAACTAAACTGTTAATTCTGGCAATAAAATGAAAAAAAATACTTTGAGAAAATTATATCAGTTTATTAGGCAAAAAAGAGAAAAGCCTTATTTATAATCAAATCAATGGAAATTACTTGCTATTTTGGATGTTTCTAGTCAAGCTATTTTGCACCTTGTTTTAATAAAGTGAAAGCAAAATGTCAAATTCTATCCAGTAGAAACATTTATATATTCAAAAACAATCCAAGAAAAATATAGAGAATTATAATTTCTATGAGCTAAGTGACATTTGGATGAATGAGCAGAAGCATTAGAATTTGAATAAAGTACCATGTCAGTAATAAAGTAAAACTTTAAAATACTCTATGAATATAGAAAAAGAGGGCTATGGTAAAGACAATATAGACAAGCTTTTATTTTTTTGCTTACCCAACCAGAGGCCTTCCTGCTATTACCTCTGGAACAGCAGTATTATCACTGTGTGACCAAATCATAGCCAATAATATTAAATATAAAAATAAATATCAATGGCTTTGTTTATAGGTAAGAGGGCATGAAAGACAAGCAAGCAAATTGACTAAACTCTTTAAGAAATGGTTATTATCCTACAATATAACTGACAAAATCTCACATAGCATATAGCAGAACTTGTATATTTTTTTAAAAAATTATTAGCAATTATTTTTTGTGTATTCTTTAGTATCTGTCTAGATGTATATAAATGTACATTTTTATATGTTTACGTACATACATATGGTTATATCTGGGGGATTGATTAAGCCCACTACCTTGAAAAACTTACAGATAGAGTGTGAAGAAGATATTGGGAAACAAAGACTCTCCACAACTAATTTTTCTATAAAGAGACAATGATTAGCTATGAGAAAAGATTTTTTTGATTGATGAGATTGGAAGAAGGAATAAAAACATGTTCCCAACGTTAATGTCAGCGTCTAAATGAAATATTCTTTCTTATTCCCCTGAAGAAGGCTTTAGGGAAGGCTCTGTCCCAAACAGAATTATGTGTGGCTATCCTGTGTCACCTGTGATAGGGCAAGTAAATTTGTATTATTCAGCAATGCATATTAGGAAACTAATTAAAACTACACATATAAGTCATGTTTGACAGTAAGCTTTTTTTTTAAGTGATAAAAGTAACTTTATTTTCATGTATCTGTCTTTGGGTCTATTGCTTATTTATTTCTTAGCTAAGGAGAGAAGAGAGTCTTCTTTAGTGTCGTGTATGTGTGTGTGTGCGTGTGTGCGTGTGTGTGTATGGAAAAATAATTGTATGCTTTATATTAAAACATAGCAATAAGAAAAATATGTGAAATTCAGCCATATAAAAATATATTTAAAGAACTTTAAAATATTAAAATACTTTGTCAGCAAAACAAATCAATTTATAAAAATAATAAATTTGAACAGAAATGATATACAGCTTTGTTCATATCAGTTTAACAAATATTTGTCAAAAACTTTCCAAATGTCCAATAAGAAGACACTCATTCAATAAATTAAACTACATCTATAGTATGGGTTGTGTAGCCATAGCAAATCTTTTTTTAAAAAGTTAAAGATGTGGGCAAATAATATTATGTTAACTATATTAAAGTATATAAAAGTATATTCACATTAGCGAAGAAACAAAGGGAAAATATATTAACATGTTAATGATGTTTATTGTTTCTTAAGAGAAGCATTGTGATTATGATTCTATTTTCATCTTCTTGTATTTGCCCAAAATTTTACAAGGAACATATTTTTTTAATAATCAGAAAAAGTTATCAAAATATATATGAAATCACACACATGATCAGAATGATTATTTAATAAAATAATGACATATTTAGAATTAAAGCAAATTGAACAGTATGGAAAGATGTCTGTGTCTATTGTTTAAAATAAATATTTCATGTTTCTACTTTTATTCAGATTTGCAGAGTACAGGGTGAAGTGGGGTACTAAAACACTTTATTTCCACCCCACAAATTTAAAACTGTTTTAAAAATTTTACAAATATACAGAGAGGGGAAAAATACTTTACAGCAAAATAGCCATTTTATTTAAATACTGCATTGCTCCAAAACACCAATAACTAAAGACTTAGTGGGGCTTTGACACAAGATAAAAAGATTATAAAAGGAAAAACAATTTTTGTAGAAGAAAATTAAATAGCTTATGATTATAATCTTCAAATTAAAAGTATTAAAGAGATTAAATAGAACCAGTGATAGTAGGTAAAATTAACAAGTTGTCAGATTTTAGTTTAAAAAAGAGACATTTATAACTCAGAACTCTGTAAAGATAGAACTTGATTCTCTGAATAGTGAGCTTTTGATAAATGAAGGAATTCACAATAAGATTGGATTATAGTTATCTCAAATATTTTATATTTCATCCTACACTGGTAATAAAAAGATGTGCTTTTAAAAATTATTTTTAGTGATAGGAAATCATAATTCAACATGAGTTTGCAATTAGAAGTCTGCCTTGGTAATTAATTTCCATGCAAATCTTTAAAGGAATAGAGAACATTTTGCCCTTTCTTAAATGGAGATAATTTTGCTGAGAATGAAGGGTGATCCGGAAGATAGGATGAGGCAGCGGTGGACAAGAACATTTATGGTAAACTAAGATCTCTGCTTACTACCATTCTTATCACATCTTTTTCTTCATTTCATGGCCAGTAGGTCCTTAGAACTAGTCATGGTAAGCAGCAGAAGCATATATAGTGAGAGGATATTCAGCCTAGCTCAGGTCTTAAGGGCTTAAGATTTAAGGGGGAAAAAAAAAGAGACCTTGGCTGCAGGACCCTTATGGGTCATCTTACACTGAGCCATAACTTATCAGAGTGCAAGGGAAAGTTAAATTTCATCATGTTGAACTTTCCTCCCACATTTATGCTTTGAATATGCTGTGGGGACTTCAGATTCTGAGTAAACTGGGATTTCCAGAAAATTAAAAAATACACAGTGAAGGTAGATGACAAATCTTGAATAAAATGTAAACTTTAATAAATAAAAAGAATATAAGAAGACAATGAATGGTCCAAAAAGCGGGCAATTGAAGAGAAGAATGTCAAAACTGAATTCCTGAATACTTTGTTTCTGTGAGGTTTGTAAACCACAAGTTAACTTTGTTCCACAGACACAAAGTTAACTTGTGGTTTACTAACCTCAAAGAAACAAAGTTTAACCTTTTATCTTTTACTCTCCTTCATCAGCTATTTCCCTACAGGCATCAGCTTGCACTATTCCTTTTGCACTAGGAATGTGCCTGTGTTTTAGTTGTGAATGTATGTAAAAAACAGAGAAAGTCCTAGGTAATCAGTGACCCACAAGAATTTCATATTTTATGTAAAGTCAGAGGCCAAAAGAGAAAATGAGAGAAATTACAGGGACACAGATTTATGTTCAAGAGTTGAAGACGCTTTTAATAGACTTGTCAAAAAAGAGATGATTTTCCTTATGCAGCAATGGGGTATTCCATCAAAGGACAGAAAGCAGAAAGGTTAGTTAGTGAATGCAAGCAGGTATTCATTCACAAAGTGAGTTCCTCTTCCCGCTGCATTATATAAGTACTGGGGCTAAGTAAAACTGAATAAAACTGACATAATCTCTATCTTTATGGTGTCTATACTCTGGGGGGGGGGGGTATTGTACACATATTCATGTAAATTCAAACTGAGATATGCAGTAAAGGAGGAATTACAGAGTGCTGTGGGAACGTTGATACCACATTCCTAACCCATCTGAACTAGGGGAAGAAAGCTAGTAGACTGAGGTGTCAAGTATATTTTCCTGAGAAAATGTCATTTTAGCGAAGACTTGATTGAAGAGTAGGAGTTGAACAGGTGGAGAAGAAAAGGGAAATAAGCAACAGGGAAGACAAAGCAGCACATGCAAAGGTCCTGAAACACATACCAGAAACATAAAGAGTCATGAGAAATGTGGCCGGAGAGAAGTTGAGACCAGGTCATGCAGCCATTATGCTCTTTCCTAAGAGAAGCAGGAAGTTATTGAGGCTTTCACCTAGATAAGTGAAGTCATTTCTGTTTCCAAAGCATTAAATACTAGATAAGACTATGGCCTTCTGAATTTGACAATCTACAAAACTGAGGCATTTCCTCCAATCAGTTATCCTTGGGCAATACAGGCCTCTACACCCTTGTACAGAACTAGCTTCCATTTAAAAACAAAACAAAAATATCCTTTTTTTTTTTTCATTGATCCTCTATCATTTTCAAGGTTTTAAGTCTGTGAATTCATAATTTTTAGAATACAAAGGGGCTTTAAACATCATCCTATCTGATTTCCTCTTATCTTCTAAGACACAACCTGGAGGTTTACTGAGTTGTCCAAGGTCACCTAGTGTTAAGTACAAAACTACAGTCAGAAACTAGATCTCCAGCATTCCACCCAATCCATGTTCTTTTATGAATGATTAGCAATTATATTAATTCTGCAGTGCTAATTAGGCAGTAACATTTTAAATATGAGGTATTGAGCTACTGTGTTTTTATTTTACAATAATTTAGAACTGTTCAAAGTTATTTGAATGTCCTCTTTGGTTACTCTAAAGATCATGAGAAAAACATATAAAATCCTGAAATTAAGCTATAGTTATATTTGCCACATCGTACCACTTGCTTAAGCATCATTATTGAGGATAAGATATTTATAATATAAAAAGTACCACATTCTTAAAATTAATACAAACTTTGGCTGCAGGAGAACTTTCTAAACATATTTTAAAGGTATGGGAGATTCAAGATTTTTTTTAGTACAACTGCATTTAAAAATTTTATGTATAAAGAGAAAGGCATGCAATATATGTGAAGTTTTAGTTTCTTATTGTATATTAGGAGCACCTGCGAATATATGGTACTGTTTTACTCTCCTTCTAGTCTTGTTTGATATTCTTGCATTTCTTTAATTTTTTTCTGTCTCTCCTATTTTTTTAATGCTCGCTTTTTGTATTTTTCTGGAAAGAAGTGATAGTATAGTAAATAATAAAAAAAATGAACAAATAAATAAGAAAACTAAAATTAAAATGGAAAAATGTACAATGAAAATGCCTGTTTACAGAAGAAAATAACAAATGTAAAATTCTTAACCTTACCTGGAATTCTAAAATATTCATACACGCTTACAGATAATTTTCAGAAGTAATTTTTTAAATGTCTATCTTTCATTATTGCTTGTGTGACAGATTATATTTTTTAAAAAATGAATGGAACAATATTTCCCTTCCACTATGCTGTTAAAACCTCACCATTCACATCAGGTAGTGAGGTCTATTTCCCTTCCTCTTGAAACTGCGTAGGACTTTGTGATTACCTCAACCTAATAAACATCCTAGATGATATGGCTTCTTTCTCCCTTTTTCTCTCTTTCGGTTCATCCTTGGAGCTTAGCCACATTGTTATGAGAAACTAGGCCACATGGAGAGACTATATACAATTATTTATTTATATGTAACATAATATACATATTAATGTATATTATATATATTACATATATGTTATATATGTAATAAAATTATATATTAATGGATATTAATATTATTTCTATATTTTTGATTCTATAAACATTACATAATATTCTTTTACCATGTATGTATCTTTAGGTAGTGATAATTTCTTTCTTAGGAATAGATTTTCTGGTTAGTATTTCCTGGGTCCAAGGTTTTAAAATTTTAATAGATGTTGTTAGATTGCCTTTCTAAATTAGCTACAATACTTCACATTTCAACTAGAAACATAGAGCTTCCTTCATT
Organism: Cynopterus sphinx; assembly: GCA_030015415.1. Classification (NCBI taxonomy): domain Eukaryota; kingdom Metazoa; phylum Chordata; class Mammalia; order Chiroptera; family Pteropodidae; genus Cynopterus; species Cynopterus sphinx. The sequence goes on from CM057380.1 coordinate 46,148,015, forward strand.
TGTTCCGAACATTTTGTGTCCTTATAAGATTAGATACATATTTAGATGTGTGTGTGTGTATGTGTGTGTGTATCCTATTTATTTCAAATACACACCATATAAGTCCTATTCCATCTGTTTATTTCCAAATAGTCTCAGTTGTATATATTTGTGCATGTGTGTGCTTGCAATTATACATGTTTTTCTCTTTTCATTTCTGGATGCTTCAGAGCTAAAAAGAAAACTACTGCTTTTTTTTATGCATGTCTTGTATCCAGACTCTTTATAAACTCTCATATTAACTTTCATAGATTTTTCTAGAACCTTCAGAGATGAATACAATCATATCAATAGCAGAAAGAAGTGAAACTTTTTCTTTTCCAATAATACTAGTTTGTTTTCTTATGCTATTTCTTTAAATATGTCTTCAGTCTGTTACCTTATATAAAAATGACTTTAAAGCTCTGCTTTCATAACAATATTAGTTGTTTAATTTGTGTAATCAAGTGTTAAATTTAAGTAGTTTCTTTTCATTCTGATTTCAGTTGGAAACTAAAATATCATATTCACCTTCATTTCTATCCATAGATCTGATACTTTCTGTATTACTTCAATACATCTGAAGTACCTGTAATTTAAATGTTTAATAGAAATCAGCTGTGAACTTATTCATTTTTTTATTTCAAATATCTGTTTATTTTTCTCTCAATGTGGTAATACATATTTTGCCAATATATGATCCATTTCTTTAGGTTTTTAAATGTATAACCATAGAATTACATATCATAACATTTTATTATTTTTTTAACACTCTCTGTAGTTAAATCTTGTCATCTCTAATCTTGTGTATTTTACTCCTGATTTTTTGTTCTTAATAAGATTTATGGGAAATCTATCATTTTCATTGGACTTCTCAAAAAAAAAAACCCAAAAAACCACCTTTGATTTATCTTTTGTACTTTTCTTGAATTGTAAATAGAGATGATAAGTGTGTCCACTTCATAAGGTTATTATGAAGAGAATTAAATAAATGTTCACCAAGTGCTTAAATTTACTCAAATTCATATACAAGAACTATATATATGGTTCTTCTTGTAATTACATCTTGTAATTACATTATCATCAAGTTGCCAGTATTCTAATATATAGTTCTTATATATTTACCTACTGTATTGTATGTCATACAAAGATCTAGGAATACATATTTTCTTCATAAAATGTGCCTTTTATTAATATATGTCATCTCATTTTTATACCCTATTTACTGTTTTTAATCCCAAAGTCCGCTTTCTGATATAATATTATTATTCTCTCTCTCTCTCTCTTCTCTCTGTCCATCTCTCAATTGCATTTACTTTCACATGTTCATTACCTCATTTTCATTCTGATTCTCGTTAATAGTATAGAACTGAATTTAAAAAAAATAAACAGTTTAAGAACATTAGTCTTTTATGGGATATTTTAGTCCATTTTCAATTTCTATAATGATTGATAAAACAACTTTTTTATGTTTTTATATATTTAGTTTGCTACATTTTAGTATTTTTTGAAGAATAATATTTATTTTCATTTTATTTGATGAACATGTATCTTTTCATGATCTAGAATTACTCTTTCTTTTACTTAGCAAATATTTTTTAATCCATAAGGCATAAATAATTTCTACCTTTGTTTACCTCTTGGTATTATTGGAATTATAAAACTATCTATATGTATTGCTTAAATATATATATATTTATAAATTTTTAACATGTCACTAATATCTTAAAGAATTATTAATTTAAAATATTAATCTAAAATACTAATTAATTAATTAATCAATTTAAACATTAATGTAAATTAAAATATTAATTTTAAGAAATATTTAAGTTAAAATATTAATTAATCCAAATATTAATTTAAAATATTTAAATATTTAAATTTAAATATTAATTTAATATTAATTTAAAGAAATATTAATTTATTAACATTTAAAATTAAAATAGGTTTATTCTGTTGTACAGTTGGCAAAAATCTATTGTTACTAACTAATATATATATAATCCAGCAAAAGTTAATACTTTTTTTAATTACTACACTTTGTTATTTTTTACTAGTTTTAAAAAAATTGAGCAGAAAATACAGAGTTCTCATACACTCTCTTCTCACCTCCCCAAATTTCAGCTACTATTAACATTATTAACATCTTGCATTAAAGTGGTACATTTGCTACATCTGATGAGCCAATATTGACATATTATTATTAACCAATTGCCATAGTTTACATTAGGGTTCATTCTTTGAATTATACATTATGTGGGTTTTACAAATATATAATAGTGTATATCCACCAATACTGGATCATATAAAATAGTCTTACTACTCTAAAAATTCCTTGCTCCACATTTTATCTTTAATTTTATTTTGTTTTTATTTATTTTGGTTTACTATTTTTAACTTTGTTATCTTTTCATTCTTCATCTTTGGTTGTTTGAGTAAGCTAGCATTCATTCCATTTGTCAACTTGTTAACTTATAAACAGCACCATATTTTTCCATTATTTTATGGTTGTCTTTTTTTCTTGATGTTCGTGTTGTGACACATTTCTGTACTACAATTTGGCTCAAAGTAAGTAATAATATTTATTGAATAGATTATGTGCACATTCTAAATGTTAATAATCTATATTATCTTTAGATTATATTATAGACAATGACATATAAAAATCCACATGATTTAATATAGCCCTCAGGACAATCCTATAAGGTATATATAATTATCATATCTAACTAATCTGGAATCCAATACAGTGGAACCAGAATTTTGAAACCAGGTAAACTGAGTCTAGCCAAAGCTTTGAAACTCTAAATTATATACTGATTCTTGTCATTTCGAGTTTTTTACCTCAGGAAGCATTCTATTTTCTCATTCTTCCTTTCTACCTCAATAAGATGATATATTAAAAATACTTTCACTTTACCTCAATAAGATGATATATTAAAAATACTTTCACTTTTCTCTCCTTTAGTCTCTTCTGCTTCTCTCAGGAGATCTTAGTAAAGCCTTTACACTGTATTTTGCCCATAATCTATTCTTAAATTTTTCTGAAATAATTTAGAATTTTTAGTTCTGGACTATTAGTCTTACAAGCCTCTTTTATATAATAAATTAAAATGAGATACTATTTTTCTTGGTTAAAAAAATTTAAGTGTACAATTCAATGTTGTCGAAGCTAGTACACAAACAACTGGGTATGCTTCTGTACAACAGTGATGGATATAAATAATATTTACATGTTAATACCTATTGAACTATTAATTCTACTTTAAGAACATATTATAAAGAAATATTCAAAAATTAATACATAAATTTAAATGAAATTGTTTATTACATCATTAACTCTGGATATGTAAAATCTACCTAATTTCATCATAAGCTGATTAGTTTTAATTAATATGTATTCTTATAAAGAAATTTTGCTCAGCCATTAAAAATAACATATGAAGAATTTAATCACACTAGAAAAATTTAAAATATGGCATTAAAAAATATGAATATAGACCTACATAATCTGAAAACAACTATATAGTACACATAATATCTCTTTGGACTTGGTGATAATCAGTAATTTAAAAATTATTTTTACTTTGGGATAGGCCAAATAATTTATAATGATTGTATATAACTTTATAATCAGAGGACTTACACCCCTGCACCTTTTATTTTTTAAAAAAGTTATGGTCTTTGCAACAAAAATGATTTAATACTGTGTCATCTAAAACCATACTGCCCTCTATAGGATTTTGGCTGATCCACAATTTTAATTTTTTTTTAACTGTGGCCCAGAGATTTTCACAATGCATTTTCTTACATTAAAGAATCCTATGTGTAAAGTGTATATATAAAAGAAATGTATGTTAAATGGCCAAGATAGTCACATGCGGCACTGAATTAGTGTCATTGACCTAATAATATTAAACTCTCTACAATTGAATGTAGAACACATGCCTGGTAGAAGTAAATCTAAATTTTATAGGGGGAAAAAACCATTGCTTTAAATAAATTTAACTCTTTAAAACATTGATTGAAACATGAATAATCAATAATTTTGAAAAATAAGTGGGAAAAACTGCATTAGTTGTAGACAAATTTGGTATTCACTTTGCAAAGTTTTTTGCCTTTATGTAGCCCTTGGTAGATACAATGAGATTCATTTAATTCCAAAGATGTAGGAAATCTCTGACACCCTTTAGTTCATTTCTTTTGTTTTATAGACAGAGAAACTAAATAGGAGAAAGATCATATAACTTTTCTAGGCTAACACTTAAGACCCCAGCAGAGCCCTTTATTGGATACAGTTCTCTAGATTTCTAGGCTAGTACAGTTCTTCCACTACACAGAAATCTCTCTCTTCTGTTTCTGGGCTATATAAATGTCTGCCTTTGTGTTTCAGTGTCTCCTTACATGGAACTTTTTCTGGATTCCCCCTTTTTGTTTTCTCTAAACTTTTCCTCTCCTGCTTTCTCTTTAGTATTGCCTCAAACTCACTTAGCCTGTTAGATTATTCAAATTCAAGACCTACTGAATAACTATGGTAAAAATGATACTCAAATCTGTTATTTAAAATTTAAATAAGAAGCAGAGCAGATAATATAAAATATGCGTGAATCTAGATATTGAATTAAGTCAATTAGATAGATTACAGAGAAAATTTGGACTTTGAATTCAGACTGTGGTTTAAATCACAGCTCTGTCTCCTACTAGAAGTGATATGGTGAACAAATTACTAAATCCTCAGTGTCTTTATACATATATTATTGCATGCTCTGCATGGTCATAGTGAAGAATAAATGTAATTAAAGATTACAGTACACAGTCCTTTACATTTATTAGGCACTTAATACATAGTTTCCAAAATAACTGAATATTTAAAGGTGAGCACCCCAAATTTGTGTATTATTTATTCATCCTATAGAAAGTGTATTGAGTATTTACATTATACTAAACTAAAACATCTTTTCTATTTGAGTTGCCTTTGTACTCCTATTGGCATTTTTTTTGATGTCCTAAAGTTGTGAATTTTAAAAGAGTTTAATCAATCAGTATATCCTTTCCAATTTTATATTTTAAAATATTTGGATACTCCAAATTTATAAAGACAAATCTTTTCTCATTCATAAATCTTTCCTTCTGGAGGTTTTACTGTTTTACCTTGTACATTTATATTTTCAGTCTATCTGAAATAATGTGTTTGTATCATGTGAGATACAGGTTAGAATTCATCTTTCTCCACATACATATCTAATTGATCCAATATATTTATTAAAACAGTTGTTCTTTTTCTCTACTGCACTGCAGTGTCACCATTGTCATATACCACAAACCAAGTGATCATATAATCAAGGCTATTTTTTTTGGCCTCAGTACAACACTGTCTTAATTACTAGAAATTACACCTTGAAATCACACAGCTTTTTTTCTTAAAAAACTGGGCTGCTGACCATTTGCATTTTAATGTTGGCTTGTCGATTTTCACCAAAAACTATTAGAGTTTTGGTTGAAATTATTTTGAATCTATGTGCCATTTTTAGAAGCATGAGTATACCAATAATACTGAGTCTTATAATCATAAAGATAGTGTATCCAAATGCAAAATTATAAATAAAATAAGTATCTTTGAAGACAGAAAGAATGTAGGATTCAGCATCCAGAGAAAGACCAGTGACTAGAATTTCAATAAGAAAAATGAGTAACTGGTGATAAAAAGATTTGGAAGAAGACTAATGTTACATACATTTTGATAGAAATTGAAGAAGTACCTACTTTATAATTTCTATTTTCTCTATAAAAAAAAGGAGAAAATAAAGCAAGTGAGAGACAGGTATAGGCTGTGGAAAGCTATGAAGGTTGAAAATTACCACAAAAGAGAGAGAAAGAAGGAACTGATCATTAGCATAAGAGATTCAGATAAAGAGAAAGACCATGTATGTGTAGTAACTAAATTATGTGATCAGCAGCACAGGGGTATAAAACAAATTTAAAACGTATGTTTTGATTGACTTTCAACCAAACATTTGAGGATGTGTTGAAAATTTTTATAAGAACTTCAGTGTAGTAACAGATTTGAAGGTATTGATAAAGGAGTGGTAGAAGTGTTCCATCATAAAGAAAAAACGTCTCAAGGGGGTGAAAAATTTAGAGGATGGACTAGTCCAGACGCTAGAAACCTTAGTGAAGTCAGAGAGCAGGCATAGGAAAAATAAGTGAGCAAAGCACTGGAAAGAATGATGGATATTGCCAGATAATGGAATTAGGTGGAGTTATAAAAGTTGTCTCAAAGCTACTTAAGTGTATTTTGATCTCTTCCTCTTGAACACAGTGTAGGACTTATTTTAGCCATGCTTTTGGAATAATCATTTGCAGAATAATTTGCTAAACTTGGGTGCCTCTCACAAATAACTGAATGCTCCAGGGTAGCATGCTGAATGAGGAGTAAAGGAAGTTGTGGTAAGGGTTGAAACTATCAACTATATTTGATGCAATTAGAGCTTTTATAGAAGCTTAGAGATCAGCTGGTTGTACCACTGTGTTTTTAAAAAGAGGAAAATGGAATGTTGATGGAAATATGTTTTGACTTAAGGGCAGAATTGCAGTGGGAACTTAGATCTCCTGTTGTGTCTCCTCTTCTACCAGGGTACATTCATCACACTTTCCATGTACTATACTAGTAGGTACCCTATTTCTTGAACCAGGTAAAGTTGTTCACTGGTTGGAAAATGTTTACAACATTTTAGGTTAAATGCATTTTCATTATATTTATAAAACCCTCATGTGTATAGCTCTATGAGATTCACTTAAATGTTTCATATTTTCAAAAAAGGAATCATACAATATTGTATATACCATCTTAAATACAGCAACTTGCTGAAAGTTAGGTGGAGAAGCATTGCTAGGAATGCTCTGATGCTTTGACGATTTCTTGACTATTGGACTGGTAGTCCAATAGGACTACCCAATGATGAAAGTTTTTTGTAAAAATAAAATGAGATAATAATTGTAAAAGTACTAAGAACAGTGCATGGCACAAGTTGGGTTCTAAATACATTTTAGCTTATTAGGTATTTTACCTTCATTTATGACAGTGATGATGCAAATTGAAGATAAGGAAGAGAATGAAATTCCTATGAAGTCTTTATTTTTAAAGGGGACTTCACAGCAATTTGATGCAAATAATGAGAGTGGCTATTAATAGATTCAATAGAAGCAAGCACATTTTATTTATCTCCAAGTTCCTACAATTTTTGTCTAGCATAGAATGGCTGAATTAATGAGAAAACAAGCCATTATTGAATTTTGTTAGTCGATTCCATAAAGTATGTCATATAGACTTAAGAACTCTCATCCACTTACATGCTATTCCCCAAGCATATCTAACACATTTTTAATTCGATGCTCATGGTTTGTTCATGGGGAAGCTTTTTATCTGAAACATTTTATGGCTGTCAGGTTCCCACTCAAGTCATATTTTCTTTGTTCACTGACCTTCTACACTGGTATTATGGGTGAGGGAGGAACTCATGCATTAGTTATCCTCAGTACCTAGAAATATGTATGTTGGGAATATGCCTCCAGTACGCTCTAGCGTCACATTTCATAATTGCTAAAACAAAGAAAAGGCCAAGAATTGAAAGATGCTAAATGCAATATGTTCCCATCTCCAAGCCTTTGTTGTTTTGTGTTTAGCCCACCAACTATGAGCTCCTCGATACACATCTCTACCCTTACAGTACACTCTGACATTCACTGCTTGTTAAAAAGAAATGGTTGAATATTTTTCACAAATGGATTTAAATTGATGTTTTTAGAGATTTATTTCTCCAGAGAGGCCTTGCTTTTTATTCATTCTGGGGGCGGGAAGGGGAGACCAAAATCTGGGCACTTTATTTAAAGATAATATATCATGACTGTTTAAAACTAACAGCTTCACCGGCAGTTCATTATTATGAACTGGAGTGAGCAGGAAATCAAGACTATTGCCTTGCTATGACATTTTCATATTCTATATTACAGTAAACTCTATTGACACAGGTGACAAGAATAAGAGAATACTTGCTAAATGACAAATTTTAGTGAGAAATTAGTAGCTAAAATTCATTAGTGATCTTATCTTCAAAACCACAAACAAAATCCAATTTTTACATACTGTCATTTTAAGAATACTTCAAATCACCTGTCAATAAACTCTCAAGTATCATAAATCTCAACCTCCTCATCCTGATTCCCTTATGTCTGCATTCCTATTCTTTAGAGAACTGTGATTTCTATCCCTTTTTGCTAACTTTCTTATTTTTTCCTTTATCTCAATGACTCTTCCTTCATCTTTATACCTTTTCCATTAAAAAAAATCCCACATCCCCCAAATTCCTTGCTTTTCTTCTACTCTGAGTCTTCTTGACCCAAATCCAAGTTCGTAGGGTGTCAAGAGACCTAAGTTCTACAACTTGGTATGCCATTGACTTTCATCATGATCTTAGACAAGCCATTTTTTTTCTGGGCCTTCAGTTTTCCTATTTGTAAACAAAATGACAATTGGAGTGATGGTCATCATGGTCCCTGTGAGCCACTTTAGAGGAGACACTAAATTATTCACTGTCTCTCTCAAATAACTTTGCTAGTGAGCTGTTGCATCTTTCAGACACTAGAGGGGGCTTCCTGAAGACTTTTCTAACAACCAGATTTAAGTAAGGAATGAGTGTTTATTGACAATCTACGTTCTGATTTGAGAGATGTGATTCTACTTTTTGTACTTTAAAGTAAATGTGAAAAAATTATTTCTTTGGAATTTAAGAAATGAGCTCATAATGCTTTTATTTTTAAGTGGATCTATCAAATTACATTTTTTTTTCCCCTTCATCATGCTCTTTAAAACATACACAGGGCTATCACAACTTTTCTTTCACACTATCATCAACCAAAAAAATAGCTTAGTTGAGAAAAATTACTTTCAGAATCCTGCTCTCATGATTGCACATTTCCAGTGGTTTCTAAATAGCAGCCCCATATTTTCATAAATTTAAAGATAGAGGATAAAAAATTCCAGACCTGGTTGTTATTTAAAGCAAAATAAAAGTAGACTCATGCTAGAAAGGCATATTAATATTTATCAACTTCTTACAGAAGAGATCTTGCTACCAACAAAATATAAGCTGGTCACTGACTCATGTTCAAACACTCAATGACCAGCCAGCCCCTTTTCCTTCAGGCATAAATCAGAAAGGGGGTAAAGAAGTTAGAATTGTAGACAGAAATGTCCTTTATGAGTTAAGACAGACATATGAAGAGAAGAGCTTTTTTCCTTTCACAACACTGACAAGTAAGTAAAACAATGTGAAAAGTGTTTGTCAAACTATAAATCATAAAACAAAATTGAGAGATTTATAGGTATATTTATTAAAGGAGGCATTTATTCATTTGAACTATTTGTGCTCCAGATGGAAACTACAACATTTTTGAGGACACTTTGTATAAGGTATTGATCACTTTTGTTGGGGTGTGGTAAGTACTCACTACATGATAGTTTGCTATTACAATTTTTACTAGACCTAGTGATCCGACAGCTCCATTCAATCCTATCAATAAAATCTGTACATTTCATAGGGCTTTCCGAACTATTAAAATCTCTATTATTTATAGTAGTATTATTAGTAATAATACTAATAGGGACTTTGGTTTGAAAATCGTAGGTTTATATTTCAGTTTCCTATAATAAATGTTAAGTATTGATATACTTTTCAATCATTCTTCTTAAGTTCATTGTAAATGACATCTCTTTGTTCATGATTCTCTTTTTCTCAAAATATCCCATTCCTTTATCTATTATGATACCATAGTCCTCTTAACTCTTTTTCTCTGACTTGAGAATCTCCATTGCCAATTCTTTCTCCTCTAGCAGACCATTAGAATCATTCAGGCTTGTAGCCTTGTCCCTTATTCCATGAATTTTTCCTGAGCAACCCGATCCACTATTATGGTTATAATGACTTTCTATACCTTTATGACTTCAAACGTTCTATATTTAACATGAACTTTCCTTTGACCTCAAAGCCTGTATATATTACACTGTTGTTATCTCCTACTGGATATTTCAAAGGCAAGACAAAAATGACTTGTACAAAACCAAACACATTCTTTGCTATTATTCTCAACCTTTTCATCTCAGTAAATGGTAACACCATCCATCCTGTTGTTTGAGCCAGAATTGATCATGGAAGTTATACTTGACTCCTCCCTTATCCTCACCTTCTACAGTTAGTCAGTCACTACATCTCAGTTCTAAGTGCCCTTCCTAAAACTCCAGTTATTTCCATTCCCAGCCCACCACTATGGTCCAAGCTTCTATCTTTTTTTATCTTGAACTATTCTGATAATAAATATCACTCTTTCACCTTGCTGAACTCAGAGATGAATAAATAATAATCTTGGTAATTTACTGGCTCTTTAATAAAATATCAATAACATAAACAAAAGCCAACATAATTTAAGAAATTAAAAAGCCACATCTACATATCTAAATATTCAATATGCTAAAGAAAAATTACAGTGAATATTATAAAATCTTTAGAACTACATATAATGCCATTTTCAATAAAAAATTTGTGAGGAATAAAGACTTAGGTGATTTGCAAGCTTAAATGAAAATACTGGGAAACATGAAAAGTCAAATATAAGCTTTTTAATCTAGAAACAAAAAAAACAGAATCAAAATGTAGAAGAAAAGAAATAATAAAGAAAGAAAAAGAGCTATTGTAAAAATGAGCTAAAAACATATTGTGTTAATCAATTAACTCAATAGCAAGTTTTTAAAAGAAATTAATCTAATAGACATACCTATGTATATCTTGATTATGAAAAGAGAAATTTAAATATGAGAAATAGGAAGAAAACTATAACTTTAGATATAGTTGAGCTTTTTTAAAATCATAACATACCATGATGTTAGAAATTTAGAACAAATGCTCAGTATTTTAGAAATATGAATTAACAAAATGACTCAAGAGAATATAACTCAAAGTATTGTGAAAACTTTTAAGGAAACAAAATGAGCAGTCAAAAATCTCCTTGAAAAATATGTGTTAGGTTCAGATGGTTTTATAAATGAGTTTTCTATCAAACTTTCAAAGAACTGATAATCTTCATTTATTACAAATAGTTTCAGAGAATAGAAAGAGAGAAAACATACCTCAATTTGTTTTATGAAGCTGGTATAATCTCCATATCAAAATATGGACAAGAACAGAATTAGAAAAAAAAATTTTAACCATTCCTTATAAGCATAAGTTGTAAATGACTAAATAATACATTGTAAAATGTTGTCTACCACCACTGCCTCCATGTTAGATTTAAGGAGTGACATGCACTAATAGAATAGTCTATAAAACCTCATATTGATTGACCACTCTGGGTCTCATGCTTTAGAAATGGAATTTGAAAGATGCCTGTGATGGTTAGTCAGGTTTAACTGGATTTTAGCTGTCTTCTTTATCTTTGACCTCTATGGTCCACAGGATATTTTTACCTTTTCTTGGTTCTTAGAATTTTATTAAGTCTAGTAGATGTTGCTACCACTTTTCTTACACACTCTTCCTGTATTCTCATTCCTGACTTTTTTCTCATCCTCCCCTTTACTCTAGGAGTTAACATGTAGGGCCTAACCTATTGCACTTCTTAATTTACATCCACTCCCTTGCAGAACACACCCATTCGCATGCATCTAGTAATTCTCACCATACTGATAACTCCCAGACTGAAAAGTTCCCCATCTGCTCATGAGAACCCTAGGCCAGTCAGATACAGAGTACTATTGTGCATAACACTCATCAATCTTTGACTAAACTAAAGAGCATTTTCTGTCAAAAAACTGACTTCTAATCTACTTATTTTCATATTACTTTTGCCACTGTCATATTTTTGGATATCTAAGCTTGCCAGTTTGGCATTACCATGTTGATTTTCTCCTTCTTGTATTAGCTGTGGCCATCTGATTCAAAATTTAATATATCTCACATTTGTCTCTTTTTATTCAGTCGCATTTTCACTATCTGTGGTCGAGTGCTTGTTACTAATATTGAACATAGCATCTTCAATAAGCCCTGTGTTCTCCTCCAATCTTCACTGCTCAGTTTTTGTTAAGCAACCTTTTCATCCATCATATCAGATCACTATTTTCTATTCTTCAGTAGTTAACTATCTTTTTACTGCAAAAGGGCTGCAAGAGTTTGATTTCTCAAAATCATTTTTTAAAATCTAATCAACATTATTTTCCATTTCTAATCTATCTTTACATCTCACATATAATGCTTACTATAAATTAAAAATCTCATTATAATTTAATCATATTAGAAGCTAAAAGAAAGACAGTTGATGTGCCTTGTCTGACATTATTGTAAAGGGGTTTATTAAGAAAATTGGCTGTAACTTGTACCCATCTGTGGTTTCTGCATTTTCTCTTTGGCTTATGTTTTCTAATTCCCTGGTCCCAAACCACATCATTTGTTTCTTAATTCATTTTAAGCCGCATATCATCATGACAATGTCTGTTACTCAAGACCCCTAAATCTCTTGCCAATCTGAAAGGTTATTTAATCTAATAGCAGAGATTGTGTGATTGACAATGAAATTAGATCTCAGGCTGATACCTAAAACAGTGAACTATCCTTCATAAATATCTAGATGTTGGGTTGTTCTGCTCCTATTCTTTACATTGTCCAAAATTCTTAGATTACTTCACAAGAGAATTTCCTGATAACAGCAACTGTAACAACAAAATCACAATATTTTATTATTAACATAGTTTAAAACAATAATCTGTTTTCTCATTTATAATTATTTTGACATACAATTTTTAATCTTATTTTTTAATTCTATTTTCTATCTTCATGCATATTATGGTTTCATGAGTGTCATTTGTAAACAGTTTTTTTCTAAAAATACACAATTGCATTGCATCATTCACAATTTTTATAGCAATTTTTATATTAAAAGTATACATTAAGAATACATATTTTTGCCTAACATTTTTATTTCAATTTAAATACATTAATTTATATAATTTAAAAATAAAGTTTATATTTGTTATAGAAAAAAATATCATAAATTTTCTCAAGTTTATAAGTGTATTCCCTACATTCCTGAAAGCTCCAAAACATATTCCTCCTGAAAGCCCCAAAACATATTAACTTTTAACCTTTTAAGTTATATTGATAGATTTATTAGATCATTTACATAAATAATTTTGTCAAAAGAGTAATTCATCAGTGATCTCACTTAAGTAAATTTAATGAAAATGTGCACTTTTTTCAAAATATTAGACATTTTTTCTTTAGTCATACGGGAACAAAAAAGATTTCAGAATTCTCATTACCCTAGAACTTTTTGTAAAACATTGTTTTCCAACTCTTTCCCATAAAGAAAAAATACACACTCAAACACATAAAGGTTCAAAGAGGAGGCTGAAATTTTAATTTACATGTAGCACTCTTACCTTGAGATGATATTTCTTAGCCAGCATTGTACATAGACTGCTGTCTCTAACATTAATTTCTCACTGTCTGGTAACCTCACTATTACCACCGGCTCATAAACGATTATATCATCAGTCCCCTCTGTGTGTAACAAGAGATCTTAACCACAGAGCTGGGAAATAAAAAGAATTATGCCAGAAGTAACAACAGTGCCAGAAACCTGCTTTGCAGTGATTGGCTAAATGAGGCCAACCAGTTGAATTTCATTCATCAGACTTGTTGAGTTAACCTACAAGCATTTTTTTTTCATTTTCTCTATTTTTCTTTTCTTGGGTCTCCTTTGATTTCATGCTGGCTTTTTAAATTGAGGATAAAGTTAATTCACTTAACAATGCCACAGCTGGAATTAAGTATGCCTCTTCTCTTACCGCCGAGGGGAGGGGTTGATGCTGGTTGGTGGTGTCTTATTGGATGCCCAACACCCTTGAGGGCTGTTGCTGAATCAGTGATGCCTCTAGCGACAGGCAAGAAGTTAACTAATTATGAACATATGGTTTGGCAGATACCTTGTTAGCTTGCTGCTGTGTAGGTGTTTGGAAGGAGGTGAAGGGGAAAGTTTGAGGTAGAGGTGTGGTTAAAAGTCCCACTGACAAGCCTGGGGGAGATTTGATTGATCCTAATCTATTCTTTTTGTCAGGAATCAGCATGCTTCTGGCAGCAACAGCTTGGTAATAACAGAGATTTGTGGCCCTTAAGCTCTTGTGGTGATAGCCGGCACACGACCAGTCAACTGGCTTCTTACAAGGCCCCTCTTTAATTGGCCACAATGGTGGGAACAGAAATAAATGTTAGGTCAAGGTACAACACATGGCCTACCTGAAATGGTTCACAATGATCTGAGGCACAGATGTCATCTTTTATTGGTGTGATTGCCATCAGAAGAATAACAGAAGCTTTGAGAAAAGGGCTGCAGGAAAGCCTTTGGCAAGAGCTATACAAGTGCACTACCTAGAAAAAGAGGCAGATGTATAATAGATTGGGAGGCTACATATCAGACTGGGTTGAAACTAGGTCTGATAAAAAATTAAGTGTATGTTTTATTTTATGAAAAGGGAATTTTCTTGGGAAATTAATAGTACATGCTTTAAAATAATCTTTAAAATTTGTCTGTCAGATAAATTGAAAAATCACACACATTCCTGGTATTCAACTTCACAGATATACCAAAGAGACATTTTTCCATCCTCTATAAATCTGTATATAGTATTTATATTCAATAGATGTCACTTGTGCTCAAACATACCTTTAGTCTCTGTACCATAAAGTCTTCCACTCGAAATCAACCTCAATCAATAGGAGTATCATTAGCTTTTATTCATTGACTCTTGGACCTATTGTCTAACTTTTATAAACTGAATCTAAAACTAAGTTTTCTGGATTTCAAATAAAAAAAAATTCATGATGTCTATAGAAGACTGGTTTACCTATCAGGAAACATTCACTCTTGAAAGATTTGCTCAATACTTTCATAGCCTTGTTTTCTACTTACTGATTTTCTTATCTTAATTACTCAGAGTGCTACAGATAACATAGATATTATATAGCTTATTTAAAATAGTATTGAATTATAAAAAGTGATTATATAACCTCCTTTACTAGATGGTCATGAACAACTTCACAATGTTTATTAGTAGATTTATAGAAAGAAGAAGTGTTATAAATATGACTGAGTACTCACCCCTATGTTCTGCCATTACACAGAATATACATGAACAGTGTTGGGCGAGTGAATATGTGTGTGTATGTCTGTGCAAATGTAGTTATTGTTGTTTTGTTTTTCTCAGAATGGATTGTACAGACTTTCTTTTTTCAAGCAGTGACAACTCATTTTTTAAACACTTAACACTACATCTTACTGAAATATTCCCAGAGGAATCTTAAAATAAGAAAGATCAGAAGTGGAACAGTGTAGAGCATGGATCTACAGTGAGACAGTTGTATTCGATGCTCTAACACGTAACAGCAAGATGACCTTGAGCATATTGCTACCTTCCTTAGGTTATGGTTTCCTTATCCATAAATAGCACCTGACCTACCTGATTTTCCACAGGGAGCTAGTGTAAAGATGAATTGAGTTAAGATACATAAAGATTTTAGCATCAGACCTGGCACAATTTATTTGCTAATTATATATTTGCTAAAAATGAGACAGAGAGGAACATATATTATTCACATACAGTTCTAATTATCCTTAGGTAGCCTGACACTTCAGCATAAATTTGACAGAAACAGTGAATCCAAACCAAGAAGGTGAGGATATAGCAAGAATAAAAATAGAACTTATTTAGGTCATTGGGTAAAGAAATCACACACAGTGAAGAAAAGATTGTTTCAACCACACTACTTGCCACACTAAGAGTTAACGTTAGGAGCTCACCCATCAGCGCTTTCTCACCATAGTACTTCATTTTTTAAACCCTTCCACAATGTCTTCAAAACAAAATGCCTTTTCATCAGTGACTACCTGTACTATAGTCCTGATTAGCTGACTATTTCCACTTGATCATGGTGCCCTGCACAAAAGAAATGTTATATATTTGCTTATGAAAAAAAAAAAAACCCATTTTCTAGGCTCTTTATTTCAGCTGATGGAAGTTTATTGAGCAGATCAATAAGGATTAGAACCAAAAGAGTCCTAATTCCTTAGTATTGAACTACTGCTAAATCCACGTTTTGGGAGGTGTTGTTTTATATTGTCACAAATTGTGAGCTAAGATTGTCCGATTCTCTTAAGACCTGGATATGTAATTTTTCTTTTCCTTATTTACATAAATGTCCATAAGTCATCTACATCCTGGTAAGTTTTTTTATTGTTTTTTTTTCCTTTCAGATTAAGCCATTTCAATCATTAGAATTTGTTTTTATGAGGAAATATGTATTTGAAATGTGCATGTAGATAAATTTTTCTATCAGTAGTAACACTACTTTATCTTTTCCACAGAATCATGAGTAACATTTGGATTATATATTTTGCATGTAACAGACAAGTTAAAAAATATCATTTCCTAAGTATTATATCATGTATTTTTATTCATTTGGGACATCTACCTTTTCAGTCGTCACTGTAGAAATAGGAACAGCTTCTAGCTTTAAGAGTTTACCAGGATTTACTTTAAACTAGAAGTGGAAGTTTTAGGACCAAAGGTCATTTGCACCAGCAGACATTTAGACCACCTAATTCAACAATGTTTTTTATTTATTTTATCTTTACAAAAGAGAATCAAGATGATAAGTGAATGGTATGACGTGCTCAAATTCACAAAGTTGAGACCAAATGAAGAATGTCAGTGTCAAACATTTCTTATATGCAAAGTTCCATTTGTAGAAGAATTTAATAGAAATATGGAATAATCTTGTGAAAATAAATCAAGTTGTTATTATCACAATTTTATTTACAAATAAAAGAGCCCAACTTTGCTTAGAGAATGTTTTGTTGTCTTAATGCTTAACATAAGGACCTATTCTTAAATCTAACTTGCTATATTTATCAGTAGTCTCAGAATTCCAAGAATTCATGATTAGTATATTTTTTATTAAATCAAAGACTCACATTATATGTTATAAGATATTTAAATAAAATCTTTCTCAGTACAAATTCATCAGACCACAAAAATGATTATCTCTGTTAGATGAAGAATGTCATATTTACTTGTGACTGCCATGTTTTCTACATTAAGCGTTACCTAGGTTATAAATGATTTCAAACCCTTTTTTGAGGAAAACTGGGATTTCCATAGTGAAACCTTAAGGAGACAGTGAGGAACAAGAAGGTGACAGAGAAGACAGGTTTTTGAGCTTCACCACCTTCAAAAGAGCAGTGTGTTGGTTTTAAAATATGTCCACAACTTCTCTGACATTCCTCTCTTCATGAGGTGGAGCTTGATTCCTCCCCCTTTGAGCATGGGCTGGACTTAGTGACTCGCTTGAAATAAATAGACTGACAAAAGAGACCAGGTGGTCACTTTAAGACTCAGTTATGAAAAATATTGTGGCCCATGCCTTTTCTTGTCTCTGGAACTGATTGTGGAAAAAGCCAGTTACCATGTTATATGGTCAGGCAACCTTGTGAAGAGGCCCATGTGATATGATACCCAGGCCTTCTGCCATCAGCTGTGTGAAGCAGATCCCCGAGCTCAAGGCAAGTTTTAAGTTGACTATGGCCCTGTCCCACAGTTTTAAATAAAGTACAGCTCCAAGTGCCATAGTTCCATTGAGTATGACCCTGGCATAGCCAATTCTAGCTGAGTTTCTAACTTCACTTTCTCCAGTTACTTATAGCCTTGGATATACATGTCTCTGTGTCATGTTCCCTCTCCTTCCTTCTTCCTCCTTTAATGACTACTGCCAATATCCCATAATTTAAGATTTTTTTCTAATCAATATTCATTGATCATTTATTAAATGTTAAGCACTACATTCATTATAATTGTCAATTTTCTTACAAAGAAACTAAGAAGTAGTTTCTTTGAGGTCTTACAAATTTTGTAGTTACTGTGGTTAGTTAGAACTTAGGTCTAATATCTGATTATAGGACCCATGCTCTTCACCACTAAGCAAATCTCCGTCACCTATTTTATTCAAGGTCCTTGCTTCTGCTTCTGAAATAATGTAGCTCATCTATTTTCTGTACCATCAATAGGGAGAGGGAGAAAGAGAGAAAGAAAGAGAAAGAAGGAGAGAGAGAGAAAGAGAGAGAGAGAGAGAGAGAGAGAGAGAGAAAGAAAGAGAGACAAACACAGGTAGCAGGAGTAGAAAAGGTCTAGAGAAGTAGATAAAGCCCAGACCATGCTAATAAATTATCTGAAGGATTTTGATCTCCATCATCAAGACACTGTTTTATATAAGGACACATGGTTTTATATAAGGGTGGACAATAAAAATTTAAAAAATTACATGCTTTTAATTTTTCCAATATTTCTCTCTATATTTTCAAAATACTAAATATGCTGTCTCATGCTTTGAGAGCTATATATCCATTTTGCTTAGTGAGTGATTAACAAGCAAGTTGAGTATTTTACAGCTTTGAGTTCTTTCATTATTCCCATGCCTTCTTCATATTCAGGCTTTGTTGAATCAGGATGAGCATTCTAAATGAGAATTTGGGCACTGAGTCAGAATTCACTGGAAGGCTGTTGAATGCATGGGAACTTTTATTTGGACTCAGTTAAAATCAGAATTTTTTGTAAAGGAAAAAGATTGTTTGTCTTTACTCTGATTGCAGTAATATCAATTTAACTTCTAAATTCTCTTTAGGGCTTTACTTTTTAGTAATTGGAAACACCAT
Source organism: Cynopterus sphinx (assembly GCA_030015415.1). Classification (NCBI taxonomy): domain Eukaryota; kingdom Metazoa; phylum Chordata; class Mammalia; order Chiroptera; family Pteropodidae; genus Cynopterus; species Cynopterus sphinx. The sequence goes on from CM057380.1 coordinate 46,166,837, forward strand.
GCCTAGTCGTTTCTCTTCCTATATTATTTATTTCTATCTCCAGAGAAAGACCTTAGGGACACAGGTCCTAATATTCATAGGCAGTACAGAGTAGGTAAATAACACTTATTTTTATCTGAGATTATGTATCCTTTAGGGAATGAGCTCTATTTTGTCCACCTTGTTGTCGCTTGCAATTGGTGCCATATCTAGCATTGTGTGGCTCATTCAATAAATGTTGTATAAAAGAACTTGCCGATACTTGTGTTTGAACATATGTCTAACATGTAAGAGGATCTTGGTGCTGGAATATCTGTTGTCAACTGAGCATCTTCTCTATTCTGTTAAATCATGCTGCTACTGTCTATAGCAACTTTATCAAATGATCTCCACTTTCTTCAAACCTCCAACAGCCCTCAGCTCCTTGACTGTCAACTAGTTATCTCCACCTTAAAATATATTTAAAAATATAATAATAATAAATCCCCAGGTTTCTTGATACCAACCATTTACATCTGCAGCTTTCCTATCTTCTTTTTTATTTTATAAAGAAACTATTTCTTTTATTTAAGACTGTTACTTCCACTGTTACCTCCCAATGCATCATTTCTTCATGAAAAAGCTTTTTTTGTCTCAGGTGGATTCTTCTCCTGAAATTTTAAAAATGCTTGTTTCTTTTATTAAGAGAAAAAGAGGTGGAGAAAGCACTCAATGCCACATCCTCTCTACCTCTTTTCTATTTCTATTTCCTCCCATGAAAACAAATTGCTGGCAGGAGGGAAAGAATGGGGAGTCAGTGTTCAATGGGTACTGAGTTTCAATTTAGGAAAATGAAGTTCTGAAAATGGATGGTGGTGATGGTTGAACAAAAATGTGAATATAGTTAATGCCACTGAAATGTACATTTAAATGGTAAAAATGGCGAATTTCATGTTATGTATATTTTACCACAATAAAAAAAATAAGTTATTTGTGTTCAATATTACTATTTCCTTATCTTCTAATAACTCTTATACGCATGCCAATCTGGCTTCTGCTTTCTATCACTCTACTGAAACAGGTCCTATTAATGTAACAGATAAGCTCCTTGGACAGTTTCAATCCTTATCTTAATTAACTTCTCAGCAGCATTATTTAACTCATATTCTGGCTGAAATCCCCTCATCACTTCTTTTCTTGACTCCACACTGCTGGAGTTGTTTTTCTCTACCTCAGCCACTCCTCTTCATATTTGTTTTTCCTCCTGCACCTGACCCATTATATGTTTAGGTTTCTCAAAACCCAGTTCTAGACTTTCTTATTTTTATTTTTCCACCTTTTCCCTCACGTTTTTAATCAATGTCTATGGCTTCAATGACCAACAATATGCTGTTTACTATAAATATATATCTCTGCACAGACTTTTTTCTTAGCTCTAGACACAAAAATCTACTCCCTCCTTGTATATCTAATTGAGAAATCTTCATATACAAAAGTGAACTGAGTCCACACAGCACCTCCCCCACCTGATCCTGGATCTCACCCCACTCCCTAAACATAGACCTTTTCCAATATGTTCTCAGTCAGTGGCACCACTATCTAGCGAGTTTAAAGTTAGAAACCTGAAACTTCTCTCTTCTTCACCTTATTTCTCATGTAAAATCTGCCACCATCTTCTTGGATTTATATTTCCTAAATATCTCTCAAATTCATTCCATCTTTTCACCTCTGTCACCACCATCACACCCAAAAACCAGCACCAATCTTAACCTAAACTATCATAAAACCTAACTGCTGGAAGATTTCAAGATAGTCTTCCTATATCCTTTTAGACCTTCCTCCAATCCAAAATTCCAAACTCTATAATGCAGCTAAAAAAAATTTTAGGAATGTAAATTTCATCTTATCAATACCCTCATTTAAAATCATCTAATGTTTCACATTGTTCTGATGACAAAGATCAAAATCCTTAAAACAATTTATTAGTCTAAGCATGTCCTGTGCTTTACCTACTACTTTTCTAGCCCTTTTGGACTCCTGCTCCTCCTGTGCTCACTCTCCCAACTCCCACCCTATCCACCACCCTTTCTCTCTCTCTTTCAGTTGCACTAACCTCACAGATTGAGACAATCACTGTGACATAACTACCTAGAAATCATTTCCAGTTTTTATTCATAGCCTAGAATTTATTGAAGCATATTCTGTTATTTATATAAAACTGAGTTAGCAGAAGGCTCACGGCTGGCACTATATTTAGTCTGCTAATTCAACAACATTGGTGCTGATGTGGCTGATCTGGATATCTTACTAGCCAGCTAAGAAGGATATTGTGTCCAAATAGTACAGAAAGAGATACTCTTTTAGTAACCAGTGAGTTATTTGGGTGAAGATGAAGTAACAGTGAGTATGAATAATTACAGAGCAGAGCACAGCCATAGGAAGCTCATATTCAGAGAAGCAAAATCCAAAGTAAGCACTTTGTGCTATGTGCTATGTTATATCATGGTCATTTCTATAGTGAAGAAGAATTCAAAGGGAGCTAACGTGATGAATGCTACTAAAGAAACATCTAAAAACTTCTTCAGGAAATGGTAAAAAGAGTAACCACTTTCAGAAAAATTCAAAAAAGATTTCATAGAAAAGATGATATTTTAGCTGGGGCTTGAGATAGAACAGAAGTGTGTCAAAGGAAGAAGGGCAGATGGACTTTTAGGCGGAGGGAAGAAAACACAGAGGGAGTCTATATATTTAACCACACCTTTAGCTGAAAAAAAAAAAAGAAGTCTACAAACCTGAAATTTTATCTTAAAAATAAATAATTTATCATTAGATAGTATTGGGAATAACTTTCTAATAAAATATGACTACTTAGACTATTTATAATTTAAAAGCCTGGCACATTGGTCTGTTTCCCGCCAAATACGATGTTGCCATTAGGTTGACTTGCATCCTGCTGAAAGCAGTATGTCTGATGTGTAAGGCACAAAGACATTGTTTAAAGAAGCCTTATGATTTTGAACAAAGTAGCCCAGCAGGGACATTTTAACCTGCCCTCCCTAACATGCACAACAGCCTGTGTTTGTAAACAGAGCCTTATTGCACTAGTGTGAGCAGACACAGAACAGTGTCAGCTCATTAATTGGGTGTCAGCACCCTGCCAGGAAGAAAGCTTAATGAGTCATCTTTTCATAAAGATCTGGAGCTTGAAGGAGGGGCAAATGGCTTAGAGAAAGGAAAAAAAGATTTTTCCAGCAATAACTACGCGTATAGAAAAGCTTGAAGCCCACCTGTTGGGATAAAGAGAGAGCAGCATTTGGGAACTGATGGTTTCTCTGTATTCTGCTATTCAGAGGGAAACCTGAGTTTATTAACTTATAAATGCAGTAATTACGAACACATATATTCATGCTTATTGTGAATATAGTAAGTTGAAAGTATTCAAAAAACATTTTTGCACAAAGTTTTTGAAATTTTTATTGTATTATGTTCAAAACATAAATATTCTACTTTCCCACACAAAGTCTATAACAAAGCACACACTAACCAATGCTCACATTGAAACTCAAATATGTTCTTGATGCCTACAGCAAACATTATGAAAAAAATGTCAAATTTGTGGTGTGCTTTATAGTCATTACATATTTTAAAACTATTTAAGAAAAATACATTCTGAACCCTGAAAAAATAATCTCCTTTCTTATTTCTTATTTTCTAATTTATCCTAATATTAATGGACAAAGGTATGCTAGGTTTTCATACAATACTGCAGGCTTACAAGTTGTGTTAGTTTATTATTAGAACACTATGTCCTTCTACCTCGGGTCATTGGTCTTATTAATTTGTGATAGATATATTTTAATATTAAAAATGTTAGTCTATTGTTATATATTTCCCCCAATTTGTTTATATTTTCACTTTGCTCGTGGTATTTTTGCTCTGTAGTGAAAGCATGTGTTTTCTTCACTAAACAGTTTTTTCTTGAGAAGCAGAGCTTTCAGGTTTGTGTTTTCAGTGCTTAGACTATGCCTTGTAAATGAGGCAAAATTCAATTAATTTGGAAAAGAAAATTTTTCCTATCTCTATACAGTTCACCCTTTTTTAAAAAAAATAGCTTTAGTAGAATATAATTGGCATACAATAAACTGCTCATAAAGTATACAATTTAATAAGTTTTGACATATGTATAAACCTATGAAGTCATCACACCAATCAAGATAGTGAACACATGATACATGTGACATATTATCCTCACAAGTATTTTTTATTCTCCCTTTGAAATCTTTCACTCCTATTGCTCTCACTCATACATTTCTTAAGCATTTCATCATTCGCCACTATAGATTAATTTGTATTTTCTAGAATTTTTATATTAATGGAATAATAGCATAGGTGTTCTTTTATGATCTAACTATTTTCATGTTATTTTACATCATTTTTGTATTACTAAAAACTGTTATAAATCTATACAGTTGGTCCTTAAACAATGTGGGGGTTAGCGGTACTGACCCCCATACAGTCAAAAATCATGTATAATTTGACCTGCACAGGTCAAACCCATAGTATTCAAGGGTCAACTGTATAAATATTTGTTCACACATTTGTCTACTGATGAACATTTGGGTAGTTTTGTCTACTAGATTTGGTATGGAAATATGGTATAATTGGAATGTCTAGGTCATATGTTTAGTGCATGTTTAATGTGTCAAGAAACTGCCACACTGTTTTACAGAGTGGTTATTCCATTTTATCTCCCCACCAGGAATGTATTAAATTCCAGTTACTATATATCTTTGTTGTCAAATAGTATGGTAGACATTTTAATAGGTGTGTGATGGTATCTCATTGTGGTTCTAATTTATATTTTCCTAATGACTAATGATGATGAATATCTTTTCATATGCTTATTCACTAGTTATATATCTTATGCTGAACTGTTTGTTCAAATTTATTGCCCATTTTTTAATTGAGAGTTTTTGTTTCCTCATTTTTGAGCTTAGAGAATTTTTATGTGTTGAGCATACAAATCTTTTGTCAAATATGTGACTTACAAACTTTTTTTCAGTGTCAGTAGATTGTCTTTTCATTTTCTTAACAGTATCTTTTGAAGAACATAAGTTCATAATTGTGAGATATCTAACTAATCACTGTATGTATTATTAATATTATAGATCATCCCTTTAGTACTGTAACTAAGAAAATTAACCTTAGGTAACAAAGATTTTCTCATTTTAATTAAAGAAACTTTATAATTTTAAGTTTTACATTTAATTCTATGATGTATTTTAAGATAATTTTTGTATCTGTGCTAGGTATAGATTTAACTATTATTTTACTTATGGATATCCAATTGTTCTAGAGCCATTTGTCAAAAAGGTTGTCATTTCTCTATTAAGTAGCCTTTACAAATTTGTGAATTAGCAATCATCTATACCTGTGTGGGTCTGCTTCTGGACTCTTCATTCTCTTTCATTGAACCATCAGTCTATCCATTTGAAGTCGTCCCACAGGTCTTCAACTCTGTTTATTCATCTTTTAAATATTTTTTTCTCTTTCTCTTTTTTTTCTGAATACTTTCTGTTGCTATGCTTTCAAATTCACTAATATAGTCTTCAGCAGTATCTATCTTTCTATCATTTATCTAATGTGTTCTTTTTAAGGTGTTCTTTTCATGGCTTTGGGCAATACTCTCAAATAAATACAGATCTCAGCTCTCAGCTATTGTTCTCAGATCTCAGCTAAATCCTCAAGGGGACCCTTTATTGATCTTGAGTTTTCACTCTGTGTAGTTCTATTTACTCTTGAACTCTGCCCTGTGAACTCTAGTCACCTTGACCTTTCTGGACTCTAACATCTATTTCCCCAATGCAGAGAGACCACCTGGCTCTACCTGGGTCCCCTTTTCTATGCCATTGCCTGGAAACTTTTAGACATTAAACTAGAGTAATTTTTTGGCTTAATCTCTTTTCTTTCTCATATCAGGATTTGCTGTCCTTTATTAGTTAATTTACAAATATCTTTAAAATCAAATTTTCCACTTATTTTACCTAGTGTTTTAGTTGTTTCAATCTTGAGGGTCTATTTGGTCTCTTTTGCTCCTTCATGGCGAAAAGTAGAAATCCTTCACAATGTCTTATTTATTTTTGTGACTTTTATCAATTTCATTTTCTCATTAAAGTTATCTCTCATAATTATGCTGTTACTCACTGTTCTCAATCTTGATGCAGCGAGATTTTATATTCTTTTATATGTCTACCATGTACAAAACCTCAGATGCTGGGATGACAACAGTGAATAAAACAAGCGTGCTACCTCAGGGATCTGCCAGTCTGAGAGATGAGTATTAAACATATGTAATGAGTAAATGAGCATGAAAATAGCAGGCAAGAGGATCTCTTAATTTGAATCTAACAAGGCCATTTACTTACTGTGTCATTTTGAGCAGGTTGCTTAGCCTCCTTAAATCTAAATTTTCTTTAGATGAAAATGGGAATTATAATAGTTCATGGAGTATGTAATATTTTATGGTGTTTCGTGGGGATTTGATAAAATAATTTCTATAAAGTAACAAGTATGATAGCTGACACAAAGTAAATGGTGAATATTTACAAAAAATAAAATTAAATGTATATATGAGAGGATACAGCGAGAGGCTCACATTTTGATAGAGTATAAACAAGCAGCAAGAAACAAAGTTTGCGAACCCAAAAGGAAATAAAAAAGTCTGGAAGGTAAGTTGGAAACAACTTTTACTTCTGTTCATTCTCACTAAGAAAATTTTCTTCCAGAACTCTTCTTCTCTCAGAATTTTTATGGTTTTTGATTTAGCAAGGGTAAGTATTTCTTTGTAGAACTTAACTATTTTATTTATTTTTCTAACACAAAAGTTATATGAAATTATACACATAGGTTAAAATAAGAAAAGAAAGAAAAGAAAATGTCTAACCTCAGAACTTTGATTATTTGTTAGAATGATAATGCTTGATTTTGGTGGAGGGATCAACAAACTTTACCCTCATATTGAAGTAGAAAATAAATTTCTTCTTAGAACTTCAGTTTGAGGTCATCACCAAGACAACCTTCCTTTTCCCATCTTGACATGACTAGTTCCTCCTCAGAACTGTGGCACATTCTCTGTTCTTCTCTAATGCTGTTTACCTTGTATTTGTGTCTAAGTCTTATCTATTAGTCTGCATGTTTAGTCCTCGTTAAGCAGCATGATAATAATAGTGCTGATTCAAGCTTTCCAAATTACAAAGCTTATTCAAACACATAATTTTATTTGATTCTTATTTTCTATGGTATTATCTATGGTGTAGCAATTTTGTTATCTCTCTCTGAAAATCCTTTTCAAAATCCTTTGTAATTCAAAAAGCCTGCCTTCAAACCCAGATATATTATTATCTAGTAAAGTATTCACATAGAGAAGTTAGCTAGTCTCTTAGAAACTTACTTTCTTTACATGTTGTACAAGAACATTACAATTAAATTATATTTTGTGTTTTTGTTAGTGCTTGGTCTGTAGCTGTATTCAGTAAATTACAGTTATTATTATCAATTGCACAAAACCGATAACTATATCAAGTTTGAATTGTCAGTATATTTTAATCCAGCAGCGAGCATTTGCTTCTCCTCTTTCACACCAAAATTCTAAAGAGAAAGAACATATAAAACAATATCCCAATCCTATAAAAATTTGCTATCTGTCTTTGAATGTATAGTTCTAAAGTTATCTGTGGTATCTTCTACATGTATTTACCACTTAACACACTGAGGAATTAAATAAATATAATTTAGAATAATCAGGTTAACTAAATTCACTGTCCTTCTTTGATTAAGACAGTATTTCTAATTTATCAGAAATGCTTGTACTTTGAATCATTGTGATGGTTCATGGTTACAAAAATATCACTATCTTAACTGGCCTGTGGTTTGGATTACAAGACTTGAGAAAAATCAGCAGGCACCTTTATAGGGGTCAAAACTGTGACTCTAAATTTTTAGTATCAAGATGTATCTGAGGCCTTTCTCTCAGTGACAACTATATTTTCTAGAAAGAATTTATGATATTGACTTCAACTTCTTGATAGGCTGATGGTAAAGCACAAGTCTCAGCTTGAGTTGAAAGATTTGAATCTGAGTCTTTGCTGGTATTTTCCTTGTATGAAAAGCTTTAACATAAGATGGTTGTGAAGAAGTGTAACATAAACGATAAGGGTGCTGTAGATTTTATATTTTTAAAGATCTAAGTTTTTAGTTACTGGTTACTGAATTCATAAGGCTTTCTTAAAAAAAGGAAAAGGTCAAAAGGAAAAGAGACAAAGAAAAAAAAATACATTCATCCACCAGAAAACATCACAAGAATATAAATGCCCATACTTTCAGAGATCATACTATGTATAAAGTGACAAACTTCTCCAAGTATAGGTCAGGCCTTCTCAAGCCTCTTTTTAAAAAGGTTTTGATTTAGGATTCAACTTTAAGAGTAATAACAGGCAACATACTTTTTAAATTCCAGCTAAGTAAATTATAATTACACTCCAGATTCCAAATAAGAAATTTCAACATTGCTAAGCTGAGGAATGAAGCTTAAAGATACAATTAATATGAGCTTATATTAAAGGCTTTAGAAGAATTAATAAACTTTATAACAATAGATTATTACTAAATCTTGAACACAGACAACAGGCTCTTTCTGTCAATAACTAGCAAAGCAGGTTACCTTCTGTTTGCTGCTTTTGAATAATGCTATTTTATCAAATAAAACCCTGTAACCAATGTAATTATGAAGGACTTGGATAATTTTAATGGAAAATAAATAAAAAAAAAACTCTTGGAATCCCACAGATTAACATTTCCATTTAACCTTCAAATATGAATAATGTAAGTACTGAATCTGAAGTATGCACTATGAAAGAAAGGATAGTGGAAAAGAAAAAAATTGTGTAATTAAGGAAAAAAATGCTTTTCTTCAGAGAAACTAAGGAGATACAGAAATACAAAGATGTTAAGAGGACAAGAAATAAGGACTAGATTTTGGTTAAAAAGATAAGAATAATGTATTGGTTTCTTTGTATACCTGGGTCACTTCTTATTAATATAGTAATAAATTGGTTGGTATCTTGAGAGAATATTAGTGGTTCCACTTAGTAACTTACTTTTGTGATTGAATTTATCCAATTTACTGACATAAATTCAGTCAAAGAGCTACCTTTTAAAAAGCCCCAGCATTCTCACATTAATAAAATTATATTTTTCTTTGCCATCAAAACTGCCTTTCTCTATGACTATCAAATAACAAATATAGCAGGCAAATTACCCAATTGTTTACTTCTTAGGAATTTCACTTTGAGAAGTAATCGGCTATATACACTCTCTCTCTCTCTCTCTCTCTCTCTCTCTCTATATATATATATATATATATATATATATATATATATATATACACACACACAAAACTTGCTATTTACTTATGAGTCCTTTGCAAAAAAGGCATAGAGATAAAGTAAGCTAAAACTAAGGTCTTGCACCATCTCCTCTGTCCCTACCCAACCCCCAATTCTTCCTCATATATAACAAATATTAACAAGTTCAAAAGACTTGAGCCAAGAGAAATCTTCTTGTCCTCCTTTGGGTTACTCTAAAAGCAGAAACTCATATAAAAATTATAGTGAAAAGAAAGGTGGAGTTTAAGAAGTAAAACAGGGGTGAGACAGCAGACAACAAAGCATAAATATTTAAAAGTCATATGTAGGCAACTGCAGCTTAATTCCAGTAGGGAAACTTTGAGACTCAGCACAGAAGACACACCCCAGAGTTATCCCACCTGAGGTCCTGGCTTGGACTGGCATAATAAAACACCAAGACTGAGTGGCTTAAAAAACAAAAATTTATTTCTCATAGTTCTCGTGGCTGCAAATATCAAGATCCAAGCAGTATTCAGCTTCTGGTAAGAGCTCTCTTCCTGTCTTGCAGGTGGTCACTGTGTCCTCACATGGCCTTTCTTCTGAGCACAAGGTTACATGAATTTCTGGTGTCACTTTTTCTTTTTGTAAAAGCACAAGACCTACCTACCCTTATATTTAACCTTTATCATCTCCTCCCTGGTCCTATCTTCAAATACAGTCACATTGGAAGTTAGGGCTTTAAAACATGAATTTTGGAAGGACACAAACATGCAGTCCATAATAAGAGCTAAGGTATTTATATACCAATTCCCATCACATCAATACTGACAGTTCTGGAAGACCAAGGAGTGAGCAAAAGGGTTTCAGCAATCAGAAGAAGCCCTTAGATAAAGATGTGCAAATTGTGGCAATTGGTAAAGGAGAAGGTATATACTGAAGATGTAAAGATGAGAGAATATGAGTGGATGTTAACTACTTATTTAATATTTTCTGAATAGCCTCCTATAATTTACCCTCTTAAGTAAAGTTAGTCATGTAACTGGAAATTCAGAAATTCTGGCTTTAATTTAAATCACCAAAGGAAATGTGTACCAAAGATCAGTTTTTACTGAATTACTTTATTTTATAATTTTATTTTATTTAATCATTGGTGCTTTCTTCCTATTGTGCTGATATGAGATAACTGCAAACCCTAAGCTGTAGAATCAATTTGAAGTTTTGAGTTTTTTATAATAAAATAGAAAATTGTTTTCATTTACTCATATTTTCAAAGTGCATCTGAATTTTTATTGTAATTTTGTTGCTTTCTGTATTTAATTTTCCAACACTTTAAAATCAAAACTATTTTTTTGAGTCCTATACTTCAGCATCTTGCTCTTGGGTAATATAATACTTTGTAGTTATGGTTGTTTGGAAATTTTTCTTTATATATATATATACATACATATATACACACACACACACACACACACACACACACATATATAATACACACACACACACATATATATGTGTATATATATATTAAGTCCTGTGTAGATATATATAAACATATATATTCAACTTAAATAGAAAGTTAGGAGTCATTAGCAAATGAGATATTTCAACAAATTTCTGAATGATAAAATGTAGATGAAAAAATGGACCTTAATGGCATTATGCTAAGTGAAATAAACATAGAAAGAAAAATACTTTATGATCTCACTTAGATGTGGAATCAAAAAAAAATAATAAAAAAAAACATTAAGCTAAAGGTACGGGGAACAGATTGGTGATTGCCGAAGGAAGGGTAATGATACGGGGATGGAAGAAATGGGTGAGGAGAATCAATCTCCACTTATAAAATAAGTCATTAGAATATAACGTACAACATGGCAGCTATACTTAATAATACTGTATTGCATATATGAAGATTGATAAGGATGTAAATCTCAAAATTCCTCTCTAAGAAAGAAAATATTTCATAACTATGTATGGTAACAATGTTAACTAGATTTATTGTGGTGACCTTTTCATAATACATACAAATTTTGAATTAGTATGTTGTATACTGGAAATTAATATTTTATATTATACTTTGATAACTAAAACAAAAATAAAGATAAAACAAAACAAAAACAGATGGATAAATAGTTATGAATATCAGTTATGGACTACTGGGAAATTGAAAGCTAATGGTTAAAAGCATTGTACAGAAGAGTTTGACTCACACACAGAGGGTGATGGCAACAAGAAGAAGATCACTTTTTAATGCAGAATCTGAGACCTTTGGGACTGTAGAGAGCTGATGGAAAACATTTGATGGAAAATCTGGATAAAATTAATGATAGAGTTTTTGGAAACAACATAGAATTAAAACTGATAGAGATACAGAGGTGATCACTGGCTTTGCATGACCCATATTTATATAACCAAAGCAGTGTAAACATTTTATTGATACACCACTTTTAGAAATAATCTATAAATGTAGGAGAGAAAACATAAGATTACATAGAATGTAAGTGTTATCAAATCAAAGAAGATAGAAAATTGGGAACATTACCAGAAGTGGAGGGATGCCGATAACTTCATTTCACAGAATGCAGAATGGATGGCACCATCTGTGTTGACAGTAAGGAATAAATGTGGTAGGAATTTATTTAAAAATATATTTTTAATACAATTCAAAAATCTCCTATCTATAATTCCAAAATCCTGAGAGCTCTGAAAATCAGAAATAATAATAAAATAAAAATAAAATAAAATAAAATAAAATAAAATAAAATAAAATAAAATAATAAAATAAAATTTGTTTTCTCCTAGACCAAATAGGTATGCACGTTTACCTGATCTTGACATACCTGGTGATGAAATATGACCAGAATAACATGAAGCTATCTATAGCTTTCATTTATCATATTTGTTATAGGTGTCTATACATTTTCTGTAGAAATATTAAAAGTTTTTAATTATAGGGTCTGCCCCAGACCCTGACCCTGCAAAACGTGTTATATAATATGTCATATCTATAAAGTAACACTTTTCTTAAATCTGAAAAGATCTGAATTTCAAAATATATATGACCTTTAAATTTTTGAATAGGAAATAATGGACAAGCATAAAAAATAAAGACATATGAAAATAAGAAATGCTAAATTTAAGAGATGGCTACCTTTGAAGGGAAAAGAAAGAGAATGTAATAGGTTTATAAGAGGACCTTGATGTATCAGTAATATTTATTAAGCTGGATATTGGTCACATATGTACTTGTTATGTTAATTTATAGTCTCTTTTCCATCTCTATAATAGTTTATAATGATAAGAAGGTAGCCAAAAAAGGGAATTTAAAGTAGTGATAGAACCATATTGTATGTGATATAACCAAAAGGAAGAGAAGACAAAAAGGTAGTTTATATCCTAAATCCTTTTTGGTCATAGCAGGAAGACAATAACAATAAACAAATTTTTATTTTAAAAAAGGAATAGTTATACATACATAGTATTTAGATATATGGAGGTAACTAATATAATAATGAAAATAAGCTAGAAGTCATTGCCTTCAGGAATAAAGAGTGAGAATAGGGCAGAGCACTTTTGCTTTTAATCGTGTCCATATATTACTTTGATGGTAAATTTAAAATGTAATTTAAAAATCAATGAATATTAATGCATTTCAAAGAAATTATACGCATGAATAACATCACTTTTATAAAGCACTATTTCTGCTCTTTTGTAATAAAATTGAGTCTAATAGATTCATCATGATTTAAGGAAAATGATCATTGTGAGAATAAAATGGAGTAGTGAATGTGAAATTACTGTGTAATCTGTAAATCAATATACATGTAGTTACATAGAAAATAGTATTTGCAAACAAAATACAAATTCTCCCCATTTAATAAAACATAATCTTTCACACAGAAACACAGATTAACATTTTCTATTAAATTTAGATAATCTAAGTTACAGTTAAATATTACATATATATATAAACATTATATATATATCAATATATATATAAGTATATATAAATATTACACATATATATAAAAATATGTATATATATACAGTTAAATATTACTATATATATATAAATCTTACCATAAAGATTTTGGTGATGGATACTTCTTTTCAACTGTTATTGCTTTCCTTTTCTTTCATCATCAAGTATCATGAAGTTCTTCCAAATCATCACTGACAGGGCTTGCTGCCCTCTCACTCATAAAATCTCTAGCAAAGTTACTAGGATTTATAAACACAATTAGGTGTCATATCATTCTTCATTGCTCCCACCCACATACTCATATTTTTCTCCCTTATGCCACTGTGCTTGATAAATTATCAACCTCAACTATCTACTTTTCTCTACTTCTTGTTATTTAAAAACTACAAGCCAAGTTCAAAGTGCCGTATTGCTCACAATGCCTTTCTTGATCACTCTCAGACACTTGTTTGGAGCTTTGTTCTAATTTGGAACAAAGAGAAAGAGACCCAGCTTGGTCTCTATGGTCCATGCTACTCCTCAATTAGATAAGTGTCTGAGAAAAATTTTGAGGTATCATTTATTGGATTATTTATTTATTCAGCCAGTCAGCTGACAAATATAGAGCACTTACTATGTGCCAGAAGTAACAAAATTTTACTTTCCGTCTTTCTACAAAGAAAGTATAATATGCCTCACTGTGGAAACAGTCAAACCCTGTTACTAGGATCAGGTCATAAAGCCATAATAAGAGTAAATATTTTAGCTTTAGAATTTTAGCTATGTTCTAACAATAGAAATTTAGAACATAGAAACTAAAGAACACAGTTCTTGGAAATAAAAAGATGAGTTGCACCTGCATTTTGACCATGAGACATAGACTTAACCCCTTCTGAGCAATTATTTTTCTTGCTTGAGAATTTTTTTTTTAATTGTGGGTAAAATCCCTTAACATGAAAACCACCCTCTTAACAAATGTTTAAATTGTTATCTACAGTCACAATGTTGTACAGTAGAGCTCTAGAATTTAATCATTTTGCATAGTTGAAACTTTATACCCATTGAATATATTCTGGAAGATCTTTGTGCTAAAGCATAAGTTTACAGCACCAAAATGGCTAAGTATTAGAAACAAATAGTACTTTTAGTTTTCTGGAAATATTTCGTCCTAATTTTCACACCCAGTATTAGTATGAAATCATGGGAAGACGTTTATTTCTTTATCTATTAATTATATAATGGTTAGTACTACCTTGGTTATCTCTAAATGTCTTACAATATTTTCTTGTGAATACTTCAGTAGCCCCTTCCTTATTTGTGGAGAATACGTTCCAAGATCTTCAGTGAATGCTCGAAACCATGCATGAATAGTACTGAGCTCTATATATACTATATTTTTTCCTATATATACATATCTATGATAAAGTTTAGTTTATAAATTAGGCAGAGTAAGAGATTAACAGCAATAGCTAATAATAAAATAGAATTATAATGGTATACTGTGATAAAAGTTACATGAAGGAGCTCTCTTTCTCTCAAAATTTCTTACTGTACTGTACTCATCCTTCTTCTGTGATGAGGTGAGATGATAAAATGCCATGTGATAAGGTAAACTGAGGTAAGTGATGTAAGAATTGTGATATTGCTTGAACACAAGCACTGTGATTACAGCACCAGTCAGTCTGATAAACGAGATGGCAACCAAGCGGCAGCAGGCAGAATGATGCATCGGAGAAAGGGATGGTTCACATTCAGCGTGGGACAGAGCAGAACAGTGAAATTTTATCATGCAATTCAGAACAACATGCAATTTAAAATTTATGAGTTGTTTGTTTCTGGAATTTTCCATTTAATGTTTTGGACTACAGTTGATCACAGGTAATTGAAACTGAAAAATGAAACCACAGGTAAGGAAAGATGACTCTACAGTTTACATGTTAGGTGCTCAGTCAATCCTTTTCCTAATACAAGAGGAAAAGAGAAATAAAATATTCCGCTTCTGTCTCTTGAAGTCCACATTGAAACTAGATTCTTAACCTTTTTATAATCATCTTTTGAAACAGGGATACTGGTGACGATAATTTTAAGTTACTATAAAAATCATCTAATTTTAAAGACTATTGTTGGGGAGAGGGTGGTCGTTTTAATTCAGCATTTTCTTTCCTCTTTGAACTTTTTATCTCTTTGACCTTTCTCTTCAATATTTAAAGAATGACAATAATGTTCTGGCTTTTTAGTATATCTAAGTTTGAAAAAATTATTCTTTATGTTCAAGGCTAAGAAACAAAAAGGCTGTATGTAAGCAGATTCTTTGGTCTGGTTTACTTTTATAAATGCTTTAGTCTTAACCCTGTATACAATATGCCAAATCTTAATATTATTCTTCATATCACTGTACATAGAAGATAGATTGATATATGATGATGATAGATGATTATAGATAGATAGATAGATAGATAGATAGATAGATAGACAGACAGACAGCAGACAGACAGAGATAGGAAGGAAGGAAGGAAGGAAGGAAGGAAGGAAGGAAGGAAGGAAGGAAGGAAGGAAGGAAGGAGGGAGGGAGGGAGGGAGGGAGGGAAGGAAGGAAGGAAGGAAGGAAGGAAGGAAGGAAGGAAGGAAGGAAGACTAGTAACCATTGTTTAATAATCCTACCATTTCCATGGTTTCTTATTTAAGTTTTGGCACCTATTGTCCCCATGTCTGAGCCTTCTCTTATTGTTTTCAAGCAATTCTTGAATTATTTTATCCTCACTATTTCATCCACAGTACTATTATCTGACCCCAATTTTCTTCCAGTTGTATATCACAGCACTCACCTTTACAGTCCTACCTTTTAAATAGATTCATATCCTTTTCTAAAATAGCTTGTATAGAGCAATTTCTTTTTTCATAATTTTAACTCTCATTGGTTACATATTTTAATGAAACTATGAAATAATGCAGGAAGCTATATAAAGGAAAATCTCATGATAACTATATATCTATAATGTATGTTAAATTTACTCTTACATGTACAGCTCTATATAATTACCAAAGTCTACAAAGTGCAGATAGATTATCATGTAGCATCTGATGGCTGCCCTTATGCTGCAAAGTGAGTTTTCAGAAATAATTTCCTGCCACATTCCTGACTGTATTTGCAGGCTGAGTTGATCCCCTTCCCTGCTGTTTTCTGATCTGCCCCTGGGTTACTAACAGCCCCAACAGACAGACTGGCTCAAGCTACCTGCTGCTCAGACACAGATTAACTCACTACCAGCCATATGGACTAGCGACTTCATAAATTCCTCTCCTTTTGCTTCTGGCTCTTAGAAAAGCTAATGGACAGTTTTCTGGTGGAGAAAAAAAAACAACCTGGTGGTGTGCAGGCTGGGGAGTAATCACCTGCACCAGACACAACTGGCACCTCCATCTGCCTTTCTGCCACTATTTGTGTGAAGGGGATGGATTTCTGCTTTAGGTGCTACTCCTGCCCTGCGTTGTTAGCCACTGTCATTTGCCTCTATTAGAAAGTCAAATGATCTAACATCCACTTCATATTTATATTATTTACAATAATTACTGAATGCATCCATTGTTAAAGATGGTCTCAAATATTTCTAGAGTTAAAATAAATATAAATTATTTTGATCTATTTTGACTAGCACATTAAATCACCTATGCTTATTTTTAAGTGTAGTAAATAAACCCTCTAACAAACAATATAGTGAATTTGGTTTGGCTTCATTGTGATTTAGTTCCCTTTCTGTGCATTGATTTCCTCTGAAATATCTGAGTTTGTAAAAGTACATTGTAAACTGTACCAAAGCATAATCATAAAACATCACTGTTAATTATGAGCTTTTTGGAAATCAAAAACAGAGATTATCCAGAAATTTTTATTCTCCATGTCAAAAATAGTGGGTATTTTTCATTAGCAAGAGATTAATATGATCATAACGTTAACAAATTCAGGTGTTTACAATTGCACCAATCTTCAACTCATCGTGATTCCTGTCCCTGCAAAAAAAATAGCTTTTTAATGATTTTAGAGATAAAATTATAAAAATCAAATAATTGGTTTTATAATTAATAATCAATTAAAAATATTTTATTTCATAAATTTCTTTTCTCAGCTAAAGGCATAATTTACTGGACCTTATAATAACATTATATGCTATAAACTAAGACATTTAATTAACATTTAGTCATTTCATGAGGGGGATAATTTGGAAATCATATAAATAATTAAATTATTTCTAATAATTATCTTTCCTTCATGAAATCTCTCATTTCTTGTAGACTTAGAATGCCCAGAAGGAATTCTTTTAAAACTGAATAAATAGTCTGTCCAATTACTAAATAATCTACCAGCTTGAATAAATGTTACAAGAAAATATAGTATATAAAACTGATCTTAATTATTTTTTCTCATGTTTTGTTTTTATCTGAATTTGATAATTATTAAGACTTTGTGGAAGTCTTATTAATGTTAATTTGATATTGATTTCCATAGACAAAAATCACATTATAATGTTAAAACATTACTATTTATTCATCACATAATAAATATAGTTTTACCTATATTATGTGTTGTGTGATTGTTATTTGTGTGTGTGTGTGTGTGTGTGTGTGTGTGTGTGTGTGTGTGTGTTTGAAAATATACCTTCGGCCAAGTACACACAGCATTTTAAAAAAATCTAGTATGTATTTAACTCATATATTCTTTCTAATGAGAATGTATTTTGCTATTTTTCTACTTTTTATTTTTAAATATTTAATACAGGTGGGAATACATCTTAGTTGACTTTGTATACCACTGTCTATCAGAACCTCACATTATTAATTACTATATAAATCTTTAATTGTTGAATTATTGAATGGGAGCAACCAAGAATAATGGAGACTTTTGTGTCCTCTCCCTATTATAATATGAGGAGTTATTACACTAGCTTGTTATCTTAGAAATCTGAACAGGTGAATAAATTAGTGAGAGAATAAATGAACTGTAGTTGCTTATAAAGTCAAACCATGTCTAATATTATGAACAGTAATCCCAGTTAAAATTTATTGGGTCCAGTACTGATTTTAAACTACGTATGGTATTCCCCTAAATTTCAAGGAGTTTTTGGTTAAAATTTGAAATTGGCCATTGACTATGTTATTTTTAAATGATCTTGATGTTCAAAAATAATCTACAGCTCCTTGTTGGAGAAGATTGCATGCATTCATTTCTCCCTTCTCCTCCCCAATATAACTATAAACCCTAGAAGTAATTTAAGAAGCAGTCAAAGGAAGATGATGAAAGTCGGAAGAGAAAAGCCAAATGATTTGGTATGCAGGATTGGTGGAGCAACTTAATGGCATGAAAGTTTATGACCCCCTTTACCTGCCCTCACCACCACTCAGAAGTAGACCCAGGAGTTTCCCAACCCTCAATCAAGTAGCAGAAGGCAGCTCACCTTGATTCATCGCTTTCCTTGATTAAACAGGAATTCCATAATTACCAACACCAGGTAATTATGGCACCAGGAGCAAGGGGGTTCCCTAGTAATAACAGCCAGGAGAATTCTTCTTCCAAGACAAGTCTGAGACTCTTTTCTCTACCAAGAGATATCGAACATCCACGCAGCAACAGCAAAAGAAATGCTATCACAATAAGCAACGCAATTAGGAATACTTTTTGATTCTTGTTGGCCTGAGACTCACTTTTTAAAATAGAAGTAATGTGGTCAGTCAGGTGGAACCCCACCATTATGAGTGGCCAAACCTAGAAAGCCATTTTGTTTCTGAGACTCCTTCTCTTGTTCAGAGGCACTGGGGTAGGAGTGGAGGAATCTGGTAAGGGAAATCCCACAAGAATGCTCTCTGTCTTCCACACACAGAGAATCACACTGCAACAAACTGCTGCCCGCAAAAGCCACTTCTCCTCAGAAGACTTGAGGCTTACCTCCCCCATTGAGAGATGCTTAGCAGCCCTGGTGGGGAACCATCTCTGCCCTCCTCAGGCAACAACTGTAGGAATCAGTGGGAGCCTTGGCAGTACCAAATAATCTTACCAGATAAAAATAACACTGCAAACTCTGGAATTTAAATTGTCCGAGAAACAACAGCCCACAAAAGTATGCCAGGACCAGGGTGCTAAATCTAAACAGGGTGACTGCTAGAATAAAAGATTTTAAAAGATCCAGTGTCTCTTAATATAACAGACAAAATATCAAGGATACAGTGGAAAGTTATGCAGTCATATCAGGAACCAAAAAAAATCATGACTTGAATGAGAAGAGTAACTGGCACTAGCACCAAGATAAAAAAATTTTGGAATTTATAACAAAGATTTTCAAGCATTTGTCATATGAAAAAATAAAAATTTTAGCAAGAATGGAATGGAAGTTATCAAAGAAGGAAATGGAAGTTATAAAAAAGGACCAAATGGAAAAAATAAATCTGAAAAATACAATAACAATATTAAAATAATCAATGATGGGCTCAATGGCTCTTAAGGATGACAGAGGATAAAATTAGTGAGATTAATAAAATTTACCCAATTTAAAAGGAAGAAAATAGACTGAAAAATATATAAAGTGTCAGGGACTTGTGGACAATAACAAAAAAATCTAATAATTGTATCATTAGAGTCCCAAAAGTAGAGAAAAAATAGAGTAGGGCTGAAAAAGTATTCAAAGAAAGAATAGTTGACAACTTCTCAAATTTAGCAAAAAGCATACACCCACTGATTCAAGAAGCAGACTGAATTAAAAAAAAAAAACTAGTATGTACTTAAATCACATATTCTGTCTAATGAGAACTAGAAGAAAAATCACGCTAAGAAAAATCATAATTAAACTTCTGAAAACTAAAGACACAGTGTTGAAAGCAGCCACAGATGAAGGAGGCATTGCCTATAAGGGAATGTCAATTTGAATGATAGCAGACTTCTCATATGAACTATGGGGGCCAGAATGAGGTGGCATACCATTTTTCAAGTACTGGGGAAAAAAAAAAAGAAAAAAACTGCCAACTCCAAATCCTTTGTCCTGTGAAATGTCCTTCAGAAATGAAGTGAAAATGAACACGTTCTCAGGATAAGAAAAATCAAAGAACTTTCTGATAACAGACCTGTCTTGCTAAGATTGGCTAAAGGCAGTTCTTAAGTAAAAAAATAATAAATATACAAAAAGGAAAAGAAAAAATTTTAGAGCACCAGGAAGGAAGATGGACTGAGAGAGAGGAAAGAAAAACTATTAGCCTATACAATAAACTATCATTTTTGTCATGAATTCTATAAATCATATTTAATAATTGAAACAAAAATCGTATGTAAATGATATTCAAGACTATGATATTTAAAAGTAAGGACGGTAAAAGGAAAAACATGGAAATGTGATTTCTACACTTCACCTCAGTGGTCAAATGTTCATACCAGTAGATTATGAGATTTTATATATATATATATATATATATATATATATATATATATATAAAGTGTCAGGGACTTGTGGACAATAACAAAGAATCCTGACTAATACACACACACACATTTTTTTGAGAGAGAGAAAATTATATTCAGAGCAACTAATACAAAAACTGTGCTAAATAATGAACTCAAATATATTATCACATATAGAATGGAGGAAACCCAGCTAAAATTGGCTGAGCTGGGATTTGGACCCAGGATATTTAATTTCAGAGCTGTATTCCCTCTCGGTAGTTAGATGCCACATATTTGCAGAAATGAATAAAATAGCTAGCACTACTGTCCATAAACCAGATACAAAATTAAATAGTTTTGAGGATTTAGTTCACTTAATCCTAATAATGATCCTTTCAGAACAGTTATATCTATCCCCATTTTACAGCTAAAAGTGGGAGCAAAAGGTTTTAAGTAATTTGTTCATAGGTTATTATTAATTTTTAGACATGAAATAAAAACTGAATTCTTAATAAGTTCACTCTGATTTTCTCAGAATTAGCATGCTCATTCTAACTTCTGGGTATTAAATTGAAAAATTGTGGGCTTTAACTAAATTTAAGTTTAGTGTTCACATATTTATTACCCATACTGCCTCCAAGGCAGACACTTTTATTCTTTCTGTAAGAAAGCACACCTAAAACTAAGTTGACTATCTCCCTATTCTAATGTTTAGACTTTGTAATGGTTCATTTTACTTGTCAACTTGAATGGACTAATTGTAAAACAGTATTTCCAGGCCTTTCTGTGAAGGTGACTTCTAAAGAGATTAGCATTTGAATTAGTAGGCTGAGTAAAGAAGATGGTAGGTGGACACCATCCAGTCCACTGAGGGCCTGACTAGAACAAAAATACTGAAGATGAACAAATTCACTCTCAACTTGAGCTGAGACATTATCTTCTCCTGCCTTCAGACATCGATGCTCTGGACTCAGGCTTTTGGACTCAGATCCAGACATCGCCCTACACGCATACCCTGCTCAGGCATTCAAACACAGACTAAATTACACTACTGACTTCTCCAGCTTGCAGATGGCAGGTAATGGGACTTCTCGGCATCCATAAAAATGTGAACTATTGGTATAACAAATATATATTTATTGCATATATTGTATATAGCCTTACCAAGTAGGGGTAGATATACATATATATCTTCTACCCGTTCTGTTTCTCCAAAGAATCTTGACTAATACAAGCTCATAATTACCCAGAAGCTAGAATAAAAGTTATATGTTAATTCTGAGAAAATCAAAGTGAACTAATTAAGAATTCAGTTTTTATTTTGTATCTAAAAATTAATATTAACCTACTACTTGAACTTGGCCAGTTGTCTATTGGCTCTCAAGGCATTTTTACTCTGGTTTATTGACTGATTATTTAGGTCAAGAAACACTGCATTTTCTGGTTTAAAAGAGAAGCCCAGATCATTTTCTGTTTGAAAACCTTTTGTTTCCCCAGCAGATTTCCCCTACAGCAGCCATCGATTTCTCACTACTGAAAACAGCTTGCTAAAGAGCTGACTACCCTAACAGCTTGCCCTGGAGCACGCTATTGTTAGCTTTATAAACTGTCTCACCTGGGTCTTTCATGCCTCTTTTGTGTACAGACCTTCATGAAATTAGTCACAAGGTCTTTGTGGTAGCTCAAAGCTAGACACCTTTGTTGTATGTCAAAGGGACAAGGCAGATGACAAAAATAAAATTTTTGAGTATTCTTAAAGCATTCAGAAATATTCAATAGTGGTGTGTGAACAAAGTAATAAAAAATTAAATGTTTTTATTTGGCCCAAAATACAGTTATCTATTTTAGCCCATCTTTGTAGTGGCAAAAAAGCTCTTAAGTAAATAAAACCTCACATATATGCAGTCCACAGCTTTATGTAAGAAGCTATGGAGGAAAAGAAGGATGGAAAAAGCTATGGAGGGAAGACAGATCACATAAAATCATGTAAGACTTATGATTTAAAAAACATGGTGCTAAGATATTAAATCCTATAATATTTTTAAGAAGAGAGAGCTGCTCGGATCAATAATAATTAAAATACAGCAAAATTGTGAGATACAAATCTCTCACCATCTTTTGTAGCCTTGTAGTGTGTGTGTGTGTGCGTGTGTGTGTGTGTGTGTGTGTGTGTGTGTGTGTGAACAGTCAAGAAAACAATCAACAGTCAAGAAAATTCAAAAAAAAAGAGTTTCACTAGTCAATTCAGCTTGGGGTAATGAACAGGTCAGCAGGTAGTGTTCATTGGCAAGCAGGCTTACTATTCTCTAAGCAAAGCCACTGCCTGTGCTCTGGAGTCAGGAGCAGTGCTGCTCTACATTCAAGTGAGCTTCTGGGTGAGCTCCTTGATCAGCTGGGGCCACTAGCTGGGTTCTATAGTCACCTCTGGTCAGTCAAGATCACAGGCTCTGCTCTTCTCAAGGTGATGCCACTGGTTGGACTCTGATCTGGAATAGGGCTTTAGACTGTGCTCCAAGATTGCTCCTGGAGTCTCAGGCTCTGTACATCATAACCTGGTAATGCTGCTGGCTGAACATAAGATCTAAGTGGGACCTGTGACAGAGCTTTATGGTTGGATGGGACATCAGCCTGTGCTCTGAGGTCAGGTGAGATGCAGGCTGTGGCCTACAGTTGGGTGGGGCCACAGGCTAGGCTTCATGATTAAGTAGACCTTTGAATGTTCCACTGTTGGGCAAGATCTCTGGCTAGACTCTCTGGTAGAGAGGATCCTCCAGCTGTATCCTGCAGTTAGGTGAGACTAAAAATTGTGCCATGCATTCCTACTGGTTGCTACCTAGGACATCTTAAAGGCTGGGGCTGAAAATTTACGCTTTACAATTGGATGGAGTCACTGGCTGGGCTCTTTGCCTGGGAGGAGCTGTGTTCAGCAACCAAGCAAGGCCACAGGCTGGGTTCTACTATAGGGCAGTGCCATAGACAGGGCTCCAAGGCTGCCCAGGGTCACTGCTCAGGCTTTCTGGTTATATACAGCCAGTGGCTATACTTAAAGTTAGGCAGCGCTTCTGGTAGGGCTCTTTCCTCAAGTTGGGCTTTAAGATGTTCTTCCTGGCTGCTTGGGTTCTCTGGCCGCACTTCCTAGTCAGGCATGACTGTGGATTATACTCAGCAGTTGGATGGGGCTACAATTTGCTTCCCTGCCCACGTAAGCCTAGAACAGACTCCACGGCCTCTATGTGGACCCAAATCAGGCAGAACTGCCAATTCAGCCCCCTGGCCAGAAGAGGATACTGCCTTAGCTCTGCAGATGGGCAGAGTCACTGGCTGCGATCTTTGCTTGGCAGCACTCCCTACAAGCAGGAATGTGGTGGGTCAAGCTCTGAGCCCTGGTTACTGTAAGTCTCATTTCCCTACTGTAAGTCCCATTTAAAAACTTAAATTCCTATTTAATTCCCAGTGATGAAACTCGATGGATTCCCCCGGTGATTCTCCATGAGAAGAGCTCTGAGTGGGCTTTCTGGGAAGTTTCTCATAACTTCCCAGAAGTTTCTGGGGGAGCTGGATGTCAACCTTGGGCTTTCTTTTTGCCACTGGAAAAACTATGGACTGAGCAGGGGCTTTCTTGGTGCAATGCAGTGCTGGTGTGGGGGAAGTGTAATGGGGTCAGAATACAGCTGCTACTCTTTCCCTTCTAATGACTCTGTGGTATAGAACAGTAATCCCCAACCTTTTTGTCACTGGGGCTAGTACTCCTATGAGAATCTAATACCTGATGATCTGAGGTGAAGCTGAGGTGGTGATACCAGTGCTGGGGAGCGGCTGCAAATACAGGCGAAGCTTTGCCAGCTGGCCAGAGGCTTGCCCCCTGCTGTGTGGCCCAGTCTTAACAGGCCACAGACTGATACCAGGTCTGTAGCCTGGGAGTTGGGGATGCCTAGTTTAGGGGTTTGCTTCAACTTTATCTCCAGGTTCTAGGATTTCACAATGCTGTCTTGTCTATGGATAGTTGCTAGTTGGTTTTCTTGTTGAGGGACTGAAGTCAGGAATGACCTATGCCACCATCTTGAAGATATCACTCATCTCCATGGAATTTATATATGAATAATCATGTGTATGAAGCATATCGTTTCCAGGGTTCTTCTCTAAAGAGAAACTATAAAAAATGAATAATAGGTGTTCTGGGTGTGGCTTCCTTGCTACTGGTCTCCAGAAGGTATCAAACACTGATAAATCTGTGACATAGGCAGGGCATTGTTTGGATTGAAGATGGCCTCCTATAACTGAATATGCATTGATTTTAAAAACAAAAAAAATGTCTACAATTCTGTCTTGAATAAGGTTGTCTTTTCAAGAGGTAACAGTGAAATATAAATCAACATTTATCTAGGCAAGCACTTATATATAATTGTATAAAAAAAATCCTTAACTAGACACTAAAAATAAAAGATATGTTTGATTTCATCATAAACTTAAATTAAAATTCTTTTCAGGCATGTCTGGATGAGTTGTTAACCACCAGACAAGTTTCTTAATTTTACTTTATTAGAATGTTTTTTTCAGTTTTTATATAAACTTCTCCATACAATTATCTATATAACACTATTAAATTTAATTATTTTCAAATACACATGAAATATTCATGAAGATACACACAAAAATAAGAAAAAAGCTCAATAAATTTTTAAAAATTAAATTTATATAAGCATGTTCTCTGAACAATATTTAATTAGATTAGAATCAACAAATAAAAAGATTTGAAATAAAATCCCCCAACTTTCGAAAATATAATATTTGGTACTGAATGAAAATGAAAATAACCTAGCAAAAAAAGAAAGAAAAAAGAAAAATATAAAACCAATGATCTAAGCTTTCAACTTAAGCAATTAAAGAACTAATTAAACTCAAAGTAGAAGAAAAGAAATACTAAAGATAAGAACAGAAATTATTAAAGTAAAATATAAAAAGAAAATAGAAAAATATCAATTAAATAAAAACTAGGCTTTTTAAAAAAGATATAAATTTGACATGCTTCTAGGCAGCCTGATAATAAAAATAAAGCTCAAATTACCAATAATAGTAATGACAAATGGATAGAACCATAGATCCTCAGACATGAAAAGAATAACAAGAGAGTACTATGAACAACTTTATGCCAATAGATTTGACACCTGAAATGGACTAAATGTTGGTATCCCCGCACCCCCTCCCTAAATTTATATGTTGAAATCCTCATACCTAGTGTAATGATAATAGGATATAGACTCTTTGTGTGGTATTTAGGTCATGATAGTAGAGACTTCAGAAATAGGATTATTGCCCTTAAAAGACGGACACAGAAACCTCTCGTACCTTCTTTTTCCAATATATGAGGATATAACAAGAAGACCACAGCCTGCAACCCTGAAGAGAGTTCTCACTAGAACCCAACCATGTTAGCACTCTGACCTCAGACTTCCAGACTCTAGAACTGTGAGAAATAAATTTATGTTGCTTATAAATAATCTAACCTATGATACTTTGCTACAGCAGCAGGAAATGACTCAAATAACAACTTAAATTAAATGGACAAAAATTTCTTGAAGACAATATAATTTTGAAATGGTAAAAAAACCCCACAAAAACTATATAATCTAATTCAATTATAAAAACTGAGTTTATATTGAAAAGTATTTCAAACACAAATGGGAGTATTGAATCCTATTAACCTTTTAAGGTTAAATCCTTCACAAATTCTATCAGAAAATGGAGGAGAAGTTGAAACTTCCCAAGTCATCTTATGATAATAAAATAAGACAAAGACATTACTAAGAAAAAAAAAACTGTAAACTAATATCCTGGATTAAATAAGATAATTGAGATTTAACCTCAAAAATGCAAGATTGGTTTAATATTCAAAACTAATGTCATTTACCTTAATGACAAAAGAAAGGTGGAAAAACCTCATGATTATCTCGGTATATACAAGTGTACCCTTACACATTATTAGTTGAAAATGCAAAGGTACACGACCACTTGAAAAAGAGTTTGGCAATTACTTAAAATGTTGTAAATACATATATATGGTATAGCCCAGCAATTCCATGTCTAGATTTCAAGTATAAATTGGAAAAAATAAAGAGTCCCCTCAGAGATGTACATACAAATGTGAATAGAAACTTAATTTACAGTATCCCAAACTGAAAACAACCACGTCTCAAACCAAGTAAATGATTAAATAAATTGTCATATATACATGAAGGAATAATAAAATAATTATGAATACATGGAATCACATAGATGAATCTCAAAATAAGCTGTAAAAAAGTTGGACACAGCAGTATATGTTAACAATTTCTTTCATATATAGTTCTAGGAAAGGCAAAACCAATTCACTGTGATCAAAAGCAGATCAGTGGTTATTTTGGATTTGGAGTGGGGGGTAGATTAACTGCCAAGCTTCATGAAGAAACCTTAGGATGTAGGCAATATTACATATCTTGATTGTAATGATGTTTACACCAAAGATGAATATATTTGCTAAAACTCATCAACCTGTACCCTTAAAATGGTTCTATTTTATTTTATGCAAATTTTATCTTAATAAATTGATTCTAAAGAGCAACAACCACTATAAAGTTTTATTGAGCATTCTCAATGTCCAAAGCTGCATGGTCAAGGTCTTACATGGCTCCTCTCTTTTCATAGTATAATAAAGCTCTCCTCACTCAGGTGCCAGTCAGCCCAGCCAGTCCTCCTCCTAGGGTGCTGAGCTCTTAATGAAACCAGGGGCTAAAGGTGAGCCCAAACTGCCCCACAACAGCTTACTCTGAAAAAAAAAAAAAAAAAAAAAAGGCACCAACAGCCCTCTGTGGTAATCCTCTTAAAGCTGTAAATTTACAGGAAACATTTTATGTGGAGTGCCTTCCCTGTTCTGACATTCTTGTAGTGTCTGCTTCTTTTTTTTTTTTTTTTTTCATTCTGAGGTTTCACTTTGTTTTTAATCCTTCTCAGTATGATGATAGACTTATGGGCTGGTAGGGCGGGAAAGTAGCAAGATTAATGAATTAGTTCATTCAATCCCTAATAAAATTTATTGAGTCTGGAACACTTTGTGGCCAAAGAGTAGTAAATGAACAAATGGGGCTCCTAAGAGATGAAAAGTATGCAAATTGGAAGGAGACCCAGTGCCCTATCTTAATATTATTCTTATTTAACATCTTTAAATCAATTTACAAAGAATAGTGGCCAGGGAAAGAAAAGATTTCTTTGTAAAACATGGGTGTTTGAGTGAGACTATTTGTACTAAGAAGTCATAATCTGGGCCATGTCAGATTGGTTTAGTAGAAAGACAAAGGCTTTATGGTAAAACAAATCTGGGTTTCAAATTAAGCTCTGCTTCTTATTAGTCTACTGAGTACCAGTGTTTTGCAAGCCTGAAAAACAAATATAGTTGTTTTATGTCTTACTTTGGAAAGCTTAGAAAAAAGTAAAAGGTATTTACAAATCAACGTTATGAAAATAGTTACATGGAATCTCCATACTTGCATAACCCTTTTATAATGCATAATGTTTATATGCAAAAGTATTTGCATTTTGCACAACTATTCATTTTGAATGAAACTCGAAAATGGTTGATCCACAAAGAGTCAGAGAAAGAGACTGGTGTCAGGAGACCTCACAACAAATGGAATGTATGAGCAATTATTCAATGTTCAATATTTCGCAAATATTTTGCAATATTTTACCACAGCTTTGTTAAATTCAACTAATTTGGCCTAGTGGATAAGTTTTTTAACTTCTTTAGTCTTCACTTTCCTCATCTGTGACCTTCAAAGTTTATCAAAGTGCTGAGAATCCTTGCATGTATTCATATTAATGTTTTTATTTTTTTATTATTATTTATACTTACAGTGCCTGGTCTTCCTAGATAGACTCCCATTCAAGAACTAACCAGGCCTGACCCTGCTTAGGTTCCAAGATCAGACATCGGGCTTGTTCAGGGTGGCATGGCCATAGACCATGGACTGTGGCTCCAGGGGAGCATGAACCCAGGATGTTCTGTGTGTAAAGCAGACGTGCTAACCACTACACTATGGAACTACTTCCAATGTATCAATGTTTTTGAACTGAAATAAATGGAGATAAAGTAGTAAAAGTTTATTCTACTTTCCTGGGATGACACGGGCAACAGGTCATCTGAACAGCTCCACTTAAACAGCTTCTATAGGCATTCTTGAGTCAGCCTCTGCAATAATGTTCCCTCTCGTGCTAAGACCTTATCATCATTACCATAAAGCAGAGTTGTCCCTGCTGCTTGAATAGCTTAGTAACTCAGTGACAATCTTCAGTGTTCCCCTTTGTGTATTCTTCTTAAATGTGTTGTGCATAATGGATTTGGATTGAAAAAAAAAACTACTGCTGGTAACCAAAAATCTACCAAATCTTAACCTGGATAGTACCATCTTGAAAAGATTTATCCTGTATAAATTAGTCCATAGATTAAAATTTATCTTCAACACATTTAATTAAATCAAAGAGCATATTGTGAATTTTCAATTACTAGCTCACTATTCATTTAAAATGAGAGATTTTTCTCTTTCCAGCCTAATGTTGATTAAAAATTTAAGAAAAAATAAATTAAAGGAAAATGTTGTAAACTTTGACTCTCCTTAGAATTTATGCACCATCAACACCAAAAACAAAACAAAAAAACAAACAAAACACTTTCCAACTAAAATTAATAAAAAATAAGATAATAAATTGTGAAACAAAATGATGATATAAAAAATGTAAGAATTTTTTTACAAAGTTACTGAACACCTAAAATGGCCTTTATATAAAAAAAATCTTTAATTACTGAGAGCAAAGGAAAAAAAGAAAAACCTTTAAATATTCTTCTTAATAAATGACAGAAAAGCAAGACATTTATCTTCAGATATATGTTTTTCCTGAAACCTAACAAATTAGAATGTAACCAAAGACTTCTTGAATAATATTCTAGAGTGAGTACTAGCTTCTTTGGTATTATGCAGCATTTGGACTAAAAGAATAATTAAAGAATAATTCTTGTACAGACCATCTGTATAAGCTCAGGAGCAATATTAAGTGATAAATTATTGGAGGCATGTTTTCTGGAGATTGAGATCAAGGGTCTAGGAAGTTCAATTTTAATCCTAATCATCTTAAAGTATAGAAATACAATTTAAGGTCTACTGGAATATTAGTGTAGTCATTTGTTCATCTCCCTGAAGTATCAGACATCTTACACAAACTTTTGCAAATGCTATATTGGCAATTCACAAAAGAATTATCCGTTACATGACTGCCATGCTGATATTCTATGTGGTTGACTTGAGTGAGAGTCTGAGTTTGTGAAGCTGAGGAAAGTAAAATTATCATTATCTCTTTTTTTTTTTTTTAAGACCAGGTTGTGTTCTCACATGGATAAAAAATGTTCTCATTTTATATTATTCAAAGGTGCCACAGTAGTCTTTTGAAATAGCTTAGACCATAGGCATTGTATTGGCATATACTGACATGTGTGTTTGTGTGTATATATGTTAGTCCATCTTTTGAAGCTAAAGTCCACAATATAATTTTCCCCTTGTGATTATTCAATCCAGAGTATAGACTTGGAGTGGAGAGGGGGTACAAAATAAAACCAAGGAATGGCTAACAAACTAATTAGCTAAAATAAAAACATGCATTCTCTCCCTGGCCCCATAGCTTACAACCCTAGGGAATAAAAAAGTAGGTCCTCCAATAACAATTTAGAAAATACTCTTCCCATTTATCATTCTCTCTACACCTTTTGTTTCATATTTTTTTCCTTCTCTTTATTCTTTTGTTTCTCTTTGTGTCTCTTTATAATAGTGTTCCCTTTTCTGCCATCTTTCTTTTGTCCTCTGCTCCTGGTCTTTTCCAGATGCTCAGTGTCTCTTCTAAACTACTCCATAAAGACATATGAGCATAGTATCCAAGAGTTACCACTTGTTAAATGCTTTTCACATGCCAGGCAACTTCCAAATAGTTTAATATGTATTTATTTATTTTATTCTTACAACATTCCTTTGAGAAAAGAGCTATTATTATCTGCATTTTGATCTCTGAGGAAACAGGAGCACATGAAGGTTACGTAATTTTCCAAGGTCATACAGCTAGAGACTGACAGAGGCAGCTTTTCTGCATTGTAAGCCCACACTTTTATTCACTACATCACATAGCATACTTTTGCAGTATGTGTTGTACTTTTTACCATAATAACATTGAATGTCCTTTCTCCATAATTTCAAAAACAGGTGAATATGGGGAAAGAGTCACAATAAGCTACCAAAAGATTATGTCAAATTGGTTACACATACATACACACATGTAATTTTCATGTCCATATAACTAAGTTATCTTCCTTTGCCTATGATTATATTCTATTTTAAATAACTTTTGATCTTGGGAAATTTTTTTAGTTTATTTACCAACATACTTTATAACTTTGTTTTAAAAGGCCAGATATTAACAACAGATAAAGTTTCACATGAAGTTCATTGAAAAACAAAACACACTGAATCAAAGACTTGTGTCTGGGACTCTTTGACTGAATAGATCAACAGCTGAGGGCTGGGGATGGAGAGGTACTGTTTCAAACTGACCATGTCCCTCCTCATCTTGTACTGATACCTGTAATTTCCTAAGCATTTATGATAAACTTAATAGATTACATTGGGAAAGAGGTCAGTTTTCTGCCTAAGAGTGTAAGAAAGGCACTCTCCTTGACATTATCATTATAGATAAGGTAGCACGGTGCAGAAAATGAAACCTGGATGTTCATAGCATTACATGTGTGTTTAAATAATACCCATCCCCCTTACAAGTCATGTAAACTGGACCAAGTTTTACTGATAATTTTGTCTTGGTTTCTACATCTACATTAGGATCAAAACTTCTGATAATATATATGCAAAATAAAAATTTTAATTTCATTCCCAAACATGCAAAATAGCAATTTACATACTGATTTCTCTTTTACACAGTTTGAGGACAATACATTTAATTTTCTTGAGTTAAATTTTCAATTGTCATTATTTTATTAGACAATTATCTTGGATGAAACAGTTATTTTCAATTCAGATAATAGGAAATAAAACCTCTACTTGTTATCCAAATGTCTTGATGATTAAGTCATTTCCTTAGGACAAGAGAAGTTCTTTACTGAAATATAAACAGTAAGCAGTTTTTACTAATATATTGTGAATCATTACATACATAAATACGTAAATACATACATACATACACACATACATACATACATACATACATACATACATACATAAATGGATTAGAAGGCTTTAAGGCAGTTTTAATTAAACAGAGAATGGACAATTTCAAAAACCCAAAGTCATGGTTATACTTCCCTTGACTTCCTCTTCATCTACTAGAGCCTTGATTCTAAGAAGATAAAATAAGTCCAGATATATGAAAGACCAGCATCAGCCAATCTAGGGAGCTCCCTCTAGGAATGCAGAATTTTAAATAGGGGTCATCATAATGACCCTTTGCAAGAGCAGAATATAATTTACTTTTCTGTCTAGAACTTCAGAATGATGGAATGAAGATTTCTCATTCTTTAGTTGGCAGGACTCTGGCATTTGCTGAGAAGCTCAGGAAAAGTACAGGTATGAGATCTTCCAAATCCCTAGAAATGGAGTCCAAGAAGGTTTCATGACACGCAGACAGTCTGGTAGTTATGTTAGATCCACTTGGTATGAGTAATATGCTTTTCCATGGATCTTTTCTACAGCCAAATCTGTTCAAATATTTTTTTAAATGGGGGCAGGAATAAAACAGTGATTACCCCATCTCCCTTCCTATCCCTTCAGTTTTTTTACCTGTGCTTAAACACCTCCAGTGACTAGAAGTCTCCCATCAGCTAAGATAGCCATCCTAAAATAGGACCTCTCTTGTCTCTTGTGGTTCCTTTATAAAATTTTATTTCTTCTCTATATAAAGGTGTGGGTTCTAAATAATAAACGCCTTAAGAGCATTGTTAGAAGGCCTGAGAACAGAGATAAAGACATTAGGCATTTGATTCACACAGAAAGGATAAAAGGTTTCAAAGGGAAGAAACATTTAAGATAGAGGTCTTTGTACTTAAAAACAAACACAAAAACATTTGTAATCTAACCATTGACCGAGGATAATATTCACAGAGCAACCTCAAAAAGAATGTCCTTGGTCTCTACTTCTTGATTAAACCTCTCCAGCAGCTCAACCTGTAAGTTTTATTTTACAATTTATATATCCTCACTACATATTTCAAGTTTAAAGGGTGAGAGGATGGCTATAAACCAAAAAATTAAAAACATTGACTAGAAGTCTGTATGATTCTTGAAGATATAGTTATTATATTAATCTTTATTGAGTCAAATAAGAAAGAAACTGAAACATCAAATGTACCATATGCTAAATACTAGTTCCATATCACTTTATTTTTTACATTTATAAAATCTAATAAGAATTAGTTCTGATGAAGGTATTTCAAAAATTGTGTTGATGAATACCAAATTCCCTAAAAATTTAATTGCTTAAAACAATAAGCATTGATTATGTCAATCTTTCCCGTGGTCTAGAATTTGAATGTGGCTTAGCTGGGTAGTTCTGGCTTGGGGTTTCTCATGAGCTTTTGGGCAAGGTATCAACCAGGCCTACAAGCAGAAGCTTGACTGGATCCGGAAGATCCACTTCCAAGATGACGCAACTGCAGAAGAAGGCTTCTCAGTTCCTTGCTAGTTGTTGACGGGGGTGTCGGCTGTTTGCTGCCTATTGTCAAAAGTCCTCCTATTGAAGAAGTCACCTAGACTTCATAGCCTGCTTAAGTGTACTCATCATGCGGCAACTGTCTCTGCCCGCTGCCTCTGACTCCCCAGCAAGGGATTCAAAACAGCATGTAAGCAAAAAGCCGCAGTGACTTTTATACCTAGTCTCTGAAGTGTCATAACTTTCTCTTTTTTTTTACTTAGAAGTGAGTCATAAATTCTATCTCACACTCAAGAAAAAAGAATTTAGGCCCCTACCTTTTAAACGGTGTGTCAAAAATTTGTCTGCATGCTTTAAACCACCTCTGATAAGGATGCTTCAAAGCTCAAGAGACTTGAAAAAACATGCACCACCTTAATATTAATCAAAAAATGAAAATTAAAAACACAAAGAAATACCATTTCATATTCATCAGTTTGACAGAAGTTTAAATCTCTAAAAATAGCAATTGGTAAGAAGAGTATAGAGTACCAGGAGCTCTTACTCACTACTGTGGAGGGTTACAGTTATTACAGTTTTAAACCTACATACCTTATGACTTAGTGATCTCTTCTAGATAATATAACTAAAAATCTAGCACTAGAAAACAAAAATAGTAAGTATATTATGTTTATTATGACACTGTTTATGAAAGCAAAAATGAAAGAATATAAACACCCATCAATGGGAGAATAGCCACATAAATAGTAATGTATCCATGCTTGTTATTACTCTACAGGTATAAGAATTAATGAATCAGAGATACATTTATCACTATCACTATGGATAGAATTTGAAAATAAGATGTTGAGGTTTTTATTTTAAATATAGGTGCAGACTAGCACCCTGTATAAAGTTAAAACAGTCAAAACTATGTATATGTGCACATATATGTGTACATATGCATGTATATTAAACATGTGTTTTATATATATAAAATTCAACTTAAATGTATGATATAAAATATAATGCTAATGGGAGTGATAGGGTCCAACTCAAGACAGTGATTTCTTCTGGAAAAGGAGAAATGAAATGGGTCAGTGAAGTTTACCAATTGATTTCAAAACCATCTGAGTTGATTTCTTTCTTTAAAATTAAAAACTGAAAATATTAAATATAGTAAATATTGAAATTGGCATGACCCAATTGGGTTTATTTAAGAACCTCTATAATTTATTCATATTCATAATGTAAATATTTTCAAAAGAATATTAAATAGGAAAACCAAAAAGTTTTGGCAGTCACACTATAGATTCAAGAAAGACAAGATTGGAATCTTGAATTTGTCACTATTAAGCTGTGTAAACTGGGGAACCCTATTTTAGCCCTTCATATTTTTAATATAGCATATTTTGTGATTATAAAATGATATATTTGTAGAGGAACCAATAAATACTAAATAAATTTTTACTGGTATTAATTTACCCCAAGTTTCAGTTTTCTCTTCTTTAAGGGTCACATTCATTCTTCTGTGTGGACTCTACAAATCACATCACTCCTATTAACTATCTAAAATTCATAATTGTGATCATTTCCACAGACTGCTGCTCTCTCTGCACAGGTATTTTTCCTCCACAAAAAAAAACAATTCATGATACTGTACAGGTATATTAGAATTTGCTGAAAGGTTAGGATAGCTAAATAACATCGGAGAGGTCAGTTTTAAGTGTACTATGTAAGACTTTCTCATAGTCAGAATGAAAGGCATCAAGAGAGTTCAAACCTTTCACTGAGAGAATCTCACATCTGTCTTCAGTTCCATTCTCAATCTGTCTTCAGACACTATTTGGAAAGAACCCCACACACAACTTCTTCTAACTTCCATAGTATAAATCTCTCTCATCTTTTTAAGAAAGCCTACTATGTTCCCATTAGATCTGGTTTCCTTCTAGGACCTATTCTTTTTCCTTGAAAGTTTTATTTACACATTAAAGAATACACTCTATGGTTGTCACTAGGACAGTCTATGGTGGCCTTTGGCATTCCTAGACCCACAAGGTGGTACAGGGTTATGTCATTGCTTAGATACTCCTAGACTTGGAGAGAATTCCAGAGCAGGCACTAACATGCCAAGTATACTTTTTTTGAAAGTGTGAGCTGCACACAATTTTGGTTTTCTTCATGTCCAGCAGGTAACCTATTTGATCTTTTACAAACACATATGCACTTATACATATGTATCTCATTTTTTGAAGATATATATAAGCAAAGCATTTAAAAGTGTTTGTGGAAAACGTTTTCCTAAAAGCTTCCCAAATATATGACACGGTCTGCATCACAATAAGGTTGGTATTTTATATCATTGTTGAGAAGATTATTAGCATTTTGCATTTCTCTCACCCCTCCCATTGCGCACTAATGCCAGATTTAAGAAATAAGTCTTTTTCTAGGCCTGGTGATTTATTTTAGCCATGAAAACACCAAGCTCAAGATGTTTAAATGCCACTTACAAGAGCTTAAGTTGTTAAATAAGACTTAATCTCATAGCTTCTGCTGATGCCAGGAGAAAGAGGAATTTGGGGGGAGTAGGGAGAAGGATGTTTTTTAGTTAATTGTTATTGTTGCTGTTGTCATCATAATTGTCATTTATTATTAAATCAGTACACTTTTCATTTGACTTTATGAACAGATTCATTACAAATTTTTATGCAATGATTTATATTCAGGATAACAATTTTTTCTTGTATCTTTTTTTCCTTTTTATATAGTTCATATATGTGAATGTGACTAGAGATCTATATATGGTGGTAACTAAGTAGGATTCAAGAGATTCACTTTCTAATTCCTTGAGTTGGCAAATCAAAGAAGGAAAAAGTATTTTGATAACTGCCATGTACCTATATATCATGGTTAAAAGGGAGAGGAGGAAAATAAGAGAGAGGGAGAAGAGAGAATTAAATGTGGTAACTTGATGGAAAACAAGGATGCATCTATTCTTAATCAAGCCAAGACCTGGTGTCAGTTTTAAAGCCAATTGCTAATAGCAAAAAGAATCTGTCCACCAAAAGGCAAACCCATGAAAATCAAATGGATTAGATTGGATGAATGCCATCTTCACTTGGACACTTCAAGTGAGATTATTCAGGTATACTACTAAGTATACTGTGGCATGAGAAGCAAGAGCTCAAAAATTAGACTCTGCTTTTAGAAACTTTGGCAACCAATAATCTTTTCTTTTAAAAAGTAAGGTTTTCTCCCACATAAAATATGCTTTATTGTAATTTATAGAACAGTCATCCCTTAAAATTAAGTTATTGTTTATCACTGGAAAGTTAATTGAAAAACATGTTTTTCTCAGTAAATAGAATCCTGCATCATGCAGGCAATAAACATTCTTGCTTGAAAGGAATTCTTGTACCTTCTTCTAAGACTGCCATGGGAATAAAAAAGAAAAAGAAAAAAAAAGGAGAAAAATAAAAGCCTCACATTGCCCTCTAGTTGTGTCTGGTTTAGGAGCCAAATGGGATTTCGTAGCCCAAAATGTTTCTGTTCACTCTAAATTTAGCATCCACAAATTTCCCTTTTGGCATATCATGTTCCCCATATTCAAATGCAAGCCATTTCTGAGGAATACTTGTGTCAATTGCTCCTCGTTAGCAGCCATAGATAATCTGCCCCACTGGACAACTGGCAACAGTTTGTTTTTTAGTTCCTGGATGCTAATACAGTGTAGGATGAAAGTGAAAGGAGCAGTTGTTATATAACAAAGTACAAAAAATGTAGAATGAAAATATTTTCAAATGCAATCTGTGGGTCAGGATTCAGAGGAAAGTAGCTTTTATGACATAGGACTGTCCTTAAATAGGACACCGTTTTGGATTCTTTGCTTCTTTTCTAGGCAACAGGGACCATTTCCAGAGACTATTTCCTGCAGATAAAATTTTACACACCCTTCTATGTGCTCTCACAGTATTTTTCTTAAAATGTTGTAACAATAGATTATCAAGCCATGTCTTATAAAGTTTGTTGCTTTTATGTCTGTCTCAGGCACTTTTCAAAGAACTTTAAAAAAAATTAATTCCTGAAGTCCTCACATAGCCTAACATGAGGCTTTACCTATTGCATTTGTTTTGGAAATATTTTCTATCGAAGAAAAATGTTTTTCCCTTCTTCCTATTTATCAATCACCTACAACTCCCAAGGATTTGATGTTTAGAACAAAGAAGATAATTTGTAGGTAATGCCCATTCACAAATCTACAAGCAGGTGCTATCTCTGTACCTGGAGTGAAATGTGGTGGGTGGGGGAGAGGAGAAGGTAAATAGATTGACATTTTATTGTCTCCTTTATACCAGGCCCATTATATAAGTTAATCTTCTCCTAAATCTTGTAAATATATAATACTACCTTCACTGTTTTAAATAACAAATTAAATTTCAAAGAGACAAAATCACTTGCCTAAACTTGCAACTATTTTATGTTATATGTGGGGTTTGAGCCTAGATGCTTGACTTCAAAGCATGTGATTTATCCACTAAAAATAATATGAAAGAGAAAAAAGTACTATCATTGACAAACAGAAGCAAAATATGCAAAAATATATGGAAATGAATTTATACTGAATAAGAAGCTTCCCTGAATTCCTTTTATATAAGAACATTTTTTAAGTTTTAATGCAGAAACTACATTAGAGTGGGAGCCAAATTTTACACATTTAATTGCTTAGAATTTAAGTGAATAATAAAACCTGCCTTATCTTCATGAAGCAATTCTTTTAGCATTTATCCAACAAAATAACGTGATCTGTAGCACTTGGTTACTTAGCATGTATTCAGTAAAAAAAATTTTTTAACATTCCAGAAAAATCAGAGGTTCCTAAAAGTATATGTAGTATAAGGACACTCCTCAGAAATCTCTTATGTGGGGTCGAGGAGGAGCAATTTTCTCACCAATTCTGAAGCTTTACACAAAGAGTCTGCTTCTCAGTGGTTGAATTAGGATTGTAGAAACCATCGACAAATTCTTAGGTCACTAGAAATTAGTCCATAGTTGAAATTTTTGTAATACAAGCAAAATGCACTCGCCTACACACACACACACACACACACACACACACACACACACACACACACACACAGTCCCTTCATGGAGGATTGTTAAGAAAATTAAAAATTATGTAGAGAAGATCACAGAGCAAATGTTAGAGATATAAAAGAATGAAGATCTTGGCCCAAACTTGTGTTTATTCTGTTCAAAGTTTTTTAAAAATTCAATATGTATAATAAGTTTGATTTTAGAACATTTGTGTAGATCATAATATCTCGTAATATTCATATGAATTAGAGTAGGTTTCACTTTTTATGACTGAAGTTCACAGAAGTAATTTTTTTTTGGGGGGGAGTGGAAGGTACATAAATGAATGGATAGATAGATGATTGGTAGATGATAGATAAATAGATAGATCATGAATTCTCAACAGGACAATATCACTCCCTCCCCCAGGAGGTGGAAACTGATTCTTGAAGAGACAAAAAAATAAAAGATCTTACTTTTTAATGCATAACTCAGACATATAGTATA
Source organism: Cynopterus sphinx (assembly GCA_030015415.1). Taxonomy (NCBI): domain Eukaryota; kingdom Metazoa; phylum Chordata; class Mammalia; order Chiroptera; family Pteropodidae; genus Cynopterus; species Cynopterus sphinx. The sequence continues at coordinate 46,205,865 of CM057380.1, forward strand.
TAAATAGGTATACAGTGTATAAATGATATTAAATTTCATGGAAGAATAATTAGAAAAAATATCTTAAAAGTCTCTTTAGGGGAGAAATAATTTTTAAAATGATTAACACACACACACATATGAGAGAGAGAGAGAGAGATTGAGGCAGGATATGACATGTGCTATCAGATGTTTACTAGATATTTAATCATTTTTTCATTCTTTGGGATACAAGAATTTTCTCTCAGCCTGGATGAAGGGTTGTGCTTGAAGAGTTTCTGGTTGCTATGGATTCGTGCTCTGATACCAGTGGATCAGCAAGGTCTATTGTGAAAGATTAATAAGATTATTGGGTTGGAGAAGAGAACTGTCTCTGAGAGAAGTAGGAAGGCAAAGTTGGTCAGTCAAAGATGGAATAAAGAAATAAATGAAGAGCATTAATAAAGGAGAGCCTCAGAAGCTCAGGAGCTAAACTGAGAAATTTGCTCAAATTTGCTCAAATAGGAGGATATTTGCAGTCCATCAAGAGTCAAATAAATGGATCTAGTAAACAGCACTGCAAAAGATGACATTCGAGTCCAGGGGCCAGTTGGAGTTGTTTTTCCTGTTTGAAACACAGTATATTCTATTTGTCTGATATTCTCTTCCTCTCTCCTTTGCCCATTGGACTCTTACTTATCCTTTAAGAACCATCTTAATGTTTCTGCATGAAACATTACTAGATGCCCACAGTGGACCTTAATTTCTGACTAATATGTGATCACCCTGCAATATTCACTTAAAAGAAGATTTATTGTATCTCATTACCATTGTTTATATCCAAAGAGAGTGACCTCCTTAATGTGAACTGAATTTTATTCATCTTGGATTATTTTTTGACTACTACATATCTTGACATAGTGTATGACTAGGACATGCACCACTTGGTACCTGAGCAACTTAAATCAATTATAGGCTGGGGGAATTAGGTTAAGCCCCAAACTCCCTAATCTATTCATAACAGTCAGCTGAACTGAGAACTGTTAACTCCAAGGTCTCAAAGAAGAAAAAGTGGTGTACACACACACACACACACATACACACACACACACACACACACATGCAAGCACACACACTGAATGGTACAGACAGCACAATAGATAGGAGTACTATCTTCCTGCACCTCAAGCAGGACACTTACATTTTGGAAATACCCGTGAAGAATGAATATGTACCTGGTGATAGATGCGATATCAAGGCTTTCTCCTGGACTATGTGCTACTGGGTCCTCAATTTAAGTTGCATATTTAAAATGCAAAGCATAGAAATTCAGTTGGGTTTCAAAATATCATCCTTATGGCAGTGTCCCATATAGTAAAATTAGAGTTATTTTTTTTCTTGTTCCCACTACCCTTATATGCCACAGAGACATGATATTCACTAAAGTATTTTTCCAAATTTTTTTATATCATAAGTAAGGGATTATTTATCACTAGCTTTTTGCTTCTGAAAAATTATTTTTTGTGAAATGTGGTCTTAAATTTTATTGACACATTTGCCAAACTGAGCTTGTTGAAGCACAATTTAGGACCACAAGAAACTAAAATCTTCTTGCAGTTAGCAATTCTTAAAAATAGAATATTATTATTCTTTTTTTCTCACAAACTTTATATTTGTTTTATTTTCTTTACCCCTTGAAAATCACCAATAAATTTTAAAAGTGTCATTACAATACATAAATATGTAGCACGAATATAAAATTAAGCATGAGAAGGGAAATAAAGAATTCAGGTTACTAGTTATAGCTAGAGAAGAAGAAAAGAAAATACAATTAATGCTGGATATGGAGGTGATTAAAAATATATTTATAGTTTTTTCCATTAATACAAGTCTGAGCAAATGTTAGTACTTAATAGAGCTGAGTGATTGGGTCAGTGATGTTTGCTATATTACTATCAATTCTTGCCTGTGTATATGAAATATTTAACCATAAAAATAAAGTTTTCAATAAAGAAATTCCTTAGGTAGTGCATTATGGCAAGCACTGATACTTTATCCAATGTCCTTTATCTTCTTTCTGCCTAATCTCTCTAATTGTTTTCACCCTCCTCTGAGCAACCTTGTCCTGAAGGTAGCCTGGGCCTCTCCCCATCTGTAGGGAATGAATCCAATTATTCCCTTGCCATTTAGGCAAAGTAGTGTGGTGCAATTCTGACCAATGAGAGGGAAGGGGAATCTGAAGGGATTCTAGGAAAGTTTCTGATTTTAAAGACACATGAGGAAACTGATCGCTTTCCTACTTTGGGCATTGGTATTTACATGTGATTCCTAGAACTGCTGTAGTTATCCTGATTGCTGGAGAGACCAGCCTTTAATGGTAAGTGAATATACAGGGAAGGCAGAGCAGAAAGATGGGAGAGGAGTAGGTTAGCCATTGAATTAACTAATCATGCAACTCTTCCGATCGTGTGAGATGACAAATACTTGTATTTCTAAAGCTATTTTTTAATTGAGAGAGCTAAGAACTTTCTAATACATATAGTTTGTGGATTTATTTTCCTATTGGGATGGTTTACTTAGTATAAATTGCTAAGAGCATTTACTCTTATTTGCTCTCAAAATATATTTTAAAATTACTTTTTTAAATAAAATAACTTTTAAATTTAACCACCTAGAAAAATGCAAAGACTGTGAAAATAATGATCATAATGATAATCATTATGGGTAACAAATTATGTTAAAATGGGTTGAGCTATTGATCTTCTATCCAGAAAAAAATATCATGGATGAGCCTGAACATACAATATTGCCTAAAATTTTAGGGACACATAGGCCACCTGGAGTCAGTTTATTGTGAATTACATGTTAGGACTCTCTGACAGAACTTTAAATAATATAAAAATATTTCCACATTAATTATTTCATCTAATTGTTAGATAAGCTGATTTTTAAAGAAATTCCATGCCAAATCTTATTTTTAATTATAAATATATTTTTTCCTATCTCAGCAATAGGTTTGGCTGTGAATTTAATGTAATACAAATTCCCTTCTCAAAATCAAAACCATTTTATCCCTCTGCATTGATTTTCTTTTAAACATTTTTTAACTCCCTAGTCTAAAATTTCTTATGTGGGTACTTTCTCTGGGCTCTTATCTTTTTAAGTCAAAAAGGGTGGCTCTAGAATTGTTGGCAAACACCAGGCATTTTTAATTATCATTAGCAAATTGTTGAGAACAGAGGAGATAAAGGAGTCTCTGGTTGTCAGAGCCATTAATGCTGATTAAAATAGGCTGTGTGGGCTCATAGTGCAAGTTTGTTTATTTTGAAGCATTCATACTGTAAGGAATCTAGGCCAGACTTTCCCATTGCCATGGCAATGTCCAGGACTTCTTGTGTATATGATGAGTAACATATGCTCTGACAACTAAAACATTAACCTGGTCCAAAATCGTACTTGGATAAATAAAAGAGGATAAAAATAAAAAGCCATTAAAACAGACTTATTATATAGCCACGCTCATCCTTACTTTTACACATTTCTTCCTATGCACTAATATTGATAAATCATTCAGAATGTGTTTGAACAATCTCTATAGTCTTTTTCCCTGAGTGTACTGGTAAAGACCTTTTATCTTATTCATTGACTCTTTTTATTTTTAATATAGGGGTTCTTAACCAAAAATACAGTGATCCAAACTTCATGGGGACACTAAAAAAAATAAAAAGTATTAAAAAACAGCTGAGCATTTATGATGCATACGATGCAGTGTTAAATACTCTATGTATATGATATCATTTAATTTAATCATTTGAACAATTCTATGAGATAGAAAATTTTATGCTAATTTTACATAGAAAAATATTATAATTTAGAGACCCTAATTAAATAGTTCAAACACACAAATATGTACAACAAAATTGAGATTCAAATTCAGATCCACAGTATGACATTTTTCTATATTTAAATATATGTGAGTGTGCATTCTACATCTTATATCTATTCAATTTATAGGTATGTGTTTTGTATGTATTTCTACTCTCTTAACACACCTTACATAGAAAACCTTTTATTTTTTTAACTATGATACAATCAACATACAACATTACATTAGTTTTAGGTATACAACAAAATCTTTCAATGTTTGTATACATTAAGAAATGATTGCCACAATAAGTCTAACGTCCATAACCATACACAATTACAAAAAAATTTATTTTGTGTTGAAAACTTTTACATTTATTCTTGGCAACTTTCAAATGTGCAATACAGTGTTATTAGTTAATAACACTGTAATACAGTTATTAGTTATTAGTTATAATCACCATTACATCTTTTTAAACCTCTTTACAATGTTACCCCAATAAACATTTAAAAATTAAAAAAAAATAAACCTCTTTATTCATACAAATGAATCTTTACGTTCAATATGCACTTCTGTGGTTAAGTTACTCTATATTTCATAGAATGCTTTTTCTCATATGCTGTAAGAATACATAAAAAATGCTTTTAAGCTTTTAATAACAAAGTCTATTCAGATACTCAACTTTTCCTTTCAATTTAGAATCTAAAGACTGTAACACAAGCATTGTATTTTAAAACTAACACTAAATTTTGCATACTAATATACATATATTAATGTGTGAAATTGCTTTTTTTTGTGATTTTTTTTTTGATGGGTCAAAATGAATCTGTTAGCATTTCTCTGTCATCACCCCATTCCAACTTAATGAAAAATGCATTTCTTCACAAACACACAAATGTTCCCTTTCGACACTGTTTTTATTTCAAATATTCAGGTTATTGAAAGGGGTTTGTATTCAGAGTGCTATGATTCAGATTACTGAGGGAGATTCTAGTCTGAATAAATATCAAAACCCTGAGATTAACTGATGCTAAAGTACAGCAGCCTCCTCCAGCTGCTGTGTGCAGCCCGGACTACAACAGAGCACCTAAAAAGGCTGATGCAGTGCTTGAAGACCTCATTGCTCTTCACACTTTCCATACAATTTAGAACGGATGCTTTACAGAGCAAGTAAATGTATATATGAAATAAATTTATATATGTGTGTGTGTGTGTGTGTGTGTGTGTGTGTGTGTGTGTGTGTGTACACACACACACACACACACATATTTGATTTTTTTTTATTATTAATTTATAGTTTTTAAAAGTCTCCCTCAACAAATTTACTTTCTTTTAGGGAAAAAAAAAAAAGCAGTACTTCTAACTTCCCTGTTTCTTATCTCTCATACATTCAGGTTACAGAAGAGAAATTGTCATCTCTTTTCCCTAATTCACACTACTACAGGGAGCCAGAAATAATGGTATTTTCTGCTTGAATGCAAACCAGTCATTTATCTGGAAGTCCCTGAAAGGACTTAATTTGCCCAACTAGTCAGTATTCTGTCTCCGTTAAAGGATCCCAGACGCACACTTGGACTTTCTTTTAACTCACGTTTTTCCCCCCAGTTTACCCCACACCCCACCTTCTCAAGCTTTCCCAAGTGAGAACTGGCTGCCAACCCCTCCCTTTCACCTCCTTTAGGCTATTATTCCGTGCTCTAGTTACCAGAAGCGCTTGTCTCAAACCTACGGACACACATTTGCCTAAAATAAATAATAAGCAGAAGGAACAGACAATCAGCTTGTTTTGCCACCTTTTCTGAGAGCATGATGTAATGCTGACCTATTCAGTAAGTGCTGAAACTGGCTGACAGACATTTAGAGAATCTCAGTGGTGAGAGATGAGGAATGTCCCAGCGAGGTCTGGCAGCAGAACCCAAACTAACACACAAGAGGCTTTTTAAAGGCACAGTGGGAAGAATTTTTAATGTTTCCATTCAGAGGGAGATTTAACTGCACTTTGACAAACCACCTAGACATTTTGTTGTGCTTGGAGCTAGAATATGTCTTTTCTGTTTCTTGGATCCTCTCACTATTCTGCACAACTCTGAGCACGATCAACACTATAAAACCTCAGCTCATTCTATCAGCATTTTTTATATTCTAGCCTGATTAAAAGGAAAGAAAAGAAGGAATTAAAACAATTTGAAAGAGTACATTTAAATTAAATAATAGTCTATTATCTAATAATGACTGGCAAATACTATTTGTTTATAGTTGGAAGTTTTTAAAGAATTATTTTGTAAAGGTCTTCTCCAAATTCAATATATTTGGTAAATAAATTAATTATATTTTAGGACTAATAAAAGAAACAATTTTAAAAAGAAGGTGACCAATTAAGAGAATATTATATTACATTTATATATGTTATATGTATATAAACATGCATATGTGTATATACATAACACAAATATGTATGTATGTGTTAGTATATGTATTTTAACAGCATAAGTATTGTGAAATTACATATCATTCCCACTTACTGTGCTTCTCTATGTCTTAGACCCCTTTTTGTAAAATAGGATTGTCAAGCTAAAGGTCTCCAAGATTTTTTCTAACTTTCGAATGAATCTGTAAGCATTGAAAATTTTCAGTTCCACAGATATTAAAGGTAAGTTGATATAAGGTGGCATGATTATAAAAATCTTTATGTGGAAAAACTCAAGCCATATATAGAAGAATGAATAGAATGTGCTACATACAATAGAATGGGAGGAAGTAAATATGTAATTAATTTTTCAAAAGTTTTAGCTATCTAGTAGTAACAAATATATAATTTAAAAACTTAGTGGTTAATGGAGTTGGGAGAGCAAATAATTGCTCTAATGAAAGAGAGAATCTGTTCTCTGCCCTTTGTCGTGGAAACCAAGGCAGTGTCAGGATTTCCTTGAAAACTAGTAGAAACCTTAAATTGACCCAAGGAATAAGCTAAAGTTACAAATTTGTGTACTTGGTAGACATACCTACGAAGTTTGAATTATTTTTCAGCTGATGATCTGGCCCTGGAATCAGGACTGGTAAGAGTTCACTGGTAAGAGTTCATGAATTAATGATACAAAGTCTACAAACTTTGGAGATCACCTGAATAAGTCCTCCTTTTGCTTCCCAGCTTTATTAAGATAATATTGACATATTACAGTTTTGTAAGTCTATGGTATACAATGTGTTGACTTGCTATACTTATAATTTGTAAAATGATTACCACCTTAGATAGCATTAGTTAACACCTCCATCATGTCACATAACTTCTGTTTCCTTTTTTTGAGAGAAGAATGTTTGATGTTTACTCTCTTAGCAACTTTCAAGTACATAACACATTGTTATTAACTACAATTGCCATGCTGTACATTAGATCCCCAGAATTTATTTGTCTTATAAATGGGAATTTGTACCCCTTCATCAACATATCTCTATTTCCCCAACCCTTCCCCCTACCTGCCCTTCAGCTCCTGGTAACCATCATACTACTTTGTTTTTTGAGTGTCATTAAGTCTACTAGATGTCTCCAGTTTGATTGACAATCTACAGTATGTAGTTTGTCTGTTTGCTCTGTAGTTCATCGAATCATCTCAACTGAGAACCATTAGAAGATTCATCTTAGAAGAAATGCTCAGGAAAGAAAGATTGGTGGCAATCAGATATATAACCTAAGAATGATTGTCATGATATATTTTTAAGTGAAAAATTGCAATTTATAGAAGACAGAGTACTTCATGATTATACATAGTCAGCATATAGATCCTGCAAACTACCAGTATTAATGTGAAATTGATCTTTGGCATGATTAAGAAGGAGAAATTGGTAAAAGGATAGCATGAGATTTCCCAGAAGTAATAAATAATGATAATGATAATAATAATATTAATAATAATTAATAATAATAAACAATATAGGATTAATTAGTTGTAGCAGCTAAATTTCAATTTTTTTCCATAAAATTATTAACTTTATGGATATGTGGTTTTATGAACAATTACTAGAGACAGAATGGAAGGATAGAAAGAATATCCTAATTAGGAAAGAATATCCTAATTAGGAATCCAGATGAATAGTCATTTGGGCTATGACCAAGCAGGTGTTACGTCTAGATGCAAAATCCCAGGCCAAATGTTAGGCCCAAATATCATCAAATGAACAAAGGTATTCTAGCCATGCAGTAAAAATGTCAAATTGAAGTGAATAAATGTATTCCCAAAGACAAATGCAAGGATGAGAGTTAAAATTAATGGGAACAGAGTTAAGGTAAAGGAACAAAGATGGTCATGCACAAGGCTGCTGAGAGAGACATTCCTTCCAGAAAGCCTGGAATTGCTTCTGCTTATTTCTGAATGTTCAATATGCATATGATTTAAATCTCTGACCACAGCTTCTGGGAAAGAAATAATATAGGTATATTCAAAATTTAATAAATATTAAATGCTCTACATGAGACAAGCCAAAGAAATAAGGGCTGCAAGAAAATTCATATAGATGAATCCATAATTAACTGAGGGAACATGTCTGAGACATCAATCTGGAGGAAGCGTTTTTTTGTGGTACATCTAGCAATCTATGTTTGCTTCTGGCCCGTTCAACATTTTCAGTAATAATTTGAATGAAACTATCAGAAAGGAGAACTATAAAACAAACAAACAAAAAGGCTGTAATGACAGGCAAAATCTTATGTTTAAGATGAAATATTTAAAATTCTGTACTAGAATTCATTTTTGAGAGAAACAGAAAGCTCTAAATAATAAAAAATATATGTTGTATCCTGTGTTGAAAGATTCAGTATCACAAAAATGTCCTCTCTATCCAAATTTATGTATAGACTTAATAAAATTCTAATCAAAAGGTCAGAAGATTTTTTTTCTGTTTCTTTTAGAAATTGAAAAGTGATTCTAAAATATGTATGGAAATGCAAATGATAAAATATCCAAAATCTTGGTATAAAATAAAACATTAAATTTGATATAAAATAAGTATCTGCTGTACTAAAAACAAGACACACATGCGCACGCACACACACACACACACACACAAGATACACCATACAACAGAGGGGGGAAAGAAAGACATGGCCTTTCCATACATGGTGCTGGTTCAATTAAATATTCATATTTTAAAAATACATGAGGATTGACCTCTACCTCACACCATGCTCAAAATTCAACTCCAGAAGAACTGTAGATCTAAAAGCAAAACAGTAAAATAATCAGAAAAAAAGCTTCTAGAAGGTAACATGGAAGAGGAACTCATGTCCTTGGAGTAATCAAAGCTTTCTTAAGCAGTTTTCATAAACATTAAACATAAAACATTAATAAATTAGGCTTTTTTAATGTTGAAAATTATGATTCATCAAAAGATATTTTTAAGGGTGAGAGAAATCAATTGAAAGACTGGGAAAATACTTTCAATACACATGTCCTACTTGTATTAACATATAGAAAACTACAAATGAATCACAAAATGATACAAAACTCACTTAAGAAATAGGCCAAATACTAACTAGTCAGTTTAGAAACAGGATTACAAATTTTCAATAAGTATAAGAAAATATTTTCAAATGTTTAGTCATCAGGAAAGTGCAAATTAGAGCCACAATAAGCTACCACTGTCTTCCCCCCCAAATAAGATAAGGCATGTGTTAACATGATATAGTGCAAGTAGAACTCTCATACACTTCTATGAACTTAAATGGGTACATCCATCTTGAATATCTTTTAGCAGTGTTTATTAAATCTGAATGTTTGATTCTCTAAGACTTACTCATTCTACTGCTATGTATAAGCTCAACAACAATTAGTCCCCAGTTTCTATAGAACCTAGCAACACGTGACAAATTGTTTTTTTGCTGCAAAGGGCATGGCTTGGTCCAGAAGCTCAGGTCTGTATTGTAATCTATTGGGGCTTTCTAGAGCTTCCACAAACATTTATTTATTATGATGGGATTTACTGGGCCATATGATTCACTGTAATTAAAAATAGTCTTTCAAGTTACTCAATAACTAATTACAACAGTATTTCAAAATATATGCTTCCTCCAGAACCCAAATGAATTTGTCCCAATGGAGATGTCCCATTTGACCTCAGGCCATTGGAAAACTAAATCATTTATTATATGGTAGGCCTTTGAATTTTCATCAAGTTTATCTCCTTCCCCTGCTTCCTATGAAGCTTTCCAGAGTATTTTATGCAAAAGTTGATTAAGATATCACTAATTGTACAGCATGATATTCTGTAGGAAACCAACATGATCAAAATAGCACAGACTTCAGTGTAGCAAAGAACAGGAATTAACATAGCCATTAGGCAAGACAGTGAATGTATATGCCTTTCTTCCTACATAATTATGAACTATTTTTGAGTTTCTTTACTGATGGATATTGAGAATAATGCAATCTCTGGACTAAGGGACATAGACCAAATGCTAAAAATTTTGTAGATATTACAGTAAAGCTACCATATCTACCAGAGAAACCACATTTGAGAGTGTTGTTTAAGTATAAAGTAGTTTGCCATGATCTGCCATAATCTATCTGATTTTTGTAGGAGCCAAACAGATTAATTCAATAAATAATAAGGACTCTAACATCTGTGTCTTTTAAGTGATTGTGCGTAGAACTGATCTCTTCAATTATTCCTAGGATATATTGCTCCTGTTTCACTATGCTAGCTAGAAAGCAAGAGTTGAGGGAAACAGCTTTAGAAGCTTTTACTTGACCCTTTCTATCATGATGGTTCTTCCTAAACAGGTCAAGGAGCATGAAGCAAGTGAGGGAGCAAATTATACAGAAACTAGGGATAAAGCATCTCAGGGTGTTTCGGAAACAAAGACCTTAATTTTTGGATATGTCTGGAGTCTTTAAGAAATGCAAATGCTCAAGTTTGGTTGAATGAGCAAGGGTAGAGTGATAGAGAAGTTTTTATCACACATCTCATACAAATCTATAAGTTAAACAAATTTTTAAAATTATTAAGAATATTAAAAATTAGAAAAAAGTAAATCTATTCACATACATTTTCTAATACTGGACAATTGGTAAATGCACATTCATTTAAGGCAAATATAGATCATTCAGAAAAACTGATGACCTTAATAAACCATAAGGCAAACTTGCTTTACTGTAAAAATATCATAGATTACATTCTATGAAATTAAGTTAGAAATATGAAACATTGGAGAAAATTTGTCAACCAAAAAAGTACATTTGGAACTTAAAGTGTTTTGTTTTAAATAACAGATCAATTAATACATTATTAAGATTAAATAGTGCTTAGAACTAAAAAGGAATTAAAAGACTATATAATAAAGCCTCTGAGAAACAAAGCAGTATGTAGAAGGAGAAATGTAAAATCTTAAATAATTAGATCTGGAAAAAAAGACAGGTTAAATATTAATTAGCTAGGCATTCAAGATAAATAGACAAAAAAAAAAAAAGAATAAACTCTAAAAGTAAGATGAGAAAGTAATGTATTAATGAACTGGTCTACATTTAAGAAGGTGAACAAATCAAGAGTGATTTCTTGGAAAAAAACTAATATAAATTTACAAATCTCTGAAAATATAAATGAAAAACAGATTTGGCAAATAGTGTGTTTCACTATCTTTGATCAAAGAGTAAATCCTCAAGAATCCTTAAGAACAGCTTATACAAAGGTACACTCAATATTCTAATGCTCATCCCTTTTGTGGATGAAAAGGGGTCTCTATAATAAATCTAACAAGTCCAGTAACCCAAAGTAACCTCACAGGGTGATCTGATCATAAATTCCTAACTGGAGAGGTCCCAGTGAGTGGGAAGTCACACCTCAGACTTATGGAAAGGTTTACCTTTGCCCTAAGCCAGCCCTGTCCATAGTTCCTCCAAAGGATGCTTTAAAACACCTTTGAGATGCTTTAAAACACCTTTGAAATGACAGAGTAATCCTCTTTTTTAGACCCCTTGAAGGTGTAACCACCCTCAAGGGAGCACATAATCTTGTTGGCTATCCTGTACCTTGCTTTTTCCAACCTTAATGCAATCTTTTTTAATTCTAAATGTATAAAAGAAACTGCAAAACTATCACTCTCTGGAGCATTTGAGATTTTGCTTTCTGGTATGTCATCGGTTTGGCTCAAGTAAACTCTTAAAAATTCTCTACAGGATTGGATGTATGTCACTATTTTTATGGATATTAACCAGATCTCTTAAACATATGAATTAAACTGTTCTAATAAGCTCATTTGTTATTAACGAAGAAAACAGAAATATGAAAGAAAATTATGCAAAATACCTCTCAGTTACAAATTTGGATCTAAGTCTTCAGCAATTGAACATATAACCAAAGTGTAAATGTATAATTTATAACTGATAGGAAAATTTAGAAGACAAAATTCCTTAAATAACATCTTAATTTTTTACCCTCTTTAATTTTAGATAATCTTGGGAAAGTTTTTAATCGCTCTTTTAAGACCGGAATAAAATTTGCAGTCTTGTTTAACGTATTTACTGTTATTTGGATTCAAAAGTGAATATTGCATAGTATTTTTTTAAATTACCAAGCCTCATTGACTATAAAAAAAGTATGCTTCCTTCACTAGTAAAATTTTATTATTTATTATTTGGTACAAGAAGCAGTATACTTAAAATTCTAAATTAAATTAATAGTGAATGTATCATATCTCAATATATAAACCAAATGTGTCTTATGTATGTCCAGATGCAACACTGAGAAAGATATTAATAACTCCTTATATTACTCTTGCATAGTGAGTTCAAAGAACATTTACATTTTACAAACTTATAAAAGTCACCTAATCCAATTTATTTAATCTTGATTAGAAAGAGAGAAGTTAGGAACTCCCTCTGTTAAAATCTTACTATGGTCCCTTTTAATGGATAAGTTCCACCAAAATAAGCAAGTCAATCTCAAATCTCCTCCTGCTCCCTCCATGTCCAAAATTCCTCTCATTCTCCACCCCCCTTTTTCTCAGTATTCTTTATTTTTGAGTTCTATTCATCATTCTACTCCCACCCACCACTTTCTTTCCTTCTCATTTGTGCACTGCCCCCAGGGCTTGGAGGTACTCCAAACACAATGAAATCAAGAAGAGATAACTACCACTATCCCAGGTTAGTGCTCTTATTCACCACCACTGCCATTCTGTCCCCACCTCCCCCTCCTTTCTCCTGACTATTCAGATTTAGTTATAAGATAAAATAAACCTTGGCATTAGTTACCTTTCATTCCCTCCCCTCCCTATTTTACCTCTGCTGCTGCTCCACTCCAATCTTTTCCAGTGCTTAGAGGCTTGTGAGAGGAGATTAAACTAATCCCATCATTGGACAAGCTCACTGAGTAAAATCCAAAATTCCTGCCAAGGAATAGAGCTACAGGAAAAAATAATGTAACAATCAGCACATTACAGCTATAGCTTTTCCATAAAAATTATTTTTCTTTTTAATAATCTCATACAAAGTCAGGAGGAAATATAAAGCATGGAGTGTGTGCAGAGGGGGAACATAGAGACAATTAATTTTTCCTTTCTTATTAAATGTAAATTAAACAACTAAGTACATTGGTACCACTGCACTTTTATTTAAAAAAGTAATTTAACCTACCCTTTTTCTTAACAAAATGGGAATAAGTTTGTAAATAGCCAACATTTAAGTGATTTTGGATTGGTTCATTTGCCAATTAATACTTAAGAAAGTAGAATTAAAAAGACTGGCAAGACTAAGGCAATTTCAGTGTTTTGCCTGCAGCATATTGATGCACCTGCCTTTAGCTCCATTTCTGAAAGACCAGGAAAGCTACAGAATCATTATTTCATCTTCAGAAGAATATTACAACCATCTCACTTTTCTTATTTCACTACCTGGGCTTACTCACCCAGTGTACATAAGAGCTTTAAGAATAGAAATCCCGAAATATAATTTGGTAGGCAATTCTTAAATCAGCATCTCAAATCTCTTTATCTTTCTTAGCATTACAACTCTTTCAATTTTTTTTTTTTTCAAGAAACTAATTTGAAATGAATTCAAGTCTCAAAAGCTGAGGTAGGGAGAGGCAATCTGTGCCAGTGGCTGTGTAGGGGGTAAGAAATTTCTATTCAAATAAGGGTGAATGCAAGTGATGATGTTTAAAAAATGTGTGGGAGGGGTTCAGGGGAAAGTTTAGCCTCCAGAGTAAATTAATGGTTTTTATTCTGAACATTCATTATGCCAAAGAATTTCATGTTGAAACAAAATGAAGAATAGTTTTAAAAATCAGAGATAAAGAACTTCAAAGACAAAACCTTAAGGCTGAGGGTAAAACCAATAAAATTATTAAATTGCATCTTCTAAAACAAGTAGAGGAAGGTTCTAACCAATTCTGCTAGCCTTTAAGAAAAGATCCTTCTAACCGTGCCCCCACCCCAAAAGTTGAATTGTGTTTAGAAGGGTATTTAAACCACTGTTACACAATCTCAGAATTCCAAAGCAATGAATCTTTTTCAAATATTGTCATTTCCTGATAAACTTTACAAAAAAAAAAAAACCCAAACACCTACTTTGATATTTATTTTATGTGTGTGTATGTTTTTATGTGTATAAACATATGTAATGTATATATGAAAGAATGTGATGTGTGTGTGTGTACATAAAATAAAAGCAATTGTGAACACTTGATGACTCCGGTGTTAAAAAGAAAAAAGATTACCATTTCAACTGTTTATTGGACACTTATTTTGGGGAAATCGCTATGTTTGACACAAGGCCCCTGAACCCAGGAAGTGTAACTACGTAAATACTTTTGTGTAATAATTGTTTTTTTGTGGCAAGCTGACCCTGCCTGACCATTTCCTGCTCAAACCAGTCAGTTCCTGACTGCATCCTCAGGACTCTCCAGCTGACACGCAGTCTGAAAACCCACTTAAATGATAAAGCTGGTTTCCTTATAGTTTAGCAGCCAATCAATGTTCTCCTTATGTTCTCCTTCCTCATGTGGAATATCTGTAGCTGTGTAGGAATGCCGAAGTACAAAATTGTATAAAACTGCCCACTATGTTACAATCGGGGCTCAGCCTTCGGATAAAAATCCACTGACCTGGTGCCAGCATCGATAAACGCTGCTTCCTGCTAATAGCCTTGGTGTCTCTCTCTGTTAGAGAATCTCACATTTCTAATTTACTAAGTTTAACTATATAAATATTACTCCTACTTTGAATTGAGGTTGTGTGGGGGTAAACTTATACTATATGGATTATTTTTGTCACCGTTGGGGGCCCCAGTCGTTGCCCCAGTAGTTCTGGGGGTTCTCAGTCCTTTCCACCGACACAGTAAAGAATTAAAGATCAGCGAAAATTAAGAAAAATAACATTTACTGAAGTATGTTTCAAGAGCAAAACAGGCTCCACCAGAGAGGACTGTAGCTTCGTAGATGTAGGGAGGTCTTTCTTATATCTGAGTTGCGTTAGGTGGTTTATAAGGAAGGTGCTAGCTGATGAATATGTGAGGTTATTTTGATTGACAATTGGCTGTTATGTAACCTATTGTCAACTGCGCATGTACTTCCCAGAATTCAGTGTTATAATTCATGTACTTCTGGGCATATGCTGGTATTATAATGATGGTTTAATGAGGCTGAGGTGAAAACAAGGTCAGAATACTCCTTATTATGCAAGTGTTTGTGGCTGCACTGAACTGGTTGCTATACTATAGTCATTTCTTTCTTTGTACCCCAGGATGTAGGGGTATTGTTATTTTAAAAGTTAGTTTTGTTTTGTTTTTTTCTGGGAGGTCCTAGGGGCAGCCTTTTGGGTTATGCTGTCAGTGTTGTCATTTCTATGGTTACAGTGCTGGGCCTTTGCTCCTGTTGCTCTAGGCTACCTAACTACCTAACATTTCCAGCATATTTCCTATGCTAAACATCTGGGAGAAACAATCCATTATTTTTGTGTGTGTGCAATATTTTCATTAATATTCTAATTGTGAATTTTGAAGTATTATCAACCACATAAATTTAGCAGTACAATACAATTTACAATAGATATGCTTTCATATCTATTGTTTTCATTGAGTCTCACAACAGTTTCTAGAATAGGAAGACCATGTGATGTTGATGAGAACACTGATGGGTAGAATATTATATTTTATTCTGGGTCCTATGATCTGATCATAAGCTACTGAGTAAGGACTCAAAACTTTAGACTGTCTTACATCTGTCTTATTGATCTTTTGAACACACAGAGCTGGCTCCAATCTTACTGATAGCTCACTCTTGCAGACTGCATGCAGTCTCGACTTTGAGTGTTCCCAAGAAGAGACAAGAGAGGCATCAGGCAACCATACTTACTCATTCATATCTTTTATTTCAAATAATACTGCTGGTTCAATCTCCTTCCCTCCTTTTCTTCCTTTCTTTCAAAAATATTCATTTTAAACTGATGTAATGATCCAGAATGGAGATATAGCAAGGAACACAGCAAAGTTCCTCCCTAACAGAATATATAAACTTAGATAATAAGTAATAAACTTCTAAGTGCATAATATGTTAGTGACAAATTTTATGGAGACAAATTAATAGAAATAAGGAAATGCTAGCATGTTGCCATTTTAGAGTGGTCAGGAAAAGTCCTGCTCAGGTGACATTTGAACCAACACCCAGTGGAAGTTAGGAAGAGTCATAGAGAGATATGGACGAGAGAATTCCAGGTAAATAGTACAGCAAGTATATTCCAAAAATTAGAAGCATGTTCTCAGTTTTTGAGGAACAGGGAGGCTAGAGTGTCTGGAGGGAAATGAAAGGCAGGACAGAAGTGTGGAAGAAGTGATAGGACTAGAGTACAGAAAGATCAGAGGGTCGTGTAGAACATTGTAAGGAATGATTTTTATTCTGAACGAGATGAGAAGCCACTAGAGGATTCTGAACAAAGGAGAGACATTATTAATTCATATATTTCAGGGATCACTGTGGTTCTCGGCTGGAAAATGGCTTAGGGGGCAAATTGGAAGCTATCAACTTGCTTAACAAGTAGCTACTGCCATACTCAGATGTGGCTTAAATTAGGACAGTAGTGATAGAGATGGAGAGAAATTATTTGAGACTGGATATATATTAAATTGAACATTTGAAATTGATGTTTTTACAGTTCAAAATGATCAAAAGTTGGCAATTTCACATGGTTCCACATAATATTGGCAGGTAATGCCAAAAGTATCTCGTGATATATTGCAACTACTATGTGAGAAAAAGAAGCATGTAAGGCTAATTTGCAAGGTTTTTGACCTAAACACAAATGGAAGAATCCTTAACTGGGATGAGGACTGTTAGGGGATGGGTTTTAGAGGACAATTAGCAAGTTCTTTTTAATGTTAAATTTGAGGTGTTTATTAGGCATTCAGGTAAAGATATCATGTAGGTAACTGAATTTTGTTATATTTGTTTCCCACCCTTTGAGATGCAAGTGTCTTACAAATAACTCTAGAATAGATACTACTTGTGCATGCTAGGTCCAATCAGCATAATTTTATTAATGTAATTGACCAGTGTAACGTCTTTCAGAAGGGAAAGTTTACCAAAATCTGTGTAAACTAAATTATGACAGAGCTGGATAATTGATATACCCCTGAGGTAGAACTGTAAAATGTAATTGCCAGCTGAAATCAAACAGCTTATTTACTAAGAGGTATAAGAAAAAAGCATTTTCCATGTTAATTGCTGCATACCAGACACCAGAAGATGTTAATTTGATCAAGTGATGAAACCACTCTGGTACAGCAGCTGCAATCGGAGTCATCAATCGGTTAAGCTAATAAAAATCTACCGTCATTCTCCAACATCCACCAGTTTTCTGCACAAACTAGATAAGAGAGTGGAATGGGGATGTGGTAGAAATCACCTTCAAGTCCTTGGTGATGGCACTAATCTTCACAATCCCTTCAGGAATGCAATGTTACTTTTGGTGTACTATTTTCCTAGATAGAGGTAGTTCTAGTCACTTCTACTTGGTCTTTCTTAATAACCTCCACTCCATGAGTCAAGAAAATAATGTGTTTATTATGCCAGTTGTTGTGTACATCTATTTCATTTATGAATTCCAGTACCGGAAAACAACCACAGAATCAATTTGGGGACTTAGTCTTTCACAAAACTGGACTAAAATTTTAGTAATCACGTGACCTTTATAAGCCCTGCTCTAACTGGTAGATCACAGTGACATTTAGGATCTCATTAAATTAGTGTCAGTTCAGAGCCACTGTCCAAAAATCCCTGATTACTTCCTTTTCCCTAATGTATAGTCACCCTGGTAAAAGGCTATAGGTAAATTTGGGGAAGGCTGAGAGAAAGTACAGATTTTTGGCAGAGTATCAGGGTCCTTCCTTAAGAGGACCCAACTTCCCTTCAATTCAAGAAGTTCTAGGTCTGTAAAATGATTCAAATCTGCAAGTAGATTGATTGGCCATGACTGTTTTTATAATTCAGGTTAGACTTTAATTCACTTGACCTAGAACTCTTCCACTTATACAGACCAAGTAAGAATTTAGTAAACCATCCATCTATTTCATTTTTAGGGCACCATTATTAACTTCCAGCATCACGAGTCTCTGCCATTCAGATTATTCTGATTGCTGCTTTGACCATGCTGTCCATATGGCAAACACATCCACCCTGCCTTTGGTAACTAAGAGCTGCTCCTTGTCCCTGATACCCCAAAATCCAATTATCCCCATTGCATTTAAGTTTCCTAACTCAGTGGCAGCAATCTCCATTATAATTTCTGACTTAGAGGAATGACCACAAAGCTTTTCAAGGATTCTGGGATTCTCCTTGCAAATTTATTTCTCAGTCATCTTGTAAGATGACTTTGAACATTCCAGGAGTGATCGAGCAGGTCTTACATGATAAATACACTAAAATTTCAATTCCCCCAAAGACTTTGGATCCTTTAATCATATACTAAGGCAATTCTGGCATTTCAGCTTAATTTAGTTCTGGCCACCTTATGGTCTACATTTTAGCCAACCAATTAACCAAACTGTTAGAGACTTTCTAACCCTCTAAGCACCAACATTAAATTTAGAATCTTGGTATGGTAGACCCATATCAATAAATTCAGCCCAATTCAATTTTATCTTCCATCCTTACCCCATATCCTTCATATTCATTCCCACACATATACCCTGAATTTCTGTCTGTACAAAGTGGAGAAAACATGTAATTGTTTTGGAGTGTAGCACACCTTTTCACAGTCACACTTTGTACCTCAACTTTCAGGGTCTGCTGGGACTTGCTTGAGTCTAGTTAAAGATCTAGAAGCAAAGAGGAGAGGGGGTGAGGGAGTCTTGAAGAGAATTAGCAGTGTCTTGCAATTATTTCAGGGGAGGGCATTATAGTGTCTTTAGGCAAAGCTGTGTTAATCTTAGATGGTAATGTAATGGCAGCTTCTGCTGGCAAAGGAAACTCATCACAATTTAGGATTTAATTAATGTCTCTAGCTTCATCAGAACCTTTCTCTATTTCCTTTTTGAGGACACCATTCTATCCCAATCAATACACTTACTTTAGCAGCAGAACTCTGTGAGCTTGGGAATTCAATGTGCATTATAATTCAGCCATTCTCAGGATGAGGTTCTGGGTCTGGTTTTCAACAATTTCAACTCTGCAGCTTTTGGAGATAATGGTTTTTTCAGGGAGGACATAGAAAGTTCCAGATTATTCATGAGGTTCTTGAACTGAGAATTTAAATTTTGAGCTTAATCTTTTCTTTCTCTACTTTGTCCAGCACAATTAGGAGTAATCAGCCAATCTTATCATTCTCATTACCACAACAAAAATGTTCTAAGTTATCAAATACATTACATTCCTATAGCTATGTCCACACATATCCAATCTTCTCTCTTTTTCTGTATGTAAACATATAAAACTTCAGTAAAAAAAAAAAATATATATATATATACATGTATATATATAAATATATATATACATGTATATATATATATATACGTATATATATATAAATATATATATATATATTTTAAGGATCTAAGAAAATCTCTTTGGTCCTTGAATATTGTGTGTGAAAATGTTGTTTTTGAAACTGTTGCAGCCATCATGTAACTAAAAGGAGGTGTGACTTTGAAGGTGGAAAGAACCTGGACTCTTAATGATGTGGTTGATTAATTAAATCTATCAAATGCCTGATCCCTAGACTTTGTATTACACTAAATTACAAATATTTGTATTGTATAACTTCTTCAAGTTGAACGTTCTGTTACTTGCCTTAGATTATTTTAACTGATACACATATTGTAGAGAGTTGACAGGAAATATTTGAGTCAATACATCTTAGTGCAGGAGAAAACTCTTTGGCATCACACAAGTTCATAGGATATATTGCTATAAAGCAAGTGTGTGCCTGTGCCAGAACTAAATCCAGATAATCCTGATCACAAGTTCATTGTTTTTTTCTTGCATTACTTTGTGGATGAATATCCTAAATATCCTTCAATTGTTCTGATATCAAGGGTCTATTGCTTTTATATGTATGCTTACCTTCAGTTGTTACCTGAAAGATGACCTGAAATCATTTCTAAAAAAGATTTTTCTAATATGTAGGTAGTGGTTTTTAGATGTGACATTGTCTCATTGCACCAAAGAGTTTAATCCTTTTCTCCATATTCTAACATTGCATAAAATAAAAAATTTCCCAGTGAGCTTATGCTGTTTCCTAGCTATCCATCTCACAGATGCATTGTCCGAAATTATCATCTTTTTCACCTACAGCACATCCATCTAGTTCTATAAAAGTTGCAAAGATAACCCAAACTTAACTGAAATAAGTTTTTTGTCACAGCTTTCCAATTTGCCAAATGTTGAGGAGGAAGATAATTGTCAGAGTATGGCTTGTCAACTCCTCAATCAAGCACTAAAATGTAGAAAGGTCAATGCTGTGATAAAAAAAAAAAAAAACATTTTTATGTACTATATGTTACTTACAAACAAATGTTGATAATTTTAAAAAGTCATAAATATTCAATATAGTTATGTCATTTTTCTCAGAAATTTTAAGAAATATTTTTGTCTGCTTTGTTGAATTTACCTATTTAGAATGTTGTACACAAAGAGAATTATAGAATATTCGATATGATTTAAATGTTAGAAATCACAAAATTCAAGTCCACCATTTTAAAGTTGAAGAAACTGAAGTCTGACAGAGACCATAGTTCCAGAACTGGTCAGAGATAGAGTTGTGATTTGATGTTCTCATTGTTTAAAAAATGATAAGTAGAATATCGAGATATTATTTAATTTGTTCAAGTTCTTCCAGATAAAACATGAAGAAGCCAGGGTTAAAAGATGAGTCTCTCTGACTCCCAAGTTTGCACACACACACGAAAGTAGTTGACATACAGTATTGTTTTGCAAGGATGATGGAGATAGAAAGGGGAATGGAATCCTGAACATTTTCAAAGTAATGTTTGTCGTAGTGAAACATGGATCCTAAGCTGGTAATGAGGGAAAATTAAGATCAAGTAGGGCTAATGGGTAATGAAAATATGAAGGTATTAAAAATTAGAATCCAGGGCTTGGTTAAAGAACCTTTGTAAATATACAGTACCTGTTAGTAGTCATTAAATGTTGAGTGGAATTAAATAAAATATTGAGTTCAGAATTTTTGTGTACTGCCAACTGCAAAACTTAGCACTGAATAGAAATCAGTGATTACAAAACTAGAAGTGTTAAAAATTGGTGTCTTTACCAAGGAAACCATTTCACAGGCCAACATCAGAAACTTTACCATGTACAATGAAAACTAAAATATTAGAATCATGAACATATCTACTTATAAGATATTGGATTCAAGTACTCATTGAAAAATTAGCAGAAAGAAACACAAATAAATATTTTGGTTCCCTTCATACTCCCTCTGCATGTGGAAAGTAATTTAACTTTTAGTGTTCTCTGTACTTCCAGTTATAAATAAGTCATGGATATAATGTATATCATAGAGGCTATAGTCAATAATATCTTTATAAATTTGTACAGTGACTGATGGTTATTAGACACATCATGATGATCTTTTACTTCCTAAGGTATATGAATGTTGAATAATTGTTGTACACCTAAAACTAATATAGTACTGTATGTCAAACATATATATTTAAAAATTTTTTAAGTTTAAAAAAATACAGAAGTCAAACAGCATTAAGCAGGTACTTTCCTAGAATTCTGTGTTAAAAGATAAAATACTCAAAATGAAATAAAGAGGAACTTTACATTTGGGAAGAATCGTGTTAATTTTTTAATTGGAATTTTTTAACTATATCCATATCTGAATCTCTAGTTCTACACTCTTGAGTATTTTTTCCCTCATTCCCAAACTCTTGAGGCCTTTCACCATCATTTTAGTAAACTTCTAGTATTACACTATCATGCCAAATCACTAAAACCAGGTGTATAGATCAATAAAATACAATTGAGATTTCATAAATTTAAATCTTCACATTTATGATCAACTGATTTTTGACAAAGGTATTAGGATAGTACAATGGGAGAGGCTGTGCATCTTTGTGAGCAGTTTTGTTATTACTAACTCAATATCTTTATTTAATATACATCATTGCAGAATTTATCTCTCTTCATGAGTCAGTTTCAATCATTTCTGTCTTACTAGAAATTTGCTCATATCACCTAAGTTATCTAATTTGTGACAGTTTTTCTTAACATTCCCCTTTATTATATCATTGTTAAATATAATATATGCATATGTATTACAATCCCATAATACATTGCTATAATTATTAATATATATGATTTTGTGTCTATTAAAGAAACTGATGAAAGAAAAGTATGTATTTATCAAGTTTGTTATATTCATGTTCTTATTTACCACTTCTGATCTCTTCATTTTTTCCTCTGGAGTCAGTTTTCCATCTGATGCTATTTTCTTTCTCCATTACCGCTTTGCTCCCAAACACTTCCTTTGTGCTGTTGTCAAATATAACATATTTTTGTATATTATGGTCTCAATACTATGTTATATACTTATTATTTTATACAATTTTTAATTAGTTGATAAAAGAAAAAACAATAAATATGCATTTATATTGTCTTTTATAAATGCATAATAAACTTTAACAGTGCTCTTTGAACGTTTGGGGTAATTTGCTTTATCCCAAAGAACTTCTTTTAGTATTTCTAGTTAAATGATTCTTTTAGCAAAGAATTCTCTAAGTTTTTACCTGAGAATGTTTTTATTTCACCTTTATTTTTGACACAGTTTCACTAGATAAAAGATTCTTGGTTGACAGTATTTTTTCTTCAGTTTTTTAAATATTGTCCTGTTGCTTTCTGGTCTTGGCTGTTTTTATGAGGAGTCAGCTAATTATTAGGGTTCCCTTGTATATAATGAATCATTTTTCTCTTGCTACTTTTGAAATTTTCTCTTTGTGAGTTTTGGCATTTTTACAGTGACATGTCTATATGTAAGTCTCTTTGTATTTATTTACCTTGAGTCATGGAACTCCTTAAATATGTAGATTAATGTTTTTCATTTAATTTAGAAAATTTTTACCAATATTTTCTCTAAATTTTTTCATCTCTGTTCATTTTTCTCATTTCCTTAGTCTCTGTTTCTTTGGATTGCATACCTCTTGTTCTACTTGCTGTTTGCTGATTCTTCTGCTAGTTATCTACCCAACTCAAATCTACTTTAATGAATACTTCATTTTGGTTATTGAACTACATTGAACTAGGTATGAAATTACACTGTTAATTTCCATAATTTTTACTTGATTCTTTTTTTATGATTTCTATCTCTTTATTGCTATTCACTGATCTATTGTCATCTTAGCTCTCTTTATTTCTTTAAACATGGCTTCTTTTAGTTATTTAGATATAATTATAATTCCTGTTTTGAATTATTTGTTCATAAATCTTACATCTAGGTTCTTTCACAGGCAGTTTCTGTTCCCTGATTTTTTTTTCCTGTGTATGGGTCACACTTTACTGTTTGGTGCATGTCTCATAATTTTTTATTTTTTTTGTTGAACCTTCTGATGTTGCTTTCCACAAAGAGTGCAGCTCTGTACATGCAGTCACCTTGGAGTGATATTTATTTTAGCAGTGTTCTCTGTCTCTTACAGCCAAGTCTGATCTCTTGTTAAAATGTCTACTTAATTTGATATCCCACTCAGATTTTTAGATCCTTTAATTGCTGGTTGATTGCTCTATTGTTTTCAATAATGCTTTGGGGCATAAATGGGATTACAGACTGCTACAGATATACCTAAATAGAGATAGTTTTTGAGACTATTCTTTGAGATTTGTTCTGACCTGAGGGAGGTTCTTTTTAGCTGTTTCTTTCTATGATTTCTCTGGTAAGCTACCTGCCCCACAATTTAGTTTTTTATCTGTTTTAAAGTTACCAACCTCCTTATAATTGCTTTGCACCAAAAACTTTACTGCTTTCTTTCTTTTCTTTTTTCTTGCCAGCCACACCTCTGACTTTCAGCCTGCAACTTCTAAACAGTTTTGCAGGGAATGTCAGATCCCACTTTCACTGTCAACTCTTATTGTCAGTGTTCTTGGCAGCAGGTTCCTCAGCTACTACTGTTGTCTCTATGTTCCTATCTGCTGTCCTTTAAAAAAAAAATTCAGGCCTTCCTCAGCTACAGCTGACCTTCTACTTCTCTTTTTGTAAAACTTAAAAAGAGGGTAGATTTATTTAAACAATGTTATTTTGTATGTAGATCCACAAACACACACAAACTTTCTCATCACCTTCTAATTATCTAAATGAAATTTGTTGAGTTGGAAAATCTCTGAGAAAGTTAATGGGATTTCACTCCTGGGATGGATATTCTAATGTAATACCACGAATCATTGAGAAAAATACCCCTTTTGAATGGTCGAGTAAAGAAAAGGTTTTAAATTTTTAGGCATAATTTACTAGATTGATACAGCAAGATTTTCGCATGTGTATCTTACAGCTTTGAATAAAAAGGAGGTGGTATTAAGACCTTGATAATTTGAGAAATAAAAAAATTAGAGAAGGTAATGAAGGAAAAGGGGCTTAGGATAAGCTATTTTAAAAAGCCAAAGAAAATCTCCAAAATAGAGCTCTGTTGCCTGCCCTAGGATTGTCTTTATTATTATTATTATTATTATTATTATTATTATTATTATTATTTTCACTAACTTGTCATGGATAATCTACAGTAGGAATATAACCCCAATATTTATCCCAGGTACTGTGAAGTGCAAAATATATCTGTTTTATATTCAGACTATAGGTTCTTCATCAGGTCACTTAAATAAGAAAAAAAATAGTGGATTACATAGTGATGTATGTGGGATGTGGTATTTTAACAGCTAGTCACATATTAACCTGAAACAGGGCACTATGCATAGGATGAGGCTTATGGCATACTTGAAAAAGGCATGTGTGTGTGTGTGTGTGTGTGTGTGTGTGTGTGTGTGTGTGTTGGAGGTAGGGTGGAAGTGTACAGAAAACCCAAAAAAATCCTGAAAGTCCACTGTGAAATAAATTTGAGTAGGAATGCTGTAGTCCTTATTTATTCCCCAGCCCCCTGCTTTACTGAATATGAAAACTAAAGTAAATGAGAATCACCTGCTCCTTTGGACTGGCATAAGTTGACTATAACTTGCCTTCCCTATAGCTTTACCATCCACCTCTACTTACTCCTCTCTTACTCCTCAGTCCCTTGATGTAATCTGAAATGAAATATTGAAATCTGGGGAAACTCCAATTCTTACTGTGTCTCATTCTGAGACCTTTTTGGCTCATATATTTCAGGCATCAGGTGGGCTCTTTATTTGATTTAGCTATCTTATAGATGCTTTTGCCAGTCCCAAGGATGCTAGAGTTCAAAAGAGTGATGTAATGTGGTGTCTATTCACATTAGGCTAAGCTATTAATGAAAGCTACCCAGTAAATGTTATTTGGATTAAAACACTTCCACACTAAACCTGCTCATTTGAAGTGTTTCATGCTTTATCAGGAATTCAAATCTTATGTTTATTTTATTTTTTATGTAGTTTTCTGAGAGAGTAGATTCACCAGATAAATTATCTAAATAATTTACTTCATATTATGCATTTAAGTCACTATATCAAAGGAAAGATAGTAAATTGGGTTATTTGGTTTTCTCCTTAGCCTATTTTTCAAATAAACTGTAAAATGGCTCCACCATGTGGTTGAAATATGCATTTTGTTCTCAGAAATCCAACACCACAATACAGTGAATCAGACCAGTTAATGTCATTCATCAATTCATTCAATAAGTATTTATTAAGAACCTACTATGTGTTGGACTATGTTCTTTACACTGAGGACACTCTAATTAAAGTGAATGCAATCTTTGACTCCTTAAATCTCACATTTACTGTTTATCTTTTCTTTCGTTAGGTAAATTATATCAAATAGTAAAATAAATACAAAAAACAAATCTTTTAATTGTGGTTACTAAGTAAAAGAAAAAGTGGACAAAATAGGTTTAGTTTTGCTTTTGTCATTGACTAGCTGTGTAAAAATATTCACTTTTCTTCTGAGACTCAGCTTTTTCTAGGTTGTATTAGATAAATGGTTCCTAACTCTGATGATAAAACAATGAGGATGTTTTCATCAGAAAAGAGAGAGAGAGAGAGAGAGAGAGAGAGAGAGAGAGAGAGAGAGAGAAGAAGGAGGAGGAGGAGGAGGAGGAGGAGGAGGAGGAGGAGGAGGAGGAAGAAGAAGAAGAAGAAGAAGAAGAAGAAGAAGAAGAAGAAGAAGAAGAAGAAGAAGAAGAAGAAGAAGAAGAAGAAGAAGAAGAAGAAGAAGAAGAAGAAGAAGAACAACAACAACAACAACAACAACAACAACAACAACAACAACCACCACCTATACTAACACATTCCAGTTTGCCTACAAGATTGGATGGTTTGTAGCCACCCTGAATATTATCTAGGGTCTCTATGAGTCTGCCTACAAGTAAAAGTTAAAATCTATTGGATTAGATGATTTCTGATGTCCCTTCTAGCTATAATAATATTTGGTTCTTAGGGTAAAGAATAAATGATAAAAGAATCAATCGCAGGGTAAAGAGAAATTGTATATTTAAAGTTCCTGTTTTCTAAACCTTCTCAACACATCCACTGAATGCTAATAGTGGCTGCATTTTAGCACCGTTGCACATTATTGCCACCTCCTACTTGCATGAACAAAGTTCTACATGAGTGAGGTGAACATATTGTATTGTCCAAACTAGTCACTTTTGAGAATGAAGTGACAAGAAACTTGCATTAATAAATATTCATCTCCTAAGTTTATTATAAAAATTAAATTAGTTGAGGTGTCAAATGAGCTCAGAATAGTGGTTGGCACATAGTAAGCACCCTATAAATATTAGTTCTTAATCTGTAATCATGGGCAACTGGCTGCATGTATTTACTAGTTTTCCTGCCATTTCTGCTCTTCATTCACCTTTCCACTCTACTTCATGAAGTATTTTTGTGAAGTACAAATATTTGATTTCTTTCTCCTGATGAGCATATTAATGGGGTTTCCATTGCAAACAGAACATACAAATATCTCTTTAATTTGGACTCTAGCTATATTTCAAACTGTTTCTCCCTATCTATCATCCCAAGAGTTATTTTCAACTCAGCTACAGTTCTTGCAAGCCCACCTCCACCCTTCTTCCATGCTCCTTGGATATCATGACTCCTAAATTTAGCCTATTGAAATCCTCACATTTTATGTTTGTGTTCAGGCTCTTCTAGACAACATCAGACTGAAATTTGTCTTCCCTTCTCTATTTTAGCAATTATATTGATATTAGTTACTTTTTATTAACTGCATATTAAGCATCATGTGCTCTTCTAAGTAAGCTCTTTATGTGTCATTATCTCTCAGCATGTCCAAAAGAGAAACCTAGAGACATATAGCTACAATTCAATGCACAGAGCAGTAAGACATGACAAAAATTAAAGCTGTGCAATGCAAGACATAGCACATTGGCAGTTGAGCATGTGGGCTCTGGAATAAGACCACTTGGGCTCTAATTCTGGCTCTATAATTTACTAAATGTGTGACTTTGGGCTTGCATTTTTTAAAAAATTTCTCTGAAACTGTTTATTTATAAAGTCACAGTGACAATTTTCACCTATACAATTATTTTGGCATTTAAATTGTGAACACCTGAAAAAAAAAGATTGAATATTTCTTTTCTTTATTGTGATTCCCACAGTGTAACCTCATGTACTGCCTACACGAAAGGCAGTACCATGTCATCCAAATATTAGATATCACTATAGGCTCACTCTGATTATTAATGGAGGGATTTATGGACATTTCCTGGGCAGGAATATGGAAATTGCTGAGAGAGAAAAAAAATCTTTAAAGGAAACCTTCTAAATTCAGATGTAGTCAGATTTGGGAGATACAAGCTGACATGAGTATCCTAAATATGTGCTTTCTTCAGATAATTTTTTTTTTTTTTTTTTTTTTTTTTGCTGTGTGTCCATTTGGACAACTGCATCATTTTTTTAAGGGACAGTTTCCTGACAAGACCATAAATTGATTTTCAAAGGTTACAAAGTCCTTCACAAACTCATTAAGAAGAGACTGAACAAAAACAACTGCAGTTAGTTGACAAATGGTTTCAAAATTGTCCCATGACAATAGCATACTGTGAAATATCTTTTGTTATTCAGGCTGAAATAGGGCTGCGGCATGTGGGGCAGCTGTGGTAAGAGAATGTTAGGTGAAAATTTCTCCAGTGGAGGTTAGGTTCTTAAGGTCTTTATA
The DNA here is from genome assembly GCA_030015415.1 of Cynopterus sphinx. Taxonomy (NCBI): domain Eukaryota; kingdom Metazoa; phylum Chordata; class Mammalia; order Chiroptera; family Pteropodidae; genus Cynopterus; species Cynopterus sphinx. Next base: position 46,234,484 of record CM057380.1, read on the forward strand.
TAAATAAAGACAATTTCATTGTGTGATTATTTTTACCTCTGACTTTTCAAAGTGTTGGACCTTCCCTGACTTCTGTGTATAGCTTCATGTATCTAAGGAAAACATCTAGGGATGATCCTCAGTATATTGTGCTGGACAAAAGCCATATTAGTGAAGTGAAATGCTTCTGAGGATATTATCCATCTTCATGTGTAAGGTCTTTCCAGTCAGGCAGACAGGGTCTCGCTATTGTTCTGCCTTCTTTCCCTGCTGGTTTCCTCCTAGTCTCTGCTTGTTTCCTATTCTGAGTGTACAGATAATACTCAGCTGAAAAATCAAGAGGACCTCTCTGACGATCCTCTAAGCCTTCATCTGTGCAGTTCTCTCTTCTCTGGTACTCTGTCTCTTTCTCTAACAAGTTTCACCTTTCTAAACGTTGAGCTCTGTTCAAAAGACTAAATTCTGTTCTCAATTCATTAAGAACATCAGGTTCTATGTGGTTTCTTGTTTCTGAGTTTAGACTAGATACATATTCTATGCATTAAGATGGTGAGATATTATGACTTACCTTATTTCATTTCTTTCAGGTATAGTTCTGCAGAGTCTTCATTTATTTTGTCCAAGTATCAAGTTGTTTAAGTATAAAGATAAATCTGTTCTTTATTACTCCAACTTAGCTCAAGTGTAAGGTTGCATTAATTTTTTTGAGTTTTTAAATAATTAAGCTGTTTTAATATTGTTTTATTATATAATTGTCCATGTAGTATGGTAATTCACATAGCTTGCTTCACAGTCTAAATCTTTCTTAATTTTATAAGGATGAGCTATACCTCTATGCATTCAATCTTAGGGGTGGGAGTGTTGTGTTTTTTAAACACGAAACAACATAATACAGGACATGAAGTTCATAGATTGTAGAACTTTCTGCTCTAGATCGCCTGGGTTTGAGTACTACCCCGTTCATTTTAAGCTAGTTTAAAGAGTGAGGAGATATAATGACTTTAGTGTAAGGGAATGAAAAGAGATAAAGTTTAGGAGAAAAAGATATACTAGGTAAAATGAATATACTCTTAGTTCATCAAAGGCAGACAACTAATTTTGTATCCTTCACATTGCCTACCACAGTTCCTTATGTATAATAGTTGGTTAAATTAAATTGAAAATATGTAAAAAATAATTTACTTATGGTCTTGTGAAATTTAGGGCAAGAGCTCTATGTACCCTTGATTTTAATAATTACTTTAATATGAAGATGATAATGGTGTCTTATTAGAAATGAAACAGTCTTAATCACAATTATTATACACTTTGAAGTGTTTTACTTACATTTGGTCTGAAGTCCATGTTTTGAGAAATTTTAATTATGAAACTTAAATGTCTTTATGGCAAAAGGGAAATTTGCATCATGATAAAAATTCAAGAAGTGTAACATATTAGTTCTTATGCTTTAAAGTATTAATTAATTAATATATTTATGGCAAGTCTCTGAGAGTTCCCCTGTTTATGAGCTACTTGATCCCTGCTTTTGCAGTTTGAAATTTGCAAAGAATGATTATGGGTATGCGCTTTTCCCCCTTTTATTATTTTTTATTCCTCTACTTTAAACTTTCAAATATATATAACTTTCATAATCTCATAGTGAAGGATGTTTCTCTATAGCAGCCTCAATTATCACAAAGGAAACAAAATTTTTTTCTTGTAAATGTGCATGACAAATTTTCTAAAATGTTAATATCATGATCTTTGAGCAAATGATTAACTTTTTCTTTGAGTTAATATTTTTAACAATCAAAAGGCACTCACTCCTGTCTGTCGAAACAGAATGGCATGAAACAAATTCAAAGCAAACAGCATTTCCTAAAACAAATATTTTTTATGAAAGGAATAAATAAAATGTACAGATAAATGTGGACCTAAAATAATAACATGAAAAACTGTCCTTTATTTCTACTTTTCCAGTTCAACTCTTCAAGCACGGAGCTATCTTTCTAAAGTTTTATAAATGCTTTCGAACCACAAATTCAACAACTTCTTTTACAAAAGGAATCATAAATATAAAAAAAACAAGTGTAATCATAAACATTTTAAATATTATTTTCTCTTTTCCATTTATTAATTAGTTAATCTTGTATTTGGTACTATTTGCAGGCATATGCTAGGTGCCTGCCCTGTAATGCTCTACAGTGCTTTGAGTTTCTCTTCAGTAGATTTCAAATCTTCTTGAGGTCACAGATCTTTAACCTTTGCATTTTGATGCTCCCATAATAAGTAATTTACCTATTTATTTCTTCATCTACCTTTTTAAAAAGCATTTGCCTTTCTGAGGAGATTATATCTTCCTTGAGGACGGGGAACTTGTGTGTTTTGTTGCTTCTGCAAACCCAATAATAGAACAAAGCCAGGAACAATCTAGGCATATATCAGAATTCAATAAATACGTATTAAATAAACAGATAAATAAATGTAGTTTTCATAAAACTTTTTATGAATATGTTCCTCATCTATTCCAGTCTTTTTCTTACCCATGAGGAAGTTGGACATCAAATTATTTGTCCAGGGCTATAAAATGGGTTAGTAGATTTGAAGTGTGGCCCTATTCTTAACAGCAAACACTTGCTATTAGACAAATAACTTCTGTTTTAGATAAGTTTTGCCATTTTGGTTGCCTAGTCTAGAGGAAAGAATAAATAGCATCTACTGTGACACTGAGCTACTCTGTCAGGTATAAAAAGATGAATAAAGTGTGCTACTTGTTTATGTGACTTTGGGTCGGCTACTTCCTCCCTCTGGATTAAGGTATCTTCACTTGTAAAAGAGGTGTTTGTAATAAATATCTTGAAAATTCTTTCTTATTTTAGTGTTCTATGATTCTTTGATCCCTTTTATTCAATTTATACCTAAAGAAAATGCAATGAGAGCTAGAAAGGACCTTGGTAAACTTGTCTAACACTACAGAAACTTTTAGAGAGAAAATGACTTTCCCTCAAGGTCACATGGTCAGCAGAAGAAATCTAGCATGAATCTGTCCTTTATGAATTGGTCTAAGATATCTTCCTTCATGCTACAGCACCACCCAGTAATCACCTTGGTGAGTTTTAGAAGTTATAATTTGTAAAGCATGATGTTTAATGATTTAATATTCTCCTTAAGGAAAAATTTTCTACCTTATTTTTAAAGTGAAACATAGGTGACTGATTTTTTGGACAGGGTGTTAGGAAATCCAAAGTTCCATCTAACTGTAATTGTTTCTTATGAAATTTTAATCATGCCCAATACTTTGAAATTGAAGTTTTTTTTGTTTGTTTGTTTTGGTTTTTGTTGTTCTTGTGGTGGTTGTTTTTTAATACACCTTACATGGCACAATGAGCACTGGGCTTGGAGTTAATAGACAAAGTTATTTGACCTTGGGCTTCATTTGTGTCCTCTCTTTAAAAATAATTACCTATCAATGCTACAACGTGGTATTTAAGAGTACACGATACAGTGAATTGGAAGCATGGGAAAACAATAATTTGTAAACACTAAATTTATTAGAAATTAAGTCATTATTTTGAAATGAAAACAAACTCTTAGAAACATTTGATACTCTAATGCAAAATATAACTCCATTAAGGTAAATTTATTACAAACAGTCTGCAAAATGAGTTAAATTTTTTTGAGTGCATGAATATAAACATTAAGAAGACTTGCAGCCAAAAAAAAAAAGTAAATTCTTTTTTGTTATCTGTTATTCTATAATTTTAAAATATGAGAGGCACAAACACATCCTTTCAATCCCAATTGAGACAATTATTTCCAGTGTCCTATATAATTTTCATGCAATGTTCTTAATGAAATTTATTCTGTTTATAAATTTTTCACTCTGGGTATTTATTGAGTAATTAGTACACATAAGCACTTAATATATCTTGGTATGATCCTGTTATAACGTGTATCTCTATAAAATATGTAATTAATTCTGCATTGAATTAGAGTTATATTTTTCTCCCTCATTAGATTTTAATGACTTTATTCAAGTATATTTATGTATTTTTTTAAATAAGCCTATTTAAATTAGCCTTTAAGAAAGTTTAGAGATAATTTCAGACATCCATTTCTTTTATAAATTAAGAAATTTAAAAAAAATGAAAGGTCAAATGTAGCAAAAGCTGACTACAAAGAGGCAATTCTACCTTTTAGAATTCTACCACCCCCCCCCATTTATCAAATAGCGGTATGTTCAGGAAATATGAGCCGTCTACTGGCCCAACAGGTGAATGTAATCTAAACCAATCTTTGTAATCCCCATTTCCTTTGCAGTGATTAATTTAGACATATGAAGAAAACAATCCTGGTCAGTGATTTATGAGAGAAAGTCCATCAGAATGTTCTCCCAATAATAACAGATAAGGGGAAAGAGAGATAAAGCTGTCCTTTCTCTCTCTCCCTCTTTCCCTCTCTCGACCTGGCATCATCATGTTGCTGAATTAACAAATAGTTTTATCTGCAGATTTATTGTTCTATAAGATTATACATTTCTTTGGTTTTTGCCAACTGAGTTTTGTTCTTTGTTATAGCCAAAATTATCCTAATCAAAAAGGAATTTATATAGAGCAGAATTGAATTGTTTGGTAAAGAAGGCATAGATCAGGGGACCCAACTCCTGGGCTGCGAACTGGTACCTGTTCTAGGCCTGTTAGAAATCAGGCTGCATAGCAGGAGGTGAGCAGCAGGCGAGCAAGTGAAGCTTCATTTTTGTATTTGCAGCTATTCTCCAGTGCTAGAATCACAGACCCAACTCCACCTCAGGTCATCAGGCGTTGGATTCTCATAGGAGCACCAGTCCCTGGGGCCAAAATGTTTGGGGGCCAATCTCATAGATGATTATGGTGAATGGGGAATTTTTCCCGTTTCAAAATAAAAAGAATATGTGTTAAATGAGGACAATTGGGGAAAATGTCTAAAGTTAGTATTTATTATTATTTTTTGCTACCCAAAATTATATCTCCTTTCCTATCTAAAGAATCCTCCCCCTTATAAAGCAGAGACATTTTCCAGTTATGAAAGACAAAAAAAAATTTCCATATACTGATTTCCTTGGGCTTACATGACCTTGTGTATAAATCCAAGACTGGACTCAGAAACCAGTAAAAAGGATAAGAAATCCAATATTTGCAAGGGAGACATTCTGGTGAGAATAAATCAAGGATCCAGTATTGATGGTGTTAACGTTAAAATCTGTGGTCTCTCATAGTATATTCATAAAAATCATTCAGTGACATGATTTCAGCCTTGTTTTGACTTCATGGTTTCTAACACTAGATCTCCAGTCTTTTTGGAGCTGTCCAATATCATTTTCATTTTCTTTTTCAGCTTAAATTAGCCATATTTAATTTCTGTTACTTGCAAAGAAAAGCCTTCGTGTATTAAATAAATTTCTGAGAGTTTTAACAGGAAATTATTAACAGAATTCAAATAGTCAGATGAGAACCTGGCTCCTGATTTAATTTAATTGAAACGAGAAGTCAAAAAAATAAAAGGCACAATCTCAGCATTTAAAGAATTGATTCTTTATAAGGAAGCAAGTCATGTACACTAGTACCAGAAAAGTAAGGCAGAATGATAAGCATGTCAAAAGAGAAGTATGCACTGTGGCATGCCAATGTTTTGAGTGAGAAATCACATCCCCGAAGAGAGTAGGGGTGGTTTCCAGACAGAACTGAAATTTCATTTTGAAAACCTTTTTAAATATCTAATTGCACAGATTTTAATAGAGATATAATAACCAGTGCAAAGGGACAAATTAAATTCAGACAAAGGCTAATTTATAGTTATTGGATAAGATATCTGAGTATTCTTAGAAATTAAAATTACTTTATGAATTGTATCTGCCCTTTTTAAAACTTGTTCCTATCTCCATTCCTGACTTGTAACTCCCTGAATACAAGAAGTCAAATCTTGAAAATATTCACTTAATTGAACCATCAGAGCACTAACAAGATAAAATGACTATTAAACTCATAAAAGTTTTCTATTTAATATTTTAAAACTTATTCTTCATAAGTACTTTGAGCTACCTGTTTCAACACATTGCATAACAAGAAGTTATGCAATTCTCTATTGAAAAGGAACTCACTGTGTATCACAGTAAAGAATCATTTTGCATCTTAAAATGAGCCCTACCATAAGCTAAGGATCATAAAAGTTCAGAGCCGAAAGGGAATCTAAAAGTCTTCTGATCTGTTGGCTCTCATGACTTACTGTACATCAAAATCACTTTGGGAGCTTGAAACGTTCTAGGCCTTACCATAGATTAATGCAGCCAGATTTAAGAACACTAATTCATTTAGATTCAGCAGCACAAACTTCAGCACAAAATAACTTAAAAACAACAACAACAAATACTAATTGGTCATCTTAAAGTACATAAGGAAAATAATTTTGGTAAGTTCCTATATTTACTATTTTGATAAGTTCATAAGAAGTAACATAAAGGAAGAAAGGAAAAGAGTAGGCAAACAGCTGGAACGTTGGAAGAACATGGGCCATTCAAGTGTTCTTTTGTTTTTAGCAAAATAGTAAGTGTAGCCAATTCTAACACAGTTTAATCTTTGCTACATGAAAATACATTTAGAATATTGGAAAATAAGTTGTAAAAGTTAAGAGAAATATATAAACTACTTTTCTGCTGTTATAGAAAAAAAGTCACATTACTCTATCAGAATTAGCTGCAGAAAGGAACAGGAAGATCAGTGAGAACTATGTGATTCTCTCAGAAAACACCAAAGTTGAATTGAAAAAAAGTAGTTAAGATGATAGGGAAAAAAATATGGCGAAATGCCAGCCACACCCTTTCTCTCTTTGTCGAGGGCTCTCTAGCTATTATTTCATTGTTAAAATTTTTCAGCCATTTTATGTGGTACTCATTTTCAAGGCTTTGTGTTAAATATATGTTTAGTTACTAGAATACAGAAAAATTGGAAATACACAGTAAATTTCAATGCATTTTTTCTAGAATGGAATCAGTGATAGAACACTAAGCTCCATTTTTCAGCACATTCGGAGTATTTAGAATTTGCCAACTATAATATTGAGAATTGGATGGTAAAGGATAAAATTTTCCAAAAATTCTCTAAAGTTGTTACATTCCATTTTATTCTTCTAAATTCGTGAACACGAATGCGTAGGAAAATCATTCGTTTTGATCATATGCATAACTACTGACTCTTCTGACTGAGCTACACTAAGATGCCCTTATAAGACAGAGGTTTTCCTGAAGATTCATGAAAATATTATTAAATAGTGTTCTTAGAGGACAACTTTGTTGTCCAGTTATTAGCTCGGCTGCATTTTTCTAGAAGTCCAGAAAATGTGTTCTACCACTAATTAAATTAAATTAGAAAGCATAGGTGGCATAAACAGAGTGAAATAGCTGTTTATTAAATACTTACCATGTGCCCAGAACACACAGAAATTCCTAGAAGTTTGCTATTAGGATACAGGCCAATGTTTTTAACATGGTCTCCATAGACCCAGCCTTTCTACTATTTAGATATCATCTTGGATCCCAGTGCCTCGCTCTCTCAACTTTAGTAAATAATAGTACAGTTTTCTTTCTCAAATTCTTCTCACCACAGAATCTTTGCATGTATTATTATCTCTGTGTAATATGTCTTCTCTACTACCTCATTTCACCAGCTAACTCCTAATTACCCATAGAGTATCAGCTCAAAATTTTTTTTTCAGGGAAACCTTCCATAACCAGGTTGAGTTTCTCTGTTAGATGCTTTATTCCTCTTCAGTATTTTCTTTACCTACCATGCTGTAATTTTGCATGTGGTTTTAGTGATTATTTCAGTAATATCTGTCTTCTCAATTACATTTTTTATTCAATTTATTCGGGTAACATTGGTTAATAAAAGTACATATATTTCAAATGTGCAGTTCAATAATATATCATATGTATAATGCCCCAAAGTTAAATTTTTTTCTATCATCACGTTTTAATTTTTGTGGGGGCAGGTCCATGTCTGTTTTCCCCTCAACTTTACCTCAGGTGTTTAGCACAAAATCTAGTATGAAATAGACATGCAATAAACATTTGTTAAATGAATGGAGTAGCCCCATAATTAATTTACCATACAATATAATACCGTTGAGAAGATTACAAAACTAATTTAGAAAAAATTAATAACTTGTCAAAATTATTTGACAGTAAATATTGGACAAATGATGTAAAGCCAGAGTTTCTAAATCTAATTTCACTGGTTCTACAAAAGTCCCTTCTTTTAAGGGATCATATTATCTGTTTAGGTTTGGGCATCAGTAGATATAAGTAAACTATCCATTGTCAATGCTCTTCAGCCAAAGACCACCAAGAAAATATTTGTATTGAACAAGTTAGTTTTATTACTCATTGCACTGAAAGAAAATATTCACCAAGAAAAGGGTCATGGCGTGTCTCAAGAAGTTAATAGAAAAAAAATGTTTATGTATAGCATTTAGGCTTTGGTTTGGAGGAGGATTTGGGGTATAGTTGGAAGAAGTAGAAGTTTCAGAAGGCAAGACAATTCTGTGATTGTGTATCTTAATAAATCTTACCTATATAGAGACTAGAATGATGATAAAATTATAATTGCTAAAGAAGCAGTAGTCATTCATTTTGGCCAAGAAAGAGGGAGTTTGGAATTTTGTGGATGGCAGCAGTGACCGCATTTTTGTTTGTGCTCATACATAATTATGAAGTAATTTTACTTTTTCTCATTTGATAATAATCTCATGTAACTTCCTCTGGAATTGGTTTCAGTAAAATTGTTTGTATTTAATAGGAGAATAACACAGATAGTTGTGAGTGCCAGGCCAGCTTCTGAATGTGAGGGGCTGCTCTTTCTTGCTTTTTCTCACCACTGTAAATAGATTCAATGCATTTGGAGATATGGGAGAAAGTTCAAAGATGGAAATACAAATTTGAGATTAATCAGCACATAGTTGGGTTCCTCCTTACATTTAGGAAGAGAGAAGAGTAAGTATAATGCAGGAACTATTGAATGACATTCTCATTTAAGAAAAAAAACAAATGAAGACTGAGGAAAGCAGACAATGGTGTATTGTCAGAGCATCACTATTGTTATTTTAATAGTTTTAATTGTTTTTAAACAAGATTTCAGGAAAGAATATCACTGCTTACTGATACACCTAATACAATGCTTGTGGCTGATGCGATGATTCACTATCCAAATATACCCTTCAAGAAAATTGATCTTACTCCTTAAACTTCTGGAAACATTGCCAGAGGAAAGTCTTTAGCTGCTAGCCCCTCGAAGAGGTTGCTTAGGCTAACCAAAAATGACCTAGTCCAAGGTCATGAGCCTTCCTTTTGGCAGCATGTTTTCAATAACCGATTGGTGTGGTGTGGGTGTAGAAGGGAATGCTCCATTTATCCCATCTCAGGAAAATTCTGACCATTCATCCCAGTTTCAGAACTTGTACAGTTTTGCTAAAGCCTTTGTTGGGACTATTAAGTACAACCTTTTTCTCTGCGCAGTTTTACTTTCTTTCCTTCCATTCCACAGGAGTTGATCTCAAGAATGATCCCTAATAAACTTCCTGCATACTACTTTTGGTCAGAGTACACTTCCCCAGGGACCCCAAGCTGCCACAGTTGGTATCAGATGTGATAGGAAAAAGCAGACATGGGTATGAATAAAGCTGGATAATGAGGACTCACCACCCAGCTAGCAATGATGACCTCATCACTGGAGGTAGGCAGTGCACAGAGAGCCCTGGCACACCATAGCAGTGCAATTGTTGAAACTTCCCCCACTGGTTAACTGGCATATTATACCAATGGAAGGGAATGCATTAGAGCAAGGTGTCCCAACTTCAGCACTACTAATATTTTGGGCCAGGACAATTATTTGTTTTAGGTGAATCCCCTATGCATTGTAGGATGTTTAAAAGCATCCGTGGATACTCTCCACTAGATACCAGTATTACACTTTTCTAATCCACTCCTCCCAACAAAGTGAGACAATCAAAAATGTTTCTCGACATTGCTAAATGTCTTTTTCACTCTCACTCCTATGCTTTCCTTATTTAAGCCTTCAACCTAAATGTCTCCTTCAATTATGACTATCAATTTCCTATCTTTTCTTTGAGTCTTTGGTCCAGTGCCAACTCCATCTATAATCTTTTTAGATGTCCCAGATATAATTCTGTTTGCCATTTCCCATTTACTCTTAATGTCTCTATGTAATCTGAATAAGTTATAATTTACTAGTACTAATGTGGCCCCACTTACATGAATGTCCACTTCACTATGACTCCATATGTTTTACTTACAGAAAATTCAGTATTTTACATATTTCTCCTTGGTAGACATTCCATGAAACTCGATGGTGCTTTTATCAGTCTTGATCATCTCTCAGTGTTAGTGCTACCTTCCAGTGAATTAGAGTTTTTTGTTATCTTTAAAAGGAATTATTTATCAACTACTGTGCCTGATTAAGAGCACATAAATCCAGTTTTGTTGGAAAAGTTATTGAAAAATGAGGTTCTACCTTTTCTTGTAAAAAGACCCCTCAGCCTGAGAAAGATATATATGAAATAATCATAGAAAGCAAATATCAAATCTTATCACGTAGATTCCATAGTAGTTTCAAGACTTTCTAAGATCGTTAAAAGATCCCTCACCTTTTTTTTAGTTTTAAACTTTGGTTCCTATGTGTGCTTTTCCATAGATCTTGAAAATATTTGATTTCTAATTCATTGATTTATAGAATCTAATATCTGAAAGAGACCTGATCCAACACCGACATTTTTACAATTTAAGACTATGTATATATACATTAAAAGAGAACATGTCTAGGATTCCAAAACTTAGTTATGGCTCTGACTTGAACCTAGGTCTTTGGATGACCAGAAAAATTTCTTCAAGTAAAGAGAATACAAAGAGTCAAGAGAACAATGACTGCCTTGTTTTATAAATACAAAAAAAGGCCAGAATGTTTAAGTATTTGTTGATAAATACATACTTTATCGGTGTTAGTGGCAGACACAGGAAGCTGTGTTGCTCCTTGTTCTGCAGTATGTGATCTCTGAGGTTACTTGAAAATACTGGCGATACAATAATGTATTTCCTGCACTGTGTCTAAAGGACTTAAAGAATTACAGAAAGCAATGCTGAGGGGCAACATCTGCTTTCATAGGTCTGCTTCTGAATAAAAGGAGTTTTGAAATAAACCAGGCAGGTTCTCCTTTAAAAGTGTCATTTCTCATAATTCAGGTTGATTTATATCAGAAGATATTCTTAAATGCGACACTGTTTTCAACAATGTGTTTCCATGTTGCCACAGTTCCTAGAGATGAACTGTGTAATTCTACAAGCCTTTTAGACCTTTGTTCTGTATGTTCTTTGACACTTCTACAATGTCTCTGGTTGACTATAAACAATACATTTTTAAGTTTTACTAATTTGAGAAATAGAAAACAGAAAGATTAAATGTTTTTAAAGAGTTGATTTACTGAAACAAATTTATTCATCTGGACCTATGAAATAATTTTTATTAATTTAGAAAAGCAAAAATAATTTTAAAAAGACACAAAACAATAAATATTATATGAGTGTTTTCTTCAGAGTACAGTTACTTCTTTCTTCAAAGAAAAAAGTTTGAGAAGGTTCCATTCATTCTTTCATTTATTCATTCATTTATCTTTTTAATGAGTTTGTTGAATGCTCAAGTGTCAAAAATCTATTAAACCACTCTAACATAATGATATACCCAAATTAATACAATAAAGTTCAAAAATATATTGAGATAAAAACATAGTGACTTAACCTCAAGAAGTCTTGTATCCATAATAAATGACACCTTTGAGGAAATCTATATAGTTTGTTTTCTTTTGTGTAATTTCTATCAATAAACTGTTTAGAAGGGCACTGTTTTAGAAAAACCTGATTCATAATAACTCTGACATTAGAAATCAAGATCTGGAAGATTGTGTGCAAAGTCATATTCTCTTTCTTTACCAGTACTATTTTTTCACTTTATTTTATTGTTTGCATAGTGTGATAACTATATCTTTCGTTAAGGAATAAGCTAAAAAGATTAAAATATATGAAAGAGAAGCCCCTGACAATTTTAGTTCCACAATAAATGCAGACACAGTCCTTTTGGAAGAATAGAAATTAATAAAAGTGAAATTCATTTTACAAGACAATGGATTTTTAAGCTTTAACTGATTTCTTAGAATTTACTTTTAGTATTTAAAAAAATCAAGTAAAATATATTATGAATCAATGCATTTAGAAGATGAAGTTAGATTTGCTCTCAGACATGATTAGCTCAACACTCCTTTATGTAGTTAAGCAACATATTTACCGAGTTCAAAGCAGCATGCCTCTGTCCTCTCTGACTCCCTTTTGTTGAGATCTGCCATTCTTCACCAATGCACTCTGCAAATGACGTTATTAATCAAGTGTGATTAGCTTCATTTGATGGATAAGGAGCCCCCAAAGGGAGAAGGGATATATTTGATTCTTCTATGATGAATTTGTCTCAGAACCTGAGTCAGACTCTATTATTCTTATATTCTTTCTCTCCCTCCTTCTCTGCTGCAATTGATGTTATTTAAAAATAGTAAAATTCTTTCAAAATACCTTAATGAGATTTTAAATGAGTATGTAATTTATTATACAATTATATTTGTATTCTTTAGAGAAGAGATGGTATATTTCAAGCGGCCAACTTTTCTATAATCTGTGCTAGTTTGTGGGTTTAGATAGGCTATGTTATCAGGTTGGTGATAAAAGGTCATCTGTCTTGGTGTCATCTGTAGCAGTTTCAGGTACTGGAAATGGGTATTAGAATTAGAGACAGGAAACTTTGTTTCTCTGTAACATAGGGAAAATCTCATAATCTCAGGGAAACAGGAATGATAATATATTTCTTGCTTCATAATGCAATTAATATAATAAGGATAAAAATTATTTATATACCTAAGACACTTTCTAAATGAATTTTAGGCAGTATTTTTAATTAATGGATATTAGGAATAAAATTAGTATAATCAAGAGTGATATTTTGCAGCAGGCTCAGAAGTCCTGTCAATAATTGAGGACAAACACAGTAGCCTCTGCCAGAGATGCTGCAAATCAAAGACCCCACCTTAACCGATTGAATTAAAGACCAGCTCGAAAGTAAAGGACTTGTCTTAATTCAGGAATGGGAAGAACACTGAATTCTATATTTGATTCCCTGATCTCTGATATCGTCTATGTGGGCTGAAGAGAGTTAGTGTTTGCCAACAACTCTCAAAACAAACAAACAAACAAACAAAAAAAGATAGAGTGCGAGCAAAATAATTTCTAATCAACATATTTAGTTTTTTGACATTATTACATCTACCTTCCAACTTAAATGATTTATATATCATAATATTAATGCATGCAATTTATTTTTATATTTCTCTTGTCTAGTTTCCTATTTTGAATCATGTAAATAGCAGTATAAAAATCCAAATGCAATATATAGATATGAAAAGAATTCAGTCTGGTACTCTTACATTAAAGTTTCAACCATGTAAATTATTTTTTGGTCTTCATTTTAAAGATAATTTAGTTAAAACCCTAAGAGGTTAAATCACTTGCCTAACCTGCTACTAAATGTGTGAGTACTGTTCATTTATACTCCCCTACAATTATTTCTCAGCTATTGACAAAAATTCATGATAATTAAGCAATCATTATTCAGATACTAATATAAATGCATAGCAGAAAGGTTTTCAAATTGTTAAGCCCAAATGTTTTGTACCCTTGTGATATTTTTATGGGAAAGAACTTCTGGCTTGCCATTTAAAACCACTTTAACTTTAGCTAAGATGCTTGAGGCCCCAGGTGCTTTCGAATAAATAGATTACTCAGGTTTTCCATTAGAAAGTAAACTGCTTTTTCCATTAGAAAGAAGGTTCAGAAGAAAGAGCTTAGGTTAGCTGAGATCTTGTCTCCTGAACTGCATACTGAAGAACAATCGTGGGCTTTATTGAACGTTTTCTTTAGTGATAGTTCTAAATGGTCAAAGGAAAGCCACAACACATTGCAAATGGGTTTAGTCTCCGGTCTTTATGCAAAAAGGCATTGATATCCATGTTGAAAAGCAGATATAATTTCAGGAAATCTGTAATGGAAAACTCACATTAAGAGTTTCACAGATGTCTACTCTATCTCTCTGTCTCTTGCACTGTCCCTCTCACTCTGTGACTCTAAGAGGAGACCACACTGTCTGTAAAATGTTACCTCTTTTCTAATAAACAGTCCTTTGACTCTAAAAAAAAAAAAAAAAAAAAGAGTTTCACAGATTTTCTGTTTGTTTGTTTATTTATTTATTTCATTATCTTAGATCACTCTTGAATGGAGAAAGAATAAAGTTTACAGACAGGTATACTGAATGTGGAATGCCTAGTTTTAGAGAATTTTGCAAAACAATTCTTGTCATCTTTTTCTCCTTGATGGGGATCCATTGCCTCTCTCCTTATCACTGTCTTTCTCTTATCCAGATCATTCAATTAATGCTCCCTTGCATTTCTGTCACTCAAGCCCTTAAAAATTAATTTTATTTTTATTCCTAGAGGAGGAGAGTGTCCAGCAAAACTTTCTTGAGTATTAATATGAAAACTGTCTTGCCTTTCTGCTTGTTTCCTAAAAGAAAATCCTGTTTGCCTATCTTTGACTTCATTTACCTTTTTTCACCTCTTTATTACAACTTTATCATTTGCCATTAGCAGAGTATCTACTGTGGCTTGGAAGACAGGGCCTGCTATGGTTTGGGCTCTAAACTACTAGTGCCTATGTATATATAAAATCTCATTTATGCCTTAAATAAACTTGTCATTATGAGCTCCGTTTATAGATAAATAAATTTCAAAGGTTTTAAATACATTTATTAAGGGCGAATAGTGGATTAAAGGCAAAAATAGACATCATGTTCAATGTTGTTTTTGTCATACTGAAAGAACTAAAACTATCCTCTCTTATGTCTGCCCCTAGATCTGGATAGGTGATGTTTAAGGATTTTTACATATTCCCTCAAAAATTATTTGGAGAAAAAAAAACTAACCTCTTTCCCCCCTGAAAAAAACTTCCAAGAAATATGACAGCAAAGAAACATGAACTGTATTTCCCCCACTATTTTCCTTTCCCTAATGTCTGTCATCTGGTAGATTTCAGAGCAATCCTGGGAGTCAAGCTTTGAACTGAGACAGCAGTAGGGATAAGTTGAAGAAAGACTGAAGGAAATATTCATAAGTGAGAGTCTTGGAAAGAGGGCAAAATTTTGACATTTAGGTTCTGTGGTCGGAGAAAAGAAAGACAATTAAAATTACTTATTGATGAAATGGGCAATTTTAAAAATATGAGTTATTTATTAAATGGTATTTCTTACTATAAATTAAATTGCAATTAAGGAAATTCAGTGGAAAGGTCACTGTCACATTGTATTGATTAGATCTTTTTCATTATAAGACAGAAACTGACTCTGGTCACTTGAAGCAGAGAGAAATTTACGTACAGATGAGCTAACGGGAAAAAGTAAAGAGTTAGACTCAAAAGCACAAAATCAGGTCATCTCCAGCAACAATGAACAATTTTTGTAGAAAACACAGCCCAATAAGTCAATTCCAAACTTTTCAGACTCTTGAGCATTCTACTCAAGAGCCAAATTCCAAAGGAAGTATTGAGCCTAGCCTGGGTCATGTGCCTGCATTCTGACAAAGAAAGGAGCACTTTGACTGATATTCTCACCAGACTCAGTTCTGTTGGGAAATAGTTCTTTCATCAAGGCAAAACCAGACTGCTGTTTTCAGAAAAGAGAGGAGAGATGCTAGGCTGTTAAAGAAAAAGTTCTATTTCTATTCACAGCAATACCGAGAAGGGAACAGATCGATAACAGCCTTATTGCCTGAAAACCATTACTCAGGAGAGTTACATAAGACACTGAAATATGTGTTACTTCTGTATCTCTAATGCCTAATCATGCTTGTATTCAGTTGAATGAATGCATACATGCTTGAATGGACAAATGAACTAATAAATTATCTAGATCAATCAGGTGAGGCCTACCCTGGAGAGAGAAATTTGGGTGTTTTGTACAGTTTTATACTGCAAACTAAATTTCCATGGTAGTTAAAACCAATTTTTGAAGTCCTCTGGAGAAATACATTTTTTTTCAAAACTTCACAATTTAGTGTACAGAAAAAATATAAAATGTCACTGATATTTACATTTTAAAAGGAGAGATTCTTTAGCACAAAACACTTATTGAGCAAATAGAGGAAAGCTATTTTTAAACTAGGTACGAGTTGTGATTTTGTTGCAGGTGTTATTGCCTCAAAACATAGTCATTTCAACTTCCCCATCTGCTTTTTGCATGAGGTTAATTATCAAGTACCGTTTCGATTGCATATTCCTATAGCATCACCTCCATTTTCTTTCTAGGGAGTCCATGGTATTTCTCCATTGGGGATTAAATGCATTTAAGAAAAAATTTTGAGGTCTGCCCCATGTGGTCATGCCATACTTTTTTAAATTATTGTTTCCTGCTTACCTTTATGAATGTGGTATGCAAGTAAAACTATTCTCCCAAGAACATGTGAATAATCTACTTACCTATAATTTTTTTCAAAAAATTTCTTCTTCCTGAAAAGTCTTATATTATCTCCCATTGTCTATTCTGTATAGGTATGTCTATATTTCATATATTCCATATTTCATATATTCCATATTTCATATATTTTATTCTAGGAGGACCGTGCTAAACGCAACACTTAAATTCTACCATTTAAATAACCATGTGGCCTTAGACTTTTCAATATGCCTTAAACTCTGCTTAATTTTCTAAATGAGATTAGGACAATACGACTCTAAGGTCCTTTCTTGTAAGTACCAAAAGGGGCAGATCTGAGGATTATTTTCTGTGCATCTTTCTATATAATTTCTCACCAAATTCTCCAAAAAGTTTTATCTGTTTATGAAAACTTTCAGAAATCCTCTTAGGATACTGGAATTAAAGAATTATAGAATATAAGACATGAGAGAATTTAGAGATCTGATATTCTCTAAAGTTGGAAAGATGCTCAAAAAAATAAGTTTAAGGTAGAAAGCACTACTTTATTTTTATTTAATCTATTTCTTTCATGCCAATTATTTATTTCAGCTAATATTTGAATGTCATTTAAATGGCATATGTTTATAAAGTTATACTATGATACTATAAGGGCATCTTCTGTTGCATATTCCTAGTACTATCCAAAGCTAAACATTGTTTATAAAAACAAAAATGTATGGAATTGATCAGGTTATAATTTTCCTCTTCAAAGTTTACATTTTCCCTACTAAAGTAGAAAACCTAACCTTGGAAATTATACACGAGCTTTTCTAAAAGTAACAAAACTTTTAAATGGACACAATTTTAAAACTATACTCTCCCTTCATAATGAGGCAAAGAAAATAGATTCGAATTTCCAAACTGTGAATCTTGGGTTAAATTTCCACCTCTCCTATTCTTAGTAAAGAAAGCATTTATTAAAAGTCTATTTGAAATTTTATGTTATTGCATGTGTGATTCTTTAAGGATTTATTTCATTTACTTTATTTCTAATGTCTTTTTCTTTTTTGTCTTATTTTAAAGAAAAGTCCAAATTTTATTTCACCTGTATATCTCCCAATGTATGCATTTCTAAAAAAAATAATTTGGTTATTTTGTTATATAACCAAATATCCCCTCTTGTCTCAAAATATATATTTTTTACAATTGACTTTTTCATGTAGGATCAAAGTAAGGTCCACACTTGCTAGTTGATTGTTATGTTGCTTACATGTCTTTATATCTAGAGCAGTTGTTCATCCTTTTAATTTATTATTCCATACTGTTGATCTGTTAAAGATACCAGATCAGTTGCCTTTTAATATTTTCTACTTTCAAAATTTGTTTTGCTGTTTGTTTTGTGATATTAGTTTATTTGTTTCTCGACCACTAGTATTTTTAATATGCTAATTATTGGCCATAAAGATAAGATAAAATTTGGGACTAGGTATTTTATTAGCTGGTTTTTAAAAGAAAGTTTCCTAAGGGTGCCATTTATTTTATATTGCATAATATTTGGAGATATATAATGTCTGATTGACCCTTCTTAGGGATGATATAATTGATTGTGCAGTGAATTTAGGTCAGAATAGCCTGAACATCAGCATTTGGATTCAATACAACCCTCTGATTTTAGAACACAAATAGTCTGAGTCTTTCCAGCTAGTGACATCAAAATATGTATTAAATGACAATACGTAATCCCTTTCTTGAATTTTCACCTAGGAGACTGAATATCTGGGAAATTAATTTAGACATACCTGTGTATTCTAACACGTCATACTAAACAAATTTTAAAATAAAGAAATAATTCAAAGGGATTATGAAGAGTAACAAACCTGAAACCCTTCTTTCTCAACCAATTTTTCATAAAAATATGCTTGAAATGATACAGATAGTAAGCAAAGTGTAATGGTTGCAAAATGAAGCATAAAAAGTGTGGAAATAGGGGTATATTTGGAGGGATATTTTTAAACTTTGATGATCTTACATAAATGTTATTGAGAGCTGATAAGTCCTTTAACTCCTAAACTAAAGGTGTACTGATACAATTTTGGGCATATCCCACTCATATCCCCTAAATAATGGATATAAAATTTGATTTTATACAGATCTAATTTTAGTTCCTGGATTCTTGCCATTTATTTGTTCTGTAATTCTGGGAAAGTTACTTCATCTCTGTAAACTCCTATTTCTTTATCTGTGAAATATGGAGATTTCATTACTTTACTCAAAGTCTGATGTAGGAATTAAGCCAGAGAATACATACATGTATGTATAGCAGTATCATGTTGTTTTGATTTAGTCTTTATTATTATTTAAATATGGTAAAGCTAACAGAGACATTGGCCGGTGGCTCTGTAACACAGATGCCAAAGGAAAAGGCACGTCATACCACAGGGGTCCAATGGGGAAGCACCAGAGTCAGTGAACAAGCTGAGAAGAGGAAGAGCAGTTAGGTAGGTTAAACAGGTATTGGATTGGCTAGTTTGAATATTTTTTGCCAGCTCTGGGGCAGAAGGGTTGTCTCTAAGTTGTTTGGTACCTGCTCTTCGAGTGATTAAGGCAGGTGAAAAGTGACCCAGAGTATGAGAATCCAATTCAGAAGTTAATTTTGGTGTGGGCTCTGGATTGGTTGGTTTTCATCTAAAAGGCACTGGGACAAATTATTTATTGAATTGTTAATCCCTTCCCTACTGATCTGAACTAATACTGTTTTTATATATCAATTTTTTTATTCTTGTTTGTGTTTTTCATCTGCGCATTATTTCCCATAAGTGTCTCCTTGTATCTTTTTTTACACAGTCTGAATTATAATAACTTTTTAATATATACTGATTTTTAAAATGTTTGTTTAAAAATAATTTTAGACTTGTAAATAGTTGCAATAATAGTACAGAATTCATGTATATGTTTCAACTAGCTTCCCATGATAACACCTTTGCAAGCACAGTACAGTGGTCAAGACCAGGAAATCAATATTATGAGACCATTAACTAAATAACAGGTTTTTTTTTTTTTTCAAATTTAATCAGTATTTTGTCCTAAAACTCTTTTTCTTTTCTAGGATCCAATTTAAGACTTTATATTGCACATAGTTATTTCATTATTCTACTCCACTCTGAGATAATTCCTCCCTTTATGTTTCCTTGTCTTTTCTGACATTGGCATTTTTTAGGAATGCTAATAGGTCATTTTGCAAAATGTTTCTCGATTTAGGGTTGTCTGATATGTTTTTGTCATTAGATTAAGTTTATAATTTTTGAAAAATAATACACAGAAATAATGTTATACCATCTCAGAACATCAATATACCTTCCTACTGGTGATGTTAACAGTGATCACTTGGTTAAGGTGGTGCCTGCCAGATTTCTCCATTATAAAATTACAGTTTTTATTTTTATTTTTTAATAATAAATACACTGATCTGAAGGATAGAGTCCAATGAGTTCTGACAAATACATATACCTAGGTAACCCACACACCTCTCTAGAACATTTGCTTCTGTGGTTTCCTAGCAATCACTTCATTCCTTATGATTTTAATCAGCATATTCTCTACTAGTCTTTTATAGATTCACTAGGATATTCTGTAGAAATAATTGTTCTCAATCAATGAGGAAAGTGCTCTGACTTCCACTGTTAATTAAGATTCTAGTTGTATATGTTTTATACAGATCCCTTATTTGATTTATTTAGACAATCATATGCTTTTTTAGTCTTTATTCTCCTAATGAGTAGAAATACACTGATTTTCACATGTTAACCAACTAGTATTCTTGGGATATACTTCAATCAATCATTATTTACTATCTTTTGATATATTTCTGCATTGCAATTGCTAAATTTTTGTTAAATATTTGGGCATATTCTCATGAATGATATAGGTCTATAATAAAACATTTTAAATATGCTTTTCTTATTTTATTGGAGGTATTCTACCTTCAAAAATAAGTTGAAAAGCTTTTCCTTCTGTTCTCTGAAAGACTTTGCGCAGTACCGATAGATTATATCAGTGAAACTATCTGTGCCTATGAGGACAGATAGGTTTGTAGTAATTGATTTATATTTAGCAGATATATGGTTATTGAGATTTTCTTTGTGGGTGTTATGATAATTTGTATCTTTCAATAAATTTGTCATCTTATTTGTCAAATTTATGAGCATAGAGTTGTTGACAATAGTGCCTTATTATATTTTAATGTTTGTAGAATTGGTAGGGATGTTCCCTCCTTCATTCCTAATACCAGTAGCTTGTGTTTTTTCTCTTTGTCTTAACCTATGTCCATGATTTTACCCAAATTGTTGATCTTTTCATATAATTAACATGTGATTTTGTTGATTTTCTTTTTATGTTAGTGTATTTTCTGTTCCATTCATTTCCACTCTATTGTTTTCTTCCTCTTACACTTGAGTTTGTAGGGTCTGAAGATAAAAAATTAGAGGATTAATTTAAAAATTGTATTCATTGTTAATATAAGTAAAGATTATAAATTTCTCTTTGAGCACTGCATTAGATGTATTACACAGACTTTTCTGTATTAAATCTATGCATTGCTTTCAATTGCTTCCTAGTACACCATGTACTAGTATATTATATATCCACGCTCAAGGGTAAACAACTCATGTTGCCTTTAATACCTTGTCACCCAACACAATTACTATTTCAATAATTTCTTAATATTGTACCCTTATATTCTTCTGAGAGTTTCTATGGGCTATCATATATATAAATACCTTGTTGTACTTTATTAATCATTTGAAAAATACACTTGCAGTTTTTTTGCATGTGATATTTCTATTCAAAAAAATATTAAATTTATTCTGTGTTTAATGAGATTTATTTTTCTTTTCCAACCCATATATCTTTATTCCTTTATTTTTGTTTTGTTGCTCCCTATAGTATTAAATAGAAGTGCTACAGTATATCTTTGTCTTATTCATACTTTTGAAGAGACAATATCTTAGACATTTATAGAAAGTATTTTTAGTTTCCTATTTTCAGGCTATGATCATTCCTCATATAACCATGAAATTTCATTATTACTGCATATTAAGTTTTAACAAAACCTTTGTAAATATACTGAGATAATCATATGGTTATTCTTCTTTAATATATTTTCATAGTAAATTTTTACAAATTAAATCCAATGTATATTACTAAATAAACACAATTTTGCCATAATGTATTTAAAAATATATTGCTTTACATCTCTTGTTCTTTTTTAAATGTACATTCATAAGTGAGATAAGCTTCTTATTTTTCTTTTCTCATTCTATCCAAATCTTGTTTGGGTTATAAGTTTACTAGTCTCATAAAGGTATGGTACAATATCTCATATTTTGTCTTCTAGAAAAGTTAGTAATTCTATTCTTTGAATCTTTGGCATATTTTAACCCTAAATATATCTGTATTGTATGTGAGAGTGTGAGTATGTGCATGTATTCAATGGTAATATGTCTAAATTTTTTTCTTTCTATTTGACTTGGTTTTTGTAAGTTATATTTCTCTAGGAAATTATTCATTAAAATTTTTAAAAAATTAAAAATTTACTCATTAAGTTTTTTAAAAATTTCAAAATAGATAATACAATTTTTATAGTATTCTATTAATATTTAATCTATTTAATCTGGGGATATATATTTTTTTATTCCTGATATTTTTAGTGAGTTTATTTTTTTTATCATAGACTTTATTTTACTTGTTTTAATCTCAAAAAATCTTACAATTTCTATGGTTGTTTTATATTTTATTATGCTCTTCTGACATATTGCATTTTTGTTATTTTATTTTAAGTTACATTAAATTTAATGCTTGTATTTTTATATTAAACATAAGTCTGGATGCCATAACACAAACAAACAAACAAACAAAAAACTCAGTAAATTTATAAAATAGAAGCTTACTTCTCCCTCACTTTATTGCCAAATAAATTGTTTCTTGACCTTATGGCTCTAATCAAGTGTATAGCCAATTAATTTATATTCCACAAATAGATTTTAAGACTCTAACTCTTGATTATATAGAAAGCAGGGTTTCAGAGTCCTCCTAGATCTTTGCATCTAGCCTTTAGGCAAAAGAAAATATTTGCATGTAAAAAGCCCCAGGGAAGAGTCATCATATTCATTCACATTCACTGATGAGAGTTATTATTTAGCTAACTCTTATAGTAGATTTGCAAAATGTAGGCCAGCTATGAACCAAGCAAAAAGAGAACAGATATTGTTAGTATTGGGCCAGTCATACCAGAGTGCATACCGTAGTCACAAATATCCATTTTCTGCTCCTCGCCATGCTGACATCTCATGAGAAACATCTCAAGAACATATCCCATCATTGTATACTGCTCAAAGTCCATGATCCTCAAGTGACTTGATGTCCTTCCTCTTTCTCAGATCCAAATATCGCTTCTGTTCTAGCAAGCTACAAAATAATAAAACTAGTTATCTGTTCCCCTCCACACACATTGCAGTTTTAAAGTAGTAACAGAATAACCACTACACAAGCTCCGATTCTGAAAGGGGAAGGGTATGAGGTTTATAGCAGTCATTATTCTTTCTTAATTCAAAAATTCTCTTGGGAAATCTTTATATAGACAGTAAGAATTCTTCTAGCCCACCTTAGAGGTGGGGTAAGTTCTTTGCATCTTAGAACAAATTAGGCTTTGATTCTACTCTGCTGGCAACTCTTGTATCCACTATTCTTTGAGCCTCAGACTCTAATTTGTAAAATTATTATTTCATCCATCATTCATCCCACTTTCTTTCCTATTTTATCAGTGTCACCCAGGATAAGATAGGAAAGTCCTTTTTGACTTCATCCAGCTGCTGCTTACCTTCATAATGCTCCCTGTTCTTTATAGCCCATTCTTGCTGTAGGTTAGTGAGTCAAGTATTATTAGGATTTGTTTTCCATTTACCAGATTGTTTTGACCACAACCTCCTATTCCAGTGGAACTCTAGATTATGGATATGACAGACTTTTACTTTCTTGCCTGGCAGACTTCTGGTGCGGTGTAGGTGGTATGGTACTCTTCTAGATCCCTCTTTGCTAGATTTCGGTGGTCTGGCTGTTTTTCAGTCCTCAAAGCCACAGATTGTGAAAGGTAGCCTTCTCAGTAC
The DNA here is from genome assembly GCA_030015415.1 of Cynopterus sphinx. Classification (NCBI taxonomy): domain Eukaryota; kingdom Metazoa; phylum Chordata; class Mammalia; order Chiroptera; family Pteropodidae; genus Cynopterus; species Cynopterus sphinx. The sequence goes on from CM057380.1 coordinate 46,258,200, forward strand.
AGCTACCGGCTCCAGATTATGTTTATTATTCCCTCCTTTGGGGATTCAGTTCAGAAATGGTAAAGACTCCTTTCAGTTTCTGAGCCCGGGGTCAATTTACCTTACTCTTTTGGATTTTCTTAACCCTATCTACACCTTAGTAAATACCTAATTTATTAAACTCTCCTCGATTGCCTTATTTGATCAGGCCCTCTTATTGAGAAATAAATAATAATGTAAACAAATCTGACTTTGAATTTCAGCTTGCCGCTTAGTTGTTAAGGATAAATTTCTTGACACAGCTAATGACTATTTCACATAAAATTGTTTTGCATGAAATAATTCTAACAATCTTTCTTGTACTTGGCTTAACTAAAAATATATGTAGTACATAAGTTTATGGCTTATTGTAATAGGAAGGATAACTTAAAAATTCTAAATAGTGTTTAGCTTTGGTTATCCCCAAATACAGAACTTGAGGCAAAGTCTGACACATATAAAATGATGCCAGGGAATAAGAGTAGTAGAATTGCAAGAATGAAATAGGAAGACATTACCAAGGTCGTTCTCTGGAGCCAAGACACATACCATGACAACGAAAATGTCATAAATGCCATTTCTAAGACATTATGACTTCCATTAGTTTTGTGTATTGATGCAAATAGATTTGCATTTTCTATTTGTTTATCACAATATTTTCTGTTTTGGTTGTAAAAATACCTATAATACTAAATGAAAATATTTACATGTATATTTTTCTCTATATTAGTTTATATCTCAATTTCAGGGCTAACATATAATCTAGTATGTTCTCTTTGATCTTATAATTTAAATTTCTAAATCAACACTCCTTTGCACTCCACCTTTCACCTAATTCTTATTAGGATTTAGGTGAACTCTAAGATATGAGAAAGCCTTCTAAAAAAAAAGATAAATTTTTTTGTCAGTATTTAAAAATAAAATTTCACACTTATAAAGGCCACATAAAATTTTAAAATACAACTTAATTTAGTAAAAGTGGACACTTCAAATTAATTACTTTTCTTGATGGTCTTACTGAGATACATGGCTTGTAGATTTATTATGCTTTGTTGCAAGTAATAATAATTTTTTATTTGTAAATTAAATTCCATTTTGATTTTTAAGACAATGGATCATTAAATTTAATCCTGTAAATAAGAATATAAAAATTAGTGAACTCTTAAAATATTAGGATTACTTTATTTAACTCATTTTAGATTAGGCATTTTTCATGTATTTTCTCCATACATAAAGAATACATGCCACATATTTATAACTAAATTGATAGCGACTACACACTTCCATCCTCTGTTCTTACATCTCAACTCTTCTTCCCAATGGTCACAGAAGTACCTTTTTTTTTTTTTAATTTCTTTCTTTGTCTCTTTCCTGCTAACAATATGCTTTATTTTACTTCATAAATTACCAATACTGATAAAAGAAAAATCCAAAAATCCAAATAGCCCCATGTATGTTAAATAAATTAAACATAATTATAAAATTCTTTACATCAAGAACTCAGGCCTTGGCTTTATTGGTGAATTTTAGTAAATGTTTAATGAAAAAAAATTTGAGAATACACAAACTTCTTTAGAAAATAGAGAAATAAAGTAAACTCCACATCTCTTTTTATGAGCCAAATTAACCTCGATACTAAAATCAGTCAAGAACTTTACTTGGAAAGTATATTGTATATGAGCATAGACATAAATTAATAAAGTTAAAAATTTTAGCTTTATTTCTAGTAAGAGCTGTTTGACATGCACCTGTCAGGCCTGTTCATTAGAATCACATACATCTTCATTTTAATTAAAACTGGTTGTTTTTGTACATTTTCTTCTATAACATTTTTACTTAATTTTATATCATTAATATTTTCAATGTTAGTAAATCTCCATCTATAGCATAATTTTTAGCTCTTCTCATAGTAATATCTATCTGTTTAATCAGTCCTACTTTATTGAAGTACTATTTCTGAGTATTTTGCACATTCCGTGTTGTGTATATTAAAACACAATTTTTTGAAAAGTTCCCATTATAATTGAACATAATATTCTTTCTTTTTAAAATTATATTGGTATGCTTGAACTGTTAATTTCTCTGTATCCTTTTAAATAGAGTGTTAGCTTTAAAACAGTTTTACAAAAGAGGTTTGAAAAAACAGTTTGACAAATTTTTCTATATAATAATAAGTTGGTCAAAACCCTTGAAAAGATAAATAATAAGCAAAATACCTCATTATGTTATAAATGTTATTTAGAAAGCATCAATATTTAAAAATTATCAAATTCTGACCCAGTGATAGCTATTTTTTAAGTATACGGTATACATTTTGAACAAAGGTTCTTCTTTTTGTCTGTCTCTCTGTTTCTTTGTATTTTTCTAACTCTCTTTCTAAGAAGATACTTGTGTGGCTCCATGACTCATTTAAAGTAATGGTATGTAAAATATCTTGAGTTTTATGTATGTATTATCAACCTATGCAAAATTTGGGATGGGTAAAGGGAAAGAGAAGCATCATCAGATTTTTATTGAATGTAATTGTTGAAAGAGAGAAGTCAAAATAGCATTAAATTTTACACTTAAATTAAATAAGGGAGATGTCACTGACCATGATTGGAAACTGAGAAAGTTTATGAGGGAAGAAATCAAATTTTGGTTTAGGTAATCTTAATGTGAAGTGACTTGAAGACTCCAAGAAAATGTAGATTTGAACATTAAATCAGGAATCAGTTCAGAAGTCAGAGCATTTGAAGAACAGTTTAATTACTTAAACAAATTTTAGTAAAAAATTTTTCCATAAAAATGAATATTGATTTACTATATTTCTTCCTTCATATTTTTAAAAAGAGAATTATTTACCATCCTTAAAAGCCATCTTGAATATCCATCATCAAACATTCTAAGGCTTATTGAGAGTATATTTCATCACCCGAATTTTTAGCAATACTTTAAAAATTGTTGACAACTCTGTACAAAACTGCCAGCTTATGTATGAGCTTATATTACCTATATACAAATAAGAACATATTCTAAAAATATAATACTTTTAAAATGCATTTATATTTTTTCCATAACTCAGGGAGATTATCCAATAACTACCTTGATGTACTTTATGAAATTAAGGCCTGTTTAACATCAAGTGGAACCTTTGTGTAAAAAAAATTCTTCCCAATTAGATTTATTCATTTCAGACTTCCGATATTCTTTCATTCTTAATATTGGTAAAGACTTCTAATCAGGAAAATTGACATTTGATTTGCTAATTTGAGTTCATAGTTTGCTCATGAATTCCATAAAGACTTTTCCCTTTATTGTTGACCATATATGAATATTGTATATTCATGAAATTTTAATAAAACTTAACTTTAAAAATGTACCACAAAAGAGAAACAGCTATAAATGCCAAGGTTTGCACTGACTAATGTAATGGTAGTCTATAATCACAGACTCCAATCTGCCCCCAAACAAATTACACTGTGACAAAAACTGTCTGCAAAAGAAAAGTCCAAATGAATGTAATATTGGAATCAGCTTCAGTGAAGTGATCCAACAGAATAGTCACTAAAGATTAAAATGGGATCTGACAAAAAAGGCAAGATACGCCTCCTGGATCCAGAGTGTAGAGGTTTATTGCAAATGCTGAGCTGGAATCCCAGCCTGGAAAGTGGGGATGTCCAGAAGGAAGCCACACTGGGATTGGAAAGCAGGCTTTTGCCCATAAAGGTTAGTGATGTTGAAACCTCAGAAACCTCGGAGGTTCAACTTGGGTAAGTCAGTATTTGAGAGTGGCAGGGTGGGGTGACCAGCATGGTTCTGCTGAGTAGCGGAGAACTCGCCATACTGGAGCAAGGCATTTGGGGTTCTGTTCCCAGCCCTGGCTCTCACTCCCCCAATAAATCAGTGTTAGCTACTTAATGTTCTCTGCCCCAGTTTTCTTCTAAGTATAATCAGATGAATACGTTTACCACATAGTGAATTTACTAGGATGTTACCAGTTAGTGTTTTAAAATAGAAGAGAATAAAATAGAAGAGAACAGAAATCATAGAGCTATAAGAGATTTTACAGATTCACTAATCCATTCCTTTTAGCACTATGACTTAGAAGAAACATACTTCAAATCACACATCTAGTTAGTACTTAAGAGCTTCTCTTTTTCAACTTGGAATTATAAACTAGAATATGTCTCTTAAATGTTTTATTCTATTTGGGGCTGGACAGATAGGTATTGTGTCATGGAGAATTAAAAATTATGTTGTAGATAGATATTTAGTGACAATAAAAATGTTAATGATACATAGATTAATGAAAAATGTTATAAAACTATGTGTAATATAAACCTATTTCTATTAAAATTAAATAGATATGCATATACCTCTAGGAGAAAGAATTGAGATTTATGGTGGAATTATGTTATTTTCATTTTCTTCTTTTGGCCTATCAGTGATTTCTAATATGGTGAATATGTGTTTTATGGTAGACAAAAATACTACGATCTGTGTCCTAAAATGCAAATTATACCAAAATCTTAAGAATTAAGTTTAATTCTCTGCATTTATTTCTTTTAATCTTTGATCACTTGTATTCTGATAAATCTTAAATCTGTACTGCTGACTCACACCTCTCTTATAAGACACACTTATTAGACACACTTATCTAAATTTCAATGTATAGTTTTGGTCCACACTGAGCTCCAGTTACACAGTCTCTTCTAGGACATTGGCTCTTAACCAATCATAAAACTATGCTACCTTTGCAATCATAAATGAACACTGTACTTGACATCCAAGATTCAGACCCTCTTTCAATAACACGGAAAATTAATAGTTAGTTCCCCAAATTCAGGGCTTCTCTTGTTAGCACATAAGCTATTCTACCTCTTGGAACAATAATAAAGATGTTAGATTCTGACCATAATCATCTATAAATTCCACCTTATTGGATCATTCATCCTCAGTACAGCTGAACTTGAACCTCAAGGGCATCATTGGTTTATTAAAAACTTTGCTTCCCCCTATTATCAGCTTTACTTGTCTATCCAGGTTAGAGTCTGTGGTTGTTGTTGAACAATTCTCTTTCCTAAATTCTCTGTCGCCTTTCTCCTTTCATTTCACCTTTTCAACAAATCACATTCCCTGATTTAATGTGACTCGTTTACTTTATTGTACCTGTATTTAAGGTACTAAGCACTATTGAGGAAAAAATTCAGTTTCACTAAATGATTTCCTTATAAATTCAAAATCATTAGTCTCAACCCTGCAAGAAAATTACCAAATCTTTGCAATTTTATTTTCCCCTTACATTACACGCAAAATGCTTTGATCACTACTACAAATGCCATATATTTCATCAAATCCAGGAGAAATTTTTCATTCCTTAGCTTATTATTTCACTCAGTCATCTCCAAAATGGTCACTTTCTCTTCCTTAAAACATTCTGTTGCTTTTGCTTCTAAACCCTACAATCTTCTAATTTTTCCTTTTCTGAATATTTCTCTCTATCTCATATGATGGCTTATCCTCCTTTATTGAACTATAAAAATTTCCCCAGAGAACTGTCCTCAGCCTTCCTGTTCTCTACCCTTTATCCTCTATCAGGGCAATGTATTTTATTCCATTCCTTTGGCTTCGATGACTGCCCATATTCTAATGAATACTAAATCTGTACCATTAACTAACTCATGCCTCTTTTTTAGGTTCCAGGACATTTATCAACTGTCTACTTCACATCTGTATTTAAATGTTTCACAGGCACCCCAAACTCAGTAAATATTCAAAACTAACTCACGATCTTTTCTTTGCAACAGTAGTCACTCTTAATTCAGTTCTGCTCAATACCCTCTACCCAAATGTTTAAGGCAAAACCTGCTTGCCTTTTTGACTCCTCCTATTTCCTTTCCTCCCTAATTAAATTTACCAGTTAATGTGATCTCAGTTCATCCATTTCTCTCCATTCTCAGTGCCACACCTTGAACTAGGTAGGCTATGGCTATTTTTACATGTAATACACTCTGATATGAATTTCTTCATCTACTCTTTCTTTCCTCCAATACATTTCTAAATTGCTGTCAGCATGATCTTTTAAAAACTTATAATTGCTCATACCTCTCTTCTATGAAATATCATTTTATAGCTTTCCATTGCCTGTGGGACAAAGATCAAAATTCTTAAGATATCTGCAAGACATTTTATTTCCTACTTGTCTGTTTCATACTTACTTTTCAAGGCCCATTCAATTTACAGTCACTTTAATAGTGAACAAGAATTATTATCCCCATTTTATAACTGAGAAAATGATTCTCTGAAAATTTAAGTTATTTAAATTATTTTCTCATTGTCAAGTGCTTAGAATTTAGTAGGACCAAGATTCTGACCTAATTGAGTTGATTCCTCTTCTTATTTTCAGAATACAACCTTATTTCTACAGTTTTAAATTTATTTAAAATTATATTTAAGTTTAAAAAGAGGATAGAATTAAAATCAAACAAATATTTCACACTAAGAAATTTATTTCCCAAAATTATACAAATATTCACTCAAATAAAATGTAAATTATGGGTTTTTAATACCAAATATAACATTAATAATAATACCAAACTATAATGATGACTTAGGTAAATACTTTATACTCATTAATTCATTTATTCCCCATAGGAAGTAAATGAAGCCTATTATATTATTACCTCCAAAGGACAAATATCTAACCTAACGCATGGAAAAAGAAAGTATTTGTTCAAATTTTTATATGAAATAGAGAAGCCAAGGGTTGAACTCAGGATGTCTACCTCCAGAGCTTATTTTTTCTTAGCACTCCTTTAACATATTAATATTATTTGTCATTTAAATTTTAAAAATGACTAAAGATGAGCAGGAGGATTCATTGAATAGAAAAATATCTAAACTTTTCACTCACTTTTCCAAATTAATCATCACCATATTGCCTCCCACTGAAACACTATAGGCTTCAGGTACAAGATACCACTCGCAAGACCTGGAACCCTCCTTTATTTCTCAGTTTATGTGCACACAATTGTAGTTCTACTTGTATATTACTACATCTTTTTTTCCTCATAACCTTAATTAGCCCCTAGACATAGATAGGACATAATAATAATTATTATTATATATTATATATTATTATTAAGTAGTAATATTAATTATTAATATATATTATTAATAATATAACATTGTTATATATTATTGTATATAATAATTGTATTGTATAATAGCAATGATTGTTATTATAATGTCCTATTATTATTTATTATAATAATAAATGTACTAAATGTTTGTTTAATTGAATTGTTCCTCCAAAGATAAGAAATCTAGATTTCTTTAATCATAAATATTGATGTCTTTAGGTGAACCGTTGAAAATCCCCTTCAACACCAATTTTTACCATAAAAGTGTATTAAAACAGCAATTTACTATTTCTATAGTTGAAAAAAACTAACAAAAATATTATTAAATAATTGAATGTTAAAAAAATTTATATTATATAAAATTTTTAGAAAACAAACAATTATTAAAATGATAATCAGAGCTGATGTGTTTACATGCAAAACTGGTATATAAAATCCACACAGAAAAATGAGATGCCTTATAGTCAAAGTTATCATATTACCCTTACTCATGATATACATAACAAGATCTTGTATTTTTTCTTACTTAAAGGTACTATGAACAACATCTTTTCTTAAATGCTGAAGATGTATCACAATTTTCTCGATATTTTTTTTCCAATTGGGATTTTAGAAGGGAAAGAAGCTTATATTTGGCTATTTAATATATAATGTTATATTTGGTATTTAGTTCAATCAATGATTTCTGGGCTCTTTCTGCAGTAAGAGAATTCCTCAGTATAGCAGCCAGACAGTTAGTCACATATAGCCTTAAGGAGCTATGTGGAGGCTGAGAACACGTCTTATGAATAAGCAGGGTGTGGTTTGAAGAGCCCTGGGCAAAAAAATAAAGATACTTTCCCTTCATGTTCAATCATTTAACATCTTAGGGCAAATATCTCAATTATTAATTCAGGGATTTGTAATATGTGATTTCAAAGGTCTGTTCTTCCTTCTTAAATTCTAGGATTCTTGATCAAGTGGGAACATTTTACAGAGCTAAATTCCTTCAGTTTTTATCCCCACCATTGTTTGACAAGGAATATAAAAAGATCAATGGGACTAAGAATCTGGTTTAAAAGCCAGAATGATAATAAAGCTTTGATACTGGTCATTGTATTACAATGTGCAATTTTAACTTGTATTTCAGTGCAGCAGCAGTTTATCCAGGAGTCTGAAAGCATGTAGATAGGGCAGGAGTCCATAGCATTAATAAGGACATATATCCAAGATATGAAGTATGAAAAGAAAAGCTCTTATTCCTTTTTAGAACTGTGAAGCATCAGAAAAGTAGCTCTGAATTCCTTAACAGAGGTTCTGAGGTGGAAATAGTTTTAGTCAAATCCCTTAGAAAGGAAACAAATTCTACTTTTCCTCAAGGGTGCTTTATGGCAGCCTAGATCTAAAGATGACTTTAGTCCAGAGTCCAGGATTTGTGACCCAAGAAAGCCAAGAAAGGGGCCTTTTCTCAAAGCTGCAAGAAGAAGGAAAATAAAAAACCCAGAGTAAAGCAGGACCATCCAGCTGGCACATGTGCCTGGGCCACAATTGGCTTTGGCAGGTCTTCATCCTGGAGGTCTCCAATGACTCTGAGGCATTCACCGCAAGAAAATCATGGGTTTTAAAATACAAGAATTAAAGAACACATTGATGTAATTTTGGTGCAGGAGCATTTAGAGAAATGTGTGTTTGTCTTTGAAGGCTGGCTAACCTTGGGAATGGGACTATTTGCCTGGGAGTTGGTTCTACTGTTCCTGAAGAGATTTGCAATATTAACTATCCCCACAGTACAACTTTGAGCCTTTGCCCTTCCCACTGACCCAGGCCCAGGAGAAGTAGTCTGTATCCAAACTTTTTTTTTTAAATCAGAAGTTTCTTTATGCTTTTGTACCAGTCATCTAGAGTTTTAGACTAACTGGAAAATGAAACTACTTCTTGAATTTACTTGAAAAGATTTCTCTCAAGTGATTATATAATCTTTGCTTGATTGACCCTTTATGAGAGAATTCTTAAGAAGTTCTTCCTTATAACAGAGTCAAAGTTGTCTCTCTTTAATTCCATCTATATATTCTTGTTCTTCCCTTAGGACCACAAAGAATAATTCATCCTCTTTGCTACACATCTTTCTCCAATCTCTTTTCAGACTAAATATTTTAATTATTTCATTTAACCTCATAGTTTCAAGTACTTCATCTATCTTTTTTATTAAATTTATTGGAGTGATGTTGGTTAATAAAATTGTATAGGTTTCAAATGTATAATTTAATAATATGTCATGTATATTGCATTATGTGTTCACTATGCAAAGTTGCAAAGTTAAATTTTATTCGTTTTTGTTTTTGCCCAACTTTTCATATTTCAAAGTACTACTTATCAATTTTAAAAAACATTTTGTCTAGGTTGCATTGAAATGCTCCTATAAATAAAGCAGAATTTTGCTACCCTGTATACTGGGTTCAGTCATATAACTGGTTCATTTCTAGGTTTTAGAACAAATATATGGGTAAAACAAATATCAGTTACCTAATCTTAATTATAACAATCTTCTCTCCAATTACTATCATATGTAATCACACAAATTAGCTTTTAGAAATCTAAAAACTACATTTATAATACTTCATTATGTTATAGAATGCGTTTAAGAGATAAAATAAATGTTCAGCCATTTAAAATGTGTGTACTTTATGTTCAGACTTAATGTTTGCATAGATAAGAACTTAGACATCACCAGGTCTTTCCTCTTGTTTAAAGATGAGGAATCAGAGACTCATAGAAGAAAGTGGCTTGCTCAAGCCCTTGTCTACAACCTCAAATCATTGGGACAACTGTGATTCTCCAATACAAACTTCTTTCTCATGAATTCTTTATGTCCCACCTATGATTAATTTCAATTAGATTTCAAAGGGCCCTTAGTTTGTTAAATGACTTACCTTATATCCTTTGCAGAAAATAGAACATAACAAACCATAAAGTTATATTTTTATTATGTTGTTATTAGTAAACATGATCATACCACATAAGAAAAATGTTAAAAGAAACAGCATATAAGATAAGACATTAGTTTATGGGCAAAATTCTATCATAAGAAAAAGCATATACAGCAATAAGACATGTAGAAAATGTTAATTCATTTCCATGTCAGGAAAATTTTCCTTTGAAAGGCATTTTGATGATCAATTCCAAGTACTGAATTATGTTTCTGGATGCTAGTTACCTAGTTTAGAGCTAGTTTACTAGATATTACTTATATTCTTATTGCATAAGAAGTAATCCTGTCTCAGTTAACTAGGCTGCATAACTAATGACTCAAAGCTTAGTGGCTTAAATAATAATAATTTGTTTTCTCTGCTGGTCAGAAATTTGGGCATCCTCACTGAGGGTAGCTTATCTCTTCCACATGGTGATATTTAGGTCCTTCTTCAGTTCCATTCACCTAGGGTATCAACTCAGCTGGAATATTCAAGATTACCTCACTCACATGGTTGGCTCCTTAGCTGGGATGGCTTGAATGACTCAGGCTACCTGGGATGACTGGGCTTCTCTCCCCTTACAGTATGGGCTCACATAAATATTTGAGGCCTCATTTCTCCATGTGGCCTCTCTTTCAATTCACATGTGTAACTTCAATGTCTTATATTGTGTCTGAGTTCCCCCTGAGAAAAACAGAAGAACCAAAAACTCTTAAGTCCTGGGTTCAGAAGTCCCAAAGGGTTAATTTCACTATATTCTGTTAGTCAATGCAAGTGGCAAGTCTAACCCAAATTCACAGCATGAAAAAATAGAATCTGCTTTTTAATGGGAGCTACAGTTTATGTGAACAGGGATGGAAACCCCATTCAGCAAGTCTTTTTGTGTGCTCTTTGCTTTGTAGTTGGCCAAAGGGAAGCTGAGTTCAGCTTTGATTCTTTCACCAAGATAAAAGTATTCTTAAAAGACACAGCCACTTTTATAGACTAAGGTAAATACACACAGAAAATAGTAAACAAACATACAGGACTAAAGTGTTGCAAACATGGTTTCTTTTTTCTTATACTTAAGTATAGTTTCAAATTAAATTGGATTTTACTTACATTATTAAAAGTTGCACTTTATCTCTCTGATGAAAGAATGTATAATGATAAATTACCAATATGAATTCGATTACTGTTTTAAATGGATTTGTGTTTTAATTTTAATAATATCTCAGTATATTTATAAATATATACATGCCATCATGCAGTTTATTCATTTAATTGGCGATTCTTGGATTGTATGGATTCTGGTAATCTTACGATAAGAGTTCAGGTCATTGAGGTTGAAAAATATTAACTCCAGAAAAATAAAAGCACTAATATTTAGTTGTCAAATTATTACCTAAAGCCAGTAGATACTCTTAATAAGGGCCTTAAGATTAGAAATTTGATTTCTATCAATATTTTCTATTTAATTTAATTTAATTTTAAAAGTTGATTTGAACACTTACTATGCACTTTAGAGAAAATTGTGAACTAGGTGCATTTTTAAAAGTATAAAAGGTTTTCCACATAAAAAACTTTAATTTTTATTTTAACAAAAGTTTCAATACATACGTATGTCCTAAAAGATTTGATGTGAAACACATACACACATGCACACGCACATGCACACACATCAGTTTTAGAACCTTTAAAATGCAGGATATTTCATGAACATTTTACTACATAGTTATAACATACTCTCCTTTGTGAGCTTTGTTAGCAGTATATTAATTATATCATGTAGTCAAATCAATTATTAGCATTGAAAATTCTGTTGTTTACAATAACAGTATTTAAAATACTATTTTAGTTAATGTTTATTCATAAAACTTTGTAAATATGTCTCATCCTTATTATACATTCCTAAGTCACAGTAAAAACTATCTCAAAAGCTTCTGACATATATAGCTAGATTACAAAATATTAAAACAATTATACTTCTACCAGCGTTTGCCTGTATCCTTAAACTTTTGCCAATACTGGATATCGTCATTAACTGTTAGTCATTTCTAATTTGTTAAATAAAAAAAAATAGTTTTATGATTTTAAATGTTTCTTTGATTACTAATGATATTTATTTTCTTGGGTTTCCAAGGCACACAATAACATAATATTTTCTAAAAGTAATCATTTAATTACCTCTGACATATATGTATATTATACATATGTCCATATACATACACATACATTCACACATAATCCAAAGTTTTAGAGTAGTTATATTGAGTCCTTTTGGTGCATTATGGATAATTATTACTTTTTTCCTTTTCCATGTGTTTTTAAAAATTTTCTATGATTAAGGTTAATATATAAAACTATATATTAAAATGTTGCTTTTTAAAGAATCCATTCTTCAAGATCATATTACAACGAAATTTTCTGAGAACATTGTTAAAAAATTCTCAATAGAATAGGGCCCAGTGGCACCTGTCTATATTCATTATTAGTTGGATTTGGTAGACATGGTATAGTGTGGCCTTTGTGAGAAGGAAATAGAAGTATAGATCTTCATAACAAATCACTAGAGCTGCCTTCTCACTCCAAACATATATACCCAGAATAGGTTATTGAACCTGTTAGTCATTTCTAAATAAATATGGTTTGGACCAAGAAGTTCTTTTACTCTGACACCATTTCATCTCTGACACTCCTGGACACTACTGTGATGAGCTGGTTCCTTTGCTTTTTCTTCCTTTGGTTGGGTTCTTTATCAAATTTCCTTCTCAGCCAGGCTCTGGTATCTGCATCCTATAATCAGTTCTACTTCATCCTTTAGCTGCCAGATTTTCTTGGCAACTTAAAAACTATTTCTACTCTTTCTCAGTAAAACTTTTTGAATCTCAGTCACAATTTCATCTTTGAAGCTTTGATCCTCACCCACCATGGAGTATGCTCTTTACTTCCTCTAATTACCTACAAGTGGATTCCTCAAAGAGTGTAGCTTTTTTTTGTAGTAGAATGAATATGACATTGAATATGTAGATCTATCTCTTATTGCCTCTACTAGATGGTGAGCTTTTAATAATAGTAAAGATACTGAACATGCTTTAATCATCTATCTGATCCATCATGCCCAGCTGTACTTTGAACATAAACATTACTCCTATATTGGTCTGAATAAATGGATAAATGATGTGGTTAGGTATCACAGATTAGGTGATCTATTTAGACACAATGAGCTTTTTGCTCAATCACAATTTATTTTTAGTAAGCTTGGGTGGCTTAAAGAAGGTAATTAATAAAATTAGTTTTAGGAGCAGCGGTGGTAGAGGACAGATCCTGATTTAGAAAAAAAAATGATAATTTTGTTTTTTTATGAGTCTTGAAAAAGTCACCTACATTGTCCAAAACTCAATTCCCATATCTCTAAAAAGAAAGCAATCAGCAAGCCAGTCTTCATAACGTTTTGCAGTTGGTGCATTCTTGAATTTGATTCTTATATTTTGTTCAGTTTTGATCTAAAATAAACCTGAACATCTGAATTATCTGTAGAGGCAAATAAGCTTTAGAACTGAAAGCTGGAAACTGGATTTTTTAAATTAAAATTATTGGAATGACATTGGTTAATAAAATTACATAGGTTTTTCAAGTGCATAATTCAATAATACATCATATATATTGTATTGTGTGTTTACCATTCAAAGTTAAATTTCCTTCCATCACCATATATTTGACTTTCTTTATCCTTATCTACCTCCTTCCTCTCCAACTTTAAAGAGATATCAATTGCTTTGTCCTAGATCTGTACATTTGAGCCTACATAGGAATGCAGTTATACTCTACAGCTGTTGAGCTCAAATTAACTTTTTTTGAAATGAGCTCCTTACATTCACTCTGCTGATGAAATTATATTTTTTAATAATACTCTGTTATATCTAACATTTCAATAGTATTCTGTTTTTGTAAAACACTTCCAAAAAGCATGCAAAATAAATGTGTATAAATTAAATTCATTTTCTAGTAAAACTACTTTGCAGTTTCTGAGATTAAATAATTTTTATTGCTGATAGTCAAAGAAATTTCTTTTATCTATTTAAAAGAAATTTATTGAAATTTAACAATATGACAATTTAACAGAAAAAAGTACATTGTAAAGTGGTTACTATTAGAACAATGATAACAAAACTGGCATTTATCTTTTTTTTTGTGAATAACTATCAAACATTATTATACAGGACTATTACTATTAAAATTTTAAACGTTAACCACCATTAGTCTTTGTAATGCTGACCTTAGTACAAAAATCATAATATAGTTTTATTTTAATCAGGTTGATTTCATAGCCTAGTTGTTCATTTTAATAAGATTGACTTCATAGTTAACTCTACTATGACAATTTCTGAAGTTAAAATTTCTTTGATAGCAAGTTTTTCTGTAAAATAGCTACATCTATTAAAACAAAGAAGCAAATATAGTAAATGTCTTCCCTTAAAATAATGTCTGAAAAAAATTTTTTTTTGTTATTGGGAGATATCTTAATTAAACTCTATAAATTTGAATATCATTATTTCTGGTTTCATTAAAGTAGAATATGTTAGACCATCTATTATAACTTTAATCCGATCTTTTCTGTGTTACTGAAATAAAAACTTCCAGTTATTGAGTTCAAGCAGTGCCTACAGTATTCTTATAGCTCATCACCTTTGTAATTGACTGTAAGACTGAGTTGGAAATCTTTATTTTTTTTACATCTATAGTTTTACATTAGATCTCAAAATTATTTTTACATTATCATTATATTTAATTATTACTAGAAACACTAATCTTGGAAGAAAACATAAGGTTAAAACTCACATGAAGGACACATGTTAATTAACAGAATATAAAATATTTAGTGTCCAAAGTGTTCATGCTTTGTGTTTTAAACCCTATTAAACTGATACTGTTACAGAAAGAATATAATGTGAATTCACTAGTGCATCTGCCTCTAACAGACTGTCTTGAATACTGGAGATATTTAGCCCAAAATACCTACTGGGAATATTTCGTATATCAAAAATTCAGCTTGTTTGTTGTTATTGCTCTCTTGTAACTCAAACTTCTAGTCTTGGTCAAGAGCGGCCCCAGCTTTAGCCTTATACTTGAGAGCAGTGCCACTTCAGGAGTGGATGCATGACAAGATAAGGAGTTAAGTCATTTTAAGGACTAAAGAAAAAAATGTCAGCTAAAATAAAAAGCATGCTTAATAATACAGTTTATTCACAGTCTGGTGAAGCTCCTTATATCATCACGGAGCAGTAACAAGTAGTCCATGATGTCATTTGGAGTAGCAGTCTTTGATTAGCACTGCTTTGGAGGTCTGCTCTGGCCCTCCTCCAGGCACGCCTCTTCCACAGGGTGAAGAACCTGAAGGATCCAGAAGACATGCCTAACCAGAACCACGCCCCAATTTTTTATGGCTTGGGTACACAGACCTTGGAATTCTTTGGCCAGACTTTTTAAGCTTACTTGGGCCTCCCAAAGATGAACCACACCACTGGGTGCATTTTTATAGATGTACAAAGAGTCTGCATATGTGGTCTGGGGTATCCACCTTTGTACATAGGCTCTCACAGGACAAGTCAGTGGAATTAGGGGCTAGAAGGGAATGGTCTGCTGTCAGGGGACAGGTCCAGCTCTCCCCATATTGCCACCTTTCCGGCAATTAGATAATTCTAAGAGTCTTTCTGACCTCCACTTCAGTGTAGAAGAATATATCACTATCCGGTATGTAGACTTCCATTTTTACTCTTGCCCCAAGTATAAATGTTAGAGAAAGCTTCCTTCCAGTCTATAAGTATCACTTTGAAAAAAAAATGAAAGAATTTTCCTAAACATGGAACTTGAAAAAATTCAATCCCTACTCTTCTAATTGCATTTGCTTACATTTTTTGCAGTATTTAAAATGCAGAAAATTGTATAGTACTAAGTTTTTAAAATATGCCTTCATTTTCTTAAAGAAAATCATGTTTTTCTTGTGCTATTCTATTTACTAGAAGTTTCTTTTTCTTTGTCATTCCCTAGTGAATTGTATACATTCTTCAAATAGTTTTCTACCTGTGCTGACCTTCTCACCTCTCATAACTTTTATTGTCCCAACTTAGTAATAAGGTCTCTTATCCCCAGAGATGCCACATTCACCATAATTCTGATTGCTTCCTTCCTTTTCTTCCTATGTTTTAGGACACTTTTTAATGTTCTTTTCTTAATAGCTTTCTTTTCACCTTTACTATTTTCTTTTCTTTTTCTATCTTGAGTACACAAATATTTATGTATATATGTGCATATGTAGTCAGATATTTACATGTATGTAATGTATCTTTGTACTAATTTCTTCTCCCTTGGTTATGAATTTTCTTTTTTAGGAAAGTGACTATATTTAAGTATTCTATCTTTTCACCTAATATAGTGACTGTCACACAGATAATGAATAAATAATTTATGTTATTTAAATAAAGTGAACAAAATAAAATTGTTACATACTATTAAAATATAATTTACAGAGATAAGAAGCTATCTGGATCTTTAAGATTTTAAACCATATTTTAATAATAAAAGTAGAGCATAGAAAGGTCTATAAGAAGTGATAGTATTTCATCTATACTGACTATAAGTTGAATGTCAAACCGAAAATTCAAAAAAAAAATAAAGCCAGTAGAGAAGCAATACCTTAAAACTGAAGAGGCTTTAGAATAGAAAAATCATCTTTGATTGGCTTTGTCATTAGTTTTCAAGATTGAGTGTCTTCATTTTGAAAAGTGTTATTTCAATATTTGAAGATTTCCTGCCAGTTATCTTTTTTTAATACTTACATTTAGCTTCCCAATGAAACTATTTATTTTTTCAGTTTCCATAAACCCCTAATAACTATTAAAATTTTTTTGTTCTTGGCTCAATTCAAAATCATAAATACAGGTTTGAAAACTAAATTTGATTTCTGTGCAAATAATTCCCTTCCATATGCCCATCCCCACTAATTGCTAAGGAACAGCAACTATGTCCATCAGTATTTATAATAAGCTCATATATTATTCCCTACCAAATGGAAAGCTTGTGGATCATAGACTGACACATTATAACCACTTTCTCTCCAAATTAAACTAACGTAATTAGTAAAAGTAATTAGTGATGGAAACTTTGCTTTTTAATCATAAAAATCAAATGTGATTTTCAAGTGGCTCTATTATGCTTACCTGTTTTCAATATCAAATAATTAAATATCCTGTAGCTAAAGTGAAAGAAATTCAAGAGCAAATTAAACCAGTGCTACTGTAATTCTTAGGTTGTTTTATTTATTAAATATTATATGTTCAACATTTGCCATAAAATAGGTACATTTGTTAGATATAAAGCTGGTTTTAAAGTTTATGCTTATATCTACAGTGTCCTTGAGATTTTTATAGTTTTAAAATTTTAGCCTTAAAAATATATTATCTATTCTTCTAGAGAAATGAATATTTTCCTATTGTGTGGCCTCAATTTAATTTCTAGTTATATCAGTCTATTACCTTGGCAACAAGTTTTAGGCAAATGTTACTAAATCTCTATATATCAAAAGCAAAAATTTGCTCAGAAACCAAAACATATACAGATATAAACATATACAGGCATATTTTCAGTATGCTTAGGGTACTTACTAAAAATTATTGAAGTATGACATTTTAATTTCATTATTTTTCAGATTTTATGATTTTTTTTGTAAAACATAATCAGTTATATACTCAGTGGATGTTGGCCTGGTCATTAAAAGAGGCATTTAAAGTACTGGCTGTGAATATTTGCAACAGTAATGGCTAACATTTATTGTATGCTACCACAAACCAGGCTTAACACTAAATGCTATACCAATATAATCTTATATGATCATCAAAATAGCTCTATGAAATAGTCATTGCCATTTTCTACACTAAGAGACTAAGAGGTTATTTAAATCAGAAGTATAATAGATTATTATTATAATAATTCATTTGATATTGTTATATTATATTTTTAGATAGAACTAACTTCTTTATTCTTACAAACAACAAAAGACATAAGAGCAAAAGCAATGTGTATTAGATGAAAAGCTTTCATTCAGAAATCTTCCTATACAATTTTACTAAAGGAATTGAAAGCCATTTTTTAAGCATTTACAATAAACCAGGCCATGTTCTAGGCACTTAGATTTCAGCATCAGGTATAATAAATAAAATCTCCTGTACTAGAGTTCTGTTGGAAGAAACAGACATTCACAAAGTAACTATGTAAATCAGAATGTATGTTAGAATCACTGGACATAGGGTATGTATAGGCTCATTTTTAGTCAATATTGCTAATTAATTGTTAAAGTAGTTGTAACTCTATATCTTCATTAACAGTGTATGAGAATTCCAGTTGCTTCATATACTTTCCAGCAGTTAGTATTATCTATCTTTTTTAAATTTTAGCCACTTGGTCAGAGTAGACTAATATTTTATTTTTATTTTTATTTCTATTTATCTGAGTAATATTTGTATACTTTGACTATTTAGATATCCTTCTCTGAAGTGCTTACTCGGTATTTTTATGGAATTGTATTATTTTTTTGTTGCTTGAATTGTAGAAGTTTATCATTATTCTGAATATAAACTTTGTTACACAAGTTGCAAATATTTTATTTAACTCTGTAGCTTTCCTTTCACTCTATTAATGTATTTTCTTGAACAAAAGTCATATATTGAGTGAAGTCCAATTTTTCAAATCTTTTATTTTATGGTGAGAACTTTATTGTGCCCTACTTAATTAATCTTAACCTATCCCAGAAAAATGAAGATATACTTCTGTTTTCCTCCACAATATGAATTGTTTTATCTTTCACATTTATGACTATATATAATTTGCAATTGGAAACTGTAAGATATAGGTTAAAAGTTCTTCTAGATAGGTATCCAATTGGCCCAGCTTCATTTACTGGGGGAAAAAAACACCTTGTCCCTCATTGCAAGTTTAAATGTTAATAGAAAAATCCAGTAGAGGATAAAACTGATGATATGGGGGGGGAAAAAAAGACAGAATGAACTGTGGTAGGCTACTGTGGATTTCAATTAAAGTACAAAGAAAGATGATGGCTTTAGCTAAAAGCATAAGCAGTCATTAACAATAGCAATATTAATGGTGATAATTGATAACACATTTTTTTTTAGGAAACAAGTGCTTTCTGTTTGTAGGCACTAGGCCTGGCTGACCCAAGGTCTGGCTATTATTCAAGTCCTGACTGATCCAATGTTTGACTGGTCCAAGGTCTGGCTGTGATCCAGCCCAGTGGCTAGGAATAGGCTTAAAGAATATGTAAACATATTTCAGCTTATTGTATCAAGCATGAGTGGCTGAATGCCACTTTTGTATTCTACTATGTGAGGAGCTATGTGATCCCTTGGAGAACAGAAAACAGAAGGGTAGCACAAGAAAGGGGAGCAGGAGAAGTGTGTGCGAGACTGCGTACCCCGTGCAATAGACTGTACTTCCCAACAGAAGTGTTCTCCCTCAATAAAGTTGGTGCCTGCCGTTTCATTCTCATGTCTGCCTCTTGTGCATTTTTCCGATTAGGACTCACACCGAACCTAACCTTCTGGCTCTGACACATTTCAAAGCACTTTCACATATACACACTTCTGCACACACAGAGACACAAATTTATGTATGTATATATATGAACTTATGTATATATAGGTATACATTTTTATGAATAAATGCATATAAACTCATAAATATGTGAGAATAAAATTAGTGTCTATATTCTATATTTACTTAAAAACACTATGAGATAGATATTGATTTTATGCAAGAAGTATTAGAGGCAGAGAACATGTAACTTGGCCAAAAGTGGCGAGGCTGGGATTCAAGTTAAGGTAGACATAAAATTTGTAGGCTTAAACTTCGATGACATATTCACTTGTAGAGACTTTTTTGGTAAGATTAGTTAATAGTGAATTAATAGATATTTATTAAGCATCTAATTAACAGGCATTTAACCAAATATCGAATTTACATATTTCTCATGTTTTGAGCTATCTCTTAATAAGTATGCTTAAATTAAAATAACTATCTAATTTCTATTTTGGCTTTCATAATTTAGCTGCTAAAAATAAGAGATATTTAATTGATCACTTTGAATTTTTTATGTGATGTATTTAAAGGAAAAGGAAAACATTCCTCTTTTGTCTGAAGACTGTCACTCACTTAAATATACACCAACAGCAGATTAGGCTTTCCATCGTCCATTTTTTGTTGTGTCCCACTATACTCTTAAAATGTGAATTGAAAACTGTGTGGGATAAATCCAAACACTACAATAGTTTCCTCTTCAAACACTCGCAAAATTGCTCTGGTGCTACTACTTGTTTTATCTCACATCATGTTTGGATGGAACACATACATGGTTGTTTAAGTGCACAAATTGTAGGATCTAACGTCAGCATTGTTGGAACATAATGACCCTTAACTTTTCACCCCCTCAAACCCTGTAACTTTCCATTTACCTGAAGTGAAGCTGACGAAATCCCCTATCCCAGGATGCTTAGCAACCCCACTGGCGCGAAAAAGCTCATGGCGCCAAAGCCCCCTCCATCTTAGTGAAGGTCCAAGAGACCTATCAACACTAGCCCCCTACCACAATCCAATCAACACCCTACACGAACACTAGCCGTCCCCAACCGGATCCTCCTCCCCTATATAAGCTCGCTCTCCATTTAATAAATTGGAATTCCTCTCGACTACGCTGCTTCTGGTGATTTCTTTCATTGGTGCCGAAACTCGGGACAAGGAGTGCCTTCATTAGGCCCTTGTCTCCGTCTGCCACCTAGAACGACCCAGTCCGGAATTCCCTGCCCATTTGACCTGCTCCAGCTCGTCACAGTCACCACCGACCAACCGGCTATTCCGTGAGTAACCCCTCTAGGGGACGGACACTCCCCGTGACTACAGCAGGAGAACAGCCGTGACCATCCGTGGCCTCCTGTCGTTACCGAGGAGAGGAATACACCCCACCACGGTCTTCAAGACCTACGGTGGACCCTCGTCCTACCCTACACCAATTTATAGGGACAACACCTGCGCTGCAGAAAGGGCTGGCTCCCTTCTCCTCCATACTTTTCCTCCACGTTCTTGCCTTCCTCCTAAAAAGCCCGGCACCGCACTCCTCCCGAATCCTGAGTCCTGGACTCAATTTAGGAACCTCTCACGGGTGACGACCTCTGGGAGGTCTCCAACCGGTTCTACTGAACCCTCCGGAACCCCACATTGGCAGGGGACGCCCTATATATTTGTGCGGAGGTTCTCCCCGCTCGAGACTTCTTTTCCTGCCTCAGATCTCCAACCTTATGGAGCCTCCTCTTCCTCCCCCCCGCAGACTCCCCTCTCCAATGTCTTTTACGAACCTTTCCACACTCTCTTTAAAGGGAGACATCAAACCTAAACTCCTCACCAGATTCTGTACTCAAATTGGCCACATAATACCCTTAGATAATCACTCCATTTGGCCTTCCGAGGGTCTCTTGACTCTAACCTCATCCATGATCTTTTCAATTACTGCCAGTGCCTGGGCAAATGGACAGAAATCCCCCTACGTTCAAGCTTTCCGTCTCTATCTCAACACCCTGCCTTCTGCTCCTCATGCTCTCCTCCCAACTCCTCTTGGCCGTCACTCCAAAGCCATCTCCCGCCCACCCCTCCCTCCTCCTCCTCCTCCCCGCCTGCTACCAATCTAAACCTTCGATCCTGCAGATGAGCCTCCTCCATCGATCTCCACCCCAAAATCTGGCTGTACCCTACCACTACCTGCCTCTAACACACCTCCCCAATTCATATCTCTTCCGCTCCTCCATTCAGCCCGCCACACACGATCCTGCGGCCTCCCCACATCCGCCCCCTCCCTTTCTACTCCCTTCCAATCCTCCCACCTTAATGGCCCCACTGGAAGTGGCAGGGGCAGAAGGGGTAGTCCGTGTCCATGTGCCCTTTTCTCTTTCTGATCTCTCCCAAATTGAAAAAAGCTAGGCTCCTTTAGCTCCGACCCCACCACCTATATTAAAGAATTCCAATGGGTGCTCCAAGCATACAGCCCACCTATCAGGACATTTTATGCTCCTGGCTAATACTCTCCTATCAGGAACGCCATAGGGTATGGGATGCTGCCCAAACACATGCCTCCTCTGATTTTCTGGACAGATTAACACAAGCCGTCCGACAGTACACCAGCTTAGATCCAGACACGGACGAAGGAAAACATATCTTAATGACCTCTTTCTAGCCCAATCCTACCCGACATAAAAAACAAAATTAAAAAACTAGAGCATGGCCCGGCAACCCCTCAGAGCGTAAATCCTTTCCACTGCCTTTAAGGTCTTTCACGACCCGGAGGAGGAAAAAGAAAACTCCGAATAAGGCACGCCCAGGCTGACTTTCAGATGGTGGCTCAACTAGTGTCCAAAACAGACAAAGGCCAACTACCACAAGGACCCTCCCGGAGCGTGCTTTAAATGCGGCAAGTGAGGGGCCACTGTGCGTCGCGTGTCCACAACCCGGGCCCCCACCCGGCCGTGTCCTAAATGCAAACAGATGGGACATTGGGGATCCGATTGTCCCACCACCACCAAGGGGAGATGGAACAACGAATCTTCACTCTCTACAATCCTCCTGTGATCGCCTTTGGCCGATGACTGATGGGGCCCTGGGCCTGTCCCGACTCTTACTATCACTAAAGCAGAGCCCAGGGTTAGTCTGGTGGTAGATGGTCAGCCTATCTCATTTTTAGTGGACACTGAGCCACCTTTTCACTCTTGAGGGAGTTCCGAGGCCCTACCACACCCAGTTCAACCCCTATTGTCGGGTGGGGAACACGCATACCCTCATAGAACCCCCTCCTATTTTGCCAATTACAAAACGCCCCACTCCTTTTCACACTCCTTTTAGTTATCCCACAATGCCCAGTTCCTCTGCTAGGAAGAGATATACTTTCTAAGCTTGAGCTTCCATTTCAATCCCTCCTCAGATCCTCCAGTTCCTTCATCCTGGCTCCTGATCTTATCTGACTCTCAAGAATCCAATAATCCTCCCCACACCCTACCCTGCCATACCCTGTAAACCCTGTAGTGTGGGATGTCCATAACCCCTCCTCAGCACATTGTTCCTGTCAAAAATTGTGTTAAAGGACCTCCAACCAAAATGGGAGGGTCCTTGCCCAGTTGTCCTAACCACTCCAACAGTGGCCAAACTACTCCTTCCAGACAAAATCTAACTCCTTGATTCACATTTCCAGGTTGAAGGCATACACACCGAAAAACCTTCCTCCAGTCAGACAGACGGCGGAAAACACCAGCCACTGCGATACCTCCACGCCTAGCTCCTCACACCCGTCAACCCCTTAAACTCAAAAATCACTGCTGGAAGCCTGTCGCCTATCCCAGAGTAACTATGACCCTTTTTCTTATTTTTTTCTTTTTTAGTCTCTCTCCCTACCCTTGGGCTCTCCTCCAGTCAGTTTGTCTGGAGGTTCAAGGTTCAGGAAACTTACACTGAAAAACAAATCCAACTCACTGCCTTACTGCCACTGCTGACTGCCCCCTCGGGATGTTCCGGGCTGTCACTATACCC
This sequence comes from Cynopterus sphinx, assembly GCA_030015415.1. Taxonomy (NCBI): domain Eukaryota; kingdom Metazoa; phylum Chordata; class Mammalia; order Chiroptera; family Pteropodidae; genus Cynopterus; species Cynopterus sphinx. The sequence continues at coordinate 46,281,904 of CM057380.1, forward strand.
CTGACAGACAGTGCTTATCTCCCATGCCACCCGTCCCTATGTCTGCTTTTTATTTGACCAAAGACAGGATTATTGCAAACGCATGGCGGAAACTTATGGTGGATGTCCTTACTGGGCCTGTAAATCCATGACCCATATCTCCAACAGGCCAAGGTAGGTGGCAGTATTTTACAGGTCTCAGGTGGCTCCTTCAAACTCCACATCCAAGATTCTTGGGACTCTAGATGGCGGGGGTAGTTCCTGGTGCCTTTTATTGTCATGGTATATGCTTCACGCCTTGGCGGACGCCTTACTATCACCCGCCAATACATTCCCATTAACCACTCGGTTTCTCTAGTATCTACTGACATCAAACATCAAGAGACTCAACTCATTTCAGCCCTAGGGTCCACTGACTCCACAAGTCAACTACCTTAAACACCTACACCTGGCTACAAATCCTCTCCAAGACGCTTTTTATCTCTCTTAATCACACTCTCCTTCCATATCTCCCAAAACTGTTTTCTTTTGTGCATCTCTCAGACGACCACTCTTGGCCGCTGTCCTCTAAACTTAACTTCATTTCCTTCTAAAACCTCGAAACATACACTTCCCCATCTCCCTAATGTTCCCTTATAAACCGAGGACCAGTCCAATCACACCCTTATCCCCAGACTGTGCCTCCTAGGAAACTCTGCCCTCTCTATCATATCGCCTTTCCACTGCGCATATAACATCATCATTTCTAATCCCACCGCAGCATCCCCGGTTCTTTTTTCTGGTGCAACGGCACTCTACACTGTCATCTTTCCCAACGCTACTACCTCCCTGCCTCCCCGTCCACCATTGTTCCCCAGCTCACCTCTATTCTAACTCTGAACTACTCTTCCTCCTCAACCTGCCCTCTAGACATAAGAGAGCGGCCTTCCTCCCAGTCTTGATTGGAATCTCTCTTATAACGCCGGTGGCAGGAATTGGATTGGGAGGCGGAGCCTCGGACATACTCTATGGGCCGTACGATCTTAATTCTAAACTCGAGGGTGCTCTTACATCTACTGCTGAGTCCTTAGGCTCTCTCCAACGACAAAATAACATCACTGCAAGGTTGCCTTTGCAAAACAGGAGGGCTCTGGACTTACTAACTGCAGAAAAAGGTGGAACTTGCTTATTCTTAAAAGAGGAATGCTGCTACTATGTTAATGAATCAGGTATTATTGAAACCAACATAAAAAAAACTTGAGACCCTAGCCACTTCATTCTATAAAACTAATGCCCAACCCGCCACCTGGACATCTCTTTTTACAAACCCCTCCTCACCTGGCTCTGGCCCATTCTAGGGCCACCTCACTATAATCCTTCTCGGCTGTCTCTTCCTTCCCTGCTTAATTAAATTTCTTCAGACACAGGTTGGAAGAATTTCTAACCAAACCTTTAATCAGCTTCTCCTCAGGAATTATAACCACGTCCTTTGGCTCCAGGATCCTGTTTCTTTTAAAGAACAAATCACTGAATGCTGTTGGCTACCTGGGTACAGTTCCTGGAGGCTCTCGACTCTGACCTGTGGGCCTCCACCCCGAGGATTCCTGGGAAGATTTTCGTGAACAGATCAACTATTTCTGGCTGCAGGAACCTCCAGGACTTCACGCCCAACAGAAATTATCCTCTTCTCCGCCTAACATGGGACTATATACAGGTCTTTTGTTCCAACTTTCCCTTCCGCAGCAACTCCTCCCTCCCAAACAGCCCTAAAACCACGCCTCTTTCAGCAGGAAGTAGCTTGAGACGGGTCATCGCCCCTTTCCCCAAAAAACAAAGAGGGGAAATGTTGGAACATAATGACCCTTAACTTTTCACCCCTCAAACCCCTGTAACTTTCCATTTACCTGAAGTGAAGCTGACAAAATCCCCATCCCAGGATGCTTAGCAACCCCACTGGCGCCGAAAAAAGCCGCGCCAAAAGCCCCTCCATCTTAGTGAAGGTCCAAGAGACCTATCAACACTAGCCCCCCTACCACAATCCAATCAACACCCTACACGAACACTAGCCGTCCCCAACCGGATCCTCCCCCTATATAAGCTCGCTCCTCCATTTAATAAATTGGAATTCCTCTCGGACTACCGCGCGTTCTGGTGATTTCTTTCAAGCATAATATTTGTTTGGTTTTGCAACAGAAAAGTCCAAATAAGTTCCTTAGCCCTCTAACCTCTGAAAAACAAACTACACCATGATGCACATCAGACATTGTAAGTTATATTTCTCTGTTACCCATTAAAACACTGGTATATATCAGACAGTTCAGAGAAATTCAGGCCAATGCAATCAGAATGAAACTTGCACTTGTGTTTAATGTCACCTAGGTTTGAAACACTTTCCTTACATTCCCCTACAATTTATCTGAGGCTTTTCATTTGTGTGTCTTTTATAAATATATTCATTGGTCATTGTATTTCATGACTTAAAAATACTGCTGTAAATAGAGTTGCTATATATACACACATACACCACCAATTTTCAAAGCAGGTTAGACAACTTTCTAAGTAAGAGAAAAGCCCAAAGACAAGAATGAACATGTCCCAGCATGTTTGGGATGCATGAGGCAATAAGCTTAGCTGGTGCCATAGGTGGTTGTTAAAAATTAATAGGAAAAAAAAGCAACAGAACTTTTGGAGTTCTACTGAGTCAGGTTATAAAGTTCTAGAAATTAAATTGAAATATTTAATTAGTTAATTCTAATAACTTACTGAGTACTTTATTTAGCAGGCACATTGCTATGTACTAATGATTCAGCTTGAACAACATATGATAATCTCAAGGAACTCAGAATTACACAGGTAAAAGATGCATGGAAACAATGCAACATTGTATGATGAAAACTATAAAAAAAATACACAATGAGAACTTAAGGAATAGGTTTATTCAATCTTCCTGGGAAAATTAGAGGAGAAAGCCTTCACAAAACAGGTATCAATTAGTCTAAGTGTTGAAGACCAAGTGATGGTTTACTGTACGTTATCTTGTGGGGGGATCAATATTTAACAAAAATCCAGAGGCAGACCTGTTAATTCAGATGGCACACTGTCAGATACTGATTTTTGTTGCTTATCTCTAAACTTTACAATGACAAAACATATTTTTAAAAATAAAATTTAAGACAAAAACAAGTTTACTTGTTTTTTTGTGTACTCACCTATGGACTTCAGCCAATGTCTTCTAGGTTCTAGTACCAGAAACAGACTGAAGTAATCAATAAATACTACCGGATAGGTATGTCAGATGACACAAACTATGTTTATTATATTAAACCACAAGCCAGGTTGAAATGCTCCAATCTGTGAGAGAAGTTCAAAAGGCTGTGACTAATTGTGATTGCCTTTTAAATAGAATTATGTATCTGAGAGGGTGAGAGAAAGAATACAAAGCCATGCACATATGAGAGAAAGAATAAAAAGTCACAAACACAGGGGTCCAGTGAATAAATAACTCTTTTCACAGTCTTACCCTTGGAAGATAGCTGCAGTTGTAAATATTAGATCTACTTCTGGAGTGGGGTTGAGGATACAGGCGTACATATGCCACATAGCTACACTGGACCCAAGCAGTACAAAGATCAAGAGAAAAGTAATAAAAAACAAAATCTCTCATTCAAAAAGAGCCAGCAAAAAATGTCTAAAGCACAGAAGGAGAATTAAAGGAGTTACTCCTTTCCTACAGTATAGTAGGTAGCCAGAGTGACCCTCTTAATAAAAAGATAATAATGCTTGATAGAAGGTGTTTGAAATGCACGTGTACTCACACACATCCACATACACACACCTTTTAAAACTCATTTTAAAATGACATGAAAATAGGGATCTTATGAGTAGAACAAACAAAACAGGAACCCTAGGAAATGTAGAATCACACAGCCAGCCTTTAACTCTATAGATATCTGCCAAACGTTTGAGGAAGCACCTAGAAGATTGCACATGGTGTTGAGGCAGAAGATTATATTCAGGAAACTCCCAAAATGACATTTCTCAGATGAAGCTGGGACCCCCAAAGTGCCCTACAGAGAGTAAGGGTTAATTAAAAACAGACATTGAACAGACAATAATAAAAATTTGGCTTTCTCGCCTCTGGCACTAGTTGGAAGGAGTTGAAAAAAGTGATCTCCCCCTAGAATTTTTTTTTCATTGAGGGAAACTTGTATATATTAAAGTTCACAGATATAAGTACACAGAGATGAAAATATAGAACATTTCCATCACTTCAGAAATAAACTCATGCCCCTGCCTAGTCAATACAGCCCCCATCCCTGAGGCTATTATTATCCTAGCTTCTAGCCTTATGGGTTAGCTTTGGTTGTCCTTCAACTTTATTTAAATGAAATCACACAGCATGTCCTGTGTGTGTCTGACTTCATTCACTGTTATAGGCAGAATAATGGACCTCCAAAGGTATCATCTATCACTTCAATTAATGTCAGAGACACATTCCCACTACCTTTTTAAATTGAATTGAAGGTGCTTGCAACAATTTGAAAAAGCCATATCAGGGCATTTTCCTTCATGAGGAAGATTTTAGTGGTAGATATTAAAGAAAAAAAGATTGATGCATGGCGTACCTCTACGGTTTTACATTGTTTCTTCCACAAGTGCCTGGGTTATTATTTTACCTCTATTGCCACAAAATTGGTGTAATCCATTGCTACGTCTATAACAATATTTTTCGTCCAACAATTTTCTGCTCATGGCAGACCTGTTGTCTAGAAAAGTCAAGTGTAAGAGGGACAAAATCATTTTCATGAAGCTTACAGAAATACAATATGTGCCCCACTCTGGCTCTTGTATGCTACTTAGAGGGATTCAATGAGCAGCATACGCAACCAAGCAGTAATTGTCCTTATAATTTACACCTACGTCAATCCAACAAAAAAACACACAAGTGCCTGAACCACGATTAAGTTTGAACCCTTAGAACCCCTTTAGGCTGGGTGACCACTTGAAGGGTATGCCAAACAGTACAGACTGGACGGCTGTTGGGGGGTGGGGAAGCATGGTGTTCAGAATTTTCAAAATAGGAAGTGACCACGAGATGATCTTTTTATGAGAAACAGCCATATTTAGTGACCAAAATGCATTACTAAAGTTTACAGATTAAGAGGGGTTTAGGAAGAATCAGAAATGTTTTTAAATCCATATGTGAGGAGGCTGTTGCAATGCTCGATAATACAAGGTGGCTATAAATGGATCAGAAGGAACATAAAAGATATATCAATTCCCTTGAGTACTTACCCATTTTAAGTGGTTTTTGCAATAAATGGTCCACATTGTCATACTTGCAGATAACCCAGAAATCTAAAAGTATGACAAAGATTATTTTCGAGGTCTGTGATGGTATGGCTAGAATCAGCTGATAAAACTGGAATAGCCACACTCTAACCAGAAAAGGGTCAATGACAATGAGGTACCCATAGCCCTGATTGAATTTCAATAGTACAATATAGTTAGATTACTTGACTCCATTATGTCTGGATCTCTGTTCTGTTCTCTCACATGGTTTCTGCTTCTTTTTCTTCCCATTTTGGCTTCCTTTCTGTATCTGTTTCTACGTACTAAGCAAAGCTATGTCTCTTGGTTTTATTAGTATGGCTTTGTATAGTAGGTGTCCAGTGGCACAGTCTTGAGAAGGGTTCAGCTGCAGGCCAAATTTAGCTCAAGCCTGTGCCCCTCTGGAGCCACTTGCTAAGATTCAACAAGCAATCCACAGATGCTATGCTTATAGTTGCCTCAAAAGACCACACCAGAAATCAAGGCCAGCGGCCACCGATATGAGTCTTGGCACTCTTCCACAAGAAGAACCTGACTCATTGAGGATACACCTGGATGTGGCTTGGATGGGGCTGCAAGTTGAAGGAGGTAGAATTTCAAGGAATCCTCTGGGTGGAGTGACCTCTGTTATCCAGATGGCATCTCTGCTATGGTGGCAGTGAGTCCATGCACTGGGACGGGGGAAGGCTCAACAGAGGAGCAAGGGATGCTGCCAGCACTTCTATTGGAGAGAGAGCCTCACCCAAGCCCTCACTCTGTTAACTCAGTGTTACTCTGTAAGTCCCTGTGCAGTTGAACTGGCACTGGTGCTCTGAGTGAGTAGGTCCATCACAAAGTCCACTCACAGACACAGCCCCTTTAAGAGGTGTCTGCAGCTGCCATTGTCATAGCCTCCATCCCATTCAGCCACTCAGGATGGGCAGCCTCAAGTCCTCGCCCTGTCCTACCTTCTGCCTTTACAGAGTGATTTCTTAGATTTCTCCTGAGTTGTATGGCTTGTTCATCCAGCTTCCAGGAGATTTTTCCTTGCAGTTTAGTCCCTGTTTCTCCCACAACTTAGATTTGGTTTCCAGAGAGATGAACAGAGACTCTATCAACTATCTATACCATTTTTTTGATGCTCCCCCTGTGTCTAAATTCAGTTTAATTCAATTAGTTTTCAGTGCCTTTCCTATACATCAACGGAAAATAATTACATTCACAATTAGCTTGAATATAATATTGATGGTAGTTGATACTCTTAAGTTTTTATATGAATTTAAAGAGGATCTAGAAAAGCTTCTAATGGAAAATGGTCATTTAACCTAGGCTTTGGCCTGACTGCAATAGAAAAATATTGAATACATAGTTATTTCAAATTGTGTGCTTTCAAAGACATAGGTAGGTCCTACCTACTCAAAACACTGCATATTGAATGGTGATTATAGCTTGAAATATTAATAACCTTGGTTATAATTCTGAACTTTTAAAAAAATCTTCTTTTCAAATATATGACATTCCAGCCTTGAAATACATTAAGCCATTATTAATGATCATCATCCTATTATTTATCATATGACTTCTCAAGGTGACAGTTAACTGAGACAAGATGACTCAGGATTAATTTTGATGAGAGGAAAGGAAAGTTTAGACCTGTATCACAGTTACAGAGAATAGTCAAAGAATAGATAAGCAAATAGCTAGATTTCCTTTCTGCAATAGGAAAGTAGAAGAGTTTTATGTAATAATAAAGCAGATTCTATTATTCTGGGGACAACATTTTTGTGGTTTTAGTATCTAATACTGAAATGCTAACTCTATTAACATTAAATAGCAATTACTATTCGTCAGTTTCATAAATTCTAAAGAAGACTGAAGAGTACAATAAATGATCATAAAATTGAATGTAAATTTGCTACATATACCAACTGCTTTTCAGAATAGTAATAAAGTGTAAATTATTAAGCTTGCATTCAATTTTCTTTGGATCTCTATTGCAATAGGCTATTTTATAACCTCTTATTTAGCTCCCAAAGCTATGTCAAGCATTAAGAATTCAAAAAGCAAATCACAGGCTTGACATCATAGAGTTCTAGATCTTGTGGCCAGGATGAAAGGGGGACATGAAACAGGGCCTTAAAGGATCCAGGAATGACATCTTTAAGAAGGAAGACCTCAGCTTATATTTAAAGCATAGATAGAAGTTGGCCTTCAGAACAGGCTAATAAGCTGGACGCCATCTTCAAGCTAATATTTTTTAAATATTTGACAGTCAGATTGCCATGTAGCTAAGAGCAGAGCTCTGAATCAGTTCTCATTACCTACACAGGACAAGTTACTGAAATTCTGCAAACTTTAGTTTCTTCATCTGTAAAATGGGGATTAATACTTACCCCTATCTCATAGACATTTTTGTGAAGATTACTAGACTTAATACATATAAAAACAGAACAGTTCCTGCCACACAGTAAGTGCTAGTTAGAGATGGCTATTACCATTTATTTTAGAAACTGGCTAAGTACTTAACTCTCTGTGGGATGCTCACAGAAGCATCCAGACACTTCTCTTTTGTCTTGAACAATTCAGCTCTGTCTCCATGTTTTTATATTCCACACTGCAGATTATATTCCTTGCATTTCCCTGAATTCACTGTCCTTAGAAGGTAGTTTAGAACTTTATTGAATTGTGCCTTTGTCCCTTGGGAGCCAACTCCCTACTTTTATCTTCAGTGTCCAGGCAATAAGTATTACTTTCTGTAATAAATCTAATTTTTTTTCCTGACAGTTACAGTTTCAGTGGTGATGTCTCTAATTCCTTATATATCAGGACCCAAGTAACAACTGACAGGCCTGCTCATCTGGAGTTCGGCACATCTCATGGAGTGTGGATTGAGTTAGGGGAATGAGAGAGGGTGGGGAAGGTAGGTAAGAAGGCAAGTGGTTAGATAAAGGGGAGGGAGTTTGCATTTAAAGAGGAGGGACTGTTTTTGTTTGTTTGTTTGTTTGTTTGTTTTAGATAAAGTACTCAGGCTGGACTCATTAATCTCTGCAGGTTTGGTTTCAGTCCTGAGACATTCTGAAAATTTTCTATTTGGTCACAAGTGGGTAGTCCCACATAAATGTGTGGTAAATGACACCTGAGCACATAATTGCCCTACCACAAGTCCCTATTCCATTTTCATACCACATTGAAGTTCTTGAGTGTTTCATCTTACCCTAGAAGACATGCATTTGTAGGCATCTAGGATACATAAGAAACTAAAAAAAAATAAAAATTCACCAAAATAAATTTTTCAGGAGGAAGGCCTCCATAATTCTTATTTTTCTTCCCCAATCCATTACTCAAGAGAGGTCCAGAGCAAACACTCAAAACATGTTTGTTAAAAGACTGACTGAATGAATGACTTAATCATTTTCCTCACCAAAAATGAGCCAGGATCTCATTTTTATAGTTTATATGGATAATTTATCTTTTTCCAAAACCTCCAACTCAGATTTTGTTTAACACTCCATTAAACAAGGGGAAGAAAGCCTTGCCATGGTCAGAATAGTTTGCAAACTTATTCTTCTTGTAAAAAAAAAAGGGAAAGCAATCAAAAGCCGCTAATGGTGGAAAACGTAGGTAATTATTTGTCCCATGTAAGCTTATTATTCTCCACTATAAAGAGAACAGCATGTTCGCTAAAGAAGCAGTTTAAAACCAACATCTCAATGCAAACACTTTCTCATCAATTAGCAAAATTTTATTGAGATATGCATGTATCTCTCAGCCCTTACACTATGAAGCAACAAGTAATTGTGCAGATATTCATTAAAAGGAAAAAAAAAGGCTTAAGAGCTGGGCTTATTTTTTAAAAGTTAACTATAAGTATATAACCAACATTCTTTTTTAAATTAATCAACTAAATAATTAATTAATTATTTTTATGGTGACATTGGTTAACAAACTACAACAAGCTTCAGCTGTGCACTTTTACAGTAAGGCATATATATATATATATATATATATATATATATATATATATATATATATACACACACACACACACATATACATACATACATATATATTTAACTGTATGTTCGCCTCTCATAGTTAGATTTCTTTCTGTAACCACATGTTTGACCACCTTTACCCCATGTACATCTTCCCTCCCATCTAGTAACCACAAGTCTATTGTCCATGTCCATGAGTCTCTGTTTGTCCCGCTCATTTTTCCTTTTAGGTTTATATCTCACATATAAGTGATATCACATTATTTTCAACTTTTCTGTCTGGCTTATTTCACTTAGCATGATTATCTCGAGGTCCATCCATGTTGTTGCAAATGGCAGTATTTTATCCCTTCTTATGGCCAAGTAAAGTTTCATTGTACATATGTACCAGAGCTTTCCTAGCCAGTCATCTATCATAGGACACTTGTTGCTTCCATGTCTTAGCCACTGTGAATAATGCTCTATGAATATCGGTGTGCAAATATCTTTTTAAGATATGAGTTTTCAAGTGTGGGGTAAATATGCAGTAGAGGGATTGCTGAATCATACAGCAGATCAATTCTTAGATTTTTGAGAAATCTTTATGTTTTCCATAGTGGCTGTACCAATTTGATGTCCCACCAGCAATGTATAAGGGTTCCCTTTTCTCTGCATTCTCTCCAACATTTGTTATTACTTGACCTGTTAGTTATAGCTATTCTAACAAGTGTGAGATGGTATCTCATTGTGGTTTTGATTTGCATATTTCTAATAGCTAACAATGCTTGTTGCCCATTTTTGATTGGATCATTTGTTGTTTTTTGTTGCTATTGAGTTGAATGAGTTCTTTGTATATTTTGGATATTAGGCCCTTATTGGAGGCATTGCTTGCAAATATATTGTCTTTTTACCTTGTTTATGGTTTCTTTTGCTGTGCAGAAACTTTTTAGTTTGATGTAGTCCCATTCATTTATTTTTGCCTTTACTTCCCTTGCCTTTGAGGTCAAATTCATAAAATCCTCTTTAAGTCCAAGGTCCTTGAGTTTGGTTCCTATGTTTTCTTCTATTCATTTTATTGTTTCAGGTCTTATATTCAGGCTCTTAATCCATTTTGAGTTAATTTTGATGTGTGATGATAGACAACAGTCTAGTTTCATTCTTTTGCAAGTGGCTTTCCAGTTTTCCCAGCACCATTTCCTTTCTCTACTGAATGATTTTGTTTTTTTATTTTTTCAAAAATTATTTGTCCAAATAAATATGGGTTTACTTCTGGATTCTCAACTCTGTTCCATTGGTCTGTATTTCTGCTTTTCTGTCAGTATCGTGCCATTTTAATTACTGTCACTTTATAGTATAATTTGAAGTCAGGCAGAATGATGCCTCCAGCCTCATTCCTTTTTCTCAGGATGGCTTTGGCTATAACCAGCGTTCTTGCCATAGAAAATAATACTAGTAAAATCTTCACAGGAGGCATTGTGACTTTTAAAAAGATGCCAAAAGGAAATCAATTATATAAGCAATAAATACTGCTTAAACATGTGCCATATGATGTTCTAATAGCTTTACAAGTATTGTTACTAACTCTTTATAACACATGAGGAAGTGCTATTATTACCATCCTTTTTATAAATGATAAAACACTTTAAGGGTCTCACAGCCAAATACCAGTGTCTAGATACAAACCCAGGCATTTTGGTCCTATGCCTATGTCTTAACTTCTGTGGAAATAAATGTGATAGTTGCTTAAGTTTTTGAAAACAGATCATACCTATGAAACTCTGAACTAAATTAATTGATATCTCTTCATCTTGTGCTCCTAAAAAATCAAATTATACATATATTCATACACAGACACACATATGTATACCAATCACTGTGTTTAGCACTGTGGGAATCTCACAGTGATGGATAAGAAGCTATCTCTGTACCAAAGAATGTACAATCAAGCATAAGAGGCAGGTGTGCATAGCCAATGGCAACAGGAGTCAGATGAAAGAAACGCCATGATAGAGAAACATTTTGTTATTTGGGGGAAAGATTAGTCTTAGAAACAATTGGCAATAAGTTCGGAGCCATTTGATTTATCTCAGATATTTGTGAAAATTCAGATTCTGGGATTCAGGGTCTTAAAATTATAAATAGAGAGTTGTATCATTAGAATGGTGGGGTGAAGAGAGAGATTAGAAATCACAAGATATTTATCTAAGGCTAGTTCTTCGTATAATTATCAATCTGCATTTAAGTTACTTTATCTGTTACCTAAATATATGAAAATCTTCTCATATTAATTTACATTTTTGTTGTTGGTTTTATTAGTTTTTTATTTCAGGTGAGATTCAGGTAAGACAAATGTATGAGTATGGACACAGCAATCTATAAAGTATTGTGGGTATTATCATTATCATCATAATCTTTTCATGATATTTCTTTTTATTTGCTAATATGCAACAAAAATCACTGTAGCCACCTGGTACGGACGGACACTATTAACAAGTTTAAGGTAGAATTCATGTGGTCAAAGGAGAGGAAGAAAGATTACTTATCTCTCATCACCATCCCCAGGCATTTTATATTCAGGTCTTTGAATACATAGACTTTTGCTTAATTATTTTATCACTTAATTTCTTCCTTGTAATGATAGTCAACTGTTTTTCTGTTGTTGTCATTGCTGTTATTATTTTACAAGCTTTAGGAAGCTATCATCATCATTACCACACCTATGGAGGATTGCATTTTACAAAAATGGTTTCAATTAGATCTCTTATTTCACACACATTTGTTTTACAATGTGATTTTGAAACTCCTCTCTTTGACATGTGGAACATGTCTGTAACAATGGCAGAATTAATCCTATGAGACTTCCAAGGCTAAATTATAAAAGTAAGTACAGATTCTGCCTGGTTTTCTTGGGCTGTCATGTCTAAGGAAGTTTAGTTTAATCAGCCCACATAAAGATTCACATGGGATGTAACTGAGCCCCCCACCTCTAGCGCTGGGTAAGTCCCTGGCTGATAGTCAATAGCATGCTACTAGAAATCTGATTGAGTCATCTCCAAAGTAGCCAATCTAGTTTGATGCCACATAAAGTAGAGACAAGTTATTCCCAAAATATCGTTCCAAATTGCAGATTTTTTTCCTGAAAAATGAATGACTATTGTTGTTTTAAGCACTTAAATCCTTGGGGTGTTTGGTCATGCAACAATAATGGACAGACACAGCTTTCAAGACTAATCAATCCTTAATCTTTTCCTTTCTTGCTTTCTCTATTTTTCCCCTTCCTCCTTTCCTTTTTCTTCCCTACCATTCTTCCTTCCTTCCTTCCTTCCTTCCTTCCTTCCTTCCTTCCTTCCTTCCTTCCTTCCTTCCTCTTTCCTTCCTTCCATGTTTCCTACACTTCCTATGTACTAGACAAGAATGTCTGGTACATAGGAAGCATAGGAAACATGGAAAGGAAGAAAGGCACTAGAGACATAAAAATATAAAGAGAGTTTATTCTCTTAAGCAGTTTATAGAACACTGACATGTCAACTAATGGTTATAATACAGCCATTTAAGTATTATAATAGTAGTTTACTTAATATACAAAGGAAACATTGGGGAAGAGAATTCTAAAGTTCTTTGAATAAATGATGATATTTAGTAATAACTAAAATTTTCTGAGTGCATACTAAATGCATGCACTATTTAAAACATTTTAATGTATTAAGAATTTTACTTTCACATGACAGCTGCCTGAGTTTGATTCTATTTTTTTTATCCATTTTATAGTTGAGAAAACTCATCACCTATAAACATACAAAGAGGTTTAGCAATTTTCCTAAGTTCAAAGCCAAAAAGTAGTTGAGATTTGAACCCAGGTAGTCTTGTTGAATCATTCAACTATACAGTGGAAACATGAGAGAGATGACTTTTCAGGAAGGGAAACATGTAGTCAGATTTCTATTGATTTATATTATATTATATATTTTATACCCACAAGGGAGCAGAATGTACTGGTGATTCAATAACAATTTAATATGAAAAACCAGGTCTGTTTTTTGTGCTTTAAGATAGTCAATACTATATTAATCTTTCTAGAGGATATTTAATTGTCATCCTATATATGGTAGAATTAACTTGAACTGTTAACAAAATCTTCTTGCCTACTACTTGTTTTCTTTTAATAGTAAGTTCTGCAAAAGTAAGTGAAATTCTTTATTCCGAGGGTGAACGTTACATTTCACATAGCCACAAAATATTAAGTTAAAGGTTATTAGATCAATTGCCATTAGTACCTTTATAATTGGAAGTTCTTAAAATAAATCAGATGAAATTTAAAATTGATTTTGTGACTAGGGCTCTGAATTATGTGATATAATAAAACAAAACTATATTTATATATACTATACCTGGGATGTAATCTGACACACTGTCAAATGCTGTAGTCTATAAATCTAAACAGCAATATTACTGATAAAAAAATATATGCATGCATGAATACACTGACAGAGAAAAATTATACCTATATATTTCATAAATTACCTGATCTTCATTTTCCCCTTAGGTGTCAAGAAGCGACCAAATTTTATTTTATATGTTTTCCCATTAAAAAATGTTATCACAAAAATATTCTGAAAAGATTTTTCTTAGTTGTTTCTAGCCAACTTATCAAGCATATACTTTTGTATTATTCTTCATAATGCACGGCTTTGAGCATGCCATGATCCTATACTGAAACCTTCAGGAGCTTATCATTTCTTGTCAAATGAAGCTCAAAATCTCACTCAAACCATCCAAGGCCTATATCAGTCTTCAACTTCCTTCTCAAACTGTCCTGCACTTTTTTTTTTTACTCATTTTCCTCTCTAAATACAAAAGGCAACCTGGCAATCCCAAATAAACCCTAAAATTTTCAATTCTTAGGCCTATTTGTTTTGCTTCTTTGTAATGCAACTTTATATATCTAAACTTCACTTTTCTACATTTAAATGCATTATAATCATATAATTTAGCATTGGACTAGACAATAGGAAGGAGATGTACATATTCAGGTGGCCTTTCCACCATTCATTTATAAATTAATACTAAATACTCTATGGTATTTATCAAAAGCTTCCAAATAGAGGAAGGCAGATATTTTGGCTCCTTAGGCATGTGGAAACCTATGTTCTACATGATTTTATGTACGTTTGTCTTGTGTTTTGGAAGTAACCATTATCAGTTTTTTCCTCTAGAAAATTTGACCTTGAAAGAGTAAAAAGAAATTGTATACAAAAATATTGTTATTAGTATATTCCACAAACATTTATTGAATACATTCTATTTACTTCAAATTAAGGCAATTGAAAGTGATGGAAAAAAATGCATAGTAAAAATTTTATTCTTTAGGAGTAATGAGGCATAACTGTGAAGTGACAAGAGAGTGAGAGAAAGGAAGAGAGACAGACAGAAAGAGACAGAGACAGAGAGAAAGAGAGAGAGAAAAAGAGAGATGACTTTGGAGTTAAAAAGAAGAGAGCTTGTGTTTGCTGGGGAAAATCCCAGAAAGTTTCATGTTAAAGCAAAATATTTCCATTTGTCTTCAGCAAATGTCAACCACAATGGAAAAACATTAAGACAGCTAAGTATAAAACCTTCAGCATGAATCTGTTTCCATGGTGTTCATTCTACATCTTCATATTGATTTTTTTCTTGGTCTCACAAAAGAGATTTTAATAAATCTAGGCACACGAAAGCAATGAAAGTCATATTTGCCACAAAATACCAAAGTTCTCAAATATTAGTAATTTAGAATATTACTGTGTATATTTTCACCCTGAACTAGCTCTATTTTAGAGATTTGAGAATTTATTTTTAGAGCATTCCTCACTTAGACTATTAGAAACTATTGGTGCTACATGACAGAACAGTTTCATGTGTAGGAAAGAAGGGGTTTATTGCAGGGGCTAAATTTTATTTTTCACAAATGTGAAGAGCTAAAGGTGACTTTATGAATCAATTGCAGTTCATTATAAGCACCTCTTTTGCCATTACTGTATCTCTGGAAAGCCATACTCAAGAGGGACTGCTTTCCTTCTCTAAATGAATATATGGATGAAGGGAGAGACAACAAAGAAATTCTGTTCAATTAATAAACTCTGAAATGTTTCTACTAATGAATGAATAAGCCAATATAGTACTTATTTGAAAAGCCAGGTAAAACAGTAAATTTTAAAAAATAACAAATGTTTATTTTTTATATGGTGCATAGTTTTAGTCTTACTGGACATCGTAGTGAAAAAAGCAGACCAGGTTTCATGCTCTTCATGCATCTTGTGTTCCAGAAATATATGGAATACGAGGAGATGAGATAAAATATGTGAATAACAAGTAAACCTTTCAAAACATAATTTTAAATTGTAATAAGTGCTATGAAGACAAATAACTAAAGGTGACCTGCAAACAGGAAATTGGCAGGGACCTTAAGTTAGGTGGGCAAAAAGGACATATGTGATTTCGCTTATATGCAAAATCTAAGGAACAAAAAAAAATGAACAAACTAAACAAAAACAGAATCTTGGGTACAGAGAACAAACTTGCGATTGTCAGAGGGGAAGGGGTTGGAGACGCTGGGTAAAAAAGGTGAAAGGATGAAGAAGTAAAAATTAATAGTAACAGAACAGTTATAGGATGTAGAGTACAGCGTAGGGAATATAATCAATATTATTGTAATGGCTTTGTATATTGCCAGAGGGTGCAACAGTAATCAGAGGAATCACTTCATCAATTATATAAAGGTCTAACCATTGTACTATATACCTAAAACTAACATAAAATTAAAATAAAAATTTTAAAGAAAGATGAGATAGAGTCTATGAATGATATGGAATGATTTCCAGAAAATATTAAGCTAAATAAAAGGCATACAAAAGAGTAATAAAAAAGGAAAAATAAGAGAAAAATGATATATATATATACAAACATCACCTTCATTTATATATGTATATATGTATGTGCATATATATATAAAGAGAGAGAGAGAGAGAGAGAGAGGGATGATACCTGAGTTATTAATTTATAAACCAACAAGCCATGAAAAATTCAAGCAGAAAAATAGTGAGGGCAAATACTCTAAGACAGAAAATAGCTTTAAAGATTCTAGAAAAAAAAATGTCTAGAATAACAGAAGGGTTTTATAAGATTATAAAGGATAATGTAAAGAGATCATTTAAATTTGTATAGTATACATAAGTGTTTTGAATTTTATTTTTTAAAACCCTATTTAAAGCTATGATAAGGACTTCTGTCTACCTCTCTATACATTAGTGAATTGAAGCCTTCATTTTTATATATTTTCTAAAAGCTGTTGTTGAAGAACTCTTATATGCTAGAGTCTAAAATTTGAGAAGAAGGTACACAGGAAGATAGACTTGGTACTTACTTTCTAAGATTTTATAGAATAATAGAAAAGAAAGTGTTAAGATCCCCAAATATATTATATTTATAAAGTATTTTGGATGTTCTAAGAACTAATATAACTTCCAGTTGGTAAGATCTTTGTATATGATATAGCATGTATATTGAACCTTGAAATATGGGTATGAATTGAGTGAATAGAAATGGGAAGTGGGGAGTGCTGAAAAATGGATTGAGACAAGAGGTAAAGTATAGGGTTTTTATGATATTTAAGGAACAACATTTATCCAAGTGTTGCTGATACAGTCCATATATGTGCAGGAGTAATGAGGAATTAATTTATCTTTTATTCACTGAATATATATTGGGTAAATATTACATAGGGGGTAACATCCTAGCTGCCAGTTAACAATAGTGAATAAAATAAAGTCCTTGTTCTTATTATGTAGGACAGTGGAGGGAGACAGACAATATACAAATGAGTAAATATAAAAGGTGTTTTGGAGGAAAATAACACAAAGAGGATGAGAAGACAGTTTGCTGGTGATTAAACTTTTACAAAGGGTTATCAAGGAAAGCTTCTCTAATAAGTGGCATTACAGCAGAGACCTGAAGGACATGAGAGAGGAACTTATGCAAAAATATGGGGGAGAGTCATCAAAGCAGAGGAAATAGTAGGTGGAAATGCCCTGAAATGGGGACGTGCCTGAAAGGTTCAAGAAAAAGTATAGAGACTGGTATAACTGAATACTGGAATAAACTGGAAATTGATGGAAGTGAGGTCAGAGAGGTGAGGCAGAGAGAGGGGATATAAACATTAGCACCTTATGGGTGATAGTAATTTGAGAAGCCATTGGAGGACAATGAACTAAATAGTAGGATGATCTGACTCTCATTGTCAAATACCATGTTGAGAAGAGTTAAAGAAAGTGGAACAGAAGTGGGTAAACCAAATAGATTTTTAAAGTTATTCACTTGAAAGGTAGTGGTGGGTTGGAGATGAGCATTTATGGAAGAAGTGATGAAAATGGTCAAATCGTGGAAATACATTGAACTTATAGGATTTTATAATGGGTCAAATATTGGGTAAAAGAAAAGTCAGACTGACACCAAATTTTTTTAGCCCAAGCAACTGAAAGAATGGAGTAGTTATTCATTTAGATGAGGAAGGTTCCAAGAAGAATGAATATTTAGTAGACAGCCAAATTGTCAGTTTTAGACATAAGTTTGAGATATGTAACTAATCAGTTATTTTGACTAGATAGCTAAATGTATGGGTCTAGAGTTAGAAAAAATGTCTGGGCTGGGAATGAGAATTTGGGAATCATTAGGAGATACATCATATTTAATGACCTATGACTAGTTGAATCTATAGAGAGTAAAGAAAAAGGCCTTGGGTTGAACCCTGAGGTACTATAAAATTTAGAGGCCAGGGAGAGGGAAAGAATGAGCAAGGGAGAGGAGTGCTAGTGAGGAAGGAAATAAAAGACAAGTCAAAGGAATTAGCGTTCCAAAAACTAAATGAAGCAAAGAGAGAGTAACCACTGTGGCAAACACATTTAAGTAATTTGAGAACTTAAAAGTGACCACTGGATTTGGCATTGGAAGTAATTAGTGACCTTGACAAGAGCCTTAGACTGGTAATAATTAAAACCTCACCAAATAGTTCAAGAGGGAAAAGATAAAAAGGAGTTAGTGAAAGTTAAACACTCTTCTGAGAAGTTTTGTTGTCATTGGTGGAAAAAGGAAGTGGAACAGTCGCTGGAAGAAGAGATGCAAGCAACAAAAGTTTTGCCTGAGGTGAGAGGTAGGTTAGCCTAATTGTATTTACTGACATGGTCCAGTTGAGAGAGAAAAACTGACGAGATAGAAGAGAGAGAATAGCAGAAGTGATGTGTTTGAGTAGTGATACATTTGACTTCTAGATAAAGTCAAGAGGGTTGTTATCTAATGCACCAATGGGTGAGTAGGGAAAGCAAACTGTATTGGTACTAATATTTATAGGTAAGTAGATGTGACAGTAGAAGCTTATAGAAATTCTTTCTGATTGCTTTTTTTCTTCTCAGTGAAATAGAAAATAATTTCATCAGCTGAGAGCAAGGCTGGGAAGGAGGTGGCTATAGTGGTTAGAAGAGAGAGAAGATTTGAAAGAGACCTCTAAAAAAGTGGGAGAAAAAATAAAGTTTATTCCCCTAAATGAATCATAGATCAAGACAAAAAGTCTGAGGTTAGCAGACAGGCATTTAAAAATGATATCATTAAATAAAGTGTGTATGTTTCTTTCTGATATGATTGCAGAGTCAGTGTAAGAGAAACATTGAATTTAATCAAATTTAATTTTGTAGAATTAGTATGATGTGAAAGACACTATAATGCATGGATGGATTCTAAGCAAGGGTAAGGATTCAGGGGATATAAGTATAGAGAAAAGGTGATAGTTTCCAAACACTCCAATTTATAAAGTATTGTTAGAGTTTGGACACAAGGGAGACTAAGATTTAGAGCTTGTGAGTGAGTATGAAGATGTTGCAATTGTTGGTATTTGATAAAGTCTAGTTATTTTCATCAAAGTAAGTAGTCAGTGTAAAATGGAAAGCAAGATCTTTTGATAAGGAGGGTAAGAAATTAGGATAAAATGATTTATTGTAAAGAATAAGGACCACAGACTTAAATTTTGTAAGATGTTCTGAAACTCAAAAAGAAAAGTGTCATGATCAATACTTAGAAAGGAGTAATCAGAAAGGAGCATGGAAGGTGAAGAGAGCAGGTATAGACTGAAAGCAAGAGAAAAATATTAGTCTGCTGAAATAATCCAGGTCAAAAATTTGGACACAAAACAGGAAAGATTGGATTATGTTCTGTTCTCAGTATAAAAGAACATGAACTTGACGCATTGTCCCAAAAATTTGACATTTAAACTAGATACATAGACATAAAGATTAAACAATTCTGATCTGATGTAATGAATGCTATACCACAGGGAAGAACAAAATGTTATGTAGACAGAATTGTTTAACTCTGATGATTCTGCTACGAGCTAAGATGAAGGATAAAGGAAAAACATCCTTGAAGACATAAAACATTAGGAAAAAGATGAGTAATAATTTTCTGAGTAAAGTAGATAAAACTGGTTATGCTAAGTACAGAAAAAAAATGTTTGAAGTCTAAGAAACATAACAATCATGACACCTTGAGTATATAGTGTTTTTTTGGATTAACTTGAACTAGGGCTGAGACAGAATAGGAAAAAGGTTAGGCTTAGAAGGTGAAGGCAGTTATGAAGGACTTCATATATCAAGCTAAGGAATTTGGACTTTTTTGTGTATATAATGAGAATTCACTAGAAGGTTTAAGTGTATATTTTGAGAAATTTTATCTGTGAGTATGCATATGTACATATGCAGTGTGAGTGTGTACATGTGTCTGTTGAAAACAGTGCATGATATTTCTTTTTGTGGATAAGTCTGAACTGACTTGGTCTCATTTTGATTTCCCATGAAATGAGAGACAACGTAAAGCTGGATTGAAGTTACAATCTTAAATGGAGTGAAACTATTAAATAGAGTAAAACTAGCCTTCTTTTCTGGTAATCCAATTGGAAAACATTTGCTCCATCACTATTACACTTTAACAACTGAACATGATGTACAATTATGTGATAGAAGCAAGTAAGAGCTCGGTAAATAATGTCAGGGGTTTAGTTTCTCTTTTAATTCAGTTCTACATCAGTATAGTGGCAGTGTTGGGGATGGACATATTTGATAACTCTAAGGTATGTTCCATTCTAAAAAATGTGACAACTCCATGTTAAGAAGCAAAAAGACAAACCGTAAGTAAAATTTCACTATGAACATCCATGTATTAAAAAATAAAAATGGGTATACTCTTTTTTCTAATTCAGGAATAAAATGTAACAACCAATTGCCCAAAACAAGTTGGTCAAAATGCTAGTAGTTCAAAATCTAGGAGGTAAACAATTATACCTAATGTTAATACACCTATACTAATTTTCACGGGTAGCAGGGAATATTGTTGTCTAGTCTGGGTAGCTTTAATTTTGTTAAATTTCAGTTCTTCCTGAATTTATTTCATTTTAATTCAGATGCATAAACCAAAAGTTTAAGACAAAACCAGCAAGTTTTTCCTCTGTTTATATGTTTATGTAATTTTTGTGACAAAATGTTGTGACAAAACCACAGCTTTCAGTGGATGCATGAGGTTTAAGTGGTTTCATCTCCAACTGGAACCAGATGTGAAAACTGGTGAAGTGACCAAATGTCATATTACAAAACCAAAACAAAACCACTGTTCAGTGTCTTCGTCTCTGCAAAGGACCAAAATGATGTGTTTCAAGGATCAGCAAAGGTCTGAATGAAATTTGTCTTCATAGGGAATTAGAATTTAATCCAAGACCAGCAGCAAATTAAATAATCAAAGGATTTGAATGAAATACTTTCACTGTAGATTTCGGAGGGAACTATTAACTGTTGACCAAAGTCATAGAGCCTGATGATTATTCATGTTGAGGTATTTTCACTGTTCTATGAGCACCATATTCATATGTATTTTATTATTCTGCTTTTTCTCTATTACCCAATGAGACTAACTCTTCTCTTTTTCCCCTTATAAGTTTCATTATAGCTTATCACAGATGATCTAGCTCAAATTTATTTATAAAATAATATTTGCCATAAATATTCCACTTTTTATTTAAAAATCATCTAATGATCACAGAATCCTCTTATTTTATAAATGGGAAAATATAGCTGAGAGATTTAAAAATTTGTTAAAATCATAACATTTATAATTCCTCTGAATTCCTAGAGTTTTAATTATTTATAACACAAACATTATTTATCATAACTAGAGAAGAGCACCTCCCAGTTTATGAACACTGAATTTGTGAACAACCTAATCTCATGTTGAATGTAGTGGATTCTACCTATTAAAAATCCTAGGATGTGAGAAATATTTCCTGAATGCCACAATTTTTTTCTCTACATTGGTGCTTTCTTGATAGGTCTTGAAGTATGGGAAGGAGCAGCACTATTTTTAATGTCTTGAAATAGTTCCAACATCTGAAACTAGCACTTTAGTTTGACAGGTTCTCTTCTTTTGCACCATGAATTTTTTATTTGTGATAGTCAGACAACCTAAATTTTTCAATTCCTTCTTACCAATTATTCAACCAAAGATTAGCAAGATAAGTTTTACTGTTCTCTGGATATGAATAATGCTTTCAAAATAGGTAATGACAAGTCACTTGGAATCCAGTAGTGACCTAGGAGAGAAAATATTCTAGTAGCCTAAAATTTTTTATAATAGATAAATATACATATATTCATATGTCATATAAAACAATAACAACTGAAACTCAGAATAGTAAAAAGTTTGTACGCAATCACCCAGGATATAGCTAAGTTCAGAATCAAAGATGTTTCAGTTCTAAGACCAATGTCATTCCCTCTCCACCTACAAGTTTTAATAGCATTGTCAACAGATTTGGTTTTTTAGGCCAAGGCTCTACTACATCACATCAATGTCCTTTCTACAGTGGTGATAAATTCTTTTTAAGGTTCTAACTCGTAAAAAGTTTTAAAAAGGATGAAATAATTGTCTCCTCTCATGAATAGTTTAAAGGCCTTACCAGACATGGCATGAAATTAGGACACCTAAGCAGCACCCAAATATCCCTAGATGAGTCAGCCTTCTTGCTCATATCCTGGAAGCCATGTTGTGATGTACTCAGGATGTTGAGTTATCAAACACTCTCTAACCATAAGTCATAGGTAGCTCCCAAGTGTTTAATTTCCCAATTTCCCCTAAGGGGGATTGGTTTTAATATATACTCTTTCAATAAGTTATCAGATTTAAGTAAACACCCAGGTTGACAGTAGTGAAGGACATAAGTCTTTAAGGTGATTGAACCACTGACACCAAAAGAAGTCATATATAAGGCCTTCAAGAGCAAGGATTAATACTTTAGATTAATAAATTGAACTATCATCTCTTCTACAGTGATCTTTTCATTCTCTAAATTTATTTTAGGGAGTACCATTATCATTACTTATTTTCACTATTATTCAACAAATATGAAATCATACCTGCATCCTACATTCAGCAGCTTATAGTCTAGTAAAGGTATATTGATCAACAGGTGTCATGCTAGGCTTTGACAAAATAAATTTATTAAAAATTTTTCTTTAAGAGATTTATATAATAACAATTCCAAAATACTTAGAAAATAAGCATAATTACAACTTGCATTTTAAAATAATCTCTAAGTAAGAAAAGTAGCAAAATAAGCAAAATCTTACTTCCAGAAGAAAAAAAAAATTTGTTGCAGAGATCAAATGGATAAAAACGTAGTGCATATATACAATGGAATATTACCTAACCATAAGAAATGATGAAATACTGCCATTTGAGACAACATAGATGAATCTTGAGATTATAATATTAAGCGAAATAAGCCAGATAGTAAAAGTTGATATGTGGGATATAAATCTGAAAGCAACAAACGAACAAGACAAGCAGAGACTCATGGACACAAACAACAGTTTAGTGGTTATCAGCGGGAATGGGAAGGAGGAAGGTAAATAAGGGTAAAGGGAGTCAAATATATGGTGATGAAAGAAAATTTAACTTTGGGTGGTGAACACACAATGCAATATGCATACAATGTCTTATTGAATTGTACACTTCAAACTTATATAATTTATTTAACCAATGTCACCCCAATAAATTTAATTTAAATAAATAAATAAATAAACATCTGACACAGAATGAACTGAAAGAATAATATATTCTGAAAAAATTAAATTTTCGCATGAATATAATAAAAATATCTTCTTTGCCTCATTTGATATTTCTATAATTTATTAGAATTTGTTAAAAATCTATTGGAATTTGCTGGTATATATTTTTATTTTATTTCAAGTCTTTAGAAGAATTTGTTTTCAGTATCTCTTGAATACAGTGTTCAACTGCTCATTAATTTGTTAGTTTGATTTTACCCTATTTGAAAGTTTCTGTTTTAAAGGGGAGCATTAACCCTTATATATTTCTTGTGACCCTTATCTGTTGGTCCTATTCTGGTATCTTTTCCCCCAATTATACGGTAAATTCTGAGGGGAGCAGATAGTGTTTTTTTGTTTTTTCATTTGTTTGTTTTTTTTTCTTTTCATATATTCTGTTTTAATCTTTCAGTCATTACATTTAAATTTAAGCCTTTTTCTATTGTCATATAGATTTACTTAGTTTCTATATCCATTTGATGAACAAAAGAAATCTTAGCTCGATTTTACTTTCTTCTTTCTTTTACCCCTGTCTCAGTTCTCTCTCATTGTAGAGAATCTGAAAATTCAATTGCAGGTTTTTACTTATATCATATTTTACACTTTTCATCAGCAGTTGTATAAACTTTAGTTTTACTCAGCTCTGCATCACAGTGTCTGTATCCTACATTTTCCTTTCCTTGCATTCATTTATTTTATTAAAATATAATTTTAATCAAGGCTTTTAAAATGTTTTGAACCCTTCATTATTTAAAAATGTCCTTTGTTTTACCTTTCCTCAACACAGCAGTGTGTCTTTTCTCTATGGAGAAGAGAAAAATAATTTATTTTTTGAGCTCTTCCTCTGAAAATGTAATTTATATATATAATATATTTGTTTATATACAATTTATGTATAAATTTATATATAATATATAATATAAAAATGTTATATTTTATATGAAAATAGTTGGGCTGAGATATAATGATGAGAAGAAATTAACAAATGATAGAAAAGAGAAAAGGGTTTTCCAAGCATAGTGCATGGTCTATGTAAAGACTCAGATAAAAATTCAGAGTATGTGAGGAACAGAAGGAACCTATAATGGCTAGAACAAAGTAAAGTAAAGGTAAAGTTGGAAGGAAATAAGATTGGCGGGAAAGTATACAAGGTTTGCATTAAGTTCCTGTAGAAGAGGATAACGATTCCTATTGAAATGAAAAAGTATTGAGGGCTTTACGGATAGAAGGTAGTCATATGAGACTACTTATAATTTTAAAAGATAATCGTAATGCTATGGAAAATTGATAATGAGGTTGAAACAATAGAAAAGGGAACTATCCCTGAGAGGTTATTGTGTAAGTTCTAGGTAAAGTTCTGTGCAGAAGACAGAAATGATGAGGCTGAAATATATATATATATTGATATATTCTACAATACACACGTTTCTATATATGAAATCCCATTAAAACACTGGAAACTAGGAAACATATTAAAGAAATATAATAGCTAAATTATGGAAAGAAAAACACAGATGCAATCAGAATAAGACTGGAGAAAACCATAACCCTCAAAATGCATAAGAGGATGCTTTTCGGCAGTGGGATGTACTCCAGTGAATAAGACATTCAATAAACTTCAAGAAGGCTCACTTCAATGTGTATTTACTAAAAATGTAGCAATATAAAACAATGTTTCTTCTTTATGTAAGCTTATTTTGCTTACTTTGTATGGTAGCAAACCTGTTGGAAAAAACCTACTTGTCCACTCAAAAGAAAATGTGTTCAATAAATAATGTATAGCTATATGATGGAATATCATATAGTATCTAAAATAACTGAACTACATAAAATAGCTAGATAGTAAAATATAATATTGAATTAAAAAGGAAGATGCAAGGTGATATATACTGCAGTATAATTTAAAATGCAAACTATATATTACTTATGGATACATACCTAGAGAAAAGTGATTAAAAGTGGCTTGAGGTGACATGCAAGTAAAGGAAGGGCAGAGACCTATGGAGGTGGTGATAAGAAGGGACTTAAAGCCCACCATAAAATATGACTGCAAGAAAATATTACAAACTATTTAGCGTTTGGTGGGAATTTTATTTAGTTATAAATTTCTTTGAACTTTATTTATTAAACATTTATATTTAATAAATAAAGACTTGGAAAAAAGGCTGAATTTTAGAATGGACATATGACCAAAAGATTATCCTCAATTCTAAAAGCCAAAAATATGGAAAGCAAGATACCAAGTGTCAAGCACAATAAATGAACATAAGAATAAGAATGGTGAAATTACCATGAAATTTCAGGGAGCTAAAACGTATATGCAAAAACACAACAATGATGATGACAACTCTAACGATAGGTTACATACAAAAGAAGTAGAGTGGCATTAGATTTTTTTGTTAATAATCATTTCTAGGAGAACATGGAATGTTGTCTTCAACATTAAGAGAGAAAATGATTTTGAATTTAGAATATTTACAGTCAAACTAGTATCCTAGAGGAATGGTAAAACAAAGACATTTTTAAATAATAAAGGGTTCAGAACATTTTAAAAGCCTTGATTAAAATTATATTTTAATAAAATAAATGAATGCAAGAAAGGGAAAATGTGAGATACAGACACTGTGATGCAGAGCTGAGTAAAACTAAAGTTTATACAACTGCTGATGAAAAATGTAAAACATGATATAAGAGCTGAGTTTCTTTCTGATGACAGAAAATAAGCTGAAAGATCTCTTTTATTTGTAAGGACCTAAATGAGAAGGTAGACTTGGAGGAGATTTGGGGAAGAATATGGATAAATAGCACTGGATCCCACATTTGAATATTTGAGTTCCATCCAAAGAGCAATTCAGATATTGGCCAGTGACTTGCAAGTATCAGAACAATGGCCTAGGAAAAATAACTGGGCAGTATTCAGTTGCAAAAGTCTAAGCAGGTCTTGGGCAGTAATTCCAGGAATGCCTCATCAAGGGCAGATCAAATGATAGCTACAATTCTGATGATTCATATTTGTGTTTGACCTTAATATATCACTTTATCCTTACATACATCATTTATTAAAGAGATGATTTCAAAGACTTTGTAATTGCTCAGAACCTCTACAAACCTCAAATTTTTGGCAAAACTTTTTTTAGTTATGCTGCTTTTATCACTTAGAGCACAGTGAACTGGAAATTGTCTTTGTCTTTATTTGTTTGTCTTATTCCACTTAGCTTAAGCAGAATTCCCTCAAGGTACATATGTGAGATAATGGATGTGTTAAACAACTAGATGGAGCAATCTTTTCACAATGCATACATATATCAAATCACCACTGTATACTTTAGATAACTTATAATTTTGTATGTCACATCAATAAAAATAAAATTTACAAATATATAATATAAACAAGAAAATAAAATATTTTTACAAGGTTGTTATAAGAATTAATTGGGCAAGGACAGAACAGTAGTGGGCACAGGGGAAGTACTTAATAAAGATTAGTTATTATTAACATAGATCAGAAAGGAAAACATCTATCCCTCCGTAGATAAGATTATGCCTACTGGTTTAATTTCTGATTAAAAAAAAAAACACTTAGAAGTGTAGGTGAATTTTTTAAAATTAAATAGGAAAGATAAAACTATAAAGCTAATAAAAATTATTTTAAAAATTTTAGAACATATCAGTCATAAGGCAAATGCTTGATAAACGATTACATTCAATTTGGGAATTTATGTTCATGACAGATATGGACAAAGTTCATAAAAGTGTAAAAACCAGGAAGAGATATTTACAACATCTAATCCTAATAAATATGTTTAGACTATAAAAAGAGCATGTAAATTTATTAATATTAAAATACATTAAAATAATGACCTCAAATAATTTAAAAGGAAGAAATTATACTCTAAAAGTCTGTGAGCCAGTGAATTCTTTTAAATTAGAATAAGATTAAAAAGCTTTGAGAATTACAATTATTAAAGAGGATGAAAAGTTGTAAATCTTTACAACTATAAAAAAACTACTTACTAAAAATTGAGATGATGGAAGCAAACAGAGAAGGAAGAGAGAAATGTATACTCATTTCTCATATCTTAAAACAGAGACAGTAGATAATGTTCAAAGCTTGTAAATTAGGAAACAATTTTAACTAAGAAATAATTGTAATCAAAATAGCTACCCAAATTATCAAAAAAATATGAAAACAAAAGTGCACAAAACAAAGTGTAGAGATTAAAATAAGCACTGAAAACAAAATTAAATATAAAATTAGAAATCATAATTATGGAACATTTGCTGAATTTACAAAGCCTGTCACATCTACATTTTTAAATAAATTTATTTATTTAAATCAATTTCAAAGAATACAGTACATTGGGTAGACATCTATAATGTTCATAAACCACTCTGCATTTTTTAATATACTTTTTAGCCTAAATTATACATCTATGCAATATGCTCTCTGTTTCCTACTCTACTGTCAGTATCCTGAGAGCTGTTGTAGTGTTTGATTCATCTCCATGCCCAATTCTGTGCACAAAGTGGGCACTAAAAAACAAAACTTCAATTTAAAATTAATGTATATATTTAGAAGCATACATGCAAAAGACTAAAATATCATTTAAAGTTGATTAAATCCTACTTCTGATGCCAAAATTTTTAGGAAGCTTGAAGTGCAATTAAGAATAACATGTTAACCTTCACCTGAGGAGTTCAGTTTTAGGATCTCACTAGGGAAAAAATGGCACATTCAAATTGAGTAATTGGAGGGAGGTTTCAAAAAGGGATCTTTGGCAAAATTATGGGTCTGGTTTAGGGAAAGTAAAAAATAGCTCAGTACTATAGGACTAGTAACAGTGGAGCTCTGTTACCATCCTAAGTCCTGTGAGAGTGAAGTGAGGCATCAATTTTCACTAGAGAGAGAAAAGGACACCTGACAGGACCTGAGACCTTCTATCTAGAGAGCCTGTAACAACTTCTAAGGAAGAAAGATCATGGGAATAAAACACTGATTTTACTTTCCTTCCATTCATGAAATCTTCTCTAAGTACCATTCAACATTCAAAACCAAAAGAATGCTAGAGGGCAAAGGAGCCAGCTGATGGAGTTTATAAGGCCAACTTCTCTAAGCAAAGCGCAGCTAGAAAAAAGTGAATAGAGGTCCTGGAGCAGCTAAGGAAAGATGCACAGCACAGAGACTCTCCTTCCCAAACCGACAAAAACATGGTTCGTGGAAATTATTTTTTCCATGGTAGGCAGATAAATATTTTTTGTATTAATGAATACTGTGTGTTGATTCTGAACTTCTATTTGACTCATAATTGCAATCTCTATCTTCTGTGTATCTAATATCTTTTCAAATAAAACAGGGAAACTAGTCTATGTGATCAGATAAAGACTTCTCAGCCATGAGTCTTATTCTGTTTCCACTGGGTTAGAAAATTGGGTCTATGATCTAGTTTCTGGTCAAC
The DNA here is from genome assembly GCA_030015415.1 of Cynopterus sphinx. Taxonomy (NCBI): domain Eukaryota; kingdom Metazoa; phylum Chordata; class Mammalia; order Chiroptera; family Pteropodidae; genus Cynopterus; species Cynopterus sphinx. Next base: position 46,310,773 of record CM057380.1, read on the forward strand.
AAAAACTAAGTCATGAGTGATTGAGAAAGTTTCCTATTCAACAATAACACTATGACCAGGGAATTCTCAGTGAAGCAAAGATGGATTTTTTTTCTCCCTACAAAGCAGATCTGAAGAAGCACCTAAAGAGTATCTTCTGTCTGCTTTTAGGGTAGCCAGTCTTCTGGTGCCAAGTTTTACACTACTCTTTTTACCTCACCATTAATAAGTGCAGATGTTTTAAATTGGAGATCACACAAAAATCAAAATATGCTCAACCTTAAAAGACAGGATCTAACTTCCACTGTACTGTAATACTTTTTTCATACAGAAACATTTATTCAGAGATGCATGCTTTTTGTTAGAAAACACCAACAAATAAACTGAAATATCATCTTGGTTCCTCTTAGCTGGTTAAATATGAGCTCTGCAGAAACATTTTCAACAGGTCTCAAGATAGGCAGAGAGTGTTGTGTAGAAGATATTCTCACCAAAGAATTGAACTTTAGGTCTCATGCTAAAAGACGTAGTATGCCACGATATCTTTTCTTTCCTCCTCTCATTTTTACAAGAATTCATGTTTTCATAGTCTAGTCATTTTTTTCCCCATCTACCCAGGCATGATTTCAAAGTTTCTATTTAATCATCTAATTTCTTACCTATCTTTTTTATTCTCATCTTTCATGGTATATCTCCCAGGATACAGATCTGGAAAGTTAAGAGATTCCTGAAGAACTCTACATTCTGAATGAACCGTATAGCCCCACATTGATCAGTCATTGGTTGTGGGCCACCCTAGGACAGAGTGCAACCTTGGGCAAGCAAGCTCTTCCCGGCTAAAGCTAGGCTTTTTAGTAGCATTACTCCCTAAAAAGTGGATTTGAGTAACATAGTATCTGCTGCACCAATAAATCACCTCATCATATCGTTTTATTTCTAAAATAACTCTCAAGTCCATCCACTTCTTTGTGTCCTGAGGTACACCACTAAAGTCCACTAACATTTCTCCCTATACACCAGCTATATAAAGGATTTCGCTATATCCACTATATCTCCTAATTTAATTTTTCATCAAGCTATGTAATCTTTACAGTCACTTATTGAATCACCTCTCTTCTCAGCTTAAATATTTTCAATAGACTCTTACTGCCTTTACTATTAAACATCAATTCTTACTATGACCAGTAAGGCTCTAATGACCATTGCCCTTCTTGTCTCTTTTCTCTGAAGAAAGCCACTCATTCCTCCTCACATTATCCTCTGGCAATGCCTGTCTATACCAAGCCTCTCAAAGGCACCATGCTCCCACCTGTCAGATTTTCCATGCATTACTCCTCCTCCTGGGACTACACATCACCCATCTCCATCATTGGCTGATTAGGTTACTCATTTCCTTGAATGGGTATTTCTTGAATCCTTAGAATACCTTAGATCTCCTCCTTCTGCTCTCTATTTTATTTTTCCTATCATAAATCTTCCCTATCGTAAAAATATTAAATAATTTTTATCATTATTATTTTAATTTTTACCTATGACTAAATACTGATATAAGGACAGAGCTTGCATTTGACCTAATAACCGATATGACTCAACATTTGGCAGATATTGTCAATAAACATTTATTTATTAAAAGTATGAGGCTCATCTACAGCGTTTGGCTAAATGGATCCAGTAGAAAATTTCAAAATTTCTGAAACTTTGAGAAGCATAATTCAATAATGATGACATCCTGATTTGATAGGATCATATAAGATTTTTTAAATGTTTTTTTTTCTTTTTTCTTCATGAAAATTGAACCAATGTATAGCAATGGGTGATAATGGTGTGTGCTCAGGTAGACTTCATTTGCTTGCACATCAGTATATTACCTACTACTTAAATTTTTTGGAGAATTAATTAAACTCATCTGTAAACCATTTAGCATGATGACGGGTGCATACTAAGCATTCAATAAATATTAACCAATATTTTATGTTTAATGAATGGAGTAAACTCTTCTACCTAGTATTCTATTATACTAATGCTAATAACTACTAATACTAATAACTCACAACCACACAACCCTTTACACTTTATCAAGTTTTTCAGATCTATTACCTCATTTAATTTGTACAATGACCTTTTAAATAGGTCATGGATTAAATAGGGCATGGATTATTACCTGTCTGTGACTTAATTTGTATCTCATTAATAATTCACAAGGAATATTCATAGAAAATGACTAAACAAAATAATTTAGAAGATGTGCTCTTGTCATTTCCTACTAAAGTTGAAGAAACATACCCTACCTTATGATGGAGAAATTTCTCTCAATACTAAATATGTATTTAAAAAGTATATATATGTACCAAAAAACGTATAAAATTATTCATAGCAAGTGTATTCATTATGGCCAACAACTAGGGAAAAAACAAGATATTTAACATAGTTATAATGTAAACATATTTATTCACTTGAATATTATATTATGAATATTATGATAATAGAAATTTAAAAACTACAAATAAAGGCAACAACATATTTGAATATCGCTAACTTAATATTGATCAAAATAACTCAGTCAAGGATAATATAAACTGTATGTTTCCCTTTACATAAAATTCAAAAGCTAAAGGGTAATAAAGGCAAAACTAAAGGGTCGTATTAAAATTTGGTACAATAGTTACTTATGTTCAGAGGGAAGAAGCAGTGAGTAAGAGGTGGAATAGGTGCTAGCAATATTCCACTTCTTGAACTGGGTGATGATTACATACGTGTTCTCTTTGTGACACTTAATTGAACTCTGCAACTATGTTTTCTGTACATTCTTTTTCATATATGTGTTATGCACTACAGTTATATATGAGAATATATGTATTTATATATGTACATACATATATAAGTATATATACATATACACACAAATATATATGTACCTATACACATGTATGTTCAGAAATTGAAGGATGAGAAATCATGACTTTACTTTCTTTAATTCAAGTCAAATTACTATCAAGCCCCTATGATGACTGTTAATGAACAGTTCTTGACTTTAACATATAAAGGTATCTCAGTCTCCTTTTTAAAAATAGTTGATGTTAGGTAGTTAGATTGGATTTAGAAGCAGTGTCCTCTCTTCTTTGGTCTAAATTTCTACCCTAACATAGTAGTCAGCATTTCCTCTAAATTAATTTTGAACAAATATTTAAAATATATAATATTTAGCTAATGCTAGAATAACTGACTTCATAATACACCTATATGTTGGGCCTATGTATATACTATCTATATGTACCTATTCTGTTCCCAAAATCAATATTAGTTCCCTTAAGAGTAATCTTCCTATATAACTTTGCTTTGTTTTATTTGTTTGATGCTAAAATAATATATTCCACAAACTAGGCATTCATTACATTTTTGTGAGTAGTAGCCATTGTGATCTACTTTTAAGGTAAAGTCTTAATATCACAATGTCAAATAAGAATAAAATAAAATTTAGAGAGATAAACTGAACTACCAATGGGCACATAGGTAGGAAATGGCAGAGTTTATAGTAAAAGTCTGATTCCATAGCTAAGGCTCTACCAAGTTCCACACACTCCTTAAATTAAAATGTCTTTTAAGGTTAACTTGAAGGTCCATTCAACTCTTTAAATTTTTGAAATAAATCTATAGCTGTAAAACAAAAATGATATAGTTCATGAGTCATATTTTTAGTATATGATCATTTTATTGTGTATCTCTGTATTTAGATTATTATCTAATGCAGGAGCTGGCAAACAACAGTCTAAAGACAAAGTCTAGCTACACATGTTTTTTGTAAATAAACGTTTACTGGAATACAGTCATTATCTTTTATTTTGTATTATTTTGGCTGTTTTAACACTACAACAGAGGTGCAGAATACTTTCAACAAAGACTGTATGACCCACGTAGCCTAAACTCTTAATTTTCAAGTTCTTAATAGAAAAAGTTTGCTAACTCTAGAATAAGAATTCCATTATATTCCAATTATATTTGTGTATTCTGACACAAAAATAAAAAGTAAGACAATTGATTTTTATTATAAAAAACATTGTTTATTTTTTAAGTTTATTTTTTAATGTTAAAAATAACATTATTTTATAACTGATACTAAATTTTTGATTTGGATATTTAATAGAAAAAGGGATCAATTAGGGTCCAGGCAAGAGATAAAAACTACATCAATCATTTCAACAAGGAAAAATGAATATAAATAATTTTTAACTATTATAAAGTAGTTAATTACTAAAAGAAGCAAAAAACTCTTATGAGGTCTGGGAGTAACAGGTATGAAAATAGCAGCTACTACTTCTAGCCTGAGGGAGAGAGTACATAGTGTAGGAACTAAGAATTAGGAGAAAGGCCCTGCCGCCAAGACTGAAATTTAGACCTTATTGGAATGGGCATGACAACCATAGGAATACAAAAAACTGCCCATAGCCAAGAAATTTGCCAGAGAGTTCAACCAAGAGCTGGTCTATGGAAGAGGCCTGCTGTTGCTAAGAGTATGAACAGGTCAGAGGTGCCTTGTTTAAGCACTGAGCTACTTGGAAGTGGTTTATTTTGCTGCGGTATAGACTGAGGATGCAACTGAAGTTCCTTTGCTGAATAAAATAATGGGGACTTGTCTGGACCCAGCAGGAAAGAGTCTTCCTGTCTCCATCACCTTATAGTTTTACTCCTGTGCCCTTCATTAATGAAGGCTTACATTCCACCAGCTGGAAAGATCCACAAGATCCAGCTATAGTAACATAAAGAAGTATGGCTGTAAAGCTGAGAAACAGAAAGTCGATAACTGGCATTTGGGTGGAAGAATAAGTTCATAGAGCATATATAAATGTCCCATATGTCTCTTTAAAAATTAGTTCAATTAACATTTAAGCTATAAAATTAGATTAGATTCAGTGAAGGTATTTTTCTGGGAGCGGGCTACATTTTTGAGGCTAGCCACTTCTTACTGTAAGCATGCTGTTTAGAATAAATGTAGTTTTAGTTATAGGTTATTTTTCTCTAGAGAAAAATCTCTGTAAGAATAAAGTCAAAATTGGGTCTAGGTGGTGTTAAAATAACAATAACAAATCATGCTCTCTATTCTGCTTTTCTTTAGTGTTATAAGAACTTCTAGACCCCTTCAAACTCTATTAGCCTAGTTCTTTGTGTTCCCAAAATATATTATACATTTGTCCACAAATACTTTATCTCAGTGTTCCTAGGTATCTACCATTTTTCTCCTTCACTGTTCTAGATAAATGGGAAGAACATAGATGCTGAGAATGCTAAAATCATCACAAGCCGCAGAGGCATTACCAAAGCAGCCAGTGTTCCCAGTGCCAAGGCCAAAATTGCCTGTGCAGAAGATGACATGATGCCTATGCTGTTGTCAGAGTTGCCAATATATGCCAAAGTGTGACATCTTCTCCTATATTTATTCTGGCGTGTTTGCTGCAGGATGTTGCCCACTTGGACTACTGTGTCTACCACCAGGACTTAAACATATGCTGTCTACCATATATTCTTAACAGAAAGTTAGGTTTCTCTTTTTTCTTTACTCTTCTCATTAGGATTCAGGAACATGTCCACAAAAGAAGGGGTGAAGAAAAATCCTCTCCTCCAATGAGATATGAACCAATTTTTAAATGCATCTCAATCCACTTTGCTACTGAGAGTTCTTTCTCATAAAACTCTGGTTTTTTATGCAAAGAAATTATAAACGAGTCTCTACAAATTCAAGTTGAACCTGCAGACATGTCCAAACATATCTAAATCTTTACAGTTTCTACTGACATCGCTGAGTCCTTAATTTATAAAAGTGAAATTAATTTTACTACCCCCAAAACAAAGATTTAACATTGCATCATGTGAATTCTTCTAGCATCCCTATAAAAAGTCATGTTTTATATATTTCTCTCTCCATCTAGTTGGTGAATTTCTCAAGAGCAGAATTTTTGTTCCTATTTTTCTAATCATTTTCCAAGTACTTAACATAGTGCCTAGTGCAAATAAGCATTCAGTAATGTTTGTTGTTCAAGTTTGCAATAAAATAAAATAAAATAACAAGTCAAGTCAAAAGAGCAACATGAAAATCCAATATTTTGTCTATACTATAAAGGTTAATTATTTTGGCTTAGTTTATGCTAAATAATCAAGATCATTTTCTTAATTCTCACCTGCTTTTCACGAATAAACATGTTAAAAGTATTAAAATTTAAGAAAGTATTTTCTTAAGCAATTACATTTGAAAAGTTTTTATACTTTTATACTAAGATTTGGTAGTTGACAAAACAAGTAGGGCCAGTAATGACAGTTGCTAATGGTAACAAAACCTAAAAACAAACAGGAGGAAGATCCTGGGAAGTAACATAAAGAAAACTGTAGAGTTCCAGGGAGTATATCAAAGTAAAAATAGAATAATTTAGAAATCATCATCTTTCTTTGAATGGATATTCTGGCAGTCTAAGTCCCCAAATAGAAGCTACTTGAGCCAAGACTTCCTTTGAAACCACGTCTATTTCATGGAAACTAATTTTTAAAATGCCCAGTGGTTTAGGAACATGAAGAATCAGTTTACAAATCATCATCTACTTCATGAAAAGAAAAAGAAAAAGAAATCATCAAGAACTCAGATTTTAAAACCATATAACAGAGTTAAACATTAAGTCATGTGACAAATTAGAGGGACACTGGAATGATTTCAACAGTCAAATCATCAGCCTTCAGTTCTCATAGTGATTATGCTCTCAGTTTACATACATCTCTGCACTGCTGTGGTGTCTTAATAACATCTGTTAAAAATCCTGACATGTTGGTAATGTGAGGAGAGGACATCCTTCAGTGTACCTATGCCAATAAGCAAATATCTGTTCTAGTTACTGAGGTTTTTAGTTTTTCTAGCTATATATAGCTCATACTCCTCTAATCTCCTTATTTCAGAATGGAGTGTATTTAATAGCTTAATGAAAATAAGCAAGTTCTGATTATTAACTAGTTCATGTATTTGTTTAAAAACCCAGGTCTATGATAAAATGCATGAGGCAAATTCAATTTACACTTGGTCGGAGAGCTATATAAAATTTTTCTTAAATATAATGTTACTATTAGGGCCAATTAGCTACCTAACAATAAGGTAACCATCTTGTTACTTATTGAGATTTTTAAATTTTTTCATTTCCAAGATTAAGAGATTATGTCACCAGTTATTGTATATTCTGGCCCAAATACAATACTTACTTGTAGAACGTGCACTTCAATCCACAGATGCCTTTGCACCGTATTTCCTCATGCTTTCATATTTTTACACATCCTTCAAATCTTAACTCAAATATCTTCTATCTAATGAAAACTTTCACCACTCCCCTAGGTAGAGGCAATTAAGAAACTTCCTTCACATTCTCATTGAACTTACAGCATCCATTGCACTTGTTATAACTACATGTTTATTTTTCTCTTCAGCTGGAATGAGTTTCTCAAGTACAGGAGAGGCATGTTTTGCCTCTTCATGCCTCTATTGTTCAGCCTAGTATTGGAACATCACTGAAAACAAAATAATTTAAATGAGCCAATCTGCCTTCTGGATTTTATTTTCCATAATACTTCACCCCAGTACCATTTTATTATGCATTTTATTATGCTTCAGACAGAGTGGACTATTTCCCATATTAAATCATTTCATATTTTGTGTAACGACAGCTTTTTCCAGGAGTCATATCAATCTGCATTTCCATCTCTTTGCTGAAACAGAAAACTTTTATAGATATAGAATATAGTAGGTCTATTCTCTGTTGTATTTTAAGGGACTTCTGAACCTCTACCATCAGAATGTCTTCAGTAACATCAGTTCAGTCCTATTTTAACTTTCAGATACTTCTGAGGAAGGTCAACCATTAATATCTCTGTACTTTCCAATGTAAAATTATCTGAGTGAGAAAAAAATTTCCTCAAATTTTAAAATTATATCTATACTTTATTGGGTATGTGGTTTGAAGCCAGCCACTTTGTCTCAAGTCCTCAAGTGAAAAATTATGATAATGATAATCACCTCAAAAATGGCTATTATAAAATTCAATTGAATGTGAACCCATGATGATAATATGAAATACATATTAAACATTTATATTTGCTTTATATGTATTATTAAATTTAATTTTTCCTACAGCATTACAGAATAAGTATTTATATACATTTTCTACAGAAAATTTTCCCAAAGACCTGTGTGTGTATGCGAGTGTATGTGTGTGTTGAGAATAAGTCTAGCATAGTAATCTGGTCAGAGTTAGTTGACATATGACAAATGAACAATTGGAATAGGGAGATAAGACAAATCAGTTAGTATGGATTTTTATCAAGTGTAATAATAAGGTTGTTAAGACAATAAACCAGCAATCAGCTTTCAAGAGGACCTGATATTTTTAACAAAATAATGAAAAATCTAAGAATATTTTATTAGATAGCCAAAAAGGGCTCATGAAACTTTAGAAGAGGCCATATAATTCTGGCAAAACTAAAACAAATTACAGCTCAATTAAGGACAATATTACCATTACCTAACACCAGTCAGGTATCAAGCTAGACTGGTGATGAAAACAAGATGATTAGATGCTGTTTTTACTGTCAAGGACATTATAACCTTGTGGATGAATCAGAGATGTAGTTGAAGTTTTAAGTTAATAGTAACAAGAAATAAACATACTTGCATTATGGAATTTCAGAGAAAGAAAGAACAAATCTTAACTGGAAAGTTTAGGAAAGAATTTACAGAAGAAATAACATTTATGTGGCCTCTGGGAACTGAGTAATAGTTAATCGTTGGGGAATAAGGAATTTTAAACACAAAGTTATCATTTACTATTTAGAAATATCACCTTGAGTATCTATTCTATTGCAAAATATTGAGATGCTATGTCCTTGTTAATGTATATCAAAAAGTTGTGTCCCAAAAATGGAATCAAAATTCCAGGCAAACAAATTTTTGTTATCATGTGATCAAAGCATGTTAATTATCAGAATTTAAACAATAAGATAAAATGCTGTTTTATCATTTATCTAACAACTGTATCCCTGGACAACAGTGAAATCTGTAAAGATATAAACTTAGCTCATATTTTACATTTGTTCCTGATATTCAGCCAATCTGGAATGCAAACAACCATACCTAGTTTTTATTTCATAAGGATTTATTGCAATAGAAAAGAAGTCTTCGAAAATAAATTTATTATAGAAATTAATAAAAATCCATAACTCTAATTACAAAATTTATAATTCTAATTTGCTTTTTAGTGAATTAAGTTTCTAGCACCAAATCTGTGAACACTTTTTTTTCCAACTACCTCCCTTTACTTTGTCCACGTATTTTGTTCCACTGTGGTAAAGGAAAATAATAATAATTTCTATGCCCTTGTCATATAGAGTACTATGAGTAAAAGGCTAATTCCAGCTATGACTTGTTTCATAGGACTGAAATAGAGCTCAGAAGTGAGAACTTTTTACCTCTATAGCATGAAAGTAGAGAAAAAATGCCAGAATCCATGTACCAAAGATTAAAATCCAATGACAATTTTTAAAAAAATCAAAAAGCTAAGCCAAATAGTGAGGTAACCAACTGGTGATTTTGGAAACCAGAAAAACTAAAAATAAAAAGTTGTGAAATGGGCAAAAAGGAAGTTAATAGAGTAAGTAGGGATGGCTCCAATAGTCTAACCCAAGCCAGGTAAGGATTTTGAAGGTCAGGAGAATCTGAAGAACCTGAGAAGAATAGAAAGAGTACTCATCCCTTTATCCCAGAAACCATAGACATTGTATGACAGAAATGAAGCAACATTTTATTTTCAATTTTCAAATATTAGCTTAAGTCTACCTAGTCTGTCTACAGGGTCTCTAGAAACAAATCTCTTCTTGTAGCAGATACAAACATTTGCAGAATCAAAGTTTTCCCCATAACCTGATAAAGGTTTTGATATGGAAGGAAAAAAAAAAAGCTTTGGAAAAAGTATAACCTAATTTTTTAAGGTGATCTAAGATCTAAATCTGATGGGGTAGTAATAAAAGAATTGCACTGCTCCTCATCATTTTTTTTTTTTTTTACATTCCTACAGTACCTGGTCTTCCTAGGTGTTCTCCCATCCAAATACTAACGAGGCCCGACCCTGCTTAGCTTCTGAGATCAGGCGTAATCCGGTATGTTCAAGGTAGCATGACCATAGACTTGCTTTTCATCTTTACACTCACTTTTAGTGGTTAAATTTAAGTGTAAAATGTTATATTTTGCTCCCAGAATCGGTATTTTTTAATCAACTAAAAAAAAAAAAAAAACAACACTGAATTAAATAGTTCAACTTTTGCTTGTATTTATAAATGAATAAAACTTTAATTTTAAGATGTTAAATGTAGAAAAACATTTCCGGCAGACACTTATTTAGAGTAGTTCAATATGTCAATAGCCTTTGCATTCTAAATCTCCAATTCTATAAACAGGTTTCTCCCTGGGATCTTGAATTTGGTCTTAGGTGACAGATACAGGGCCAGATTCTATAGCCTTACCTCTTATCCTTTCTTCCTTAATCTGGTTAGGCCAGCTTTTAAAAGGAGGGTTTTTTTTATACATATATGGTCAGTATATCTTCTTCCATAGACTTTCTCTGAATTTTCTTAAATACTTGTTCACATTAGCAGAAGTTTCCTGGGGAAAAACCAAGAATGAAAAGATAATTGTGTACTTCTAGGTGACTTGTTATAATTAAAAAGGATGAATAGAAATTACTTATATTTAGGAGGCTTTCAATATATAGTTAGAGAGATGGGCAGTAAACACATCAGGTTTGAATCCCACCTCTGCCACCTTTATCACAGGATTACTTATAATAAGTCATTTAAGTACTTCACGCCAAAGTTATTTCTTTTTACACTATGGATAATAGTAATACTCACTTTAGAATTACAACGAGGATTAAACTACAAGAGAATATAAAACTATTAGTAAAATGCTGGCTGTTACTAAGCACTGAATAAATGTTAATGATTATTATCAATGAACTTTGTGTTTTGATGATATGGAGTTAAATGAGCCATTCTTTGTTTTAATTTCCTTTCCCTAAACCTAAATATCACTCTTCTGTTCACAGAAACAGAGGCACATGAAATTGTTTAGATCAGACAATCATAATCAAATAAATAATTAAATACTTTTTCCTTGATAAGTTTCAATAAATCATGGTTATTTAATATTTAAGGGATTTAATTGAGAGTTTTGTTGTTTAATTAACTCAGAATCTTTGAAAAGTGTTTTAAAAGTTTTAATAATTAAAGAAGTAGCTGGATCTATTCTCTTTAATTTTTAATTAAGTAATTTAATAGTTATATTTAAACTTTAATGTTTATCATTTTGTTTTACTTCATTCTGCTTATCTTATATCAATAATGAAATTAATTTTCTTCCAATAGTTTAACCTATTTTGTTGTCATTTCGTGATAGACTTTAAGTATTAGTAAAAAAATAAAAGCAAGATGAATTAGTGTTCCAGTGCTGATCAGACAGTACTGGATGAAACTGGAAAGTATTGTGGGACAGTTAGAGAAGGAGATGATTTTGCTTATATCCAAATACTTTCATTTGTCAATCCTATGCAAAGTTAAACTCCAATTTTACATTCAACTTTGTAATATCATATCCACATTTGTAATTATATTTAAGACTAACATATACATGTTAATGAAAGGTATATAGTTTTGTTTCACTTTGGCAGATCAATGAATTCTAGTAAACTGACAAACAAATGAGTAAGAATTTATTTCTAATAATGAGCAAGATCTGTACAAATGCTGAATCAAAGATGCAATGTGAAAAATAAGAAACAGTATTCTTTTTTATTCTAAGAAATATAAAGGAACAAGGCTAAGCATGTGATTTCTATTCAGGAAAATAGTTCATGATGAGATAGTTTAAGCTTGGACTTTGATTTATAGTTTCATTTTTTTTTTAACATTCATGGAAACTGGATGTGAATCTTGGATGTGTAAAAAAATAGTTATTTTTTTTCATTTATGATTTTAATAGGGTTGACCTTAATAGCCTCTTCTAGTCTTGGTCTGTGTATGATAAGACACATCTTTATTCAAAAGACAGGTGTGCACATATTTAACGTTAGGGTGAGATCTGTCAATCACTCTCAGGCATCATGGCAAAAAAATACTATGATAGAAGGTTAATCTCTGAAATCATGCTTAAAATATGGTTCCATGACTTTTTTTAATGCCATTTGTATAGCACTAATCACATTGAAATGTTATTATTTTTTCAAATTAAGTCGCTCCTGTGCAAGATCTTATGGACTATCCCTTACAATCTCTTTATCTTATACCTTAACTTTCTCAGGACCTGATATACGAAAAACTAAAGAAATGAAACACACAATCATGTAGTCGATATAGACACATTCTAAAATAAAAAGTTACCCAAATTAGTAAATCAAAGACATTTGACAACTGGGAAAGAGAAAAGTGAAATGAGATCACTTTAACAAGGATCTCATTTCACATACAAAGATCCAGATGACCAGAAAAGTAAGACTTGTTCAGGCCCAGCACATGACCGGGGAGATCCATTCTCACTCTGGATCTCAAGTACTCCAGTCTGTGGAGGATCAAATGACACCAGGGAGTCATTATTCCAAAGTATACCTGACCTTCTAATCTGCAAAGGAAAAAACTGGGATATTTCTAAATTAAATCATGGCTGGCAGCCAGAAGTTTTAGTTTTGCAGAAGTCTGTGGGTTGTGAGGATTCTTCATAAAGGCAAATTACTTGTATCTATTTACTTCTAGTTCACAAAGTCATAAAAAGATTGCAGGTTCTAGTGTGTATGTTTTTGTGTTAGAGTGAGAGAGAGAGAGAGAGAGAGAGAGAGAGAGAGAGAGAGAGAGAGAGAATGAAAGAGAAAAGCTTTGGATAAAAAAATAATCCTAAGGAAATTATATGAATTATATAAAAATATAAAAATAAATATAGTAATATTTTGACACAAAAATTTACTTTAAAAAATAAAAGGGAAAATAGTACCTTTACTAATTCCTGACTATCTTAGATTAAAATCTGTTGCTATTTCAGTTAAAATTAACACTTATCACTGCTTTTAAGCATGCACTTTATCAATAAAGAGTAAATGGCCAGGCATTTGGCTTCCAAATCAAACTGAACATGTTGACTAACCTCTATATGCCTCAGTTTCCCTATTTTTAAAATAAATATAATAAAAGAACTCAACTCATAGGATTATTGTAATGATTAAACTGGTCTATATAAAATACCTTAGAGCGGTATGTGGTTTATAATGAGTATTCAGTAAATGTTGAATAGTTATGTAATAATTTATTTCAGTTCCTAAATAGTGAGTTATGAATTCTTCAATATGAATATACCTCCTAACCTGAAATTTGAAAAGAAATTAGAAATTTAAGGAACTTTCAAATCACATATGTCATTCTCTTTCCTTCCTCAATTTGAATTCATTATTAAAATAGAACAGAGAAAACTAGGCTTAAAAATTTTTTTCCTTAAGAAAACAATGAATTATAAAGCAGAAAGCTTATAACTCTCAAACTGTTTGCATGTATTTCAAGTAAATTACTATTATTTACTATATGGAGGTAAAAATGTGAGAGATAAATGAAATAGAACAAGAAATATTACAATTCAGGACTTTTGTTCATACCTATACTTGTATACCCCTATTTGAAATGAAAATATAATTTGTGAAAAAATATAATTTAATAAAAGAATTAATTCTGAAGCAAGAAATATGATAATACCATGTATTACACATAATTTTTATTCAACCAGTGTATTTGCTTATGTAACAGGATGCAAATTGACTATATGGCAATGATGAACATTATCAGACAAAAACTTACTTTAATTTTCAACATATTTGACCATCACACTTGAGTATGTGTTTTATGTTTTTAAATTGCCTTTTAATAACCCTGATCAATATATAGAGGATTCTCTAAATATACCACTCTATTTGAATATATATGTATATCTGTTTTTCATTTGGTTTATAGAATTCCAAAGCTTAGAAAGACTTTACTAATTCCCTAATAAACTCCCTCTTAGTGTAAAATCCTTTCTTCAGTACCCCTAACAGATCTATTTTTCAATAAGTACCTCTTGATGTGAGGCTAACTGTTCTTTGAAAGAATTCTATCATCGAAATATATTAAATAAAAATGTCATCGATAAACAGACTTTTTGTTCCTATTAAATTCAAATTTTTGTTCCTATATTTTACAACCCAAGATAATTATTAGGACTCTCTATAGATTATTTTTTCTTTAAATTAAACATGCCTGTACCTCTAAATGGTCCTTAGATTATCTGCCTTCCAGATCTCTCTCTATGCTGGGTCCTCACTTTGGGACACTCTGATTTGTCTGTATCCTCTTAAAATGTGATATAATATGACCAGCATAGAGTAGGACTATTACTTTCATCCTTTAGATATGTCTGTGTTAAAAAGTTTTGTTAATATTTTTAGGCATTCATACCATAGTTGATTTGCCCTTAGAGTGAAACCTTGTTTTCTTAGATGGCTAAAAAACTTAATGTTGTTAGTGGCATTTCCAACTTGCTTGAGAGTTTTTAGTTTACTTTCCTTAGTTACAGTGGCATATTTTTTAATTTAATCTTATTTTATGATGCCCAAGGATCCTTCCCACTGTAAATTCATAGAGATAAATTAAAGAGAGGCATAATTGATAGAGACACTACTTTTCAATAATAATGAAAGTGATGTTCTAAATGGATGCATACTCAGTGTCATTGGCATAGTTCAGTGGAAAGCAGTGGTTGAGAAAGGTTTAGAGAAAAGATTTGGGGTAAGCTTTCATCCCAGGTCTCACATTTATAACTGCATGACTTAGAAGATGATTTAATTTTGGAAAGTACCTAACTTGTAAGATGTTTCTAGAATGAGATAGAGAGATAACAGTGTTGTGAAAAATATAAGCTTTAAAGTCAGAAAATTTTGGTTGAAATCTTGGCTTTACCACTAACTAGTTTAGTGACTTTAACAATATTTTGATTTCTTCTTCTGTAAAATGAGGATGGTAATCATAATTCCTCCTTTGCTGTATAGAAATGAGGATTTTAATAATGCTGTCACATGGTAAATTATCAATGAATTATATTGATTATTACAATGATTGTAAAAAACAATGTACAATACCTATCTCATAGAAGAAAATAAAAAATTATTATTTTTGTTATCCAATGTTCACTTGTATTATGTCCAATAACTTTAACTTAACAAAATAGTTACTAGCTCAACATGAAAGGAAAATGTACTTGATACAATAGTTGGTGGAAAACTTTCCAGAGTATCAGGTGATCCATTAGAAAAAGAAACTCTATAAAAATGAGGCAAATAGAGCTAGAGAGAGAGAGAGAGAGAGAGAGAGAGAGAGAGAGAGAGAGAGAGAAGGGGATTGAATTCCTCCCAGAGAAGTATAAAGGCTATTTTGGAGTTATTTGAATTTCAATTTTGCTTTCCCTCTTAGAATATAGGCTCCTAGAAACCAGGGCCCCAACTTTCACAGATCCAGAAAAATTTTTTGTACATCAAATGGGACAGGTAAAGATATTCTTTAAAAATTATTTATTTTCCTTTATAATGGTATTAATAATAGTTTCTCTATTATCTACAAATATTGTATCAAAAGAACAGTTACTATAGCAGTACTATAATTTATAAAGAGATTTGTGAATTTAGAAGTGCTATATGTTGATAGGTTATTATTATTATATTAATACCTCATTATAGGCAAGTAATATTTTCTTGGAGGGCTGTGTGTGTGTGTGTGCAATAAAATTAAGGTTATATGTAGCAGTTAGTCTTCTAGTATGGCTTCTGGTGTCTCCAGCATTTTCACGTCCTTAAACTGATAAATTCAGTGATTTAAATTGTTATAATTCACCAGATAGAATCCTGCAGTTAATTTAACCAGAAGAGGTGATATTAGTAGGAAAAGGTCTTACCAAGTGGAAGTATCAAATAGCCAAGGCATTCTACTGAGGTTTGCAAACCGTATGGCAGTAAAAACTGTTCATGAAATAAGGCCAACAAGACTAATTGAGGCTCTAGTTCTAAAAAATAAAGATGAAAGCTAATGTGCTTTGGCTCAACAGTGATCTGTAAACCTCTAGTCTGTTATAAAAGCCCCAACCACAGCAACTACATAGGCTCAAGGTCCCCTAAACATTGAATACATCAAAAATCAATGCAAAGCCAGAGCAACATGAGAATATCTATAGAATCCAGAGGCAGAAATTAGTGTTTTGACCTGGGAGTCCATGTTGAAATTAAAATAGCCTTCTGGAGTTCACTTTAAGATAAATACAAAAAATATGAAAAGACTGTTGAACGCAGTTCTCACACCCCTGAATTCCATTATTAGAGAAGTAATTTGTGCAAATGAAAATGTAATGGAAAGGTAGAACTTAGCTAAGAGACATACTTGACATTTTATTTCTACAAATTATTCATGCTTTCAAATCTGTTTTCACATTTACAAAATTTAAATTATAATAAAAACAACATTTTTTAAAAGAAAATGAATTATTAAAATATCTATATACTATAAGACGAGCATAAAAATATAAGAAAGGAGATTTGTGTTTCTACTTAACACATAGAAAGCTACAACACAATGTCACTTTCACAAAAGCATGCAAAATCATAACTTTTTTGAGCTAGACAGGAAGTTAAGATCAATAGACAACCAGGGTTGATAAATTTCAAATGGTTACAGCTCATTTTAGGGTAGAGAAGGCACACAAATGGTTTTATCTTTGATAGAATCTTTAAGAAAGAGGAGGCCACCATAAAAATGATTAAGAAAATAAAAAGTTAAAATTTTAACAAATTTCTAATGTAAACTTGTAGGCTTCATGGGAGTTTAGAATTCCTTGAAGCCCCAAGTATAAGTGAAAATCACATTCATTATCCAGACCTATAATATGCTAAAAATAAAAAATACAAAAATCCATACAACATCAGTGACTGGATTTAGAATAAGAAACAGTAAATAAATTTGAATATAGGTCAACAGAACCTATTCTAACTGAAATATAGAGCGGATAAAGTGTGTAAAGAAAATCAGACCTTCCAAGAGGTGTTGGACATTATCAAATGCTAACATACGTGCATTAGAGCATTAGAGTAACAGCAAAAAAAGGTAGAGAGAATGGGACAAAAAAAATTTTGAAGAGATAATGGACATTTTTCCCAAAAAATTAATGAAAGAAAACAACCAAGAAACTCAGAGACCCTCAGGATAAATTTAAAGAGAAAAACTAAGCACATTATTGAGAAACAGATGATAGCTGACTTCTCGCCAGATGCTATGCAATCCAAAAGAAAATAGAACATTAACATAAAATACTAAAAGAAGAAAAGCTGTCATCTCAGAATTCTATCATGAGCTAAAATAATATCCAAAGGTAAAGGTTAATTAAACACTCATTTAGACAAAACACTAAATATTAAAAGAATTTCTTTATGCAAAAGAAAATTGTACTACATGAAAATATAAATCGAAACACAGAAAAAACAGCATCATCAATATTAAATGTAGGTAACTAATTTTTTAAATTTTATATCATTAAAAATAAAAGTGTAAATCAAAAATAGAAAAGTTGAGTTTATAACAGGTAAAAGTTAAATGTATGACAACAATACTATAAAGGATAAGTGAGGTAAAACAAAAGTATACTGTTGAAACATCATTACATTATATGCAAAGTGGAAAAAATATGATTTGATGGAAGATTGGCAACATAACAATATGTACTGTGTACCTGTAGCAACATCTTAAAAAATGAAACAGAGGTATAAATAATAATCTAAAATAAGCAGAATGAAAGGCAATAAGGAACAGAGAACAGATGAGACTAAAAGAAAACAATGTTTAAGATGACATTTTCAATAAATCAGCAATTGCATTAAATGCAAATGGCCAAAATACACCACTTAAAATTTAGAGAATTCAAATTGGGGGAGGAGAAGCAAGAACCAATTCTACACTATCACTCAAAACCCAGTTTAAATATAATGGCATAGATTGATTAAAAGTAAAAGGATGTGGAAAAAAGAAGTACCATGCCAACAATATTTGAAAGAAAGCTATGGTGAACACATTATTATCGGACAAAGTAAACTTCAAGACAAAGAATTTTATTAGAATTCAAAAGATAAATTACATTGTGATAAAGTGATATGAACCTAGTAAAGAACTTAAACATTCATAAAGCCAATGCTAATAGAACTGAAAGCAGAAATTTTAAAATTTACAATTGTACTTGAGACATTAGCAATTCTTCCTCAGTTACTGATAGAACAAGTAAACACAAATTATCAAAAATATAGATTTGAGGTGAGGAAAAAAGTGGCATAGATAATAGAGGCTCTGTTCATCCCTCTGGTGACCAAAACAAAGTTGTGACGGAAACAAGGAGCAGCAGCAAGAAAAAATCTCCTGGGATCTAGTTAAACAAGCCATACAACTAGGGAGAAATACAAGAAATACCCTGAAGATACGAAACAGTTTTATTTCCAAATAAAAAGATTTTATATATGTAGAAAATCCTGTATAATCTACAAAAACCAGCTAGAATAAGTGAGTTTACCAAGATCACAAAATACAAGATCAATATAAAATAATTAATTGTATTTTTGTCTACTCAGAATGTTCACACTTAGAAATTTAAATTTTAAAAACTACCATTTATAATAGCATCAAAAAACAAAATAAATTTAACAAACTATATATAAGATTTGTACACTTTTGAAAATAACATCATTAAGAGAAATTGAAGAGCTCAATAGAGAAATATATTATGTTTCCAAATCAGAAGACTCACTACTGTTAAGATATCAATTTGCCCTAAATTGAATTTTAGATTAAATGAAATCTCAATAAAATCCCATCAAGTTCTTTTATATACACTGATAAACTGATCCTAAAATTTATATGGAAATCTAAATGACTTAGAATATCCAAAAGATTTTTGAAAAACTTCTAAAAGGAAACATAGGAGAACATTTTTGCAAACTGAAGTGAGGGAATGATTTCTCAGACACAAAAACCATCATCCATTGAAAAAAAAATGGCTAATTGTACTTCATCAAAATTAAAAATGCCTACTCAGTGTAAAACACTGAGTAGAAATTTAAATAGATTTAATTTTTTCAAATGCCTATTGTGTGAAAGAAACAGTTGATAATGAAGACAAGCCACAGTGGAAAAACTCTCCAAAACACAAGTCTTTTAAAAATCTTATATGTAGAATATATAAAGAACTATCATAACTGAATATTAAGCAAAAGTTTTTAACAGATATTTCACTAAAGAAGATATAGGAATGGGAAATAAGTACATGAAAAGATTTTCAACATCGTAAGTCATTATGGAAAATACAAATTAAAACAGTGAGATGCTAGTATGTATTTATCAGAATGGCTAAATTTTTGAAAAAGGCAGTAAATGTCAAGTGCTAACAAGGATGCTAAGCAACTAGAACTAGTGAATAAGTAAGCAAATTGTGGTACATCCATCAAAACAGAACACCCTCATAAAAAGGAAAAAGGTGCTGACACATTTGGCAATACAGATATATCTCAGAAGCATTATTCTAAGAAACCAGATACCAAATGGTACACACTACATAATTTTCTAAAGCCTTCTAGAAAAGGCAAAATTATAAGGACAGGAATCAGATTAGTGATTTCTAGGACCTGGGCCGTAGGGTAAGGGTTTGACTGTAAAGGGGCAGGAAGGAAACTGGGGTGGGGAGGAGCTGTTTGAGACATGTTCTATATCTTGATTGTAGTAGTTCTTTTTACGTATGTCAAAACTTAAACTGTATACTTTAGAAGGGTGAATTTTATGTATGTAAATTATACCTCAATAAAACTGACTTGGAAAAAAAGTTAGGAAGTATGAGACAATAATGTAGCTAATGGCATTTGCAGTCATGTTGGTCTTTACAGATATTCCTATTTGTACCATCTCTTGTCACTGTTTTGAGGTTAAGTGATGTGCTGCGTCTTTTATCTCCCCTCTCTCATCTTTGTCAGTTGGGTTTGACCAAAGGTAAACACAACGTGAGATTGTATCAAGTAAGCAAAGTGACATCTCTATGTGTATTTCATAAGTTTCCTCCCATATAGATCACTCTTGACTGGCTGTAACCCTTGATGAAAGGTCGCACTTCTGCCAGGCAACTTTCTCTATGAAGTCCCTTCTGTCTCTGGGTCCCTGTAATCACTTTAACCTTTCAGGATTAGGGATAGCTGGCTATTATTAGTTCTGTGGACTGTACTATTCTTCCTTGTTTCTTTATGTTCAGCCACATTAAGTTCTCCCCAAATTACTTGATTTGAATGTGCCATTTCTTTCCTGCCAGAATTCTGACTGATAGAGTATCGTTTAGCTCCTAGTCCCATCATTTTTAATCTGTGAGCAATTAGGCTATTTCACACTGAACTTTAGTTTTCTCAATTGTTATATATGAATAAAAATACCTGCTTGGTAAGTTTGTTATGGGAATGAAATAATGCTACTAACTGAAATTATTTTCATTAATGTTTTCTCCTTTCCTCATCTCAGTCTCTCCCATCCATCACTCATTATTTCTCTATTTCTTCACATGTTCTTATTTCTACAATTTTTTTAAAAAATAACTAAATTTCTCTACTATGTATAAATGCATAAGTAATTTACATACGGGTATATAATATGCAGAAGCCTGTATAAATGGCTTAAATGTACCATGGTTATGTTCCTGGAATAAACTGTTGCTATTTCTACAGTTGCAGAACAGTTAAATCAAACTTTTGAATTAGGTCAACAAAATCCACAAATAGGGTGGAATCTTTGGACTGTCTAAGCAGGGACAGATCTGGAATAAATCAGCCACAGATATCACTTGTCAGCATGCTGAGGGAGGCATTTCAAATAAGGGTAGAAGGTACGTCAAGAATATTGGCTTCTGGTAGCCTTATGATACATCCGTTAAATCTATATTGAGAGTTTTCCATCATGTGGATTCAAGCTAACATAATCGTTTTATGGCAGTAATGTCTAAACAAGAGTCCACAATTAGGCTGTATTTTTATCTTGACTTGTGAACTGCTGCTGCCAACTACTCAAATTTCAAGCTTGTTGAGACATATGTTATCCCTGGAAACCCTTCATAAAAATGAAGCATTTTACTGTCCCACCAATTCAAGAGTGCTCTGGTCAGTTCCCCATCTAGATCCAAATTAACCATGTAATAGTTCCTACACTAGTGAGTAGTATTTTAAATGGCTTTTTAAGCAAAACCAAAAAGAACAAATTTATTTCTATTTATGCAAAAACATAATATGGTTTGGATTCTTTTTCTAGCTTTTTAAGTAGTGAGACCGAACGAAATCATGGGAAAATAACTGGATATGGAATTAAGCAGATCTACATTTGAAATCTGGCATTGCTACTACTCCTAGCTTAATTTAGCTAGCCTCGGTTTATTTATCTGTCAAATGTGCATCTACTGATGAATCAAATGAGCTAATAATGATCTAAAAAATTAACATACTACCTTTAGGACTTAACATTGTTTTACAATTTGTGTATATTAGGTTGCAAACATGATTAGTAGAAAATGGGATTGAAGGAAAATTTCAGACAGAGGGAGGAATATTTTGGTTAAAAGGAAATTAAAATACTGGAGAACGGGAACAAGATAAGAATGATTACAACATCTGCATTTATAGCACACATGTCACAGTTCAGTATTTATAGGTTTGTTAGTGACAGGCTTCCCAGTATAGCAATGTTAATTATGAAGTAGCTGTCACTTTCACTGACACAGTGCTGTTCACCTGACTGAGGGTGAAAACTACTGACCATTTCCACAGATGATCATTTAATTTAGGAGTCCAAAATATACACCAATAAATCAGTTTGGGTTTCTGATTATGATCTCCCTAAATTTTACTTTGAAATACCCTAGTGGTTTTTTTAAAAATAAATCTTAGTGCATTTTATTTCCCAAATATGTTTTGTAATGAACAGAGTTGGACTAAAACCTCAGGAAGAGGTGATGGGTCTAAGGCTGAGCACAATATTAAATGTATACTTAAATTTTCCAGCAACCAAACCCGTTGCTTCTTAAATGCCATAATCAAAGTAATAGATATAATAAATACTAAGAGAACTACTAGGAGAGGGAGGGAGATAGAAAAAGAGAGAGAGAGAGAGAGAGAGAGAGAGAGAGAGAGAGAGAGAGAGAGAGAGATTGAGAGAGACAGGGAGAGAGAGAGAGATATATTAAAGACAGGCTTGGAGAAATGTTCAGTGGAAAATCTGTAGAAATGATGTAAGAGAAAGCAAAGGCAGGGATTGGAGTAAGGGGTGTTTAACTGAGACTATAAAAACTCAGAGAGAAAACTAACCATCAAAGCTGAGTTTGAGAGGAACAACAGACAGGACTTTGAAGTTAGAATCTCCTGATTTTTCACAAGGTAAGTTAAATATAAAAGGTGATAAAGATTTAGGTTTTCTTTCCTTTTAACTATTTTTAAAATTTTTACATACTTTTTAAATGTTTTGATTATATCTTGATTTTGTTAAAATTAGAAATGTGTTTTGGGAGATAATATTTCCATCTCTTAAATGAGTAGTAGAAAATATAAGATCATTTTGTAATGCAAACTCTGGGTGGAGCTAATTGTTTGCTCAGACATTTCATATTTATTGCATTATTTTTTTCACTTTTATTTTCCGTTTCAAAACAAAGAGAAAAGAAACTCAAGATAATGATTCTATATGTATATTAATAATATTAATTTTACTTCTATCAAAGATTTTTTGTGTTAGGAAATTTTTAAATGTACAAAAGAGAACTACTTTTAAAGACCTAGGTAGAAAAGAAAGTTTTTCTCTTAACTTTATTTCTATTATCAAAATTGGAGCCAAATAAACATCCATAAATTAGTAAAATTCTATATTCTTTAAATCTAATAGATTCTGTTTTTCTTCTTATAAAACTTAAATACACAAGTATGATATTAATAACAGTTTAAAGTAGACTTAAATCATGTCTATTCTTTAGTATTTGCAGTGTTTTTGCTGTTCAATGATTGATTTGAAAAACAATCTGAAATATACATTCGAGTTCTGTTTAGGAACAAATTTAAAATTTTGTTTCAGGCTTCGTTCTATGGAAATAATATGCACTCAATAAATTTAGTTTTAGTAACGCAAACGATTGCTCCTATAAATTATAATAATATAGATTTAGAAATATGATTATTTGTTTCTGAGCTTTCCTTTTGGAAATTAAATAATGTTAACAATGATCTATGATTATTTTAATGCCCACATAAGCTGTAGAAGTGATAGTATTATATTTAATGGTCTCAAAAACAGGCACATTTGGTGTCTTTTCTTTACTTTGATACTACCCTTCAGCAATCATAAAATTTTACAAAGGAGAGCTTCCTGTAGATATAAATTCAAGTCTCCTCTTTTTAAATGAATTACACTGTAGCTTCATTCAATATAATATTTAAGGTATTTAAGTTTGACATTTGTTTTCTTTCCCTTATTTCTCATGGTTTTGAATTGATTCTTCTATAATGAATCACAGGCAGTACAGAAACATGCTTAGAAGAGTAGGTCTGGGGACCTGAGGGCTGTAATTTTAACTTATTGTTCAAATACGTTCAATGATTCAAATGTTTTGTATAATAAAATTAGATTAATTGAGCTTGTCTTAAAGCAATAGAACTCAAAGTAAGCAGTCTCAAAACACTGCCCCAACTCTCTCACTATGTAGTTATGCAACTTCAGGCAAGCCTTAAGCACAGAGAATAGGGCTCAATGATATTCTGTTATTATTGAAAGAGAAAGAACTAAAAGTTCTGAGGACACCGGGTGTATAAATGACCTGGGGAAGCTCCCGTATCAGCAATTTCCACTGTATTACAAAATGAGCACCCAATATAAGAAAATCCTGGGGTTAATCTTTAGATATCATCTAATTTGATCTCCTTGCCAATATTTCATCTTCTGTGATCCCTACCCACCAGACAACTTTTGCTTAGAATCAATGATACCATTGGACGAACACAAGCTTTGGAATTAGGAAACTAGACTCCTAATCAGCTTTCGCTCAGGGTCCTGGGGATTTCTTCTCCCCTCAGTAAAACTGGAGTCTGGTAGGTATGAAAGATGAGCCACAGGTTCTTACCTAGGCCTAGACACATTTCTATCTAGGCCAACTCCCATGTGCCTAAAGATCTCTCTGATTAGAAGCATTCTAACCTGAGCCCTTCTCTCTCTTTCCCAGATAATTCTCAGGGTACCTCTCTGCAGCAGTGATTAGTATCACTTGCCAGTAATTGCTTGGTGGCTTGGTTGGTTTGGACTGGCTGTTGCCCAGACTTACCCCTTTCTTACTGATCTCCCATCAACTCAGGTCTCAGAACCAAACTCCTGCTCCCTTCGGAAACAACTCCTCTGCCATGCTTCCTGTTGCTTCCTTCTCCTCTTCATCCATTTTTTATCTCCCCTTCATTCCTCTCCTTTGAGCAATTTGTCTCTGAGCGTCACTCTTTCATCTATTGAGGATACAAACTTGACAATTTCTAATGAGCTCCCCCTTCCCAAAATTTTATATTCTTATGATACATAAGACTCTAAAAAGTCACTTTAAAAATATCTAGTCCACCACAGCTGGGCTGCTGATCCATTAAGTCATAGCTGTGGCTTCCCATGGGCATCCCAGTGGCCTGCCTCATGGTTATGGTGGCATTTTCCTTCACACTCTGACTTGTTCATCCACACCAGGACTCTAAGAGGATCAGAAAATAATATCTTCTCTTCCTCTACTTCTTCCTCAGCCCATCCCTTCCCAGATGCTCCTTTGTTTGTGTAAAGTCTAGCTTCTGTAACAAGGCCCTTAATTTCCATAACACCCATAGTGGCTCTGCTTCCACGATGTAAACCTGACCATTCTATACTATGATATTATAAAAACTATGTGAAAATCATGATGCTAACAACATAATTAGTGACTTTTTAAAAATGAACTCAATAAAGGTATCTTATGAACTATGAAACAAAAATATACTTTATACAAAATTATATTAAAATTCAACTAAAAATTACTTTTTAAAATATAATTAGAGCTTAAAGAATAATTGTTTTGAGTATAACTTAGATTTCTTCTCTTTTTTTCTTCCCATTCGGATAGTCTCTATAGTTGTATGCTAGTGTTTTCATAGAAATATTATGGCTGAAATTAATGGTAATGCATAATATACTATAACATAAAATGTTAAAGTGATTGCCACGTAGATCTCTCTTTAGTGAAATCTCCTTCCCCCACTCAATATTACTTTCTTTATTATATTTTATTTTATATTACTCTGCCATAATTCTAGATTCCAAGAACTAATTTTGTTCCTTAAAATAAACAAGTATAAGAAAGATTTTTTTAATTAAAATAGAAAGAAATATTTTTAAAGGTGCCATATTTAGAAGGCTATTTCAAGATGATATACCAGGCTATATTTCTTGAATAACTACTTTGTGCCAGTCACTTTACCTATATTATTTCTAATTCTCATAATAAATCTACAAACTAAGTCTTAGCCTATTTTCCTGATAAAGATATTAAACCAGAGAGGCTAAGTAACATTGCTTATCAGGAATCATACTGAGATCTCTGTAACTTAAATGCCAACCAACCTAATTCTACTAATTCACTTTGCTGTATTAGAAAATATTCAGACAATACCAGAAGTTAGGAGACCAGTGTTTCAAAACAATCCAGATTGTGTCCGTTCATCTGTTTAAAAAAAATGAACTATAATATTTTTCATATAGATCTAATATGACTTAGAATGAAGGAAAATAGATGAATTTCTAAATGATAAAGCACTGGCAAACTAAAAAAAAAATCTACAAAAATTGTACTTGAAGGAAATGTAAACATACTAGGAAGAGTGCTGTTGCAGGAGGAATTTCCTGACAGGGCAATGGTTAAGGGGATTCCATCTCTACCAGGCTGTGAGCCACTGGAGGAGGACAGGAAGAGTGTCTTATTCATGTTAACATCCCTATACCTAATATACAGTGTATACTAATAAATACATTCTGTTGTCATTATAAATTATATTTTTAGCCCTACACTTACATTTTATAAAATATCATTTGATCAATAATATTGGCTAGTGTAGTATAATTAAAATGTGAGTCAATATTTTATTAAATATTTTATATAAATACAAATAGAAAAAAGGGTGAAGGAGACGGTGATATTCCACATTGTCCTGAGGCTTCTCTATGCTTTATTTAATTGCACTTATCCAACTTTACCCTTTGGAAGCCTTTTTATACCACACAAAAATTGCCCATATATCAAATGGCCAAGCAGCATGTTCATATGCATTTGTGCCAAGCTGTTCTTATCCATAGTTTTAAAGATTCATGTTTTTCCCCTTATTAATCCTAAACAACCAATGTCCTTACCATTTGTTTTTAATTCAATCATACGTGAAGTTCTCTTTAATTTCTAGGTGACATAGTTTTATATAAAGAACATAATAATTCAGGGATCTAAGCACAAATTAACGTTTGATAAGAACTCTTAAATTCTACTGGGATAATTATTGGATAATATTGATGCAGGTCCCTTTTATTAAAATGAAAATCTGTGATGTAAAACATTGACAGAAATACGGCAATATTGGCATGAACTTTATCACATATTACTGTTGGTGTAAAAAGAGCAAATCTCTTCTCTTCTTCAAGCCTTAGTTCCCATGCCAATAAAACTGGAATATTTGTATCTGACCTGCATTCCTGTTTACACTACATTAGACTGCATCATGAATTCACTCAATACATAATGTTGGCTCTATATCAGGCATTCTGTTGGGTGTTGAGGTATGATGGTGAACATAGTTCCTACCTTCAAGGAGTTTATACTGACAACTAAATGCTTTGTTAAACGTACATACCTGGGCTTTTTAAAATAATAGGATCTTCCTATAAAGTGCCATTGTAGGTTTCTGCCTTCTTACATTTTTGCAAACAAGATACCAATAGTATGATTAAAAATTCCAAACAGAAAAAAAATAGAGAGATTTAAAAATCAAATTTTACAATTTTGGAAAGCAATAGTGTCTGAAAAAGAGTGAAAATGGTGCCAAATAGAATAAAATCAGTTAACACGTGTATACTAGGAAATTAGCATTTTCCCTGATTTGCAGCATTCAGAGAAAGTCATTTTAAAATGCAGGTGTCTTCCACATTAAGAAGATCTCATCCATAAACATTTTACTTTAGAAGCAATTTATTTTGGAAAGAAAAAAAATGTTTTATACTTTCACAAATAGGTTATTCTTGAAGAAACATGAAACTGAGTGTCTGAAAATGTAAGTTGTTGTTCTGGCTCTTCTTTTTTTTTTTTTTTTTTTTTTTTTTTGGTGACTTTGGAAACTTTCACTACTGGCAATTGAAGAGCAAAGACAAATGGGAAAGAACACTTTCTTGATATTTTAATTTAAAAAAAAAAAACAGGGAATGTTACATTTATTAGTCTCATTTTGCACCTTCCTTTCAGGATCATATTTAAAACATAAAGCAAAATGCCCATCACTCACTTTATTGAAAATAACAAATTTTACAAAGAGAATTTTAAATGGCTAAGCACCATGAGTATTTCTCAGATGTATGTTTGTGAGGATGATGTACGTGATGTGTACGTTAGTGAAAGAGCTACTAGTTGTAATTCAATTGCTCTTGGATAAAATCCTCAGTGATTTAAAATTTCTTATGTGAGTTTATAAGGATCGGAAACTAATTTCACACTTCTAAAGTTTTAAGTGCCATAGCGGCACTCAGTTCTCTTGTTTGTGGAGCCGATTTCAGCAAAGCTGTGGAATTGCAGCACCAATAAAGAAGAGACCACAAATCCTTCGCCTCTGCTTTCCAGCAGGCAAGGATCTCAAGTACCTGGTTGCTTCGCTCATCAACGAAAACCGGAAACAGTTTTAACATCCTGTTCAAATGTCATTCTTTGAAATGTCAGGATTATCTGTATAATGTCAGACTGTAATGTATCTTCTTAGTTGTTTAACATAGATTTGCAGATTGTCTCTATGGATGGCCCCAAATTCTCTAGGTAGTTTTTGAGTACAAGCTTTATGTTCCCCTGAAGGATTCGGCTTCAAAGGCTTGCCTTCAGCTCAGTGATAATTACTTTTATACCATGTCATTAATCTTCCCAGGTTACCTTATAGGTTACAAAATGTTTTCAAGCACAACTTAGAGTTCCCACCGAGAAGTTTTTACCTATGATATAATAATAATAATAGTAATAATTAATAATAATAATAATAATAATAATAACGACGACACAGTGGTTTTATACAGACAAATGTATATCTTTATACATTTTTAGTAAATATTATATATAAAATTACTTTTATTGATTTTATTTAGCAAACCTAAACCAAATCCATAATGATATAATTTTAAATTAAGTAAAATTAATTAAAATTTTATTAATTCATAAAGTGAGTTTAATTAGACAATTTTGACAGTTTATGCATCTTGTTCAAGGTTACCAGGCCAATAAATAGCCCAGCAAGGACACTTATTCCTATCTTTCAACTTTTTGAAGTTTTTCCTCACCATCAAAGAAATATTTTTATGCTGACTACTATTCATTGACTTTTTCATTTTTAAGTACTTATTAGTTCATCTAAAGAAAATTTTTGTAGTAACATTATATGTAAATTACATGTGCATATGTAGGTGTATATGTAATATTGCTGGTGGTTTCAGATATTTGAAAATTTCTGTTATTCATAAATTTCTATTTTTATACCTACTAATTGTATTCAAATGATAATTTGTGATTTATTCAAATGATAATTTTACCTTGATAGACTATTAACTCTAAATGCAGGAGATTAGGAAATTAATCAAATCTTTATTTTTTTAATATTAATTACCTAATTTAAAAAATTTTTATCTGATAATAAGTTAAATATTGTACCATTCTTAAATATTGCACCATTCTTTCTTTGAGAGATATAACTTCATGCTATGACATCTATAACCTCAGTTCTAAATAATTTTTGTTTCAGAAGTATGGGGGAATTGAGCAAAGTGGCTTTAACATGATAACAAAGAAAAGTAAAAAAAATTAAACATTTGAAAATAAATAGATATATCATATTTCATCCATTCTGATGCACACTTAACATTTCTAAAATTAGAATAGGTCTTACACTTGATAGCATATCATAATTTAATTGGTAGTATATTTTTCTTTCTTAAAATACATTCATAAAATGGGATCTCTTATAAGTAATATTTTACAATTAAAGATTTAGAGTTCCTCTCTGTTCAGCTAGAAAATTCAGGAGGAGCATGTTTATGTCAAAACCCAGATGCACTCTTACACATGAACTCTGCTAATTTGAGGAATGGTAGAAAGGTTTTCCTAGCTAAACGTTCACCAGCTATTATCATCACCTACAATGTCTGCACTTCCAACAGAAAAGAGCCATCTTCACAAACAGAGGGTTAAAAGCTAGAAGCAACTTTAGACATCAGTTAGACCAGCCCCATTTTATATGACCTACAGAGGAAAGTTTGCCTAAGGTCATACAGTGAAATAGTCACAAATCCCCTGCAGAATCTGAGTCTCACAATTCCTAGGTCAGATCTCTCTTATAGAGAGCCACACAAACTTTGTATACCTTGTAGGCCCTTTTTAAAAATAAAAATTATAGTCATTTTGTTATCTACCATTCCTAATGCTTTTCTCTATTCAAAAAACAGGCCTGAGTGACTATAATTTATGGGGCAGGGTAAAGGGTATACTAAACTTACTCTGTTTTACAGATTTACTTAGGGGCCAAGCTGACTCACCTCTTGCCCATAAGACCACCATTGTTTTCAGAGAAAGAAAACCATGGACAATGTTGTGGGCAGGCACACATAGTCCTTTGTAGCCTCTGAACTAGCGATCCTTTATAACATATTGTATCTCACTTAAGAGTCTGTGCTCTGTCAAAGTGGGAAGAAAGAATTAAAAAAAATTATCTTTCATTCTTTGTCCTTTATCTTTAATTAAAGTCTTTACTTTTAATTTTTTTGTGTGTGTGTCAAAAATAGGTTTGGGTAGAGTCTATTTTGAATATTTCCAATCAATAAATTAGGGTAAATAAAAATTCTCAGAAGTTATCAAGATTTATCCTCAAACTCAGTCTTCTTTTAAGTTCAGATCTACTAACTATAAGTCAGATATTGTTGAAGATAAATGTGCTTAATCACCTGAGTAGTTTATTTTCCTTCAATATCAGCCCTCAAAGGCAGATAATTTAAAAGTTTTATTAGTTATAACATGCATTAGAGCAGACGCTGGATAATATTGTTTCTCTTTTTTAGCTTAATCATATTCCAATAACACTTCTCATTCCAGTTTGCTCTTTTTTAAAAAATCAGTGATTCTCAATCTTTTTTTTTCTACCCCAACCTACTTAGCAGATATTTAGTCACAGTAATGATAATTTATTGCAGTATTCATTCTCAACAATGTAGACATTTTCTTTGTTCAAAAAAGTTCTCAATTCTAGTTTAAATATTAAATCAGTTACTTTACTATGGGATTTTTAGAACATTTCTTATGTCAATATGAACTGCCAATGTTCTAAAGGAATAATACATATGATGTTTCCCAAACTTAAATGATAAAATTTCACACCTCCCCACTTTGCTCCCTCTCCACCACTTCAGCCACAGAATGGAGTATCTCTTCTAGATATAATAAATTCTGAAATGTGAAAGGTCTTTGAAACAAAGGTCAAGATGTTACACATTGTAAGACGCTTGTTTATTCAGCAGTATTACTTTAAAAAGTGAAAATGCATGCACATAGTAGACCAAATGGCTAAAAATGAATGAAGTACACACCTAATCTCATGAGCCAGATGTCATAAGATTGTCTTTTGAAGCTCCTCATTACCCAAAGGAATATTATTTAAAATTTACTCAATTAAAATTATCGGTATACTGAAAAATTGCAAACACCTTCACTTTGGTGTATATACTCAATGAACATCCTTTTAGTGTTCTTTCTGTGATCTGGAGTGCACATAGGGCTGAGCAGAATTTTTAAATCATGAGCTATATTTATCCACTATCAACAAAATAGGGAAATGGAGCTGAACCCAGTCTTTTCCTTCCCTCCCTATAATTTCCTCTGTTTCTAATTTTGTAGCAATCAAGTTTCAACTAGTTAATCAAATGTCTTTTGTATGGCAGGTGCCAGGGTGTTTGTTTTCATTAGTGTACCAAATGCCATATTTAGGAACTTGGCCTTTGGTTAACTTGACTACAAGCATGGCTTTAAACCATTAAACGTGTGTATTTAAACTCAGCATTTATTTTTACATCTCCCTATCCAAATAATCAGGATGTGGTTATCTTTAAGATGATACATTATGACTTTTTTCCTATATACACCCAAGCACAAAAATATATGCTTCAGACATAATCATCAATATTGTAAACATCCATCATCCTGTGCCATTTATAAGATCCCAGAAATGAAGAGAAACCTGGTTAGTAAAATGTGCATAAAAATAGTTAAGGGAAATCCACATGGAAAGGCTTATAAATTGGGTAATTCCATACTTTGTAACCTGTTTTTAACATGATAAAAAAACGAGGAAGGAAAACATCACAATTGTAGTTTATCTTTGAATGAATGAGAAAGCTATTTTTTCCAAAAAGGGAGAGATGCCAGAAATATGAGATAATTTTAAAAATACAGTTATGTCTTGAATATATCTTCCTTTTTGTTGAGAAAAATCAAAAAGTCATCAGCAAAATCAGAAGAAAAAAGTATGGTTCTGTGGTTTATTTTCTAAAGAAATAGGTAATGCAATTTTGGATTGGTGTTTTCACCAGATGACGTTGGATTCTTTCTTGTTATTTTTCTACTGTCTCAATTTAGAAAGATAATCATTACTTATTGTTTTTTGATACTTACAAAAAAAAAAGAAAGAAAGAAAGAAATAACCTCAGCTTTGATATCAATTTGTCAGGAAGAAAACATAGAGAATTTACTGCCCCCTTCCAGAAAGGGTAGACTACAGAGAAGCAGCTAGTAACTAACATTATGTGACAAGATTCCAAAATAGATCAATTGATGACATAATGAAGAACTAGTTTAGATTACATGAAAATTAAGATTATATTTGACATATAAATGTTATAGACAATGCAAAATATTTTTTCTCCATTTTAAGTCTTAATACACATGGTTAATAGAGATACTACTCTGTTTAAATAAAACATATTTGTCTATATTCTAGCAGATATAATTAATTACTAAAATCTACACTGAGGTTTCATAGCAATATTATTTTTAGAAGCATCATAAAGAAAATCTTGGGTTATACTAAAGAGAATGTAGTTACTAAAAAAATATACCTCATGTACGTCCTTTCACTTACAATTTATAAATCCTAGATGAAATAGATTATACATGATTGATTATACCCTCTCAAAGCTCTCCTGAAGTGTGAATTAATGCTCACTTTACAAAAATGGAAAATAAAGTTTAAGTAAGTTAAATGGTACACACCCAAGGTCACACAAATACTAAAGCAAAAATGAGACAGGCAGTGCCACCTACTTTATGAGTGGCCAAGCTGGCAGCCAGTAGGCCTGATATCGACCATAGATACATTTTAGTTGGATGTATAGTGGTTTTTAATGTTAAAAAAATAAATATATAAATGACATATTTGTGGTTACCACACAGAATTAACAAATGTTAATGTTTTGACATACTACCTTATATATAGATAAAAACTTAATCCCTTATGTTTTTCTTTAATCTTATTTACTTCCCACTCTCCCCAGAGGCAATCATAGTCATAAATCAAGTTTCATTGATTTATACTTTAATTATATGTATGTATTTCAAAATACATGGAATTACTTTGTGTATTTCCAAATTAGGTAAATGGTAGCCTGCCATATGTATTGTCCCAGAAATTCTAATTTTCTTCAAAACCATTTTTCTGAAATTCATATAAATACACATAACATTTAATCAGTAAATACATATATATTTAAGTCATTAAGAATTTAAATTCTTTTAGACACAGTATACATTCTCTCTGGTTCACCATAGACTTCACCAGGGCTTATTCTCTCATATCTAACTAATTTCACACACTTCCCTGTAGGTACATGAGGCTGTAATCACTGGATGAGACAAAGAATAAAGTTACACAAACTAAATTTCTCAGGCTTGGGTTACTTTGAATTAAATTATGATTATAGCCAAACACCCGCAATCTACATTTCCATGGAAATGAAGCCTTAACAGAATTCAGTCTGGGATACTGACAACTGCTGTTAACTATTCCTTGAGCTCTGCAAAAGTACACTCCAACACATAGAAGCTGATTGATTTGGTTTATCACCTACATATACAAAGCTTTATAGTTTTATTTCTATTTTTATATGCCAAACTAATAAATGGTAACCCTGATCTATGTGACCCTTAGATGCTGGACTGGAGATTGGCAGGTACACATTTTATCCTGGCTGTGACTGTGATGCTGTGGAGCTCAGGAAAAGTGCTATCAGTGGACGTAGCAACAGAGGTAATGAAAACTACCCTAAGAAAATTTATATATTTTTATGAACATAAATTATTTCAACTAATGTCAGAAGCAGGTGCTGCTTACAATTAGGGAGATGCTTTGATAACACAAAATAAAGAAAATCAGCATTGTTTTCTACGTCACGTCTTCACTGTGGATTCAGAGAAAAACACGTACCTAAATAAAAAAAAAATGGAAGTAATAACAAAGATTTGGATTCCTTGAACAAAAATCAAAAGAGAATATTTATTTTCATTTCAGCCATATTTATAATTAAATTAATTACATAAAGTTGAAGTGTTTATGTAAAACTTGAAATTGTTTATATGTCAAATTTGAGTAGTTTTAATTACTGTACAAATGTTTTCTTTCTGCCATAACAAGAGTACAAAAGTAAAGAAATGTGAAGACATCTTGACAGAAAGATGAGTTAATTTGGTTTATTTGATCTTATTAGAAATATATAGTTTTGTACTTCTTAAATAACATAGAGTCTGAAATGCATTTGCCAAAGACCAATTTTGGATGAGTTCTACGATTTATTTTTCTTTATGAATAGCTTTAAAAAGAAGCAGAATATTTTGTGTGTATGTTAATTGGATAAATGAAAGCATATTTTTTGGAGGGTGCTCTGAGGGATAATAAAAGATCTCCTATCTTTTTCCTTTATGTTTGTCTCCTGCTCTTTAGAGCTTCTTTCTCCTGTTTATAGCATTCTCCCCTTTCTCCACTTTCTTGTTGTCAGTCTTATATAGGGAAGTGATAGAAGTTAAGATTTTAAGAGGAATTTGAAACTATATTGTGAATTTTGCACTGTAAGTAACAAAGAGCTAGAAGACATTTTAATTTTTCTCTTGATTTGAAAGTGGTACTTGTGGTTAGTTAACTTCATGAAAATATTCAGGATAGAATAGAAAAGAGAGGGATATAAAAAATAGAAAAACAAGTTATAAGGTGATTAAGAGTATACACTGAGCAATGAAGAGGACCTGATATAAGTTACTACTGATGGGAATCAGAAAGGGCAGAGGCAAGAGAGGTTTCCCAGAAAGAACTAACTAGACTTAGTGCAAAGTTGATTGGTTTAGGAAACAGCAGGCTCAAAAACTTTGAATCTACGGGTCAGACTATAAGTATTTCTAATGAGAGTTGCTGGAGTCAATGCTGAAAAGGCTGGAAAATGCTACTCTGGTTTTATTAGAGAAAATATAGAGAATGGAAGAAATCATTCAAGAAGAAAAGACAGGAAGTAAAGAAAAAGAGCCTTGTCTAGACCAAGAATCTGGCACATAGAAAATGTGATTAAAGGGGGAAAGTCAAGAGATACTCGGAGCCAAATTTCTTCCTATAAGGGAATATTTTCAGGCTCTTGGAAAAGAAGTGGTATCTCCTAGACTAGACAGTGACTCAAGATTATTAATAAGAGCATTATAAAAATGTTATGATAGGGCCTAGACTTCACAAACTGGACACTCTTACTTTTGTAACTTAGATGAGGTACAAAATGGCAATATGTGTAACAGATAAGTAAACAACAAGACCTTTTACATAGGACAATAAAGTCATGGATAGCTCTAATTCATTGCAGACACTCATTAATACTTATTAATAAGTCACATAAATAAAGATGGTAAGCTCCCTGAGGGCAGAGACTGGATTGTGTTCATTTTTGTATCCCTTAGGTCTAATGCAGAACCTGATACATAGTGTATGCTTAGTGGTTTGAATCAATAAGAAATGAATGAGTGTTGAAAAAATAATGTTTGTTTTTTTTCAAAATTAATTCAATGAATAATCATCAGAAATATATTGAGTACTATGAGCAAAATAACTAGAATAGACATCAAATAGAACAAATAAAAGACTAATTAGACAGCATTGCCCTCCAGTTACTCACAATCTAATACGCAATATCAATACATTGTAACCAATCAAATTCAAAGAAAAATGTCATGAGTTCAATGACTAAAAAAATATAGCTAAAATGTAATTGGAATAAGAAAGGATGCAGTCGTTACTAGAAAAGAATCTCTGTGAGTGTTTGGTTTGGTTTTTCTTTAATTTGTTTTGGGTATACTTCACCTCCTTGTGTTTTGTCCCCAAAAGTCTTTCTCTTTAGATAGTAACTGCATAAGAAATCAAGCTGCATGACAGGCATGTCAGCTAAACATAGCAAAAATCAAACACAGATTGATAATGGTACATAATTGAGGTTTCTATTTCTTAATGAATGGAATCACCTTTCTTGCCCGATAGGCTTTTGATTCTGGACTCAGAGATGTGCAGTCACCACCCATAACCAGGGAAGGGAAATCAGCCACTGATTTGGCAGCAAAACTTATGCTTCTTGATGAACTTGTGTCTCTGGAGAATGATGTGATTGAAACAAAGAAAAAAAGGAGCTTCTCTGGTTTTGGCTCTCCACTGGACAGACTCTCAGCCAGTTCAGTAGATCACAAAGGCAAACAGAGGTAAGCAAAGCATTTGGAGAAGGGAACTTTCATTTTATAATTTTTCCACATTAGGTTCAAAAACAGAGAGAATGCCACCTTAAAAAATACAATGATAAATTTGTAGCCTTTTAGGTAAACAGATCTGAGAGCATGTCAGCTTATTTGTGAGTTTAATGATATGATTTTAGATATAATTGTTTAGGGAGCAAAACGATTACTACAATATGCATGCATTTATATTTTTGTCATATTGTTTCCTGAGGAAGATTCTATTGCATGCAGATGTAAAATACTTATTGTAAGACACTACAGTGTTTGAGAAGTAAACTATGAGATCACTGTTCTGGACAACTGAGCTTTCTGTTTATTAGAGGTAACCAGAATACCATTATTTTTTTTACCCATCCAACAAAGCTTCCCAAATTATGAGAATGTTTCAACTCTCCTATACCAAAAGGTAGTGATTTCTTATAGAACTTGGAATCAGAACGAGTATGCTTATGTCAAATTTCTGATCACTTGTAGCCATGTACCTTTTATAAGAATTTTATCCTCTGTGATCCTTAGTGTTTTTATCTGTAAAATGGAGATAGTCACTTACCTTCATTAAAATTAAATGAGTAATGTTTAACTATTGATTGTTATAATAGAATTAAAGTAATTAAATCTCCTTTTAATCATTAATAACTGTCAGTACTTTAAAACAATCATTCCAAACACTTCATTTTCTGCCCCTTGATATCTGTTCCTCATGCTATAAATTTCTTATTAACAACAGCACAAAAGACCACTCAATTACCAAAGTCTGGAATTTGGAGAATTTACCAGGATTCCTTTTGTTTATGCTAAGCATTTTATTTTTCACTAATTCTCTAAATCCTATTTGTTTTATGTGTTAAATGTCTACAGAATATTCTTTCCCCTAGGTTTTCTTAATTCTGGACTAAATTGTCTTTTTCACACTTTTTTTTATTTTTCAAGTTTTTCCTCATCTTCAATTCCATCACCATCACCACCTGTTTATCATCAATACATCCTTTATTTTCTAGCAGAGGGATCATCTACACAAAAATCCTTTTGGTGAAATGTTCCCATTGCTTACAAGATTAAGGCAAACTTCTTAGTGAAATCCTATGAAGTATTTCAAAATCTGGCACCTCATTTCTTCATGCATTCATCTACATAATCTTAGTTCCAACCTTGCCTGGTGTCCTGGAGTTCTAGGACCTGTCATGCTTGTTCATGGTTCCATGACTTTGTATGCTCAATGATTCTCAGCATACAAGATGCAATTTTCTAGACTTCTGTTCTAAAAGTTTCTCAAATCTACACTAGAAAATAATATCATCACTTTAGGACTATAATTTAACCACTTGTACTTAAAAAAATATAATCCACACCTATATTTTGAAATTTAGACCCTATTTTAATAAAACAAATATAAATTAATTCCATTTATGTTTTAGGCACTGCATTGGACTAGTATGGAAAAGAGAAGAAAAACGTAGTCTTTGGCTTTCAAAAAAACCACAAACTAATAAGAAACATAGAAATAGTTATAACAAATTGTAACACAAAGCAAGATGAGATATGTTTAAAAAGTAATTTATTAAGGTCATGGAGATACAAAAGATAAGTGATGAAAATATTATGCCTTCTAATAGATATTACTTCTTTGAATTCTGGATCTTGCAACTACTAAATAATTTAAAAATCAATACATAAATGTTACATGTAGTTATACCTGAATTTATAACAACATACATAGCATATGTGTCAAATATGTACTGCATAAATATTATATTTATAATCTCTGTATTATAAAATATAGTCTACATTAAGGCTTCATCATAATTTCTCTAAGAAGTGTCAAAAAGAAAGACTATACTAGGAACTATAGTCTAAAATTTATAATTTGCAAGACATAAAGGGAAATTGATGAGCATTTAATATTCATTTGAACAGGTTTCTACCTCTAATGGTTAAAAATAAACTATTATAAGCCCACAAAAAGTAGAAAATATTTTGTTCATGAGAACTTGAGGAAGTTACTAGTTTAGTTTCTTCAAGCAACTAAAATGAGTGGAGAAATATTATCCTAATAATTGGTGTGAGCTTAACTTTAGAATTAAAGCAAAATGATGGCTGCAAGAAAAAGAATGTTATGTGTTATGGTTATACAATTTGGCAATATAGGTACATCAAAGTATCAAATGATTCAGGGAAAATATTGAGAATATATAAAATTTAGAATGAGGTTTTGATTATTTCATAACTATTAAATGTATTAAAAATATTACAACAACTAGTTGCTTGAGGAAATGGAGAAGAAGGAAAATAAAACTATCAACAAAATTTAATGAACCTTTTACTAAAGAATAAAAAAACAGAAAGAGGGAAGAGCATAATTTTTATGTAAAAATATTAATATGAAAATAACCATAAGAATAAAAATTAAAACTTTCATATAAAGAGCACAAAAAAATAGGACACAGTGAAAAACCTTACATAAAAGAGTCACATATATAAATATATTTTTTAAAATATAATAGTTTCCAAAAATATTGATTATATCAATAGATGTAAATAGGTTTAACTTACCTATTAAAATACAGGTATTTCAGATTGTTGAGAAGAAAAATTTAACAGTTTTCTGTGTTTAAGAGACACAATTAAAAATAAAGAGATTTAGAAAGGTTGGCAATAAAATAATAGACAAATTATACATGAAAAAATAAATTAAAAATAGAGTGCACCAACATATATCAAAGAGAAACCACAGGGAATTCTAAGAAGTAGAAAAAACACATTAATAATAGGCGACTTTGGTTCATTTTTTCAAATCCACTACAGACTGTATATTGAAAACTTATAGAAGACATATACAACATAAGGAGAACTTATAAATCTGTTTGGAATTCTGAACCTCAATAACAGAAAATATAACTTTTCTCAAGTACATAAATAATATTCAGAAAATATACAGCTGTGACAACCATTCTCAAGAAATGTATTTCAAATGCATTCACTAACTGAATTGCAGTTAAGACCAGAACTTAATGACAAAACCAGAGGAAAAAAAAGGGTACTCTTGCCTAGAAGTATAAACCATCTTATTAAATAAGCTGTGGAGTCAAAGAGTAATACAGAATAATCTATACACCTTATTGAAAATAGCAATAATGACAATGTAATATTATAGGTAGATAAAACTAATATCAGATTCAAATTACTATTATAGTAATAAAAATAAAAATAAAACAAATACTATACAGCAAAAATCTTGAAAGAACAGTAAAGTAAGCCAGAAAAAAAGCTGAAAAAAGCAGGAGACAGGAATAAACAATGAGAAAAATCTAAATCTATGTTTATAAAGCAAAACACACAATATACTAAATTAATGCAAACCTGATTTTATTAAGCTAACAAAAAGACAAGCTATGAGCTAATTTAATTAAGAAAAAAGTAGAAAACATATTTGCAAAATTAGAAATGACAAGATGGAAATAATCATAATAAACCATCAAAACAGAAAAATTTAGAGGACAAGAAACTACTTTGCTCAATTCTATGTAAATAAATGAAGACCTAGAAAAAAAAAGGATGATTTTTTAATATCATTTACAAACACTGCCCCCCCAAAAAACACAGTTTAATTACCACAGAAAATTTTTGTTGGAGCCTGTCTAGAGAAAATACCAGATCTAGATATTTTCACAGAAGAATTTTACCAAATCTTAAATATTCAGATAATCTCAATTTTATGTTAACTTTTAGAGTACAATAAAAAGTAAACTTTACAAGTTCATTTCCTGAAACAAACGTAATTTTAACCCCCAAATCACAAACGTTACATTTTAATAAGGAAACTTTAGACTTGTCTCATATATTAATATTAAAGCACAAATCATAGATAAGACGTTAGCAAGCACAATACAGCAACACTTTAAAAATATAATATGTCTTGACCAATAAAGTTCATTCCAGGAAAGTGTGTTCAGAAGGAATTCTTTTAATATAATTCATCGTATTAATAGAGCAAAGGAGAAAACACATGTGATCATATCCATAGATGGCAGAAAAGGTATTTTACAAAGTCTAATATTTATTCATATTTTTTAAAAAGTGAATAAAATAAGAATTGACAAATAATTTCTTAACATGGTGTGTGTGCGTCTACCTCAGCCCACAAGTCAATATTGTACTTAATGATGAAATATACTGGAAACTTTACTAAAATGAGAAACAAACCAAAAAATATACCCATTACACCACCATAATATAAAAATGCATATAGACAACAAAAAATATTTTGAGACATAAAAATTGGAAAAAATATAAAACTATGTTTACAAATTATAAGTTAGAGAACCAATACAATCAATGGAAAAACAAAGACAACAAAACTGTTTGGATAAAAACATGAAGCACATAACTATATAAAGCTAATAGCCCTTCTATATAAACAAAAATCAAATATAAGATAGAAAACCTCATTTGTAATTGCATAAAGATAGGAAAATATCTAGATATAAAGCTAATAGAGAATGTCTAACAAAACATGAGAAAAACTATAAAAATAATGCTACAATACAAAAAGTAGATATGTATAAATGAAGACACATACTATGATCTTGTATCAAAAGACTCAAGAATAGAAAGATAATAGCTGTTCCTAAGTTAAATAATAAACAATGTCAATCAAATATACCATTAGGTTTTTGGGTTTTTTTTTTTTTTGCTAAAGAAAATCCTGAAAAAAAAGAAGGAAAAGCCCTACCAAATATTTCAAAATATTTACTTTTCCTTTCTTTCAATAGCATAATGGATAAACCAAAAATAAAACAGAATGGAAATTCAAGAAATAAACTCAATTATATATGTAATTTTAAGATATTAAAAAAGAAGCACCTCATATTAGTGAGTAAAAGGTTAGATTTTGAATAAGTGATTTGTGATATGGCAAAAAATATAAAATCGATTTGGTCTTGAACTATACATTTATGATAAATTCAAAATGGATCAGAAATCTGAGGGGAAGAAACCCAGATAACTCAAATAGATACTGGAAGAAAACATTGGTACAGAGAAAAAATAGTTAGAATCTTTCAAATTGATGCAAATTCCAGAAAAATTTAGAAAAAAATAAAGAAAAATAAAGAAATTTGATTACACATTGCTCTAAAATTTCCATGTCAAAAGATAGCGTAAAAAAAGTAATAAGAAAAAAGAACAAATTGAAAAAATCTTTTCAACTAATATTAAAGACAAAACGTTAATCTTTAAAACATAAAGAACTTTTAAAAATAGAGAAAAAGAACAAAGCTACAAAAAAATGGAGTAAAAAATAGTTTATGAAAAAAATGCAAATGATTCTTAACTGTGTGAAGATGCCAACCATTCTCATAAAGACAAAAAACATGTTAAACTTCACTGATATCCTATTTTTTACAAGTTGAAATGGCAAAACTCCATAAAAATGAAAAAATAATTAGTGGAACTGTGAGGAAAAGTCACTCCCATATGTTACTGATTAGAATGCAAAATGGAACTCATATTATGGTGAATGTTGCAATATTCACCACAGCAATATAACTCTCCAGCAATATAACATATGTACTTATCCTTTAGCTTAGCCTTCCTGCCTCTCATTAGCAAAAATGTAACAGAAAAAAAGTGCATAAAGCTATTCATCTTAGAACTATTTGTAACAATAAAAGACACAAATGTTAATCAAAAAGAGATTGGTTGAATAAACTGACACACAATGAAAGCAGCTACATGCAACTAAAAAAAATGAATGAAGGATATCTCTATATACTACAACAGAGTGAGATTTATAATATTAGTAACAGCAAGAGGTATAAATGTGAGTATAGTATATTACTGTTTAAAATGATAATACAAATGCAAAAATTCTTAGTTTAAAAAGTAAAGATAAATAAATATACAATTTTTTTAAATGGTTGTCTATAATGAAAGATTAAAAAAAGTAAGAAGATTGAAAAAAAGCTAGACTTATTTAAATATAACTTGTATTGTCTTTGGAACCATTTAAATATTTTACGTGTAATATTAAAAAAAAAAAAAACATTTTATACATAAGTGTTAAAATACAATTGAAACAATACAACTTAAGTATATATTCTAGTTGATGGCATTACTGTACAACTAAGATATCTTCCAAGTGAGAAAATAAAATAACTTGACTGTGTATATCTAGTGAAATATATGAAACATAAAAAAATTAAACCTTAAAATTATTTTGACAAATAATGTTGGTGGTGATACTATTATACCAATAGTATTGCTATTCTGAGATTGCTGATTGTGCTTTGTGAGAAAAGTAATTAAGTATTTTTTTGATATTTTAATTCTGTCATTCCTGATGTTAATAAGAACTGAGATTCATAACATGGATTAAAAATGAGATCAAGTTGTGAACTGGACATGTTAAATAAAATAAAAATTCTTGGTACTTAAATATCCCATGATTTCAAAATGTCCATTCTTCTGAATTACTATCAGCATGAGTTCACAATTTAGTACATAAATTAAAAATTCTGCAAACAATCACTATTCAGGGGCAGTCAACAAGATTAGTGCCCAGGTTGACATTTCTCAATATCATTTCTCACTTAAAGAAACAGAGCTCCTCCAAAACAGAATTGGGGCAGAAAATGTACAAATGGGGCTTAAATATCTTGTCATACCTGATGGCTGAGAAGTTTGTTGTAATTAAGGTCAGGTCAAAGGACTCAAGAGGCACTTAGAGAAGGTTCCTACTGGCCGAAGTATGACAATCTAAGCATCAATAAACACATTAACTATAATTCATCAAATCTGTTTCAATATCTGAATTTTAAATGATATTTAAAACTACTTGATCATCTTTGGTGAATGCTAGTTATCAACTCATTGTTTTGAATTCTTGTAAATAAACAGAACATTAAGTTTCCTTTTCTTTTGCAAACTACATCATTAAATAGCTAACAGTAGATGAGGTGGTATTTTCTCTTTATAGAATTGTTACAGCTAAAACAATGAAGACATGATAGAATTAGTACATGAGGTAGAATTATAAATTAATAATAAATGAAGACAGGATGTTAGAACTAGAATATCTCTATTTCGCAAACCCTAATGATATGATGGCTCTAGACAGTGATCACCAATTACTGCCAGCAATATATGAAAAAAAAAAGAAAAAACAGCAAGTCATTATATGTCTCCCAAAGAAGAACCCAGCACTACCTATAATAAAAAATTGCAAAAATAACATTTTTCTCTATCTTTCCTTTCTCCAACTACTTCCAGAAGGATGGAGGTATTAAGGAGAGCTAATGCATTTGCACAGAAGTTACCCATGAGCTTGACAAATTGAAGATTTTTTCTAATCTACATTCTTTATTTCGCTTTATGAGTGCAACTGGAAAAGAAACTGGTTCATTTTACTCTATGACCTCCAAATTCAATATTGTTTTACTCAGGATTTATTTAAGATGATGTATACAAATTAACAATTTTCTTATTTACATGTAATTTATATCTTTTTTATTTTTATTTTTCATAGCTGGTGTTTCACTCTTGAATTAAATTCCAAGAGCATATCCTATGAGATTTTTCTTCAGGATTCATTTTTTATATATAGGAAATCCTATTCTTGGTCTTAAAGCAAATATTAAATTTATATATTGGAAAGCAATGGGAGATAAGTAATAGCAATCACATAAAATATTTCTATACATGTTTTGAATTTTAATAGAAAAATAATGTTAGATGTGTTACAAAGTATAATGGTAACTCGAACAAGACTTAAAGTTAAATTTTTTTATCACCTGTTACAAAAGTTTTTCAGCATTATTTAAATATATGTAATAAAGTTATAGGACTAAAATGAAATTTTTCACATATTTAGTAGCAAGAATGTACAGTTTGAAGTTTTGCAACTCTTCCGTAAAAAGGAGGTCCATAAAAATTATAGTACTTTTGCTTCAGAGAGCTGTCCTCAAGGTTATTTACTGCTCTTTTACCACATTACATGAGATAATGGCTTCAGCCCATCAGTCCAGTTAGCTTTACTCCTTCCTTATCTATTTTTGAATGTTTTACAAAGCCAGGATACACCTTGTTACTTTAATATGCATGAATGTACACAAACTCTTTGATGCTTATAAACACCTGTGGTTTTCATGTATATGCCATTAATTTTCCTCCTTCTCAGTCATGTATGTTCTATCTTCCCACATTCAGCAGGAGAAGGTTATAGGTCTGAGACTCAGCTTCTATATTGTAGCCCTAAAGATCTCATCCATCACTTTATCCAGAGATTCAAAGCTTTTCTGGGTGTCATTGGCCACTTCGGCACTTAGTGAAACCTATGGATCTCTTTTAAGAATATTACTTTTAAATGGTT
Organism: Cynopterus sphinx; assembly: GCA_030015415.1. NCBI lineage: Eukaryota > Metazoa > Chordata > Mammalia > Chiroptera > Pteropodidae > Cynopterus > Cynopterus sphinx. The sequence continues at coordinate 46,355,364 of CM057380.1, forward strand.
AAAATCATAAAAGTTCAAACTTACAAATATATAAAAATAAAATTATCAAAATATTTAAAAATTAATTTGTAATATGACAACATACATGTTTCTGAATTAATACATAATATAACAAGATCTAAAAGATGGGTCCAAAAACAATTTCAAGTAGTGCTGAAAACAATAACAATTTCAAAGTGTCTACAATGACTAAAATGTGATCTGAATGTATCTGTGATTTTCATTTGTGATGAAGATCTAGTTACTGCTTATACTGTTATGATTTGTTGTCTACATTCATAATTGAAGTAAATGCTATATTTTACTTAGAGGGTAATAAAACATTTTTTCATCCACATTTATAGATTCCTGAATTACAGTGATACATGACTCCTAATTTGAAAACTCTGAGTCTCAAACATATGAAATGCATAATTTTATTTCAATTACTAAAAAATATGCAGAGGAGAAAAATTTAAACTCTGCTTTTGAAAAGGTCTGTAAGTGATGAAAATAGAAGAAGGAATGAACAGCTGGAGAAAAATAAAAATAAAAAAAAAGTTAAACAAGGCAAGATCTATGTCAGATCATGTTAAATTAAAGCAAAGAACCATCTATTGTTTTCTATTTTATATTATATTTAACATTTATTAACTTCAATTTCAGATAGATGTACAAAATAACTCAATTCTCAGGACAAAGGTAACTCAACCATGCTTCAAAGTCCCAAATATTTTCTTCATTAAAACCTAAAGTTAATGAATGGTCATCCCATTTATGCAGATAAAAAGAAATAGCTATACCTGGCTATTTCTAAATAGTATTTACTCCCTGAATAACCCTTTAATATTACAAGGTGCTGATAATTTGCCTGGAATTTTTCCAAAGACTGGTTTCCTTCACTTCATCACACAATACTGAAAATATCTTGCAAAAACAATAACAATATAATACTCTATATTTGAACTTAATTACTTTAAACATTTTCACAACTGTTATTGCTTTAATTCTCTTATTAATATTCTGAGATCAATAAGCAGATGTCATTGTATCAATCAGTGTTCCTGCAAGAAACAGAAATACTTGAGAAGTGTTTGTTCAGAGCAAGACTATTTGTAGAAAACTGGGTATAGGCAAATCAGAATGGATGGTGTAACAGCCTGGGAGCCTAGTCCAAAGAGTCAGATGCCTTGAAGGGAGCAGTAACCTTTGGTTAGAAGGAAGTGATCTTGCAGACAGAGCCAGGGGAAAATTATAGTGGCCTTACTTCCCCTCTCCTCTTAGTCTTTCCTGTCAAGGCTGCCCATTGCCTTCCCCAAATCAAAGCCAGAAAGCATAAGAACTTTTCCATGATCCAGACAGTTTAGGACTAAAAGTGGGATGGGAAAAGGTGGAGTGGATCTAGAAAGTTCAATGAAGATATTCAGCGCAAATATACACATTCTATAGATTCAGGTCAATAAACACTTTGCACCATAACATTGTTATTATAATCACTAAAATGAAAGAGAAGGAGGACTCCCTAGAACATAATCAGAAAATAACTTTATGTCCACACTCATGCATTCAAAGCGATTCAGTAGGTGTTGTCGTTTCTTATTTCTTGGATAAAAGCAAAAGCAAGTGTTATTGTTCTACTGATGACATTGAAATAATAAATATTCCTTCATTTTTATTAGAAAAACATGCATATTTCAGTAACTAAAATAATCATTCTTATGTCTTATCCCAAACTACAAATATTACTAAAGTTTCTCCTTTTCAAGCTGGGAAGCTTCGTTGGGAAGGAAGTTGCAGTCCGTTTACCCTCATCTCTTCCCCTACTGCAGTGAGTACCTTCTGTCTCCCACAGTACTGGGGGTGGGGAGCAGAGAGTAAAGAAAGGGCTTACTTGAGTGATATTATGACTTGGCTTTAGTGCTCTCTGGCTTTAGTAAATGCTCTAAGCTGACTCCATATCATGGGATGTTTTTGTGAAGTCATAGCATAACCTGCATTGGAAACATAAATATAAACATCCTTGTCTCCAGCAAATGCTTCTCTTTCAGTAGGTCAGTTTTACTTCTCATCCTAATCCATCCCTCTCAGCTTCTTCATGTGACATCACCACCAACAATCTGCTGAGGTAGCCTCACCCATAACCCCTGACCAAAACTCCTTTGGGGAAAGTTCCTTTTATAACTCACTTAGGCCAACTCTACCCACATGCTCACCCTACATCTGCTCCACAGAAAACCCACATCCTTGACTCTGGTCACTGAAAGTGAAACTGTTCTTTATGCAACCATCACTTCGCTCTGGCAGCGAACCAATTCTCACAGCTTCTTGCCTATTGAATTTCATAGACGTATTCTCTCAGGTCTACCTTGCTTCATTGGGTCTATGTCAAGTTCTCTGTGTGGTTTCCTTGAAGCTCTTCATTTATATGAAAGAGGAGGAAAAGTGGCACCTTTCTCTAACAACTTGCTCTAGAAGAGAAATTCTCCTTTTTCACCTATTCATCATCAACCTTTTTATTGAGTAAAATTGGAAAAACCAGTTTGTAGCAACCTCCTTTGCAAATACTTCATAAGTCTAGGACCTTACTTTGGAATTTAAGAAGAAATACCACTTTTTTTTCCCTCAGCTTTTTAGGGCCACAACCAAAAGTGAGATAGAAGGAATCCCATTTTAACATTCTGATATATGTTTTTAAATTTGTATAATATTCTAAAAAGATATTATCCCATGTTATTGCTATATTTTCAGAAAGATAAAATTACTTCCCCGAGATTACCTAGCTAGACTGTCATATTGCTAAACTCCAAGTCCAGTGACTTTAAACTTAACTAAGCTGCTTCTGATAAAGAAATGAAAGTTCTGTATGAATAAGGCTCTTGTCCAAGTTCATGAACAGTGAAGTTCATTAGGATGTATGCATTGAATTGTTTTGGAAAATAGTAACAATGATACATGGTTTTCTAGCCTAAACCAAGCATGATGTTCAGACTAAAGATGGTAATAGCAATTCTAGCTTTATTTTGTCAGTTGGGATGACAGCCCCAAAGATTAAAGGTAAAAATGCTAGCATAGCATTTTCCTTTCTAATTCACTGTGAAGCAAGGCCACACACTGAGGCCAACCTAAGGATCTCATGAGTTTTGCTATTTCTTTTCAGCTCTTATTTGTTAATCCAAAGTGGGTATTTCAAAATGGCTCATTTCAGAATGAGAATTACAGAAAAAGAATCAGACTATAGTGCCTTATTTTTATGTTTCCTTCATCTACCTGAAAAGACTGGCTAGACCGTGAAAAATTTGCTTGAGGAAAATTATCTTGAGCCATGTTTTATAATAATGGCTCTTTATTGCTTGCCTCTCCCCACCCCCAGCTCAGCATCAGAATGAGAAAGTCCCTTTGCCCTTTCCTACCCAAACTCATACATGAAGGTTTAAAACTTTCTCCCACAAAGGGTAATACTTGATTCCATATACAATACACTTTGAAAAGTGCATTACCTACTCCCCTAAAAGAAAATTTAGAAAACTTTTTTTGTCAATCCATTTTCTGGGTTAAAAGTTCAAAAGTTTCATTAGACGCTCAAACAGTTTTCATAAGTCAAGCAGATAAAGATTTCCTCTATTCTATCTTACAGCTCTACAGTTTTCAAACTAAGTATGCCTGGGTTACTTTACACTAAACCCTTTAAATCTCATTGTAACCAGTGCTCATGGTTTGTTTCTGAATGCCTGTTCTTATGACCCTTTCCTTGGGATAAAACTTTAGAAGCTGACAACATGCCTGGCAGAACCGTCATCATAAATTTGATAAAATCTGTTTAAAATTGGATTTTTTTTTTGAGATAGAATTCCCAAAGTCATAAGTCAACTTTCTCCTTATGAAGTAGCACTTTCTTTCATCATTCTAAATGTGTCCCATTTATTAATACTTATATTTCCCAGTTTCATATTTCCATGGAAAGGAACTCTAGTTAGGGAAAAGCTAGTGCCTTGCCCAACCTTATTCACTTCTTTTGAGAAAGAAGTAGATATTTATCTATTAGGTCAATTTGAGAGGGTTCCTCTTATCACCTTTCTTTCTGTTTTTATTGAATAACCATCACTACTTTGTAAGTCTATTTTATCCAGAGAGGAAATGGAAGGAAACCCTTTTAAATGCATATTAAAGTCATATTCTACATTCAGCTTGATCAAAATGACATTTGGATTTTGATGTATTGATCAATTATCTCTTATTTCTATGTTGTTTCTAAATGTAGACTTGAGATATAAGGGTATTCTATTTTGGCTCCTAAAAAATACATTATCACTCAGACTTATTGTGGTCCTTTATCCTAACATTCTGGAATTTGAATTTAGAAGCTTAATTGTCTCTTTTAAATTTAAATGTGACTCTGTAAACTTTGATGATTTCCTTTTTATTCATTACAGGGCCTTGATGAATCCTTCTTTTTAGTCTATTCTCACATATCAGTGCTTTCAAACTCATATAGTTCTGTCTCCTATAGTCATTTCTTAATGCCAGACTTTAAATTTAAATTATGATAATCAAGGTTGCAGGATTCAAGGGTCACCATTTGTTTTATTATTTCCACATACTCTGTCTTCCTGGAACCCCCCAAATTGTGTGTGATTTCTTCTCATGTAGAACCCCAGAGCACTTCAAATCTCACTGTATAAAACATTTATTGCTATGCAAATAAGTTGCCCCAAACTTAGCAGCATAAGATAATAATAAACATTTATGTTTTCATACAGTTTCTGTGTATCAGAAATCCATTTCATACTTGCTGGGTGCTTCTGGCTCAGAGTCTCTTCCAAGATTACAGTGAAAAAGTTGGCCAGGGCTGCAGTTGTCTGAAGGCTGTACCAGTGCTGAGGATATTCATTTCAGAAATGGACCGGTAGCATGACTGACAGAGGAAGTCTCAGTTCCTCACTAGCTGTTGGCAGGAAGCCTTGTTCATTGCCACATAAACCTCTCTATAAGGCTGTGAAAGTGATTTTAGGAAATGGTAGTTGACTTCCCCTGGAGTGAGTGTGATCCAACAAAGCAAGGCAGTAGTTGCAATATATTTTATTACTTAGGCTTAGAAGTTATACATCGTCAGTCATTTCCACAATATACTATTGGTTACAGAGATCGGCTCTGTTTCAATGTGAAAAGAGACTGCATTGTGGTAGAATTATTGGAGCCTGGCTGCTATACTCATCTAAAGCTTTATAATATTTATAATTTATATTAATTAATAAATAATTTAATTTCATATGTTACTAATCTAAATTACTGAACTATTTAAGAGAACAGCTTCCTTTTTGCATATTACTCAGTGTTGGTGGAGCCTAATGTCTTTTTTGAAAGAGACCAAGCATTTTATTGTCCCTTTGAGATGTAGCAGCAAAAAAGATCATTTTTAGGGAATATTCTTCATACCCCAATTCATATGTTTCTTTTCTTGGAACTAAAAACCATAAGCAGGATCAATAGAGTGGTGGGCTATCCAACAATTGTAGGAAAAAATATTTCAATTCACAAAAAAGCAACTATTTATAAAATATCTGCCAACAAAATAAGCTTTAAAAACTTTAAAGGGTTGTTATTATATAGAACATGTTCTCAGATCATAATGTAATTAAATAAGTCCCAAAAGTATAAACAAAAAGAAGGTTCCATTCTTAACTCCTTTCATGAGAACAGCATTATCTGGACATCAAAATCATATATGGAGAGAACAAGAAAAAAAATGATAAAATGTTATTAGGGATGGTAGATACAAATTTCTATCAAAAAATTAGCAAAACAGTTTCAGTAAAATATCAAAAAGATTATGCACCATTATCATGTTGGGTTTATAAAAATATAGCTTAAGTCATTTGCTTTAGACAGTCAATTAATAAAGTTAAGAAAATGAAGAAATGAAGCCATATCATCTGACTAGATACAGAAAAAACATTCAGTAAAATTAAACATCTATTCATTAATGTTATCACTAATAATAGAAGTGTTACCATTGGGGCTGACAGGATTTTACTGTCACCCCAAAAATGGGGGGAAGGAGAGGGATAAGGACGATGCAAATGTGTGTCAGCAGTTTTCCTTGGTTCTTCTTCATCTACGCAGTGAAAAATCACAGGTCAGTGAGATTTAGAAAAGATTAATTAAAAACATTTTTTAGAAAGACAAAGAATGCCCCAAGGAAGCACATGGTTTCAGTGAAAAGCTGTAACAGAGCACTGTAACCACAATAACAAACAACAAAAAGGGCAAAAGGACCCAGAAGTGGAATGTCTGCATTATATTTGGGCCATAGTGGGTGGTTTCAAAAGTATTTCTAGGTGATTGGCAAGTGAGGTCATTTTGATTGATACTTGGCTGCTATATAACTCTTTGCCCAATGTGCATAAGCATACCCAAAAGTCTACTACCATTGGGGTGTTCTTTGGGAGGTCTCTAGGCTGGGCCCCTATTCCTGTATTTCCCTTGTTGCTTATGTCTGACTAGCTACCTAACAGAAGGAAATTTTTTTTAACCTAGTAAGGGACATCCATTAAAAAACTTACAGCACATATGCTTAAATATCACAACAACAAATCCAATAAGCTATGGGCGGTGTTATGAAGAAAATTATAAAAGTACATGAAAAGGCATTAAAAATAACATAAATAAATGATCTTAGATAGTAAGATTCAATATTATAAAGATTTCGATTCTCTCCAAGTTGATTTATATCTTAAATTTAATGCAAATCTACATAAAATTGCCAAAGGAATTTTTATTAAATTTGACAAGTTGAATCTAAATTTGATAAATAATTAGGTATGGGTATAGAAAAAAAGGAATCATGCCCCATATCTTACCCCATAAATAAAAAATAATTTCCAAAGGATTAAAAATGTAAATATGAAAGGCAAAACTACAATAAGATTTTAGAATGACAGAGGATAATATTTTCATAACATTAGAGCAGAGATGACTTAATAAACAAAATGTAAAATTATTGATAAACTTAAAAACATTAGAGATTATCATAAAAGACAATAAAGAAATCTAATCACAAATGGGAAAGAATATTTATATATAACTGACAGTCTAATATTCACAGGATATGCAGCCCTCCTACAAAACGATAATTAAAAGAAAAATAAACCAATATCAAATAGGGAGCAGACTTGAACAGGAACTTCCATAAGAAGAAATCCAAGTGATGAATAAAAAAATGAAAAGGTGATCAATTTTATTAGCATTCAGAGAAGGCATATTAAAACTGCTAGGAGATAATGATTACAAAAGTGTGAGACAGGCAAAATTAAAAGTTGACAGTATAAGAGTTGGCATAGATTTGAAACAATAGGAACTCTCATGCACTGTTTTTGGATGTGTAAATTGGCACAACTCTGGAAGAGAGTCTAGCACTATATAATAAAAATAAATATAAGCATAGCTAACAATTTTACTCCAAAAATATACACTGTAAAGAAATCCTTATGTATGCTCTACAGGTATTCATAACATCTTTTTCAGCTGAACAGTATATAACCATAACAACAACAAAAAAATCTCAAATTTTTATTCACCATGGAATGTATAAATTGCTTTATATTATACAATGAAATATTGTACAACAATGAAAATTAAGCAACAGCAGCTATACATGTCAACATAGCTGAGTCTCAAAAGATGTAATATTTGCCAAAAAAAAGTCAAGAAGAATTCATAAATAATATCTTTTAAATAAAAAACTACAACCTAAACTAGATAAGAGAGTTTAAAGAGAACACACAGACTATTTGCTTATAAGCAAAATCAAATGAATCATTACACCAAAATTCAATTTACAGATTACTTCTGGGACTGAGTGGTGAGAGGGATGCAATTTGACAGAGGGAATATTGGGGACTTCTAAACTACTGATAGTCTCTTAATTTGGCACTGCCAATAAGAATATTTATTTTATTTTTCTTTAAATCAAACATAGATACATTTATACACTTTTGTATATGTGAAGTGATTCTTAATTAAAAGTTTAAATACAATTTTTCTAACTTTTTTAAAAATGTAAAACATTTTCAGAAATTGAATCATCAAAGAATATAAATTTTAAAAATTCTATTTGTCACAGGAAGTCTATATGAGTATGAAGTTTAAAGTCATATTTAAAATAAGCAATTCACTTTTTTATACTAGTTTGCTAGATATTCTGCATCTTTAAACTATTTTCTGAATATTTTAGAATTGAAAAGTTTAATTAAGTAAAATGGATGTATAATACAAGCCATGTCATACCATTTTTTTGTCACAAGAGGGACCAGATAGTCAGAAAGAACAGTCTTCCCTTAGTGCTTTCAGAATATTTCTCTATCTTAACATTTATATTTTACACATTGTGTATTCTTGTTCGTGTATGTGTTTCAGTGTAGTACCTTTATATATATTTCATATCAGCAAAAAGTTTAAGATAAATACTAGTTTGCTATTTTACTTCTGAATGGATAGAGACACAGAATTTATTTAGCTTACCGAGCTATGATTATTTTTTGGTTTATTTGCTTTATCAAAATAATTGGTTATTTTTCTATTAATGCTAAAAACTTTAAATATTCAAGTTTTTTATAATTTTGTTTTATTTATTTTTCTTATTTGATTTCAAGATAACTCTGATAATTTACAACTAATCTAACATTTGATAAAACAGACAAAAGTATTTATAGATCTATTGCTAAAACAAAAGCATCCATGACCTAGGTCTCTGTCCGCTTGACTAGTGGTTTTCAAACTCTGCTTTAAGGACCCTTAAGTGTTCCTGAAAGCTCTTTTGGAAACTACCATATTTAGGAAAGGTGGAGTACTCCTTTAATAAAATAATTCTTCACTTAACTTTTTAGATATTGTTCTCTTTTATAAAGCTTTTATTTGTAAAAATAGTAAGCCACAAATAGTTTTAAAATAAACTGACAGGAAAGAATAGTAAAATCAGTTAAAATGTATGAAATGTTTTCAGATGTGTGACTTCATTAGCTTTTTTCAAGTGAAATGTGATTTCTAATAGCTAATGTACATCTCCCAGTGCAGAGAACAAGTTATATATGGTTATGCATAAAACAATTAAATATCACATAACAAATAAGTGTGTTAAAGGGATAAAGAGCTCCAGAAGATAGGCAGAGCAGGTGTTATCTAAATTTTATGAAAAAGGAAAGAAATTCAGAATAACAGACTTATGAACACTCACACTATCAGTGAGCAGAAGAATCATATAGAATCCAAGTGTACCATCTCCTGGCTTCTAATACTTTTTGAACAAAATGTGGGGGAGGGAAGTGAAAGAGAGAACAGGGAACAGGGTAATAAGAAAGAAAAAAGAGAATTTATTTTGCTTTCGACCATGCCATATTGCCTCTCATTTACTTGAGCAGGAAAAGATCATTTGTAATAAAGAAAAGAAAACGTTACCTTCATTTATTTTACCTTCATTTTTGAAAAAAAAAATCTCATTGTTAATATAGACTAATAAAGACTATGTTCAAACTTACAATGATGCATATGATCATCATACTCCTATTTAAAAAAGTTAAAAAAAAAATTTCATGACACCCTTCATTCCACAGAAGCTTTAGGAAGTCAGTACACAGGTGTGAACTTCCTCTTCTCACCACTTTTTTAAACATCTGAAAGGAGCTGGTTTTTCAGTTCCTCATTCTATCCGTCCAGAACTTCCCCTAAGCACTCTCCTCCATCCTGAGGTGGCTCTCGATTTATCATCTCCTGGAGTTATAACAGTGTTAGTGAATGAACTTAAGGGTTAAATGAAAAACAAAAACAGGTTTTTTGGTTTTTTTTTTTTACATATTTACCACATTACAAATAGACATCAGCCCTAAATCATAGAGACAAATGATTTCATTTTTTATTGCTAAGGTAATAAATTATCACAAACTTCTGGACTTAAAAGAAACACCAATTTATTATAGGCCAGAAGTCCAGTATATCCTCTCCAGTCACCAGATATCATTCTAGAAAACTTTTTTCAGTCTATTTTTCAAGTAGGAGCACCATATGATTGATCGATAGTCCATGAGCGATCCCTAAAATTCCTCCTGCATGCAATTCTGTGCCCTTTCTTTTGCCTGGTTTGCCAGCAGTTTACAGAGAGAGTCAAGAGATTGGTAGGCTGTGCTCCTTCTTGGAGGCTCTTGGAGAGAATTTATTTCCTGCTCATTTAGGTTGTTGGCAGAATTCGGATTCTTTCGTTTGTAGAGCTGAGGCCCCTGTTTTCTTTTGAGAACTTTTAAAGGCCACAACATTTCTTTATTCCATGATAGGTTAAGCCCTTCTCAGACCGCAGCCGTCTAACCCACTCTTCTTCAGTCAGTTTCCACTTTTTAGGACTCCTGTGACTGGTTTGGGCACATCCAGATAATCCAGGATGATTTTTTTATCTTATGGTCTTTATTTATCTTCTCTGTAATGTCCCTTTTGCTATGTAAAGTGACATATTCAAAGATGATGTAAATTATGACATGGACATCTGGGGGGGGCATATTTTGACTACAGAGAGAAAAATAGCTGTTTGAGTCTACAAATTTACTTATGTGAATAAAAATAATAAATGTAAAAAAGACAGTTTTTCATTTTTTCTACAGTCATTATTTATAATTACATCAGAAGATTTTAAACACAACTGATATGCATAGCTTCTTGTAACTCTTGACCATTAATTTTATGCTAATTTTACAGCTAATGTGTTTCCCATCTGATTATCAAGCTAAAAAATACATAGTTAATTTAATACCAAGAAATCCAGAAGTGCAATCAATAGAAACCATTTAATAGATATGTTATTCAGAAGTCTGAACAATGGAGGCAGAAGCATGGATAGATTAAGGATAAGCATTAAATTTTTTTTTCTTGATTTTCTTCAATTAAATTTTTGTCTAGGAGAATCTTATAAGATCATACATATGATGCTCTCTGCATTGGCTATTATAACTAAAGGACAGGCTGAAAAAGAAGGTGCATGTAAATCAGCAGAAAAGAAGGATGAATTAGATTTTTTTTAAAGTAATAAATTTTTTAAAAATCTACATTATTTCTATAATATCTTTTAAGGTATGCTCCATATCAAGTTCAATGCCAATTTTTATCAGTGTAGTATGCACAGCACTAAGTATAGTGCCTGACATATAGAAAGCATTAAGAAACAATTACCTTTAAATTAATTGTTTCAATTAGAATTAAGAAATGTTTATAGAATTGTCCATGTGCCAGATACGGGAAAAAAATCTCTCGTGTTCTCATTGTTTTCCACACTTTTTAGAGATTTTTAAATAAATTATTCACCTAATAGTGAGTGATATGTGGAATATTAATAGGACCTGGTAGTTAAGGTAAAAACTTGACATCAAGAAAAATGAGGGACTTCTTTCTTGTACTATTTGCATTAAATCATTATCAATCTGACAGTACTTAATTATAGGTTTTTGAAACCAAAGACTTATTTCTGACTTATTTCTGACAGCCACACACATACACAAGAAAACCTTTATACGTAGTAGATGTATAGAAAGTTATAATAGGAAAAAAGTCATAGATACTGTGGTTTTTATTCATTTTTAGTGTTTAAATTGTGTGGTATATATTGACAATATAATGCAAGTAATTAGAAAAGAAGTAAAGAAGCTATTGAAAATGTTCTGAAACAAATCAGTTTAACTCTTTAAGCTGTTGAATATTGATTAAGGTGTCTTATAATTAGTTCTGCATCACCGAGATGTTCAAGTGATGAGCTGTATCACTGCTGTTCAAAAAATTAAAGCAGAAGTTTTGACATTTGTTGGAAGAATAACCTTTCAGACTCTGTCCCATTCCAAAAGTGACTGCTAACAATGTGTATTTCTTGATCTGGGTACTTATTGCATTTGTAATCTACAATTCTCTATTATTGTTTACTTATATCCTCTTTTCTATATGTCTATTATGTCAATAAAAAGCCTAGCAAATCTATAAGTCAATTACCTTTAACTGAGACAAGTCATTTATTTACTAGGCTTCTTATCTTCTATCTCTATCTTCATTAAGACTCAAAACTCTTAGCTCTAAGCCAGTGAGAATTGTGTACTCAAAATTCTGAGATCTCTCCTGTTAAAATTTTGATTCAGTTGCCCTAAGTGATAGTAATAACAAATCAAATGAAAACATTTCTTCTTTTAAAAGAAATAATGTAGAACATACAAGCTTTAAGGACTTCTGTAAGATTTTTTAAACTTCATTTTAATAATAAATTTTTTAAAAATATTTGACACAAAGAATATATAACAGACCTTTATATACAAAGCTTCTCTAGGTAAAATCTGAGTGCAGACATGAAAGGCACATTTATTCCATATTCAGTCTTGGCATCAACACCGCTTCTTTTCCCACCACCCTCTTTTCCAGAAGAATCATTATGAGGCACAGGTTGGGGAAAACCACTGATCAAGTGCAGCCTTCCTCAATTAACAGAGAATACACCAAATCTAAAGAGGGAGAGGTACTTACCCAAAATAAATAAACACAACAGAATGGTATGCTGCTAATACCTGACTTTTCATGTGGACTAATTGATTCTGGATAAGTTTTTTTAATTTTTCTAAGTTTCAGTTTTCTCAGCTGTAAAATGGAAGTAGTAATGCCCACTTTGACACATGTTTAAAGAATAAGACAGAGTATCCGATGCATAGTGAGTGATGATGATTGGTAACTACAAGGTTCTTTCAGCTCCAGAAGAAAGTCCCACATTTGCATGAAATAAAAGAGCAAAAGTAATAATTGATAACTTGGACTTCAGCTTAAAATTGTTCTCCTTGATTTGTTTCAGGAAAGTAGTAGATCATCCAAAAAGGCGATTTGGTGTCCCCATGGATAGGATTGGTGGAAACCGGCTTTCAAATTCCAGAGGTTAATTGATCCAATTGTGAGTACAATTTGAATAAATAACAATACATTCAGGTTTTTGATTAACATTCTCAATAGTCTAATTGATTCATTTTGATTTTCTAGCTTATAAATTCACATTTTCAAACAATTTTTATTCAGTATATTGATACTAAATTATTTAAATGACATTAAAGAAGCAGAAGAATATACTAGATCTACTTTACCTTAAAAAACAATTTTGTTATTCTCACAGACTCCTATATATTACTATACATATAAAGGTTAAAATTCTAATTAACATAGTAAATCACCTTCACAAATATGTGTATAGCAATCCCTCTATTATGAAGAAGACACATTTCAGTGACACACATTTTGTTGCCAATAACATTACCAGAATTGTGATAACATGAAACAGAAGAGAAAATGGTATAGCAGAAAGAGTATTAGCCATGGAGTCAGAACATCTAATCCAAATCCTGGTTCTGTCGTTCATTATTTTGTTTCTAACAAGATATCTTGTTTCTCTACAGCTTGCACATTTAGATGATAATATAGTGGTACTGTGAGGATTAAATTAAATGCTTGTAATTGTCCTAGAACACTTTGGACGTACAATACAGACAAACGATAGCAACTTACATTAGAATTCTGAAAATTTACTCTGCAGCGAGCCCTATACTTAGTGATATATATGCATTGCTTCATTTAATTATTTTGTTTCATAAAGTAGATACTAGTACCATCTCCCATATCTTGAAAAGTAGTACAGTAAAAGGGACAAAAGTGCCAGGTAGAGAGGTCAGGCTTTATAGGTCAAATCCCAGGTCATCTAAATCCCTGGTTATCATTTAGCCATGGGACCTTGCTTAAATTCTGAAATTCCCCTCCATAAAATGAGAATAATTTCTACCACAATTACATTGACCTAAGGACTATATATTGATACATATTAAGCACTTAGAAAAGTGACTGACATGTGTTGAATACTCAATAATCGTTAATTCTTATTATTATACAAATAAATGGAAAGTTTAGATATATTAACTCACAAAGTCACATAGTTATAAGTGCTGAAAGTAGAATTTTTAAATCCAGAAAGCTTAAATCCTAAACATTATTTTCAACAATATATTTAATCATATATATTATATGTTTTAAATACTAAATGTTTGTTGAATATAAAATCTAGACTATGTATTTTCTCACAGGAGAGCTTAGCGAAGGCGTATCTTCCCCACCAAACAGATAAGACAACTTGGAACTTCTTTGACAGCTTCAGGTTACAGAAGAAAAAATTCTGCTTTTTGCTTTTCTTAAGATAATCCTTAGACCCATGATTCAGAGTCCAAAGAAGCATCACATTAGCCCTGACCTTCTCCTAATTTAAATCATGTCATTTTTTTTTTCCTCCTCATCAAATCCTAGTCTAAACCACGATAAGCCAGTATTTTACCTCAACTTTCTTATTTTTAGAACGTCTTAGTTAAAATTTTTCCCCCTCTGGAGTCCTTGATCAATGAAGTTACAAAGTTACCACGTGTTTCTGTAAATACCAGAGGATTTACTGAATACTGTCAAGACCACTGCCTTTTGATCAGCGCCATCTTCAAATCCCATATTGAACTTTATATCTAGCAATATACCAAATATGGTCACTCTTAAAGAGGAAAATATCAGCACATTATATTTGAGTATGAACTAATTGCTGTTAAAAATCAGGTAACTCCTTGAAATCAGAGACACAATCCTCTAGTTTCTTGACATACTAAGAACATTTTGCCACTGAGATTAAAATAATTAAGTTTGATTGGTTTCTAAATGTACCCTATCACCTTTGCCATCCTTGATTATCACCCATTTTAGTATTTCTGAATTCAACCAAAATAGTTTATGATAAGGAAAAATTCATACAAGAAACTAATTTTTAATATAAATTTTCATATGAAGTTTTAGACCAAAAAAAAAAACCTTCTAGATAAGCTACTAAACTATGGAAAGGGACACTTGAGTTAATAAATGTTTACAGAATGACTGTTAGGTAAAATCCAAAATAGTATATTATGTCCTTCACTTAACAGACTTCGTTGAATATCACAACAATCAGTCCTTATTTATTAAAATCTTGAGATAGTAATATCATGAAAAAATAAGTTTAGAAAAGAACTAACATTGTATATTTTCTCTTTCCCTTTTCAGTCATTGTGGGTTCACCTGCTAAACCACTCTTTCAACTCTTTATTTCCTGCCACTATCACCAAGGTTTCTCAGTTTTTTTAGTTCCTCATGTGAAGTTTTATGTTTTATAGTTTATGAATAATAGAAGCCATACAAATATATTTCTAATTAGCATTCAAGCTTTCAATATCATTTTTGGTATATCATTTTTTATTGTCATGATGTTTCTTTGGATTAAATAGATGATATAATAAGTGCATCACTTAACAGATAACTTGAGTCATTAAAAACAGTCATGAAACTAAATCATTATAGATTCAAGAACTTGAAGTCTCATTTAATCCAATCATTTCTTTTTATTTTTAACAAATGAAAACACAGAAAAAACTGATTTGCTCCCAGTTATGCAGCTCTCTGGACTTCTAGGCCAATATTCTCTTTATGACCCATAAGGTCTTCTAGGTGCTAAATTGCCATTTCTATTTCATCACTGGTTATATATCTCTAAAACAAGCAGAAACAGTATCTCAGACTTTATGAAAATCTTCATCTCACTTCTGTGGGAGAAGATTTATATCCTTTTGGGGCAGGTTTATTCTTGGGTTTTCACCTGGGTTTTACTGTAAGTCTTCACACTAAGCATGAAACTCATATTAATTGAGGAAGTTTTGCTTTGTTTGAGGTCAAGTCTAAAAACAGCAGATGCGTGTTATCTAGTCCCCCCCACCACCACCAAAATACTCATCTCTTCTTGCATATGTATTTTGGAAAAGACAATAATCCAATATTTATACAATGTCCTCTTCAAATCATTAACATACTGGACCAAAGTTTTGAGTTAATAGGCCTCAGTTCTAAGCAACTCAAATTTAGAGAGGTATTTTTGTCTAGGTTACATAGATTCTGTAAAACAAGTAGCAAGTTCTAAGTCTCTGCCATTGAAATCAGGATGCCTACTTAATGAAATTTGGTCAAAATATGACCATTAATTGTCTTATACTTTGCTGCCACATGGATTAAGACTTTTAATAATGCAACACATATGTTGCTGTATTACACCAACAATTTTTATTTTAGAACAATATTGACACATCATCATTCAAATAAATTAACATAATTCTCAAATAGAAAAAATATGTTTAAATGCAACTATATGATTGGACCCTTTAAACAAAGAGAAATATACAATAAATATCAACATGTTATCATAACAATAAACAAAATATAATGGTCAGATTTTCTTGTCTTTTGTTTGTCATGGCAATAGTTTTGAACCAAGATTGAAATTGCAAAAGAAATAAATTACAGCAGGTACTCAAAACAAGAAGGTGTGGCTTAAGCACAAGCACCCAGTTTATACATTAAAAATGTTCTTTTTAAATAGATTTTTAACAGAAATGACCATGTTGCATATTGTCTTTGCAATAAAATATTCTGTGTAAATAAAAGCTATAATCAAGTAATTAGATTTACAGCTTTTCTCAACTGAAGCTAATGGATTTCCCCTTATCTACAGACTTCTATTTAGCTTTAACAATTTCAACTTTCATTTTGCAGACGTGACTTCCTTGGGTGAAATGTCACAGATACCTGAAGATGCTTCAGTGAAGTTCTTCACACTCCTTAATAATTAAACTTTTAAGGAACTGACCTTCTGCAAATTCTTTCCAAAGCTTGAATTTAGGTCCATCACATCACAGTATTGTTACAGCTTCAAGTAAATTATGCAGATCATTCAATGTGTGGATATTTCTAAAATACATATTTTTTTTTTATTCAGGAATGATTACTTGGCCTGAAAACTTACTTTTCTAAGAAACAATCAAAAAGCACAATGCAGTAAAGTGCTTTCTACATGCATTTACCATTTACATTTATGTGGTTGAACAATAACAGAAGACTGATTTGTTTCTGTAAAACAGGTACAATCTATTCGTTGCTGAGGAGCAAGAAAAGACAATGTTGTGTATTTTCTCTTAAATGGTTTCATTTTTCTTACCTTTTGTCTGTGGGCCTCTTGGGTAATAATTATGAAATTAGACTTCTCATTATATTTAAATTTCAGTCAGTTTCAACCAAATTAAGCACAGCCCCAGTTCTAGAAAAAGATCTCTGAACAAGTTAAAACAACAGTAATATGCCCATAAATTTTATTCTCCCAAAGAACTGAGAAAATAACTGCAGGTAAAAGTGTATTGACTTAGAATTAGAAAGTAAAGGTTATTATTCATTTGTCAAGCTTGGATATCCCATGTTTCCTAATAATTTTTCATTTCTCTAAATTATAACTGATGGTTATAAGAGCACAATGGCTGGATTATGAAAACTACACACAGAAGTAACAAATGAAAGTATGGGGAAGTCAAAGACTCATAAGGTAGTAGATCACCACAGCAGTCTGGGACTGGTTAAATATACACAATTTTGGCACAGTAAATTTTAGCATAGTACCGTAAGCAATCTTGTTGATGTTACTGACTCACCTATGAAGCTGTTTAATTCATTTCATATGCTGTGTTTGATAAGGCATTAAACGGTATGATGAGTTTGAGAATAATTTATTTAAAATGATTCAAATTAGGTCTATGGCCATGCCACCCTGAACACACCCAATTTTGTTTGATCTCAGAAGCTAAGCAGGGTCGGGCCTGGTTAGTACTTTAATGGGAGACCACCTAGGAAGACTGGGTGCTGTAGGTGGAAAAGAGAATGAAACGATTCAAATTATTTTAATTGATCTATTAAAGCATAGGTTTGATATTCTGGACAGCTCAGTTCTTAGCAATAACTGTAATGTTACTATAACTTAAGCATTGTGCATTGGATATGCTTTCAAAACACAAAGGTAACTTATTCCTTAGACCAAATATTTAAAATGAGTTAGAATTTTATATAGATCTTGTAGAATACTTCTTTAAACCCCAGTAATCATTATCAAACAGATCTGATAAGTGATAAGAAAAAAGTTTGATCAGGGTAAAGTTTTATTTTAGCATAAAAATGAAGAGAGTTATGAGATGGTGTATTCATATTACAAAAAGAGGAGAGAAATGTGTAGTTGTTAATCTTAACTAAAAATTAATAAATGTACAATCCAAAGAATAAAATAAACTCAGAGAAACATAAAATGAACATAATACTTAGAATACAGAGTGATTATATATATAATTTCTTAGTTTGGAGAAAATTTCTCCAACTGCTGAAAATCTTCAAGCTTAGAAAAAAACAGCAAATGAATGATTCATTTAATTATTATAGTGGGATTGTAGCAAAGAGAAATGTATTTTGAGAAAGTTTACTAATTCTGCTTTTCATAAACTTACATTAGAAAGTTGGGAGTGGTACGTGAGCAGATATCTTGCAGGACTCACTGTTTAAAAGACTTATTTAAGAAGTTGTTACAGTTTTTCTTTCGCACAATTCCCTAACCTTCTGATTAATTATAAAAATGTGTCTTATTTCTTTAAAGTGCTTTCTTTCCTGTTTCTCCCATTTGAATATTCGTAAGCTTCTAATCCAACTGGGTTCTGCTGCTTCACACTTTGACAAAAGGTATTTGAACCTACTGCAACCTAAAAAGTCCTCATGGAGATTTAAGTTGGATTAAACAAATTGATTTCCTATCTTCCTTATTTTTTAAATTCATATGCTTACATCATCCAATTTAATTAAAGAAGTCACAATATATTGATGTATTCTTTATTCTAGTGTGTAATGCATTTCACATAATATATACATAAGACTTCCATGAAGAAAAAAGTTTTCTCCACTCGTAACTACTTTATTTCACATTTTAATTTTTACCACTTTACACAGAGTAGAAAATAAGTTAGTAGCACAGTAGTTTAAAATAAGGCATTTTTTTAACATAGCAGAAAATTAAGATGAAACTTTTGTTAAGAATATGACGAGTCATCTCATTTATTTGTCCAATATATTGTATGTTACTAAATTCTACTATTTTTCCTTGAGAAATTATCAACTTGAAGGAACTTTGCATTTAGTTTCAAAGAAATATATTACCTATTGTTCCTCTTTATTCCCGTGTAAAGCTTCACAGAGCAAATTGTGAATATGGATTTCTGGGTTCTGGCATCAAATACATAATCAATTTTTTAATGATAGTAGGATGCTAATTTCTGACAACATTGTCTTAAGATTTACTCATACTACAAAAAGTCTAACAAATGCTACCTTTAATCTACAGATAGCTTTAGGGAATTAATTTTCTTAAAGCAAATTATTAAAAGATAAAATTAATGGATTTTTCTAAAAGAAAGAAGTCTCAAAAATTTTTTTGACTTTACCTTTAAGTTTCAAAATGTTTAAATATTGTTCAACAGTTCCAAAGTTAATAAACACGAGATGATGAAAACAGATGTTTTTGTCTTTCTTTATTATGATATTATGTTTATGTTTACAACTGGCATAAATACATGGGAACATTAAGGCATTATTGAGCAACTAATCCTTATGTACATTTGTGTGGCTCCTAATAAGTATATACATAGCACTATAGGCATATTAGTCAACTTAGTCTGTTTTACTTTTTTTTATTATTATAAGCAATATTGTTTATTTTATCTTATAAGATGGTTTTATTTTTAAACATGACACAATTAATATTATATAGATAATATGTATTTTCACCATATTATAAAGTAAGGGCATATGTGTAGGCTCATTTGTCCAAGTATTCTAGTCATTAATATTCCTTAATTATAAAGTTACTTTGACAATGTTTCTGTGCCAACAAAGGTGGCAGACAAAATTGAAGTTTAATTCCCAGCCTTAAACTGATTAAATAAGCTTGTTCAGATGTAAGCAAGAGCAGTGTGATATATAGATTTGGGAGAAAAAAAAAATCAAGAAAAAGCTAATGAGTTTTGTTTTGTTTTGTTTTGTTTGTTTGTTTGTTTGTTGTTGTTGTTTTGGCACACTGAATCTAGTCTCTTACAGACATATTCAGAATCTCAAATAGTTTTCGATGTCAAGGAGGCAGAGATGAGAATTAAGAAGTCAAAGACGAATTACTCTCTAAGAAAGTTTTTTTAATATCTATCTCTAAGACATCCAGTACTGCTTTCTCCAGAGTCCAATAATACATTTCTGCTCCCTAGTATTGAATTCCTTTGGTTGTAGTGGTCTCAGTGATAATTGTCCAGATTCACAAAAGAAAGAATAGCTAGCACAACCATAAAAAAAGAAAGGACATGGTGCATATTTTCCACATGAATTGAGACAAAATTGAGCAATTTTCCGAGATGCTTTTAAAAATATTTTAACTGATAGTTTAACAGTATAGTCATCATTGGACAAAACTACATGTAGACAATGAATTTATGGAAGCATACAATAGATGTAGCGCACTCACCTTTAACTCTGCAAAGTCATTTTGATAGCCTCATGCCCTTGAAAGTGCAACCATTTCATCACTATTCAGTTTCTTTATTCTTTAAACAGCTGCAATTTTAAGGAGTAAAGAGATGTATGTCTTTTCTAATGTTCTTATCTTTTTTTGCATTCAGGAAAACAACTTTAGACACAGTATTTCCAAAAGCAAGCTAAAAAAAAAAAATACAAAAACAAATTTTTTATTAGGAGGATACTTGATAAAACATTAGATTTGAATAAAATATGTGTGCCTGAGTAAGAGAAAGTTGTGTAAAAGGGATGTTCAATGCAGTTTTTATTAGCCTCATGTGGATCTTTAAATTACTTAGAATTAAATGAAATTTGAAAATTTCTCTTCATCATCATACTTGTCACATTTTAAGTGCTCAGTAGTAACCTGTAGCTAGTGACTACCATCATGAGCAGTTCAAATTCAAAATGCTCACATCATCACAGAGTTCTATTGGACAGCACTGTTCTACATTATAATACATGGAATACAATTCAGTACATTATAATACATGTAATACATGTCATAGTAGGGGCACTTTCCTATTTTATAGTTTGGGGGTAACTGAAATCTCAAAAAAAGTCAGATACATTTTTAAAAAGTAATAAATGTTTATTGGAGAAAAAAAAAGAGAGTTTGAAGTTTGCTTTGCAAACCACCAAATGATATTTAAGTAATTTGATTGTCACAGTCTTCACATTCCAATCATAAAATGATATTTCAGAAAAATCAAAGCAATTCTAACAGCATTTTAATCTTCAAAAATGTGAATAAGTCATTTTAAATCTTCTGTAAGTTGTTTCCAATTGCCTGACTTCATCTAACTAATTATAAATTATTTTCTAATTTCCTTCAATCTAAATGGTTTTTGAAATTAAAACCTCAGGGAGATGTGTCTTTGATTCACTATTGATTAATGGCATACACAATGCAAAAGAGTTAAAAAAAAAAAAACACCTTCGTAGTACAGTTAAGATACTCTTTAAAATAAATGCTAGTGTATCGGCTTGCCCAGCTTTTCGTCCCTGACTCCACTCACTCTGCAAATTGTGACCCAGTTAGTACTGATAACCATTACACACACAGAGTTATGATCGCACATAGAGTCTACTTTTCATTTCTACAAAAGCCACAGTTTCACTCAAATCCTATGAAAAGAGAAGTTTATTTATAGAAATTAAACAGAAGAACTTGGCCTCTCTGATCTAATCTTTTTTTTCAGACTATGCTTCAAAAACTTATCATCACTTGCCCTTTCTGTTTCTTTGGATACCTTTGAATATCTCAGTCTGGTAAATAAATATAAATATACTCAGAACATCTAAGTCTTACATGATATAAACAACTCAATCAAGTATGCAATGAAATATAGTTTGGAAACATTTTTAAAACCGGTTAAAGGAAACTGTCATGAATACCACCAGTAGATCCAACTCATCAATGCTTATCTATCACTATCACTCCTTTCTTTGTCACTTCCTTCCTTGGTAGCTGATCCTACTCAGCCTTCTTTGCAGATTCTCTCACATCTGCCCAATCTCAAACTTTGCAGTTGTCTGGGACTTTGCCTAGAATGTCTTCTCCTTTAGTCATTCCCAAGATGGTCTCATCACAATACCACTTTATTGATTTGCTGATAACTGTCAAACTTATGTTTCCAATTTGAGCAGCTTCCTTAAACTCCAAATTTATATGTTCAAAGATGTACTCAAATTACTACTGGGAAGATTTTGTTATACATGGCAAAACAAGTCCAAAATGTCTGGGGTAGGGATAAGACTCTTCAACCAATCTTTGTGCTTCTCTACATTTCCCAGGTACTTCCCCAACCGTGTTAAGTTAGATTGAGATCATGTACCAAATTTGGGCAGTTAAGAGTGTGTTACCTCCATTTCTCTGCTATCCTGCTACAAGAACAGAATGTGTAGACACAAAGAGAAGAAAAATGACTAACGTACATAAGGCTTCATAACACAAAATAAAACTTAAAGCAAGTTACATCACTGAGATTTTAAGGTTATTTTGTTAATGTGGTTTGCCTAATTTATTATAAAATACAACACGATAACTTTGAAATAGGGTTCTGCTCTAAGAAGAACCTAAATTGTAGCACATTCTCATCAATTGGTTAATGGTAGACAGGAAATCGATAGTCTGGAAAAATGAAGAGCCATTTTATGAAGTAGCAAAATATGTGGTAAAGCTGACATCTACAACAGTTCCCATGGAAATTATGTTTCTCTTTAACGCGTAGGGAAAAGATTGGAAAATAGAATATTGGCAGTAGTTTTAGGTTGGTGTTGGATATATTTAGCAAGGTATTGAAAGAAATTGATGAGTTTAGCAAAGAAATGGTGTCTTTGCACACAAATACTAAGGGAATAGAATTCAGGAATACAAGGTCTTGAAGCATTGAAAGAGCTAACTGCTTTTAGTCGCAAACACTTTAAAATGGGATTGAAATGACTCTAAGTGACAGAGGCTCTGGAATAAAGAATTAAAGGCAAAAATCAGATTCAGTATGCAATCTTTAAGGTATATTCTTATACCTTCAAGGTAACTGCTACTAAGTTGGAAGTGAGAATGAAAAATAAATAAAAAATCTTTTTTAATCTTGGTGTTTAATAAGTAATTGAGACACTTGTTAAATTTTTTAAATCATTGTCCCCGCACCCCAAAAAAACCCTAGTAAAAATGTCTTTGACACTGAGACAAAATAAACCTGCACCTTCATCTTTGCAAGAGCAGACTGAGACAAGAAAACAGTTCAATCCTCAAGGAGGAAATAATAGCCAAGTACGACATAAACTGTGTCCAGGAATAATTACGAAAAAAGCAAAATTCTCAGAAAGGATGGAGTCAGCAGAAGCAATACAATGGGCAAAGAACTTCTAGACACTATCAGCCCTAATCAAGAAACCTTTCTCCATCCCCAAGATAGGAAATCTTTACAATACTTTCCCAGCAGAATTTCGGAACTGTGGCGGCCAGCATTCTAGATGTTGTGTGTCTCTTGTTCTTTTCATTTATAATAAGATTATTGATTGTGATTATCCTGTCCTTGTTTTTCTGCTAATTATTGGATTTGTGTGGGCTGAATAATGGGTCTTTTCGTCTAACAGGTCTGTGAATGAAGAAGAATCATGTTGTTTGTGATGAAAGCTAGTCAGTATCTTTTGGAGGGCTTGTTCTTTGTTCCGCATGCAGTCAGTGAAAAGAATTTGTGTTTGTCTCTAATAGGAATGGCTTGAGTCTGTCTGTTGAAGAAAAGATCAAAGCATTAACTGTAGTAGAGAGAGTGCTCTCCAAGTATCTTATGTCCTTCCTAACATTTAGACTTTCAGCCTGTCCTACCAATGTTTTTGGTGGCAGCCCAAGTCCTAATCTGGCCAATGGACTTCAGCAGAGTGATGATTTTTTGTGAACTGAGGCAATTGTGTACTGACACACCTGGCATGTGTCCTCTATCCCTCTCCTCTGTCATGGCAATCTTGGGGGCAGGCACAATATAACAATATTTTACATTATATAGCCACAAAATGTAAAAGGATTGTACCACATGGATTGGAATTTATATTTAGATTTCATTATATTAGGCCTCTGAGATTCAGATTAAAGTTGGTAACACTTCATAGCCTAGGATATACTGACTATGGCAAGGTCTAACAAATCTTTATTCTAACCTTTCTCTACAACTAAAAGTTTTTCCCCTCTAGCTATGCCTGGATCAATTAATATGAATCGCCCTTTTTTCCTAGCTGCTTAAAAATCTTAAAGTCATTTTTAAAACCTGTTTTTCTTTTTTATGCAGTAATACTAAAGAACATTTTGTTGACTTTTTTGTTCAAAAATATATTCAGAATCAGACCCCTACTTATCAATTCACTACTGACGCTCTAAACCAAGCTACCATCATTTATCATCTGAATTATTAAAGTAGCCTCACTAAAGGTCTCACTACTTCCATCGTTGTCCCTCTTTTTCAGTATACGCTACACAAAACATCAAGAATGATTCTATAAGAACTTACTTTATACTACTCACTTGCTCATGTCTTTCCAATAATTTTCCATGTAATACTGAGTAAAAGCTAACATCCTTAAAAATCCCGAAGGTTCTTTCCCTTCCGCCTCCCAGCTCATCTTCTAACACTTTCCTTTAAGCTTGTTAGCTAATTCATTTAGCAAGTGGGTTATTTTCAGCATATTTTAACCCCTCTAAGATGTAATTTTCTCATTTATAAAATAAACCTAGTAATAGCTGTCTTATTGTGTTTATAATGAAAATAAAATAATAATTATAGTAATAATGATGAAATTAGTTTTTAAAAAAGGTTAAGCTTAGACACTACTTACTGTAAGCTGGACAGTAGCCTAAATGTCTTTCATATATAACTCACTAAATCCTCCCAGCATCTCATTAAGATTATTATTATTTAAATTTGGGGGCAAAGAAATTGAAGTACATGAAAGTAGATAATTGCACAAGGTCACATAGTTGGGACATATCAAAGTTAAGATTTGAATCTAGGTAGGCTAGTTTAGCTCTAGAATTCATATGCTTAATCATAATATTTTGAGATTTTAAATGTAAAATATTTGGCATATGCTAAGTGTTTAAATAACATCAGCCAATCCTCTTTCCTCTTAGTGACACTGTAAAAAATCAATTTTTACAGATGTTGAAGACAAATCTGAGAGGACAAGTAAAAATAAAAATGCCTTAGGAAATCTCACTTCATTACATGATAAAGAAACAATTTTTTTTAAATATAAGAACTATTCCAGCAAGAAACATGAATTTCTCAGAAAGTGTTACAGAGAAACATCCAAAAGATATCTTTATAAAATTAAATGTTATGAATGAACCTTTGGACCAAGTGATATAGCAATGAGGGTTCTTATTTCAATGAAGATACTCTAAAATTCTGAATTGGCTAAAACCTTTACAATTTCTAGTGATAATCCTCCTACTTCTAGTGTTTTAGTCAAAATAGCGAGGGTAGGCCACAATTCAAACAGTAAGGGTTTATTTCACTTTAACCTGGGATATGAGTCTTTGCTACCCACTGTTATAAATAGGACAAAGCTCAGACACATTTTTAGGGGAATACTTTCATTTGACTCTTTTTTAAAAATATAAACCTTGATCTTGATCACCTCAATGAGATTAAGAAATGTCAAGTTAATGTCTCTCCTCTCAGAAGTAATTACAAAAATAATATTTTAGAAGTCCATTTTAAGCTTCTAAATGAAAACATACCTCTCTTATTAGAATGAGAAGAGGATAGACCATCTATAGCATAGGACATCTCAGCATACTTTGCCTCCATGAGCTGCTCTTTTAGCTTTTCCAGCTGTTAAAAATCAGATATGATAATTATTAGTCTTTAACAATAATATGCTGTTTTATATTGAAGAAGAAAAACAAAGAAGGAAGAAGGAAGAAGGAGAAGAAGGAGGAGGAGAAGGAAGAGGAGGAGGAGGAGGAGGAGGAGGAGGAGGAGGAGGAGGAGGAGAAGAAGAAGAAGAAGAAGAAGAAGAAGAAGAAGAAGAAGAAGAAGAAGAAGAAGAAGAAAGGAAGAGAGAGAGAGAGAGAGAGAGAGAGAGAGAAAGAGAGAGAAAGAGAGAAAGAAAGAGAGAAAGAGATTAAAAGAGAAAGAAAGAAAAGGTAGAAGAGAAAAATTGAATGGAAAAGAAAAAAATAATAAAAAGAATTAGAAAAAAAAGTAAATGTATATTTATAGACTGGCTGGGAAAGGTACATGACTCAACAGGAAATCAGAAGAAACAGGGTCAGGGGGAAAGAAGTCAACTCTGGGTGTTAATTAGCAGGGAGCCTATAAACATAGTTTGTATAGCTGGACTTGATTTTATACCACCTATAATGAGCAGTTCTTTTCAAGGACCTCCAAAGAGTTATGTGAATATTTGAATTTCCTGAAGTATTTGTCCTTTCTAACATGAAAGGAGAAAATTTTTGAGGCCCTGAGTTTGTATCCAGAATTCAGCTCATGTTAATTTTTGGTAAGCTTTCTGATTACCTAAGGCCTGAAGACCTAAACATATCAAAGGAGAGCCCAGCCAGGATTACTCCATGTGTCCTTGCCCTAGCAGCTCAGGAGAGAATAATGGTCTGTAATTCTTTCTTCCAAACAGCCACACAGTTTGTAGATTAATGAATTTTCATGCAGCTGTATTTGAAAGAGTTTAGAAATCATCTAATACAGTGTTTTTCAAACTTTCTTCTTAGACTGTCAAGGAGTGCAGGAATTCCGTTGATAAAGGGCTCCCTGTTAGGAGGCCAAAAGCAAGTAAAGAAGGCAGCAAGTTAGGCCCCCACACCAGCTGCTTCAAGCTGAACGTCTTCACTTTTACATGCTTTGTTTACTGGAACCATATAAAATTTTGTTTGAGAAAAAGTATTTCTACCTTTAAAAATAATAATAGCTTTTGAGAACCACCAATCTAGTTGTATCCTTCTGTTTTACAAAAGAGGATATTTAGGTCCATGTTGGGAGCCAAGACCCTCATCCTGACCGCCCAGCCCCCCAGCATAGAACCTGGTCGTTAACAAACCTGTATGCTATCTAAAGAATGCAGGAGCAGATAATGCTCCAGGGAATAGTTAACCACAGAATGTATTAACATACCCACTGGATAGGGAAGGACCTACTGAATGGCTGTTGACCTGCCCAAGGAGCTCCTCTCCTCCTTGTTCCTCTTTTCACTTTGTACCCCCTCACCCCTTCAAGGACCAATGAAATTGTAACAAGTATCCCCCTGCCTAGTCAGTCCTGCCTCCCTTTGTTCTTCTGTATAAATATACCCGCTCTAAAATAAAAAATTTGAGGCTTGATCAGAATACTGACTTGCCTCCGCTCCTTTTTCTCGCCCGTTTCTCTTTCAGGCCTGGACCCTCTTCGAGCCCACGAATAACTAGGTCCCGCGGGTCGGGGCAGGTCCAGAGAATTTTAATTTGGCCTAGTCTCACAGTTAGGTAATTTGAGAGCTAGGCCTAGAATTCAGATTTTTAGACATTTTTTCCCATGATCACTTCAGCTATAAATTTTATATTATAGTATTAATAATTTAAATCATTACATTATAAGTAATTCCCTTATAATAATTATTAAAATTGAATACATAAGGACTTCACATACTCACCTGATTAAGTTCTTCCAATTTATTAGCCAGTTCTATATCTGCAAGATACATTTGTCATATGAAAAAGGTACATCACAAGCAATATTTGATTCACATCAAACCACATAATCAAGATCTTTTGTGGAAGGCCAAAGTCTTTTTCATATGATTGGAAATCACCCACACCTCCTAATATAAAGCTCCACATGTTTTTTCAATGCCTATAATATTAAAATGTAATCGGTTAAGTCATAAGAAAATATCTAGTTTCTAACAATAAACACAAAGTTTTCTAAAATAGAACATAGTGTTTATAAGGACTATTACTTAGAAATAAACAATTTTACTGATATGAGAAAATTCTCATGAAACAAAATTAAGTGAAAAAAAGAGTGTGGAACACAATTCTTATTGATATAATTTAATCAAGAAGGAAATTTCCTAAAATATTAATGGTAATTGTTTTATAATTTGAATATAAATTTTTCTTTTTAAATATTTTTTATAACTTCATTTATTTTTTCTCAGTGGGAATATCTTCTAACTTTAAAGCCCCGTATTTTTAAATTATTTATTAAGGCATTATTTTGACTGGTACATTGTCCCATGAATAGACATGTTTTTTTTAGAAGACTTCAGATATTTTCAGAGAGGGTACCATGTTTTCATAATGCCACATTTTCTTTTAGACTAAACTTTCTAAGTTTCTGACACTATCTGTTATCTCTTGGAGAGCAGTCTGATTCATAATTGTACATGAGATTCTCCTGTTCTTCAAAAAGGGAAAAAACTTCAATTGGTGTAACTTTCATTTTCCAATGGTCTCTACCAGCCATTTCCCAAACTGAAAGAATTTGATTTAAAAGGATATTAACTTAGCTGTCACAAAACTGCTATTAATTTGTAAAATTTCTAGTGGAAAACTATGAACAGATTTGAAGCATTTAGTAACACTCTTGAAGTATTTAGTAAGAGAAAATGATCATTTTACCAGTGAGAAGTTATATAGAGTAGAGAAAAATATGAATAAAGGTAACTATTTTGTAATTGGATGGTTACTGATCCCATTAGGACCCTCTAACTGAACAAAATAAGATATTAATATTTTTAATAAGTGTATTGCTTTTAGTGTGAATGTGAAACAAGAAAAACACTTAAGCTTTCAATGCAGCATAAAATGGAGCAGTTATTACTTTATTTAATATAAATTAACATTTAGAAAAGAGCAGGACAAAAATAGTATAGATTTTATTATTTTTTTATAAATAAAGCTTTGATCTAATTTTTTAATGAGAAAATCCCTATAAACAAATAACAAGGGCTTATCCAATTTTATTTCCACTGCCAAAAGAACTGCTCTAATTTTCATTGACTTTTAAAACCATATTCAAAGCAACATGATTTAATAAACTCGAATTAGATCCAAAAGGGAGAAACTAGATTCCTTTTGCAACCCAGCATCATGTAAACAATATTACATTTTGTCTTGGTTCTCATACATAAGATAGAAGTAAATGATAGCTTTCTCTTCCTGACTAGGAGGTCAGTTAAATGATAGATCACCCTAGAATTTCAAACTGGGGGAAATAAGAGAGCACTATTTTGAGTTACTATTTTTAGAACATTAAGAAATATGTAAAGGTTCAATGAGGTTAAATTGTTTACCTAATAAAGTAGCACTAAATCTAGCTCCTCTGATTCTCAGATCAAGAGTTATATTCACTACGGAAAGCACTGAGAATTTTAAAGGAAGATTAATAGGTTATAATATTACAAGAGAAGAAATTTATTTTCTCCAACTTTTATGGCAGATATTTTGTAGTCATAGATTAAATTACTTCATTTAACATAAGTCCCTAAATATGTTAGAAATCTGGTAGATACAGTCAATGCATAATGTGGGTATTTGCATCAGCATCATCCTTCTGAAAGTACTACGTAGATATCCCCATGCGTTATTACCCTCAAATTTTTTCAAATACAATTTCTATCTTGATGTGTTCTTCTCTGGGTCACTTTTTTTTTTCATAAATAAATTACTAACAATCTCATTGGATGAAAATCTTATTTTTCTTTCACCTAGATGTACTTTTGAAATATGCAGAGAATGTGGGATGGATTTTATTACTATTTATATATTTCCCATCTTTGGTCATGAAATAGATCAAAGATGAGAAAGAGGAGCCCCTGATTAGAAAAAAATAAAGCATAGTTAAAAGTAATTTAGCATAATATTGGTTGGAATTAATTTATTTGAGAAGAACAGCATCACAGATAACATTTAATTTGAAACAGCAATTACTAAAGGGATGTTTGATGATTAAATCATATTAATGTCTTAAAACATTATTGCAATAATGGCAGAAAAATCAAAATGATACAAGCAGGAAGATAAGTATTAATTTACTCACCCATAGGATTTTAGATTCATATGTACATACCTTGGTTAAGATATGGCCGTCCACGCA
The DNA here is from genome assembly GCA_030015415.1 of Cynopterus sphinx. NCBI lineage: Eukaryota > Metazoa > Chordata > Mammalia > Chiroptera > Pteropodidae > Cynopterus > Cynopterus sphinx. The sequence goes on from CM057380.1 coordinate 46,385,450, forward strand.
CCTACTCTAAAAAGATCAGTACAGATAACAAAGTTAGAAGTCCAAAGCAAAGAGTGGTTGAGAGGCTCTTGTTCATGTTAAAAATTTTCCCTGCTATCAGAAAATTGACTCTCCAGGTCAAGAGAAATGTCTCAATGGCTGAGGAATGCTGCAGAGTTCACTTTTAAATGGTGGCAAATGTGCTTCAACTACAAATGACCTGAAGAGAAAAAAAAAACTTATAAAATGTAATGCATCCTGCCAACATAATTTACCACTTGAAGTGGCAGGTTTGCTACAGTTGATGACAGGAAGAGCCCAATTGATGTATCTCATACCCGCTTGATTCACTAAAAGTAGGCATTCCTATACATGTTCATGCACTCAGACGCATACACAAGCATAAAGCAAAATCTAGGAATGTAGAATCTTTTGATTAGATATTTATAATTTGTTGTTTAATTTCCTGATTCCAGGAATAATTAACCTCAAACCTGTTAATACTAAGGCTGAGAGCATGCAAGGCAGGTGAAAGTGGGAATAATACCTTTCATTTAACTAATTTAGAGCCAGATGGAGGTCTTCCTGACAGGAAAGTTATTTGCAATCATCAATTCATTTTAAACCAACTAAATAGATTTGAGTTGGGAAGAGCACAAATGTGAAATGAATGATAATGGGAACATTAATGTCTCACTATATGAAAGAAGATGTTTTCATTTTGCTGCAACCAGCACTTTTAAAAATTAAGGCTAAATCTAATTAATTCTAAGTTGGCAAATGTCCAGTCAATTACTCTCTTTAATACCAGCTTTAATTGTGATGGCTGTCTTTTTGAGTTGAAGTATTTTATTGTATCTCCAATTTCTATCTATTTCCCATTTGCCCGGAGAATACTAGCCCACAGCACTTGTGGTTGCAGCATTTATCCCAGAATAATTCACAAATTACAGTCCAAACTTAGGCCCTAAGTTTGCCATGAAATATCTCGCTTTTATTGTTATTTTCACATCACACTAATATAATGATAGTCTTGGAAACAAATGACATTGTTCTATTTATAGCATTCTGTTTTTAGTAGTTCGATCACTGAAAATGTTAAATCCTAGAAAGTGTAGCATTCCTACACACGTTGTTAAATGAACACTGGCAGTGAGCTTTACTTTTCTTTTTTCTAAATGGGAAAGGGTGGCTCTGAAGACAAGAAAATGACCTCTGGCCTTGCATTTACTTCTCCCAAGGGACTTTAGAGGGATTAGCTCTAAAACTGATTCAGTTCCAAGTGCATAAACTGCAGCATGTGATGTTATAGAGCTGCAGTGATCAAACTTTTCACTAACCCATTGCTTTAATAAATTCCCTGAATAAAGTTTGATGTTCAGACTTGTTTTTCCTTCACAGGTTCATTTTTGACTCTATGTCTTTGTGTTCCGGCCACATTAGGCTTTTTTTTTTTTTTTAAGTTAATTTATTTTTCGATTACAGTTGATTTACAATTTATATTAGTTTCTGGTATACAACATAGTGATTGGACATTTATGTAACTTACGATGTGATCACTCCAATAAATCTAGTGCCCATCTGGCATTGTACAAAGTTATTACAATACTATTGACTATATTCTCTATGCTGTGCTTTACATCCCCGTGACTAATTTTATAACTGCCAATTTGTACTTCTTAAGCCCTTCATCTTTTTCACCCATTCCTTCCTTCCTTCCTTCTGGCAACCATCAATTTGTTCTCTGTTATCTATGAGTTTGTTTCTGTTTAATTCGCTTGTTTAATTTGTTTTTTGGATTTCACATATAAATAAAACATATGGTATTTGTTCTCTGACTGACTTTTCACTTAGCATAATACACTCTGGGTCCATCCATGTTGTCACAAATGGCACTATTTCATTTCCTTTTACAGCTAAGTAATATTCCATTGTATATATGTGCCACCTCTTTTTTATCTGTTTGCCTATTGATGGACACTTAGTTTACTTCCATATCATGGCTTTTATAAATAATACTGCAATGAGCATAGGAGTCCACATATCTTTTCAAATTAGTGTTTAGAGTTTCTTCAGGTAAATACCCAAAAGTGAAATTGCTTGGTCATATGGTAGTTCTATTTTTAATTTTTTGATAAATCTCCACACTTTCCCGTAGTGACTACACCAATTTATAATTCTACAACAGTGCACAAGTCTTCCCTTTTCTCCATATCTTCGCCAACACTCATTTGTTAATTTATTGATGGTAACTATTCTGACATGTACGAGGTGACAGTTCATTGTGGTTTTCATTTGCATTTCCCTGATTATTAGTGATGTTGAGCACCTTTTCATGTACCTATTGCCCATCTGTACATCCTCTTTGGAAAAATGTCTGTTCACGTCCTTTGCCCATTTTTTAATCAGATTGTTTGTTTTTTAGTGTTAATTCGTGAACATATCCTACATTTTCTTCACTGCAAAAATTTGTTGGCATATTTCTGTGTATCTGGACTTCTTTATTCTACCAAAATTTTCCTACTCATTTCTCAAGCCTCTGATCAAATGCCACTAGCTCTTTTAGTCTTGCAAATTCCTGCCCCCCCCACCACCCTGGTTTCACACATAGCTATTTTTCTTAACCTCCACTGGACGGTCACAAGACTTTGCTTATATATCTACCATAGCTCAAAATTCATTCTTTCTTTTATTATGGCTGTATGTTTGTTTGTCTGCCTTCTGCCTCCACTACCAAATAGTAAATAATTTGAGACCAGTTATTGTCATGGCCATTTCTGTTCCTACCTTTAAGTAACAGAGTGATTGGAAAGAAAAATAAATGAAAACACATTTGATGTTTGAATAAATAATAACCAAATTTGCCAGTAATTTAAAGGCAAAATGAGATAGTGTTCTTAAATTGATATTTAGTTTTAAAGCTAAATGAGTGGAAAGAATAATTGCAACTTTTTAAGTGTCTGTTTTTCCTTGAGCCTAAAAATTCAAGAATAAACAATGCTTTGAAACTTGATTCTAAAAGTAACACCATAGTGTTTCCAAATATTCAATCATCTAAATATCCTTTGATGCTATTATTATTTATTTAACAAGTTAATAGATTAGCTTTTCAACTCTATTTTTTTCAAAATTACATCAATTTTCACAAAAATTATATATGAAAAATAGCAAATCAGTATCACTTTATAGCAAAGAATATACAAATATTATGAAAATAGAATAATTACAAGTTAAATGTTAAAAAGTAAAAATTAGAAATAATATATCGATAAACCTAATAATCCAAAATGAAGACCTGAGAATAAATCACTCAATGAAATGGGAAAGGTAAATATGAGGCAATGTTAAAAACTTTTTTTATTTGGTGCCCACTCTGAGGTTTAAAACTTTTTAAAAACATTAAAGCTCTTGCTTCTTTGTTTTTAAATAGATAAAGTTATTCAGGTTTTTAAAAGATTTTGTTGTTAAACAGGATAAGGAACCCCAGTTCTCATGTGGTTTGCCTTCTTAAAGAAGGCAAAAGAATTCAACTGCCTTCTCTGATAAGGTTGGGCACTGCTAACTCATTTCTAAACAAAATGATGTGTATGACTTTTGTTCCATGAACTTTGTTTCAGGAAATCTGATGCAATTTCCTCAATCTTTTTTTTTTTCACATTTTAGTTGCAAATGTTGAAAATGTTGAAAAATAAGTTCCTTATCTATGATCATTCCCATCTATGCTGGAGAAAAAGCCTACAAAGACCTTTTATTGAATCTTTTATCTCTCTCCCTTAATAAAATATTTTACTGAAGTCTTCTCATAAGTGTATAACCAGATTAACTGTTCAAGTAAAAACAAATTTTCAGTGTTAATTATGTTCAACAGATAAATGAAGTTAGAATATTTGTTTCTAAAGCCCTTGGTATACACAGTAATATAATATATAGCAAGATTATTGTTGCTATTTATTGTGCAATCACCCCTTGCCAGGCCCTGTTCTAAGCACTTCATATATAGTATATAGTATCGTACTAATCTCACAAGTGTAGCTCATGTAGCTCACAGTTATAAAATTATTATAATTTTCACTTTTTAAAGCAGAGAAAGAAGGTTGTGGAGCCAAAAGTGAAACTTTGATCTACCCAACCACAGAGCTGCACTCTTATCCCAAGTTGTATCTTGCCCACAACTGGGGAATCACAGAGACAGAAAATGATCACCTCTTTCAATAACAGATACCCCAATTATAAAGGAAACTTACAACAAACATTTTAACTTTCCATTTCCAAGAGCAATCCTTTTGATTACTTAGTCTGTATTTCAATTACAGAATAAAAATAGCATTTTAATTTCGTCAATGAAGACAATATCAAGTTACATTATGATTTACAGATAGTTTGAAGATTTACTTACATCTTAACTATTTCTTATCATGAGTGACAGGAAAGGCACAGCTAACCAGGGTGAATATGGTGACTCAAACACATTTGAATAATTACTTCCTGACTTTGTTAAATGGTTGGCCTTTTTTTCCCAGTAAGTAGAAAAATTGAACAATTTCATTTTGACCTCTTTCTGACCCTGTTAATTCTAGGTAGAATTCCCAACATGCAGTTAAATGAGTGAATGAAGGTAGCAGGTAAAAGGAAGCAAGCAAAAGTAGAAGCTCTGGCATTCTGACAAGCCAATACAAAAAAAAATTTCATTTAAAATAAAATACTTTGTGAAAATGAAGTAGAAATATTTATTCAAATACCTTAAAATTTGAAAAATTGGGTTATTTGTCTTTTTATTAAGTGTCGTTCTTTATATTCTTAATACTACTTCCTTATTAGATATATAATTTACAAATGTATTTTCACATTTTATAGATTGTCTTCTCATTTTCTGGAGGAACAGAAGCTTTCTTTTTTGTTGTTTTTTATGTTTTTAGTAATTGTATCTAAGAAACCATTGCTGAACCTAAAGTTACAAAATTTATGCCTATTTTTTTTTTTAGAATTTTAGAGTTTTAGGTCTAAAATGTAGGCCTTTGATCCATTTTGCATTAAGTTTTGTATGTGGTATAAGGTAGGAGCCCAACTTTTTTTTCACATGTTTATATTTAGTTGTCTGAGTACCGTTTGTTGAAAAGACAAAATAGTTTTCCCTTTGGTTGGTCTCAGCATCTTGTATAAATCAATTGACCACAAATATATGGTTTTATTTCTGGATTCTCAATTCTGTTCCATTAATCAATTTGTCTATCCTATACCAGTACCACACTTTTGATTCATGTAACTTTTCAGTACGCTTTGAAATCGGGAAGTATGAGACTTTCAAGTTTGTCCTCTCTCAAGATTGTTTTGGTTTTTCTGGATCTGTTGCATTTCCTTAAAATTTTCGGATCAGCTTGCTAATTTCTGCTAAAAGGGACAACTGAGATTTTAATCAAAATTACATTGAATTGTAGATCAATTTGGTAATATGGCCATCTTAAAAATATGTCTTCTAATTCATGAAGACAGGATGACTTTCTATTTAGATATTAAATTTCTCCTAAAGCTGTTTTGTAGTTTTCAGTGATGAACTATTATACTAATTTTGTTCAATTTACTTACTCTTTAATGTTTTACCTTTTTTATACCAAAACAAATAAAATTGCTTTCTTAATTTAATTTTGCATCATTTATTGCTAACATATAAAAATACAACTGATTTTTGTATATTAATCTTGCATCTTGCAACCTCACTGAACTCATTTATTAGCTCTAACAAATTTTTTTGTATGCAGATTCCTTAGAATTTTCTATATGTTATAAAAAAATAAAATTTTACTCTTTCTTTCTAATCTGGGTAACTCCTTTTTTCTCTAATTATTCTGACTATAACTTCTAGTACAATGTTAAATAGAAATGGTGAGAGCAGATCTATTTGTCTTGTTCCTGATATTAGAGAGAAAGCTTTCAACTTTTCATCTTTAGGCATTATGTTAGTTCTGAATTTTTCATAGATGCCCTTTAACAAATTGAGGAAATTCCCTGCAATTCCTGGTTTATTGAGTCTTTTTATTATTAAGACCCTTAAATTTTGTCAAATGCTTTTTCTCATCTATTGAAATGAAAATTTGGTTTTGTCCTTTATTCTGCTAATACAATGTATTACATTGATCGATTTTTATACGTCAGGCAAACCTAGTATTTCTGGCATAAACTCCACTTGGTTATGGTATATGATCCTTTGTATATATTATTAGATTCAATTTGCTAGTATTCTGTTGAGGATTTTTGCATCTAAATTTATAAGGAATGTTGTTCTGTAGTTTTCTTATTATGGAATTGTCAAGTTTTGGTATCAAGTTACCATTGGCCTCATAAAATGAATAAGAAAGTGTTTATTCCTTTTTTAGGGGGTGAGAGAATTTCTGAAGGACTGGTATTTATTTTTTTTTAAATATTTGGTAGAAGTCAATAGTGAAATTCATCTGGTCCTAGACTTTTCTTTGTGGGGATTTTTTTTTAACACAATTAATTTTTTTTACTTGTTATAAGTCTATTTCACTTCTTGGTTTGATTTTAGCAGTTTGTTTCTTTCTAGGGATTTGTCTAGTTCATCTGGGTTATCTAATTGTTGTCATACAGTTGTTCATAGTATTTCTTTACAAGCTTTTTATTTTGTGAGGTTAGCAGTAATGTTCCTATCTTCTGGAATTTGATTACTTATATTTTTAAATGTAGAATAAAGACACTGAGATATTTGTCACATCTTATTCAGAAGAGCCATGAGATATAGAGACTTCTCTGGCAGAATCCAGGGTAGAGTAATAGTAATAATAATATGCATACCAAATATTGGACACCAACAAAAATTAACATCTAGAAAGAGATTTACACTAGTGGATGGGTATGGCAGCAAGAATTTCCATGAACAAACACTGGAAGTTTAGTCTGTTTTCAAGTGGCATTTTAGATAATGGTTGAGAATTCAATTACAGAAGAAAAATTTTGTAATTAAAATTTCCTAAGTAGAAGTAAGTATGGGCTTTAATTTTGGCCTAGCCTGGGGATTTCAACTCAAGAATCAAATATATGGTTCTTCACTTATAGCACATGATTAAAATAAAGCATCCTTCAGAACTGTAACTAAGGTGAAACCACTGAGCAAAAAATCATCTGAAATATAGTCTATGGGAACAGAAAGAAAGAAAAAAATGGATACAAAATCCAGGGTCTATTAGAAGATGCAAAATTAAATTAGCAATGTCCATAAGAGAAAAAAGGTTCTCTAAGCCTAAAGATGTTATAAGCAGCAATAAGCCAGAGTTTTAGAATTGAGACTAGAGGAATAAACTCTCTAAAAGGTTTAGGCCTCAGTTTGAAAGGAGCTCTTGGTTATGGTAAAAATCTCTAAACTCATCTTCTTTCTTCAGCTACCATGGTGATGGAAGTTGTAAATATAATATATCATTTTACCAAGAATAAGGCCTCCATGTGCCACTATCATTTACACAAACATTGTCTCTTTTACCTTAAAACAAACAACAAATCATTTTTATTAGACTACTCACAAAGTCTTCCATTTATATCCCTAATTTTTCTATCCCATCAAGGTCAAATTTCCTGAAATAATTCCCCACCCTCAGTTCTTTCCTACACATTACTGCAATCTATTTCAGTCTTGTTTTCACCTTGTCCTTTCCAACTCCACTAAAACAGTCCTTTCTAGTAATCTCATTGCTGCTAAACCCAATGAACACTTTCCAGTCCTCATTCTTCTGGATATCTTTGCAAAATCACCTTGGTTGACCATATTCTTCTCACTGAAAAACTCCCTGGTTTTCTCCCATTTTGCTAGTCATTCTTTTTTAGTTTCTTTTATAATTTCCTTCTCCTCTGACCTTTAAAAGCTGAACTTTCTCAGGATTTATTTCTAGATTTTCTCTTTTTGTCATTCTTTAATCTCTTCCAGGAAACACATGACTTTAACCACTGTCTACATGCTAGTAACTCCCAAATATGTTTCTCTCCTCACTTCTTTTCTGAACATACACTTGTATTTCTTGCAAACTTCTCAACCACATCTAAAGTGAACCATTCATTTTTAATCTAATTTTTCACTTTTCTTCCAATGTTTACTACCTCAGTAAGTAACATGGCCATTTGCCCAGTTACTCATTCAAGAAACCCCTTTTTCTCCCTTACTCCCCAACTTTTTAAACCAATTTCAAAGTTCTGTCAGTTATTCTCAGGGTATTTTTCAAATCTTTTCACTTCTGTTTTTATTGCCACTTCCGTAGACTAAGGAGTAGTAAGTCATAACATGGTCTATAGGGTCCTGCATTATCTGCCACTACCTACATCTTCAGTTTCATCCAGACTCATATTTCCCTTTCCTCAGTTCAGCTATAATGTTCTATTTTTTTACTTTCCCATTGTCAAGCTACTTTCTGTCACAAGGACTTTGTACCTACAGAAAGGCATATATGGGCGTGCTTAAGCACGCACGCACACACAGACACACACAGACACACACACACACATACACACACACACACTCCACCTTAAGCTTCGCTTAAAATTGTCAGTTCTGCATCAAAATCTCCTTTGTCCCAAACTAGGTGGGTCCTCCTGTTCTAACTTCTCACGACACTGTACATTTCCTAAAGAGTTCATGTCCTAGCTCTAACACAATTACTTATATATATGTTCTTGTGCGTAGTCTGTTTCCATTGTACCGTAAGATTCTACATGTCATGGTTTATGTTTGCTTTCTTTGTAACTATGCCCCCACCAATTAGAAGAGGTCCCAGCCCATAATGGTCCCTTGTAAATTATCAAATGATTAAACAAATAGAACAATAAGTAGAATAGTAGTCCATTTGTAGTTCTGTTTGTGCTTGAGTGCCTCTCATTATTTTGACTAATTCAAATTCCACCTGTTAGAAGGAAGAAGGCTTCTGAGCAAACTAGACACAGAATAAGGCATCTCAAGGGAGGAAGAAGGACAAGTGTCCTCAAAGATAGGCAAGGCCAAGACTTCCAATTCAGAGTCTTGGTGCTCAGGAGGGAAATGGGTAAGGGAAAGCAAAGGCTGACCTATTCTTGTTCTTGTTTCTTCCTAAGTGGAGGAAATAGCTGGCATTGACCAAATGAGGTGAAAGGGAAACCAAACATAACTTTGATTTAATAAGCAAATTAACTAATATATATGAACGCTTTAATGTGTATATAGAACAGGCAATAAACTGTAATAATGTTTGCTATGCTTGAGAAAGAATGTCAATGTCTGAGAGAAAGGACAGTGTTGAAACCAAGAGATATCAGAAAAAGAAACTGGCCAGCATCCCGCAGATTCACTTAGGGTCTGAACCAAGCTTCCTTCTGGAGGAGCGTAGGAGCTGACAGCATTTTTCTCTGAGAGTCTCTTCAGATGAAGAGCCTCCCTGTAACTTCTATGCCTTTTCTCCTTGTGTGTGCCATTTGGATTTGGACTGTGTATTAATCTAAAGGTTTTCTCCCTTGGAAGTGTCTGACTAACAGAGTAATACATCTGTGTTTGGCCATTTTCCTGACTTTACTCTTGTTAGGAACAAATCTGTGGAATCCTGTTTACTCTTTTCTGACCCTGAGTTCAGCTTTTTCCTATCTCTTAACTTGCCTCACTTGTGCAGTGAAAATAGGAATATACCTTCAAGAGATGATTTCTTTATTCACACAGTTCCCCTTGTCTAGAAGATTCTTATCCCTCATTTTGTCCATTTGGGGACTCCTTTAAAAAAAAAGTCAGAGGTCCAAGATTATATCTTGAAATTAAGAATTTCTTGATATCCTTAGGACAAAACTAACTGCTTCTTCTTCCATATATTTATATAACATAACATGTTATTATTACATTTGTTGCATTATATTTGTTACTAATTAAATCAGTGTCTGGGTCACCTTCTAAATCTGAGTTGCTTGAGGTTAAAGATAGTAATTCTTCATTTTTCATGTAATATATACTTTACAGCCTGTGGTGGGAATTAAATAAGAAAATAGATATAAAAGTTTACCTTAGCACCTGCCATACAGTTTGTGCTTATAAATATTGGTTAAAGTAAAATAATTATTCCAACATTGATTATTCTAATTTACTAAGACAACTAATTTTAAGAAAACATCATCATAATAATACACTTAAAGAAATATTTAAGTGCATTACGAAAAATGAAAGCTGAAAATGAAAAATGAAAAACATTGTTATTCAGGCAGGTTAAATGTTCTTTGGTCACTTACTTTAGAAAAAGAAAATTAATACCTTCTGTCTCTACTAAATAATACTGGGACTTCCAAGCTCTGGGTTTCAGTCTCTAACATTTAAGATGTTGAGATTAATTATACCTGAAATCCTTTGCCCTTGAACATTCTGTGGCAGTATTCTGCTGAGAAATTTCTTATAACCTACTGTTCTCTCATTGTAGCATGTATAATCATCTTTAAAAAAAAGTGTAATTTAAGATTTCCATCATATGTTTTCACACCCAGCATAGTATCGAATACAATAACAGATCCACAGCAGCCTCACAAAAAATTCAGATTTGAATCATGAAAAAGTCACTACTTTGTTTAACTTTGGTGACTCATTTTCTCCAGTAAACCTATTTTTTTGGCATGCATCCTAGTTTATCATTTCCTTTCATTTCTAGGAGTGCCTCTCTGCTTACCTACAACATGTCACCATCTCTTCCTTGTCTGAGCTGTTTCCTCTTCTTTAGGAAGATTCTAGCAAGCCTTTTTGGATGACCAGTTTTAAGGATTTACATGAGCCTTAGTCAAACCAAGAGGATAATTCTAGCTGATGGCCTGAAGATTAATGGAAAACAATAACCTAGTTCAAATATCTTTGGCTTTGCATAATTCATTTTGCTCAGTCCTAGGTAATTCATATAATGCTACCTTGCCTTCCACAAATTTCCCTTCATTTCTCACTATAACATTTTTCAAGATTTCACTGTAAGAAAATTTCTGTTATCAATACATTAAGTAATGGATGAAGTTAGATATTGAATAATTCAGTTTTATTAACTAAATTCTTGGTAATATTACTATATCTATAGAAACTCAGTCCAAAGAGCAGTGCTTTAGGGAAAAGATGCCATTATGATAATGAGATTTCCCCCACCACCACCCTGACAGAAACCATTAGGCAGAGTCAATATTTATTAAGCTTTTATCTTGACTTGTATAATTTGTAACTCCTGCCTGGATATGACTTTTCAGCTGAGCTGTTCCTAAGTCTATTAACTACTATAACAGGAAGAATTCAAATGTATCGGTACTACTGGGAGCTTTGCTAAGAGGTATGGGTTATGAGGAAAAGAGTCTCTGTTGTAGAAATAATCCATTTTGTTGGTTACTGAAATTCAGCTCCACGGGTAGCTTTGGCATGAGAAATCTCCATCAGGCACCCCCTACATCCCTTGAACAGATATTCCCTCTGGGAAAAGAGAAATTAAGACAAGAATTTGTATAGTAGTATCTAGAAACACATTCCCATTCCCTTTTGAAAAATCTCACAATTAATTCATTAGTAACTATTTATTTCCAACCATGGGACCATAAGTGAGCTGTGTGATATGAGGGATAAAATTGTTCAAGAAGCTGTGTTCCATAATGAAAAGAGCCCATCTATAGTATTCAGAATGCCCATATTCAATCTGTGATGCACTGTTTGTGAATGTCATGACAATTTGTGAGTCCTAATTTCTTTATCTTTTTTCTCCTTAGCCAGTGTTCTTCCTGACATTTCAGGCTGACAGCACAATAAGTTGTTCATGAAATATTATATACATGGTCTAGACCCACCCCAAGCCATTCGTGCTTATATTTCTCTCTGCAGCCAAATACAGAATAGGATGAGGCACACTTGTTTTGGTCAAGCTTGGTATTAGATCCTTCACTGGGGAAGGATGTATTGCAGTACATGCTTGAGAGTGCTGTGGTTTCTCATTAAGTAATTCCCTGAAAAAGCTTTGGTTCACCTCTGGAAGACCTTTCTTCCCCAGCACAAGAGATGGGCAACTGACAGGAATGAGAGTGCCACCCACCTAATTAAACTAAATGAAAGAGTCATAGAAATTACATGAAGGGAGAGATATGAGAATTTTTCACTCCTCAGTTTAATTAGCTAATGAGTTCTGGACAGGCACTGAATCACTTTATTGGTACAGAATTCTGTTCCTGCCATACTGTGTGAAAACAGAAATAGATTTTTAAAACCTGAGCTTACATTGAATCTTTAGTTTGACATTGAAGTCTCTCCATGGTCTAGCCTCAGCCTGCCCCTATAGTCTCCTTGCTATACATGTTTCCATGTGCCTTCCACAGGATGTTTAGCTATTACCCCAGCCGCTACCCCTGGTCTACTGATCACTTGATGCTATCCTCTGTCCCCAGTTTTCAAAAACCAAAATTTTCTCCAGACATTTTATCCCAAATATCTCTTGGGGCAAAATCTACCTGGTTGATAACCATTGCTTTAGAAGAAATAACTCAGTATATCCCAGATCACCAGACCTTAAAAACATTATGCCTAAATCTTTATGGGGCTTATTTCCACTTTCTGGTATATATGTGTCTTACTAGAATATTGAGGATATATGTCACCTCTTGCTTATCAGGCCATTCAGAATGATGTTATTTATAGAGTAGACTGCCAGGATATTCTGCAGAATGTGAGAATGATCATCATGACCACGATACCTGAGGACTATATTACAAAAGAGAGTAGGCCAGTTAGCATAATCATGTAAAGGCAAACTGTATTTGATCCTTCATGCTAAAGAGATCACTAGTTTGATAATAGCATACCAAACGTCAGAAGCTGGGTCAATATACTTTAATAAAGACATGTGCTACTAAGGGTAAACATGTCTTGTGAAAAGAGGCACTGACTTTATTCTAGACTATCTTTTAAAGAATGTTTATTTAGCAAGCAGCTTTGGAAGATAAAGTAGCTCCCTTCAGAGAAATGGTAGCTTTATCTATAGTCCAGTATAACACATCCCGCATCAAGGCAAAGGTCAAGCAGGTTTACTGCCCATTATAACAGATTAGGTATCCCCAAGCTTGAAGTTCCTTTCCCCATTGAGTGTAAAGGAATCACCTGGCCCTCTATGCTTTATCTTGAGAGATATTTTGCTTAGGAACTGTTACAAATATTGATGCTCTGTCTACTGTTATTTCTGTAAGTAATAAACTATTTTTGTCTCTACCCTGGGAATCTTGTGTTTTCTACCAGGACCCATGAAACTATGACAGGCTAACTTATTAGCTGGCCAGTGGAGTAAATCTTAGACACTTCACAGTTCTTGACATCTGGTAGAACATCAATGATTGGAGTTATAATCTTGTGAAGGTTACATTAGACTTCTATCATCTCCCATGATCCAGCTGGTTTTCACAGAGGCCAGACAGTTGCTGGTAACTAACTTTGCTGCATAAAGTAAATCTTTGATGGTGGTTCAAATCTTTTCAATTCCTTTGGAATGTTGTATTGTGTATTCTTATTTACTATCTTTGGGGTGGAGGTGTGCAGCTGCAGAAGCTTCTAATTGGTATCTCCAGTTGGCTGTTATTGCAGAGGTCAGACAATCAATGTAAGGTTCTGTCAATTGCTAAGTGTATTCATCCTGACTATACATTTGTTGACTATGGAAATAAATATAGACATAATGGGACCACTGAGAGACAAACTTGGATCAAAACTCTCATTTCACGCCTACCTTTTATAAGATCTCTCCTCATCAGGGGTTTAAGATGCTGTTTCAGGTACTACGACATCAGTTAGTCAGGTCAGATCCTTTAACTAACAGTCTTTTGAAAATCACCCAGATTGAGTTATCTTGTCAAGCGGCTGCAAATCCCTATGAGGAAGGCTGGAGGAAATTTATTGGGTATGCTTGCAGTCTTTCAATCAGTAGGTTCTAGCTCTGTGAGCAGACTTTATATGGAAAATGAGAGGATTGTGATTTTCCACTGTGGCATTTGATGTTGAGTACAACTTACTCTCCCCCCGCCCCAGCCCCATATACGTTACAACTGTCCATCTTTGTTATTCCTAGGAAAACCATGTTGTATTAGCTATTGCCATAGTTCTGTGATTGTAAGATTTCCTGGTTGCCACTCTAGTTTTTCTGCACATTAACTTTGAACTTCACCTGTGCTATTCCAGAACCTCATTTTCGTCACAGGTAAATAACCTAGTTCCACAGCAGCATAATCACTGGTGAAGGCAGCTGCCACTGAACTTCTCAATGATGTCAATGCCTTCCTCACCTCTGCATTCATTCTTGTCTTAGGTAGTATCCTTTGGGCTTTAAATAATGGCTTTTAGGGGTTGCATAATAAATCCATTCTAATATTTCCACTTCCCTAAGCTTTCTGACAAAGTACTAACTAGTAAGGATGTTCTGGAATCTCTATTTCATTTACTGTAGTGTCCCGACCCGCGGGACCTAGTTATTCGCGGGCTCGAAGAGGGTCCAGCCTGAAAGAGAAACGGGCGAGAAAAAGGAGCGGAGGCAAGACAGTATTCTGATCAAGCCTCAAATTTTTTATTTTAGAGCTGGTATATTTATACAGAAGAACAAAGGGGGGCAGGACTGACTAGGCAGGGGGATACTTGTTACAATTTCATTGGTCCTTGAAGGGGTGAGGGGGTACAAAGTGAAAAGAGGAACAAGGAGGAGAGGGGCTCCTTGGGCAGGTCCACAGCCATTCAGTAGGTCCTTCCTTATCCGGCGGGTATGTTAATACATTCTGTGGTTAACTATTCCCTGGAGCATTATCTGCTCCTGCATTCTTTAGATAGCATACAAGTTTGTTAATGGCCAGGTTCTATGCCGGGGGGGGGGGGGGCGGGGCGGTCAGGATGAGGGTCTTTTGGCTCCCAACACTGTAGGCCATTGCCATTGCCAGGCTTTAAGAAACCATGTCATCATCAAATTCTTAAGCTTGTGCTTCCCTACTTAGGTTGTACTAAAGCCTGACTCTGGGTATTAGCCCTGGAGGCAATGAGGAATGGTAGATGTGGATCCTGAGGAGAGCAAAAGTCATGTTACAAGTCATCTGCTTTGAATGAGGTTATTATATGGTCTTTAGATTAGGCTGTTTTCCTCTGGCAATTGGAAAGGAGTGATTCTGCTGGCTCTGTAAGATGGTGGGAGTTAAGAGGTTCAAACTTGCAAATATCCCCACTCCGAGCTTCAGAAACCCATTTCTTTGTTTTGGGAGACCCATCACCTGTACTTTTTTGCCATCTTACAACTTTGTAATTACAAGTGGCTCTGTATTGATTAAGTGTAACAGCCACTTGACCTCCAAATGCCCTTCTTTCCACCTGTAATTCATTCTACTTACCCAAAGGTAAAAGCTTTAATAATTGTGATTCCATTACAGGCCAGAAACTTTTGCCATTTCACTTTACAATAACAGTGGAGGGAGTTGTTGACTTCCAGAAAATGAGTGATCTAATACCAAAATCTTACGCAAAGGATTGGCCTTTGAGGGAAAATCTTTGCATCAATTATGTTTGCCTGCAGCCATTCAGAAACAATTTGTAACACTTACTACATTCTTACACTTTGTTAGGAGGTGTGAAGGCAGTAAGAGTAAAGAGGAAAAGAAAATGAGGCAGAAAGAAGAGAAAACTCAAGGTGGTATTTTCTTTGTAGGCCATATTTTTTACAGGAAGTGAAGGATCATGGGGTAAGTGTTTATTTAACATTAATAATTGTCAAGCAGTTTTCTAAGATGGTTGTAACAGTTCACACTCACAGTATTAAGGTATGAGCTCCAGTTTCTTCGGTTTTTGAAAAGACTATTCTTTTCCCATTGAATTACCTTGGCATCTTTAAATATATGTAAGTTTCAGTTAAATGTATATACGTTTCTTTCCAGATTCCCTATTCCATTCCACTGAATTATTCTCTTATACCAATACTACTCTGTCTTGGTTATTATAATTTTATGGTAAGACTTAAAAACAGGTAGTGTAAGTCCACAAACTTCTTTTTCAAAATTGTTTTTACCATTCTAATCATTTGCCTTTCTATATTAGAATTAATTCCTACTAAAAAACCTTGTTAGAATTTTAGATGAAATTGCATTGCATCTATAGATCAATGTTGAGAGAACTGGCCTCTTAAAAAGATTAATTCTTCCAATCCATAAATTCAGAATCATTATTCACTTTAGATGATCTTTTATTTCTATGAGCAACATTTTGCAATCTTCATAGTAGAAGTCCTACATATATTCGTTAAACTTATTCCTTAAAATGTTATGTATTTTGATGCTATAGTAAGTAGATTATTAAAAATTTTATTCCCTTACTGTTGCTCATAAATAGGAATATGATTGATATTTGTGTATTGAATTTATACTGTGCTTTTGCTAAATTTATTATTTCTAATAGTTGCTTTGCAGATTTCTTAGGGTTTAGACAACCATATCATATATAAAGTTTACTTCATTTCCAGTCAGTATGCACTTTATTTTCTCTCCTACTACTGCGGAAGGTTGCACAGTAAAATATTGAATAAATGTAGGAAGGGTTTCCATCCTTTCACTGTTCTTAATCTTAGGAGGAAACTGCAATATTTCATGAAGATGTGTGTTTTTCATTGATACCTTTCATTATATTGAGGAAGCTTCCTCTTATTTCCAGTATGCTGTTTTATTTATTTATTTTTAATTATCAATTGGGAATACTGCATAATATAACCAGCAGTGCTGGTTATATTATGAATTGGTGTTGCATTTTGTCCAACTGTTTCTAATAACATCAGTTGAGATGATCAAGATGTTGAATTCCATTGACTGATTTTTTTTTTTTTAAATATTAAACCAATTTTGCATCTGGAAGTAATCTCTGTTGATCTGTCCTCAAGTTTGAAGAGTCTTTATTCTGCCATCTCTAATCTACTATTAAGCCCATCCAATGATTTTTTTTTTCACTTTAGATATTAGACTTTTTGTTTCTGGAATTTTTAGATTATTTATTTTTCAGTTTTTGACTGCTGAAATTCTATTTGTATTCACTGACTTCTGTATAGTTTCTACTTCTCTACTGAGATTCTCCAGCTATTTATTCATTGTGACCAGATATTTTACATCTTTGAAAGCATTTATAATAACTGCTATAAAGTCTATGTTCTTGCCTGCTAATTCCAACATCTGGGTCATCTTGGTGTTTATGTGCACTGATGGATCTTTTTTTGACTATTCACCACATTTCCTATCCCTTTGCATGTCAGATTCATTCTCTTTCCTTCTCTCAATTTGAATTTATAACCTTGCCCTTCTAGTTTTTGATATCATGGGAAAAATAACATGCAGAAAAAAGTTTCTTAAATTATAAGACTCCTGCAGAAAACCTGACTGTGTGGTTCATCCTATAAGAGTGGATTCCAATCTTTTCCAGGTTGTAGATCTACTTTTACTGAAGACTCCTTTCATATATATATATATTTTTACTTTAGTAACCTTTAGTTAAAAAAATATATAATCATAAAATGTTACACTGATTGTAGTAATACCTATCAATAAATAATATATATATGTAATATAATATAACATGTATTATATATATTATATATTCAAATATATTAATATATATATTAATCACTATGCATGGTCATTTAAAGGTAGAGATATACTTAATGAAAGATTTATAATTTATACAGTCTGCAGATACTTCTTGATGTGTAAATAAATGGGGAATTTATCAAAATCACTCCAGTGTATAAGATGTTTGGAGCCCAGAGGTTATCTTTTACTATAGCTCATACTACTGAATATTGTTTTAACTCTGTGTTAGTTCTTGGCCTTCCTTATATTATGCTCCTTGCACTAATCAGTACCTGTGCTAGTAGGCTTCATATCTCTGGATGTGAAAGCTGTCGACATTCTACCATAGTCCTTGCCAAGTCTCTTGGATGAGATCCCCTTGCCCTGGTCCATACATACTGACCCTCTTAATTGTCGCTTGTCTGCAAGCTCATGGCAGACATAGAAAAATCTCACAAATGGCAGTGGTGTTCATAATTTATTTATTTATTTACTTACTTTTACACACTAGAAATATATTTTTCTTAATAAATAACTGGCCTCTAAACAACAACAACAACAACAACAAAATAGGCTTCAGGACATGGTGGTATAAATTAAAGTTTCCTTTTAGCAAAACAAGATTTCTCTGTCTTTTAAAACTAATTGTTTCTCTCAATCTTTTACATAGTCTGTCAATTAGGTCTACATTTTTTTAAAAAACTTATTTCTGAAAAACACATTTTCTTAAAAACTTGCTTTTTAAAAAATATTGTTTGACCAGCATAGTCATGATCTCTTTAATAATTCTTAATCATGTGCTTTATCCAACAATTTATTTAAGGGAAAACTGACTTCAAGAGATGAAAAAGCGGACAAGATATGGACTGATAGGTATAGGATTGCTACTGTAGATAAGGTCAGGGATGGTCTCTCCGAGATGGTGCCACTTGAATAGATATCTGAAATAAGTTGGGGGAGTACATCATGCAGTTATTTGGCAATGGGTGGGGTAAGGTGGTGGTCTTTCCAGGAAGAGGAAACAATAAAGTGAAAAGGCCCAGAATCAAAGATATGCATGGCTTATTCAAGGAACATCAAGGAGGGTCAATGTGAGTGGAGGGCAGTGAGTGAGAGACTGAGAGGAAAAATATGAAGTGGTGGAAGATGACTCTAGTAAATTATGACAAGCATTTGAGATTTTATTCTGAATACAAGTTTACCACTAGAAGTTTATATACAAGGGAATGACATGCTTGCTCTAACTTATATTTTATAATTTAAGTCTCTCTGGCCGATGTGGAGGAACAAAGACAGAAACAAGAAATCTGGAAAGGAGGCTTTATTAAAAGTCCAAGTAAGAGATAATAAGAATTCATACTATATAATAATAGTCATGTAATGAGATATAAACTATATTGTATTTTGAAGCTTGAGTTGACTGAATCTACTAATAGATAGATAGATGCGGAGTATAAAAGAAGAAGAGTCAATAGACCACTAACATTTTAGATTTTAGCCACTGTATAAGTGGAGGTGTTCTCAAAAAATATGAGGTACATATAAGGAACAGAGGTTACTGAATAAATGAAAAGATCAATTTTAATCATTCATGCTTAAATGCTAATATATCAGTCCGTTTGGGATGCTACAACAAAATAACATGGATTGGGTTGTTTAAGCAACATATATTTATTTCTCACAGTTCTGGAGGCTGAGAAGTCCAAGATCAAGAGCAGATTTGTTTCCTGTAAAATCTCTCTTCTGGGCTTGCAGATGGCCACTTTCTCTTATATAGAAGAGAGAGAGAGAGAAAGAGAGAAAGAGAGAAAGAGAGAGAGAGAGAGAGAGAGAGAGAAGGAAAGGGAGGGGGGGAGAGAGAGAGAGAGAGAGAGAGAGAGAGAGAGAGAGAGAGAGAAGGAAAGGGAGGGGGGGAGAGAGAGAGAGATAGAGAGAGAGAGAGAGAGAGAGAGAGAGAGAGAGAGAGAGAGAGAGAGAGAGCGCGCGCCGGCATTAGTGAGAATGAGAGAATGAGAGAGAGAGAGCTCTGGTCTTTTTCCTCTTCTCACAAAGATGCTAATTCAATTATAGGAGACCCATATTCATGGCCTCATTGAAATCTAATCAACTTCCAAAGTCCCCACCTAGAAATACCATCACATTGGAGGGTAGGAGACATCAATATACAAATCTTTGGGGACATAAATGTTTAGTCTATAACAGCAAATTAAACATTCAAATGACTATGGGAAAAAAAAAAAAAAAAGCAGTTGGATACTCCAGTATGGAACTCAAGAGAGTATGGGCTGAAAATATAAATTTTAGAGTTGTCAGAATATTAAGTTGAAACATATAAATTGTCATTTTTTTTCAGCCAAAATGGTACCATATTAGCAATATCATTTACTCTAATTAGTAGCAATTAAAGCAGAGACTAAATGAATTATCCAAATAGTTTAGGAAGGAGAAGTTTGACACTGAAGAAATTGGGAGGAACTCCTAAAGAATATGAGTGTGTGTGTGTGTGTGCGCGCTCTTAGTTTTAGTGTACATTCTAGGATTGGTCAGTTGTCTAACTAGGAATACAAACTGCAGGTGTTGTAACCTAGAATTTTAGGCTAAGCTCTAAAGGGAATTATAATAAGACCTTAAACTATTTTATTTAAATCTTAGATTAATAACAGAACTTTTATAATATTATATAATGAATACTAGAAATGGGTTTACAATGGGGATATTTGAAATATGTAGATTGGCTAAAATATTTTTAAGAAACCCCCCACTCTTATTTGAATAAGATATAAAAACCAAGGGAGCCTTTCAGCCTTTACTTTTTGCAGTGCTGCCCTAGGCATGATTCCAAAATGTCTGTGTGTGCACAAGTCTGTTATGGGCCATACAGTCAGAGCCCATAAAAGGATAAGGAATTGGGACTTTATCAAGTTTTCAGAGAAGGTTTTATGACTTTTTGTACTGCTTGCTGAGAAATGTGTATTTTTCTCTCTCTATATATATTAATTTGGTTTCAGACTTAACTTTACAACCTGGTAGGGAGATACTGGGTAGATGTGCTAGCCTATAAATATCTCCAATACTTGGGAGATATGACTACACAAAAGAACCTCCCAAATGAGCTTTCATTGGCTTAGGTCACTTTTCAAAACTGGGGCCAGTGGTATAGAATCACCTTGAGAGATAAATGAGATAAGCAAAAGTACAAAAGTGCAAAACCAAAAAAATTGTTTCAAGAAGGTGGGTAGGATAATATCTATTACAAGGTGATGATTAGCCCATTAGGGGAGGGAGGGCTGAGAACTGACCTCTGGATTCGGCAACACGGAGGTCATTGTTAATGCTAATAAAAATAGCGTTTTTGGACTGGTGGGGCTAAAAGGTATGATTGGAATGGGTTGTGAAAAGAATGGGAGAATAGGAAGTAGAGGTCATGTGAATAATTAAATATACCTTATGATCGTATGGAGGTCATAAAAAATTGTGGATAGTTTTAAGGAAAACAAAGCAGTGACCCTTTGGCATATCTTATTAATCAGTCAGAGTCTAGGGAGGAGACAGTAGCCACACTTAGAATGGTTAACTGAAAAAAATATATATAATGAAGGGACTATTTATAGTGGTGTGGGTATAGTTAAGGAACAAGCAAGACTGAGAAGACATTAACATCCAAGGCCTGAAAGGGCACTGGAAGGAAGTGGTATTATTAGAGAGAGTTGGAGCCATAAAAAAAGAGGTCTGTGGATGGGCACTGTAGTCAGAAGGACACTGTATGGCCAAAATTTTGGCCTAGCATAAGGGGGAGGGGAGTGTAATACCTGTTTTGATATTTCTCTCCTACCTTCTTGTGATCTCCTGCCAGGGTTTTGCACTGGTGGATCTCAACAGGAAGCTAGAGGCAAGGAGGAGCTGGTCATGTGTTCATAAATGTCAGCCTCCAGGGCAGAGCATGACAGAGAAGCAGAGACAATGGATTTGGGGAGGGAAACAGAAAATATTGCTATTATAAATATTCCCTATGACCACAGTAAGTTAAAAAAAAAAAAATCACTAAGGAACTTAAAAATCCTTATAAAACTACCTTTCGAATATTACCTCTTTCCTATTCACACAATTATTGGGTGTTCTTTCTGCCTAGTACAGGGGTCGGCAAACTTTTTCTGAAAACAACCCAATAATAAATATTTTAGACTTTGAGACCTAAGAGGCAAAATTGAAAATATTATGTTGTATTTATATAACCACTTAAAACAGAATCGTTTAAAAACCTAAAAAGCAGTCATTCAAATCCAGTGGGCCAGATTTGGCCTGCGGGCCATAGTTTGCTACCCTCTGGCCTAGAAAGTCTTCTAAATTTTTGTTAGCCTAAGGTCTGCCAATCTTTCCAATGTCAAGTGCAAATAAAACCATGAGACCTCTCATATTGGGACTCTTTGAGCTGTGTGAGTGGCTGAAAATCAAATTTTAGTAGTCACTTAAGATACTAAAATTAGTAGTTTAAATTGAAAGGATGTTGAAGGTTGACCCCAGAATCCAAGATCTGCAGGGACCCCAGCTGCTCCAAGAAGCCCCTAGTTTGCTATTGTGGTTAACATCGTCTTTTTCTTACCTTTGTTTCTGTCTTCAGTTTGGCTTCACCGTCTGTCTAAGAAAGAGGGCAAACCTCCCCCACAGGAAGTAGAATACTTATCTGTCTCTCTTTATGTAATAAGCCCAGGGAAGCATTGTGACCTGGCTTGGACACAGACACACCCATCCTTCGATGAAAGTGTGTGAATGGGGGAGGGAGGAAGAGTGATGGTGGTGAAGTTCTACGATAGTGCAAACTAGGGAGAGGAACCCACAGCTGAGGGGAGTTTCTCAAAGAAGGGAGAATTCCGTTGCCAGGAGATGGAGACAGGCCACACCGGTCGCCTATTCCAGGAGATAAAAATGTCACAACTGTAGTCCAACGTGTGACATGCCACGAGAGAGGTCTGACACACACTTGTATCCCCCCCAGTACCTAACATCACAGTCGGTAGACTAGACATGCATGCACTTTTGATGAATGAATGACTCAGTCCCTCCCCCTCAGCTGGCTGTGAACCGTCTCTTCTGTGAACTGGCCTAGATTTTTATCAGCTCGCTACTCTCTCTCTCCTCGAGTCCTGAGCGTAGTATTAGTGTGTGTGTGGTGTGTGTCCATAATAGTACTATCTTTCTCCTAAAACGTGTCGGCGAGGCCCGCAGGAAGTATCCGCGTGCACATCTCGGCCACGGAACCACAGCAGAGGATGCCGACCGCAGGGCTGGCAGGACCGGCTGGACCCGGGGTGACGACCCGCGCGGCCTTCTGCTGAGGCCTCACGGCGCCGAGCGCTGCCCCCTGAAGCCGTGACCCTCGGCGGGGAGAGGCCGGGCCCGGGGGGGCGGGGGCGGGGGGCGGGGGCAAAGCGGGGCCGCGGCCACAGGCGCGTCACACGACACAAAGGAGACCGGCGGCGGGGAGGCGGCGGCCGCGGGGGCCGCTCTTCGCTCTCCGGCCGCTCGCATCGCGCTGACCGGCCCGCGGCGCCCCTGCCCGGCCGCCCCGCCCTCCGCACCCAGGCCCGCGCGCCCGCCTTCCTGCCTCTTCTCCCCCTCCGCAGCGGACGGCCCGAGCGTGCCTTTCCAGCCTCCGGACACTCGGTGCCGATCCGGGCTGCGGGCGCAGGTGGCAGCGCGAGCGGCGGCGCCGCGGTCACGCCCGCCCGTGCCCCCGGCGGCCGGCTCCGTCCTGCGGGCCGCGCCGCCGCCGCCGCCGCACTCAGCGCCCGCCGACCCGGGTCTCGCCTTCGGCGCGCGCGGCAGAGCCCGGAAGCCGGCGAGCGCGGCGGCCGGGACCCCGGGCCAACATGGCCGAAGTCAGCATCGACCAGTCCAAGCTGCCGGGGGTCAAGGAAGGTAGGCGCGGGGCCGGGAGACGCGCGCGCGGGGCGCCCTCCCCCACCCGCCCCGCCCCGGCGCCTCCGGGCGGGCCCCGCGGCGCCCACCTGTGCCCTGGCCGCCCGGCCGCGGGGGAGACCGCGGGGCCTTAGGCACGCCGCTTGCTCTAGGCTCCATATAGATATACACATATAGGTGTGTGTGTCCTTTCCTCCCCGTGTGAGGGGGGAGAGGGGCACCCCCCCGCCAGCGTCCTGGCCCGTGGCGAGCGCCCCGGAGCCGGGGACGGCGGACCTGCCCGTGTTTCCTCCAGACTCAGGCCCGGCCTGGCGGGCGGAGGGCGACGACGTGGGGAGGGGTTGACAGGCAGCCTCCTTGTGGAGCCTTTGTTTTGAAACTTGACTCTTTCCCTCCTTCTTTCCCTGTCTGTCTGGCGGACGTTCCTACCTTCCCTGAGGTTTAGAAGTTTCCGTCTGGGCACTGCCCAGCGTGGCGCGGGGTGGGGAAGCTGCCGCGAGCATTTTCTTACCAAAAACACCGAGCCAGGGGGACCAGGGGACTGACTGATGACCTTGATTCTTTTCTTTCATGGCTCCCTGTGCAGTCCAGGAGAATAAAGCGGGATTAGTACTGGTCTGGCTTTGATTGCCCTTCCCTTGATTTCATTGGCTGTCCCCAAGACCTAGCCTTTTTCCCTGAGGTCCTGGGTGCTGGATCATCTTAACCTTTAGGTTGTCTTTGGCTCTTCTTTGGCCCTGGGAAGCATTGACGTCCCAGAATACTATCCTGGTTGGTAAAGGTTATCTTTGTTGTGACTGTCATAATCATTGAGGGAGGAGGCAAGAGATTTAAAATGTTAAATCAGGTTGTATTCAGAGACTGCAGCAGGGTGATCAGCCCTACAGCCAGGCCTGGAGGACACCTGCAGAATAAAGGGATATTTCTCTTGGGGTTGCTAACAACCCATTTCCCACACCTGTGGAAGGAGAACTAGCAAAAACAGTCTTTAATTGGCCGCTGACCACAAAATAACACCTATGGCTAAAATCTATGGATTAAAGGCTGGGACCTGCCAGCTGTCCTTTCACACTACAAACTCTTTCCCTTCCTCAGTGTATGTCCATATTAAAGGAAATAGGTAAACAAAGTCTTTTAACTCTTAGGAACTAAAGAATAATACATAAACTGGATCCTCCGACAGATGGGGCTTTTTTTCTTCTTGTTTTGGGTTTTTGTCTTTGCTTTATCTAGTCTTTGCCTTTCCTCCTCTTTAATAAACTTTCCTTTTGCCCCTAACTTTGGCATGTGTGTTGAATTCTTTCTACACTCTCCGCCAAAGGACCCTTCTCTCAGTGCAGGGCTTGGGGAAATTTGCCCTGTCCTGCATCAATTTCTTTCAAGTGAGCATTGTGGGCTGAGGTTTCTGGGGAATGTGGAATCGAAAATAATACTCTTTGCTTTCTTGAAACTGCGTGTTTCTTGGTCAGCTTGGTTTTACTGAAATGGTCTTGTGGGTGCTCAGGTAGAACCTAAAATCCCAAGAAAGCCTGACTACTTTCTTTCCCAGGCATCCAAACACTAGGAGACAAAGTTACTGGTTTTCTGTGGAATTTTTAACGGGGCTAGACCTGGGCCCATCCTATTCTTGGAGGATATTAGAGTTTAGGCCTGAATCTTAACAGTAGTATTTTTCAACCTTCTAATTCCAAGCCAGGCTTTAGTGAGAGTATGACATTCACATGTAAATATGGTTTTCATAGCATTGTCAAGACTAGGGAGCCTGAGTGATAGTAAAGGCACATCTACTCTTTTGAAAGTCCTCATCTTTGAGTATTTCTGCTTGTCTTTAGCCTTTTGTGTATGAGAGAGACATAGAGAGGGAGTGAGGGAGAGTGAGAGAAAGGGAGGGAGGGAAGGAGAGAAGGGGAGGGGAGGAGAGAGAGGGAAAGAAGGAGAGAATGTGTGTATGATATCTCTGCTGTAAGGACAGTCATCCTTGTGCAGTGTGTAGTGCTTCCTTGAGGGTGAGTGATAGGTGGAATTGGAGTTCAGACACAACCTTAACATGTAAAGTGTATTAATCACATAGTGCTGTGATTTTTCCCAGTCCCCTCTACATATCAGTGACCTGGAACAAACTTGAAACTAATTTTATGTATATGCATTTATATAACTCTTAGCTCTTTCAGTTTCTAACCAAGACATGAATGATTCATTCTAGTATATTCATTCTTAAGGGGTTCAACAAACACTTTCTATCTAAAAATGCAAGATTTTTCTGTTGCTGAATACTTGAATTGACTTTCATTTCACCTAATATAGTGTTTGGAAACCTGGTTTATATAATATGGTAAAGTGGTAAAGAAATTTAACGTGGATCATTGTCTTTAAAAGCATTGACTTTTCTGGTTTAAAGTTCATCAAAGGAAATGATGTATTAGCAGCATCCCAATCGTGGTGTAGTTTTTGATCTGGGAGATATTCAAGTCTAATTAATTGTATCATTCTCTAATAAAACTCTTAATTATGGGCCAGTTAACTCCTAACAATATCATTGGATGCTAATTAAAGAGAGTAAAGTTGGTGCCCATGATTGGGTAAAACATGCATAGTGAGACTGCTCTTAACTCTGAAACTTTAACTCAGTTTGAAAAGGAAGTTCAGTAATAATTTGCTTACTAGTCTGGCATATATTTTTAAATTTCATTTTAGAAAAGCTGTCTCTTCCACTTCTTTTTTTCCCAACTAAACTTTTAGCAGGTTTATATATAATTACAATTTGGGGTCATGGGGTAGATTACAATAAAGACTGAGAACAATAATGTGGTGGGGATCTGCCCCTTCCCACTGCATTTTCTTTAGGAGGGGGAGGGGTGCCCTGTGACTTTTGCTGTGAATATCTCAACAGGTCATGGGTAGCAGGGAAAGGGAATATTTGAAGATTTTCTTTTCTAGTTTAAAATCTAGTGCACACTTACTTAGTTTTAAGGCGGTCAAAGATATTCATCATTTGGACAGACCTTAAAAAAACAAATAGGGCAGTATTTTTATCTTGGGACTCTCTTAAAATAGGAGATGGGCACGTTTGAGTTCATATGTAGGTGAAAAGAATTAAGTTTAACTAAATGTCAAAACACATTCTGGTTTAAAAGCATATTTGGAACATCTGCATACTTTTTGTAATGGAAATACCATTGACAGCAGCTAGAAATAATGCTTTGTTTCTTCTGAAACATTTGAGGTTCTATGCAACAAGATTTGAAATAATTCCCAGCCATTTTTTAATCAATAATGTATAACTCAAATATATCATGTGATTTGTGAATGTTAGACAAAGATATAGTTAGATTACAATAATATTCTGAAAGTTTCTTAGTTTAGATCAGAGTTGGGAATATATTTTCTAAAGACAAGCGCTTTTCATCATTTAACAAGCTTAGATTTTTGGTCAGTTTTAGCTTCCTTGTTGAATTTTCTTTCTGAAACAACAATCCAGAATCCCTACTTTCCTTTTTGTTTTCTCCGGTTAAATTCCCACATCATAAGTTAATTTGAATTGCTCACTTATCACTTTAATCTTGCTTTCCCCCATCCAACAATAGTTTCACATTATCTTAAACTTGTGATTAAAGAGCATTAGTTCATACATGAAAGCCATTTCTAGACCCTTTTAAACTTTAACTCCTTTGCGGTTTTTCCCACTTCTAGCCATGTAACCATCTTCCTCCCAATGCCAGCAGCCTTTTTTCTTTCCTTAATAGCAGTAAGGAATTTTATTATGCATTTTGTATTCTTCCTGTTCTTCCGATGGAAGAGTCCACCATTTCCTGAACTGTGTGTGTGTGTGTATGTGTGTGTACGTGCATGTGTGCACACACATACATTTAGATCTGAAATATGCGGTTAGTAGTGAGTTATTTTTTGAAGTAAAGGTAGCTTATTCTGAGAGCAAATCCTTTTTCTTTAGTGAAAGGTAAAGATTAATACACTTTCAGAAGTATACCTAGAAAGCACTAATTCATTTTAGGTCTCCAAGAAACCCCAGTGGCTTGATAGGGTAAATTAAGGCATAAATCCAGAACTTTAAGGGGAAAGATAGAAAAGCATGTCTGGTGCAATAAGTTAACCAGTTAGTCCTAGAGGATCTAAAGCGTATCACATGCATCTAATGTGATGACAGACGGTGCGATGTATATTATCTGGTACCAGGACAAACTTCTTTTCCCTTTTCTTCAGAATTCCACAGTGTGTGTGTGTGTGTGTGTGTGTGTGTGTGTGTGTGTGTGTGTGTGTGTGTGTGTGTGTGTGTGTGTGTGTGTGTACGGTTGTTTTTTTAATGAGACCATGGATAGATCTTGAGTTGCAGGTTTATATCTTATTTATTTATTTATTTTTACCCTCATCTGGCTTCAGGTCTTTTACTTAGTCAGCAAATGTTCAGCAAATATTTGAATGTGCAAATGAATGAGTGAATAAATGAATGCATTAATAGATGCTCCCTGTTGGGTCAGAATTTCTTTCTTTGGCATAATTATTTCATATTCCTTCTCAGCATATAAACTCTTAAAAGGCAGAGATAATGTCTTTTAACCATGTGCTTCACATAATACCAGTATTTAAAAAACTTTTAATCTTTCTCCTAATGTTTATTTTCTAATAAGTGTGTATTAAAATAGAATTCATCGAACATAGATAGGTATATCATAGAAAGTAAAGTAATTCCAAGCTCTTCCTTTTGGCCTTGGAGGTAATCATTAAAGATAAAATTTTAGTAACACATTTAAATGTTGTTTTGTGGTTTTGATTTTTACTTGAGTTAGAGGTTTGATTTTTTTTCCCCCTTAAGTGCAAAGTAACAACACACAATTGACAGCTGGAAAGAATCTTAGATGCAGTAAAAAGAAAAAAAAAAAACAGTTTAAGTGCTGTGTGCCATCTGTTGAGGGAGGGTGCATTCACAATAAAAAGTGTCCTGTGGTGCATGCACATGAGCCTTACTCTGATGGACAGGCAGTTGTATAGAGTTCAAGGAGTTGTAAAGAACCCTCTAAATTTATTTGTGGACCCAAAATGCTTCTCGCAAAAGGGAGAGAAAAATCTTTCAGGTCATTGCTATATACAGATACGCAATACTTTATTAAACGAATCAGTGATTTTTTAAAAAATCGATATAGTTATTTGTAAAAAATAGATTCTTTTAATAAACATTTCTGAAATCATTAAACTTTTTTTTTTTTTAACTAACAGGTGCTTAGGGGACAACTTCTCTCTTGTGGGGAAACTGTAAAATTAATAGATATTTTTAAAAAGGATCTCAGAGTAGAAAACATTAAAAAACAGTGATCTCAACCAACCTCCTCATTTTCTAGGTGAAAATCTGAGGGGCAGGTTGGAGAAGTGAGTGGTACCAAACTACTGAAGTTAAGTAGCTAGGAGTTGGCATGTTGGGGCTAGAATTAGAAACGTTTAAAACTGAATATTTACACAGTCCACTCTTCCCACCCCTCTCCTTTCCCACCTCCTGTCTTTTCTGTCTCCTTCATTTCCTACCTTCTCCCTCCCTCTCTCCCTTTTTATCACATCCTCCTTCTCATTCTTTAAAATTATTCTCTCCCTTTTTTTCATGTCCTCCTTCTCATTCTTTAAAATTATTCTGTAGACACATGAGAGCTGCCATTCATGTGTTTCATTAATACTGTCTCATTCTACTGTTTAAAACAGTAGAATGAAAATAAGTGACAAAAGTTTCAGATTTTTCCAAAGTTATTTTAGGGATAATGTTTGATATGAAGGTTAATGAGCTTATAGTTTATTTTTAATTAAAAACATTTTTTAGGCCTTGTTTTGATTCAGCAAATGAATTACTGGGTGAACTGTCGGAGATTGCAATCCTGCCTCAGTGTTTTTTCTAAGAAACGTAAAAGATACATTTCTTCTCTGGTACACTCACCCTGAAGGGACTAATGTTTAAAGGCTAGGACACTTTACGATTAAACATATTAGGAAAATAAACTCAAAGAAAGCCATAGGCCATGGCTTTTCCTCAATTCTTATCTCAATAAAAACATGGCAGTTTTTGTTGAGATACATGAATTTTGCCTTAGTAAAATAAAGTGATATAGTCTCTTGCTCATGAAGAAAGCAGTTAGAGATAACCACAAACCTTTAGTAAACTCTGCTTGAAATTCCACTTCTCTAAGTTAAGGAACATATTTTGAATTGAGCTCCCCTGACCATGAGGGAAAAACCAAACCTTATGACAGCTATATTTGCAATTTCAGAAGTAGGCACTGGAAAGGCTTTGGGATTAATGTTTTAACTGATAACCCATTTAAAAGTGTCCAGTGCTTCAAAACTATAAAAGTAGGATACCCTAGATCTTGGATAAGACCTAAAAAGCATAATTGGTTTTTATATTCAGAAGCAATCTTGGTGATTATTTAGACCATTTATTCCCAGTAGAAACTAGCATGAAGAGATTCTCAGATATTACATTTAAAAGAACAAACACACACTAAAAAGAACTATTTATTTTTGCCATTATTTCATTAAAAAAACATATACTCATTAAGATTTGCCACAACATGGATGGAACTCAAGGACATTATACTAAGTAAAAAGTCAGAGAAAAACAAAGTATGATCTCTATTATGAATGTGGAATCTAATACATACATATATAACTAAGCTTATAGATACGGAGAACACATTGTTGATTGCTAGAGGCAGGGGTGGGGCATGGTGGAGTGGGGGGTATGAGAAAAGGTAAACTGTTATTTTAGTTTAAATTTGAAAATCAATATATGTTTTAAAATATTTCTGTGATTACAAAACAATATGTACATATTGTAGAAAATTTAGACTAGTATAAAGAAATTTAAAATAATCTAATTCACTATGGGGAGAGAGTATGTGGAGCTGGTTTTTGAAGATGACCTAACAAGCCATAACTCCCAGTCTCATATCTTTTTGTAGTCCCTTTTCCTTGAACTTGGGCTGGCTCTGTGACTTGTTTTGGACCAGTAGGATATAGTGGAAGTGATGCAGCATGACTTCCGAGGCTCAGTCTCCAGGAGCCTTGTGGTTTCAGCCTGGGTCTCTTGGAACACTTGTTCTTGGCAAGCTTCCTTTTGGAATCCAGCTGCGGGCTAGGCAAAGCCAAAACCCCAGGGAGAGCCCACATGAAACTGCTCTGGTTGAACAGCCCCAGCCGAGCTCTTTGCCAACAGCCAGAGTCAACTGCTATATGTGTAATATGGATGTCCAGCCTGGCTGAGCCTTCGGGTGACTACAGCTTCTGCTGCCATGTTCTGGTTTCCACGTGAGAGACCCCATGTGAGGACCACCCAACTAAGCCTGGTTGACCCACAGAACCATGAGGGATCATCATAACCTATTGTTAGCTACTGAGGGGCGTTGATAACTGGTATGCATTCGGGCTAATTTCAGAGTAAACCCATTTGAAGAGAGCTACTTGAAGCAAAAGAGCTCAGACTCTAGGGCCAGACAGGCTTGATGTGCATTACCGCTTGGTCACTCACTAGCTAAGTTATTTGGTTACTGAATCTTAGTTTTCTATATTTGTTAAATGGAAATTGGCAGATTTAAAAATATTACAGTGACACAGAGTAAATACTAAGTAAATGTTAGTTTTCATTAAAAACACACATACATTAAAATATGTAGGCATGCATATGACAGTTGTAACTATACACTGTCATAAAACAGTGAAAACTTTCTAATAAACCAGAACCAGTATATAAGCAGTGTTGTTTATATATCAATGTCAGATTCATTGGGGTATACTTTACATACAATAAAAATTTATCCTTATTATATGGTTCTGAGTTTTGACAAATCTGTAGAGTCTTGTAACTGCCACAACAATCAAGATATAGACAAGTTACATAACCCCCAAACTTCTTTTAACATCCCTGCCAGCCACTGATTTATTTTTTGCCCCTATAGTTTTGACTATGTAAAAATGTCATATAAAAGGGATCATACAATAAGTTAACTTTTGAGTTTGGCTCTTTTATCATAACATTTGATATTAAGTTGTACATATAAGTAATTTTGTTCTTTTTTATTGCTGAGTTCCAGTGTATGGCTGCACTATAGTTTGTTTATCCATTCACTGTTTGTTTTCATTTTTGGTTGTTATAAAGTTGCTGTAAACATATGCATACTTTTTTTTTTTTTTTTTTTTGGTGACCATAAGTTTTCATTTCTCTTGGGAAAGCACCTAGAATGGCAGTAGTGGGCTATAGGGGAGAATGTATGCATATAGCTTTGTGAGAAACTGCTAGACTGTTTTTCAAAGTGGCTGTACCATTTTGTATTTACACCAGCAATGTATGTGAGCTCCAGTTACTCAGCATCCTTGTCTGCACTTTGTATTGTCAGGGTCTTTTTATTTTTTAATTAAAATTTTACCTGTTTTAATAGGTGTTACGAGGCTTAAATTTGTATTTCTCTAAGGACATGGTTTTGAGCCTCTTGTGCTTATTTACCATTCTCATATCATTTGTTGAAGTGTGTTCTAAGCTTTTGCTCTTTTAAACAAGAATCAGACTCTTATTTTTATTGAGAGTTTTTTACATATTCTGGATTCAAGTCTTATATATATATACTCACGTGTGTGTGTGTGTGTGTGTGTGTATGTGTGTGTGTGTGTGTGTGTAGCAAATGTCAATGGTTTTTAAGCCTTGGTGCAACATGAGAGTGATATAAGGAGCTTTACTATGTAAAAACATTCCTGGCCCTACTTGATAACAACTGAATCTCTAGATACAGTCTCAGGAATTTGTAGTTTTTATACCCAGATTATGCACTTGGACATTTGGATTATACTGGTTGAGACTACTACTGTTGCCACCCTCATGCAGGAATCATTATTTCTTAAGTTTTTATAGTGGCAGCTCATTTCTCTATCAGTGTTAAAGAATGAGTGTCATTTCTTTCCTCCATTAATTGAAATTTGTTTCTCTAAAATAGAGATCTGCAAATTATGGCTTTTGGCCCAATCCAGCTCACCCACTGCTTATTTTTGTATGGCAGGCAAGCTGATAATAGTTTTTACATACTTTAAAGACTGAAAAAGAAAAAAGAATGTTTCTGTCCTGAAAACGATATAGCATTCAAACTTCAGTATCTATAAGTAAAGTTTTATTGAATATATCCTTATTCATTTTTTTTACATATTGCCAATGGCTGCTTTCATGCTACAAAGGTTGAAATGAATAATTGTGGCAGACACATTTTGACCAGCAAAGATAAAAAATTTTATACCTTGGTACTTTTCTTTTTGGACCATTTTCAATGAAATTTTTTAAAAACTTTCTTATTTAACCTTTTTTTTTTTGATATGTCAGTCATCACTACAAACATCAGTTATTACAGCTAATGTATTGGCTATAGAAATTTCATAGAAATTTCCAGGACACTTCAAAACTAATTATCTGTTTAGGAATCTTATGTAAAGTAAACGTATGTCATAAAGCAACTCTGAATAAGGGTCTTTCATGAGCAAAATACATGACTAAACATATTAAACTTTTTTAAAAAGTTTGCTTTTTAGCTTACTTACTACTGTCTGTCTTCGAAATGTGTTACTGACATTTGCATGAAGGAAGTATCACTTATCTTCTTGGAAACTTGTATCAGAAGTACCTAGGTTGACTTACCACCAAACTTTGAAGGCTTAATGTATAGTGAGCATTTCTAGTCCTGATACAGCTCCTTAATGATCAAGTACCAGGGGAGTCTCCACTGGGACTTTTTTGGCTTTTATTTTTCTAATGAGTCATAAAGACTGAGTCATTTTCCATTAACTTTACTCTAGGACTTTTAACTGCATATAGTAAAAATGTGAATGACTTATAAGGAGATCTTTCCCTCTTCGCTGCCTCACCATCAAAAACAAAATTTGTTTTCTTTGTTGACTTTATAGAGAAGGCCATGATTTACTTTAAGTATTATATTCACCACATTTTGAGCAGCACCTTCCCACCAACTACTTTAAAATATTAGTTTTTTTTTCTTTTGTATTATGAGAATCTGTAAAATATAGACTGTTGGGGTGGCAAATACCATCAAAAAATCATTGTCCATAAAGGAAACCTGAAGTCAGAAAGAGAAAGAAGGAACTCAGTTAATACTCTTGTCCTCTCATCTCTATATCTTGAGTTTGGCCTAACATCTGGGCCAACAGCTATTTCAGAAAGGACTGCTCACTCTCAATGTCTGCAGTTACAAATCACTTTCTGACTTTGTCTACAAATGGTTTCTTACCTTGTCAGTGATTTGCTAGATTCTAATTTGACATGTCTGATTTTGTTGTCTTCCCAAGTTTCCATGGTCAGACTTCATTATTTCAAATTAGGCTTTAGTGTACTCACAAAGCACTTCTTTTCTTTTTATAGTTAGTTTATTAAGGCTCAACAGAGCTGATCTTTGAAAGATCATTTTGCCTTTGCATATGTCAATGGTTGGAGGGTAAATGGTTAGAGAGCTGTTGGAGGGTAAATGGTTAGAGAGCTGTTGATAAACTCCACTTTACTATGCTTTTAACATCCCTGAATTCTAGGAACTTGGTTTCAGTGGCACTCAAAATCTCAAACTAGGATAACTACTGAGAATTAAAGGCAGAATAACTAGGATAACCTGGACACCATGTAAGTAAAAAGGGTGATTTTAATAACTTCACCAGAAAAGGTGTATTGTGGTGTCCATATAACTAAAGGAGACATTTCTGAAATACTACAGGAAGTTGGATATGTCATGTAAAGTTTTCGCTGACACTTAAATTCTAAAGGGCACCTGCTTCTTATTTTTTTCTATTTCTCAATCAATGACTAAATAAAACATAAAATTTGTTCTGTAGAATATAATAGGAATCATTAGGCTTTTATTTAGCTATTATTTGGGTTTATCAAAAATCTATTGTTGTTTGTTAGTTGGTTTTCTTTTTGTTCACTATTTATGGGTTTTCCCTTATATATTTCCCCAAATGTGGGGTTGAAAAGGTTTTCGTAATTGAAAGAAGGTCAGAAACAAAACATTTCTGATTCCTGTGTACTTGGCAGTATGTAATTGAACTGTCATTTTCTTTTTTTTGTTTCAAATAGAGTAGGAGGCTTCCTTTTTACTGCATACATTACTGCTGTGCATTTTTCAGTAATCGATCCCCTCCTAGAATTATTTTCAGTGTTTGTTCTAGTTTGCAGATAATTAAATAATTCATCCAAGTTGATATCAAGATTGTTGTTTAAAACTTAACTTTAGCGACGAACTTCTTGGTAGAGGGAAGTATCTTGAACCTAGACTTGTGAAACCTGGTTTCACATCTCCTTTTTATCACTTATAAGGTATAAGGACTCAGGGAAAAACACTCAGTATATCTAAGTTTAATTTTTTTTTTTTATCTGTTTATTGGAGATAGTATTTACTATGCTTAATACGGGAGCTTGTGGTGAGAGTTAACTGAAGAAATGGATATGAAAACATTTTGTAAAACCAGTGGTATGCATTCATTCTCTTAGTATTACTGTTCCAGTTGCCCTGTAGTACTCTTATTTTTCCTTCTTCCAGACCATTGTTCTGGTGACCCCCTAATCCTCTGCCTAGAATTTCTCTCTACACAAGGCTATTTGTACTCATCCCCTCCTCCCCAGTATAGCTCAATTCTGATTCTGTTAAGTCTACTCTGTGTCTTCAGCTGACTTTAAAGTACTTCTCTAAGCAAAACGTCTTATTCTCTGTGTTGGTCTACTGATTCTCAAGACGACTGGTAGCTGACTAATCTCAGTATTTCTTGGGGATCCTTACACATAGGGGATATTCCAGAAAACTTGTCTGGCTATCTGACAGCTTGTGCTGATTGGGACAACTGACCTGAGCTAACTGAACTAATGACTCTAGAAAAAGAGCTATGATCATTTGCATGAACTCATTGGGATAGGAATAGAGGACTAGGAGCAAGTCACTTTTACTTTTCATTGTGTGAGTTTTTCCCATTTCTCAAATTTTTGTAGGAGGTTGATTGGCATTGAGCTTAACCACAGCTTAAATACATAATAGTTTCCTTTGGAGACAATGGTCTTAACCTGTTTATGGATTGATTTTAATTATGTAAGACCCTGTTAATGTGTGCACATTTTCAAGGAAAGCGATATATCATTTTGTTGCTCTTACTAGGGGATCCAGTCATTTTCTTAGACGCTGTTGGGATGCGTTCAGAATTTTTGTTTATTGTTTTCTCCTTTAGATTTATTTTTAGATAAAGAGCGCAAGGTTCTGATAAAGTTTTAATTAAACATATCAAACATAACATGTATTTTTAAAGTTCTTGATAAGGGGATGGAAACTAAAAAGATGAATGGACAGATTTCAAACTTGGAGTGGTTTAAGATCAAAAGAAGTTTGGAAAGTGTGAGCAAAAGAGCTCAAGAGTTTTTGATTTGAAGATAGGGATGTTTAATTTGTATTTATTTTAGAATAGTTTTCTAAATTAGGGCACACTAGTCTCTTTTAGCTTCCTATGGAATATTAGAAGTTAACACCACTTTAAAAACATACAGTGATATAAAAATTTAACATTTAGGTAGATATTATATCTGTTTTTTAAAATTATCAAAATAATTTGGATTCTTTAAAAAACATGCGAGGCAGGTGAACCCTCAAGAGCAGAAAGTTCTTTGGACAACTTGTCTTCCTTTTCACACATGCAGGCTGCTCGGATTGTCTTTCACTTCCTCAGCAGGGTAATTACATGATTACCAAGTGTACTGTAGGAAGTACTGAAGCCTGTTTTATTAGCAATACATAGAGAAATCCAAGGCATTTAGAACACATTCCAGTTGAACTTAAATAATTTGGTGATTTAGGAATTTTTCTGAAAATAGAAGGTGTTTGCCTTACCAGGTTGTACTCTGATCATCTGGCCTCAGGTAAAAACCTTTTAGTAAATGGCACAGTCTGCATTTGTATTCATTAAACTGTATGTGACTGATAACATGGTCTCATTTTACCTTGATACTGAAGGCTCTGAGAACTACTAGTTGAAAACAGGAAAGGTCTACTTTTTTTATATGGCATCAGATTGAATGAAGAGTTATTTTAAGATTTGTTGGTGGTTAAAGCTACTAAACAGATGGATAAAAGCAGATGGTTGCCATTCTTTGTGATAGAAATATTAAAACCAACAGCAACAATGAAGTAAACTCTTTGGTACAAGAGAAAGCAAACAGTCATCCTATATGGATAGTCTTTCATATAGGTTGTGATTATCACATTTTAGATGGTATGCTTGTATCCAAGAGACAAATGTGTATCACTTACACCGAATCAGTTACATTTCATACAACCTTATATCTCAACTGGATGCATTCTTAAAGATAATTTGGACTCTTAACAGGTCAGGATATTGAGGATCTGATTTGGAAAGTGATATGTGAAAGATCACTTGGTGAGCTGCTGACAGCCAGAACTAAAATTCTGACAGATATATGGAATTAAGAACAGGGTTCTTTGTCCTTCGACTTGTTTGTTCCTTGTATGCTACAATAAAGCCATTATATTTTTATAAATTGGGTAAGAAATATCCACCTTTCTTACAGTAAAGATACCAGAATGTCATTGTGCATTTGATAGAAAGTTTTTACTAGAGAAACTTAAAGAATAGAAATTAAGAAAATTCATCTAGGTGTGCCATATTTTTAATAATATGTTGTTTAAATTTTAACTGGCTATATACTTCTACTCAATAGTTTATCCTCCTGTTTTATGGTGATACTTTGATAATCTTCTGTTTTCATAAACTATAATTACATGACTTTCACATAGAATTCTGCTTTGCTTTCTAACCCTGGACATTCAATTGAAAAACATTTGGAGTGGTGGAGTGTATTAAATAGTTTAGACATGCTGATTTCCCCTTAACTCAGGCCCACAATATGTATACAGAGGATATTCTTGCTCAATTGGACATAAGGGGTTAGAAAGAGCCATAGAAATGTAGTGAACTGTTGATTATATTGTAATTCTTTTTCAGGAGGCATTTTCATACATTTATAAGAGGAAACAGTGATTGCATATTCTATTATAGATTCTATACCAGAAAAGTGACTAGATCTGTGCTAACCAGTAACTTAGTGAGACCTGACAAGAAGAAATACATAATAGAAAACAACTAATTATTAGAATTCATTAACGGATGATGCCAGTAATAATAAGTTCCATTTATTGAACTTACTCTTACTGAGAGACTGATGTTTTCTTTGACCTTTCACTTATCTAATTTAGCCTTCACAACATTTATCTCATTTTTACAAGTGAGGAACATGAGACTCAAAGACTTTAAGTAATTTGCCCAAGGTCTTTAAGCCTAGAAGTAAGCATTATTTGAATCCTGATTTGTAGAGTTGTTTTTCTTCTCCAAAATACTCTTTAAACAGAAGGCATCAAACAAGCTAGTTGTCACTTTACTCTGTTTACTTTTGTATTATTGAGGAACTCTCATTCCTTCTAATTGGGGTTCCTCAGTAAGCTTCAGTTTTTGCTTCTCTCCTCATAGCACTAGCTGAGTTTCCAGCTTACTTTGGAAATAGAGAACCATCAAAAATTCACATCTAACTTAAAAGCAAATTTAAGTTAGGTGAGCACATATTTCTTTCTCAAAAATAAAAAATAAAATGCCCTCTTTGATGAACTAGGTAGGGAGCCACAATGGTTGACAGAATACTTCTTAAAATCTGCACACAGCTCCCTGTTTGTGTAGGAATTTTCTGGAGGTACTTTGAGACACAGGCTAGATTTTTCCAATTTACTGTTGGATCATTTCCTTCTTCTGTATAGACTGCATTTCTAGAACAGAAAATTTAATTTAATGTAAGCCTACATATATTATAATTAGGAAGATAAATCTCCTGAACTTCTGGGGACACATCCCCTAGATTAATGTAAAATGAGTTGATTCTAGTAATGTACCTGTGATCTCAAGATATCTTTTAGAAAAACACATTTCTAATCAGTAAACAACACCAGTTATTGAGCAAATGGGAGCAGAATTCTTGTAATCTCAAGATTTACCCATTTGTTTTCTGTTCATACTTTTAGATTTACATAATCCAAGATTACTGGAAATGTGTGTACCAAGATTACTAGAAATGACAAATGGTTACCAGAGTGGAAATGTGAGTGTTGCAGTTTACTTGATGGTAACAGGATTCTAAGAGAATATTTTTATCATGCCTACTTATCCAATGACCACTATTTAAAATAGTTTTTTTTTGAATTTTGAGTATTACTCTCAATTTTTTTAAATTAAAGTTAATTTACTAATCCTAATAGGAAAGAAAGTGCTAGCAAAGTGTCTACTTGCAGAAGAGAAGTTGAAAGTGGAGAAATATCTGACTCAAGGGTAAATAGAATTTGCACTAGCTAGCACTTAAGGAAATTCTCTTGTAATACGAAGCCAATAAACCCAAATGATTTTTCTTCCCTTGGTGTAAACTTGTACTTAAGTTGGGTTGGATGTGATCTTTTGGGTTTTAATGGGCATGACTGCGTTTATCCTTCAGGGGTTTAAGGAGATGGGTGGCTTTTCTTTCTAGGCTAAGGCAAACAGAGAAACCAAACCATTTGAGCGAGGGCTGCCAAACCATTTGAGGGCTTGTTTAAGTGCCAGGAAAAGTGCCATTGAAATAGTGGAATAACAGAATGTTGGAGTTTCTTTTAGGGATACATGGAATCAAAATAAAAGAAATAAGTGCTTACACTCTGGATATTCTTAGTGGAAAATGACTGAAAAAAAATTCTGACTGCCACTGCTTATATAATGGTGTTTACCCTTTTGAGGACCTCATGTGGTTATCAGTGGTTTACTATTTTCTACATAGAAAGTCTGACTATCTCTAGCAGAATAATTTGTGAGTACTTTTTAAAAAATATATACAAATTTCCTGAAGTGCTCAAGGACTTACAGTGGTTGTTACTACTTATAGGTGAGAGTAATAGGTGATATTAACTTGTTCAAGATTAATCATCTAGTGAATGTTAGAGCCAGGATTGAACTCAAAGTAGTAGTACTCTTGGTTACATCATACTGCATTCTTGTGCAGTTAAGTATTAACTAAATATCTCCTGTTACTTATGCTGTGTGCAATGTACTACAGAAAAAAAAAACCGTATATGTGTTTCGTATTTTTCTAAGTGGAATTTTGAGTCATCTTTTTATATTTAATGATGAAATTTTATGAATTCATTTGAAAATAAATATTTTAAAGCAAAAGGGCCTTTCTTTTAAATCATTTTTTATATTAAGAGTATTTACTTAGCTTCTGTGTAAATTCATATTTCTGAATTGTTCTGAAGTAGAGCATCCATATTAAATGTATTTGTTCTTTAAAGAAGATGCCAATGGCATGCTTCTTCAGTTATGATCAGTTTAGTTTTCAAGGGCATTTACAATTCACAAATGCACTCCAGTATTTGGTGTACATTGTTAGGTATCTGGTGAGTTTATTCTGTAGCACTTGGATTTTCCAGAATTTGTATTCCTTTAACTATATTGAATACCAGTTTGTTTTTTTTTCAATATGGAGATTTGTTCACTTGGTTTCTGTGACTATATATGCATAGTGGTTGCTTGATAAATGTAGAACAACTCTTAATCTTTTCACTCTGGTAAGGTTAGCATAACTTCCATCCCTTTAGGACTGAAGAAAAGCATAGGAGAATAATATACAAGTACTCTGAAGATAAGTTAGTGGCTAACACAAGAATATATTCAAGACCCTTGGTTGTCCACACTGGCAGAATGAGTTTTATCTGTTGGTTAAAACATAACCAATACACACGCACAGTTGAAACAGTTTTAAATATTGTCAGTGGTCCAGTTATCTAAATTAGCACTGCCCTGTCTTATTACACTGTGATTATTATTTAGAGCACTGCTATCCAATAGAACTTCTGTGATGATGGAGATGTTCTATGTTCCATTTGGCAATTTAGCACTGGAAATGTGGCCAGTGAGACTGAGGAACTGAATATTTAAAATTAATTTTAGTTTATTTAAAGAAAAAGTTACTTGTGACTAGTGGGTACCATATATAGTGGTGAAAAAATTTATGACCTATTAGAATAATGATGGATTGATAGAACATACGGATTTGGTGCAATTTAAAGAAATCTTTTCTAATCTTTTCCACCCAACATTGGACCATGTGGATGCAGATCACTTGGTGTTTGTGAAGAGAGCCTTAGTGACTAGTGACCTGATGGGATTGCAGAGACAGAATTCCTCACCCCCAGTCTTTTACCCTGTCAGATGGAAATTTCTGACTCAGCCATTTTCACTTTTCCAATAAGTTACCCAGTTACTCTGTGGTCTCTGATAATAATGTAGATGGTCTGTGATATTAAAGTAGTACTTCTGATTTAAAGACTTACATTATCTCAGCATTTTCAAAACCCACTTGCCTGCAATCTAGTGTGTCTGTGGTTAGCTATAATATATCTACTTGCCAAACGAGTGGTTTGGGTTGCTGGGTTTTCATTTAACTTGAATTTGGGGGATTAGGGGGAAGAAAAAAAACCAGGAACCAACCTATATTGATAAATTGCATCAGAGACAATGGGACACAGAGAGGAATTTGATCCCCCAGGCCCTGCTGAGTGCCCCCTTCCCTGCTTCCTTCACCATTTCAGTTTATCTCACCTAGCAATACTCTTTGTAGTTATCTCTGGTAATAGTTCTCTTTCTGGGCCAGGCCTTCTATCTAAACTCTTTTAGGTAATTAAGGAAGACGTAAAAATTTTTCTTGAATCTTGTGGATCATGGTTGGCTTCAGTTTAATGTCAAAGTGATACATTTGGGGATGCACATTCTGAACCCCTTCAGAGCAAAGTAAATGGGGATACAATGCCTGTATTGTTTACTTCTTGCATCTGCTATAATTAGGTGCCATTCTCCTCCCTCTGTCATACTGTACTTGGATTTTATTAATTTCAACGGAATGGAAGTTTTAGGACACTAAAAATTAGAGAAAAATGGACGGTTTTTGTTACCCTTTAATTTCTAGTATAGTCACGTGTCACTTAATGATGAGGTACTTTTGGAGAAATGCATTATTAGGTGATTTTGTCCTTATACGAACTTAGAGTACACTTATACAAACTAGATGGCATGGCCTACACATCTAGGCTATGTGGTAGAGTTTATTGCTCCTAGGCTAGAAACTCACACAGCATGTTATTGGAGGCAGTTGTAACACATATAAGTATTTATTTGTGTATCTAAACATTATCTAAACATAGAAAAGGTACAGAAAAAATATGATGCAAAAGATAAAGTGTATGCGTATGTCTTTGCACTTTGGTGGAGGCAGGCAAGG
The DNA here is from genome assembly GCA_030015415.1 of Cynopterus sphinx. NCBI lineage: Eukaryota > Metazoa > Chordata > Mammalia > Chiroptera > Pteropodidae > Cynopterus > Cynopterus sphinx. The sequence goes on from CM057380.1 coordinate 46,427,292, forward strand.
AAAGGCTGTGTAGGAAGGTTTGACAGCAGGAGGAGTGGCAGGGAGGGAGGAAGGAAGAGAGGTAAGGAAAAGAGGAGAGAAAGTAGAGATAGAAAGAGACCCAGAGATGTAAAGCTTGAAAGGAGAAATAATGAAAGGGAGAGGATGAGGAGAGACATTGAAAGAGATGAGGGCATGGGCAGGGAGGAATGGGGCTTCGAGGAAAGAAAACTAAAGGGAAAGGGAGGGAAGGGAAGTGAGTTTATCTGCAGCAGTGTGTGTTGGTGGACTCCTGGCTCCTCTCCTCCCCAGCCCACTCCTTTTGTTCCCTTGCCAACTCAGTCCCCCTCTGAGTTTGGGGGTGGGATAGAGTGGAGGGCACATGGTGTGTGGACAGCATGTTGAGCCTCCTCATCTGTTTAAATCACCAAGACCTTGCAGTAAATTCAACATTATAGTTGGGTCCCATCCTTTCAACATCACAAACAAACTTTTTGTTTATAATCCATTAAAATCTTATGGAATCACTGTCATATTTGTGGTCCTGTATTGACTAAATGTATTTATGTGGCCCAAGACTGTAATTAATTGCTTAAACGTTGTTTAGATGTTATTCTCATTGTTTTCAGATTTCTGCCTGAAAGAAATTTCATTTTTCAGAGGGACTGGCTATGTTAGCTATTTTAGAGCTCATAATTTGGGGCAGATTGTTAGGATTTAGTAGAGTGTTGGCAGTCCACAGATGTGCATGCATCTCAAAGAAGCTCCTTAGCTGCTGCTCTTGACACTGATGGTGGTGGTGATGGAGATGCTGATGTCCGTGTGTGTGTGTGTGTGTGAGAGAGAGAGAGAGAGAGAGAGAGAGAGAGAGAGAGAGAGAGAGAGAGAGGGAGGGAGGGGGAGAGAGGGAGAGGTGGGGGGGGCAGAGGCGCTAGGGAAGGAGAGAGAACTGCAGGTGCTGGGGCGGAGCATGTTCAAAAATTTGGCACTAACATGAGGTCTGTTCACAGTTTTCCTGCAGCCCATTTCTCTTCTACTCAGCAATTTTATTAGAGTTTTAAATAAAAAGAAGAGACTCTTCTTTAATAAATTAGGGAGACATTTCTTTTGTAGAGCAGCAAATGAAAAGCATGGAGTTTATATACATTATTTCTTAGTTCAGTTTGTCTTAACATCTCAGACATGTTCATCTAAAATTAATTACTATTTTCAAAAGGTGGGAAACTCATTGCTGTTTGATAGAGAGTGCAGGAGTTGAGAGGAAGGAGTTAGATCTCAAAGGGAGAAATTCTTTGGAATTTCCCATTGTGGTCATTACCAAGGGTCTTTCTTGTAGGTCACCTTTGTAACACCTTTGTAACGTAAAAGGAACTTTATTGCTCAGAAGTGAACACAGGATAACTGTGATCCTTAGAGGCTTATTCTTGGGAGATAGTGAAAATGTAAACTGTGTCCCATTTTTGCTCTATTTTAGGGTCTGGAAACCACCTTCTGAATACCTGTACCACCCTTACCTAAGTTTTATTTCATCCTCAATTTCTAAGAACCTAATACATACTCGTCTTATTTTAATTAGTATTTAATAATATCACTCTTTTCTGACATACTGAAACATAAACCCATTTCTTCTAGGAATTCTTTGAACGGAAATATTCGGGATCAGAAGAGCTCAGATTGGTTTCCAATTCCTTTTTTTATTTGTTGGGTTATCTTGTCAAGCTACTTTATTCCTCTGAGCCTTAGTTTTCTCATAAATAAAATGAGGATATTGATAGAACGTTTATCTTCATGTGATTTGGAGAAATAAACGTGAGAGTGCATTGTGATCTACAAAGTGCTGTATCAGTGTCAGCTGTGGCTGCCTGTTATTTCCAAACCTTTTAAGACAGAATATGCATCTGGAATATCTCTCTCATTTGTAGAGTGTTTTCGTGTGTACAGAACAAAGGAAAGCAAGCATACTCCCTGCTCTCAAAACAATGAGTATGCATTCCATCTGCTACTAACAGCATTTACACAAAAATAGAATAATTCACAAAATTTTACCAGAACATAAAAGGCAATACAGACATAGTTGAAGGAAATAGCTGCTAGCGAATGTATTATTAATCCAGACACTTGTATGTGGGTGGAAGCTTGTAAAAGTTTGAGTCATAGGAATTGTATTTTCAGAAAGTTTTGGGCTTGGGTTAAAGAATGACAGATGGGAATTAACTTTTTCACATCTCTTAGTTTGTATAGTTAATTGGTCCCTTGGCCAAGAGTGCTTATCTCTTCTGCCCATAGGAATTTTAACCTTTCTTTGTTATTAGTTTTGTATATTAACTACTTTGAAGTGTTCTGGTATGATCTGCCCAAGACACCGCTACTTCTTAACTAACCTACCTCCAGTTCATAACAAGCATAACTGCTCTTTTGTTTATACCTTAAAAGAATTTTCTAAAGGTCTTTATAACATTTATCAAAATATATTGTGTCTATTTACCATTTTGTCACCTCCCTGATGTCTTGGAAGTGATTTTAGTGCTATGCAAATGTTTGTTGAGTAAATATGTTTACTAGTGCATACTATGCTATTTGTTTATTTAGGGGGCTCCGCATTGAATGAGAATCATCTTTCTCTTCAAGGAAAATGGAGAGTGTGTGTGTGTGTGTGTGTGTGTGTGTGTGTGTGTGTGTGTGTGTGTGTTTATACACATATATCTGAGAGAGGGAGGGGGAAGGAGAATGAGAGAAAGCATATCTACCTGGTTTATCAGTCTGTCTGTCTAAAATCTCAGTTTCCATTTCTGAGATTTGCTTGGCTTAATATAAACTAATTCACTATATACTTATATGGACATATCTGGATTTAAGAAAATTATTAAAGCTCTGTTTCTTTTAATGGAATTGGGGGATGTTTCTAGTTTTTATTTAATTATGTTTGACAAATTTTGCACATCTGGGATGCCATTGTAAGGGCAGAACTTAATTCTGTTCATATTGTTTTCTTCTTTTGTTTGTGGAAGTCTTACTGTTCTTTGATCTTAATCATCAGTTTTTTTTTTCTCCTATTATTGTGCATTTCTGGATGTCTTAATATATGTGACATCCAGTGCTAATTGTGTGAAAGGTGCAGAGATTAGTCCCACCAAGTTTACAGCTGGATGGGGAGGCAGCTATATGCCTGACTAAAGGATAAAGTACATTGACTTCTTTCTGCTGATGCGCTTCTAAGCAAGGAAGCAGAGTTACATGGTTATTAGAGTTCAAAATAGACTTAGCCACCATGCTCTAACTTTGGGGAAAATGTTTGGGTCAGAGACAAGAGGCTACAGGACCACTGAGGTCTGGATGAGAATGATATGGTTGGCTTAATGGCAAGGGTGGGGTGAGTGAAACATGGGAGGGAAAAGTTTGAGAAGTGGGATAATGAAGGCCCAGGGTCCAATGGTTCACCTTAAAAATGTCCCCACAGGGCAAGATACTTAGATGAGTATTATTTACACTGTTTACTTCAAAATAGAGTAGATTAGAAAGGGATCAAAGATCCAGGCTCTGCTTTTGATTTGGCTGTTTCAGTTTCTGCTTTTGACTTGGCTGTGAAATGCTGTTAGTGATTTCCAATCTGGTTACTGATTTACAAGGTGGCTTGGATATGCCTCTGTTTCCAGCTTGATTTAGGGTGCAAAGAATACAGAGACAGATCTGGAAAGGGACTAGAGTGGATGCAGAAGAAATTGTGGCTTGAGCAAATATTGTGTCAATATACATGAGATTATACATTTGGGAGTTCCAAGTAAACTGAAGTGCTAAGTCCATGTATTGACAATACAACTCTGAGTGTGTGTACTTCTGGGTAGTTGTTGAAGGTCTTGGAGATGCTCTTCTAGCTCAGGCCCTACTCATATTTTGTTGGGACCAATTCAACCTCTGCTGTAAGAAGATTCAGAGTCAAATTACAATAATTAATTCTGCTTCAGTCTTGCTGTTTAAATATTAAATTATTGTCAACGTCCATGCTACCCTGAACAGGCCCGATCCCGTCTGATCTCAGAAGCTAAGCAGGGTCGGGCCTGGTTAGTACTTGGAGGGGAGACCATCTAGGAAGACCAGGTGCTGTAGACATAACAAAATAAAAAAAAAATAAGAGTTTGTAAGCTGAAAGCTCCCTGCAATCTGTGAGGTCAACCAGAGATTACCTCGCCTAAAAAATAATATTAAATCGTTGAGTCATTGTTAAAGTAATTAGTAATAGATAAATTTCTTGCATCTGTGATGATATATCAACTATATCTTCAATATATGTGGTTAGGAAATAAAAGACGTAATAAAAAATTTTATTGTAGAATTAAAAATGTGATATATATATATACATATATATATATATATATATATGTATATATATGTAAAACATTACAAAAAACACAGGAAATATAGAAACCCAGCAAGCTACCAGCCAGATTTAATAGATGTATGTTTTACCTTATTTGCTCAGTTTTTTTGTTTATTAAGTAATAGAGATTAGTGCCATATTAAAAAAAATATTTTACTACAGGTGTATGTATTCATAAACATGTTTTTAATATGTTGATGAAAATAAGTGTAATATTATTTCAGTTCTTTACGTGGAAAGCTGTAAGAATTTTATAAATTTTTATTTTAGTCAGAACATTAAAAACTTAAAGATTTAGTTCTGCAATAATTTTCTACCTAAGAAAATGAAGTGGCTTTGAAACTATCTCGGCTAGAATCTACAGAATTATATATATTTCACGTTGTGACCTAACACATAGTCTATACACATGTGTGTATATGTGTGTATACAATGGAAAGAGTTTCTCCAAACTATAGTTTCCTATACTATGTGTGATATCCTCTATTTTCTAGCCTATTCATTTTTAAATGCTCGTTCCAGACTAAGTAAATTGATTTCATGGCCTAATGATAGGTTGCCACCCATGATTTGAAAAACACTAAGTTTAATATAAAAAAAATTTCATCTAATCTTAATCTGAAATTAATATGAACTTTAGTTTACAAACAAGACTTTGTTATGTAATAAAAGTGCTTGAAATAATAAGGCCATGCATTAAAATAGCATTCTTTTGCACACGTGTGATTATGTTCATTTTGTCTAATTCATTTTGAATATTTGTTTTCTGTGAACTAAATCTATACACATCTTAGCCATTTGATTAATAATTAGCTAAGTATTTTAGAGAATTCACTTTGGTCAGCATAGAATATCTCTTTTTCACCTGTTCCGACCGTGGTATTAGACCTGGAGTCCAGGAGGGCTGTCGTGGTGTCAGGAAAGAAAAAAGCTATTGCTGGCTCAGAAACTGGCTTCCAGTCCCATTAGCAGCAAACTGTATGTAGCCTTAATAAGTCCTTTATTCCTTCTAGCCCTCATTCCTCACCTGTTAAATGAGGGTTTAACTAGCTCTCTTGAAAGCACTTTCATTATGTGAAATGTTGGGTAACACGGACCTCAGCCTTAAGTTGTTAGAATTTGATGAGAATATGTCAAATAAATAAAAGAATAGAACTTTTATTCTGCTGGGAATAGTGGTTTTTCATTTGCATTTGGGCCAAGGGGTTGGCAGGTCATATTCAGTTTAATATGGTTCTTGGACAGAAATGTTTCCTCCAGCATAAAACCATGTCAGAGCAATCTTGATATCTCCAAGCTCTGTCTGCTTTTTTGTTGCATTATTTCTGAGTGAGGGACAAGGCTATGTGACTGTATATGTGAACATACATAGTCTAAGAATGGCAAAGGAATGATTCTTCATTGTTTCAGTGAAATGTCTTCACAGGCAAATCTAAAGCTGCAAAAAGAAATTTATAACCTCTTATAAGCCCTAGAGAACACTTTTATAAGTTGTATACATTGCAGTAGTCTGAAGCTTTGGGGAATCTCCCTTTTTAATGCCAGTCACACATTTGGAATAGAGTAAGGACATATCACCTAAACTACATGTCCTTAAAACAAACAAAACAACACTTTTCCTAAGAGCCCTTGATGTGTATTTGTTTTAAGACACTGGAGTTTAAATTGCAGTTCAGGGTAGAATGGGCCTTGGAGACCTGAGAAAATAGGGCAGCACATACTCTTGCCTGGATGGAGGCAAAATTAGGGGGCAGATTCTTGCTATCTACCAAGGTTTCCATTTTCTTTTGGTTTGTAGATTCTTTTTAGACAGCTCTACATTCAAGGAAATCTAGAGAGCCAGTTCTAACTCATTGTCTGAGTGTGTGGACCTATTAAAAAAAAGTGATTATCCTTGAAGTAGAAATGTGCTCCCACCTGGGGTACTAATGAAAGTGTCTTTTTCCTTAAGGACACCAGGATAGACATAAGTCTCTGGGAGAGAAGTCTCTGAACTGACACAAGGGTAGACATAATCTTTGGGAGAGGTTCCTCTGAACCCAAACTGGCTGAGGCAGAGGCTAACTAGATTTAACTCCTTTTGCCACGTGAGAACTCATTTTTCTCAACTGCAATATGCAGAACATTCTTGTTTCATTATTTCATCAGTACTTGTTCTCTCTTTATAGAAGTGGGTTAGAATTCTTTAGACCTCTAGGTTTTGATTTTGTGGTATCTTTATGCCAGGGACCAGAGCTGCTATTTTGTGATACCCTGTGCTTGGCACTGAGTCGGTGTTATGTGGATTTTTGTGAATGAAGACTATACTGACTAGTCACTATTTTGTGCAATCTGTGTTATCAAGTTGGTCCTATTAGAACTGGTTTTTTTGGTAAACAAAATGCTTTTCTTTTTACTTTAAAATACTGCTAATGAGCCTTCATTTCTGCTCTTCCTCTTCCTTTGCAGTGTGTCGAGATTTTGCTGTCCTAGAGGACCACACCCTGGCCCACAGCCTGCAGGAACAAGAGAGTGAGTAATGGCTCTCATTCACATTCACATTCATTCCTTTAGTTTTCTTTTTGTTTGTGGTAGCCAGAGGCAGGTTTCTCTGGGAGAGGCCAGGAGAGAACACCTTCACTGCCTGCACCATTCATCCGTCCTTCTGAGGGATTTGTCTAGGCAGATGACACCTGGATGAAGAATTAAATTCTGGGTATTTTGAAGTATGACAGCTACTAGGTATTAGAAGACTGCTGGGTACATCAGAAGAAAAGAGGGACTTGAACCTTTCCCCTTGCCTTAGTCTTGTAGGAAGGAGACATTGGTTATATATGTATCTGGGGTGTGTAGAAGACTGGCGTGGGGCTCTACTTCTTCCCCTAGAATAGGGGCCTGAACACTTTTTCCAGGCAATGATGATATCTAAACTGGATTTTTCTGAATATTTATGTATATAAATTTGGAAAGTAAATCTAAGTCATTCACATATTTGTGAATGAGTAATTTGTGAATCATTAATTCATCTGTCAATGTAAAATTAAATATTGAAAAACGTAGTTTATAAATAGAGTGGCAACTTCTAGAGCAGAAAGAGCACTGGCCCTGACTAGAATATTGGTGTAGAAGTCCTGGCACTGCCACTGTGGCCATGTGCCCAAAGGCAAATTATTTAACCTTTCTGATCCTCTTTTTACTTAATGGAAAGATGGGATTAATAATTTCTGTGCTGCCTGTCATGTAGTGTTGTTGAGAGCATAAAATGAAGTGATGGATGTGAAGCTTTTTAATGGAAAGGTCTTAAGTTTATTATTAGGTTTATTATTAACAAGCCAAAGCATTATAATTCATCTCCTCCATCTTTCTGTCCAGTTGAGCATCATTTGGCATCAAATGTTCAGCGGAACCGTTTGGTCCAGCACGATCTCCAGGTGGCGAAGCAGCTCCAAGAGGAAGACCTGAAAGCTCAGGCACAGCTTCAGAAGCGCTACAAGGACCTGTGAGGATTCAGGGAGTGGGAGGGAATCATGACAGGAAGAACTGGTTTTGTTTGCTGAGCCCAGCAACCAGGGCAGAGAAGGAGGAGACTACTTCTGTGCCTGATTCCTTTCACTATTAGATTGAAAATTTTGTGTGTGTGTGTGTGTGTGTGTGTGTGTGTGTGTGTGTGTATCTTTTTCTTCGATTTGGAAAATTTTGATGTTGTAACACTTGACTAGGTCTTAGGACGTGGATTCTGGTGTGAACTCTTAATATTTTTACTGTTTGACTTTGATCCATTTGGTACACCAATCTTCCTTCCCTGCAACATGGGGAAAGTGATCTCTGTCCCATCTGCCTCAAAGGTTGTCTGGGGGATCCAGTGAATTACTAAATATGAAAGAACTTTGTGAGTTGTATTGGGTTCATTTATTTCCTAGTGGTATTTGCCTACTCTTATTTTCCTTGAACCTCTTGCTTTTCAGGTAGAGGCAGAATCTTTTGGAAAGCTCTGAGTTGTACACTCAGTTCTCTTCACAGCTTTAGTGTCTGAGGAAAGTTCTTTCTCAGTCTCCTTTAATAGAGAAGTAGAAAGATCTTATCTGAGTTCTCTTCTAGCACAGTTACTTATTATTCAGTGTTTTAAAGCCTGCAAGGCAAGTTTTTTTTTTTTTGGTGAATAGCTTTTATACTTAAGTCTCTAAAGGTGGATTTAACCACAAGCTAATTGTTCTGAGGAGGAAGAAGTAAAGGAAGAATTGAAGGGACCCCTGAGTTTACTTTAGTTGTCATGTTCAAATAAACAGGTAAAACTCATTTTTGCTGCCTTTGAGGAAGGGTTTGTCTTTTTCTTTTATTCATGGTAAAGAGGACTTTATCTTTTCTGTTCAACTTTCTTAATGTTTACTTTTGCAAGTAAACATTCTTGTTGACTTGCTATACTAGATACCATGAAACTCACTGGAGATTGCAGAAGTGAACAAACATAGCCATTGCTTTTAAGGGCCTCGGGAAAGTACTCTGAACATTTTCTAATAGAGATACATGAATGAGGCACAGAGAATTGGATGGTAAATGTGCCTGTTTGAAAGAGAAGAGACTAGGAAAACAGTTCCGATACAGGTGATATATTTAGAACCTTGATAGTTAAGAGTTTATAGTGCAGCTAGGGGAAACCATTGTAGACAGAGGGAGGAGCATGCACAAAGGTAAGAGGTTAAAAGGACCTGGAATCTTACAATAGCTACAAGATATTCAGATTTTCTGGAGTCGAAAGTACAGTGAGGTTTATAGGTAGGAGATGAGACCAGAAGAGTAGTCAAAACCTGGACCAAAAGGTCATATAAGTTATGTTAAGGAATTTATGTTTTGTAGATTTTATATTATAAATATCAGAACCATTTGAAGGAGTTTTAGGTTCTTCATTTAGAGGCCTACTCTAGGCGCTGGGTAAGTAGAGAGTCGGAGGGGGCGAGATTGAAGGAAACTATTGAGTAGTGCTCAGATTAATAATAGGTGATAAGGCTTGAATTGAGGACAGTGGGTAATAGAGGTACAGAGAGGAGGGAGATAATGCGGCCTGAATTGAGAGTAATGTTACTGGAGTTAGAAGAGACAGATTAGAGATGTATGGAGGTTCAAACAGTTTAGTTGAGAGCCAGAGCTTGAATGTTCCACAATTAGAAATTATTGGCTCTGTTATGAAAGCCAGTTGTGAGGTTGGTACAAAAGTTTACGATCTTGAATTAAGGTAATGATATTTAGTACAATGAGATTATTGAGAGATAATTGAGATAAATCACTGTAAACTATAAATCAGATTTGGAGAATGATGGATCACAGGTTTTAAATGACAGAAATCAGGTATTATATTTCTGCCTTGGACTTTATTCGGGTGTTGGAGATATTTCTAGTTGGAAAAAAGTAAGCTAGAAAGGAAGTTTTTCATTTTTCACATTCTGGCATTCTTGACTATTGAACATCAAGGAAAGGATTAAATGCTGTAGATTTTAAGAAACTGGAACCTTTCACTTAGTCTGGTTCTGGGACCCCTGTCCAAAATTAGCCTTGTCAAGATTGTTGACTGCTTTCCCATTTTACTTCCTCAGGAGTCTATAATTAGCTGTGTGAAATGGACCTAAATTTTCTTGATAATGTGATTTGAAATAATTAATCTCAACCTTATATACTAGGAGATACATCTTCTGTGTCACTTGTGAGCTTTAACACTTCATTTGAATTTGCCTTCCCTGCTTTGGGTTTTGCTTTCTTCCCATCTGTTATTCACCTTGCATGTAGTTAGTAATTGCTTACTCCTGTACAGATTTCATGTTAATTTGGGAGATCCAGGTAGAGAAGTCTGAAAACTAAGATCATAATTTTGTGTATAATTATTAATTATTAGAAGTGAGTGCATGAAAGGATATGTTAGTAAAAATTGTTCTAATAGATTATTTTTAGTTTTTTTGTATTTAGTGGTTAAGAATTGTAGAATATTAGACTTAAATATGAAATCATTAAGTCCAAAATTTTTATAGCTTATAAAATGACACGAAGGAGGATGGTTCACTTGCGAGACCAGGAATGAAATCTGCAGACATTTTGTCCAGTGATTTTTCCACTGATTCTGAAAACGTCTTGCATTTCTGACCTGTGTTCTCTGTTGTATATTCTTCTCCTTTTCTGTATTGTGTGTGTGTAGACACATACATACACACCCATGTGTGCGCACATATCTTTCACCTACATCTGCCTATTTTCAAACAGGTTGAAAGCGATCATTTCTTTATAAAATGAGAATAATTTTTATTACTTTATTCATTGGTTTTATTTAGAATAGAATATATGGGTTTCAGTTACTCCAGAGAAGTTAGAATATTGCCATCCCCACCACTAACACTTTTTAACAAAAGACTGCTGTTAAACACGTGGAATATGTTACCAAGACTGAGATTCATTGAGTATTTCAAGTTCAACTTGCAGGGGGCGACTAAGAGGATATATTTGTTTAGCAAACAAACTATATATGTGAATCACAATTGTCATTTTATTCCAGCATCTTTTTAGATAGGAAACTCTAAACATGTTTATGTTCATCTTTCCTAGCTAACAGTAAAGGTTGGTTCCCCTGAGCTATTGCATTCTAGCATTTTAAGCTGCCCATTAACTTTTCTCACAACCTGAGATTAGAAGACTTGTAGCTATCTTTGAGAGATCCAAACTCCTGTTTTCTGTTGGAACTGCTGTTTTATAAGTGCTGTTTTTAAAGGATCTATTTCTCCCACCAAAGTGATTTCTCTTGTTTCTTCAACCAAAATATATTGGGAACTTCTGAGCATAGGATGAAGATTTATTCATTTTTGTGTCTTCAGTATTGAGCATAATGCCTATACCATAGAAGGCGGTGTTTAAATCTTTGTTGAATACATAAATGCCAAAACAACAAAACTGGTAGCAGCAATGTTAACAGTATTTGATTTTCTTAGTGGCCAGAGTATTAAGAAAACTGAAATCAATCAGAGGTTTCTCCTGGGAACCGAAGCTGGGGAATCTATAATAATGCTTCAATAAAGCATTATTGAAATAGAAAAAAAATCTAATTAAAAATTTATAGAAACCATTTTTAAGTCATACTACCCTCTTTAGGTAACCACAGTGTTATTGATATTTCAGTGAGCGTGCTCTCAATGTTTTTCTGTGTACTCGCTACATATTTGGTTATTTGTGGACATTAATCTCACAGTCTACATCTTTTTAGAACTGTGAGAAAACATGACTGTCTGTCAGTAGAGTGGTCCCAGTAAGGTGAAGTGATATGGTAGTGTAGAAAAAGCATGGAGCTTTCCATTGTAGTATCTGGAAATTCGATTCTGGTTCTGTCACTTATTTTCTCTGTGATCTTAGGGAAATGATTTCAATACTCTAGCCCTCAATTTTTTCATTTGCAAGTTGTGACAATATCAGCCTGTTTGCATCATTGTCTTAAGAATTAAGCAGTTAGTATTCAGTAAATTGTGTTATTTTTAGGAGAAATCGTTCCTTATTTTCTTTATTCATGTTGTTTTTGTCTTTGTTTTTAGTGAACAGCAAGACTGTGAAATTGCTCAGGAAATCCAGGAAAAGCTGGCTATTGAGGCAGAGAGACAACGCATTCAGGAGAAGAAGGATGAGGTACAGTTTGGTCAATACCCCTGCACCCAATGGAGTAAGGGCTGCTCAGCTACGGAGCAACTATTTTCTTTATTCATGGGCTCAGTGTAGGATTGCAAGATGGGCAACAGGACTCTCCTTTATTGGGACATGTAGTCCAAGTATTGCCCTACGTGCACCACTGTTTATTGCCCCTCAATCAGTTGTATAAATAGAGGAATCTTAAAAGATGCTAATGGATAATTTAACAAAATGTGAATTAGTTTCCTAGGGCTGCTGTAACAAACTAACATAAACTTGGTGGCTCAAAACAAGAGAAATTTATTCTCTCAGTTCTGAAGACTAGAAATTGAAATCACAGTGTTGTCAGGGCCATGCTACCTATTGAGAAAGATCCTTCTTTGTTTTTTCCTAGCTTCTGACAGTCTGGCATTCCTTAGCTGGTAGCTACATCTCTTCAGTCTCTTCCTCCATTGTCCCATGGCCTTATTTCCTGTATCTGTGTGTCCTCCTGTTTTCTTACAAGGACACCAGTCATTAGATTGAGGACTCACCCTAATCTAGTATGATCTTTTATTAACTAATTGTATCTGTTAAGGCCCTGTTCCTAAATAAGGTCATATTTTGAGGTTCTTGGTAGAAATGAGTCTTTAGGGGACCATCTTCAATCCAATACAAGATTTCCTTTTACAGGTTATTTCCACAGCATTAATGAGAACAGACCTTAGGTGTAGCCTGAACCAGAAGTCAGAGAGTAGTAGTCCCTGTGAGAGGCCAGGATCGGTAATTGCTCTCTGTTTTGTTAATTGGTTCACTCTCCTATGACATGCTGACTGAAAGCACTAATCTGTATATATTTTTAAATTGTACTGTTTTGGGAGCCAAAGATAACTAAAATTAACAATAGTGGTTAGTTTATAAGAAGACTTGAATATACAATGAAGTATTACTTGTCTTTGTGTTATTTCCACCATTTCTTATTGTTTCTTTTCACATGGCATTGATTATGCGTCTTCTTTTTTAATATCTATTGTTCTATTCTTGGCCACTGTCTTGATTTCTAATAAGGAAAAAAAATGATTTATCATTTTTAATAGCATAACAGCTATATGATTTATTATATAATCACAAAAATTCTTCAGGGTTAAAGGGTACACTATTAATAATTATATAAACTGGGACTATCCTGGGATAACTGGCACATATGACACTCTATTAAATAGATAAGATCAGGGTCACCAGTAAACTGTATGCATATACTGCTGCTCCCACTGAGCCATCCTTGTTCCCATAGAGCTAACTCCTTGTTCATTGCTGGATGAGTGTGAGACACCTGGCATGCGTGTATTTAGCTGTTTCTTTAAGAAACAAACTGTGATTATGCGATAATCAGAATTGCAAGTAAGAATTAGGGATTACTTTTTATCCTTTTCATTAATACAGGAGCTCTTTCTTATGACAGGATATGTCGCCTCTCTATAGTCAAGACTTAGCTTTGGGGATGAAACTGGGAACTGAAAGAAGTGATTATATTTTGTAGACAGGAAAGCTTCTATTTAAAAAATAACAGAGTAATGAATTTGGCTTTTTATAAATGCTGCTGGTGTCCTGTGATTTTTTTTTTTCACTCATTCGGGGAAAAACAGGATACAAAGAGAAACCACTTTATTTTAGGCATGTAGAATCTAAATAGCAATCACAATAAATAATCTCATGGTAATACTGCATAAATAAAGTAAGCAGTGTGGTGAATAACTTCATTTTTCGGGTGAAAAAATTATGTCTCAGGAGTAAGTCACCAGTCCCAAGCTGTACTAAAGTGCCAGAGAAATGTCTGTACAATAAAGTTCTCCTGGCTGACTTCTTCTGACTTTAGATATAGTGTGACAAACATAAAACATGTAGACTTTGGGGTGAGCTGCCCTGGGTTTTGAATCTTAGCTGTCTAACTCTTAACTCTGACTTTCGGTGTCTCAACTGTGTAGAAACTCAGGTTCCAAATTGGAGATGTCAACTGTAGATACTTTAAAGGGCTGTTATGTTATGAGGTCTAAATGAGATCATACATACATACATACATACATACATACATACATGGCCTCTGGTGCCTATTAAGTTAATGATTGCTCTTCCTTTTGCTTTCTTGAAAGGTGTTTTCCTCACTATTCATCTCTTTATAGCAATTCTGATTGCTCTTATAGAGTTATATATGATAAATTAGAGAGGGAGCAAAATAAATAGGCTTAAGTGTATTCTGAGATCCGAGGTACCTTCGAGTTTACAGGCCTCCCACTACCTTGCTTTCCACCACTATCTGACCTACTGAAATGCTCCCCCAACCTCAGTGGAGTGGAGAGATTAAATGAGAATTTCAGTTGTGGAGATTTAGTGAGGCTAGCCTTTTAAAACTCTTCAGACTTTCTGACTTTTCGACTGATGCCTCAGATTAGAAGAGGTATTTTATCCTAGAAAAATGTAATTCTCAGCTGACAAGTGTGTTGTTAGTATTAAATGAACAAAATTTGCATTAGTAAAGTTTGCCTTTGAAGAAGTATGCTAATGATTATTTTAGTCAGGGTCCCTCAGAAGCGGGGTGGGGGGGTGGGGGGGTGGACTGGGGGAGTAAGACAGTAGTGCTAATTTTTCTGGCCAGCTCTCAAAAGAGCGTTTCCTGTTACTCATGAACTTTCCTAATTCTATTCTATTTTATTTTTTTCTCTCTATGCTCTTCTACTTCCCTGTAGAGTCTACTTGGCTAATGAGTTTTTATTCAACACTGGGGCTATGTAAAATTACCCTTTGGATTTTTCACCCAAATCTCTTTTAGAGATTTTTTTGGGGTCAATTCTATTAGGTAATTTATAATCCCCCAAAACAACCAGATGTAGAATCTAAGCCCCTTTAATCTTGGGACAGATTTTTTTTTTTTTTCCTGAACAACATTGTATAGGAGAATAAAGAGTTATACAACTTTGTGTGGGTGACTTTGTAATGGTATAACTTTATTGTGTTTCTTAACAGAACACAGATATAAGGAAAATAGCATTTCCTTTTAGGGAGACAGATGTTGAAAAGTTAAAAAAAAAAAAGGAAAGGAAAAGGATCATTTGTATTCTTCCCAGCATTATGGCCTCTTCCTTTTCTTCCTCTTTTCTCTCTTTTCCCCCTCCATCCGCCTCTCTCTTCTTCCCTCCTTTCCTCTTTCCCTTTATTCCTTTCTCTCTTTCTTCTTCCCTTCCTCCCTCCCTCTTTCCCTACTTTCTTTCTCTCTTCCTTTTTTTTTTTTTTTTTAACTGTTAAAATAGTGTCTTGAATATAGTACTTGCATTCCTTTCTAGGCTCCTTGTTGAAAGGGCTTGTGGCCTCTGGGAATACTGAATTCTGCATTTGTGATTAGTAGAAGTGGACTAATTTCCCTGGGTTTAGTTTGTTCTCTTGATCGTAGCATATACATTTGCCAGGGTTGTTTAATAAAGCCAAGGAATGTGTTGATTTATCCTTAAAATGTTAAGTAAGTGTGTGTGTGTCTGTGTGTCTATGAGTCTGTGGGTCTATGAATATACATATCTGTCTCTTTGAACCTAGGTCCAGATATATGTGAATGTGAAACTATTTTCGGGAAAAAGATTTTTTTTTCTTAAGTAAACAGTGTGGCCGACCATGTTATGAAAAGTCTGTGGCACTAGTCCAACTATTTGAAGCCACTTATAAACTGCTTAGGGATAAATTTAGTAACCAATTTACATTAAAAATTAATCCAGTGTGAACCATAGTACTTTTTTGTAGGATTCTTAAAGTGATTAGAAGTTTATGTTCTAGAAGAATTTTTATATAAATTGGCAATATTTAGAGAATAACTCAAATAGCAGTACATTTTAGCTACTAAAATTTGTCCCTATGTTTTGGCACTTTAAAAATAAATTTATGGATATATGGCCAGAAAGGGGAAGTGAACAGGCAGGCTTCTAGTTGAGAAAATTCTTCACCATTCTTATCCTAGTTATACTGATGTTTTTCTATCCATGGAATTTGTATTATGTTGTTTTTTTGGTCTTATAGAGTAACCTTTTTGGGATTATATCTGCTTTGAATTCCCTAATGAGTTAGATGTTAATATATAAGTTGCTAGTTAATAAAGCATTTAGTGCAATCTAATGGAATGGCTTTCCTTTTTTTTTTTTTTGATCTCCTTTAGATTGTTTTTATACCCAAGATTTTTCCAGAGAGAAGTAATCCTGATATAAAGTCATATAAACCATAAAAATAGCCTCAGTACCTCAATACCATGGTTCGGTAACTTTTCATCTACTTGAGAAAGATGTGCCAGGCTCCTCTGGGCTTCAGTGCACCTTGTACATATTAAAGACTCTCTTAGAGCATTGATCTTTGCACATCACACATTATGTAATTATTTGCTTCTAACAGTTAATAGATATAGACTTTACGGATGTTGAACATACCTTGTTTCTTTTCAGGTCTCTAATTAGAATATTTGGCCCATTGAAGGGCATCAGTAAATCCACATTTTCATTAAGATGAGTTTCCTCTAGCATTCTATGTTTAACTGCCCTTTCTTAGTCTCACAGCTTCAAATTTTCGAGGGGTGGATGACTGTGGATAACAGAAAAGGGAGAGACAAGATATAATAGTAATTTCTTATTCTTGTAAATGTACTAGAAAGTCTCCTATGTAAGAGTTATTCTGTGTATAGGTGTTTCTACTCAAAATAAGTCTACCTAAAGAATCTGATTAATTTTAAAGTCATTTTAAATGACTTCAAAACAGTTTATGAGTTCTTATAGATTTGTTTTTGCAAGTAATATTTTATGGAACACTAATTTCATAAGGCTTATATTTTTTTATGTAAAAGCTTCTGTCACAAAGTAAATTTGGAAATTCTCCAAGTTATAGGAAAATAACAAGTCTTTTTTAAATCAAAGTTGTAAAATATGTTAATGTGCATTTTAAAGAGTTAGATATAATACATCCTTTCTATGGAATGCTTTGGGTTTTTTGGAGCACCTCTGACACCAGTGTTCTCAGGAACGGAGCTTGGGAAATCTTACTCTAGACTAACTTAACAGGAAGGAAGCTGAGGACAAGGAGGTTGTTTATGTCAAGGGTGACTAAGCTGCATCTTAACATCGTGACTAATAGTTGCCATCTTTATTTTAGCTTGTTTTACATGGAAATTCTCTTTATTGAAATCACCTAACTGAACTCATTGCACAGTAATAATGTTGAAAAACAGGAGAACTGACTGTGGCTAAACCACAGTTATAACATATCAGCAGTTTTTCATCAAATCCTTTATTCTTTCCCTCAAGCTTAGCTGACCTTTGTTCTCACCTGGTAGAATCTTAGTGAAAAAAGAGCTGAGGGTGTGAAAGAGCAAAAGGTTTGGGTGCTAAAGTGCAGGATACGTTATGATTGTTATTTTTCTATTTGATTAACATCACTTCCTTTGACTAGCTAATGCATCGTGAAGAAAGGGGCATCATCCTTATTTGTCTTCTGGGTCTTCACAGTGAGAAAGCCCCTTATTTCTGTGTATTTATTGGGACTAAATTCAATAGCAGAAAAGCACTTAAAATGTCCCCAGAGTGTATAGTTTAATAATTTCTGCTGGCAATTGGATCTGGTAATATTTCTTCATATTTTTTGCTCAGTAATAACAATGGAAATTTTTTGTTTTCTCTAAAGCACACCACTTAGGTAAACATGGTGTTCGGTGCTTTAAACGTGACAACTCAGGGAAGCATTTGTATTTTCTTCTGACTTTTGCAATAAAAAGTATAGGAATTTGGGAAATTCTACTATAAACAAATACTAGTTTTGGGAGAAAAAGTTATCCGTCCCACCCTTCTCTATCTTCCTAACTTACTGATATATTACTTCGTAAGAAATCAAATATAATGATATTGGCAAGTGGTATCACTCACAGAGTTATTAAAATGATGCTTGAGAGTCAAGATATTTGACTTTAAGATTGAGCAGTTCAAACTCTTCATTGTATAATGTAAACAATTGAAACCCAAAGAAATTTATTTTAGTAGTTAATGTTTTTTCCCCAGTGTCTCTAAAGCATCTGGCTTGAACTGGAAGGGAAAAGAAAATCATCTTAACTTTTAGACTTAGGGAATTTTTTTTTTTCTATCGAAGTATTAGAAATTCAGATTTCCATGCATGAAAATTATACTTGTGTTAAGTACAAATGTGTTCTCTATCTCTCATTCAGCATCCTATTTTCCATCTGAGTTCTCCATTCTGTGAGTGCCCAATCAAGTGTTTCTGACGCTATAGCATCGGCATTTTAGTAGATTACTTATCAAAGTACACACACACTTTTTACACAGTTTTATGAGAAGCTTCCAGCATAGCAATCAGTTTAAGGCAGTATGTTAATAGAGTATTTATAAGTTTGAATTTAGGCATTTATATAATAGAAAGTCAGATTTGTAAGTCAATTTCAATGAACATTAAAAGTAAAGAATATGATTAATCATTGCTAATTTACCTAGCCTCAAGTATCTAAGTTATTTTTATACTGACAGGAAGTTTATTTCTTTAGATGATTTTTTTTTTTTAGATTTGCCTTGCAGTTTTAGTATAATCTTCATTTTGAATTTATCAGAGGATTGCAAAAGGAAGAATAGTAATTAATTTTTGCTTCAAAATTTGCATCATTAAAATTTATGTACTTGTATTCCTTATTATAAATAAAAATAAGCACCTCACACTACCTATGATTGTTATTACTGTTCACACCATTGAGTATTGTTGCTGTATTTGTATGAACCTTTAAGAATCTGGTGACAACTATGGGTTTTCTCTCCAAAAAAGTGTACATGAACAGTTTATGTGCATTTTATGGGACTTTCATAGAAAAAATCGTCAGATTCAGAACACTGTCACTCTTCAGCTCAAAATGTTTAATAACCCTTCATCCCTTACATTATAGACTCCAGACTTCTTAAGATTGTCTATAAAGAAGGCCTGCAATTCAGCCTGACTTTTTTCCTAGACTCCCCTTTCTCTCCAACACTACTTCCTCCAACACTCTAATTGGACTGTTGGTTGTTCCCTAGATTGATTTCCATGCAGATAATGTTCTCTCTCCCTACTTTGCCTATTGGAATCCAGTTCTTTGTTCAAAAGCTAAGTCGGATGTGAAGCCTGTACTAAATCTGCAAGAAGAGATAATATTCCCTTTTTTTATATGCCCATAGATACTTTTGAAGCATGTATAATTTAATCATGCTATAGTTATTTGTATACACTTTTGTTTTTATAGAGAGCTGGTGACCTATTGGGGGACAGTGTCAGAATGTTTTCACTTAATAACTGTTAAAAACTTCCCTGGAGATGAAGCAGGGGGTAGACAGACGAGGACTATTTTCTCTTTTTCAGTTAAGACAGTGGTACTCTGATGCAAAAGCTCAGGATCAGCTAAACATTTTTTTTTTAAGTTTTAGAATTAAATTTTAAGTACAATTTATGAAATTCTATAGATTACTGCACTGTTTCCCACCTAGACTTACTGAAATCATCATCTTGGAAAAAGGATCCATAAATATGAATTTTAAAAAATTTATATAACCAGCTTTAGGGATATTAGGTTTGAATGTCTTCAGAATGAGTTAGGTTTAAATTCCAAAGGAAAAAAAAAAACTTTTCTTTCTCATCTGGATCATGTGCTATCCTGTTGAGCAATCATTTGTGGCATTTGAATTGCATGAGCTTAATGCCAGAAAGTCTGCAGAACAGTAGACAAAGCCTGCCCACAGAAGCTTACCAGTGGAATGTGGAACTGTTGACCTGTAGGGTCACTGTGTGCAGTTTGTTCATGCTCTGGTAATATTTATTTTCATTCTCTCTGTATTTGCAGGACATAGCTCGCCTTTTGCAAGAAAAGGAGTTACAGGAAGAGAAGAAGCGAAAGAAACACTTTCCAGATTCCTCTAGAGCCAATGCTTATGGAGAGAGTTGCTATTATGAAGATGGAGGTAACAGTGCCTACATCATGACCTACTCTATCCTTAGATTCACCCATGAGACACTTCTTTAAATTTGTCCATAAATTGACCTTAGGCCCCATTTAGATTTGTGGTGGAATTCTATTTGAATCTAATGAATTCCTCTGTTCCTTAGTTGGATGACCAGGGCCATTTTTATGGCTGTTAAAACTTGAATATTATTTTGTAAGATTTGGCATGCATTCTTTTGTGGTATTTCCACTTGGAATGCTGTTATTACATTCTAAGCACATACAATGGGGGTATGGAAAAAGGCAGATGCATCTCTGGACTTGATCTTTCTCTAGGAAATCTGAGCAGTACTGTTTGAAGCAGCAGAGTAGCACAAATAATAAAGAAGGTACACCATAACAAAGCTTTTTTGCTGGATAACAAAGCTTTTATTTCATGCAGTTTGTCGTTTAAACATAGGTCAGTGGTTTAGCTTGCTGATGATAAAATTAAAATTTAAGATTCTCTATTCATTTTTTGTTTGTTTGTAATACTACATATAAACATTTCTGAGAGAAAGCAGTCCTTTCAAAGTTTCCCTTCTCTAGTGTCTGTTTTTGCAGTGTGGTGTTGGTGATTATGGTGGTGGTGGTTCTTTATCTTAAAAGTGTGTTGGGAAATGAATATTTGCAAGTATTGTTCAGTCCCTTTTAAACATCTATCAAAAGAAAGTTATTTCCTATAGTATGAGTATTTATACCAGTATGAGTATACTACAGTTCAGCTTGGAGACCTTATTTAAGATAACAAGTAATAAAACCTAAAGGCCTTGTCTAGAGAGTAAAGGTTTTAAGGACCTTACAAACTAATTATCTGTTGCTTCTTTATTTCATTGTAAAAGGTAAGTAAGTAGGTATTTGTCTTGGATGAGTAGAATGAAAGGAATTTATATGTAGATAATAGGATTATTACAGTTTAGGGATGTTCTTGCCCAGTCACATTGTTACTCTAAATTTATCATTATCTGTAGACCTCAGCTCTGTGGCATATTTAGTAAGCAGATTGAGTCTGTGTTTATTGCTTGCTGTGTTCTTCTTCTATATGTAAAAGGCCTAGCTCTTTTTTGTTACCCATTTTTCTTACACTGGTTTTTCTACTGCAATCATGAATTACATCACTTAAAAAGAAAAATTATGGTCATATTTTTAATACTAGAGTCCAGAGGTAAAGAGTTACTTAAAATCTTAGAAATGTGGTCTGGTATTTTCATTTGTTTTTATTTTTAATTCTGATCTGGAGTCATGTGCACTGCGAATAAAAGTAACTATTTTAAAATTAGGTCTATAAAAACTTTAGTATGGCAAGTAATGAAGTAAACTAAACTACTCATTTTGGCCTTACTCTGTTAAAATCTTACATCAACTTGAGTTGGAACTCAGACATAGTTGTTTAGACCAGAGTGCTGTCATCCAGAGTCATATTATTTCTAGGGCAGATATACTAAGAATTCAGTGGATTTTAAGGACACCTAAAAGTTAAAAAAAAATCTGCCCCGTATGTATTTTAACTGTTTTCGTAAACTTTTAGAGAGAATGGTGTATATGCCACTTTTTTTGGATTTGGGGGGTGAGTGGGAATTGGAAGTAGTGATTTCCTGAGCATATGCATATAAACATTAGAATTTGACTTCAGTTATATTGTTGAAAGAGTTTGTATTGCTGAGCATGTGATCATTTGTAATGACTTTGAGTTAGGCCCAAGTTGAATTCCACAGAAACCACTTTACAATTCACTTCATATTTACAAAGCAATCTTTATGTTCTTTGCAGTGGTCTTTTCCCAACACATTAAGAGATATTCTTTCCTTGTACTTCTCTGATTTTCGCCTTACTTATGTAATAATCAATATATCATTATAGAATTGGTCTTTTTAGCTTTTATTTTACTTCAATTTAATGAATTAGTCTTTAAAAAATGATTTTCTAGATTTTCTACAAATTCGAAATTATTCAAAACATCTGTCAGATTTTTATCAACTGAAATAACATACCTTACTCATTTGTGATTCCATGTTTTTCTTTCAATGCCACTTATCTATATTTCAGGCATATTAATGATTTTTTTTTTTAAGTCATGGTCTTTGGAGTCATAAGATCTTGGTCAAGTTCCATCCCTTATAACAATTGTAATGTTAAGGAAATTACCTACTATAATCATTCTGACCCTTTTTCTCATTTATAAAATGGAGATTTTAAAAATACCTCCTTCCCATAGATGTTGAGAAGATTAAATAATGTAATTTTGAGTGAAGACTTATGAACTCTAAAGTACTATTATTTATATATATGTTAATGTTTTGAGTGTATAAAATTATTTTTTATATTTAAACAAAAATTATCTTATTTTGAAAGACAAACATGGAGGCACAGGAATAAAATCGTGTGTGTATGTGTGTGTGTATAAGGAAGGCTATAAGGAAATTAATTATATTTGCCAAATAACTTCATCTCAATAAACATACAAGTCTCAGTCCTGAACTAGATGACATTTTAAAAGATTTGGACAGATTCTCCCACACCTCTTTTTTATTCTTTCCCAGATTTAAAGATATCACAACAAGTGAACCAGACAATAGTTTCCCCATCAACTCTGTGAAAATGTAGTGACAGTTGTATCTTAATTCTTACAACACAATTCCCTAAAATAAAACTACTAATATCAGTTAACTTTTTAGAAAGAATTTAAAAATGACAATAACGACAAAACAATCATAGTTTCATAAATTCATGTTGAAAACAAAACTCTTCTTTTTTGTCCTGGGCTGAAAGGCGGACTCCACTCAGGCAGCTTTCTGTGGGAACATTGGTATTAACGCCATATAGTAAAATTGTAAAATAGCTGTTCCCTGGATGAGGTTATCATTTAAGTAGTTGGTCAGTATTGCATTAATTCACAGCAGTAGACAATTGATTCTCAATTGTTAGGATACACTTAAAATAATAGTTTGGTCACACAGAGATAATTGCTCTATTTCACTTTCGCTATTATGTAAATAATAAATTTAACCATAAATTATAAAGACAGATATTTTTACAGATTTTTTTAGAAGACAGATCTTAACTTATAGTTTATCTTTGAAGCATATTTCCTTTTATTCTGGAAAGCTCAAGAAGAAATAATTTGAAGTTTTTGAGAAGCTTATGGCATCAATGATGCATTTAGAACATATTTTCTCTTCCTTTTATTCCTTTGATTAACAATAACAAACTTAAAAATTAAAACCCAACAAAACAAAAACTAAAATAATATGTAGTTATTTCCTTTATATCCCATCACCTTAGGGTAGCTGTTTCAAATGCAATTCAGCAAGTGGCCAATTCTAGCAGTGAATGTATTTTATCTACCTTAGCAATTTTCCATGGAATTAAGATTTCTTTTTATTTTCATTTTCTAAATTTGTTAAGTCTTAGGAATGTTAAAATATGTACACTCTTGCAAAGTGCATATTAATTTACTTTTGTTTTCGCTGTATGCTTCTGCCTAAATGAGACCTGACAAAAATACCAATGTGCTGCTTTTGAACATTGTGTTAAACTTAAGACTTGTATATTTAGCACATATTGTATTTTTATAGAGGAGAATACAGTATCATAAAGTTTTTGAAGTGAATTTAGGAAATGTATGTCATTATGGCAACTCTTTTAAATTTTTTTCTTTGCCAAATTTTAAGTCACATTGGGAGCAGAATTATCTAAAGATAACAGGGTCATTTACTCATTTAAAATTCTCCTCTACTACATCGTCTTCCACATTGAATCACAATATGACTAGGAATATTTGCTTTGGCCACTTAAGGGGAAAGGATGGAGGAATACTAAAATCTGTGGATCATTTTTCTGTACTATGTGGAAACTGTCAACAATTTGATGTTGATTTATTGTTATTTCCAAGAAGAATATTTGAAAGCCTCTGACTGGAATCACAAAGCTTAGTTTTTTCTGTTTTATGAGACTCCTTCAACTTCTATTTTCCCCCATAAAGTAGTTCCAAATTGGTTTTATAAGTATAATTTATCATTTAATGGCTGTAATTTTTGTTTTTGGCAAATATTAAAATACTTTTAACTCTTCCTAATCACAATCAAGCTCTTCTTTCAGATTTTAGTTACTTTATTACCTTTTTGACTGTGTACTGAGAATCTTCCCAATAAATGCCCACCCCCTCTTTTCAGTTTGTTAATTTGAAAAAGTATTTATCTCCATTTTAAAATGTTACACTTGGGCCCTGTCTGACCCTTGTGGTGAGTTGATAACTCTCATTAAATTAACCTGCATTTTTGTTTTTCACGTTCCTCCACCTCCACTCAGACCAGCCACGGTCAAGGAGGGCAAGGGATTTGGGTTCTGGATTCTCAAGGTCTTATAAACTCCAAAGTGATGAAAAGACTGTGAAGCAGAGAAAGGAGAAACCCAAACATCCACTGGAGAACTCAGAAGAACTGGAAGAGCATCACTCATCAGAAAAATCTCTCTCTGCTAGCTTGGGCAAAGTGAGGGATGATCCCCAAAGTAGCACTGAGCTGCGTGGAAGGAAACAGTCTGGTCATAAGAGGCTCCAGAGATCTCCTCTTCCCAAGTTCAGTGGTGAGGTGTGTCTGAGTACGGAATTTGATGACCGGGAGGCTAACGGTAGCCATCAAACTCGGAATTGGGAAAAACAGTTCAGACACCAAGACCGACTTTCACCCAAGGCTTCTCAGAAAGCAGGGATTCACTGCAAGGAAACTGTATATGGGAGGGAGCATGGGCAAGGTGAGCGCAGAGAAAGGAAACACAGGCCCAGGACTCCTCCCTTCTCAGAGAGTGAGGAGCAGCTCCAACTCCATGACGCAGGTAATAATGGAAAGTCTCATTGGAAAGCCCGGTATCCCATGTATTTAAACGAATGCATTTAATAAGCATCTCAAGCCACCTGTTCTTTCTCTGTAGTATGTGCTTATGGCTTTGAAATAAATCCTGGAGGCAAATATCACAAACGGTATTAATCTCAAGTAGGAAGAAATAAAATATCTGTACCTTTCCTCTCTTTTCTAAGAGAATACCCTGATTCCTTACACGGCTCTTGCACCCCCAGATTGCAGTGGAGGTGCCCCACCCACAGTTCTTCATCTGACAAGACTGTATCTTAAGAGATTCAGATACTAAATCTAAGCTCCTGAATTTCTGGGTTTTAGTTCAGTTGACACTGCCTTCATAGTATTTGCCTAACTAGAAGACCAGCAGGTCTGGAAGTATGAGATTTTCTTGACCTTTTCTTTCTCATCTGTATAAGAGATTGATTAGGCAGTCTCTTAAGACAGCAGTTTTCAAATTGTGGGCCTTAGTCCATTTTCATCAGAATCAGCTGAACTATCTCTTAAAAATGCACATTTCTGGGACTCACTTATATTATCTTCTCTGGAATGTGGCCTGGAGTTTGGGCTTGTTTTAGACTTGTAGGGGATTCTTATGTATTTAAAGTTTGAAAATCCTTGCCTTAAGTACTCTGTATGCCTGATATTCAACTCTGACTCTACAGTTATTGTGTTGAAGT
Source organism: Cynopterus sphinx (assembly GCA_030015415.1). Classification (NCBI taxonomy): domain Eukaryota; kingdom Metazoa; phylum Chordata; class Mammalia; order Chiroptera; family Pteropodidae; genus Cynopterus; species Cynopterus sphinx. Next base: position 46,452,813 of record CM057380.1, read on the forward strand.
GCCAATATCAGGTAAGCTCTTGGTGCAGGCATACATCGTTTTATTGTGCTTCACAGGTGTTATATTTTATGCAAATTGAAAGCAAGACCCTCCACTAGCAAAAAGATTATGATTCTCTTTATTGTAATACTTTACTGTTGTGGTCTGGAACCAAATCTATGATATCTCTGAGGTATGCCTGTACTTGTATAGGAATGAGGCAAATGTTAGACCTAAGCCTAAAATTTCTGGCATCTCTGAGGCTTAACTCTGAGATCCATCATCAACACAGTAATAGTTTTTTCTATTCTTGTTTGGAAGCTTGCGGCTATACCACTGTAAGTGATAGCACTAATCTGTCTGGTATTTTAATAGAGCATACTTAACCCCCTGGTTCTGTTTTACTCATACTGAAGTTCTACAGAGATGCAAAAGTAATCAGCAAAGGAGTACCGAGGAGGCATCTGTTCTTATTTTTTTCTTTATTACTGTCCAGCCAACCTCTATTTTTGGTCTGGAAACTGATTTCTAGATTGTGGATTTGGGTTGATTTAGTTCCTTTGTCCTATTATGTTAATTTTTAAAGTTATTAAACGACTTGGTCATAAAGAAAATCAGCATTTAGTTCAAGCCATACTAGGTATCTGCCACAAACATTCTTGCTTCAGGCTTTGTACTTGCAGATTTATGTTTGGATCCTAACCTCAGAGGATTGTAATTTAAGCCACAAAGGTGGATCTGTGTAAACAATTGCAGATTAGATATACTTTGAACAATGGGCTGTGGGGGCATAGAGGAGGAAGTGATATAATCAATCTGGAGTAAGCTTTATGTGTAAATTTTACTGTATCCAGAATTAGAAGGACATGTTGGAATCCTAAAGGTTTGAGGTAGGAATGGTGATTTACATGAACCTCTACGTTTCTGATTCTATGATTCTGACCTTGTAAGTGTGTTTTGAGGGCTGGTTAACCTTAATGGCTTTCCATTTTTCTTGAGAGACTCTTAAACAGGTTTAGGAAGGGTGAAACTAATATGAAACTAAATGCTGATTCACAGACCCTGCCACTGGAGTTGAAGGCACATGTTTTGTTTTTGTATTTTAACAGCATAGGGGTTTAAAAAATAATGTGGTTAGGCAGGTATTAACATGGCTACAACATAGCCACTAGTGTCTGTTTATTTTATATTCAACTTACTTTATAAATTTTACCTCCTTAGCTTTGTGTAGGCTAGATTTTGCAAGTCCCCTGGGATAGGTCAGAGGATTACAGTAAAATATATTTACTAGGTACCAGTGTCTGTTCTTGATGTTGTAAAAACAAAATTCTTTAAGTTATTAGCAGAGGCCAAAGTTTTATTTAACTTAATAAAGTTTTATTTAACTTAATAATGAAGTAACTAGTAGGACAACAAATAGCTAGTTATAAGCATTTGCAGGGCAGGATTATATAGAGTCGGTTGAAAAAGCAAGGCAAAATAAAATTGCTAAGTTATATATAAAATTGGTTAACTTTCTGAGGGGCAGTAAAACCTTTGAAGATAACTTCTGTGTTGAGCTGTTAAATCATATTAGCTTACTAAGTTTCTGTAGGTAAACTTTCAGACTCTCAGGCCCATGCTATGACAGACTGGTGTATTACAAAATACTCTTGCGTGATATCAAAGAATCTACCAGTCATCATTTTACCTTATTCCAAGCTTGGGATAAGTTTGTGTTGAATACCTGTACTTTTAACAGTTTTATCTTATTCTATCAGAATTTATTTAAAGGTGAGTTTTATTTTTGTTGATTAAGAAGGAGTCTTATGTTCTCATGCTGGAGAATCATGAACAGAAAAAGGCAAGCAAGAATTAGATTAGGTATTGAATGTAGAACTGTTGAGAATATGGCTCGCCTGATGTTTTTGAATGCTAGTTTCCAGACTGTTTAGGCTACCGTAGTGAGGATGGCTATTCTCTTAATTTCCTTCAATTAACTGTGTTTTTAAAATTTAAAAACATCTCTATTTTCTGTAATGACAGCCTTAGACTGCATTATCTGAAGTTCTTTGCTTGCATACTTATGAAAGCTCTTTTCACCACTAGTATAGGGGGCAGGCACTAACTACATTGAATGGGCAGTTCAGAAATCTTTTCTAGGCTATGGAGATATTCTGCTTATGAGACATGCAAGTTCCAGTGATAGAGCAAGAGCTGTCTAAATAAACTGTTTTCTCTCTAACTATTTGGGACTTACTATTTGGGACTTCAAATTGGCTCCTTTGTCATAAATTAATTGATCATCTATTTGTAGGTGTTTTTTTTCTGGGCTCTCTATTCTATTATATTGATTTGTGTATCATTCTCTTTTTAGCTATGTTTATTGAGGTGAAGTTAGCATATAACATCATACTAGTTTCAGGTGTATAACAATTCAATATTTGTATATATTGTGAAATGGTCACCTCAGTGGGTCTTGTTAACATCTGTCACCATAGGTACAATTTTTTTGGTAGTAAGAACTTTTAAGATCTACTCTCTTAGCAACTTTCAAATATGCAGTACAATATTCTTAATTATAGTCAACGATGTAATTATATCTCCATCACTTATTTTATAACTGGAAGTCTGTACCTTTTGACCACCTATTTTTCCCCCACCTACCTCTGTCAACCACCAGTATGTGTTCTGTATCTATGAGCTTTTTTTTTTTAAATAATTTCACTTATAAGTGAGATCATTTGGTATTTTTCTCTGTCTGATTTATTTCACTTAGTATAATGCCGTCAAGGCCTATCCATGTTGTTGCAAATGGCAAGCTTTCATTCTTTTTTATGGTTAAATATTTCATTGTATATATACAATCATGTACTGTATAACAACACTTCATTCAGTGATAGACTGCATATGGGACTGGTCCCATAAGATTAAAATGGAGCTGAAAAGTCCCTATTGTCTAGTGACATCGTAGCATTCTTAATGTCATCATGCAATGAATTACTTGTCTGTGGTGGTGGTGGTGTAAACAAATCTACTGCCAGTAATATAAAAGTATAACACATACAATGTTTAGTACATAATACTTGATAATGATAATAAACATCTATGTTATTGGTTTAATGTATTTACTATACTGTATTGTTTGTTATTCTAGAGTATATACTTTCTACTTACTAAAAGAAAAACCTTTGCTGTAAAACGGTTTAGATTGCTACTCCAACAGTAACCTCATACATCTCATGTTTACTGTGTATCTGGATTGCATAATTATCTCTTGTGCTTGATTTAATCTCATGTTGTTTTGTACAGTAACATGCTGTTCAGACTTGTAGCCTAGGAGCAATAGGCTGTACCATACAACCTAGGTGTGTAACAGGCTATACCATTTGGGTTTGTGTAAGTGCACTCAGTGATGTTCTCACAATGATGAAATTGCATAACAATGCATTTCTCAGAACATATTCTTGTTGTTAAATGGCTCATGACTGTAAACTGCATTTCCTTTATTCATTCATCCATTAGTGGGCACTTCACGTATTTTCATGTCTTAGCTATTGTAAATTGTGCCACAGTAGTACATGGGGGTACATATACTTTTTTGAGTTAGTGTTTTCATTTCTTTCAGGTAAATACCTAGAAGTAGAATTGTTGGATGATATAGTTCTATTTTTAATTTTTTGAGGAACATCCAAACCATTTTCTATAATGGCTGCACCAATTTACATTCCCACCAGCAGTGTACAAGGATCCTTTTTCTCCACATCCTCACCAACGCTTATGTCTTGTTTTTTTAATAATAGCCATTCTATCAGGTGTGAAGTAATATCTCATTGTGGTTTTGATTTGTATTTTCCTGATAATTAGTGATGTTGAGCGCTTTTTCATGTACCTGTTGACCACCTGTATGTCTTTTATAAAAAAAAATTCAGGTACTCTGTTCATTTTTAAATCAGATTTTTTTTTTGCTATTGCGTTTTATGAGTTCTTTATATATATTTTAGATGTTAATCCCTTATCATATATATGATTTGCAAATATTTTCTCTCATTTAGTAGGTTGCCTTTTCATTTTGTTGATGGGTTACCTTTGCTGTACAGAATCTTTTTAGTTTAATTTGTCTCACTTGTTTATTTTTTTCTTTTGTCGCCTTTGCTTTTGGTGTCAAACCCAAAACAATTATCTACAAAACTAATGCCTGGGAGCTGACTGCCTTTGTCTTTTTCTAGGAGTTTTGTGGTTTCACATCCTATATTTAAGAGTTTAATCCATTTTAAGTTAATTTTTGTGTATGGGTGAAAGTAGTGGTCCAGTTTCATCTTTTGCACATGGCTGTCCAATTTTTTTCAGCACCATTTATTAAAGAGACTGTCCTTTTTCCCCATAGTATATTTTTGGCTCCTCTGTTGTAAATTAATTGATATCTATTTGTAGATATTTTTTCTGGGCACTCTTTTTTTCCATTGTTCTGTGTATCATTCTCTTTAACTGCCAAGAGGTCACAACCTTATCAGCCTGTCAAATCAGTTAAAAATATATTGCATTTGAATGCCTTCCAAGTGTCTTTGATACATATTAAAACAAAATATTTTCTCAGTTAATTCTGTGGTGTAGAAGGCATAATAGTATAGAAAGTTTAGTGTCTTGAAATCTCAGCACATTATACTGTATTGTTTTTTTCACCAGATGGCAAAATGAAAGGATCAAGCCATAAATGTGATCTCTCCTATCATCCTCAACTAGGCTTTGGGCCTCTCTTTGAAGTGTTATTTTTCTATGGGTAGAAATAAGATATCGCAACTGATCTTGTCCACTGACTTTGCCCAATGCTAACTCTCTTATCTAATTTCATTTATTTTCCCTGTCCAGTTTTGACCACACAGTCATAACTCAGGGAGGTGTTTCCATTCCATTTAAATATGGTCCACTCATGGGAGTATGCCACTGTTTTCATGACTGCCTCAAGCCACTCAGAAATCTGGGTGAAAACTAGCCCTGCCTGGCATGACATAAGATTCAGTAGCTCTAGAAATGATGTGAAGTTGAAATGAATTGTGAGTAATCATGCACTAATTGACCTGAAGCTAAGAAAAAAACCATGTTTAATACTGTGTGTGTGTGTGTGTGTGTGTGTGTGTGTGTGTGTGTGTGTGTGTGGAGGATGGAGGGGGAAGGCAGATGATTCTGTGGCTTTCGGATATCTCAAAGCCAGTTTAAAACTCTACGAAGAAAGGCTTCACCAGATAACTTAAATTCTTTTTATTTGCCCAGAATTTAGTTGTATATTCTTGTCTTGTCTTTTGTTCTTTTTTGTTTAAAGCAAGCAAATCAAGTGTGGTGAGGCATTTTGATAAAGCTGTTTTAATGTACCATTATTTTGATAGACATACTAAACTGGTAGCTCCAGTGCTAATTGTGAATATAAATCAACTGTTAAGATTAAAAACAAAAACAAAAAAAATCAGACTACTAAAGGCCAGATTTTATCCAGGTTACTTAAATTAGAATCACTGGAGTTTGGGACAAAGATTTTTATATTTATTTAAAGTATTACAAGTGTTTCTAGTATATAGCCCAGGTTAAGAACCACTGATATAAAGAAATAGGCAATTAGGAGTAAGTTTTCTTTTGCCCTTCAGTATCCTATTTATTGAAGTCACTATTCCAGATCGTTAATCTTGTTCACTGCATTAAAAGTTGTTATTATTTCTGAATATAATGCATCCACATTGTTGAATAATTGTAATTTATAAAGGATACAAAGAGGGAAATATCCACAATTTTGAAATGACCATTAGAATTTAACAGTTAATTAAAAGTTATAAAAGAAATCCTTGCTGCATGTAAAATTTCAAAGTAAAAAGCCAGAATTCCCCACCAGTTTCCCACTTTCTTTCTGAGAGGAATAGAACTCTAAAGTCATGTGTTCTCTGATATTTTATGTTATATCTTCCTTAAAATTTAATAACAACATTAAACTGATTAAAGCTACAGGAAAATATAAAAACCAAGTGGGTTTGTTGACCATCAGAGCAGAAGCCATGTCAGGGCCACAGAATGGCTCACAGTTACTGTCACCTAACTCACTCCCAGGTGATGCTCTTTCTGTCCCTCTAAAGTAAGGTATGCAAGGCTGAGGCAAATAGAAGTCTTGACAGCTTAGCCTCTTCAAAACTCCAACTCTAACTTTTTTCTCTAAATTCTTTTAATTTCCTTGCCCGATTTCCTGATCTTGAAAAAGCTATATGAAAGGTATGTTTTTACCATGTAGGTTTGGGTAGGTAACTTTAAGTGTGTGGATTATCTCCATCACTACTTCCCTGCTTAAGGGATAAAATTATATTAAGTTGTACATTTTGGAATGGCGGCAGTGTTGTGTCAGTGTTGGATGCTAAAAGAAGATAACTTTTCAGAAAACAATCAGTTGCCTTATTATATTGAGTTTTTTCTAGGAATGAAGCCAAGAGCAATGAAAGAAGCTGTCTCAGCTCCATCACGTGTGTCCCACAGGGATCAAGAATGGTATGATGCTGAAATTGCCAGAAAATTGCAAGAAGAAGAAATTTTGGTGAGTAAACTTTAATGGTGAATAGTTCAGATGAGTGAGTAGGTTTTTTGTGAACTGAATCATTCTTGAAATTTATAAAATAGAAGTTATAGTCCTTAATCAGTTGAGAAACATACCTTTTTTTTTTGGTGGAAAAATCAAAACAACAGGAATAGAGTGTTTATTTACTGAGTAAGCATTAGCGATAGAATTTGACATCCTTCTTTCTTCATTATTAAGTTCTAATAATTAAAAACCTGTTGTGGAATTTGATAAAAATAGACCCTACTCTGGCTGGTGAAAGTATATTGACTGATTACCAACTTGAAGGCTATTAATCACAGCTACTTTCAAACAACAGTTTATTTTTATATAAGATTTTTAAAAATGGACAGCATAAATGTCAATTAAATTATTCTTTTTTGTGTGCTTTTATACCTTAGGCTACACAGGTGGATGTAAGAGCAGCTCAGGTAGCCCAGGATGAGGTGAGTTCATGTTTGTTAATGAGTTTATTTAGCCAGTATTCTTTGGAAAATCTCAGTAACTGTCTACTCGCAACTCAATAAACAGTGATATTGACTGGATTTTGTTTAGGAAATTGCAAGACTTCTGATGGCTGAAGAAAAGAAAGCTTACAAGAAAGCCAAGGAGCGGGAGAAATCATCATTGGACAAAAGAAAGCATGACCATGATTGGAAGGTAGTGTCTGCTTTTTGTTTGTTTGTTTGTTTGTTTGTTTGCCTTTTAATTAGAAATAAAATTAGAAATGAAAAGGGAACTCTGCTTTTAGTGAAAGTCTGCAAATATATTTAGGGTATGCAAATGATCTTTATCGAATATGTTAATCTGACTTGTAAAAGTTATTTCACTATGAAAAATTATATTGAATTCTTGAAAGTAACTAAAAAGTTGCTGCAAAGATTAAAAAATTCATCCTCTTTTTGAGACCAACTGAGATGCAAATATTTTTGGTCATGAGCAATTTTAGTTTTACTATACTTATAGGAGAATGTAGCATTTTCACGTGCTTTCGAATTTCCAGTGACCTTTTCTTCCTCTCTCTACTTTTCCTATCTGCTTATGTTGTGCTTATTCCTAATCTTATACCAGCTATTTCTCTTTCCTGTGGTATAACTTGATCTATGGCAGACTGACAGATACCTTATCACCAGCAATCATTGCTTATGTCTAGCATGAGCTTGAACTGTTATCTTCCTCTCATTAACTAGAAATAGTAGAAAAAAATAGTCAGTAGCTACAGTTCATTCTGCTGTAATTTGTCATATATAGTGTTTGCAATTTCGATTTAACAGACTTTACTCATTAGTTACTGTGTGCAAAGGATCCTCTAGACTTACATGGAAAGGCAAAGATATATTTTTCTCATAATAATATATAATGTAGAGAGGAAGACAAACTGTGGACAACTAACAAATACAAGGTCAGGCTAGCCTGTCAAAGCATAATAATGGAAGAACAACAGAGGAGGAGGGGGCAAGTCATACAGTAAAGGCTTTCTAGGGAGGGCCTTTGTACTAGGAAAGTAATAGGAGAGGCCATGTTTCCAGTAGGTATCAGGACTTCTGTGCTTTTTAGATTCTTCAACTGGTGCTGGTACAATTTCATTCCTGCAAAAGTTGCTTTGAATGTCCCTTAGATTTCTGGCTTGAAAATCATCATACCCAAGTCAGGTGTTCAGAAATAAATTTGAGAGCATAGAATTAGATTCCATAGACTCTGGGAGTTCACCAGTTCTTGTCAACTGCTATGTGGCTATTAAGTTAATGATGGGTGGCCAGGCACACCCCTGTAGGGAAGCATGTGTGTGTTTAGTCCACTCTTCTGTCTGCACTGACAGCCTCCAACATACCTTTGTGACTATAATTTATTTATTTTTATCTCTGAGTGGCTCTATTTAAAAATATTTTATGTTCTTTAACTGAATGTAAGTAACCTAAAATTACTAAAAGAGAGTTTGGCGTGACTTAAATATTTTCTAAGCCTGATCTTTTCTTTTTTCTCTGTTTGTTTACTGTTTTCTGTGTATTCTTTTTTCTTTTCCTATCCATAGCCCAAAACATCTAAATTAGCACACTCAAAGTCAAAAGACAGTGAGGAAACTCACCGTTCTAAGAATGACAGGCCAGCACGGTAAGTTGACACTTGTGCAAAAGAGAGTGCGGAACTTGACTTTGGGGTAAGTAAGAAGATGTTGTCTGAGAAAGGTGTGTGTTCTTTGGAGAGGAGATCCAGAAATCTGCAATTGTGAGGTGGTATCAAGTCTTACAGGCTTATTCTCAAACTGTTTCTGGTCTTAAATTCTAGGATGATAGGGAATTTCACAGAAGCTGGGATATATGAAGAAAGGATGCCCTCAACTAAGAAGGGATGAGGTTAACTATTCTCCTAAGTAAAATCTCAGGTTTAAAATTTTCATGATCACATTGGTGTGTGCTTGACATTTACACATGTTTAAATTCATTTCTGTCAGTTTCAGCATCCTAGGCAAATACTTATTTGAGTCATTAAAGTCTGTTCTAAATACCACCAGATCTAAGTGTGACTATGTATGGTATATGTATTTTCTGACTTCTCTCAAGCAGTCTTGGGTTATAGATATGGAGCAGCTGCTGTCTTTCTACCTCAAGCTGTCCACCTTTAAGGCTCTGGGGAAGCAACCTTTCATTCATTCATTTATTCATTCATTTATTTATTAATATATTGCTTTCTGTTGCTTTTCAAAAAAAATATAATTGGAATAGGGAGAGAGAACATTAAAAAGACAATGATACAGTAAATCTGACATTTTGAAAAAATCTATTAAAACCTTGAATTTTAGTCTTGATTTTTTAGTAATATATTGATTCTTAAAACATAAACTTTATCACACTGAAAAGCATGCAGTGGTGTTGCCACTTAATGCCCACACTTAAGCTGCTAGGCTTATTTCCTTAAAGGGAATGTATTTAGTTAAAAGATGTACTCTATTTTAAAACTTACAGGCTCTTAGAAGATAAATATTCTTCAGAAAATTATATTAGGTTTGTAAAGCTCTTAGGGAAATAGCAGTGTAGCCTGTTTAATTGTATGGAATTGGTTCTTGTTGCTTTTAATTAAGCACATGCCAGTTTTTAAAGCAGATTTTAGTACTACATCATTTCATTTTATTTACATCTCTACAATATTCAAGTAAAATAATCACTAATTTGTTCTCAGAGAGTAAATAGCTGTAGGTTATTATGCTTTTTTAGCCAAGTGAATGAAAATCATCTTTAGTGTTATTTTCCCTTTTCCATGTCAGTGGGATCTTTAGAACACTAATAACTTTGATAGCAGATAAGATAGAACAATCTGGAATGGCTATTTAAAAAGGTTTATTAAAATTGAAAATAAGTTCCTGGAATGTAATGGGTACTCTTCAAAATATTTGGCATATTGCAGAATGAATAATCAAGTGATCCTGTATTAAAAATGGCTATTATAAGTAAGTGAAAAGTGACATATGACCAGTAGAACTGAAGTCTCATTTGGTCTGAGAATAACATTTGTTTTAAATATCATTTACAGAAAGATTATATATATATGACATAACAAAATGAAGAATTTTTCGAAACATATTGTTCATAATTAAAAATTAAAGCCTTTTATCTTATAGATATTTTGTACAGAATGTATGCTTAGTAGTTAGAGTCTGTATTTTCCTCTTTCACATTTAATCACAACAAAAGAGTTTAGTTTGTACTGAAAGAAATGGTTTCAAGGATTGAAAAATTTGGATCCTGCTAGGATAAGATGTTTATTTCGGTGGTAGTAATAATGGTAGAAGAGTGAAAGTAAATTCTCAGCTGAAGCTTATAGCATTATTTATGGGCAAAAAATCAGGTTTTTTTTGTCTATTAAAAGCTTTCTACTCTCTAAGAAAATAGAGAACCACTGGAAGTCTGAATTAATTCTACCTCTTTGTAATTGGAATGTTTTAATGCAAGTTCTAAATTTTTTTACTGTAGGATGTTATACTGGTAATACTGCTTGGTATTTTATTTTCATTTTTCTCTTATATATAGTCTTGAATGAAGATGTTGTTGCTGATAAAAATACATACTTTTATAACAGAGTATAGTATAGTAGTTAAGAGTAATGGTTTTGAAGTCCACTTGAATTTGAGCACTAAACAAATGTGAGATATTAGACATCATTTACCTTCTTAACTAATCTAACTCTAAAATATGTGTATGAGATAGCTACCATGCAGACTTGCCCTGAAGGTTAATTGAAATCATCTATGCAGAACGCATAGCATAGTTCTAACTTTATACATCCTATGCTGACCTATTCCAGAGGCTGAATACCCAGGGAGAAAGATACCTACCGATTGCTTGGGGACAGGATGAGAATCGTGAAACACTTCCTTTTATATGACAGAGCCCACTGTACCAAACTAATTGTAACTTTCCAGGCTTCATAATACTTATGCCTTTCACATTGTGTGTGTGTGTGTGTGTGTGTGTGTGTGTGTGTGTGTGTGTGTGTGTGTGTATAATTACACAAAACATCCTACAACATGGTTGTATATTGACAGATCTTAAATTAACCTCCTGTGGCTTCAGGCTTTAATGCATCATTTGAGTATGCTTTTGGCAAAGAAAAAGTGAGAGTTTTTTTCCTTGATCTTTATTAAAGCCAAATGTTGACAAAATCTGTCGCATGATTAAAATAATAAGTTTAGGGTAGTAAAAACACTATTTCCTTTTGACATGAAAAGTTGCAAATTCATTACCGCTCTTTCCTTCTCTAAGCTCTACTTTGCCACCTAGTGGATTAAGGACCTTCGCTGTAAATTTTATGTTGACCAATGTCCCTTCCTCCCTTCTCCCCCTCTTCTCTTCCCTTGATATCGGCCCTCCTTACCTGCCACTCTCTCACCCCTCTTTACTTCTTCATTCCCTACTTTCTTTATTTCTACTTTTTTACCCTTTCCTCCTCCTTTTTCTTTATATAAACCTACCAAAACAGAGTAAATTTCACATTAATGACAGTGATCACATCTCATCTATCTTTGATTTTCTAGCCCTAAGCACAGTGCCTTACACATACTAGGTTTTCAAAAATAAGTCTTTTCATTGAATTGTGTGCTTCAAAACAAAGGAACAGTATGATAAAATAATTTATCTGAGGTTCTGCAGCTGGCCAGTAAGTAAAATGAGAAATCTAAAATGTTCTGACTTTGCATTTGTAAAAATATATATGTAAGTCTACCATGTTATCCAACAAACAGTGGAATTGTGGTCACCATTACTTTAGAACATCTCTAAATTCAGACTTCCTTTCAGGCCGCCACCACCTACCATGACAGATACTGAGGATTTGGATTACACTCATTTTACAAATCAGCATAATTCCACACGTCATTTCCCCAAATCAGAGTCCTCTTATAAAGGTAAGAAAAATATATATGGTCAAGTTTAGGATCTTTTTTAAATATTCATACTATGGTGGAAAAATCACATGCTGGCTTTATAGATCATTAGAATGGAAAAATAAGTCATCCTTCCTCTCAGCAGAACATTACAATATTCTTCATTTATTAAAAAAAAAAATGAAAAAAAAAAGCAAAACACCTTAAATTGAATGCCAAGTTTTTCTGTGTATTTTCGTTTTCTTTAAGAGGGAGTTCATTGCTTTCATCAGATTCTTAAAGGGAGTCTGTATCTACCATTTAGAATTAATGGGATTTTTCTATTCTAGCTCTTATTTTCCAACTGCCCAAGACTCTATTCATTAGACTTTAAATACATACAAAAATACACACAGCACACAAAACTCTTAATGCAAAAGAAAAATGGAGCAAGGAAAATGAGGAAAGAATATGAGGTCTGAGTTGGACCAGATCTTTAAAATGAGTGTTGTTTTTGCTCTTCAAAGCATATGCATTCACTTATGTGTGTTTTTTATGACATTCATAAAATGAGATAATTAAAAAGTAGGTTCTTATATTAATTTCTTCATCTGAAAATGGACCTGATTTTAATAGTCATAGCATTGTCAGGATTATATGAGTAAAATATTTGAAAGCAGATTGCAGTAGACTTTACAAAAATTAGGTCTTATTGATATTTATAATTTGCTATGATTTTTGAAGATTTCTTAGGTGATGTTTTTATTATCCTTTTCCAATCTAATGATAACATTCCAAATTTTTTTCTTTTTCTTCAGTCATTACAAAATATCAATGTAGTGGTGCCACTCCAGACTGATTAAATCAGAATTTCAAGGGAAGTTTGGTGTAGGCATTTGTATTTTTTAAAAAGCTCTCCTTCCCCCTTCCTCTTCCATTACATCATTCATCCAATGTTGGGAATAAGACAAAAGACATTGAAAATTTGGGATTAGTTGGACTTTATCAAAACAACCCATAAACTTCAATTTCCATTCTTTGCTGACCTTTTTACCATGCCTGGTTTAACTGGAAGTAGCTCATGATTTTTTTTTTTTCCAATTGTGTGCTTACATTACTCTTTAGGGGGTGTCTTTCTGTTTTTGACATACATTTGATGCATAATATTAAAATAATACATTGATTCTATATATAAGTATTTTATAATCAAGAACAAAGAAAACATGAACCATTTGTAATGCAAAAAATAAAGATAAATTATTTTGCCTGAGCAGGAAGATAAAGTTTCAAAAATTTAAAACAATTTTTCTATCATTGTTGATGTACAACATTATATTAGTTTTAGGCATATAACTAACGAAGTGATCACCCCAATAAGTTTGGTCCCCATCTGACACCATACAGTTATTATAGTATTATTTTTTTTCCTTAACTTTAATCCTAACCCTAAACCCTAACCCTAACCCTAACCCTTATAGTATTATTGATTATAGTCCCTGTGCTGTACTTAAATCCCTGTGATTATTTTTATAACTGCTAATTTGTACTTCTTAATTTCTTCCCATTTTTCCTCCATCTCCTCAACCCTCCTCCCACCTGGCAACCATCACTTTGTTTTCTCTATCTGTGAGTTTGTTTTATTTGTTCATTTATTTTGTTTATACAATTCCACATGTGAGTGGAATCATGCGGTATTTGTCTTTCTCTGACTTATTTCACTTTGCATAATGCCCTGTAGGTTCATCCATATTGTCACAAATGGCAAGAATTTATTCTTTTTTATGGCTCACTAATATTCCTTTGTATATATGTACCATCTTTTTATTCATTCATTTGTCAGTGGACACTTAGGTTGCTTCCTTATCTTGGCTATTGTAAATAATGGTGCATATGTCTTTTTGAATTGGTGTGTTGTGTTTCTTTGGATATATACCCAGAAATGGAATTGCTGGGTTATATAGTGGTTCTATTTTGAATTTTTTGAGTAACCTCCATATTGTTTTCCATAATGACTGCACCAGTTTGCAATCCCATCAGCAGTGCATGAGGGTTCCCTTTTCTCCACATCATTACCAGCACTTGTTGTTTGCTGATTTTTTGTTGATAGTCAGTTTGACAGGTATGAGGTACTGTCTCATTGTGGTTTTCATTTGCATTTCCCTGTTGATTGATATTGAGCATCTTTTCATACATGTTGGCTATCTGTATGTCTGCTTTGGAAAAACGTCTATTCAAATCCTCTGCCCATTTTTTACTCGAATTACTTGTTTTTTTAGTCTTAAGTTATGAGTTCCTTATTTTTTTGGATATATCATTGTCAAATATTTTCTCTAGGTTGGTTGGGAGTCCCCAACCCCCGGCACATTGACTGGTAGCAGTCCATGGCCTGTTAGGAACCAGGTTGCACATCAGGAGGTACAGTGGGCAAGCAAGCAAGGTTTCATTTGTATTTGCATCTGTTTCCTCAGCTCTGGCATCACCACCTCAGCTCTACCTTAGATCATCAGGCATTAGATTCTAAAAGGACCACTGGTCCTTGATGTCAAAAAGATTGTGGACCGTTGCAGTAGACTGTCTTTTTCTTTTCGTTGATGGTTTCCTTTGCTATGCATAAACTTTGTACTTTGACTTAGTTCCATTTATTTCTTTTTCTTTTTTTTTCACTTGCCCAAAGGTACAGATCCCAAAAAAACATTTCTAAGAACTGTGTCAGAGTTTACCGCCTATGACTTTTTCAAGGAGTTTTATGGATGTATTGTTAATCCATTTAGAACATATTTTTGTATGTGGTATAAGAAAGTACTCTAGTTTTATTTATTTATTTATTTATTTATTTATTTATTTATTTATTTATTTATTTATTTTGCAGGTATTTGTGTGGTTTTTCCAACACTATTTATTGAAGAGAATTTACCCCATTGTACATTCTTGCCTCCTTTTTCATGGATTAATTGACCATATAGGCTTAGGTTTATTTCTGGGCTCTTCATTCTGTTCCTTGATCTGTGTATCTGTTTTTATGCCTGTACCATGCTGTTTTGATTACTATTGCCTTATAGTATAGTTGGCTGTCAGGTAGAACTCTGTTCTTTCTCGAGATTTCTTTGGCTATTTGGGGTCTTCTCTGTGGTTCCATATAAATCTTAGGATTATTTGATCTAGTTCTATGAAAAACGTCATTGATGTTTTGATAGGGATTACATTGAATCTGTAGATTGCTGAGTTTCAAAGAATTTTTTTTAATGGTGTTTCTTCTTTTTCCTTCCCCTCCCCAGGTTTCCATTATAAGCAGTAAAAACCTAGGAATCTGCCTTGAAAATGGACTCACTGTAGCAAATGTTACTGGATGATACAGAAGGCATTCCACGCTTATTTTTTCTTTCTATGTTTGTATTCCTGGGATTTATCTTCAAGTGTTTTTCTGACCATAAATAATTTTAATTCATTTAAAATGTTTTGGTTATTCCTGATCACTTGGGCAGTACAAGAAAATCTGGCTTCTGAATATTGACCACCTCTATGCTGCATATGCTTCCTGGGATATAATATGTAAGAGACCTGTGAAATGCCATTTTCGTTAGGTATGACATATTAGTAGCTAGGGACTAGGCTTTATTTAGCAATTAGAATTTTGCAAAGAGAATGATCGAGGTAAAACAATGTTTGGATGCAATGCAGAAAAAATATATAAGAAATAGCTTTTTTAGTCCATTAGTGTATGATATATTAAAAGGGCCCTTTTGCTTTTTGTAGTCTTTAGGAAAGAAAAAAAAAATGACAACCATTCTCTAACACTTTCTTTGCTTTTGTTTCTTCAATAACAAGGCTTTCTGAAGCCACTGGTCATCGCTCATTTTTAGTATTTATTGGCAAAATTTAATTCTGTGGTATTTAAACTCAGGTCTGTGCAAAGTCAACTAAAAATGAAAAACTTTCTATTCCTTTTTTACATTTACTTATAGTCAAGGCAAATGGAATTGGGAAGATGTTTACATAAGTGATGATGCAATCATTCTCTCTGGTTGTAAATTGAAGTTTTCCTCTTGCTTAAAACATAGCAGTATTTATTGGCAACCTTTCAAAAATATTTAGTCTATTTGCCAATAATTAGATTCATTCAACGTGAAGTATTTGGTTCTACACGTTCTTTATCCCAGTATTTGGTTCTACACATTCATTAATGATTCATGGTCAGCGGATCCTTTATATAAGAGCTTTAAATGACTTCAAGAAATCTAAGGCCTTTGTGGAAATCTAAGGCCTTTGTGGAAATCTAAGGCCTTTCTAACCTTATGGAAATGGTTATTTTCCTGTGCTAGTTAACACAAAAAGCAATTATGCTGTATAAAAATATAATATCCATTCAGCTTGACTTCCTATTATTTTTCTTTATTTGAATCTGATGTATTTGGCATTTTAGTATGCTACTATGTTGTTTATTTAGGAAAGAAATATGTAGGTGACTAGAGAAAAAGTTAATTTGTTCTTTTCCCATTGTGAAATGCCTTCTGTTTGCCTTATCTTTCCAGGTAGTCTTTAAAGTCAGGCAGTGATCAGGAAGCTATTTTGAGCAGTTTCTGAGAGTGGATTTTGGTGTTTTGTTTTGAGAAAGAGATTTAGTTTCATAAAGTTTTTGGATTTTAAGAACTTGGGTAAAACATACCTAAGAGTTAAATTTTGAGGAACGTTAAAGTAACAGAACTCTAAGGTAGTTAATCATTTTGGAGAAATGGGAAAAGGGAAGATAACAGGACTTTGAATGGCCATGATGAAATGAATGAAGAAAAATCTTTATTTAGTTGAGGGCAAACAAATTGGAGGTTCTGGCCTTAAGTCCAATCCTAGATGGTGGTTTCAATATCCAAATCTTGGGTTTTATTGACTTATAGTAATGTTATATTTTTCTTTGTCTGCCCTGTGATTTTGCTTCATGTTTTTAGAAGTTTTTATGGTAACTTTAAAGAAAAAAACTATTTTTATTTGATAATTAGGCAAATGGGCAACATTTGCTATATTTTTTATTTTATAAATGTTTATTTTTCTATCATGCAGTGATGTTTTACTTTTACAATTCTGCATTCCTCTTACCTCTCATGTACTTCATCCAATTATATTTATTATTATAAAATGCTAACGAGATATCTTTTATTCAAAAATATCAAACCACTTAACACTTAACCAGGATGTTAATGTTTAAACTGTCTTGGTGAGTGACCAAAGGTGATATTTCCCTTGTGATACCCAATTAAACATCTATATTGAAAATTTGATTTTTTTTTTTTTTAGGTTTTTAACAGATTAGAATTTTTAAATATTTAATTTAATTTAATTTTTTTTTTGTATAGCAAACACTTTTTCAAGAGTATTATAGTAATTCTTTCCCTGTGGATAAGGAGTCAAAAATCCAACTCAACCAGTTAAATTTTTTTATTTTCATTCAAATACTGTAATTATCTTTGTGACTCCAGACGCAGCTAACAACTGTATTTTAAGGAACTGCCAAACGTTCTTCACTGTGTTCTCTCCTTTCACTTTGTCATTTTTATATCAATGTGGAAGGACTTTTTTTGTTCCTGTTCCGACTGCTAGAAGACACACATTTTAATTTTTAGGTACACAATGTATTATGCTTTAATGTTGTGATGTAAACTAATATTTTTGGCCTTGGAAAATCTTTCTATACCTCTGTTCTCCGAAGGCCCGGCTCCATTAACACCAGTATTGCAGAAAAGAGCACAATATATTAAGGACTCTTAGAAAGTGACTGGACATGTAGATTCCCTCTCCCAAACCTAACCTTTTGTAAGTCGTTGCCTGGAAGCAAGGTGAGACAAGGATAAGATTAAATATTATGAGTTGAAAAAAATTTGGCCCATAGTATCAAACTATTGTCAGACACAATTATTTTATTGGGAGACTGGACAGTTGCTACACATGCTTTAAAAGAACTTCGAGATTTTTAGAAAATGATTTTGTGTACTGTTGAATTACTATTTCTCAAGTGACTTTACTATAACCAGCAACAGACTAATGAATTTATCAAAGACTTATGTGGCTTTTGATCATAGAGATATATCTAAATTAGAAAAGAAAGATATGGATAGATGCTCCTAAGAGGAAATTTTTTTCAGAATGGCAGTGGCCACTTGGACCAACATTCCAAAATGGGTGACCTTGGACTTTGTTTTCCACTGAACCCACAAAGGAAACTATGAACTGGACTGTCTTTTCCCTTCTCTACTGTGGCCTGCAGCTGAACTGGATGATGAATAAATTCATTGCAGACGTTGTCCTACCATTCCCTCAATGTCAAGACTTTTGGGTATAAAAATAATTAACTTTTGACTGATAAGTATTTTTTTTTTAATACTGTCAATACTCTCTAAATTTTGTTTTGTGCCAAATCATTCTTTGGAAACACCTGCTATAATATGGTGCATTCAGTTTACCACATAAGTGGTTAACATTTTTGGGCCTTGATTTTTAATGAGCATTACCTTTGTATAAAAGTTACTTTGGGGGAATACCAAGATTATACATTTATTCAGTGGTGATTTTCTTGAAGGACAGCTGTGGCAATTGTAAGATCTTTAGCCTAAGAAAGGAACAAGACCCTGTGTACTCAGATTTTAAAGGATTGAGAACAGAGTAGAACTTGCATTCAAAGGTTGCTTTTGAGAAAACAGTGTTTATATAGGGAATGTTTATTTATATGGTCAGGAAACACTGATCGGGTAGATTTTACTGTACATAGTATGTCGTATTCTGATAGCATTGGCTTTTCTGAAACAATCATAAAAAAAATCAAAACCTACTCTTTAGCAAAAAGGAAAAAAATAGATTTTTAAAGTATTTCATTCATTACTTACTATTCATAGAGAAGTGTTACTAAAGTTAGGTCCTATTTTCTCCTCACATCTGGTGGTGCCTGTGAGTCCTAAAGCCATAACTGCTTATCTTACTGCTATAATCTCTTTTCCCCTTAACCCATAACAGGTAGTATGGGCAGGGAGAAACAGCCTGGAGACTGTCCTGGTAATGCTGCATGGGGTACAAGTCATCCAAATTTTTGGCAGAAGAATCTTTCCCCTTGATGATAACATTTATCATTAAAGGGAGGTGTTGAGGCTGTTGTCACTCCTGCCTTTTAACTGTTGTTGGAATGCTGAAACTTAATTCCAGCAAACTCAATAGGGGAAGGGATAAACTGGGAAAATTTCACTTCTACAGAGTCACTTTTCTGTTGTGACCTGCACTTTGTGCCAGCATTGCCTGTGAGGAGCAGTATTGCCTTAAATTAGTTTGGTTCCAACCAAGGTCAGTGTATTATACTTCGTATATGTGAATGACTGTCAACTCTCCATTGATCTATAAAATTCACAGGTGATCCCCCAACATCTTTGTCACCTGGAGCTTTGGACCTCCTCCCACCAAGCTGTGGTTGGCCTGTACACTGGTAGATAGATCATTTCATTTCAAGTTGCCTCTCTATGGATGAGCAGCAACATGACCAAAAAAGGGAGAATTTTCTGGCCAGATTCTTCAGACAATCACATCCTAAGTAATTGAGAATTGACTGTCTTTTCCCATCGTGACTGTGTAGAAGGTATTTCCAAAGGTTCAGTTACACAGTGAAGTCACTCGTTATGTTATTATGTAAGAATCTCACCAACACTCTTGGGTATTGAAATACATACCATTAACAACAAAAAGAGAAAACCAAACAAAAAAGAGGTATTTACTTGAATTTGGAAATTTGTTGATACAAAGAGTCTGTCTGTTTTATTACTTTTAAGAGAGAATTAACCAGGAAAATTAATGCTGTAGTGGGGAAGACACTGGAGTGTTTTTTGTTTTTTTTTTTAAGGTTGTATTTGACACCACAAACTAACAGAATTATCTAAGTAATCATATTAATTTGTGGAACTATCTGCTCCTAAAAAGCATTCTCTTTACCTTATATATATGTGAAAACTACCTGGAAATGTGTTCCTAATAGATTTAATATGTTTTTTTGTATTCTCAGCATACTAGAAAATGTTTTTGAGTAACTTCATAGCATAAGGAGCACTATACTGGGTTCAGCATTTTAGATAACAGAATTAGTTGTGTAACTCGGTGCCTCATAATTTATTGCTGAGGTTTCTATACAAAGAAGGAAAGAACTGAAAGACAGGGTATGAGTGACATTTCCTTCACAAAAGAGCAAGGATTAAGGACAGTGAAGAGAAGACAGTTGAGAGAATATACTATTACATATCATATACTTAGGATATGCTTTTGTTGCACAGAATTTCAGACCATAATTGCTAAAATAGTTTCTAGCTGTTAAATTTAGTAAGTTGTTGATGTCAGAATTAAAAAAAAAAAAATCTGATTGACTTAATCTTCAAAAATCCCCATAGGCTCTAACTTAAGCCCTTGCTATAAACTGAACACCAAATGCCCTTTCTCAGAAATAGCTATATTTTTCATCTGCCTCTTGAAGGCAACCCAATATTTATTTTACAAAGTATTGTAAATAATGAGATGGTATAGTGGGAAGATAACCTAAACACGTTCCAAATGAGAATTCTCTAACGGGGTTTTCCTTAAGAATCCATCCCAGTACAATATTATATTTTGAAAAGGTGCTTAATTATAAAGTACAAGAGTTTGCTCATATAAATCAAGTTGCTCAGGAAATAGAGGTGGTGCTGTCCTTTGTCTTATAGTTTGGAAAAATATTCTCATGAGAGAGAGATACTACATGGTACCCAGGCAGTTTCAAATTCTTTGGTAAGAACTCCTGTGACATTTTGATTGTGGGTATGTTTGAAAACAAGTGAGGTATTATCTCAAGAGTCATTAATCTGTAGCCAAACCTCAGAGGAAAAGGCAGCTTTGAAATAGTTACTTCATGGAACTAAGTAGAATGGAATACAGTTGCCTGTCTGAGGACAAAACAGAGGCCACCTCAAACCACATGCCTATCTAGAGATTAAATGAAACTGTGAGGGACATTTTGTGGATGCCTTAAAGGTGACTGGTGTTGGGTATTGGTGAGTATGTACACAACCCATCTGGACTAGGCTGATGGAAACAGCCTATTTCAATTCACCCTCATTCAGGACGAGTTGTTCCTGCTCATAGTCCAATGGAGGAAGATGAGAAACATGGTGCTGGTGACTTTCATGTGTCTTGGGAGGTTGAGGTGGTAATGTCATTTGGACTCTCCAGTATTCAAACCTCCTTTTAAATGCCACTTAAACACCTACATTAATTCATCTATGCAAGCTTGTGTTTTTATGGTTTGTTTTTCACACCTATGTCCCATCTGATTCTTTAAACATCAGGATTAACATTGATATTATGAATAATTTTTAAACCAAAGTATTGTATAAGTGTGTGCTTGTTTTCCTGGATGTTTTGAAATAAACACCAATCTTGTCCTCTTAATAAAGTCATCTGTTAAGTCATTGGTCTCTGACTCGTGTGTTCTTTACTGTGTTCAAAGACTTGGGATGTTCTGAGAGTATTGTTTCTTCTTTACAAAGTAAATATATCTTTGTTTAATTACAGTAAAATTTTTTTCTATTCCAATTTTATTCACTTTCTGTAACCACGTGTAACATAATACTGATGCCTAATACATTGCAGTTCTTGACAAATATACCCAAGTTTAAAATTGGTTATATAACTGGCTTTGCGTGGTGGTGGCTTGCTTATGTACTTAAGGGCAAAAAATTAATGTGCATGTTTGTACAGTAATCCAAATGACTGAAGAAGACCCCGGAATGCAAGGACTCATTCTGTACTTACAAATGACATTCCATAGATTTTGAAACTAGATATTAATAACTGCCATTAATTTAACATTTTACTTTTAATAAGGCTTGTTTCTTTATCATATTTAATTCGATAGAATAACCATGATGTGGAAACAATCTAGCAGGCTACTAAAAAAGATACTATTTCAATGACTATTAAACTGATTTTAAAAGAAGTCACTTTAGTTTCCCTGAATTGGATTCTCTATGCCTCACTTTCTTCTCTGGCTAATATTATAGGCATCTAAATTATCTCTATTATATATCTGTACTATATGTCACTGCTAGATGCCTGAGGAATACCAGTGATATGCAGGTGATATTTAGTTGAAGTAAATTTGATTTCAGCCTTTAGTTTCTAAATACTGGTTGAAAGTTGCCAGTGAAATAAGTTGACACATCTAGAAGCCAGTTTAAATTTTAAATATGTAATTAAGGCCGCTCCCTTGAATCTCTGGCAGGAGGTATGTATCACTGGTGGGTGGATATTGTGGATATGACATAGTCTGGGTGTTCGGCTGTGGCATGTGGTGTCGAGGGGTAGCACCCTAGAAAGACCCTCTATAAAGGCAGGAGAACATTAGCCAACCCCTATACTTTGGGAATTCGGAGAAATCTTTTAGAGGGCTTTAGACTACTAGAAGTTATAGGGGTTCGAAGAGAATTTTACCCCCATTTCAAGGGGCAGAGGAACCACTCATTTCTTCCTCCTGATTGTTTCTGAGTTACATGCTTAAACTGAAGGACTACAATAAAGTGAGTCCTAAAGAAATAGGAATAAGGAGACCTAGTACTACCTTTTTTGTGAACTTGTTCAGAACCTTAGGATACCACTTATACTCTGCCTCAATTCTTTTACTAAGAAGCATGCTGCAGTGAGAATTGGAGACCTCTAAGTACTCTGAGGTCTAATGTTCCTTGATTCTTGCTGTCAAAGGCTGCTAAGTTTTTTAAAGATACTCCAAAAATAGAAGAGCCTCATATACTACTGGGGGTCTGGAAAGTCACAAAGACTTCCTACACATTCATTGAAAGAACTGATTTCTGATCTTGTGTTCTTTAAAAAATGTGTACAATGTGATGCTTTGATGTATATATGCATTGTGAAATTATTACCACAAATAGCATATCCACCACCTCTCATAGTTACTTCTGTGTGTTATGTGATGAGAACACAAGATCTAGTCTCAGAAAATTTCAAGTGTAATACATTATTATAATCACTATGCTGTACATTAGTCTCCAGAATTTATTCATCTTATAACTGAAAGCCTGTACCCTGTGCAGGGTCTGTTCCTGACTGCACTGCCCTGCTTCTCGTAGCACCACACCAGCAAATTGCCCTTAACCTGCATGTATTCTTATAACCAAAATCTATTTTTTTTTTTATCCCTAAGCTTCAGATGTGAGCCTCCTTCATCAAAAAGTCTTTGGATGTTCTTGTGAACTCGTCATACCTCCCACTAGCATACCTAACCTCCAAAAACACATTTCTTAACCAATTTCTGTGCTAAGTTATGTAAATTTGTTTTTAGCCATGTTAATAATGATGTGTCCTTATTTATACCTGCCACACTTGATTATTTGCTGTCATTACTTACCCAGTCTGGGCCCATACCAGCAGTGCTCTCAGTCCCTGCCTGACTTTGAGGAAGCCTTTCCTATTGAACTGCCAAGCTCCTGTCTCAAATCCTTCACCAGCCCTTGTAGGCTCTCAGACACAGAACTGGGGACGTGTGAGAGAAGGGGAGAGTGGGAGGGGAAGAAATAGAAGGTGAGGAAGAGGGAGAAGGAGACGGAATCTTTCTGCAGGTATATCTGACACTGCCTTTAAAGGTATATATAAATGATAAGACCTCTGGCTTGGAGTGTTGAGTACCAAGTGGTGTATATTAGTGTCTCTTTTTAATGGATCATGCAGATGTGTCCAAAATGTGTCAAGTCTTAGAACTCTGCCTAGTCCTACATCTTGAAGATTTTCTTCTGTATTTTTTTCTAAAAGTTTTTTTTTTTATTTTAAGTTTTACATTTAAGTCCTTGATTCATTTATAGTTAATTTTTACATAAAGGGTGAGGTTTAGGTCAAGGTTAATTTTTTTGCCTGGATGTTCAATTGCTCTAGCAGCATATTTTGAAAAGACCATCTTTCCTCCATTGAATTGCTTTTACATCTTTGTCAAAGTTAGTTGCACATAGATTGTGTCAATCTATATCCAAGTAATTATTCCTTTCCATAGATCATGTGTCTGTCCCTCTGTCAGCACCAGAGTATTGATTACCAAAGCTATGTAAAAAGTCCTGAAATTGAGTAGACTGATTCCTTAAATTTTATTTTTTTATAAAAATTGTTTTAGCAATTCTAGTTCCTTTGCCTTAGAATATAAATTTTATAGAGATTTCGTATACATCTATAAGAAATATTGCTGGAATTTTGAGAGGAATTGAAAACCCCTATATGAATTTGAGGAATATTATGTTTACTCTTCACAAAAAGACGATGATATATCTCTTCATTTATTTAAATCTTTGGTTTCTTTAATTTGTTTTTTTCAGCATGTACATGGTTTGTTAGATTTACTCCTAAGTATTTCATTTTTGTGTGGGGTTAAATCATCTTCAAAATAGGGACAATTTTATTATTTCTAATTTGTATGCGTATTATTTCCTTATTGTACTGGCTAAAACTTCTAGCAATGTGTTAAATGAAAGAGGTGAAAGTAAATATGCTTGCATTGATCTCAAGCTTAGGGGACAGGAATTTTCTTTTGCCATTGAAGTACAATTTAGCTATTTGTCTTTTTAGATTCTCTATATCAAGTTGAGAAACTTCTTTCACCTTTCGTTTTCTGTGAGTTTTTATCATGAGTTTGTGTTGAATTTTGTCACGTTTTTTTTTTTTTTTTTCCTGTGACTGATCATGTGATTTTTCTTGTTGAACCTATTCATATGGTAGATTACATTGATTTTGGAATATGGAACCAGCTTTACATCCCTGGAAAAAATCTTTCTTGATCAAGGGGGATAATTCTTTATATATATAATATTGTTGAATTCTGTTTGCTAATATTTTGTTAAGGATTTTTACATTTATATTTGTGAGGGATCTGTGAATTTTTTTGTACTATTTGTCATTGGATTTTGTATTAGGGAAATGCTAAAAATAAAAACACTTTTATATTTTCTGAGATTATGTAGAATTGGCACTTTTTAAAAAATAAATGTTTATTAAGAATTCTCCAGTAAAACTGTTTAAGCCTAGTTATTTTGCCTTTGAGAGTTTTTAAATATTCAATTTATTTAATAGTTATATGGCTATTGAAACGTATTTCTTATTGAATTAGTGTTTTTCAAGGAATTGGACCATTTTATTAAAGGTGTCAAATTTATGTATGTGTAGAATTGTTTATGGTATTCCCTAACTTTGATGTCCACTGGTTTTGTAATGATATCTCTTTTTTCATTCCTGATATTGGTAATATGTGCCTTCTCTATTACTTTTGTTGTTGTTAGTCATGTTAAAGGCTTATCAATTTTATTGACCTTTTTAAGGAATCAGCTTTTAGTTTAATTGATTTTTCTGTGTTTTTTTTTTTTGTTGTTTTCAATTTCATTGATTTCTGCTCTTTATTATTTCCTTCTGCTTGCTTTGGGTTCATTTTGCTTTTCTCCTAGTTTCTTGAGGTAAGATCTTAGATTATCGATTTAAGATTTTCCCTCTTTTGTAAGCATTTATTGTTATAATTTTTCTGCTTTATTAAATTGCACCGCTTTAGCTGTTGCACAAATTTTGATACATGTTGCATTTTCATATTTGTACAGTTCATTATAAATTTTTAAAATATTCCTTGAGATTTACAGTCACTAGTCTTTATTCTATGGAGTAATTAGAAGTATTCTGTTTAGTTTCCAAATTTGAGGAGATTTTCCTGATATGTCATTAATTTCTAGTTTTACTCTGTTGTGGTTAAAGAACACACCCTGCATAATTTCAATTCTGTTAAATTTGCTGAGGCTTTAGGTCCCTGGATATTGTTTATCTTAGTATATATCTTAGTGCATATTCTTTTGTCATTGAGTAGAGTGTTCTTGTAATACTGTTTAGATTTTATTGGTTGCTGATATTGTTGAGTTCTTCGATATCCTGATTGATTTTCTGTCTAGTTGTTTATCAGTTAAGAGAAGAATGTTAAAGTTTTCAGCTACAATGGTAAATTTGTCTATTTCTTTTAATTCTATTTTTGTTTCACATGTTTTGCAGTCTGTTTGATAAATTTACATTTAGGATGACTGTGTCTTCTTGGTGGAGTGACCATTTTATCATTATATATGTTCCTCTTTGTCTCTGGTAATTTTCGTTGCTTTGAAAAATACTTTATCTGTTGTTGATGTAGTTCCTTCTGCCTCCTTTTGCATGATACATCTTTTTCTATCCTGTTAATTTCAACCTGCCTATGTCATTATATTAGAAGTAAATAACTTATAGAAAGTATACAATTGTATTTTAAATATACATTCTACCATATCTATTTTTTAATTGGCTTATTTAGACTATATACAGCTAACATAATTATTGGTTTGTAAGAACTTAAGCTTGCCATTTTATTTTTTCTGTTTTCAATTTGCCAATCTTCTTTTTTGAGCATTACTTGAACAATTTTTAGAATTTTATTTTGATTTATTTATAGTGATTTTTGAGTTCATCCTATTGTATAATTTTTTTAGTGGTTGCTCTAAGTATTACATTATATATGCAGAATTTGTTACAGTGTGATTTTGCCAGTTCAAGTGTAGAAACTTTACCTCACTTTATGTCACTCTCCCCAGTTATAATTGTTTTAAGTATTTCTTCTACATACATTTTGAATCACTTTCAGTGTTATATTTTTGCTTTAGTCATCAAGTACTTTAGGGAGCTAAATAGAAGGGAATTGTATTGTTTTACTCTTTCAGTTCTTCCTAATATTCAGAGATTCCTTCTTTTATCACTTTTTTTTTCTCCTCAGAGAAATTTCTTTAGCTATTCTTTTAAGATAGGTCTTCTGTAGACAAGTCGATTTTTATACACTATCTTGTTGGCTGGGATTTTGCTGACTTCATTTAAGTCTAGTAGTTGTCTTATGGATTCTTTGGGATTTTAAATATATAGATTCATATTATTGGAAAACAAAAATAATGTTACTTCTTCCTTTCCACTTTGGATATTTTTAGTCATTTTTCATGCCTAATTGCTCTAGCTATAACTTCCAGTAAAACATTGCATAACAGCAGAGAAAACGGGCAATATTGGCTTATTCTTTTCTTAAGAGGGATGCTTTCAGTCTTTCACCATTGAGTATAACTTTAGCTGTGGATTTTTCATAACTGCCTTTTTATCATGTCGTGAAAGTTTCCTTATCCTTAGATTTTTGAGTGTTTTTATCATGAAAGGGTGTTGGGTTTTGTTTAATACCTTTTTTTTGTATCAGTTGAGATGACTGTGTGTGTGTGTGTTTCCTTCATCTTATTAATGTGTTGTATTACAATGACTGATTATTCTAAAGTTGAACCACCCTTGCATTCCTGGGAAAAGTTCCCCTTGGTCATCCTTTTAACCTGTTAATGCTGTTAGATTTTGTTTGCTAGTATTTTGTTGAGTGTTTTAAAATCTATATTCATAAGGAATATTTGTTTGTATGTTTATTTTCTTGTGATAACTTTATCTAACTTTAGTGTCAGAGCAATACTGGCTTTATAAAATGAGTTAGAAATTGATACTTCCCCTAGTATTTTTTAGAAGCGTTTGGAAAAATTAATGTTAATTATCTAAATATTTAGTCAAATCAAATTCAACAGTGAAGTCATCTGATCTTTGGCTTTTCTTTATTGGAAGTCTTAATTACTGATTTAATCTCTTTATTCATTAGAGGTCTACTGAGATTATTTCTTCTTGCCTTAGGGAGTCAGCAAATTGTTCATCTACTAGCAGTGTTTTCAATAATGACCTCTGTTTTGTTGGCCTCAGTGAGTTTCTAGTTAAGCAGAACAGAGATGAGCACCTTGCATTGCCCCTTCAGGTAGCCCCAGGTCAGGTTAGAACAATCTTGCATAATAATTTGCAAATAAGCGCTTCCTCTGAAACTAAGGACTAGAGTTCCACACTGAGCATAAGGATGCTGTTTCCAAGACTTGCTGATCCCAAGAGGGAGTGGGGCACAGGCCTGAAAACTTTCCTACTGTTTTTAAGTTAATTTTTTCTTGATTCTATGTTCACTTGGTTACTCTAGCTCTTTGCTGTGTTCCAAAGTCTGACAACATTGGTCCTGACAGTTTCTGCTTGTTTTTTGATATTTTTATTGGGGAATAGGAGTGTGGAAGTTGCCTACTTGGTTATTTTACTGACATCATTCTTAGCAATTTCTTAAAAAGCAAGTTGAGTCATTTTATAGATTAATGTTAGAAAAATTATTTTATTACACTTTTCATGGGTAACTAGGGAAGTAGTAAACCTTGGAGTACTATTTAGATGTCAAAAGGAATGAGGAAAATCTAAGCCATAGAGTGATTTCCAGCATATATTTTTAAAAGAAAAAGCAAGGTAGAGAAAGCATGAAGATTTTCTACCATGTATCTGGAAAAGAGGAAGCAGGGGAATGATCCTACTATATATATATATATATATATATATATATATATATATATATATATATATATATATATATATATATGAGAAAAGGAAACTTTAAGTCAAAGTTAAATGAAACAAAATTAATTTTATCTACTTGGTACACAATCACATGATAGGAACTGTTTCAAATGGTTTTATATATTTCTGTCTTTACATACATACGTACATACATACATACATACATACATACATACATACATATTTCTAACAATATTTTCTGCCATCTGTATTCACCAAAAAGGCCTAGAAACCTAGAAACAGTGAACACCTTGGTAGCAATGAACATTCTTCAATGTGATCTTGAAATAATATTTTCTAAGGAAAAAAAACCCAATCTTTTATAGAGAAATAGCTAATTTTAGGTATGAGTTTAAATTTACAAGATAAAACTGAAATATCTAGTCTTACCAGATAGGAAAGATTCTATCTAAGGCTACTATGGTCATTTCAGAATGTCTCTAGCCAGCATCAATAAGAATAATAACCAAAATGGATAGAAACACATTATATATGTTTAAATCCATGTATTTATAGTGATCTTAATCCAATTAAAATAACTCTTAGTTCTCACCTGTGATAAATGCTTTAGACCAACTCATTATTTTGAAAACTGGTATATATTTGAACATTCATTCTGCCTGTATTTTTATATATAAAATGTATACCTTATTGATGAATAAATGAATAGTTGATGAGGATGAATTTTTCTTTATAGAACATTTTAACTAATAATCACAAATGAGATTGTTTGTGATAATCTCCAAAGAACTTAAAATTTGACCTTGGGTGGACATTAGGCTCAATGAAAAGTCTGGCTAATTGTGGAGGGCTTTAGAACATAGCCAGTCTCAAAACCTAGAATGAGATTTTGATAATTTTGCAACCCTCAAAGAATTAATAGATTGAGGCAGCAATCACTAACACTTCAAATCATAAAAAGGTAGAATTAGATATTATATACCTCCAAATGGAAGTAACAATACTAGTAACAAAATCACCAAGTTTCTAGATTTATTTACTGATCTATAGGAGTAACAGGGCATTGAGGAACAAAAGGTTGCAAACTGCGAAGTCCAGATTATGAGAAACTTTATAAAACAACAAAAATTATTTAAAATGTAAGAAAAATGAAAAGAGGAAGAAGTATTAGATGCAAGGGATACTTGCAAATAGAGTGAAAATAAAATCTATAAGGTGATTAGAGAAATGGAAACACTGAGTGGATATTTGATGTTATTAAAGATTTAGTGTTAAGTTTTTACATGTGATAATGACATTGGGGTTGGGTTTTAAACAAAAACTTCCTGTATTTAAGAGATATACACTTAAATGTTTATAGATGAAAGGATATAGATATCAGGAGCAGAAAGTAAATGAAGTATAAAAAAGAAAAGATTGGCCATATATCAATAATCAGGGATGGGTAGATCTGGTTTATTTTATTATTCTCTCTATTCTTGTATATGTTTGAAAATGTTCATTAAAAGGTTTTAAAAATGACAGAAATTTTCAAACAAAAACTATGAAAACTCACTAAAGTGAATATGTACTTCAGGCAAAAGGAAAATGATTTTGGCTGAAAGTTCAGGAATACAGAAAGGAATAAATTAAATGGAAGTATGTATTTGTTGGAAAATAAATATTGACTGTCTAATGGTAAGGTTTCTTGTGGGCTTAAAATATAAATTAAAAATTACGTTATATAAATTTCGAAAGTAAATGAAGTTAAAATGCTGCAAGACAGTATTTCTCAAACTTTTAATATATGAATGAATCATCCAGGGATCTTATTAAATTGTAGATTTTGATCCAAAGGTCTGGAATAGGACTGGAGAGTTTGCATTTTTAACAAACTCCCAGGTGCCTTTTATGCTGCTGTTTTCCTAAGAAAACATTGAATTGCAAGGAAAAATTCCTGCAATATCTTGGAAAAGTTAAAAACACTAACTTTTATTCGTCTTTGATACGTTAAGTATGCTTGGTGTATATTCATTCTAACAACAAAATGAGTAGTAAAAGAATGTAAACTACCCAGAATAATAAATCAATTTGAAAGAAACATAGAAAAGGTGGATCAAATAGAAAGCCAATAGTTACATGGTAAATTCAAACCAAAGTATTTCAGTAGTTATATTATACATGTTTGTGGGCTAAATGTTCCACTTAGAGTACATGATTGTCAGTCTAATAAAACCCAATTATATGCTACTTATAAAAAAATATTTAAAATATATGATACAGAAAAATTGAAAGTAAAAGAACAAAAAAGAGATGTTCCATGGAAACACTAACCAAAAGAAAGCTGTGATAAATATCAGAAAAGGCAAACTTTAATTGAAAATATTACCAGAGAAAAAGAGGACAATTTTGTGTTCAATAAAGTGTTAAAGTTTATTTGTATTACTTCTCTTTTTAACAAGGTAAAAAAGATGAAGAGATTAAAAAGTATAAATTGGGAGTTCAAAATAGTCACGGGATGTGAAGTGCAGCATAGAGAAAATAGTCAAAAATAAATAAATAATAAATTTTGAACCCTCTGCATAGTAAATGAGGGTCCCCAGAACATCACTGTTGGAGAGGGCTTTAGGAGTCCTCTTTTCTTTCCATATATCAATTTATTCAACATAGAAACTTGTACACTGGGCTCCTTTGCATCAGCCACTTTGCTAGGCAACAAGAATAAGATACAGTCCTAGCCAAGATTGCATTTCCTTAGAAAATCATGATCTGCCGATGTAGCCCACTCTACTGAGAAAATTCTCATATTACAAAGATTTTGTACGGAATTATGCATAGAGTTACAAAAGAACCTGCATGTTTGGAGAAAGTGAGTTTAGAGTGGTTGAAGCACAGTGTGATAAATTGCTACCGTGGCAGCTCAACCTAGAAAGTTTTGACTTAGAAAAGTTTATTTGTCCACTTTGTCAATGTCGTCCTGGGGAGATAAATTTTCACTTTTACAAAAAGTTCTTCTTTTTCTCTGGTAATATTTTAAATTAAAGTTCACCTCTCCCTGTAAGTGCTCCTCTAGACCAGAATGCAGTATGTCAGATAAGTCAATCACCAAACACAGAGCCAACTTGGCTCTCTTTTTCGTTCCTTGTTCCTTTTCACCCCAAATAAGGTCGACTTTGTGGCTCTAGCCAATCAGGTATTTTCTGTTCTCTTCCTTGGTCTTTATGCTTTATGCTATAAAAGCATCCTGCCTTCCACCCCATTTTGTAGGTCTTCAAAAAAGAGACTGCAACTTCATGAAAATTGAAAGTAGAAGAACAAAAAAAGAATGGGAGAAAGCCACCTGGAAACAGCTAGTATGTTTTTAGCCCATCAGTTTACCGATTATGTTTGCAGAAATGAACATTTCGGGTGAGTGCCACCCATCTTAGGTTCGGACAAGAATCATGAAAGAGGTCTTATTCATTTACTTTTAATAGCTTTTGCTAAGACAGGGTGTTGGAAGAACCGGCCAACTCCCAAGGGCACTGAGTGTCACATGGTATGTCTGCTCCCCTCTTGGCTTCACCCTCATGACTGTGGATCACTCATATTGAATTCCCAGAATCGTTTTTACTTCCCAGCATTCAGTGGTTCATCTCCAGTTAACATCTGCTATCATTCTCTCACTTTGTGGCCCTCTTTATGAAGCTCCTGCACCACACACACTAGCTATGTATGACACAGGAAGTCCCTGCCTAGCTTGGGGAGAGAAGCACTCTACTCTGACAAAGTCTGGAAATGCAGTTATTTCCCAATCACAGCCCTCTTATTCTGCTTCCACAGGCCCATGGTCAGCATCTTGTCAAGCTCTCTCAGTGGTGCCA
The DNA here is from genome assembly GCA_030015415.1 of Cynopterus sphinx. NCBI lineage: Eukaryota > Metazoa > Chordata > Mammalia > Chiroptera > Pteropodidae > Cynopterus > Cynopterus sphinx. The sequence goes on from CM057380.1 coordinate 46,485,010, forward strand.
CTGACCCCGTCATAGGCTTGAAGTGGGGGGATATAGACATTTCCTGTCCTCTCCCCTGTCTGAACAAGGGGAGCTGGCTGTTTTTGGTGCTTAATGCACTAATATCTTTCTAAAATTGATTTGCAAATTTTTCTATAATCTTTACTTTTCCATTCTTTTTTGTCCTAAATATACATGAGGATTTCAGGAGTTATCTAACCATGTTTTAGCTACCTACATTGTTGTTAATGCATGGCACTATAACTTTAGAACATGGCATCTGTGGCATGTTGTAAAGTGGAAATACAACGCAAGCCAAACATGTAATTGTAAATATCCTAGTAACCATATAAAAAGTAAAAATTGAGGTAAGATTAATTTTTTCATATTTTATTTAACCCAGAACATCAAAACATTTCAGCAAATAATTAATGTAATAACTAGTAATTATATATTTTAAATTTATTTTCCCATAATAAGTCTCAAAATGTGGTGTGCGTTTTACACTTACAGGCCTGTCGGTTCTAAGTATATTTCAAATGCTCAGGAGTTGTAGGTGGCTGTGGCTGCTGTTTTGAGTAACACAGATCTATTACACATCAGCTCAAATGGATACAGGAAAACCCCAATTTTAGCATGCTAAGTAGCCATTTTGCAATAGTGGAAGCGAAAACATTTCATAAACTGAAAATTGATTGATAATACAAAACGGTGTTTTTTAACCTTCACCAAACACGCTTTTTCTTTGGCTGTCATACCTGCATTGTGCCAGCAGAGGGAGCTCAGAGCCGGCAAGAAGCGTAAACCTTGAAATTCTGAGACTTGGCACCCTTTATGTTAAAACCAATGCACTGGTTCTGTTAGGGGAAATCATACTTTTATAAAAACAGCGCTCTATCTATAAAAACATTAGATGTAAATTATAAAAATATTTAAAATATCGGTGAGTAGAATCTAAATTCATGCATCACCCATAATCCACCAAAATACAAATATATTTTTACTATATTGTGTTCCAGCCTCCTTTCCATGCATAGGATTTAATTCTATATAATCGTAGTCTTATTAATGGGAATTTGGGGTTCAAAGAGATTTGAGCTGTTTAAAAGTTGATGGGAATGATCTATTTGAGTGAAGAGTTTGAAGAACTTATAATACTAATAAAGGAATTATGATACTGATAGAATAAAATTCATAATAAAATGATCTAGACACACATAGTCATACACATATATGTATAATGTACATATAGGGATTTATAGATCGCATTTTCAAGCAGATCATATATAATATGACAGCAGGAGAAAAGAAAATACAGATGACAGATTTGATGGTAGGAAGTGGATAGAGTTTCTATCTTTGATATTTTTTCCTCTCCTTCCCCTTCCCCTTCCCCTTCCCTTCCCTTCTCTTCCCTTTCCTTCCCTTTCCTTTCCTTCTTTATGTTTTCTTGTGTGGTAAAAGGAAATTTCCTATATTGAGAAAGAGGGGGGTAAGTTTGGAAGTCAGAGGAATGTGAATAAAAAGCAAAGTTCTATAACAGACTAGTGGGATTTAGAAACTCATGGACAATGGTGACAGTTTGGAAAAATGGCTGAGGGAAATGGAGGGGACTGAGTGAGAATTGCTGAGCACTGTGGATTGAGAGAACAGCTGTGGCTGGATGCTACACATTTATGGAAGCACAATCTTCATGGCTGCTTGCTTTTTAGCAGCTGCATCAGCAACCCATATATAGAAGCAGAAGATATGAGTGGTTGGAAGTGATCCATTGTTGAGGTTTACATGTGTAGTAGAGTCAGAGGGCCAAATAGGAAGAAAGAGACTGAGGTGAGGCTCCACAAAATCTTAGGATGAGGCCAAGGGCCAGGGAGCTCACAGTGATCAGAGTGTAAGGGTCAGGAAATGATAGAGTGAGTTGATGACATGTTTTGGTCAGAAAAAGGGTATTTCTTATATGGAAGAAGACCTAAACATGAAGAGTAATACAGAGGAAGATGACAATAGTTTGGGGTCAAGAACACAGAGGAAGATGACAATAGTTTGGAATACAGAGGAAGATGACAATAGTTTGGGGTCAAGAACATGGAACCTCGGCTGTTTAGATTGTTCTTTACATAGACATTGAGTTCCAGAACATAAAAGAAGGCCTTGTCGTGAAGTTTGCCTTAATAAATAGCCAAGAAACAGATCTGGGAAGAACAATGGTTTCACGATTCCGATCTCCAAGGTAATCCTTGGGTAACCGGGAATTTGTGACAGTTTCTAGGCATAGGACTTGGCAATGAAATAAAGCCTACTAGAGCAAATTAAGAATACTTTCAAAATAATAAATTTGAACTGTTTTCGGGCCATACACCATGGGATTGAAACGCATCGAAGAGATTTGGATTAAAAAATGTTTTTGATTCTCTTGATAGCTATGTGGCTGGGACAAATTACATATCAACTCCAAAACTTAATTTCTCCCCATATAAAATAGAGCTAATATAATCTTTTTCAAAATTTTACAGAACAATTTTTTAATATTTAATATTCAACAAGTGACATTTGCTATAATCTAGAAAAACAAACAAGCCAGATGTGTTTATTAATACAAGTCAGAACATATTTAAACTGAAAGGATGCTCTGAGTTCATTATATAATAGCTTCAATGGTGGTCCAAGCAAAACAGAAAGAAACCAAATGTTTTAGATCACATGCAGGACTATCAAGATCTCTAACTCCTAGCTAGAACCAATGGCATCATCTTTCTGTTAGACTAGTGCGGCCATTGCTTAGTGAAGGAAATTTACCTGGCTTCTCTCTGAGTATTTCCCAGTGTAGGGAAATGATTACTGCTCATGAAAACTCCATTGCTTTTTTTCCTTTTTTCTCTTTCCTTTTTTCTGTTCTTGACTATTAATTTCTTTACTTTTTCTTCTCTTCTTTTCTTTTGACAGCTGTAAGAGTTTAAGAATTTTATACAGCATAAATCTGTTTTCTTTATTTCCAATCCTTAGACCTTTTTATAGCCTCTGGCAGTCCTATTTTTTTTTTCCCTATACATGACAGCTCTTCAGACATTTGAAGACAGTGGCTGTGTCTCTCCTGATGTTCCATATCTCTCATATAGACATCCTTGGGTCATCAGTGTTGATTGGCATGGCCCAAGGTCCTTACACTTCTGATTGTTATTTTGACTATTTTACTCTATCTCTGTCCATATTGGAACCTTACCTCAAGGTATGATCTGTGTTTCATGAAACTGAGTAGGGCTGTCACCATCCTAAGTCTGCACATATTTCATGCACTTAAAATCCACATTAATCTTTCATTAAGCTTTCCATCTTTTTTCATGCACCTCTATTATGGACTTCCCTAGAAGTGCAGATGAATTTTGTAACAAAGGGCAGGGTTTCCTCTTTTCCCAGGTTTCATTTTATTTTGTAGATTTGCTTATTTTGCTTCATTTGATGATTTTGTGTGTATGTGGGTGCGGTGCGGGGGGATTCTGGTTCTGGAAAATTGGCTTTATGTGCAGATTTGAAGAACAGTGGCTAAGGCTGGGGTGATTGGCAGCTGCTTCATTTAGAACACTGGGAAATGTTCTAAATGCTTCATAGTCAAAGCCCTGAGCCCTGCCTCTCCCTACTCACAGCCTCTGATAACTTCCTTGGAGAAAGTGAGAGACAAAGAACTTTCACACTCCACTGTGTATCCTGATACTGGTCCATGGCAACGTTTGTTTGTCTCATCTGAATAAAAAGTATTATTTTTACTTTTTAAATTATATTCTTTCAACCACTTTAAGTGCTATTTTGTTTGCAAAACAAATGTACTAGTAAATGGATTTTTACTTGCATAATTGGAAAAATAAAATTTGGCAATCTACCGATTTAGAGACCATTGGCTTCTAACTTATTTAGAGACATTAAATAAGTTGAGTGAACAATAAATGTTTAATGTCTCTAAATAAGGAAGGAAGAAGTTTTTCTTGATCCTCTTAGGGTTCCTGGCTAGATCAGAAAATTAATATGACAAAGAGATTTAACAAGAGAAAAACACACAAATTTTATTGAATTTTTACATTACATGGGACATAAAGACAAGAAGAAATGACCAGAGTAGGAAACTTTTTTATCTTTTAGACTGAGAAGCATTAAATTTGTGAAAAATTGACTAGACAGAGGACTTTGGGCGAGGGGTAGTAAATGGTGAAGAAATAATTAGGAAGATAGGGTTAGTTTAATCAGGTTTGTTTGGACATATTTCTTGGTCCCAAATTCCCCATCTCTGGTGATGAGAACTTTCACATAGGAACTTTCGACCTCTTTCAGAGAATGGCAAGGTAGGGGAGGTCAAAGAGGTCTTCCTGTTTCTACTGTTTTCTCAAACTCCATCAGCTTAAGATATTCACTATGCCGAGGTCGCCATATTTTGGGCTAGTGTGTCCTGAACCCACCAACTTCCTCTGAATACTAATTTTTACTTAGAAATAGTTCATTAACTAGAAGTTACTGTGTGTTAGGTCTGGAGACCTTTACCAACACTAAATTTCATTGCTCACAGCAACTCCATGAGTCAGGGACAGCTATGAATTCCCACTTTTCAGAGGAGGAAGCTGGTAAGTTTAGGGTCAGTGTCCTGTAGTACAGGGGTCCCAATCTCTGAGCCATAGACTCGTACCAATGCATGGCCTGTTAGGAACAGGGCCTCACAGCAGGAGATGAGTGGCAAAGGGAGAGAGAAAAGTTTCATGTGTGTTTGCTGCTGCAACCCAGAGCTAGCATCACCACCTCAGCTCCACCTCAGATCATCGGGCATTAGATTCTCGTAGCACTGGTCCCTGGGGCCAAAGACGCCGAGAACTGCTACTGTAGTAAACTTGCCTTTTAATTAGTGTGTGTGATTTTCTCTCTAGGTCTTATGCTAGGCTACTGAACTATGACTAGCATAGGGATGCAGCGTGCACCAACTAGAACATAAGGTAATAAGCAGAGAGCTTCTGTGTAGTCCTGCACAAGTCAGCTCATTTTCTAGGCCTGAGTTTACTCATCTATTAGACTCTATGTAGTGAATCCCCCTTTCAGCTCTAAAAATTAAAATTTCAGCTGTGTTAATGGAGGGTAATAGGAAAGAACAAAAGACCAAAAAGAATGAAAAGAAAGCTACTTCTTTCATAACATCTATATGTGTGGTTGGGTATTCTCTAATGAAGATATGTGGTAGTTCTAGGGGTAAACCCTTTGCTAAGGAAGAAAACAAATCATACGTAAGAGAGAAGTCAGCGAGAGTAGGGTAAATAAGACAGACATTGAGATTGGTTGCTGTGCTCATGGCTTTGGTGGGGAAATGACCTGGCCATCAGACATAAAGGAGGCCATCGGCCCAGCAGGAAATGGGTTACTGTGGTATATGCCAGATCTTTGCTATCTGCTCTGCCCTCTTCCAATCTGTTTTAATTGACATGTTTAGCACTTTTTGATCTATAGCAATTTATGATGCAGCTTCTGCTGGTAGAAGCTGGTCAGGTCTTTGAATTTGACACCGAGGCCAGATGGAGCGCTGCCTCTGCCCTGGGATTTGGGGCTGTCAGGAGACAACAGACAGGAGCCTGCACTTCCAAAGGGAAGTGGCCTTTGGCAGCATTAAGTGCTTTCACCCAGAGACAGCCTTGCTAGTGAGAGGAGAGCAGTGTTCACCAAGTTAGCAGACTCAGAGGAGCGGGCTGGCAAAAAGAATCACATCACATCTGCCAGAGAAAGTGATCAAAAGCAACAGGACTCAGGCAGCTGGCAAAAGGTGACCCCTGGATACTCAGCTGCTTCAAAAACACAGCTGATCCTGAAGATTGTCAGAAAGTGAAAGAACGTGCTCACAATGAGATTCTGCCAAGTTAAATGAGCTCTCTGCCTCTCAGTCTTTCTCTCTTTTTCCCCTTCATCCTTTCCAGTTTACCACTTCTAGATTATTAATAAGTCGTATTTTATACGACGTTTATAATTTGGGTTGGGGAGTTCCAGATAGACCCCATTTATTGCTTGGGAAATTCTGCCCCCGCTAATCCGAATGCTTCTTCAAGCAAGAGGTGGCACTTGATTTTGCCTTACCTCCTACCAGTTTAGAGCCAGATGTAGAAATGAAATGAAAAATTGCTTCACTACAAATTAAAAAAAAAATAAAGTATATTTTGCTAAAAGCTGTTCCTGAGGCAGAAAAGTAGTGTATCTATTTCTATATGAGAAAAATATTTTAATCTCCCGAATCGCATTTCCTTGGCTACATTCTTTGTCGTTTACTGTTTCATTCAGCCTACAACTTCATACAGAGAAAGGATCACTTTCTCATGGAGGTAATTTAGTTTTTCATTTTCTTTGCAATCACATGGTGACTATATGAGATCACACTCTCAGCAGGGAAGCATTTGTCATTTTAAAATATATATGTTTACTGCAATTAAACCAACAATAGTTTGTTTATTCCGAAGGTTTGAATTTTGTTAAAATTTTATTAAAAACATACCATATGTCTTACAAAAACACTTTACTCTTCTATTGCTGATGTCTACACTGTGGAAACTGAGGCCCCAAATGATCGATCACGAGACCTGCCATCATGTCACCCAGCCTATTGATGGCAGACAGGTATTGGATTTCTTACCTTGACCTGGCCCTTGTGCTCTTTCCAACTTGCTGTCCAACCTTCGTTTTCAAATAAAAATCTGTCATCCAGTGCTAAACAATCGATTTCTATATTCTTCTTATTCAAAGTGTGGTCTGGGGACCATCAGCATAGATCCCCTTGGCAGAATGTTAAAATGCGGCATCTCAGACCCTACCCCAAATCCATGGAATCAGAAACTGCGCTTTAACTCTGTTCTCAGAAGATTCATATGTGAATTGAATTATGTGGTGTGCTAAGTTCTCAGGTGAGACTTTGAAATTTAATTGATGGGTATGTCACCTTAGGATATGCTCTATAGGTTTTATGGGATTCTAAAACAACATATGTGCCTATGTTTTCATCTCAACTCACAGGGATATTGATTATCCTTTGGCTTGTTTCATGACAAAAGTTTAGTGCAAAAATAACTAAAGAGATGATTACCTGAAATAAGGTACAAATATAGGAATCAGCTTTAATATTACACTGATTATTGCACAAAGTAAATACTTTTGGGGCTGACATTAAAACCTTTTGGCCTGTCTTAATTTGATGTATAGTCATAGTATAAAGGACTTTTAGAAATGAGATGAGAAGGTGTGAAACTGGGTTATCCCATTTCACTGACAAGCAATCTGTTACAGATTCAATCTTAAAATGTCCTTTGCAAAGATAAGTTGAAGGCAGGGAGCATTTCTTGTCCACTTTCTTACACATGAGTCTTCAGACCAGTGCTGAGAGAAGGTCTGGCATCACAAACTTAAGCTGTTTTATTTCTATTGTGGAATGCAGGCACCAGGGTTATTTTTGCTTATTGCATTTTGATTCATTGCTTATTTTTGTTTCTTTCTGCCATACAGGCTTTGCCTTGCCCTCTTCTTGCCTCTTACTATTCCAGGAATTTATTAAAGTACAAAATCACTTCTTTTTGGTAATGCCAAAATCTTTACAATAAAATCAAAACAAAAAATGTAAGAATTTTAACTTCCTGTTTAAAGCCAGCAAAGTCTGTATATCAGAAACATCCCATCAATGTTAATTTCCTGACTTTAATAATTTTTAATAACTGTACTCTGTTTATAGAAGATAATGTCCTTTGTTTTAAAAAGTTGCACCAAAATGTTTAGAGATAAAGGGGAATCATCCTGTCTAGCTTATTCTTAAATGGTTCAAGTCTCTCTCTCTCTCTCTCTCTCTCTCTCTCTCTCTCTCTCTCTCACACACACACACACACACACACACACACACACACACACACACACACACAGAGAAAGGGTGAGAGATACACAGATAAATACATGCAGTAAAATGTTAACATAGAGGGAACTTAGATGGCAGGATTTTAGGATTTCTTTGTAGTATTATAGAGCCTATTCTGAATCTAAAATTTCAAAATAAAAAATTAAAAAGATTAAACTATTTGTTGACTTGTCATGTAGATCATTTTGTTGCCATTACATTTATGTTATAAGATAGTAATTCAAAATATCATTATGACTTCTTTTTTAATGAAATGGAGGCTTATAAAATGGTAGACATACTATGATTCAAATTATATAAGCCATGTGTACATATATATTTTAGAATAAATATAGACCAAAACAATAAACTTATAAATGTTAAGAATAGTCATTCCTTTGCAGTGGGATTATGGGTAATTTTTATTTTTCCTCTGCTTGTCTGTTATTCTTTTTTATTTACATGACTGTAGTATTTGTTAAAATGAGAAAATAAAATTATTAAACTTGCAAATTCTGTTAGATTTTATTCCATCTTGTTTAGAAATTAAAATGACAAGTAACAGATTTATTTTGAATCTAAATTTGCAAAATGTAAGAGCCTATTTTAATCTTGTGGAAATCAGTAGCTCAGTTGTTTCCTTGTATTTGATTTTTTTTTAGTTGTAGACATGGAAAAATATTGAAAAAACTTTTTTTTTTTTCAAAGTCTAATTAACAGTTCTCACCTACTTTAAAAATTGAATTTGGACTATAGCTTCTGAAAATGGACAAGCTGTGTAGTTTGGGTAATGTATATATAAATGCCTTGAACCCATTGGCAAAGGTGCTAAAACATGTGAGAAGGAAGAAAAGCCAGGGATAGAAAAATATCTAAAAAATCAAATGCGCTATATTCTATCTCTGTTTAAGAAATGAGAGTAGTTACATATTTATTTAATGAATAATCAATCCCCAAGTAATGAGTTTGGCCACAGTCAAATGAGCAGGACAGTCATTGTGCTTGAAAAGATAATTTACTAATTTAGAGTTTTCATCTAAAAACAGTAAAAAATAGAGAATTTAAAAAGTCAAAATGCATTTTTCTCTAGGTTTTTACCTCCTCTTACATCATAATCCTTGGGAGAAAGGTTGTAATTTTTCAAAGTTAGTAATACATTTTAAATTTTTTTCTAGTTCGAAGCCACAAGTAGTAAAGATAATTAAGAAAATTCAAAAAAGAAAACAGAAAAAGGGGAAAATCCCTGATAATTTCAGAGCAATCAGTGAATACTGATCTACATTTTCCCCAAGCCAAACACACATGCATACACACATTTATTTTGCTAAAATTGGGCAATTTTTTGTAACATATCCTTTAAAATTAATAGATTGTAAATATTTTTCCATGTAAATGTTCCAATGTATGATTTTGCCATAAACAATTGAAACAAATATCACATTTATTTGATATTCATGTAAATTCAAGTTATTTTTTTCTCTCTCCTAAAAGAAATATTTTGAGGACTAGCTAAATCTCATTTATAAAATTTTTTTTAGGAAAAACTCCTGAAAATGTGATTACTATGCACTTTTAAAGAATTTTGATAAATATTTTTTTTCTTCAGAATAGGATAATTGTTGTATGTTCCCACTTGGAGAGACTCATCTGTCCTGGACATTATTTTTAATCCTTTTCAATGTCGTATTTAAAAAATACTATGAGTTTTAAGTCACATTTTCTTGATTACTAAAAAAATCTCTTTCCTATGCTTATTGACTATTTACATTTCTTATATAAATTATCTTTTCTTTTCCCACCAATACTAAAATATTAAACTATGAGAATGCCAGAGATGAATAAGCTCTTGTTTTATTTTATTTTTTCTTTTTAAAGCAGGGCACTCTTTTTCAAATATAGTCTTAGAAGAAAACTCTAGTGTAAAATAGCTAATGTGTAGCTGTATAAGTTGAAGCAAGGTTATAGGAGCAGAACAAGAATCAGCAAAAAATTAAATTTAGCAGGAGAGGAGACATTTACAGAAAGAATGGAAGGGGAAAGGGAATGGAGACACAAAGACCAGGTAGAAGAGGCATAATCACTAAAAGGGCAAAGATGTGATAATAGGTCTGTATTTATCATGAACCAAGAAAATTATAAGAAAACTTTATTACTGCTTTTCTCCTTCCCTCTTACTAACTTTTTAGAGAAGACTTAAACCTTGGAGCATGTTCCAGATTTAGTTCAATCTGATGTAGGAAAAATCAGAAAAACCAGGATTGTGATAACTTAATCACCGACATCTGTAATGCTGTGTTGCAGGGATGTAAGAGAATACCTAGTTCACTGCTTCTCAAACTCAAATATGAAATGAATCACCTGAGGGTCCTGATAAAAATGTAGGTCTGAGATCAGGGCCTTGGTTCTGCATTTTTAACAATTTCCCTAGGGATGGCCATGTTGCTGCTTTCTAGAATACACTAGGGAGCATAATCTCCAACTCAACTCCCTTATTTAGAGACAAATTACTTGAGACTTAGAGATGTGAGGACTTCTATAATATCTACCGATGTGGCAGACTAACCAGAACTACCCTTGCCACACACACACACATACACACACACACACACACACACACACACACACACACACCCCACACCACACATTACACACCACACACCAAATACCACACACAACTACCTGGGATGTTAGATGAAAAATAATGGATATTCTATTGGAGGCACGACCGAGCTTGCAGTAAAATAAGAAACTTCCAGGAATACTAAGGAAAGAACTGAACTTAGGGTTTAAGTACACGAACTGCCATGGAACACACTGAGGATGACTCATCTAATTTTCTAAATGAGTTTCAGAGAGACAAAGTGACTAGCTCAAATTTAAATTTTTGTAAGCCCAGTGTAAACACTTGTATCATTGTTCAATAGAACCTGAAGGAGGTTTTGACAAATAATAATGGAGGAAGACTTGCATGCCAGAGAGTTAAACTTACTATAAACTGCTACTATGATTTAAAAAATAAATAATATAAATGGACAAATATATCAGTAGATCATTGTAGAGAGTGAAAAGAATTAAATATAAATGAAAAATATATTTTCTTGGCATCCGAGCAGTCCACATTTGAATTCAGGGAGAAAAGGAAAAGAAGGTATCATTTAATAAATGGTAATGGGACAACAGACTTTCCTTTTAATGGAATCAAGATGAGTAGTCAATATACAATGATACCTTATAGTTTAAAAAAAAAATCAGGAAAATTATAGGCTAAATATAGTATAGATAAATATAAAATATGACCATGAAAAGAAAATAAAGAAATTTCTTTGTATAAAATCTTAGAAATCCAGAAGCCCCAAAAAGCAACCACAAGAGGACAAATTTAATGATATACAAATCAAAACTTCTGCACAGCCACAGGCACTCAAAGTAGAGTCACAAAGGAACAATAATTTGGAAGAAAAGGGTGTAATAAATACTGATAATAAAAAAATATAAACAGATGGTTCAGAGAAGAAACGCAGTTGGGAAACCTCAGCATATTAAGGGAAATGCAAAATAAGACCCCAATGCCCACTCTGCTTAACTGGTGGTGGCGGTCTTAGGTTTGGAGTGATGAGCTCAGGAGAGAAAGAATAGGCTTTACACAGTACCCAGTTTATGTCACTTTATGATAGGATAAATGAAGAAGAACAATAAATCATTCGTGACACCAACAGAGGGGGCCTTTTGACTATTAGGCAGAGCTTGCAATATCTCCAAATCATTACACACTCAGGACCTGTGCGGTCACAAGGGACAAATACGAGCTTTTGGAAGCCATCAGACTGGACAGTTTTGAATACCTTGCTATTTGTACTACTATCAGGTATTGTGACATCTTGTCAATATCATTTTATTATTATTTGAAAGATCATTCTGATGATAATTTTTAGGTGCTTGGCCTAGTACATAGTCTTCAGGATGCTTATCATTTATCTTAGATCAGCTATAGGTATAACTCTAATTGTTAATTTCACAAGAAAATTTTAACCAACAGTCAAATATATATGCAGATGTGTTTATAATACATATGTATATACATATATATGTGTGTATATATATGTATATATATTATATATGTGTATATATACATATATATTATATATGTGTGTGTGTGTGTGTGTGTGTGTGTGTGTGTAGAGAGAGTATAAACAAATATAAACCAGATTGTCTCAGAGAAAGTAGAAGGAAGAAACTTAATTTTACTTTATAAACTATTTTTTTTCTTTAAATTGTTATATTAAACACATATTACTTTTGAGGGTTATTTTATTTATTTATTTATTTATTTATTTATTTATTTATTTATTTATTTATTTATTTATTTTAAATAGTTGGTTTCAGGGACTTTTGTCAAGGAAATAATAGTATCAACTAATACTAAATCTGCCCCAAAGGCAATAGCTTGTAAAACTAACTAAAATGGCTAAGCAGAGGCACAGGTTCTTAGAGAACATTTGAGTCTTACTAAATGAAGGCCGTTGATACTATTAGGGAGTTTTTGTGTCTTGCAGCAGGTGTCCCACTTCAGGAAGAATGAAGTTTCCCAATAACTGTCAGATTTCCCTGGCAGCTAGGCCCCAAAACCTTTGAATTAGTGCAGGTTTTTGTTGTGTTTTGTTTTTGTTTTTATTTTTGATTGTAAAAACCTCTAACACCAGATTCTTGAGGCTGAGATAGATATTCAGTTATGTTGTTTCTCTTCGACATTCCCCAAGAATCTGGTTAAGTTTATCTAGAAGGCTCCTCTGGTCCAGTAATATTAACTGTCCAAACCTAAGATAAGTTTCCAGAGGTTTCAGAAGTAGAGTCCTCTGGATGTGGCAAGAACTTGATCTCTAATTGCAGGTTTAATTCCAGTTCTTGATATAGCAACAACCTTACCAGAGCTGGTTTGTGTCTTCTTGTGCTGACTTTGAGACCTTCACAGTCAGCTCTGATGGATTTTCAACAGACTTCATCTAGAACCTCGTGGGCATACTAACTAATGACTTGCTGGCTTTTGCTTTAAATTGAAAGGCCAAGGGACAGCACCTGCTTACTCCCAAAGATCTAGTGGAATCTTTGGGACCTTTATTTTGGATTCCCATGCTCCAGTGGTCTCTAGGGCCATGTTATCCCTGAGGGTTTTGCCTCATGAGAAGGCCAAGAAAAAAATTCCTGGGGATAATAGGGCAGAGTCAGCTCAAGGGGCAGGCGGTGTCTCAACTGGACCTGGAAGTAGTTTAGCTGCTAAGATTTTGCTCCCAGAGGGGCATATGCTACTGTAAAATTGGGGTTGGAATATATAGGATTCCTGGCTTCCATGGAAGAATCTAGGGTAATTACTGTTTTTTTCATACCTACTGTGAACTGTAGAAACAGTCCCAGGATCCCTCAGTGTTCACACATGATCTGCAATAACATAATTTTGGCAATTTTCAGAGATGATCTGAGAGACTTCTGAACAGTTGTCCAGGTGCTGGGGCCCTTGGGTATACTACGGCTGGATTCTATAGCGCTACATCCTTTTAAGTCCAGGAAGGATAGTCTTAAGGTCTGGGGACTCCAAATGAAAGGAGAATGTTTACAATTGGAAAACCACTCGAATCTTCTTAGGAGAGGAAGAAGCTTCTCTCAGCCATTGGACCTCCTAGTAGACATTAAGCTGAGATAGAGATCCCCAGTCTAGGAAGAGCATCTGTGGCCCTCCCTTCCACTGTGATAAGAAGAAACACTTAAACTCAACCCCTGCAGGATGAGAGGGACCAGTTGGAATTGTGTGAATGAGGTTCTAGAAAGTTAGATTTCTGAATCTAGACACCAGCTAGATTAGACCTATTCTGCAAGCAATTGGGAATATCCACGGTGGGGTTCTGAGCTCCTCCAGACTCAATGGGAGGAGAATGAGAAAAGCTCCAGTTTCCAAAGATGAGATTAGTCTTGGATAGCCTGCTATCCCATTACTGTCCTTGGCTCTCATTAATGAACAGCTTTTCCTACTGGGTATAGCTGTCTTTCTTTGGCAAATTTTCACAGATTTTGGTCTATTTAAAAGGACAGCCCTAATACTGAGGAGACCCGTGGGTATTAAGGTAAATTATTTATTGCCCCAAATCTTGTACATTCACTCTTGAAAGGAGTCATGCAATATGAATGAGGCCTGAGTTCTGCCTCAATGCATAAACCATGCTCAGCATTCTTACAGAATGGTCTTCTCTGTGTGGAGTCTTTGGGCAACCTCTGTGGTTTTTAAACTTTTACAGCCTCAATATCGCTCAAGGTGAAGCAGATGTCCATGGAATTTTATTTTAGTAATAACTTCCTAGTTACTTCATTCTCCTAGCTATTTGATTCTCTTCTCTTATTAGAGCATATCTAGGCTGAGTTTTGAGTTTTCAGCAGGAGAGCTATTATGATTATTTCAAATTATAAAATACACAAGGAGGTGTTATTTTCATTTTGCTGGAGAATAAATTTAGGCTTTGAAAAATTAATTACCCTGGGTCACACAGTAGATAATTAAATATGTTTACAAATTCAAATTTGTCCTTAAATTTAGTTCTTCCATTAGCCGTACACTAGAATTACCTGGAGGCATTTGTAAAAAGCAGATTTCTAGGTGCCATCCCTAGAGCTTATGATTCAGTGAGGCCTAAGAATGGACTTTTCTGAGCAAGTTCCTAGGTAATGTTGATGCATATTTTGAAGACCGCTACTCTAGTGAAGATAGGTTTTGGAAACTCTCAGCTAATCTAGTTATGCTTTAGAAGTTTATATTTAGCTTGTAGAGTGCCATCAACATCTTTTATATTTTTATACACACGTGAGTATTCCAAGGATAGTTCTAGCTCATGCTAGACTGAAGTTTTTATTCATGGGATTTTCTCTTTCAAAGGAAGAATTTAACTAAAAAGGAATGTGTATACTCAATAATTTGTTTTTCTATCTCTGTGAAATCTTTGGAATAGTTCTGAAATAAAACAACATTTTTTTTTTTTCCTTTGAGAAAATGACACTTAAACCCCTAGTATGCTCTTTTTGTTCAGAGATATTAGGGACCACATTTCCCAGATTTCTCATGATTCTGAGTACTTAGCCCTGGTTCTTTATTCAACAGTGGGATCAGACCTAAACACCTCCATGAGCATTTATGTTTTTCATTTGTCAAATCAAAGTGATGCTTCTGCATGGATCAGATTTGACAAGAGATATGAAAAGGATCTGTCTGTTCTTCTAAAAATATGAAATTGCACTATTGTATCTTAAAGTCTAAAATGAGCAGGGACAAAACTATTTTGCTGGGATAGTCTGTCCCTAGAAGCATCAATATAACAAGTTAATAGTTCTTCCAAAATACTGACAGATGGATAGGGAGACTCAGCTTGTTCTCAACACCGGTGGGCTATACATGTCTCCCTATTTCAGAGGTCTTAGAGGTCCTTGGTTACTTTGAATGAATTACATCACTCAGTGGGTTTCAATATAATTAAATATCGTAATCCTCAGAGCAATGCTGTTATGATCCATGTATCAAAAACTGAAGTTGGGCATAGCGGTAAAATTACATCTCATGTATACCTTACTAGGTAGCCTATTAGTACATTTATTTCTTTATTCTAAAAGACCTTATAGTGCCATGTTTTCTGGAATGAAAATATTTAACATTCAAAATAATGTTGCTTTTATTCCCACGGTTACATTAAAATGATGGTGTTCAGTTTTGATATAGTTCTTCACTAAATGAGAAGGTGGTAACTGAGTGAGAGCAAAATTTCTAGCATGCCTTTTGAGAGGAATCAAAATTTGGTTGCTAATGAAGAAAACCCCTGAACTCAGAAACTCATTGTATATTCTGTACATTTGTGCAGAAAATACCTAAATTGCTCACACAATTTTTATGAACCAGGCAGTTTTGGAAGCTGAACAGCATAAAATAATGTTGAAGCTATCAAAGTGAAGATAAAATTATTCCCCAGTCCCCCGCCCCCCTTTTGGCCCAGTTTCTAGTGGAAAGTTCTCATAAAATTGCTCCTCTTTTGCATCCTCTTTTCTGAGTGATTGATGTGTGGGGAATTTTATTTTGATTTGGATAACTTCAGAGGATAGATCTTTTGCTCCCTGGGTTCGGCACATGTTTGCATCTGTACTATTTTCTGGCTCTGAAGGGGAGGATGTTATTATTGGCTTTTTACTTTTTTTCTCCTTTTTGAATCTTCTCATATACATTCCATAGTTATTGTAGGAGATGGTAAAGCACATACAGATTGGCACTCAACTTGGAGTCCTTTATAGCATCAGTCAGAATCCCAGTGGGAAAATGGAAACCATGTTAGTCATTTAAAATAGAGTAGATTAGATCTGGGATATTGAAGAAGGGCTGGGTACAGGGACCTCCACCATTATAGGTTTCACCGTGTTCCAGGCCTTACCTTTTCTTATCCTATAGCTTAACAATAGGTTGTCCCTGGCTTGACCCAGAACTTGGAATGTCACCTGCTTTAGAAAGTTACTCTAAAGCTTATGATTAATGCCCTTTTGCTTAGCATTCTTACACTCTCTTCCTGACTCTGTTCCTGGGTTGCTGAAGCCACAAGAAAAATGGTGCAGCCAGAAGGAAGGCCTGATGGCTCTGTGAAGCTGAACAAACTGCTCCCCAACCCTGGAATATTATCTAGATTTTTCTCTAAATATCCCAAGCCAGAATGAGAAGGCAAGGCAGTTTTTGAAGGTGTTAACCTGCTATCTTCTCAGATCACCGGTGCTCTGACAATCAACGCTGACTCTAAATAGCTCAACTCCTGTCTCTCTATTAGTCACGTGGTGCAGGCAACACAAGCCCTGGACTGGGTTGGTTGCCCACTAGTTTCAATATTATTACACACTCATTTAAGAGTTGAAAGAGTAAAAATGGAGCCCTGGCAACCTAGAGTAATTGGTACAGGAAGAGCCTGGGATAAAGAGTGAAGATAAGGGCTATGGGGTAGCTAATTTGGGGAATGCAGAAAGAGGCTGTAGCCTTGACCAAGTGCCATTGCTACATCAGCTAAAGAGGTAGAGGACAAGGCAGGAAAATGTTCCTTCTGTCTTCCCATCTCCCAGTATCACCTAAGAGTGTTACCTGGCATGGGAGTCTGGAAAATATAGCTTGTGTATTTTGAGTTCCAGCATCCTCAGGGTAGAGTACAGAATGAATTTGGAGGTATGAGGAATGGATAACTAATCAGCATAATCACAATAATTTTGAATGCTAAAGGAGTAATTTCTCTGCGGGGTCCAGTAATTAAATATGAAGTTTCATCAAATGACACTTTACTAATTTTCAACTACATATGTTTTTCATTTTGTAATTCATGAGATCTGTCTGTCACTCTATCTATGGTAGGCATTGTTTTAAGTTACCATAATATATTTTATATATGAATGTTTATATATACATATAGAGACATAGAGGGCTATTTGGAACATGGGATTTTTACTTTCTTTGCTGCTTTTAGAACTTAATCCCTACATTAGATGCAAGTGCATTATATCTAATAAACCAGGATACAAATTCAAACACATTAAAGCAATTTAAAAAGAAGCAACATATATATATGTATACACACACATGTATACATATATATACACATATATACATATATACGTGTGTGTGTGTATATGCACACACACATAGAAAGAAAATTATTTTCCTGTGAAGAAGAATTTGAGAACATTAAGTAGTTTTTTTAAAGAAGAACTTTGGAGCTCATTTAATCAATGAACCTCAATTTTCTAAAGTTATTCCTCATGAGAGTCGATTGTTTCTCTAAAGATTTTAGTGCTGGACTGAGACTAATGAAAAAGATAAACTTACTCTTGACACACATGGTTTTATTAACCCACTTTTCTTGGTCTGTATGAATTGGAATTATTTCAGACAGATGAAAGAGTAAAAGGCACTCAGAAATGAGAATGGACTAGATTAAGATGCGAATTTGGCTTGTTTAAAAGAGTTATAATTGTAATTCACACTGAACCAAAGGTACGTTCTGTCTATATACCAGGAGGAGAATATTTGAGTTTTCCATGGAAGAAATTAACAAATTGTTCATGACTGGGGCAGGAAGTATACATAGTTAGCATAACATGCAGCCACTGAGGCTTTGTATAATGGAATATAACTATGGCCTATCATTTATGGGTAAGAACTAAGAGAAAGCACAAAGTTGGAAACCAGGTTTAAGGCTTAAGTTTCTTCTCTGAAAAATAAAGAAGGGAAAACAAACAATCGTTTGTAACTCATGTTGTGGCCTCCAGCCCTCGAAAGACACACAGACCATCAGAACTCAGTGAGTTATACGAATCACACTCTTTATTCAGCCAGCTGAGTCTGCCAGGGGTACGCAGACCCCAAATTGAGCAGCCCCGAAATGTAGAGGTACAGGGTTTTTAAGCCCCAAATCCCTTTCTTCATTCTGTCTGAACACAAAGGTCTATTTTTCTTCTATTCATTTCCTGTCAACCCACTGGTCAGGTGTGCAGGCCGGGGTACAGAAGCAGAAAGCTTGTTAGAATGTTATGTTTCCATAGTTAGTAGCCTATGTTCCTGTGGTGATAGCCAAACAGTAATTTCCAGCAAGTAATTAATTTTTAAACAGTAATTCTCCAGCTGACACACTCATAGACACTGTTATTGCTCTTCTCACTGAAGCTAACAAAAACTGCTTTCAAAACAGATAGAAAATGGATTTGCTTTCTGATCCATGTTCCTTCATTTAGCACTCCCACTCACCTATACGCTTATGCACAAAGTTTTACTTATGTTGCAGCATCTGCATTTCCTCATACATTTTTTCTTCTGTGCCTTTGTTCCTACTTTTCTTTTAGCATGAAATGCCCTACCTTTTCTCTTCCTTCCATTGGAAATTCAACCTCTTTCAAGACCCAATTCAAATGCCATAGTTTCATAAACTGTCTCAAAGTTCCCTTTGCTTTGTTCAGTTGCCTCTTCTTTACTCCTAGACCATTCTGCCCTAGAACAATTTCTTATTTAAGGAGATGTACTCCTGTGATGATACTATGTGGTCTACTACAGAGGAAAGCCATACATTCTTTTCCCCAGAAAAATCATCATACATATTTATATACAAAGAATTTTACATAGAATTTGCTAAGAAGAGCTAATGATTTTTAAAGGTAAAGTGTTTTAAATATCTAATGCACTATTTTTTTTTCTTAAAAATGAAACATCTTCCTTACTCTTCTTATCTCTTTTTACTCCCTTCTTCCCTCCCTCCCTCTCTCCCCCCCTCTATATTGCCAGCTTATTTATGCTTTAATAGTATATTTATACTTTAAATAACTTATTTGTACTTATTTAGAGATCAAAGTTTGGGTACTCTTTTCTTGTAATGGAGCCATATTTCGACAAAGCAAATACAATTACAACTTGAAATTGATTTACTTACTCTAAATATATTGAAGAAAAAAATACATTATTCTCTTTCTAATATGATGTCTTCAATAGCACTGCAGATTTATTAGTAGAAAGAACACTGAAGTTTGTATTCAAAGACATGGGATCGATTTTAGGATTTACTAATTGATATGTATGTGAGCTTCTAATATTTTGTTAGAAGCAGCTTTATACCAGTTCAGGACTATCATAATTCAGCACTTTGAAAATCCCTTCAAAAAGTTGAATGTGAACTGGCTTGCTCGACTCATCATTAGACTTTTAGATATTAATCTTAAATTTTGGAGTTTTTGTTTTATATATTTGCCAATTTGGCAAATTATAAACTTGGATTTAGTTTAGAGTTGACATCTATGAGTTGACATTTGAGAATTTAGAGCGATGTTTTACATTTTAGTATTATTGTCTCTATAAAATTACCTTGAAAGCTCCTAAATCATCTTTAGTGCATAATTTACTTTATCTGAGATATCTAAGGACTAAGAGCAAAGGATGCCTGAACCTTTGTAAAGGGATTAGGGAGGGGGGGATGCATCTTTTATGGGTAATCTCTGCCTCAAGTACTTTGACCTTCCTCAAAGTCATTACCTCTGTCTCTGCCACTTCTTCCATCAGAAATATCTTTCTGTTAAACCAAGGTATGATATTTCCTGCTAAAAACTGACATTTATCTTTTCTCTAATATATTTTGTAGACATGTATATGCTTAGAAAATGTCAGGAGCCCTTTAATATGCTCTATACATTTGAGATATTTCCCTCAATGTAATAGTGTGTTCCTATTATCAATTCAGAATCCAGATATTTGTCCTCCCAGCCTTTCTTGCAGCAGGAGCATAGACCCTCTTGACCAGAGACATCCTCACAAGAAAACGATGTGAGGAAACATTTACTGCTCTGGGAGCCATTTTTCAAGCAAAGCTGATGGTCGGTATGTCTGGTCTTTGGGGACAGCAGTATTAGAAGTTCTGGCATCCAGTATCTGGGACAGTGTCCAGTGTCCCTATTGTTAGTAACGGGCCTACAGAAGCAATCCTTGGACTTCATTCTTGGTTTCAGACATCCAACTCTGACTCTATCCCGGCCTCAGATATATTTTATTTAAGTCAGTTAATATTAAAATATTAAATTCTTCTCTTTTTTTATGGAAGAATTTTATGGTTTGTAATTCTACATCCCAAGAAATCTACCCCACCCCCACCCACGCTGCTACACTCTTTGTCTCTCATTTTAGGAACTGCACCTTATTTTTCTTGCTTATTTTCCTCATCTGTATCCACCATAACAAACTAGCATCATTTCACAGGGTTTACAAGTATATCAACTCTGTAAATGGTTTTGAGTCAAATTAAATTATCCTAAGGCAGCCACCAGCAGCTCTGTAAAAATTGTTTACTTTCCTTTTATGAGTGAAAAAGGTTTTCCCTTACACTCTTCATAAATAATACTTTAAAAATATTATTTCTTTTCATTTGGTTAGCAAAATCAATATTATTGTATAATGTCAACACAGATTTTCTGAATAGGGCTGGTAGAGGAAAAATGGAACAGATAGATTTACTATTTTACAAACATCAAAGAGAAATTCATATGATTTCCAGAACCCAAGTGAAAATGAAAAATTGTAATTTAGATTAAGTCCTTCAATTTAGTCATATTTTGTTTTTCCTTATCTAAGTTAATGTGCTATAATGGACATACAAATAATAAATTGGGATGCTTGTGTTCAATTCCTGCTCCTTTTCTTAGCTCTGGATAAATTATGGCTTTTGCAATTTGTTTTGTTCATTTTCAAAATGAGATTGTTAACATACTGTCCACCTTAAAAGCCTGTTATGGGAGTAGAAAGATAAAGTTTATTAGCATTATGATGGTGCTTTATAACTTGTAAGAAGATTATAAGAATTACTATTTCTAATGTTTACATATTTTTTCTCTAGAATATTGTTCTTGTATCAAAAAAAATTCTAAGTGTTTCAGAGAATTTGATATTAAAGTAAGGGGCATATCATATTGAGTATATGTTTCCTTAAATATAATCTTTCCATTTTCATGGACATTTATTGAAAAGAATAACTAATATGTCCTATACTGTGGTGAACATTAAAATTAAGAAAATGCCGTATACCTCATAATTAAATAATAAAATTTCTGTGTTTAAATTTTGAGCTGCAAGAGCTAGATACTCAAATTTGGCCTAAATAACCACCAAAAATGGTTTTTTGTTTTTATTTTTGTTTTTCCTAGATCTGGAAAATTCAAGGGACACATTTTTTAGGCATAGCTTGGATTGCGGTACTTAAACACTGTCATCAGGAGTCTTTCTCTCAGTCTGATTTTTCTACATTGCTTTTCAGTTGTACTCTTTTGATGTGAAAACAGAGTTGAGTAATAAAGTCACTAGATTTTTTTTTTTTTTTTCAGTTTAGCAACCTTAAGAGAAATGTGAGGCTTTTCTTAATGGTGTAGGCAAAATTCCATGCACGCTCCTGGGTTAGGCAGAATTATATGTCTATCTCTGATCCAGTCACTGTGGTTGGGGAAATGGAGTATTTTGTTTGGCCCAACTGGATTGTTTGCTTAATTCCTATAGCTGGTGTATTTGTAATTTTTGAACCTCAGGAACTAAGACTGGGTGGGAGGAGAGAGTCACAAGTAGAGACTATGCAGAGAAAAAATTTGAGAAGTAGCCATGACCAATGTATTAAGAAATATCTGTATAAAGTACATAAACTTGTCTCAATGAGGTCTTGTTCTCTTTATTTTTTTTTATCTCTGATTTAGTAATCAATAACTCAGACACCATCCCTATTATCTCTAGAACAATATGCAATTTTGTAGCATTCCCGAGGATATGAATAAGGCTATAATCAACATGGACAGAAGAAGCATAGAGAAGATTTCTAAGATAGACAGAAATAAAAAAGTAGTTGCAAGAAGAAAATGCTGCAGAGTATGGCCATTTGGGAACTGTTTTTGTGATTTTTTAATAAAGAGATCCTAGCACAGAGAGTTATCACGCCTTCATTAGGATGATATGGAAGCCTTTATCAAGCAGGTCACTCAGTCCAGATGGCCCTAAGGTGCTGCAAGGCAAAAAAGGCTGAGTGTATTAGTTTTCAGCATGATGCTTCTTGCCCATAATACACGGTAAAAGTCAATTATAAGATTCCTTCTTATTATCAAAAGCAGATATGCAGAAGTGGGCAGAGACCACTCCTTGCCCTTTTGTTGAGTTCAATATTATCCTGATACTAAAATCAAAGACATCACAAGAAAACTACAAAGCAATATTTTTTGACTACAGCCAAAAAATTCTCCAAATATGCTAACAAATTGAATACAGCAACATAAAAATTATACATGATCAAGTGTGATTTATCCCAGGAATGCAAGTTTGACTTATCCCAGGAATGCAAGATTGCTTTAATATTTGAAAATTGATTAATGTAATTCATCATCTCAATAAAAATTTTTAAAATGATGATCATCTCAATAAACTCAGAAAAATCTTTGGACAGAATACTACATCCTTTCATGATGAAAATACCCAACAAACTAGGAACAGAAGAAGGGAACATTCTCAATCTGGTAAAAGTCATCTACAAAAACCCTATAGCTAACATCATAGTGGAGAAAAAAAAATGGATCTTTTTACCCTAAGAATCATGGCAAGGATGTCTGCTCCTATTGCTCTCATACATTATACTGGAGATTCTAACTAGGACAATTAGGCAAGAAGAAAAAAATAACAAGAATTTGAATTGGAGTGGAAGAAGCAAAACTATCTTTATTTGCAGATGACATGATCTCATATGCAGGAAGCCCAAAGGAATCTACTAAAAAGCTATTAGAAATCACAAATAACTTTAGCGAAGTTTCAGGACACAAAATCAACATTCAAAAATCAATTTTATTTCTGTACACTTGCAATGAGCAATCCAAAATGAAATTAAGAAAACAATTCCATTTACAATTATACTGAAAGGAATAAAATACTAAAGAAGTACAAAAGTTATACTGTGAAAACTATAGAACATTGTTAAGAGAAATTAAAGATCTAAATAAGTGAAAAAAATTCTACGTTCATCAGTTGGAAGGCTTAATATTGTTAAGATGATGCCAATCCTCACACCAATTTTCAGAGCAACAAAATTGCTAGCAGAATCTCAGCTTACTTCTGTGTAAAAATTGACAAGCTAATTCTAAAATTAATTCAGAATTGCAAAGAACCCAGAATAACCAAGACAATCTTGAAAAATGACAACAAATTAGAACTCACCCATCCTGATTCCAAAACTTACCATGAAGCAGCAGTAATCAAAAAAGCATAATACTGGCACAAAGATAACATATAATGGAATAGAATTGTGAGTCAAGAAATAAACTTACACATCTATCATCAACTGAGCTTCAACAAGTATGCCAAGATCATACAATGGGGAAAGAATAATCTTTTTAATAAATGGCGTTGAGACAAATAGATTTTCACATGCAAACAAAAAAAAATGAAGTTGGCAAAGAATGTGAAGTGGTGCAGATACTTTGGAAAACAGACTGGCAGTTCATCAAATGCTTAAACGTAGTGTTGCAATATGACTCAATATTCTACTTCTGGGTATACACCCAAGAGAAATAATAACATACAAATGCAAATGTTTATAGCATTGTTGTTCATAATAGCCAAAAGATGGAAACAACTCAATGTCCATCAGTGAAAAAATGGATAAACAAATGGTGGTATATCCTTATAATGAAATATCATTTGACAATAAAAATATATGTGGTATTGATATATGCCACAGCATAGATGAACCTTGAAAACATTATGATAAGTAAAAGGAATCAGTCATGCACTAATTATTATATAGTACATCACATTTTATATGATTTTGTTTATATGAGAGTCCAGAATGGCTTGATCTATAGAGCCAGAAAGTAGATTAGGGTTGCTTAAGGCTAGGTAGGGGTTGGCAGATTAAGAAAAGAGTGATGAGCTAGCATATATGGAGTTCCTTTTTGAGATGATGAAAATATTCTAAAATATTTGATGGTTGTACATATCTGTGAATATACTAAAAACTATCAAATTGTATGTTTGAAAGGCTAAATTGTATGTTGTGTGAATTATATCTCAATAATGCTATTAAGAATGCAAAGAAATGACCTCAGCATCTTTTAATATATTTGAGGTCCATTAATATTTTCATTCAGTGAACTATTTATTCCTACCCATGACCATTTTTCTTTTTTGTTGGTTCTCTCTCGCGCACACGCTTGCTCTCTTGCTCACTTTTTTTTTCACCTGTTCCTATTAATTCTAAGAGCTCTTTTTGTACCAATCAGAATTAGTCCTATCTAGATATGAGCTGCAAATTCTTTTCTTTCTTTATCAGGCTTTTGACTTTGCTTATTTTCCTCCACAGACAAAAGCCTGTAATTTCATCTAGCATTACTTTTGTGATTTCTAGATTAGAGTTACAGAAAATCTTTTCCTGTTCCACAGCAACAAAATAATTTTCCTGTTTACTCCTGGTTCATTTTTGCTTATGTTTCAATTTTTGCCTTTAAATCTTTAATCTATTTAGTGTTTTTCCTAACAAAAAGTATGAAGTATGACTTCAGCATTTTTGTTTCAGGCAGCCAGCCAATGTTACTAGGACCCCTTATTATAAATCTCATCTTTTCTACACAGATTTGAAATGTTACTTTTATTATACAGTAAACTTCCTATTATATTTGGGGCTTTATTTCTTGACTGTCATACTATTCATCTGTCTGTCTCATCATGCACCAATATCACACCATTTTAAACACAGAAGCTATATATTTCAATATATGCCCACAGAAACATCCTTTTTACTTTTTTAAAAAGATTTCTTTCTTATTTCTTGTTTATTTTTATTTATGAACTTTAAAATTAACTTTCTAGTTCCAATACATAAGCAACAAAAATAAGATCTTATTGTCACAAAATACAAACAATAAAAGCCTGTTATTTTTTAAGTTAGCATTTTCATTATAAACAAACAGGGGAATTAACATTCTTCTGGTATTGATTCTTACTATTTAGGAAAAAGGTGTCTTAATTTGTTCAATTGTTTTGAGACTTTCAGTAGTCCAAAGTTTTTTTGTGTGTGTGTAAGAGATGAAATCTTGAGTTTTTCCCAATAATTGCATCTTGTTTGTTAGTTTATTTATTTATTTTTGTTGCTGTTATAAATGTTTTTTCCCCTTTCTTTTAATCCTCTAGCTTATTTTCTATATACATGTATTTTTTTGATTTCTAATTTACAGTTTGGTACCCTGCTACATTACTGAATTCTCTGACTGTACTAGGCTTTCAGTTGGTTACTTGGGTCAAAGAATATAATCATATCATTTGCAAATATCATCTATGTTTTTTGCAAGAGATCACCAGTGGTTGACCTGGGGAAATGGATGCACCTAACCCCCTTCCCATTCTTAGACTGTATTTTCTGCCCACCATTCACACACTAGGAGCTGTTTTAAGGATATACCCTTGAGAGATACAGTGTTTTGAGATCATCTTGACTGAATATGTGACTCGATTAAAGCCTCTAATCATCTTACCATCTCCCAGGACAACTCTTGTATGTAGCTTCCCTTGCTTATTATACCTACCACCTACCAATCTGGAGTGTCTGACTCTTTGGTTTCTTGTTGGCCTGCGTGTACAGAGGACAATTTGCAAACCAACAGAAATTTCCAATTTTTAGACTTTTAGTTTCTTTTCTTCTTTGTTTTGGTTAGTGTATTGAGAATATTTGTTTGGCCCTAAGTTTAATACAAATTTCTTTCTTGTGTCATACTTAATTAAGCATGATGCTGGATTTTGTGCTGAAATACATATCCTTCATAATTAAGGTAATCTTACATTATTTTGTTATACTGCATTATATTATGTTATAGTGTGTTTTTTTATATTAGTATCCACCAGTTAATCTTTTATTTGAGTGTTTTTAAATGAATTATTCAAATATTTAACTAGATATCATCAAATAATATTTCTCCTTAGAACTATCAGCATGATATTATGATAATTATTGATAACTAGGCATCCTTGAATTTCTGGAATAAACTTCATTTGATAATGATACATTATATTTTTAATATATGGGTAATTTAAAGAAGCATTTTGTGTTTCTGCTGCTGTTGTTTAGAATTATTGTACTGATATTAGAAAATGTGTGCTTTATTCTTTCTACTTTGCGGAATTATTGAGATTTTCTGTGTTTTATTAGTTTCCTTGAATATAACCTGAGCATTTAAGGATAAAGTGTAAAGAATATAACCATATCATTTGCAAGTATCTAGGCACAGAATTTAAGATATATAATCAGAATATTATATATCAATTAGCTCCTCAATATTGATCTGTCTTGGATTAAAATAAGTAAATTAAAGTCTCCCTGTTTTGATCTAAGTCTTCTGTATCATCTGCAATTTCCACTTAATGAAAGCTACTGTAATGTAATTTGGTATGTGGATATTTATAATTGTATTCATATTGATTTGCATCTTTTAGCATTACAAACTGTTTTTTTTTTTTTTTGATGAGTTTCCTACTCTTTGACCTTTGTCTGATGTATGAATTATGACCCAGGTTTTCCTGTTTTGCATTTGTTTAATATATCATTGCCTATCCTTTATTTTAAACTTTTCTGTGTCATTTTGTATGATCTTGTATATGCATGTGATCACATACTATGGTCTTCAATTTGAAATGTTTTTCTTTCAATGGGTGAATAAGCTTATTTAAATTCATTGTTTTTGTAGATTTATTTGGTTTTAGTCCTGGAATAACTTCTGTTTTCTCTTATTTTAAATCTTCTTAACTCTTTTCTGTTTATTTATTTGTAATTCTGATATTTAAGATGGTTATTACTTTTCTCATAATTACCTTTATAATGTACCACTGTATAATACTCATAGTTCTCTAAGCCTCTGCAAAATATCTATTATAGTTTATATACTCTTTCTCCTCTCATCTAATTTTAGTCAATACTGTTAACTTTGATAATACCTTTTTGTTGTAATAGATGACCACTCCTGTTGCTTGTCTTGTCACTGTAAATGTTGCCCTTTGAGTCCCAGTTGCTACTAGAGAGGTCATCTTCTTGTTTTGTTCAACTAATATCTTCTTTCCCACACCTTCTTCCTCTGAAGTTATATTAATTGTATTTTTTCTACATCATTGGCTCTTATAATTATATTCTATCCTGCCACCTACTCCTAACATTTTTCTTAAATATTGGTTTTACAATCAGATACCAACCATTTTCACTGCCACTCCTTTTATATTTCTCTAGTTATCTCTGGGTTCACTTATTTCCTCCAGTTGCTTTTTAATCTTGTTTTTGTTCTCCCCCCCACGCCACCCCGCAGAAAGACTCTTGGGATCAGCTGTTAGTCTGTCTCTTTTATTCTTGAAACTAAGTTCAGTTTGATGAAAATTCCTTGGATCACATTTTGTTTTCTTAAATAAGATGTGTTTCTTCATCATCTCCTACCGCTGAATGTTGGCATGGAGTAATCTGAGACCAAAGTGACTTTTCACTTTGAATAACATTACTTGAACTTTTTGCCTGACTGTTTAAATGATCTTTTGTTCAAAGTGAGATAATGTTTGTGGGAAATAGCTTGATATTGTCTGCTCTGAGTCACTTTTCCCTGGTACGTAACATTTTTTTAACATGCAAATTTAAACCTTTATGCCAGAAAAAATAGTTATATTTTCAAATATTTGTTCTGTCTCATTGTGTCAGTATTTTTTTTTGAGAAACTACATTATGTTTATATTTGATCTGTTTTGCCAGTTTTCTATAGCTGTCATTTTTACCTGTTTCTTTATTCTGTTTTCATCCTATACCATATCTATCATTTTCTACTAATTATTTTAATTCAATTTATTTATTTAATTAGTTTATTTTTATTCTCAGTTTTTATTACTGTATTTTTCACAATATCCATTCTTCTTAGTGCTTTTTCCAATGTGGCAGCTTAAATTTTACTTCCTCCTATTATTTTGTCTCTTTCCACAATTCCTTTATTTTATTTTTTTAGCCATGATTGCTTTATTACATTTTAAATTTAATAATAAATTTTTGGTTTTAATTTTCATGTTGCATGACAATATAGCTCCTGTCATGTCTTCTTTTTTCTGACACTAAGTTTTGTTTCTTTTGTAATACCTTTTATCAAGGCTGTGTCAGAACCTCTACTTATGATGTACAGTTGAGTGAGTTAAATTTTTCTGATGTAGCTCTGCAAAAGTTTGGGAAGGTAGGAGAGAGGACAAGGATTACAAAGCCTTCCAGAATTTGTCTCTCAAAAACTCTGTCCTCTGCTGCAAATGACACCAACTGTTTTCTTCAAAGAGAGCCCCACTGTGGGTTCTCTGTAAGGATATAAGTCCTTCCCTTCTCTCAAGCAAACTGGTCCTAAGAGGGCTTCTTCTTCTTCTGAGCTCCCTAGCTAACTTTTTGGCTAATGCAATCAAGGGACAGAGTTCTTCTCCAAGGGACATGGCTGATACTCCTCTTATCAGAAGCTGTGTTTTTGTGGATCTTTATGAATTTATAAGAGCCAACCACCTCACCTCTTGATATTTTTTTTTCTATTTTATTACTCCATTTTATCCCTGTGCAGGTTCAGTCTGATCTTAGTCTTTTTTTTTTTTAATTTTTAAAAATTAAGTTTATTAGGGTAACATTGGTTAATACAATTATATAATTTTCAGGTGTACATTATAATTTTACACATATATTCTATTGTGTGTTTACCACCCAAAGTTCAGTTTCCTTCAGCTATCATATATTTGATCCCCTTTATTCACCTCACTCTCCCACTACCTTTTTACCATGCCAACTTCCCCCCTCCTCCCCAACACTCTGCCCTCTGGTAGAGAGTAGTCCGTTGTCCATGTCCATGAGTCTCTGTTTGTTTGTCCTGCTCATTTGGTGCTTTCAGGTTTATATCCCACATATAAGTGTTATCCGGTGATTTTCAACTTTGGCTTATTTCACTTAGCATGATTGTCGTGAGGTCCATCCATGTTGTCGCAAATGGCAGTATTTCATCTTTTCTTATGGCTGAGTAATATTCCATTGTATATATGTACCACAGCTTCTTTTTCCAGGAAAAAGGACACTTAGGTTGCTTCCACGTCCTGGCCACTGTGAATAATGCTGCTATGAACTTCGGTGTGCAAATATCTTTTTGGATATGGGTTTTCAAGTCTTTGGGGTAAATACTCAGTAGTGGAATTGCTTGATTACCTGGTAGATCAATTTTTAGTTTTTTGAGGAACCTCCATACTGTTTTCTATGGTGGCTGTACCAATTGTCAGTCTCTCTAGCAGTGTATGAGGGTTCTTTTTTCTCCAAACCCTTGCCAACATTTGTTACTGCTTGTCCTGTTGATGATAGCTATTCTAACAGGTGCAAGATGGTATCTCATTGTGGTTATGATTTGCATTTCCCTGATAGCTAGCAATGTTGCACATTTTTTCAAATATTCGTTGGCCATTAGTATGTCCTCTGGAGAGAAGAGTCTGTTCAGGGCCTCTGCTATTTTTTGATTGGATCATTTGTTTTTTATGTTGTTATTGAGTCATATGAGTTCTTTGTATATTTTGAATATTAGGCCCTTATTGGAGGTGTTGCTTGAAAATATATTTTCCCATTTGGATGGTGTCTCTTTACCTTGTTAACGGTTTCTTTTGCTGAGCCGAAGCTTTTTAGTTTGATGTAGTCCCATTTGTTTATTTTTGCTTTTACTTCCCTTGCCTTTGAGGTCAAATTTAGAAAATCCTCTCTAAGTCCAAGGTTCTTGAGTTTAGTTCCTATGTTTTCTTTTATGCATTTTATTGTTTCAGGTCTTATATTCATGTCCTTAATCCATTTTAAGTTAATTTTGGTGTGCAGTGATAGACAACAGGTGGCTTTCCTGTTTTCCCAGCACCATTTATTGAAAAGGCTTTCCTTTTTCCACTGTATGTTTTTGGGTTTTTTGTCAAAAATTATTTGCCCACATTAACTTCTGGACTTTCAGTTCTGTTCCACTGGTCCATGTGTCTGTTTTGCTGACAATATCATGCCATTTTGATTACTGTCGCTTTGTAGTATAATTTGGAGTTGGGCAGTGATGCTTCCAACCTTGTTATTTTTTCTTGGGGTGGTTTTGACAGTTCAGTGTTTTTTGTGCATCCATACAAATCTGATTATTTTTTGTTCTATTTTAAAAAAAATGCTGACGGAATTTTTATGGGGGTTGCATTAAATCTGTATAATGTTTTAAGTAATAGGTCATTTTAATGGTGTTGATTCTTCCAGTCCAAGAACATGGAATATCTTTCTATTTCTTTGTATCTTCTTCAATTTCTTTTAATATAGGGTCTTATAGTTTTCATTATACAGGTCCTTCACATGTTTTGTTACATTTATTCCTAGGTATTTTATTCTTTTTGTTGCAATTGCAAAAGAAATTATTTTTTCTACTTCTTTTTTGGACACTTCATTATTAGTGTATAGGAATGCTATGGATTTTTGAACACTGATTTTGTATCCAGAAACTTTACTGTATTTGCTTATTGTTTCTAGTAGAGTTTTTGTGGAGTCTTTAGGGTTTTCTATATAGAGAATCATGTCATCTGCAAATAGTGACAGTTTGACTTTTTTGTTTCCTATTTGGATGCCTTTTATTATCTCTCTCTTGTCTGATCACACTTGCTAGGACCTCCAATGTAATATTGAATAAGAGTGGCAATAGTGGACAGCCTTGCCTTGTTCTTAATCTTAGATAAAAAGTTTTTAGTTTTTCACCATTAAGTACAATGTTGGCTGAGGTTTTGTCATATATGGCCTTTATTATGTTAAGGTACTTTCTTTCTATACTGATTTTGTTAAGTGTTTTGATCATAAATGGATGCGGTATCTTGTTGAAGGCTTTTTCTACATCTATTGATATGATCATATGATTCTTATTTTTTAATTTGTTTATGTGGTGTATAACATTAATTGATTGCATTTGTTGAACTATCTCTGTGCCTCTGGGATGAAGCCCACTCATTCATATTGTATAATCTTTTTAATATGTTGCTGTATTCAGTTCTTATTTAAGATTTTTACGTTTGTGTTCATGAGAGATATTGGTCTGTAGTTTTCTTTTTGTGTTATCCTTACCAGGTTTTGGTACTGGAGTAATATTGGCTTCATAAAATGAGTTGGGATGTATTGCCTCCTCTTCAATTTTTTGGAAGAGTTTGAGGAGAATAGATATTCAATCTTATTTGAATGTTTGGAAGAATTCACTGGTGAAGCCATCTGGTCCTGGACTTTTATCTTTTGTTAGATTTTGATGATTGTTTCAATTTCCATACTGCTGATTGATCTATTTAGATTTTCCAGGTATTGATTCAGTTCAGGAAGGTTGTATTTTTCTAAGTACTGGTCCATTTCTTCTAAGTTATTAAATTTGGTGTTACATACTTTTTCATATTATTCTTGAATGATCCTTTGTGTGTCTGTGAAGTCACAGTAATTTCCCCTCTTTCATTCCTGATTTTGTTTAGTTGTGTCCTTTCTCTTTTTTCTTTAGTGAGTCTAGCTAGGGGTTTCTCAATTTTATTAACCTTTTCAAAGAACCAGCTGTATTGTTTTTTGTTTTTAATTTCATTTATTTCTGCTCTAATGTTAATTAATTCTTTCCTTCTGTTGACTTTAGGATTCATTTGTTCTTCCTTTTCTAGGTTTTTTTTTTTTTTTTAAGATGAAGCATTAGGTTGTTTATTTGGGCTCATTCTTGTTTTTGGAGATAGACTTGTAATAATATGAACTTTCCTCTTATGACTGCTTTTGCCATGTCCCAAAAGTTTTAATGTGTTATACTATCATTATCATTTATTTCTATGTATCTCTTGATCTCCCTTTTTACTTCTTCTCTGACCCAGATGTTCTTCAGTAGTGTGTTGTTTAATTTCCATGTATTTGTGGTTCTTCCCGATTTCTTTTTGCAGTTGATTTCTAGTTTCAAAACATTATAATCAGAGAATGTGGCTGGTATGATTTTAACCCTCTTATATTTGTTCCATGTGCACTAGAGATGAATGTATAAGCAGCTGTTTTAGGATAGAAGGCTCTGTGAATGTCAATTATGTCCAGTTGGTCTAATGTGTCATTTAAGGATGTTATTTTCTTGTTGAATCTCTGGTAGTTGATCTGTCCATATTTGACAGTGGGGTACTTAGGTCTCCTATTACTATAGTGTTTCTCCCTTTATTCTGTTAGTAATTGCTTTACATATTTTGGGGCTCCCTGATTGGGAGCATAGATACTAATAAGTGTTATTTCTTCTTGGTTCATGATTTCTTTCATTATAAAGTGTCCCTCAGTGTCTTCCTTTACCTTTTTATTTTGAAATCTATTTCGTCTGATATTAGTACCACTACTCCCACTTTTCTCTGAATGTCATTTCCTCAAAATATTATTTTCTACCCTTTCACTTTGAGTCTATATTTGTCTTTGGAGCTGACATGTGTCTCCTGGAGGCAGCATATGATTATATGATTGTGTTTTGTTTTTTGAGCCATTCTGTGCCTTTTTATTGGTAAGTTCAGTCTATTTACATTTAAGGTGATTATTGAAATATGAGATCTTCTTATAGCCATTTTATCTTTTACTTTCCGGTAACTCAGTATTTCCACTGCTTCCTTGTCCTTATGCTTCTGTTTTTTTTATTTTTTATTTTTTATTTTTTTATTTTGTGGGTTTTCCCTCTGGTTCTTATTTTATGTTATATACTTCAGTTCTGAATCTTTGATGTGTGGTTACCATTACAAATATGTAAAGGATAGTTATATATATACAGTTATTCATTTTATTCTGCACATGCCTTATCTCCATTCCCCTTTGCAAATCTGGATCTTTGAATTTCCTCCTTTGCAGTCATTGTTATTTCAATTTGTTCCTATGTGTGCTGAACATTCATTACTATCTTATTATAACAATTCTCTTATTATTTAACCTTATAATGCCTTGTTCTTGGTAAAGGTTGCACCCCTCTGCTTCTATTTGCCTCGTAGTCACTCTACACCTAATTATGTTTTTTTTTTTTTTTTTTTTGGTCATTTTGTTTTAGAGAAGTCCAATGATATTCTAATGAGTTTTTCTTTATAAGTTACCATTTTCTTCTCCCTGGTTTCCCTGAGAATTCTGTCTTTTTCACTGATTTTGATAATTTTAATACAATGTGTCTTGGTGAAGGCCTTTTGGGGTTGAGGTAATTGGGTATTCTTTTGACTTCTTGAATTCCAAGCTCCAGCTTCTTACTTAGATTTGAGAAATTCTCTGTATTCCATGGAGCTAAGGTCAGTTTCTTTAGATATTCAATATGTTTTTAGATTATATTTATGAATGTGTGAATTTTTTCTGTGTTAGTTAAGCTGAAAATGGAATTTGCTGTTTTCTTCCTCCCTCTTCCCTCCTTTCCTCTCTTTGTCTTGATAGAGATTCAGGATGACAAGGGAGAAATATTTATATTTATATTCAAGTTAGCTCTATATTCATAGTTTGATGTCCAATACCTCAGTATAAACAGCAAATTAAATTTTGAAATTCTAAGTGTCCTTTCACAGTTCAGCACATGTAAATATAGTCTTTACATTTACTATAGAGATTTATTGCTATTTTTAGTGTGGCTTCTCAGGCCTGCAACTAGTGTAGCCACATGGGGCCCTGTGCTTTTTTAATTCTCTGCAGTTGGTTCCTATCTTGAAATTCTTAATAATTTAATATTTGAATTTATTTTGTAATCTAACTCTGATGAGACAATGGAGCATATGCAATGGGGATGGGGCCTGGCCATATGCACTTTCCTGCCTCCCACCACCTTCCCCTCCTCTCTGGGGCAGATTCTTGGACGCTTCCTCTGTCCTGAGACAAACTGGTACTCTTTGCCCACGGAGGTGACCAGTTGCTTGGATAACCTCATTTCATCATTACTCTGCCCATAGAGTATTGGGCAAGCAGTTTGGTGGGGACCTCTCATCTACTTTCAGTCCAGGTATTAAACTGATTTCAATATAAAAGTTTCTATTTCTCTGGGTGTCGTCCATACACTATAGGTTGGGTAACAAGCCTATGGGAATAGAAGATGACCAGCCCCTTTCTTTTTCTTGGGAACCTTGCATTTGTATTTTGCACCAGTCCCCTCAATTATGTATCCACCCAACTATTTTTTGCATTTTGAAGTTTAGAATATTGGGCCTTAGATATAGTCACAAATCTAGTAACGTCCTGGGTCAGGATTCTGGAGCTCTTTGCCTTTGTGTGGTACTTCTGTCTAATGTTACCAGACTGCACAATTAGAATAGAGCAATTGGAAGACAAATGCTGAAATTCCGTTGAATTTATTTTCTGCAATTGATGTGCTTTAGATTTATCAATGTTTACTGATCCACAACTATGTACTTGGTTATTTATCAAGTAGTGTGGGATACAAAGATGAAATACACTTGTTTTTTGTCCTTGGAGAGACTAAGTATTGTGTTGGGGAGGGGGGTTGGAGGAGGTAGAGGTGTGGCAGAGGATTAGAGAAGAATAGGTGGTGGATGTAGAGATGGGGTTAACTCTATTGCTAGGGGAAGCAAGTTAATACAAATTGTCAATGAGAGTTCAGAGAAAGATAGAATCATTTCCTGTAAAGGGATTAGGGACGGCATCCTTAGAGGCACCTGATTCAGCCATCCTTAGAGGCACCTGATTCAGCATTTTTAAGGATGGCTAATATTTGAAAGAAAGGCATGATAACCAGCAGAGAAAGGAGTTGCTTAAAGATGCAGGGATGAGATATTCAGTATGTATTTAGTTACAATGACCATTTGATAAACTACTAGCAAGAAAGTAGAGAAGATACCTTTAACTGGATCAATTGTACTTTTATTGAGGGCATTATGACATATCATCAGCTGAATCAGAGTTATGGTGCATTACAAACAATTCTAAGCAAAGCATGAACAGACTCCCGGATGATTCTCATTAAGACTGAGATGAAAAGGATTCTTTCTAGAGGGTACTGAATTTCTCATAGATATTGGAGATTCAGAGCTAATAAGATTCAATTATTAATGTAATGGAACCTTGGTTTTACTAGTAGCTTGGTGAAAACTGAGACAATTGGTAGCAGTTAACTTTAATAACCTGTATTCGTTTGTTTAACAGATATTAATTATTATGTGCCAGATTGTTTGGGAAATACTGTAATGGCCACATCTTGCCCTCAAGGCACTTTGATCTAAAAGGAAGGCTGAAGGAGGTAAATAAACCACAAGATCAAAAGTGATAAGTACCATTTAAGATGTGGACAAAAGTCTGCAGAATCCCAGAGGATGGAGACATGTAGGACTTCAATGATATAATGAAAGTTTTTATCCGCTAGTTGACATTTCAAATGGACTTTGGAAAAGGATAAGGAAGATTTCACCATGCATTCATTGAGGGAAAGGATCCCCAAGTGAAGAAAGACCAGCATGAGCAGAAGTCAGAAGCTAAGGGGCAATATGTGAACAGTGAGAAATTTAGTTTGATTGGAATAGCAGTGAGATTGTAGGGAAGGGTTTTGTATGACTAAAGAAATGTCAGGGGAAATGTTTTTACAAAGACTGTTCTTCAGAAAAATCATTTCAAGTGATGCCAAGTTTATAACCATAAAGAAAGCAGACAGGTAGAACAATGAAGAGCCCACATAAGAAAGCCTGAAGCTGCTTCAGAAAGACTGTGAGCTCTTTTTCCTCTGGAGAGGAAACACCACTGCATTTCTTAGATGATGCTAGTATGACAGTGCTCCAAATGAAAAAGAAACGGTCTGACTCGAATGACTGTAATTGTATCTTACCACTTCTTCTTTATTTCAATGGCCGAAAA
Organism: Cynopterus sphinx; assembly: GCA_030015415.1. Lineage (NCBI taxonomy): Eukaryota > Metazoa > Chordata > Mammalia > Chiroptera > Pteropodidae > Cynopterus > Cynopterus sphinx. Next base: position 46,521,292 of record CM057380.1, read on the forward strand.
TGGCAGGCTTTTCATATAGCCAAAGAGGATGACTTGTTCAAATGCTCACCTAGTCATGTTCTTGTCCAGAAAGAAAATTCGATATTTGTTCTCAAGAGATAGCATATCCATATAAGTCTAAAGAAATTAGAAATAGTCAATCAAAACAAATTAGTTATGGCCACAATTCCTAATTTTAATACTTGGTTAAGATTTAAAAAATAACATTTTATGCAAATGGGAGTAATGGTTTTTGAAATATATTATTATTTTTCAACTATATGAATTAATAAAACAAATATATTTTAGTAGTCTCTTATGCTTTTCAAAGTGAATTCACATCTACATTCTCAATTGCATTCTCATAGCTTTTGAAATTATCAGAGCATGGAGTTTTATTCCTACTTTTCAGATGAAGAGACTGAGAATGAGATATAAAATGACTTTCTGAAGAATCAAAGGCCTTTTAAAGAGGCTGAATAGCAAGTACTACCTTCTCTGTTACAGACACAGAAACAGAGACCTACGGAGGTGGTTGAGATTTGGTGCTAGTAACTGATGAAGCTGGAAACTAAATTTTGTATCCTGACTCTTAGATGAGAATCTTTTCTCCAAACCTTGCTGCTTCTGAAGATTAAGAGCTTGCTTTTGATTATTGCCTCCATATGATTCAGCAAATGCTCAAATTCTATTTCATGAAAATGTAGTCAATTTTATTAAACTTTCTGTAGCCAGTATGCATTAGCACGGTTTGTTCCATCCTGCAATCTCCTAAATGAATAAATTCTTCACCTGCAGAGGAATGACATTTAAAATAAAGCCAAATAATTTCCTGTTTTTGAAAATGTCAAAGATGATCAGGGATCACTTCCAGGCTTGGAGCTATTGTAGCAATTTTTTTCTTGAATGACTCTGTGGTTTAAACACATATGGGTTGATGTAATCTCTGGACCTCTTCTGGTGAGTTGCAGTTTTTAAATTCACTTAATCCCTTTCTATCTTAGAATCAGTATCATACACTAGATGGGCCATCCAAAGTTTAGTGTTTATTGTTATAGAAAAAAATTATTACAGGCTACAAATCAACAAGGTACACAAATGCTTTCTAACTGCTGGGAGAATTATTTCAAAGAATGAAAGAAATAAGGGTAAAGAACAGTTTGCTTCTCTATAAACTTGAGATGGTCCAGATAATTTTGAAAATTCTTCCAACAGGGGAAAAATAACATTCAATTGCAGACTTAAAAAAAGGTTTATGGCTAATAGTTTACGATCTACAAAATACCCTATTTCTTAATAGGCTTGACATGTGGATTGTAATTCGGATATAGAAAAAATATTTTTTATATTTCTGCCTTCCAAAGAGGATTGTAAGAGTTCGATGGGCAATTGAACTCCTAGCTTCTTTTTCTACTCTCATTTTGTGTCATTTAGGGGCGGGGGGGAATCTTTATTTCTGTGGTGATACAGTTTATTACTTTTATGGTATATTTATAATTTCAGCTTTCAACAAATGTTTTTTCAAGTCCTCCTTGATATTGTAACATAAAAATTATACAGCTACTGTTTGGTTAACAAACACTTGCCATATGATTTTGGAAGAGAACTAGTTGTCTTTTTAGTAACATGTGCACAGCTCCTCCAAAAGACTTGTCTGATACACATCATTCTTTTAAAGCACAAGGTAATTCATAAGCAAGAATCAGGCAGTGCAGATCTAAAAGCCAGTCAGGCTAATGGCAATGCCCTTTTTTCATATGAGACATTTTCCTGTTTCCTCATCATATTTGTTTTCTTTTTTGACTTATCTGAATTTAAAATTTTCTTTCATGGGCAGCATGGGATTTCATTTGCATTTAATGAAAACATATTTATGAATAACTGAAATGTTAGTGTTTAGAAATCACAAGAGGCTCTCTTACTTGGACCCAGTTTCGGGCTTAAGGAGGCAGAGGACTGTAGTGGCTTAGAAGTTGATCAGCTAAGGATTTGTTTCCCTGATCTTGAGGAGACCTCGTAATGGAAAGTGACTGTTCTTTTTTGCTTGGAAAAGAGTTGGAGTGAAAAATATCTGATGATCCCTCTTCTGTGTTGTAATAGGGTGTTCTTCCACCAGTGGTTAAAGGATGTAGCCTAGGATAGGTGAATTCCATGTGAACCGTAAAAAGAAATTTATTTGAGCAAACACCAGGGCTTGATCCTCAAAATATTCTCTTACTGTTACAAAGCATAAGAAAAAGTAAAGTCTTCCACTCCACCTCCTCAGTGCAGGTCCACAGCAAGAAGCAACCTCTTTTTACCTTTCTTTGCTTTACATTTTTCTGATGGATACTTGATTCATCCCCCTCCACCAACCATAAGTTCAAGAAATAAACCTAATAATTTCATTTCTTGATTCATCAACTTTTAGCAGTAGCAGTATTCTAAGATCAAGAGATGCAGTTTGCTGATGTATAAACTACTCTCTCTTCCCACTTTCTATTTCCAGTTTCTAAGAATTTTACCCTAATTTTAACATTTCCATGCTCAATAGACTTGAGAATTCTATGCTTTGTTTATAATATTGTGAAAAATAAAACCCAACAGTGTTTACATTATTAGAATTATGTAAACATCAGCCATTGCAGAACTAAGTTGTATAATTGGATCTGTAGATAAAAGGAAATATAATCCTAAAACATTAAAATGAGTCACTTTAAAGAGAATTTTCTGCAATCAAGGTCAAATGAATTCTTTTTTCTCATGATCTATTAATTGTTCAAAGTCATGCCATATTACAGGCACTTGATAAATGTTGTAAACATTTTAATTTATATTTATATGAAGATATTTATCTACAGCAATGTGACATCATAGGAAAAATTTTCTCAGAGAAACTATGTTTATATGATCTTACTCAAGTCTTACACAAACTGCTCTAAGATGACCAGAGCCTAATTTTTCGATTTTTAAACTGTGGATTAGAAAAACCCCTTCCTCACGAGGATTATAAGAATTAACTGGAGAGATGTGGAAGTCTTGCATAAACTCTAATGGGCTATATAGGACTCTTAGCATTCATTATATAAAATAGTCTAATTTTAGAGATTGTTTTATTTGGGTCCTTAACCCTTCTCAAAAACCTGGGGCTCAGACAAGCCTTCTTATCCTTTGCTGGTGGAGCAGTGAGATGAATAGAATCCTCACTCCCCTCATAATATAATTGGCTGGCTTGGCCTGCCCTGAGGCCCAAGTTCCTTTCAAAATTTTGACTCGTTCCAGGGGACTCAAAGAGTATATATTTTATAGTCCTTGGAAGAGACTATATTACCTAATTATTAAACTCTCCATTTTCAACCCCCCAAGTGAATCTAGACAACTTAGATTTATTAACATTTTGTTATTTTTGAGAATTTTTAAGAGTAGTTAATTTTTGTTATTGTAGATTATTTGAATTTTTAAAGTACATGTTTGTTGGATTTGCGTGGGTATGGCGACCAGAGTGGTATAAAAGAAAAACCACTAGAATAGAATTCATAAAATGAGGCACTTAAGCCTGGCTCTGTCTCTTTTTATGAGTGTAATTTTGAGCAAATATCTGTACTTCTCTGAGCATTATACATCTTCTAAAATTAATGATTCTTTGTTTTTAATGAGGAGCTGCACTATGGAGAATAGAGGTAATTAAATGAGAAGATTACTGCACAGTGAGTAAAGATCTAAACTTTCCATCTAATATATTTGAAGTTTGGGGCAAGATATATGTCTTTTCTGATTATCAATTTTCTTATCTACATAAGTAGGGATAGTCTCAATAATTTTTAGAATACTTCTGAACTCTATTCTTTTTTAACTCTAATGGGAGCATTTGTGGTAGGCATTTTAACCATACGACAAAAATATCCACATCTTAATCCCGGGAACCTGTGAATGTGTATCTTACCAGGCAAAAGTAACTTTACAGAGCTGACTAAAGACTTTGAGATGGTAATATTATCTGAGATTATCCGGATGGACCCAATTTAATCACATGAGTTCTTAAAATCAGAGCGCATTGCCAGCTGAGTCAGGGTGAAAAGATGTGATTATGGAAGAAAAGCACAGGCAAGGAAACAGATTCTCACCTAGAAAGTCCTACAGGAAGGAATGTAACCCTGCAGACAGCTTGATTTTAGCACGGTGAGACCTGCGTTAGATTTCTAATTTATATATCAGTAAGGCAAAAAATTTGTGTTGTTTAGGCTACCAATTTTTCAGTAATTTGATAAAGCAGTTATAGAAAATGAAGACAGAATGAACATCACTTATTCTATTAACATTTATTTATTTCCAATATGTACTAGTTGCTGTAGAGGACACAATGAATGATCAGACATGGGTTTTCTCCCCAAAGATCTTGTAGTTAGGCAGATCTTGTCTTATGCGCAACTAAAGCTTTCATTTTAGAAGGCATACTTTTAGAACTCAATCTTCATGAATGTGTAGAATTTGAACATGCTAAGATGTGCCTGCATTTTAAGCCACAGGAATTGCACATGCAAAGGCTTTGAGGACAAAATTCATGGCCTGTGTGTAAGAAATGGTAAAAAAAAATATACTGTTTGATTGAGTTTGAGCATGAGAAATTAAATGTTAAGCAGCCATTTTACATTATAGTGACTATGAGGCAGAATGAGAAATGTTTCCTATTATGCAATGTAAAAAAGCCAATGTAAAATTATATCTGAGCTGTAACTTCAGCTTTGTAAATTATGTGTACACATGAGCAAGGGTGGAAAGAAATACAAACCAAAACATTTATAAATAGGTGATTTTAGAAAGGAAGCATTCCAGTTAATTCTTTTTTTCTTTCTTTCTTTTTTTCTTTTATGTGTTCAATAGTTAGAAATGCATGAAAATGGTTTGTGGATGCTTGTATTTTGCAAATATGGGGGTATGAGGTACATATATATAGCTTAAATTACAAAAAAACCTTGCACATTAAATTCGGGGTCATTGTGCATACTCTTTAATTTCTGGGAACCCTACAAAACATAGACACAGACACAAATTCTCTTTTCCTTTCTCATAATTATTAGCATTCAAAAGAGGCATACAATACATGTGCCAGGTGTCTCTGCCCACATCCAAAGACTCATCTAATAAATGCCCATCCGATAGGAAGAACAGATTTTTCAGCAGGACATCGTGATGATAAACCTTGGCTATCTGTAGAAAAAGTAAAATATGAGGTATTATTTAAATTAAAGCAATGAAATGCAAAAATTAAATAACATTTCATAGACGCCAACTCATGCTCCAGGGACTCACTTGTTAGGCAGTCTTATGATAGAAAGTAAAATATGTCCATCTAACTGAAAAGCAATTTATTGCCTACCTCACTGTCTTGCTAACCTCAGCATTCTCTCAAGGTAGCTGGAAGCAGAATTAGTTGCAATAGTATTCATAGGTCTTTCCACCTCTCTCTTACTGCCAAGACGAACTAGATTTGTTTGCCGCAAAAAAAGATGTCAATTGGCATGACTTACTATAAAATTGAATGCTCACTTGGTGCTTTTACTAAATTACCTTTTTCTAGTCATCAAAATATGTGTGTGTGTATTGCTATATTCTGCAATGCATTTGACTTCACAGATGCTGCTGTTAAACATTCAGTAGAATGATTTACCTGACTAAAACACTAAATCCTATGTCAGAATTAGAAGGCACTTAGAAATCATTTATAAAACCAACTCACTTTATAGAGTGGGAAACTGAGCAGAAAAGGCAATCCTTTCATGAGATCCTTTCATGTGCCTAGAATAATGCATGGTGCATGACAGTTACTCACTAATGTCTACTGAAATGATGCCCTTCTGAAACAACTAGAGAAGTATATATCAGCAGTGAATACTGGAATATTTATTGACTTTATAACTACACTGAGCCTATCAAAGGCTCTGGGGAGCTACTACAGCATAACAGGTCTTTATCCCTCAGAAAATTGAAATCTACTTGGAAGGAGATGAAAAAAGTTTACAAAACAATAACAGATGCGTCTGAAAAGAATTCACTTAATTGTACGTTTATTTGGAGTAATTAAACCAGAGACAGGAATGATAATAATGACTGTAGATGCAGTAATGACTTCAGAGAAAACATGAGAAGTGAACTGGCTCTAAAGGACAGGGAGGCTCAACATAAGAGTTGAGAAGAGAAGATAGTATCTTGGCTTTTATTAGGGCATTTTTTTTTTCTTTAACGTTGTTGCTTTCATCCCCTTTCTGATTCCTTAAATGTTGGCGTTAGAGGTCCAATAAATTTCTTATTTCTTATTTCACATTTAGAGGTCCAATAAATTTCTTATTTCTTTAATTTGAGTTAGTTAAGTGTCATGTATTACAAAAAGAGTTCTAGCTTATCCTCTGACTTTGGCTCCTTACTTTTTTTATTTTTACTTTAAACACATTTCTGAGAGATTTCCACCATTATTTAATATTTAACAACTTCATGAAAGGTGGTTTCCAAATCAATTTCTTAAGTCCATACTTTATTCCTACACTACAGACCTATGGTTCTCAACTAGAAGCAGTTTTGCCATCAGGGGACATTTGGCAATGTCTAAAGACATTTTTGATGAGTGGCGCAGGGATGTGCTATTGACCTCTGATGAGTTAAGGGTATGGATGCTACTAAGCATCTGTCAAAGCAAAGGACACCCCCACCAACAAAGAATGATCCAGTCCAAAATTCTTTATGGAATATTGTCAATGGAGCTAAGATTGAGAAATCCGCCTACCGAACCATATTGCAAACTGCTAATTAATCTTTTTCATTTGAATGTCTGTCTCATAAATAAATGCCTCCAATTCTACTTAAAAATGGTATACATCATTTTTCATCTCCTAAACCACAAAAGAATGTCTGATGGTGTTCAGCCTTGATACTATTTGTTTATTAACTATGGTAGTTTCTCTAACGAAGTTAGGCCATATAAGTAAGAATTGAGTCATTTTTTCGTAAAGTCACAGCAACAAATTGAAGGACATAATGCCTCTGGCGTGCTTGGCTTTGACTTTACGAGGTTCATATTTCCCTGAGAATCTATTCCCTTTATTTTGTTCTTCCCTTAGCTCCTCAGTACTTCTCATTCTATTCATGCTCTTCAGATTCTGCTCATTGTATTTTAGGCTAAGTTAACTAACCACCATATTTTTACAAGATCACCATAAAACTAAATCTACCTTTGTAAAATAGCTATGTGTTTCTAATTTGGTAAGAAAATTAATACAAGAGAAGCACAACTAAAATTGAAACTGTCAATTTTCTCTACTGTGAATAGACATTCTCTGTCAAACATGGATATACAAATTTCACATATGTTCAAGTGCAAGGTCTAAAAAATATGGAATGTTATTTCTAAGCGAATTCTAAGCTTTTCTATGCATAAGATATACCATTACCTAGGCATGCTAAGTATGGATTTAAAGATATTGTCATTCTTACTCTTTATTATGAAGCATACTTTTTGTGAAACTACTAATAGTGTATATAATTGCAACTTGAGGACTGGAGCCAGTGGTATGTTGATAAACTAGCTCCTTGAAAAAACAAAAAATAGAAAGAAAGAAAGAAAGAAAGAAAGAAAGAAAGAAAGAAAGAAAGAAAGAAAGAAAGAAAGGAGGGAGGGAGGGAGGGAGGGAGGGAGGGAGGGAGGGAGGGAGAGAAGGAAGGAAGGAAGGAAGGAAGGAAGGAAGGAAGGAAGGAAGGAAGGAAGGAAAGTCACGATTGTGGTATTTGCCCATTTCCATGGTGTAAATACTTCCACCATTGTCAATTTCAAGTTGCTGAAAGTTTAACATCTGGCCCACAAAATTCCTGAATACTTAATGATTAACTTTTTTTAGGTTCAAACCTGTGCCAGTGCATCACTGTCTAATTCTGTGTCTTTTTCTCTGAGTAAAGCAGCACTAAAAAGGAAATATCATGATATGGGATATTGTTCTGGCTCTGGCATAAATTTACCATGTGAATCTATGTTAGCTATTTTGTCTCTCAAGTTTCAGGCTTCTCAATTACAAACTGATGGTTGAATTGATGATTTCCAAGATCTTTTATGACTGTTGCAGTCAAAGGTGCAAAGTGTTCCCCTCATTAATCACAATGACTGCCAATGTGCATGCATCAAATATAGTACTATCAGGAAAATATAATGGAAATTTAAGATTAAATTGCTATAAATGCCTTTTATTTTTCTATTGGTTTTATTTATTATTGATTAAACTCTGAGTAGGCATTCTACTTCTCTAAAACAACTACAAACTGGGCAGAAGTGATTCTTCATTTTTGCCAGTTTTAGTCTTTCATCATTAATGCTTTCTCTACTAATTAAAATATACCTGTACCATTAATATTTATATAACTAATCTGCTCCTAAAAATGGCCATTTTTAGAAATTTGATCTCTCTTTATGGAATTTTGGCAATGTAGCATTAGTTTGATGATGTCACATCTGAGAGATTTCATGAAGTGGCAATCAGTATAGGAAGTGAAGAATGTAATTTTTTATGCTGTTTTATCTAAATAGACATATGCTTCTATTCTTTTATGCCATAAATAATTTGCTGGCATCTGGGGCATTACAGATATTACCCTACAAGTCTGTTTCTGTGAAGTGTAACCAAGCCAAAGGAATAAGCCAACTGTGTGTTTCCTCTTTCTGGTAAAATGCAAATTTTCTGTTTAAAAAGCAAAATTTTTATTACCAAAAGATAAATGAAATGGCATAGAATTTTATTTTCTTCCCTCATTTTTTAAAGTAAGAAATAATTATTCAAATGAAAATATCCAATAGGCCATTTTTCTGATTGTGAATTTGACACTCAGAAAAGTTGAAGTGAATTATTTTAACTAAAACTTTCTGCTTCTTATTAATTTTCTTTTCTATCATACCAGTGGCCTCATAGAAGGTCAGAGCTGAATCCAATAGGTGTTATAATTCAATTTCATGATTAAGTATATGGAAAAACTGAGACCTAAAGCTAGCAAACGACTTGACCAAAATAAGACAGGAAGGGTCATGCTGCTTTTCTACTCTATCTCAGAACATCTTGACACTCGTGGTATCTGCCTTTTCTATTACAGGACATAAAATTAAAAAGTATTCTTATTCAACTTGTATACTGCACACAATCTACTTATTTTTACCTATTTACACTGAAGAGTCATGAATCTCTTTTTTCTCTGTTCTGCAAAGTTCATACCCTTCATACTGGTATCTGATCATACTCCTCTCTGCTTACTGACATATAAGTGACTGATAAATAAAAGATAACCTCTTCTAGGAAGCCTTTATATTTTTGTAGATATTTGAGAGACAATCAATTTTTGTTTAATAAACTTTTTATTTTAGAAAAATTTTAAGTTTACAGAAATGTTTTGAAGATAGTAGAGAATTCCCATGTACCCTACACTCATTTCCCCTATAGTTAATATCTTTCAGCGGGTTAGTTATTGCTCACAATTAATAAACCAATGTTGATATGTAATTATTAACTAAAGGCTAGACTTTATTCAGATTATTTAGTTTTTACCTAATTTCCCCCTCTCTCCCCCTTTTTATTTTTTCCAAAATCCCGCAGAACAACACGCTACATTTATATGTCATGTCTTCTTAGGTTCTTTTTGGCTAAGATAGTTTCTCAGACTTTGTTTTTGATGACCTCAACAGTTTTGAGGATTAGCAGTCAGGTATTTTTAAAAATATTTTTCAACTGGTTTGTCATGTTTTTCTCACGATTAGACTGGAGTTATAGGATTTTGGGAGGAAGACTGCAGAGGTAAAGTGCCATTCTCATCTCATCATGGCAAGGATATATACCATTAATCTGATTTATCGCCATTGATGTAAAGTTTGATGACTTAGCTGAAGTAGTGTTTGTCATGTTTGACCTATTTCTCCACTGCACAGTTACTTTGTTTCCATGCAGTACTCTTTGGAAGAAAGTCAGTATGTGCAGCTCCCATTTATTAAGTGGAGTTTATGCTTCACCTCCTTTAAGGCAGAGTATCTCCATAAATTATTTAGAATTGTTTTACACAGCAGATTTGTTTATTTATTTTTTAAAGAATTTACTTAAAGCAGCTTAGACTTACAGGGTATAAGTCAACTTTATCTTTTTTTCATATTGTTCCAGGATTGGCTATTGGGAGTTCTTTCAGTTGGCTCCTGTGTCCTTTTGACATACTCCCATTACTGAGCACGTCCTTATTTTCTGGCAATACCAGAAGCTCTGAGCTCATCTTGTACGTATTATTTCCTAGTTCCAGAATCGGCCAGTCCTTAAAGGAGCCCTGTTGTTCTTATTAGAAAGTCGTATTTAAAAATGGTATTTAAAATTATGTAAACTTGCCATTTAAATGGTACTAATAACCATTTAAACCATTTAAAACTTGGTATTTAAAACCAAGATATGGGTGCTAGTTATCCAGATTATCTAGCTGTCTTACAAAACAGCTGTACCATTGCTACTGGGATATCACTGATTCTAGGCTTTCGCCTGACAGAGCAAGGAAATATGTATGTGTGCGCACACACACACTAAACCTTTATATATGCATTTATTAATAGGTAGTACTGTATGTAATCACCTGTGTCTACATTAAACTAAATATAGGTTCATATTGTTTTCTCCAACACAAATCCACTATCACATGGTTAATTCTAGATTCCTAATTTTGGTTATCTGTAACTTCCCGCTGTAAGAGTGAGACACCTGGCTCTCACCATCTGTCATTCATTTATTTAATTGTTCAACTGCAATATATATGCATAGTGGTTTCAGAACTGCTAATCCAACCCATATGGGAAATGACTTTTGAAACAGAGTGCTTATTTACAGTTCCTTTTGACTTTATTTTTACAGAGCACACTCATTTGCAAAGTTACTTTGGTCAGCACCTTTCCCCAGTCCCCATTAGTGAGGTTATTTCATAGATTTGTAGCACAGTTAGACTTTAGTCACTCTGTCCTGGGATTCACCAACCTCATAAATGCTTTCTTCTTAAATTTCATACATTGATATTAATACTATGCTGTAAATTTCCATGAGTTTTGACAAATGCATAATACCATGTAACCACCATTATAGTACTACACAGAATAATTTTGACACCTTAAAAAAATTCTTTCTACTTCACTTATTCAATCTTCTTTCCCTGACCACTCTCAAAAACTGTATCAACATCTGATTTTTTTTACTATGTCCATAGTTTTGCTATTTCCAGAAAGTCACATAATTAGAATTATGCAGAATGTAACCTTTTCAGACTGGCTTCTTCCACTTAGCAATAGGGATTTAAAATTCATCTATGTTTTTGTATGGCTTGATGGGTCATTTCTTTTTATCACTGAACAGCATTCTATTATATGGATGTACCACCGTTTGTTTATCTATTCACCTTTTGATAGATGTTTTGATTGTTGTAAACATTTGTGTGCAGATCTTTGTGTAGGCATAAGTTTTAAAATTAATTGGTAAATGTCTAAGAGTAAAATTACTGAATATGTTAAGGCTATCTGTAGCTATATTTAGCTTTGTAAGCAACTGCCAAACTGTCTCCCAAAGCAGCTGTACTATTTTGCAGTTCTATCAGCAATGAATGAAAATTCCTGTTGCTTTTCATCTGTGCCAGCAATTGCTATTGTCATTTCTTTAAGTCTTAGCTATTTTAATATGATAGTAGTTGATCTCTGTTGTTTTAATTTTCATTTTCCTGAAGGTGAATAATTTGTACAGCTTTTGTATGCTTATTTGCCATGTGTATATCTTTGGTGAGGTGTCTGCTCAAGCTTTTGCCCATTTTTCAGTTGGACTGTTTGCTATCTTACTGTCAAGTTTTAAGGATTGTTGTATATTTTGGATAACAAGTCTTCTATCAGAAGTGTTATTTTGTAAATATTTTCTCCTCCTCTGTGACTTGCTTTCTTATTCCCTTGTCTTTGCCTCACACAGAGCAGGAGTTTTTATTTTAATAATGTTCAGTTTATTTATTTTTTCTTTCATGAATAATATCTTTGATGTTGTAGCTAAAAAGTCATTGGCCTACCAAAATCATCTAAATATTCTCCTATGTTATCTTCTAGAAGTTTGATAGTTTTACATTTTACATTTAAGTATGAGATCATTTCGAGTTAATTTTTATAACTGGTATAAAGTGTATATCTAGATTCATTTTTTTAAAACATGTGGATATTTTCTTGTTCCAATACTATTTGTTGAAGAGATTATCTTTGTGCCATTGACTTGCCTTTGCCCTTTTGTCACAAGTCAGTTGACTGTATTTATGAGGGTTTATTTCTGGGCTCTCCATTCTGTTCCACAGATCTATTTATCTGTCCTTTCACCAATACCGCACTATCTTGATCACTGTAGCTTCATAATAAGTTAAAGTCAATTGATGTCAGTCCTCCAACTTTGCTCTTCTTCAATATTATGTTGCTCATTCTGGGCCTTTTGCCTCTCCATGTAAACTTTAGAATCAGTTTGTTGATATCTTTAAAATAAATTGCAGGGATTTTGATTGTGATTGCATTGAATCTATAGATTAAGTTAGGAGTGTTATTTTTTTTTTTTTTCCTTTTGGTATGTCTTCTAATTTTTCTGGTGAAAGCCAGGTATGTTATATTTCACAATAAAAAGGAAGATAAAGAGGACTCAGTTTGTGAGGATTAGTTCACTGATTAGTGTGAGGATTTATTTTAAACTGGGTAGAAATTGAACAATGTTTAATGTTTATTTTTTGCTACAGGTACCAGTGGTTTCAAATGCTTCTTGAGACTTTGTATTAGTCTACCCTCCTCACTTTGTGGTTTCTCTGTGTTCTCATACTCAAAGAAAGTCTGTGTTTCCCAGGCTTTTCAGCTGTAAAGCACTGTTACTATACTGGAGCCCTGTTGGTGTGGTGATAAGGTATGGGTTTGGGGGAGTGTTCTGTAAATGACTCAGATTAGACTCAGTTTTTTAGTATGCCTCTGTACCTGGCTGTGACCTTTACAAAGTCATATAGCGTTATTTTTTTCTCCTCTGACCTCAATTCCCTTTCCTGATTGCAGAGTTTCTAAACTCTTTCCTTAAATTCTTAAACCTATTGACTGATTTTTTCATTAGGTTGGACCGAAATTCTGTAGAGGACTTCAGTGGAGAGGAATTCCATTTTCCCATCTTGGATATAGTTTAGGAATGTGCTCAGTCAAAGTCACTTTTCCTGGAGCGTAGTACTTTGTTATGAAGAAAACTCTGGGTAGAGTTCACAATGATTCCTCTGTTCCCACCCCCCTGCCAGTCTGATGATGGTTTTTTTTTTCTGGGATCCTCACAGTGAGAACTTGCTGGGGTTGCTGGAGGGAAATCCCACAATCGTGTGGAGCCCCCATCTGTAATACTGCAGTCCCCAGGATCTCCTTAGTCTCATGCTAGTCCATAGTCAGCCTCCAGCAACTCATCAAAATGACCGCTTAAGTGTTCTGAGCAGCTCAAGGTCCAGTGGCTTTGGCTTTAAGTTAAGCAGATCTTAGTTGCATCAACTTTCTGAATTTGTTGGTCTCTCAAGATTTTAGTTTACCACCTTGGTTATCTGAAAAATTCAAGAAAAGTCATGGATTTTCATTGTGTCCATCTTTTTCTTATTGATGACTTCTGTCAGCAGTGCAATTTTACAGTTGAGAAAACTGAAGTACGGAGAGGTTAAGTAACTTGCCCAAGATATACAATATCTTAGTGCTGGGATGTGAACCTAGGTAGGATGGCACCAGAGTCCAAACTTCTAACCACTCTGTAATGCTACCTCTCCACTAGAAATGCTTGCTCCACCATCACCATCATCATCATCATCATCAGCAGCAGCAGCAGCAGCAGCAGCAGCAGCAGCAGCAGCAGCACTTGGACAGAACTGGACTTATTCTTTAGAAGTATACACACTCAGACCCCACTTCGGACCTACTGAATCTTATGCACATTAAAATTGGAGAAGCAATGATTGAAAAGAATAGGACACTAGACTATAGATTGTAGGCTTTTGTTTTTATTCTGAACTTTGGTTTCTTCACCTGTAAAAGGGAGAGGATGTCTCTCAGCTCTAATATTCCTTAATGATATCCCTAGGTCATGCAGAAAAGTGGAAATGATCTGGGAAATAGATGCCAACAAAGCCTGCCCTGTGTGGGGGCTTCAGCGTGGATGAGTGCTTTCTGCAAAAGACATCAAACACTGATCTGGGTTTCTGTCTTTCTCCTTGTTCCTGGAGGCGGCTGAGGATATTAGACTGTGTGGCTCAGCGAGCTAGATACTGCCTCCAGACAATTTACATGGCTTTTATATTTATTTAGAGAGCAGGAAGCCTAGCCCAGCTCCTGCTGTCTGAGGCAGTGACAGGAGAACTTAAAAGGGCTGTTTTATTAATTTTGGAGGGAAGTTATTGCTGACAAAAGACTAAGTTATTGATGGTGGGAAGGGAGCTCTCGCCTTGTCTCCCAGGAGCGGCTCAGGAGAGCCGCCCCCGCTCTTGCCTGGAGCCTCCTGCGCTGAGGCGAAAGCAGTGGCAAGGGAAGCCCTTCCCATGGGAGGAGTCGTTCTGGCATAGGCCGCCTCCGTCTGGCTGCACCTCTGCAATCACTGAACAGGAAGGACAATCAGAGGTCGGCCAGCTCCATCCCTGCATTGCACAGATAGGGCCCCTGACACACAGAGAAGTCAAGGAATATATCCACAGATCAAGTGAGAAATCGTGTAGAAATCAGGTACAGCTCTGTAGCTTCATCTCTGTATTATTTTGTGAAATTCAAACTGCTTCCTAAATGACAGTGACAGGATGTGTGTGGGCAGCTTTCTGTGTGTTCTTTGCATGGCACTGAACTTTGCTTCTCAGAGAATGACAATAACATTAGATTTTTACAGACTTCGAGTGATGTAAAATGGGATTCATCTCTCATACACCTCTTTGAAATGTGAGGAAGGAAAAGGGCTTCTTGGGCATTTTAACAGTTTTTAGCCACTTGTGACACTTGGGTTAGAGTCTTTGTACAGCATCATCTTTGATAGCCGCACCAGTTTTGTGATGTGGGTTATAATCTTCGCCTGGAGAGGCTCAGTACAATTAGGGAGCTTATTCAAGGTCTCAGAGATTGTAAGTAGCCGAGGCAGGATTCTTCATCCAGCTATATTTTTTAAAACTGGTTCATGAACCTTTGGAAGTTCAGTTTCAGGATTACAGAATAAGGTTTTGTAAAAAGTTTCCAAGCTGGATTCTTGAAGGTGGGAGAATGGATATTTCTATTAGGAATGAAATGAGAATGGTGACTGCCACGAAACCAAGAGATGACACTAATGTTTGTGAACTAGATCAGTTCTGTGAATATATAAACAATCCTCAGTGACCTGACAACTCAGGCTGAGAATGAGTGTTGGGGGGAAAAGGGAAGACATAGCTGACATGAGTGATGACAGAAGCAAGTGCCTTGCTTACAACTTTCCTTTGCCAGGACAGAATCTGTCAGTGCGGAAATGGGCTGACAGTAGAAGGATGGCCTAATCTTTCCTTACATACAAATTACTTTTTGACTTTAAGACTATGCTAACTAGATCATTTAAAGTGAGCAATTTGCTTACTCTGTGACCTTAAGATTTCTGATACTGCATCTGGAAGGAACATTAGTTCTCCCTAGAAAACTAAATTCCAACCCTTGATTTGGAAGATGAGATCTGAGGCTAAAGAAGGAACAAAATATTGCAAAAGTTAGTTGCAGAATCAAGGCTTAGATACATGTTGCCTAATAACCACTATAGAGTTCTCTCTACCACATCAAATGACTTTCTTTTCATTATTTATATGTATGTACATATGTTATATGTTTACGCACATTTACTACATATATACTGTATGTGCAATATATACAGATATGTATGTATATTTACACAAACACATTTATTCCACGAACTTTGGGGACTAACGACCTACTTTAAATGTGGTGAAAACAAAGCTACTGAACATATTGGGTAAATGCCCAACTATTGGAACTTTAATTAGAAAAGTTAAAATGATTGTATTAAATGGAGCTGTGCTTGGAGTACAGCTGTGCCTGTTCTTTCTGCTTGAGGATTTTACACAAGCAGATTTTAAAGTTGGAGATAATTAGATTTTGTAAGTCAGAGGTCAGAGAACAGTCCTCAGAAATATGAAGTGTTTTAGGAAAAACAGGGTGGTTAGAATTGAACATTAGTTAAAAACAACTGAATTGCCATAGGGTTATTTAGTGAGAAAACACCAGATGATCTGCTATAGTAATGGAGAGAGATGTAGGGAGAGAATTTTACTGGCAGTCAGAAGACTTGGTTCTTATTTCCATAATTGGCTTATGTAAGGCATGTACCTCTGGAGGGCCTCTATGTAAATTATCTGTAAAATGAAGATGATAGCATTGCTAATTTTAAGGGCCAATGTCAGGTAACTACTTCTGTTGTAGTTATTCAATCTAATTTTTTCAATGTGTGTTTATTCTTCAGTCATTGTTTAGTAAATATTGACTGTTATCTGTTATTTGGTGTTATGCTAGGTCATGAAAACACTGTTACGAGTTGAACATGTTGCTCCTTCAAGAACTCATAATCTTGTGCTTTTAAGTATCCCCTTTGTTCTAGACATTAATGAACTGCCCCATAAAAGTCAGACACTGGACAAAATCTATATTAGACTAAGGAATTCAGAAGATTGAGCAACATAAGAATGGAAGAGCAATAGATTGAGGGCCAAAATATTATGTGAAAAATATGATAGAAGAGGAAAATTGATTAAATGAGGAGAGGGGATTAAATATAAATCAAGGGTCCTGCTAGAGGCCAATAGATGCACATGGTAAACTGAGGTGGTATAGAGTTAGGCCAGTGTTCCTCAGAGTGTGGCCCATAGATCACCCGCTTTAGAATGACTGTGGGCTGACTGAAATGCAGTTATGGAGTTTCAATTTCAGTTCAAGTCAGAGCCTGGGAATAGAGTTAGATATTTGTTTGGTAACAAATAACAAATGCTCTAGATGTATCTTATGCACACTGGAGTCTGAAGATCACTGGACTAGGTAATTTTACACGCTGTAAATAATTAGAAAAAAAATGACATTTTGTAGAATTTAATGAGTAAAGCACTGATGAGTCCTTTTTTTTGAAATTCAGGAAACCAATTTCGTAATAAGCAGCTTAGTATGCATAAATTTCTTACTTTTAATTTGTAGAACAAGTTTATGTTGCTCTGATTTATGCCCTGCTATAAAAACAATTATAAATGAATTCCCTGACCTCTTTTTATTTCATTAGTTTTTTTAAAATTGTGTGCCTTCGTATCTATGGAGGGACAGAAGAGGAAGTTAAAAGAAGAGAGTACTGAGAGACAGAATAGGACGATGATAAATATTTTGCCTGAGTATAGAATCATATTTGTATAAATATAACATGTAGAGTTTTATTTCATGTAAATCTAATGATAATCAAAATAATTTAATTGTGCTTAGAGAAAAATATCAAAATTGAGTAGAAAAATTTTTCAAATTGAGTTTCCTGTAAATATACATGCATTGTGAAAGAACAAATAGACAACTAAAAATAAATCATTTTAAAACAATCTCTTTTAATGAGTTCGGAAAGGCTTGCTCTTTGCTTATTACTTAGGCTAGCCGTCCCTTATTTCTTCACTAGGTGGTGCTATAAATGTGACTTCCCATTACTGACTGGAATCTAAGATTTCTTTGGTACTTTACATTTTGGTATGACTGCAAGTTTAACCACCAAACCCTCTGTTTTATGGTTACTTGCCAGTTAATAGTAAAATATTAGTGGCTTTCTAGTCACTTGTTATTGACCATGAAAGAATGTACAGGAAAATAATCTGAAGAAAAATATGACATCTACTTTGCTCTCAAGGAAGGAAACAAAATCCTGACTTTACAGTTGCCTAGTATCCCGAAGTCACCAGCCTTTAGTTAAAATCCCCACAAACACAATTGTGTGACAAAAACACGAGAACAGGAAATTCTCACTGTGTTTGCTTCATGAGGACTAAGGCCAGTGTCATTTTTCCTTTTTTTCCTTTTTGTAATTTGAATCCTATAATTTAAAAGAAATGATGAAACCTATAGTAACTGAAGTCTAATATTGTGTTAGATTTGTAAAAATCTAGATTAATGCGGTGCTTTGGTAATTTGTATTTTTATGGCTAAATTGTTGTGAATAGTGTATCATTATTTTTTTTGTTCATGAGTATGTATATATAATTTGGATCATTAAATTGTCTTACATTTTAAGTAGTCCTCCCAGAAAATATATTTGTTTAGTTTTGTTCCTCTACCCCCCCAACTGTTATTTTTGTTTCTATTTTTTTTTCTTTCATCCTAAACTTGGAAAAGTTCATTACCATTGAGAATCTTTTCTTTCTGTGATAATGGTAAGGAATGAAGAACGGATCATTTTCATCCCATTTTTCTGTTAAAATTCCTATAGTTCTCAAATTTCTGTACTCGTGGTGTGATACACAATAGTACAGAACTTGTCTTTAGAAACCAGTGTAAATAAATAAAATTTAATCAGTAGCAGAATGTATAGAACTGAAAGGGGACTTAGAAATAATCTAGTTGATTGACCTTTGTAATATAACAAAAATATATACATTTGGACTTTGTCTCTGGTTCCTGGCATAGAGCTCGTAAAACCCTTGGAATTTCCTGAGTGATAAGAGTGTCTCCGTATTATAATGAGCTCCTTTTGACCATACCTGACTTTATGCTAGTGAGTTGACTGGAGGAGGGGTCTAGATAGCATTCAGATGGGCCTGCTTGCCAGAAGAAAAAACATGATTAGAGGATTAGAACTTCTAACCCTACCCCCAACCTCCTAGGAGGGGAGAGGAACTGAAAATTAAGTTTAATTATCAATGGCCAATAATTTAATCAATTGTGTTTATGTAATGAAATTTTGATAAAAGCTCTGAAACGACAAGGCTAGGGGAATGTCTGGGTTGGTAAGTGAATTTATGTGGTAGGAGGAGGTGTGCCCAAAGAGGGCTTGGAAACTCTGTACATCCTTGCTCCCCGAGTACCTTGCCCTGTGCAACTCCTTTCTTTGGTTGGGCCTGTGTTGAAACCTTTATAATAAAAGTATAAGTGTAGTGCTTTCCTGAGATTTATGGGTCATTCTAACACATTTTTGAACCTGAGAGATACATTGTGAACTGCTGCCCCCTTCTCCAGCCCCAAATTTATGGTTGGCTAGGCTAAAGTATAACAATTGTTGGCATGTGAAGCACAGACAGATTTGTGGGATTGAGATCTTAACCGTGGGCTCTGCACTAACTCTGGGTAGTTAGTATCAGAACTGAATTGATTGTAGGTCATTCAGTTAGTGTTAGAGAAATGTTTGTTGTTGGAAAACCAAACATACACTGATGGAGAGTTTAAAATTTGGACATGATAAGTGATATACCTAAAATCATGCAGCAAACTACACTGGAGGGTGGCAAAACTGGCAAATGACCCAGGACTCCTGATTATAACTGGGGTGACCTTTATATCACACTGCCCTTCTGAGACACACTTATTTATATATACTACTTTTGATCTACTAGTAGAAACTAGTTCTGTAGGGGAAAAGAGGATGATTGGGAAGTCTACAAAGGGAAAGGAATTATTTGTGTTTTTTAAACCACATGCTGTAAACGAGGGTTGAAAAAATCAAATGATTATTCTGAATCCCCAATTTATCAATGGATTTCCTAAGATTTACAGTTGTTCTACTTTGGAGGGAAAAAATCTCTCATAAGAAAGGCAAGTGTTTAAGAGAAGAGAGGAACTGGCAATAATGTCATAAATTTCAATGGGACTTTGAAATATAATTTTATGAGACCCTATCTCACTCATCTGCTTTGCTATTATTAACACCATGAGTTTAAATGGTAGCATATACTTTGACAGGTGATGTGACCAAGGCTTGAGGGAATTTTGGTCAAATAATCTTCTTGAGGTGAAGAGCTATGAATAGTGGACCAAGTTGGAATCTTGGGCTTTTGATTTCTACATCAGTGCTACCTCTCAGGAGCACAGGAAACCATTATAATTCATGCCAGGACATTTACTGAGTCAGCTATGCATTGTCTGGTGGGGGCTAGGAAGATGAATAAGATACAGTTGCAGTGTAGTTTCATTTTTCAAATGAGTTATTATCTAGTGTAGGTAACAGACATATAAAAGTTGAATATCATAGTGTGCAATATTTCTATGGTGGGTTCATTCAGAAGGAGGATAGCGCTGCTTCCGTTCTGATTTGAGACATAAAGAGCTTTCACCTGAACTATTAACCTAACTTTCTATCTTCTCTTCCTTCTTCACTCTGCCTGGCTCTGCAATGTTCATTTCCTTCACAAAAATGGGAATCATATTTTAAAATGCAAACTAGATCATGTCAGTTCTCTGTTTAAAATCCTCTGAAGACTTCCCATTATTGAATTTAAAAATCAAATCGAACTCCCTTTTCAGGGCCTACCCTACTGTATCTGACCTCTCTGCCTCTTGTTCCAGCTTTCTACGTTATCATTTTCCACTCTGTTCACTTTCCCTCAGCTATACTGGCTTTCCTTGCACTTGTCAAATATAACAAACTTATTCCAACTAATTTCTATCTTAGGTCCTTTGCGCCAGAAATATTTCGGGCTGTTTGCTTGGCATGCTTTGAGTTCATATTTTTGCTCACTTGTACTCTCTTATTTATTTTTGTCATTCAGGTCACAACTCAAATATCTTTTTTTTTTTTTCAGAGAAATCTTCCCAGATGACCTTAATTACAGTGCCCTCCAAACTTGACAGTTCTGTATCACATATCTTTATTTGATTTTGTTTAGACCACTTAACATTGCCTAAAATTATCTGATTTATTTACGTTTATCTATTTTTCTCTCTCTTCCCATACTGTACTCACTGGTCCCCTGCTCCCTCTATTGAAATGTAAGCTCCCTGAGATGTGAAGACAATGCATCTTGTATTGATAGTTGTATCCTCGGTGTTTAAAGTGTTGCCTGGCACATAGTAAGCACTTTATGTTTACTTTATAAATACATTTTTCTCTGGAGAGTGGGTGAAAGTTTCAACTAGGAGGTGATATTGTGAAGAATGAAGCTCCAGTCAGAGAGGCTTCTGAGAAAAAGCCCTGTTTTGTACATTGAATCTAGAATTATGTATACTTTAGTAATTATCCATTCCCCAAATCTGGGACAGAAATCCCTTTTTCTGATGAATGTGCTACATAAGTAAAAATACATTTTCCACTTAGGCTTTGCATTATTTTACTTTCTTTTGCTGGAGGTTTAAGCTATACATACAGTCTATTTGAATAGGACATATACTAAACCCTTGAAAGAGTTATTGCGGATTTCACAAATAAGGCTGTTTTACAGAGGAGTGGGGATATGATGCTCTATTCTACCATTGGGGTAGCTTTCTTGCATCTTCTTGACTCCCCTTCTTTCTTTCATCTCTGTGTTATTTTCCTTCCTCTCTATGCTCAGGCTGGCCAGTGACATCTAGAGGCTGACACTGTTGGTAGCTTTCAGGGACTCTGCCTTTGTTGCTGTTACTGAGGAGCCCACACACTGCAATCGTACCTGCCAGGTCACCTAAGTTAAAGCTACACAGAGAGTAGGCTATTATTCAGGCAATTCAAGTGAAATAAAGTGCTTTATTGCCAGGCAATTTTGCCTTTTTCACTGCTTTGTTCTGGCTATGGGGACATTTTGAACTGAATTTCTGAGAGAGCCCAAGGTACTTCTGTGGAGCTATCAGCTGTTCTTTCATTTTCTCTTTTACACCATCTGTGATTTGCTTTAAAATAAAACAAAACAAAACAAACAACAAAACAAAACAAAAAACTGTCCCTAGATATATGGCAGGGTGGGATTGAGGATAATATGAAAATCCTTACTGCACCAGATTGTGACCTTGCATTAATGAAGGCAGGCAGGTTTATTACTGGGGAAAGGCACTGTAGTATTCATTCCTAAAAGAATTGGTATGAAAACACTGGAGCATCTTTTCTGTGCTTGACAGAGAGCGCTTTACATTAGTTAATTTATTTCAAGCAACACTTATTGGGTACTTGTTATCAAAACCCTATGCTATAAGGGATGTAGAGATGAATAATTGAATCTAGAAAAAAAATCTGTAGGCCTGTGTATATGTGTATATAAGATAGAGAGAGAGAGAGCGAGAGCGAGAGAGAGAGAGAGAGAGAATAATAGTAATGTAGAGAAAGAGAGAGAGAATAATAGCAATGTTTTAAGTAATGTCTTATGAAGAATTTAAAGGAGGTTAAGATCTCATAAAATTTCAATATGGTGGTGTTTGCAAAATAAGAATTGACTTCAGGATGGCAGATTTCTTTAAGATGGGTTTTGAATGATTGACTGAAGTTAAATAGGACAACCCTAGGTTAGGAAAGTCATTTTAGCCTTAAGGTAATGTCCTAAAGCTAAGATAATTTGATGCATGTTCAGGAAATTGAATAAGGCAGTTTAGCTGAAATGTGTGATAACAGTTTAGGGTTATGTGAGATAATACTGGAAAGCTTAAAAGGAGATATTGTGAAGCTTTTTAATGACAAGAAAATGATTATCTTAAACAATGGGGGATCCAAGTGCTTTGAGCAGGTAGTTGACATGTTCAGAGGTAATTCTAAATAGATTAATTTAGTAAACTGTGCAGACTATCCTAGAAATGGAGCAGC
This sequence comes from Cynopterus sphinx, assembly GCA_030015415.1. NCBI lineage: Eukaryota > Metazoa > Chordata > Mammalia > Chiroptera > Pteropodidae > Cynopterus > Cynopterus sphinx. Next base: position 46,544,037 of record CM057380.1, read on the forward strand.
CAGAACCAAGACAGTGAAACTACATGGAATGTTTTACTTGTTTGATACTGTGGGGCCAGATTAGGCATGTGAAAGAGAATGCATCAAGTGGACACATTGTCATCGGGAGGTCATATATGCAGGTTGCTCAATTTATGGTACTTAGAGAGGGAGAGGAAGGATGGTGCTATCACCTACAGAAAGGGAGAAATCATAAGGAGGTGCTAATTTGAGGGTAAAATGGTAGGTTCACACAAATGAAGACTCCAGGTAAATTTCTGGTGTCCCATCCTGTCCTGAGACCATTTCTGCTAAGTAATTTAAATAGACCTTGACCAGTTTTTGATATGTTCTCATGCACTAGGTTGCAGAGTTAGTTTCTGCTGTAGCACATATGGTAAATACAATGAGAAAATTTCTTGGCTTGTGCTGGAATTCACTGTCTGTTCTACCCATAAGGAAGGTCTCAGTACTAATGAAGCAGGGTATAATAAAAAGTGCCTGGGCTTTAAACCCATGGACCTGAACGATTCTTGGATCTTCTACTTTGGTATGGTATGACCATGGGAAAATTAAGAAAAGAGGTGTCTGAACTAAGGCTTTTAAAAGGAATGTACTTCATATGATGTATTTTTCCATTTATTTAACAATATACTTGGAAATCCTCAGTTGTAAGTAGACTTTCAGTAGAATAATATTTTCTTTTAGCCAGGTTTCTATTGCAAGTGGATTATTTTTTCTCGAGGTGTTTTTAAAGTGATAAGATCGTCTTGACATAAGATTATCTTCCCTAGAGCACCCTTATACCTGATAACTAGTTTCACCAAATATCAGTTGTGTCAGAAAGTATTGCCAAATCCATGTACTTAAAAAGAATCAGAGTTAATGAAAATCAGAATGGTTTGATAGAACATTTACCAAAACTAAAAACATTTCCTCATAGCCATTTTTGCTGGAATTTGGGGAGAATACATGAATCGGAGGGGCTGAAATGTGGTACAAAGATATCACTGAATTATAGCGTCTTCCTGCCATAGATGGGCATTAGGTTTATAATTTAAGGAAGAAACTTATATAGAGAGACGGCTGGGTTAAATAGGTTCTTGTTCATATGAGTATTATCTAAGTACCTGAGACTAGTTTGTTAATAGAAGAATAATTTTATGAGGAACCTGAGATCTGTGTTAAATACCTAAAGCTTTATCACATGTGTCACAAGTTAAGACTAATAGTAAGATTTACACCTAACAAATTATGGCGTGACTGGAGACTTTTCTAATTACTGGAACTTTCTGGAATTAAAACAAAATGTCTAAGGAAATATTGACTCATATTTTGCTATGGTGGCTAAGATTAACCATTTGCTATTTTGGCTGTAAAAGAAAGTTGTATATTTAGTAGTAAAAGGACTAACAGACTCCTAAGTACCTTTTCATAAACTGCTTGAAGAAACTGCGTTATTTACAAAACTTTAATCACAGGAAATGGTCTTTCCCTGGATTATCCTAATTTGTCTGTGCTTAAATTTAATTTTAAACTTAAAATAGAAAATTTATTTATGTATTATGTTTTAACAACTTCAAGTGATAGTCAATGAAATTACTTACTGTTGGGTTAATAAACACCAATATATCTATTTTAAGTCAATCATTTCACACTTGCTTAATATCCTCCTGTCTCATTGAATATAAACTAAATTCATAGTTGGGAAGCTAAACTGAAGACATTTTCCAGAATTTATACAAAGCATGCATACAAAATATGCTAATGTCAGCTGGAGGCAGAGCAACTTCAGAACTGTGATGTTTAGCAAAAAGCATGTTTCTATGTCGATGAGCAAAAACCAGAATGAAAAACGATTAGACATCTCTATTAAATGCATATTTTGTTAGTCTCTGGAAAAAAAAATCTAAGGCATGCGTGGCATTGTCATGGCAACAGTGGAATTTTTCCATCTATAATCACCACATGCAGATTTAGTAACATTGATTTCATTTCACCTATTTATGGAGCTGGAGTTTAGTGTATTTCTACCTAGTTAGTTTAAAGATTGTTAATGTAAGTTATGTTAAAGTAAATTAAAATTCAATATAGAGAACAGCTGTAGCTAAAAAGCATGCTACAACTAGTAATAATAGGATGACTAGTATTCAGAAAAGGGAAGAACCATTAACACATTTAACTCCATTTGTTTCCAAAGCCTGGAATTTAAATGACTGATTTGTCTTGGATCTGGCATTTAGTGACCATAAATAGGTGTGATCTGTTTGATATTCATTAAGGTGTTAATTTCATAGTAAGGACCCAATATCTTCCAAAGAGTCATGTATTGATTTCTCTAACATATATAAGAATTTTTTTTTAAATAAGGAAACAAGTTTTAGAAAGTTCTCCATTGCTTTATCTATAAGACTCGTCCAGTAGTCCCTATGTTATCACTGCTATGATTCCCCTTCTCCATCCTAGTTTTCCAAGATTCCCAGGGGAATGGGGCAAAACTGATAGAAGTGGACATTACTTGTTCTTTTTGTAGACATGCCTATAACTTATAGGAATAGAAACATTATTTCAGAAATTTTGAGAATTCTTTGTCTAAAGAATCGAAGAATACAAAAGATTGTGTTTAGTTATATCCTTCCATGCTGAACACATTTTTTCAGTAGGTTTTAGAAACGTGTTGGGGTGTTGGGGTAACAGATAAGAGTTAGCTTAATTTTTATATTGAAGGTATATAGTTTCATTTGAGGTTTTTATTATTTTAAGAACATTACAGTTATGAATAGGGAATAGTTCTTAAGAGTTAGTAGAATCTTTGGGATGAAAAATAGATCCCCCAATCTATTTGTCTTAGTGTTATAAATATTACAAGCATTCTGAATTTTAGATCAACTAGAATTGTCAAGTGAAAGTAACCAAACCAGTTGTTGCTCATCTATTTTCTAAATTGAGAAAGATCTGAATATCAAAAGAAAAACCAAGGGATTTAGGATAGATAGTAATATAGTTCAGAGACTGGGCTTCTCTTCTAAAGATACAGTAATGTCTTTGTAATTTTATTTTCCTATATATAGAATTACTATGGATGTAGGTGTTGATGTATGTGAATAACTTAAGGAGTAATAGATAAGAAATTGCTATAAATTGCATCATTAAAATAATCATTTTCCATTTTTTTCTGCTTTAGAAGTCATTTGAAAGTAGAAAGGAAGATGAATCAACATTAGTAAGTTGTAATGCATTACAGCATTAGTAAAGCAATGAGGTTAAGATAGGCAACTTGGGGAGAAAAAAGTATGTTGCCAATAGGTTAGGAATTTGATTTTATATAAAGTAGAACATTTTTATAACAGGAAAATCAGAGGAGACTATTTTTTAGTATCAATCTATCTGAAGAAAAGAGTATGAACATATAGAACAAAAGCAACCACATAGGGGATATGATAGAAATTTCCAAATTTCTTATGTAGAAGGGCAAATGCCTATGTTTTTGTTCCCATTCTGTATAAGTTAGATTATGTAAAATCCTTTTATATTTCTAATTCTTGGGATTTATATGTATTAAATGACTTAATTAAAAGGAAGATTTCAAGATTCCTTGAATCTCTGGCATTCTATAGGATGGCCATCCAGTCTAAAAACAAAAATATCTGTCTTTGATAGATGAGATGTTAAAAAATGCTGGCTTCACTATAGATCCATTGAGAAGCACTATTCTAGAAGATGATAACAATGAACCAGTCTTTTTGAATTAATTTAAATAGAATCAAAGTCATTTCTTCTTGTTAGAGTCATTCAGGCTCCCCAGAGCCTGGACTGTCATATGGCACCTGCAATGTTTGACTTTGTAGTTTTGTTTTTGTGATACCCACCTGTTGCTCTTTCTGGAAGCCAAGTTTCTCAAGGGCAGGGTCATCTCTGAATGTTCCCCTTTCATTAGTGTTATTTTATTATTAAAGATAACCAGCTTGGTTCAAGAGTCTCTTCTTATTGACTTATTAGACATTTCCTTCACCTAGAAAAAAGCCAAAAATGATGAAGAGTGGAAATATATAGTGCTAGACCATTAGGCAAAGACAGTGAGTCATTTAAATTCTCCCACTGAGGGAAGGCAACACACTTTCATATCCATTTAGCAGATGCTTGGTCACTCTTTTTTGTACTATGACTGATGAGAGTTGCAAGTTACCTAAATTTAAACTTCCAGTGTGTTGGTTATTTAACTTCTAAGGTAGGAGGGGAAGTATCATGCCCATCACAGAAACATTTTAAGAATTAATTTGTATAGTGCAAGACTTCAAAATATTTTGCATGGAAACACTGTTATTTTGAACATTTTATTGCTACTGTTTACTCAGTATGTTGGTACTTTTCTCCCCATTTTATGGATAAAGGAGTACAGATGATGAATGGAGAGAATTGGAATAGATAAAACTGCAGATATAGAAGCTGAGAAGGCCCAGAGAAAGGACATAACTTGCCTGAGGTTGCCCACAAAGTTAGTAACAGAACTGAGACTAACAATGAAGTGTTTGTTCTCATCCCAGTTTTAATGGTCTTCTGTCTATGATACCCTACTCCCCTGAAATAATTTCAAGCCTCTACTTAGAGTGCTTTGCCTGGTGCTCACATTGCCCTTTTCTTAGAAATAGATAGATCAATACTGAGGATTAAAAAATGATTTGATCTATTATTAAATAGATAACAGATCTATTTGTTTTTGATACAGTAGTGAAAGGTGACCATATAGATGAAAGACATTACCATGTAATGCTCTGGATGAGCAGAATCAGTGTTGAAGATGTGTCTTTACAAATTAACTATCTGTTATAAAGTGCTTATTTTATGCCGGCATTATTTCAATTGCTTTACCTACTTTAACATATTGAATCCTCACAACAATCTTATGGTAGTTACTATTATTATCATCATCTCTACTTTGCAAATGAAGAAATTCCTGTTGCAGAGAATAAATAGTTTGCTGAAGGTCACACAGCTGGTAAGAACTTAAACTAAGATTTGAAACAGGTGGTTTGGCTCCACTGTCTGTGCTCCTCCCTGCTACACCCTTCTGTATCTCAAAAAACAAAAACAAACAAACAAAATAATCCCCCAGAACAAGACTGTTTTAGCTTTTTTTTTTTTTGCTGGAGAAATTTAGAAAAAAAATACAAAGAAGAAAATAAAGTTTATGGCCAATCTTATCACCCAGAGATAATCACTTAATATTACTGAGTTGAGTTGTTGTTCAATAGCAAATCAAACTACTTGAAAATATCCTGTTACGCATTTCAGCAATCATATAACTCAGTGCTTTAAAGTTCCTATGGAGTTTCTGTCATTAGATGTTACAGTGTGCCCAGTGGCGAAGTTGACTCAGAATATTCTGGGCCTTGTAAAACAAAGGGCTTCTGTTTAAAGGCTTACTTCCTATCACCTTAGCACAGCAATGGGAATGCTTCTGGCCCTTGTGGCATGCTGGCAATATATAGTTTGAAATGGGCCTTCTTAAATGAAGTGCTCACCTCTAGACAGATGGAAGCTTCCTATGTATCTGGCCCACTTCCAACCATTACCTAGAATAGAGGCAGGCAGGGGGTTGGTGCATCAAATCTGATGACACTCTCTAAATTAAAGTGTTTTATATTTACAATCATAAAATTCTTTTGAATTTGTGATGAATTCTACACAAATCAGAATTTATTGTGTTTTTAAATGTTTCTTTGTGCCTTAGAAAATAATTGAATGCAAATATGCATAATCTCATGAACAGGTAAAAAGTGGGGAAAGAGTGCTGGTTTCAAATGACAAAATCATTTGGCATCCTATAAAATGCACTTGGCCTAAATTACAAATCAATTTTCCTTGCTTCACTTGTGATAGTTCTGATTCACATGTTACCTTTTACTCATTTATTATACAACCTATTTTCAAGGAGATATTATTTAATTCTAAGGAGTAAATTGCACGCACGTTGTGTGTGTGTATGTGTACGTAGAATCCTAATATAATTCTTTTTTATTTTAGCTAAAAAATCTTGGGGATAAAATCTTTTGTTTTCAATTATCTGCAAGTAAACAAAATTTATGATATTTATTCCATAATTAAATCATAATTTTTACAGCCAAGGGATGATGCAATCATTATGAATTACACTAGAAAAAAAAACTGGAATAAAGTAACATAAAATTTAATAAAATACTTCTAAATGGCAATTGTGGCAAGATAAAAGTGTAAAAAAATAATTTATTTAAATGTTTTTGGAATAGACTGGAGCTTGTGCTGGAAGCTGAGAAAAAACAGATTTCCGTGAGGTATGGATTCACCCTCATGGAACTTATACAGTAGTTGAGTAATGAAAAATAAGCAATCAAAAGTGAGGACTAATCTCATAAACTGTGATTTACACAAAATAGAGTTGTATGTGTATAAATTATATTTTGTTGCTATGTAATTTTTATTTTTATTATTGCCTTAAGTTATGGAGAGATCTCAAATAATTTTATGATATGGAACTAATCTTTTCATTTTGGAGACAGGGAAAATTCAAGCATTAACAAATTGAGTTATTGGCCCTATTATTAATGAAGAGAAGAAAAGTTCTTGCGATTTAGGCCCAAAGTTCTCATTTACTCTTCACATCTTCTGCCATTTTAAATAATACGCTCTATTTGTCACAAAATCACAAGGTTGCAATCCATCCTTCTTGACACCCTTGGTGTCACTTGACAGTTTTTGGTAGAGGGAAGCATTAATGCATGACTCTAAATCAGAGCAATAGGACCATTTCTTATAACTTGAAAATGAAGGAACGTATGACCTAGAGGTGCCTTAGAGATTTTTTTCTCTGAAGAGCTATGAGAAGAGACTAGACAGCATTTAGTTTAAGTACAGAAAAATACCTGGAAGTTGAGGAAATGGAACTGGCTAGAAGACATGCAAAGCACCCTTCGACCTTGAATGACTTTGGTTTATTGATGCCTCCTGTATTGTTATAATCCTGTGAGTTTAAGAGCCAATAGAATACTAGGATGTGGGTAGAATTCAGAATTTTTTTCCTTGCCAAATCTTCAGTTTTTTGACAACATTTTTTTGTCAATGGTTATGATATATAACACTCTCTAGGACAGCAAAGACTATAACCCGATCCTAAAGATGATACAACTGGAATAGAACTTAAGCTGACATTGTTTGACATTCCTGCCCAAACACTAATTATCACCAGCAAAACTTTGAGTTGGGTGAAGAGAAGGAAACCAAAGACTGAACTCCTTAGCTACCTTTTTAAAGGCTGACTGTCCACTTACTTTTGTACAGACACTCTGTGTGTGAGCCAATCTATTACTTGTGCACTATTCCTGGCTATGATTTATGCCATCCTCATTTTTCACCACTTTAATATTTATTCTTACCCAAATCTTATCATCTTCTCATCAAAATCTTACCTATCTTCTAGACATTCTCAAATGTCATCTCCTTAAAGTCTATTCTGATTGGCATCCAATCTCCTTTCATTTGAGACCCTAAAGTACTCAGTGCCTTCTGTGTATCCTCTATCTCTCTGGCTTGAAATAAATTCATTTATGTCAGCTTTTTCCATTCATCTAGACCCTGAACTCTATATAGAAATAGAAAGTGTTTTTTATTTCTCTCTGTACCCTCCTAATTGTGTAGCAGAGTACCTGCCTTCTGGCAGGTGTTCAAAATATTTTTTTTTCATTAAATTGAATGAATTCTAATTAAATCTATGCGCATTTTCAATTTGTGATGATTCATTTCATAAGATAAGAAATATAAGTAAATGTATGCCACAGACTTTTAATGATAGTATTGTGTGGTTGTTAGGGGCTCAGGCTTTGGGTGTGGATGTGGAGTTGCTGTAGTGAGGAGCTTTCATTTCTTTAGTGACTGTGGCAGAGTTTGCATTGGACCTAGCATAAATAGGAGTATTTAATGTTTCAAACAGAACTCAAAATAAAGTCTTAGGAGTTACTTAAAAGACAGAGAGAAAGAGAGAGAGAGAGCGAGAGAGAGAGAGAAAGAGAGCAAGAGAGAGAGAGCGCGCGAGCATGTGAGTGCTCAGGCTTTGGAGCCAGCAAAATAAAATAACAATCTTGCCTCTACCACTTCAGTTACTTGAATTAAATTATTTGGTTTTTCATTTCTTTAATTTTCTCATTTGTAAAACTAGAATAACATTTGTAGCTCTCTGAAAAGGTGGTTGTCAGATAATACTGATAATATTTAAGATGTTATTTTAAGATAATTCATGGGAACAGATTGGCATCATGCTACATAGCTACTATTTTTATTATATCAGTTGCTAGAGATATATTGGTGTATAAATAGCAACTAACTACTGCCCTCAAGTATCTTGCAGTCAAGTTGAGAGAATAGAGAAGGAAGCAAATATTTAGAATTAATTGTGGTAAATGGTATACTTAAGTGGTTTGCCGATAGCAAGCATCTTCATTTTAGCCACCTGCTTCATGTTTGCTTGACAATATAAGCTGATCATTAGGATCAGGAAAATATCTACTTTTCTGTCCAACAGTTTAACAGCAGTCTACACTTTCTAACTGAGGAGCTGTATAGAGTTTCTGAATTTATATTGACACTAAATGAGTGTAACATATAATCCCATGGTCACAGAAAGCCAGTTTTCCTGGCACTTTAATGTACTTTTTGGGCATGAAAAATCATAAAATTATCTCAGTCAGAAGCTCAAGAGTCAAGCTCCTGTTAAAATATTCCTTAAGTAAAGCAATCTGAACGAAAGTGATAGTCATAGAATCATAAGAATTTTAGAGCTTAGATATAATTATATCTGTATCTCATTTTACAGATAATAAAACTATGACCCTTAGAAGGAAAGTGACTTGCCCAAAGTCATATAGCTTGTAGGTGAGAAAGTTAAGCCTCTGAGGACACCTTATATGGCTTTTAAAAATGTCTTAGTGTAACATTTACACTTTTAGATCATTAAACCTAAGAATTTAAATAATCTCATTTAACTTCTTACACAAAAAGAAGTTGTTACAGGCACCCCTGGTAGATAGCCATTTTTTTTCTATGATTTATTACATAAAGTAAAGGGGAACTTGCTACTTTTCTAGACCAGTTTCACTGTTAGACCACTTCAATGGTAAAAAAAAATTATCTTTTGCTTATTCAACTCCTTCCCACCTCCACATACTTAGAAGCAATAAAAATAAAATATTGTGTTTTTGTTCAAAATGATACTGTGAGCCAAGCAAGAAAGGCAACTTTTCAGGTGTTGAAGATAAAGATTAAATACAAATTTCTAAAGTAAGTGGGAGTGATAACCTCATTTCACATAGTATATAAGATCAAAACCATTGTGGCTATGAGCATTTTAAAGTTCACATAGAGACCAGAATCATGCCAAATAGGGGTTTCAAATTGGTGTCTCTTTATAAACCAGGAAACTTCAAGAAATGGCTTCTCTTTCTTTCATCTATCCAATTATCCATCCATCCATCTATCTATCTGTCTATCTATCTATCATCTATGTGTCACCTATCCATCTACCCTATCTATTTACCAGTACTAGAAAAATGTAGCCAAACAGCTAAGGATATAGTGACCTGCCCCTGTCTTTGGATATAAAAATAATTATTTGAGGGAGATTTAGAACCTCAAGTTTTTGCTAAATGAAGATATAGGGCAGGAATTCCACTAAACATTCAATGCTGAGGACAATAGAGAAACTTAAAAATTAAAAACTTAAAGACTGTGATAGAACCAGTGAGCCCACTAAAGATGGTTATAGACAAACTCCGTTATTAAAAGCAATCAGTGAGTATGACAAATAAGTAGATTACGGGACCAGAGACTATGGATTGCTCTGATGGGAACTTTAGTATGTTTAAATATTAAAAAAATAAAAAAAAAAGAGAATCTGCGAATCAAAAATAAGATTTCAAACAGAGAACAGACTTAATAAATAAATTTGTGAACAAACCAAATAGAAATTTTAGGAATGACAAATATAATTGTCAAAAAATAAGTGGAGCAAAACAAAACAATTCTCGTTAATAATGTGGGTAACAGAGATACTAAAAGTTAACTAACAAACAATAACAAAAATCCCTTTTAAGTAATTTCTGGGTTATAAAAATCATGCTGTCTTAAAGTCAAGGTATAGTATGTTCATAATTCAAATATTTGTGGCTCCAAACATTCAGCAATGAAATTACATATACTATATAAAAAGATAGATGATAGAAAGATAGATAGATGATAGGCAGAGAAGACATAACACACACACACACACACACACACACAGACAGAGACAGAGACAGAAAGTAAACAAGTTAGACACACAAGATATAACTAGAGTAATAAAAACAACTTACTTATCTCAGTGGATCAGAGACAGAGAGAGATATAGGCAAAGTGGCTACAAGTATAAGAACTGTAATGAATGCTGTGGTCTTGATTTAAAAGCAAATAGACCTGGCTCCTGAATGGTAAAAAAAGAATGAGTGTTCCATACAAATTAGGAATTTGGATCCAATTTTGTTACTTGGAACCAGAGATGGGTGTGATATTCTTTCCTTGTCTGAGGAGGCTGAATGTAGCAATTATTCACAGCTGCCTAAGACCATAATTTATATGGAATTCTGAACTTGGAAAGTAAAGGGAGGGGTACAGATATAGCCTTGAGTGTAGGAACTGAATTAAACCACTTTATGGCCGAATGCTCTGTAGGGTCCCTATATTCTTGCAAGGTTGGATCTGGTGAATGTTATTGCTATAAATAAGGTTCTAGATTGATGGCCTGGAGGAGCAAGTGGAAACTGCTAGACAGTGAGAAGTGACTATGGAGGGATAATAGAAAAAATATAAAAATAAATCAACCTTTTCTTAAAATGAACCTAGGATCTATGTTCATGAAGTTATTTAATGATAAGAAATTCAGCAAGGAAATCAACAATTAGATTACTAATTTTTTTTACATAATTAATTTTATAGGACATTTTGACAACTTTCATAAGCATGCTATTTCATTCTAATAATTCATTGTTATAGTACTAATATATTAATTCAAAATGGAGCTGTTTAAAAAAGATAAAACAAAGTGATGGATGATAACTTGAGAGAACCTAATATATGTCTAATCAGAATTCCAAAAGAAGAATAGAGAGAATACCACTAAAGCTACATTTGGGGAGATATTGAAATATTGGCTAAGAATTTTTCAAAAGTAAAGATATGAGTCATAAAATTTAAAATACACAATAACAGCCTAATAAGATAAGTAAGAATACAAATAAGACAAATAAAAATACAAATACAAACTAGGTGTTCTGCCCAGGGTCTTACCAGACTGAAATTAAGGTTAGACAGAGTAGAGATTTCTTCTGAAGCTGATTTTTTTTTTTTCGTAGGCTCAATAACTATTGACAGACTTTACTTCCTCATGTTTATAGGACTAATGCCTAACTTTCTTCTTGGTTGTCAACTGAAGGTGGTTCTTGGCTCTTAAACAAAATATTTCTATACATTGGTGACAACCAATTAAAACCTTTAATAAAAAACAAAAGTTACCTTTCACCATAGCTATAAAATATGAAATGATAGTCAGGATTCTAAGATACCACCAATATTTTCCTACTTTAGTACATATGCCCAGACCATGAAAATTATGGATTTTTCTCCTGTGAGTAGATTAGATGGCCCAATGGATCTTATCTGGGTGGGTCTGACATAATTACATGAGCCCTGTAAAAGTACAGTGTTTTTTAGTTGTGTTTTGTTTTATTTTTTATTTTGTTTTGTTTTGTGTTCCAGTTGATAGTAGAAGGGAAAGCTAGAGAATACCACTCTCGCTGGCCTGGAAGAATGCAAGCACACATTTTGTGAACTACCAATAGGGAGGGGCAGTCAATGGCTAGCAGGAAAATGGAACTTCAGCCCTATTACCTCAAGGAAATGAATTCTGCCAATAGCCTGTATAATTCTGAAACAATCATAGGTGATTTGACTTAGGGAGTTAGAGCTAGAAGGACCTTCAAAAACTTATAACAATTGGCTTTGTTTAACAGATAACAAAACTAGGACCTGGAGAAATAAAGCCACTAATCATTAGCTGGAGAATGGAAAACCCAGGTCATGCATTTAACTTTGTTTTGGACTTTTGCTACTATTATGGCATAGAAGCTTATTTCCACAATTATTAGACAAATGGGTAGAGATATACAATCTCTCAGAGCACCTCTAGTTTAACATTTGAGGAGTTTTAAAGAGTACAAATTGTATTTGACTTTCCACAAACCAGTCTTTTCATAAAGCAGTCTCCTTCTACTATCTAGATCTATAAAGCAGCGTTTAGACTAGGTAGAAGACAAGAAGTGATGTGTAGAAAGAAACAAATAAGATTTGCACTGTGTAAACAATTCCAGATGGATCTCAGGAAAACAGCTTGAAAGGGCAGCATTATAGAATCAAACCGCTGCAGCAGGAACAAGCACTTGATAATGGGACAGGCTTTATTTGTATGCACATTTTGCATTTGCTTTCAGTTAGAAGGGAAGGCAAAAGTTCTGCTGCCCCAGCAGAAGGAGAACTGCCTCTGTTTATGTCTTAGTCCCCTAGGTAGGAGGCTAACTTTAGGGATGACAGATGAAATGCTTTGGTTTGTCGTTTATACCACTGTGCACAGATGGCTTTCAGGCATCTATCTATATGATCTTTCTTGTACTATTTACTGCTCTTTCATCCGGTCCCTGGAGACCAGGTGTGAAATTCAGCACTAAGCACTTTTTGCTAGCTGTGAACTGAGTTGAGCCAAAGGGGCCATGTGGTTGGACTTTGCATTGTAAAATGTCATTGCTTATACCATGAAATTCATTTGCATGTTAAGCAAAGTCCTAAAATACGCTCCAGGGAAGAATATTGCTGTTTTTAAAGACGATATCATCAATTTGGTTTATCACTTAAGAAATATGACAACTTATATAACATTTTAATTTTATGGGGATACAGATATTTTTAAATTTGATTTTTCTTGTTTGCTAACATAATTATTGAGTACTATGTTTTAATTTGGTTCATTAGATATTTATTGACATCCTACTATGTATAGGTATTTCTTGAAAAACTGCTAAAGATGCAATAATATTAATAAATCTCAGCTACTATTATCAAGCAATCCACAGTCTATGGGAAAGAATATGGCATAAATGAAAAAATAACATAAGAAATACAATAAGTGTCTCTGAAAGTTAGAAAAGAAGAGATGACTTGTTGGGTGAGATTAGGCATGGTTTCAGGATAGGCTAGAATATTGTTTGCTTAGCCTTAAAGGATAGAAAGAATGTCAACAGATAGAAATGGAAAAGAGAGTCATTTCACATATATGAAAGTCATTTTGATGTGGTAAGGTATAAATTACATAATATACAGAGTAAGAAATAGCAAATAGTTCTTTATTGCTGAAGCTGAGTTTGTGGTTTGTTTGTTTGTTTATTTATTTATTTGTCTTCACATTTAGACAGGGATACATGGATTTTTAACATTTGATGCCTGTGAACCATTAATATTTAAATAGAACTATGTTGCTCATTTCAGACCTGAATCAAGGCACAGGTAGTGTTAATAGCAGCTAACATTAGGGCATCATGTGCCAGGAATTGTTCTAAAACACCTTCCAAATGTTTCCTCATTTAATCTCTCTCACACAGAGTAAAACCACCCTATGAGGTAGTATTCTATTAACCCCACTTTACTCCTAGAGGACTGAGATCAGAGAGCTTAAAAACTTGTCAAAAGTTACATAACTCCTTACCATAAAGCTTGGATTTAAATCAGATAGGGTGACGACATGGTTCCATAGTGTAATAGCACTTCTGCTTTATACGCAGAAGGTCCTGGGTTTGCACCCCAGTGGAACTACAGTCTATGGTTTATGGCAATGCCACCCTGAATAAGCCTGAAATCTGATCTAGGAAGCTAAGCAGGGTCAGGCCTGGTTAGTACTAGGATGGGAGACCATTTATGAAGACCAGGTGCTGTAGACATAAAAAACAAACAAATAGAAAGGATGAATTCATTGCTTTAATGAATAAATTAATTATCTGAGCTCATGTTCATTTAAGAATGTGGATTTGAGCACTGATTTCTCCAGTCTATATTCAGTGTTTTCTACTTAACGCTTAAAAGGGAAAAAGTGGAAAAATTTAATTTAGGCTTAGAAGTTTGGAATTAATTAGAAAATTCAAATTTTTGAGAGACATGTTCAAAACTATTTTTCAGACTAGATTGGAAGAAGAGAGAAGAAATGATTTAGAAAGCCACTGAGGAAATCTAGATGTGTATAGATGAGATCTGTATTACAGTGGTTCTAGAAAAGCAGTTGGCATGGTTGGGCTAGGCTGTCTGATTCCTGAAAGGTTTGAAGCTACCCTCATGAAATTTACTCTGTGTACATAATGAGCCTCCTCAGTTTCAAGTTTTGTATAAATTCAGGGATCTTCATGTGATTGGTTTAGTTTTTATACTTTTTGGTAATTCTAATATGCTCCTGTTATTGGTTTTAAAAAGATTTATTAGACAAGATTTTGTTTCTATGACAGCCAAGTCAGCTCATAACACATTTACTTCCCCATTGAAAACAAGCATAAATTTGGGAAAAAAAAAAACAAACAAACAAAGACAAAAAGTAACTACCTAAAGGATCTGGAGAGTAAATATCAGGAGAAAGAAACTTGGAAGAAGGTGAATGCACAGGGTAATTTCCTGCTATTTCAGCCTGAGAGCAGGTGGCATTTAGTGTCAGGACTAAGACTCTAATCATTTGTAGACTCTCTGACCTGAAGAATTAGAGGACACAGTTCAGGGTACGTACTGCATCTTAGGAGGGGTAGAATCTCAGAAAGGGTAGTTAAAGAGGAGGCCCCCAAATATGTTTATAAGCTTTACTCAAATCTCTAGCTGGCTCCTGAACTACACATGTATAGGCAGACTCTAAGCAACCTCACTGAGGAACAACAAAGCCAGACAATCAAAAACTGAACTGAGATTTGAGCTGCTGCCTGTAAGACATTTGTAATGTATGTCTAACCAAGTAATTGCTTCTAAACAAAAATATCACTGCTCTATGGAGAAATAAATGTAACTTATTCTCAAGAGCAGTAACAAAAGTTAGAATAAGCACATAAGTACTTAAGTCAATTAATGAACTATGCTTAATGAGATACAGGAAAGTACTTTCATAATAAATGAAAAGATAGGATTCTCAGGGGAGAAATAGAAGCTATAAAAAAAAATACTAGTGGAAATTTCAAAACTAAGAGGAGTCAATATACACTTCATCTTGTGGTAGAGATAGACCCAAAATATGAGGGGACCCAGAGCAGAGACTTGAGAATTATGTCTTGGAATGCTTAGCAGACCTCATGAGCACAAAAACCTTTGTAAACCCACTCCAGTAATGAGGACAAAGTTTTAGCCAAATTTCAATCCCTAAAGAAAGTCCTCTTAAAACTGTTTTCCAAAGAAATATACTGTTGGAAATTTTACTATTAGAATAGTAACTCTTTATAAAGCTGTTATCCTTTGCACTTGCGCTACATTTGCATATATCACCAGAATCAGATGCACCACCAATGAAATCAAGGCTGTAGAATGAAAAGAATATGACCCTACTCTCCATTTTTGCCTGCCTCCCCTCTTATTTCTCACCTAGAACAAAGTCTGAACATGTGATCTTTAGGATATGTTTATTTGCTTGTTTACCTCATATAGTTGTATACACCCTCATACTTTCTGGGATAATTGGAGAATACTTAAAATAGCACATATTAGTAAGAAAGAGGTATAAATATTAATAGAGATTTCAGAAGTCATTCAGAGAAATAAAACAAAATAATAAATACTCCAAAAACCTGTGATATGATGGTTTTAAAATTGAATATTAGATTTTACTTTGACTAAAATTTAAGAAAATACCTCATGTGTGTAGTAAATGATCATTGATGGAATAATGACTTCTTAATCATTAAAATGTTAATTGTGAAAACTATGGAGCAACACAGAAAATCCTTCTGCTATAGTGGACAAAGGCAAATTATAAGTAGTATGTATAATCTACCGCTAGGTTGAAATTTTAAAATAGTCTCTGTTAAGTCAAGACATAGAAACCAAGAAAAAAATAAATAAAGTGGAATTTTAAAGTTAAGAGAATATAATTGTGATCGATTTTTCTTAATTTATGTAATGATCATGTTTATGTAATACATAAATTTTAAAATAGCTTTTCCCTTCTGGCAACTGAGAGTACAAGGAAAAGAGGATTAGATTTTACTTTGATCATTAAATGAACGGTAATCTCTATAGAAAAGAAAGCTATTAAAAACGTAAGAGTTTTAAAACTGCTTCAGATTTGGAGAACTCTGAGATTCACCGCGTGGGTCTGCAGCTGTCCTGGTTTGCTCTGATGAAGCACATAGGATTTAGGAGCTCCATCTGCCCCTATCCTTTCAGCCCACAGAAAACTAGAGTATAGCTTGAAGATGGGCATAGAACACATGAACTGTCCTGTTATTTTATGATACTAAAAAGACCTGAAAATTTTGTTCTGTTTTTTTTCAAGACATTCTTAAAAAATTATTCTCACCTCAGGAGACACTTTAGCACAAAGGCAATTTAAATTACATTTCAATTAATAATGCAAATAAAGTGTTCCTTCAAGCCCGAGGGTATGAAAAAATGTATTATAAATGATTTCCCAAGCTTCAGATAGACTGAAAATTTTTGCAGTTTTTGCAGAAAATGAGGGGATGGCAATTTCCATTTTAGGTTCTTGTCTTCTCAGGAAATATGTGTGAGTCCTGAAGGCAGTGCCACACTCATAAATCAATTGATAATTTGACTGGCACAAGAGAGAGGCTAAAGAGATTTAAAAAAAAATACCCTGTTCATATTCTTACATACCAGTTTTTTTTTAATATCTCAAAGAGTTGTCTCACTTTTCTCAATCCAACACTTATTAATTTACCATCTTATGGCACTCATCTTATTCTGACTTCCATTATTCTGTGAGGCAATTTGGAGAACATCATTGACATTGATAATAGGTAGATTTTTCTATGGAACATCAATTCTCTGATCAGTATTTATCAAGTAAGCTTTCTTAAACTTTTAAATCTATATACTTCTCCTTAATGAAACAGATAATCACATCAGACTAATATGTTTCCAGGAAGATTACATGAAATAATAGATGTATAGTGTTTAGACCAGGTCTGAGCAAGAGCAAACGCTCAATAAACTGTACCTAGCAAATCATCTCTTTTACTTTCAGCCTTTTCAAAGTTTTTTAAATTTTAGTTTCTTCAAAGTTAAATCCTTAAGGCTAATCGTTTTCTGTACTATAAAATCAGAGAAGTAAGGAGATAATACTAATGTGGTTTCTGCAGGAGAATGTTCTTGAATTACATGAATATGTTATATGGTTAGAACTCATGTTAATCACCTTCTACCCCATCTCATTCTGTCTCAATCAGTATTGATCATGGAGGAGTTCTTCATCTTTCCCCTTGGTTCATTAGCTTGTTTGCTTTCTGCGTTTTGCTCAGGTACATCTGATAGATGAGGCTGTGCAACTTCCAGAAAGTAACTAACTTTGTCTCCCACACACACACAAAAAAAACAAGAAAATGTGACTGACATTATTAAAAGGGAAGCTTTATATCTGTTCCAATTTATTTTTTAAAAGAGGCACATTAAAAACCACTCATACTTCATTACGGTACCTAATTTATTTATAAAAACTTCACAATTGATCAAAAAAATCAAGAACAGGTGCCATAACTCAGTAATGGAAAGCAGCTTTCATGGATTCTTTCTTTCAGAGGTCAGTTTTATTTGACCCAAGTGAGGACATTTAGTTCCTTACTTCTCTCTATTATCATTTTAGAGCTTTCTAATAATTTCTTTGACTATGCAGTAACTTCCATTTCTTTTTCTAATTATTAAAGTCATATTGGAGGGAGCTTTCTATAGTTAACACAGTTGAGTAAATTCCTAACTTAAAAAGATATATATTTTTAAACTTTTGTCTTCCAAATACCATTACAACCGCTTAAATCAATACACTTTTCTTCATTTATTTTTCCAGTCAGGAGGACCTGATTAGTTAATCAATTTGTCCCATATAGCTTTTTACACAATTAATTTATAGAATTGTTAATTAGAAAATGAAATAATGTATCACTTAGTCCAGTCATATGTATTATTCTCTATACATAACTGAGCTGAAGTCTCTACTTAATGCACAGGAATAATTAAAACTTTAGAAAAAATTCAGAATTTCACAAATTGGACAGTTTTCATAATTTTATTAATTTCTCTAGACCTTAAGTTGTCTATTTAGTCACAATGAAGACCCTGGCTTATTCTTTTTTTTAAGACAGATCTGATAATTATAATTTCAAGGTGTTGGAGTCAGAACACTACAAGAACTGAGCCAGAAAATGGTGTTTCTTATTGTTTTTGAGATGTCTCAGGGATGACTTAATTTACATCTCCTGAGAATATAACTTTGAAATCCAAATCTGAAAAAATTGCTCTAATGGTGAATGTATCCAGAGACTGCAGAAGCTGCGGCATCAGAAAATCAGATCCTCATCTCTTGCCTAATATCTCCAGCCCATGAAGAACTATAACCATGTAGAGGAATTTAATTATCTGTGTATGCTCTGTGTATTTCTATATTGTTTCTGAGGAACAGGCTGTCTGCTGAGAGAGCTATCTACTAGGTTCAAATTATGGGTAAAACTGTAGGAGGTACAATTAGCTTCACAAATTGTCAGGGGTTTTTAAGAGTTATTCACTCTGAAAATACTTTAATGATTAGGTAGCTCAGGATTCAGCCTTTATAGAAGCAAAAATAAATGTCAGTTTTAATCTCCTAATCAGTGATTTCTCAAAATGGATCTGGCAAAATGTCTCACATCTATCTTTTAACATGCCTGTGAGGAAGAAACTGGAGCAAATAGGATGGAAAGCTGTGCAAGGTAGATGAGTAACGATGATTGCATCTCTCCAATTTGTCTTCTCTCCCACAAAATAAGTGACTGAAATGCGCGATTACTGGGGGCTGTTTGTTAGTGATGACAACTGTATGATCTTAGTTCAGAGAATGTGTTCTGTACTGGATTATTGGGTCATGTGAGGTCACCTGCAGTCTTTTTCTTAAAAAAATGACAAAATGTGATAATTTAATTTCTTAAGTCTAATGGTCATCAAAAACTTAAAGACCAATTCTGCCTATACTCTCCTTTATTTTTCAGATAAAAATATCAGGTCATAATTTCAAAGAAGTTCAAAACCAAAATGTTAAAAATAGAGTAAGAATTAGAACTAGAATACAGCTTGTTGTTCCAAATACTTATCAAGCATATATGTTTATGAAGTATCATGCTAAATGTTGAGAGGATAGAAATAAGCAATGTATTTCTGTTCTTAAGGAGTTTTAATTCAGTAAGGGAGGCAGATATGCAAAATATAATCATAATACAAGAAGAAAATGAACAACTTCTAGAACAGAAGCAGAAATGGCATTGATATGTTATTTTAAGTTTTTCAAGTGCAGACAATATGATATATATATAAACAATATATATTATTTATAATATATACAAAAACACATAGTATGTATATATGTACATGTATACATATTCTATATGTTATTTATGCACAAAAATAAATATAGTTGTTGTACAAGCAATTCCCAGGTGCATTTAGAATTCTAATTAAGGATGCACTCTCCAGATATCAGTATACTTCTACCCCACAGGTAGCTATGATGTATTTCTGGAGCTATAATTATAGCATATTTTTGTTTTTATCTGATGCCAGAAATGTGTATTTAATGGTGAATTTGGTGTCCTACCAACACAATCAATAGATGAATATTAGAAATGATCCTTTATTGGTGACATTAAAGTTTTCCAAAAGAGACTGATTGTCAGAAATATTTAAGAGACACTCCATACACTTGCACAAACAGTACCAAGGAATCCAAAAAAGCATGGACCCTTCATCAATGAAGTTCTCAGGTATCTACTATCTAGATGTAAATTCTGACTTCTGCTTGTTCAGTGAAAACTCTGAGTAACAACTATAAGGTAACAGAAACCTGCCTCTGGAATCTTGATATGGCTATCTCCAGTGAATTTTTCTCACAAGGTAGTATTTTGATCCCTGAAAGAACAAGAATGTCGAGTTTTCTTACGGTCCAGTAAAGATTGTATAATTTACCTTGTACCAATTTGATCATAGAGGTTTAGTTAATAAATGTCCCTGTTTAGGCACAATTTGTTCTGAGACCTGCTGTCTTTATAATTTAGTGGCAAATTTTATTGAAGACAGTTTATTAAACTCAGACTTCTTCATCTACTACTGTTATCTGCCAAAGGTCCCTGGATTTGGGCTTGGCAGATAAGCTAAAAGTTTACAAAAAGCATCTTCTATAGTTTAAAAGTGGGGATAATTAAACAAAGGAGTTGAGAATATAAATAGGCACCTGTGAATGCTGGTGTTCATAATTATGGTTCCATTGGGGTATTGAAACTACCCCTGATTAATGGCTTTTCTCACTTTTGAGCTCTTTTTCAACCATTAAGTGTTATTTCCTGGCAGATATAACTGTTTCTAATAAGTCTATCCACCTTGGATATTTTTTATGTGGTGTATAATATAGCCAGTGTTTCACTGGCGAGAACATGGAGTCCAAAAGGAAAAGCTTCATGAATGTCACATTGAACTAATTGAGTTTGGCATTGATTTACATTTTTTTATTTGTTTTTTATTCATAAGACTTTTAAACAGGTTTTATAATTTGGTTCACAACTTCATGCCTGCATTGATCAGAATTTAGTTATTTAAAATCATTTATCATTATAACTCATGAAAATACAAAAATGCAAAGAAAAAGGAAACATGAATTTAGTCCTAGTATGTTATAGGACAAGTAATAATGTCTGAAATTGATGGAGTGAAAAGTGGCTACCAAGACTATATTCACAGTGGCTAGGACCAATTGGTCAGTATTTCAGATGGCTATAAGAAGTAATGGAGGTGGCAGCTGTAGATGATGGTAACTATGCATTTGTTTCCTTCTTTTCCTGGAAAGGTCTTTTATAGGACATTTACTAATTATTCTTTGTTGATGCTCTGTTAAGTAGGTCACCTTTGTTTAGATGAAGTTCGATGTTCAGAAAAATTTTCTGAACTTGGAGAGTGTTCAATGAAAAATCTGAAATAAAATGATGAAGTAGAGATTAGGATTCATGTCATTAGCACACAGAGATTTAAAAGGGATATTGAAATCCATGGCTAAATTGTTATTTTCCAACCTTGTTTGCATCTTAGAATTACATAGGAAGATTTAAAAATTACTGGTCCCCAGGCCATATATAAGACTAATGACATATACATTCCTGAAAGTACGAACCAGGTATCAATATTTTTATAAGATAATTTCAGTGTAGGAATCACTGATCTAAATGATAACAAAAAATTTGTTAAATTCTCTGACATGTCAATTGCAGAGTTATTTATGAATAATTAAAACAACTTAAAAATAAAAGGTTATGGCTGAAGAAAGTTGTGTGATAACTGAAAATTTTCAGTATCACTATAACCAATGATACAGAGGTAGCAGGGTTGTATTTCAAAAATATTTGAAAAGACACAAAGTAAGTATGAAATATTTCTCTAGACTAAGTATCTTATCATTTTAGCCCTTGTATTTCTGGAATCATAAATTTTGAAAAAGCCTCCAGAAATATCTTTTTATTTTATTTTATTTTATTTTATTTTAGGAAACAGGAACAGAAGAATATAGTCTTCAGAATTTTCTGGAATATGGAGGCAACAGATACAAATATAGGTATCAGAAAGACATAAAATAAATATATCTGACCTTTTTTTCTTAGCCTTTACTTATAGAGAGACTAAGCTACTTATCCTCTTCCTTCCATTTATCCCTCCATTCTAAAGTCATCAAATAGGAAATGGAGGGGTGCTTTGTCATTAGCTTTGATGAGGAACTGAGCGCTGGAAAATATTAATGAAATGGTGTCTACATCACTATGTCTTATTCTTTTGGATTTTCAACATTGATAAAATGATGTGAAATATCTAAATATATTTATGAAAACACTTAGAACAACTGATTAGAAACATTTTTGTAAATATCCAGTCAACTTTGACATGGTTTTTAATGAATTCTAAGGTACTAATTAATACCATCTGTTACAAATGGTTCTGTGGCTTTCTCTGTAGCTGTTTCTCAAAATCACGGAAGCTTCTGAGACATTGGGAAGTGATGAAAGTATTTTTCTATTTGCCTTCTTTCCCCCTTTCATTTCAAGGAAGCAGACTACTTGAAATCCAAGACCAGCACAAGTGCCAGTTTGTTTGTTTTTTTAGGATAGTTTGAATTTAATAAGTACTTTCTTATTTCTCAGACATAGTGATGGTATGCTAAGGGTCTTTAGTTAATCCACCTGTAACAGGAGTTTCCCTAGCAAAAACAACAAATTGTTTTGTTTTATTTTTGTATATTCTCCCTATGATGATATTTGGTCTTAAATTTTCACCTATTCAGCACGAGAATCATACGATTACTGTATTTTGTCTCTTTTGGCCAGCACTCCCATTTTCTCATTGGAAAAGAAGCAATGTTGATACTATATCTAAGTAAGCCTTGAAAGCCTAAATAGTTCTAAATTTATCTTGGGTGACTTGTCACTTACTATTATTAAAAATATATCAAAGTATACCATGCAGAGCAAATAATGCCTGTGAAAAGTTTCTTAGAAAAGGTATTTGAGTGAATAAAGTTTTCAAACTATTCCATACATTATGTTCCTTAGTG
The DNA here is from genome assembly GCA_030015415.1 of Cynopterus sphinx. Classification (NCBI taxonomy): domain Eukaryota; kingdom Metazoa; phylum Chordata; class Mammalia; order Chiroptera; family Pteropodidae; genus Cynopterus; species Cynopterus sphinx. Next base: position 46,566,925 of record CM057380.1, read on the forward strand.
ACTCACATTCTGCAAAGACCAGTTTGTGAAACTCTGATCTATTCAGGCCACAGTTAGTAAGCAGAGAGAGGGGAAAGCTTTTTAAGTTCAGAGAGAAAGGCACATCACACTCTACTAAGAATACTGGCTTGAACTGGTTAAGCATAAAAAAAAATGTAAGAAGATAAAAAAAATACCTACTATACATATGGTTCTGAGAAAGGTAGTGTGAATTTTGTCGAAGTGAATTATGCATGAATTCTTTCCTAATATAGCTTATTATCTAATAAAACATATAAAACAAGTATGGAAAGCTAACATGAGTAATGCAAAAATGGGCCACAGGAGAGTTACAGATAGGATACTATGAATATTCAGTACTAGGAGAGATTATTACCACTTGGGGATGGGGTGGAATCAGGAAAATCATCATGGAGCAAAAGCATTAACTGAGCTTTAAACCATATTCTTGAACATGGGAGGGAAGCATGTTATGTAGAGACAGATACATAGGTAGGAGGCAGGAAGGTGTGGATCATGCTTGGGAGAACAGAGCATTTATATTTGGGTAGAGTGCAGGGTGGAAACAGATAACGAAGGGTTAGCAAAAAATTGGTTAAGTCAGTTAATGTGATAAAGGGTCCTGAATTTCAGGCTCAGGACTTAGTTTAGTAGATAAATTTTTAATGTTAGTATGGTTAAGTAACATTTTTGTACTATGTGGCAACTAGGCATACATCATAAGTAATTTACCCCAGTGAATGGAGGCAATAGTGCATTTTCACATTGTCCTTGAGAAAAGTAGAAATGGGAGAGCTGGGCAAAGCTAACACTGCCCTCAGGTCTTTAGAAAAGCAACCGAGAAAGGAACTTCTCACACTTTAATATACATACTAATTACCGGGGAATCTGGTTCAAATGCAGATTTTGATTTAGTATGTCTGTAGAATCCGAAACTTCAATTCTAGTAAGCTTTCAGGTGCTAGGATGTGTTGTTATTTTGTTTGTCCATCTGATAATTACTTGTTTGATTTTGCTAATATATGGACCCATATTGACTTGTAAAGATTTTAGAGTAATGATCCTTAAACTTGACTACATGGCAAAATCATCTGTGAAGCTATAAAAACTGCCAATGCCTGGACCCTACCTTCGGAGATTCTGATTTTATTGGGTCTGGGATGGGGTCTTGGAATCAGTATTTAAAAAAAATTCCTCAGGGAATTCTAATGTATGGCCAATATTGAGGAGTACTGATCTAGGTTATCTGTTACGTTGGTGTTTCTCAACCCTGGCTGCACATTAGAATCACCCAGGGAGATTTAAAAACAAACAAACAAAAACAAACAAACAAACAAACAAAAAAACAGTGTTCAGGTAGCATGTCAGACCAATTAAATTAGACTCTCTGGGTCTGGGGCCGGGGCATTGGTATTTTTCGAAAACTCCCCAAGTGATTCTAATGTGCAGCAAAGTTGAAAATCACTGACATGGAGGGATTTAGGAATTTTTCTCTTTACAGCTGTTTGTAAAGCAGGGTACACATAATATTTCATTGTCAAGTCTACCAAAAGTTAATAGCCTATATGCAGTTCATTAATGCAAATAAGACTAGTTAAGGCTTTAGTTTAAAGGTGAATAAATAAAAGTGAATTTTTTTTTCTAAAATGAAAGATATTGATGAATAAATAGAGCAATGAAAGGTTATTATTTTGTTGGAGCTGGTGGCCTGCGTTTATGGTCCTTAATATGTCTTTATTGTTAACACATTGCTATAGTCTCGCTAAAATCCCAGATAATACACATAAAGTCATTGTAATGTAATTTTATACTTATCATCATGGAAAGAATGTGGTGTTTGAATTAGCAGGACAGGGCCTGTCAGGGAAGAAAATAAGCAGTAATGCATGGAAGGGGACTCAGAGGGTTTGGCCCTGGCTCTATTACTGACTCCTTTACATGTGCCTCAGTTTCATGGAAGAAAATTGATACCGTTTTATAGGGTTGTTATAAGAACACAATACACATGACTATTCTGCTGTAAACTGAAATGTGCAATATGAATGTCAATAACAACCCTCAAGAGTGATCATAAATAACGTTCATGGTATCTAATATTTTTTTTCTGTAATCACTGCTCTCAAGCATGCAGGTGCTTGATATTGACATTTAAGATTTTAAATGTTTGTTTAGGGTTGGGCAAACAGTTCTCAATGTGGAAATGATCATTTAGGCAGAAATCAGAGACAGAAGAAAAGTTGAAAACAAATTCTGTTCTAATCCAACCTTACTTTTCTTTTTATATAGCCCAAGATGGTATTTTTTTTAGGGCTATAGGATATCACTGTGTTTTTTAATAATAAAAAGATGAACTGGTTATTCATACTTGGGTTAATAAGAGCAAAATTTGTGTTGTTTGTGCTGATTACATAGGTAAAAACATAAAACCTAAGTCGTTTATGAACTTAGATGTAGACTGAATAGGAAGTCCATCTGGATTTAAATTTAGCAATCATTAGGAGTATTTATCCTTCAGCTTCATTCTGGACTCTTAGAGCTACTAAGGGAAATAACATAATGAGTTGTCATATCAACTAGATTAGTCACATATTGGAAAGTTAGTCATGATATTGAATTGACAAAAAACAAAACAAAACATGGAAAAGACTATACAGATTCTCTATAAAGAGCTTTCTTAATTTCCTTTTGGTTTTAATTCAACATTTTCTTTCTACTGCTAATTACAAGATTCAAGTAATACTCAGAATCAGAATGACATCCAGGAGAACCCACACGTATTCAGACGACTGGAATCACTAGGATGCCCAAATACAGGGATATAGAGAGATAATTGAATAATAAATCTCTGATCTACAACCTTTTATAGCTGGAATTAAACAACATAATTTGTGTAAAAATATTTATTATAGTGCTTGACACTTGTTATGCAACCCGTTTGGTATTCTTTCCCTACAGTCATAAGTCCAGCATTTTGGGAGCTTTTATTATGTACCAGGTAATGCTCTAGCCCTTCACATGTATTGGTTGTTGTGATATTTATCAGTACCACGTGCGGAAGGTTTGCTTGTTTACATTTATCTTATTAAGAAACTAAAGTACAGAGAATTTAAGTATTTGCCTGTGGTTACAAAGCTATTAGGTGAAAGAACTAGGACTAAGCCACAGGCAGCTGGGTCTTCAGAGTCCATGGGCTTTTTACTAAAAGACTTTTTTTCTTTCCTGATTCAAAGCTTTTTATTATTTGATTTTCAGTTGGAAATTGACTGTACAAGGATAGACATTATATGCTATTGATTAGACCCACTATCTACCATAAGTTTCATATCACATTTCTTTAATTAATTCCTTTAATAACCCTCCACTGCCTCAAAAACAAGTATAAGCCATGGGAGCATCGATTCAGAATTATTGCTCATCTGCATTGCACTATATATTTATGTATTTCATAGCCAACACTCCCCCTGACCCCAGCGCACATTTTGCTACAGAGAAAAGTAAGATCCGCAGAAAGAAATTTACTAACCATGAAATAAACAGAGCTCTGTGAACTCCTATTAGCTAAAAGTATTATAACCACTTCCAGAGCCAAGAATTATTTGCCTTGGGATCAAGCCCACGTTCTGTGTTCAAATGAACTGTATCTGAAATCCTAGACCCTTGCTGTTTGGCCTTCTGACAACTTCAGACTTCAGTAACTCAGAAGAATCTTGGAACTCTTACCTTTTATAATATATTTTCAATTCCTCATTCATTTGACTTTTTCTATAGCTCTATATCTGGGAAACAACATGTCTTTAACATTTCTTGGTTAGCTTTTGGCATCACTTGTCTGTTTCTGGCTTCCATTGTCTATATTTTCCAAACTTTGTTATTAGTGAGTTAATACATGGCCAGGTCCAGTGCTAGTTACTGGGAATGAGTGAACCAGGTTGACATAATTGATTTCCTCATAGGGCTGACAATCTAATAGGACACATAGATAAGATAATAGGATACACAGGATACATAGCTAACAGGATACATAGATAATAAGGTGGTTTATAGCTTAGGGAGGTAAGCCTGTGATGGGGGATGTAGATCCAGGTGAGTTGGAGTCAGAGAAGTCTTCATAAGGGAGTGTACCTCTGAACTGGGATATAAAGGAGGAGCAGCGAATATCCAAACTCCATAAGAACAGGGTCAGTCAGACCTGTCTACTTGACTTCAGTATCTTTATCTTTAACAAGTGCCTATCATATAATTGACCATCAATAAACATTTTTGAATGAAGAGATGAATGCAAAGTGAAGAGTTTGACAGACTCCTCCCTTGACCAAATGTTAGGATCCTTTGAGTCCTTTCTTTTTGAGAAGACCTCATGCTAGGGTCCTGCCCTTGGCCAGCTGTGCCCAGTTTAGCAAAGAATCTGCTGAGCCAGTTTATTCAGAATACCTCCATCTTTAGTAGCTGATCACCTGGGCTTGCCTTTATCAATAATCCAGTTTAACAAGAAACTTACCCTTAATATCTAATCAAATTCCTCTTTGTAATTTTTTCATTCTGCTCATTGGATATAAATCCCCAGTTATCTGCTGTATTTGAAGCTGAATTCAACCTCTCTTTTGCAGTAGTCTCTCTCCTATTACAATTGTTTCAAATAAAATTTATTTTTATTTTTATTTTTTACCATTTAAACAAGTGTCAGAATAGCTTCTCTTTAATAAGGCTAATGATGTATTATAGTTCAGATGCAAGAACCCTCAATTCATTTATTTCCCACTCTTTGGAAATTCTCTGTAAAAGAAGAAAATAATTTTTATGTCATTAATTCTTATGGAGATTAATGGAATTACTGTATGAACATGATGTATGTAAATATTAAAATAAAATTTGACATATAAGAAAGGCTAAATAAGTAGTAGATGTTAGCTATTTTCAACTGTTATTCTCTCATGCTCTTGGTTATCTAAAGTAAACTTTGCTATCCTAGGATATTAGATCAGAGTCTAAAAACCTCTTAAAATTATATGCAAAATTTTTAAATTTTACTATGAGCATTTCTTTTACCTGGAGAAAGAGTTATACTTTTCATTATATTCTCTGAACATCTGTAACCTTAAAATATTATAAACCACACCATACTTATTTTCATATAGACAATGTCTACTTTCCTGGCTTCAAATTAATAGTTTTCAAATATATTCTTCATATTCAGATTATCTTTTGTAGTCCATTTCTATATCTGCCATACAAGATTCAAACGCAACACATCTAATTAATTTTTTTTGTCTCAACATCTGTGTCAAATTGGCTTTTCTTCCTAAAGACTTTATTTCTCTCTGTACGGCTGCTTTTTCTTCTGTCTCTCAAGGTACTCCTTGAAATAAAATTTGATGGTTCTTTCTACACTATACTTTGAAGCAGTTATACAATTAAATTCCATCAATTTTTTTTTTGTAAAATGTCATGTTTTGTCAATTTTATCTCATTTTAGACAATATTCACTTTGTACTGAGATTTTTGGAAAGACCTCCTAATTGGTCTTCTAGCCTCTTGCTTGTTTTTAACAGTCCATTCTTCATGGCATTGCCATATTTTATCTTTAGTGGATTGTTCCCATATCCCAACTCCATTTTATTTATTGGATAAAGATTTTCACCTAGTATGAATGGCCCTTTGACGCCTTATCATTCAGTGTATTTATTATACTCTGATCAAAGGTAGAAACAATTTTCTTGGCAGTTCCTCTTTTTCTCAACAAAGTTGCTCAGTCTGGGCTCCAGATGGTCTGAGCATATTCTCCTTGTATTTCCTGAGAATGTCCTTGCACCCTCTTTTCTCTCTATCCAAATTCCAACCATCTTTCATGCGTTAGTTCAAGTCCTACCTGTTTCAAAGGTGAGTTTTTTAATAGCAATCTTTCGCTGATATTTCTTTGTTCTAACCTTTTACTGCAAAAAACGTTAGTTTCATGCAGTTAGCCCTTTGTAGTTTATCTAATGATGTCTGTGTGTGCACTCATGAGCATACATATATGTGCACTACTTTGTCTTCCCGGGCATATGACAGGAACAGGACTTGTCTTATATTTCATATCCCTCCACTACTAGACAATTTAAAAAATATAAAATATACTAAATAAGTAATTATGGTTGACAGTCTTAACTATGCAGTTAGGAAGAATTTTTAAACTTAATTTTAAAAGCATTTTTGAATTTGTAGAACAATGTAGCAAAATAAATTTTAGTTCTTTAGAAATACAATGTACTATGAAGATTGTTTGAAACTGTCAATTCTCTCACATATGAAAATAGAAACATAAATCAAAAGGCATTTATTATTTTTAAACTACGTCCTCCTGCAAAACATTGTTTTATGAATAAGTTCCACATTAGAGCAGAAATCACATCACTCCTGTTGACTATGTCATAAGTTACTACCTGACTCTATAGTCTTGGGTATAAAAGTGAGGGCAGGGGCTTGATGCTTTGTAAGAGTCTTTGCCATCTGAAAACTTTTTAAAATCGTTCTATAGAGATAGACTTTCACACATCCACTGAAAACTTTGAAGATTATTTTTCTCTCTGAAATAGATATGCAAAATATAGCCAAGCCTAAATGAAACACAAACAAAAATATGTAACTATTTGTCTGCTTCCTAATTCAGAAAGTGACTGAGTAAATTTAATTTTAAGCTTTAATATCTATCTAACCTAAGCAAATAATATAAAAATATTTAAAGCGGTGATCATTTCAGAGTGTTTGAGACAAAGAAAACAATGAGCTGAAGTGAAACATACTTAATATCAACTTTTTGCTCCCCGATTCCAAAGTGAAATATCTAGTGAGACCAGATAAATAGCAGAAAATTAGAACTTATGTAACCTTGGAGGCCACCTAATTCAACCCTCTAATTTTATAAAGATGCTAAAGTGAGTAAATTGGAGTTAAACTGAGGATAGTTTAAATATGTTTTTACTGAGACTAAATATATGGTTTTCTTAACCTTCTCCAAACTAGTTATTTGATCTTAATTTTTGCCAATTTGAAGGGATGAAATTTGCAAATACAGACTTACTTCTTATTGAAGTCTGATCTCATGTCAATAAGGATTAATTATTCAGCTTTGGATAAAATTCTAAGTATTGCTATGAGTTGTGAGCAGTAGAAGGGCAAATCTCACGATGCCCAGGTCTAACAGAGCCTCCTCTCTCTTGCTATGACTATATTCTGGAGTTTGCTGACTATGTTGACACCCTTGAATAATGAGTATTATATAAACTCATGCTGAGTTTCTCTTTATTGTGCTTTTGGAAAGAGGTTACTCAACTAGGATAATTGTGTAATACTGTGTCACTGCAGGCTGTATTTTATGTTTAAGAACCCCACATAAAAAATAGCCAATTTGCAGGAAGTGCTTTCCGAATCACAAAAGACAAAAGTATTCTAAGCTCTTATTAGGCTAGTTTATTAATTTCAGTAAGCAAATGGTACTGCTAGATATTTCTGGCAAACACAGCCCGCTGACCTTTACACTGACAACTTGGTAAGGTTAAGTCATATTACAATATTCTATGTGCTGTTTGTAGCTGTATGATGCTACTTCAACTTTTACAGGTCTTATGTTTTCTCCTTGTTTCAAGAAGAAATTGTCTGAATAACACAAAAGTAAATTTACTAAATATTAAGGCTCACTTAAAACACTATGGCTTTTGACGAAACACTCTCCTCTGTAATGTAATTTGATATTTATTATGTTAATCCTGCTAGTCAATGATAGGGATCATTGTGCTGCTCATCAAGGAGTGCATTCAGGATTAAACTAGTGAAGTAATTGCCTAAGGTAATTGTTAAGTATGTCTCTCTGACTCCATTGCAGACATCCTAATGCTTATAGTGCTCCTAACACACATACACATGGTTTCATTATTATCTATTATTATTAATTATATTATTATTAATAATGGCAGAATTATATATATATGTATATATACATACACACATGTATACACACGTACACACAAAATCTGCCCACATATAGAAACAGATGCTCTTTAAAATGAACATTCTTAATTGAATTAATCTAATGCACCCATGTATAACCAGAAACTATTTTAGCTGCCACTCAGTCCAAATGTTGGAAGGTTTTTCAAGTGCTTTTTTGAGTTATTTTTATGTTTATCTTGCACACTGCAGGTTTGTAGTCAGTTCACATTTACACAGTGCATTGCAATTGGGTAGTTTTCATATGCCTGTAATACAGAAGTCAAAGCATCATTCATTATATGTGACCACATATGCTTTGTATTTTGTCTATCCAATATTATAAATGAATTTGGACTAAAGGGTAAAATTTAAGAAAATCGGAGTTTTTGAACATGGGAATGGGATTGCTAGGTCATAAAGTAGTTTTATTTTTAATTTTGTGAGGAACCTCCACATTGTTTTCCATAGAGAGTGCATCATTTTACATGCCTGTCAACAATGGACAAGGGTTGCAATTGCTCCACATCCTCGCTAACATTGTTGATCTCATATTCACCACAGCATCATTCACAATCACTAAGATATAGAAACAGCCTAAATGTCTCTCGAAAGATGAATGGATAAAGAAAATGTGGTGTAACAAACAATTGAATATTATCCAGCCTTAAAAGGAAGGAAATCCTACTATTTGCAGCAGCATGAATGGATCTGGAAGAAATTATGTTAAGTGAAATAAGAAGTAAATCACAGAAGGACAAAACTGAATGATTCTACTCACATGAGATATGTGAAGTAATTGAACACATAGAAGCAGAAAATAGAATGGTGGCTGTCAGAGGATGGGGGGAAATTGGGAAATTGTTCAATGGGTATAAAGCTATAGTTGTATGAGATCAATAAGTTCTAGAGATCTGTTGTAGAACATAATGCCTACAATTAATATGGTATTGTGCACTTAAAAAGTTGTCAAGAGGTTAGATCTCATGTTCATTGTTATTAGCAAAACAAAACAAAACAAACAAAAAACAAAACAAGGAAAGAAGCAAGAAAACACAAATTGAATACTTTGGAGGTAATGGATATTACCTTGACTGTGGTGATGGTATCATAGTTGTAGCAAATGTCCAAATTCATCTAACTGTATACATTAAAAGCTACAATTTTTATATATTAAGCATACCTCAGTAAAGCAGAAAAAATGTTCAAAAGCAATACAAATTGTACTTACATTAAATGCAAAATACATAAATTAAATTAAAATTCAGAGTTTACAGAAAACCTAGTTTTCTGACTTCCTGTGCTCTGTATCTGAACTGACCCATCACCTAAAGCTTTTGGTGAAGTATATGCTCTTCAACTCACCTGGCCCGTCTCATGATACATTTGACCTTACTATTCCCAGGAAAACCTCTGAGTTTCTGATTCTTGTTCTAAAGCTTTTATCTATATGTACCCAATTATTTTTCAGTCATACTTTTTCTTCCCTTTTGTCTTACCTTCATTCAGACTTAACAGAATTTGTTCCCTAGACTAGTGAGGAAACTGATTTTTTTCTCTTATAATATTGGATAGCTAGCTTTTAAGACCAATAGCTTGATCTGCTTCCAGAAGTAGCTGCTAGTGTAATTACAATGAAGGTAGGGAAAGATTGCTTGCTTTCTCATAAAGTGAACATTTAAAATTATTTCTTGAGGTATAATGGTTCCATGCCTGTTATTAAGTTGGTGAGACACAGCACGGCTGCCAGGGCTGCCCCTTGCCCCTCTGGGCCCTGGCTCTCTTACTCTCCTGCAGCTGAGCCAGGCCTGCCAGAACCAGGCCCTTCTTACAGCCTCACTATTCAATAGGTCTTCAACAAGGTTTCTCTCTGTCTCTAATACCTTTCCCTCTCTATCTCACCCATCATTTACATCTGTATATGGAGCCTAGGAAAGATAAATAAAAAGATATTTCAAGTATTAAAATATATTTCATACAAATAAATTTGACCTGGTTATAATATTTAAATTTCAAAAATGATCTAGGAGTGTTTCCCCATGGAAATGATCTCATGCATTGAAATAAAGTATAAAATATATGCTAATGATGAAAGAAAGGGCAAAAGGAACATTACAGGAAGAAATATTTTATGGCTAATATAATGGCATATCAAACTACTTTTAGAATAACTAAGCATTTCTGTTAAAAACATCAAAGGTCAAATAGCATATCTTATAATGCAGAAAGAAATCCATTTAATTTTAAAGTTGTTCTTGCACTACCCAAAGTTACTTAGAGGTCAGAATAACTGAGGTTAATAGACTTAATATGTCACCAGCCTAAATGGTTGATCAGAATGTGAATTTAAAGGGATAAGATAATATTTCAAGTCTGTAATGACACGTCATCAATCTCTAAAGTGATTTTGTTTCCAGGTTGTCCTAATACTGTGATAGCTTTTTGAAGTTCCAAACTTGCATATTTTTTCACCAGGGAAGAAATTTTAATTTATCTATTACTTTAACCTCATAATCATCATCATAAATAACAAAACCCTATCCAGTATTGACTCCTTTAAAATCACTAATTGCAGATGAGGCTTGCTGGGGTTTGGAGGCAGGCAGTGTCTCGATTCTGCTATTCAGCTAGTGGCCTGAATTCTAACTGGTTTTACCTCTCCTTTAAGAAAATATTTGCTCATTCAGGACTTTCAACTTATCAGTGTTCTGGGCCAACACTAACTCTCTCATCATATTGCATTTGATTCCTTTATGCTTTATTATTTCACTTTATCTTCACTTTTATTTTAGGTTTTTATATTGTTCAAGATGATGACAACTAACAAGAGAGCAAGATTCAAAAATAAGTTTATTATTTTCAAAGCCCTTATTAACACTACAATATTATTGGTCTTAACAAATGTCTCTTTGGGGACTTTTAGAACAACAACACAAAACCAAAAAGAAAAAAAAAACACGTAAAAACCTAGTAACATTAGATTCTGACTACTAGAAGAGGCTGTCTGTGTACACCAATTCTTTCGACAATTTTTACCATTTAAGTGAGCTGAGATAGTCTGTAGGGAATCTTTAGTAAAACAATATAAAAGCCTTTGGAATGTGCTGTTCCCTTTGCCAGGAGAGCTTTCCCTGCAGATGTTCCTCGGCTCTTGTGTCACCTCTTTAGAGAGATTTTTGTTTGTTTGCTTTTGGCCAACTGATCTAAAGCAATACAAAAGGTCACTTCATTTTCTTGTACTGATTTTTTTTTGTCACATTATTGTTACTCAACAAGTGTATTACACATTTATTTATTGATTATCTACTTAGAATATTAGTTAACTGAGAGTGGGGATTCCACCTGTTTTGTTCACTGTTCTATCCGCAGTGCTTAAGACAGGGGCCTGACCCAAAGCACAATTGTTTGATGAATTAATTAATTAAATGTGGGTCTCTCTCAAGGATTATGTTTTTTAAATTATATGTGAGATGATTACACCATCATGATAAATATTCAATCTGTCACCTTTCTTAAAATTTTAATACACATTTGTACTTTGTACAGGTATACATTCTTTAATTTATCAGATATAGCTGTACAAATAACCAGTTATAAAAAAAAATACAACCTAATTAAGCCAAGCAATCAATAAAAAATGATACCCTTTATCTAGCTTCACTGTTTTATTTCAAATACATATGTACTTTTTAAATAAATTTTAAAGTTTTTTTTTTCCCATTTTCGTGGCAAAGGTACAGAATTGTGAGATAAACACTATTCAGGGAAATGGTTTTAAGGCAAGAGGCTGTCAGTTACCTCAGCATAAAATACCTCTCCTTATTTTTAAGCTTTTTTCTAGCATGAGAATTTATAATATATTGAAGTTAATATATTTGATGCCACTGAAAACACTTGAAAAAAATTCTTGCTTTTCTACATAATTAGAATAACATTTTATTCACATTTAAAAGCACGTGAGTGCTTTTTCCAATAAGTGCATCAATTAAGATGAAAATGCCAATTTATTTGTTTCAAAGTATCCAAAGTAACTCTGAAAGAAAAATTACATTTTGATTTTTGAATCAAACTTGATTGAGTACTTGCCATATGTTGTCACTTCTGCTACCTTCTGGGACATCAAAGGTCACCAAAAAAACAATGGTTGCACAGAACGATTGGAGAGATGATTTTTTTCAGAAATTTTTTTCATTTATATATACCTCATCTTGTACCAAAAATGATTTAAAGTACTCTATAAAATGTTACACGCTGTAAAACAATATGAATTAGAAGCAGGCAAGAAAGATAAGGTGAAGGATAAACGAGGGTAAGGCAAAGAAATATGGCTAAAGGTAGGTTACTGCATACAATGCAGGCTGTGAAGTAGCATATACTTGCTAAGGAATATATATGAATTGATAATTATAATTCAGTGTGTGATTAAGTGTACTAGAAGTATTCACATGATGCAGTTTTAACAGATAAGGGAGTGAATAATTTTCTAAATATTTCCAAGATTTTGATTGAGTCAGAGAAGATGTCCTAGAATAAGTGATACCCTAAATTCCTAAAGAAGAAGAAAAATTGTTTGGACAGATTGAATTTGGGGTTGGAGTACTCTAGGCAAAGAGAATAGCATGTGGCATGTGCAAAATTATGGAAGCATGCATAATTAAAACAGCATGGGACATTCGGGAAATTATAAAGATGAAATGAGAAAAGCAAGTGATGAAGGTAAGATGGAAGACTGGCTTCAAGCCAGTTTTTGTGCTACATTAATTTGAGATCCCACAGAAAAACACAAGTGATGGTGCACCTCAGTGAACACAGTTTTGGCTGGTAATTCTCGTGTTTTGGGGAAGAGATGTTGTGAATCATTCAACTTCAAATATGGCATAATGTTTATGGTTGGACATAGAGGTGAGCTGATGGTCTAGCTCACCTGTGATAACCTGAAGCCATTCCCGGAGCAGAGCTGCATTCACTTATTATCTCTATATCTTGAAGTGATCTTCCAATAACCAACCCTGCAGAGCTAAAATGATGGAGACTAGTCTCGTTGAGGATTTATTGAATACTAATTCTTTTATGGTTAACTTTAATTTTTTTTTCAGCAGTAATATTTCAAAAAGATGCTACTGCTTTGAATAATCTTGACATCTTACCTTTTTTGTTGGTGTTAAAGAAATATCTCTCACTTCAGCTGGGAACAGGTAATGATTTAAAAAGGACAGATCCGATGCAACACAATGTCTTTAATTTTATTCTTTGTTGCCAGCATTTTTGGACAGTATTTTTTGGATCTCAATTTCCACACTCAGTAAGCATTTTCCCCACACAGGCGTTATTAATACAAGCCAGGCATTTCCCCAGACTTCCCCAGTCTCTACCCCATGGCTAACAGAACAATCCTCCAAGCACTACTATGATTGTATCATTAGCTCTGTTCATGTGACTCATTTTTGGTCATTGGATAAGTTCTAATTGAGTAGGTGGGCATTTACAAGTCCTCCACTATCTGAGACATGCACAAACCATATTATTAAGTTATCCTAGTTCATAATCACATACTCACAACAAGGTTTTCTTCCAGACATAATCTTTTTTCTCCCCTCTGCCCTATGTTTTATTGCCAATACACATGTCTCGCCTCTGCTTAATAAAATACTGAACATTCTTCTTGGTCTAGTTCAAATGTATTTTTCTTTTGATTCCAATTGCAATTTCTCTCATCTAATTTGTGATATTATATATTTTTTTCTTATTGGACTCGGAATTTTTTAAGGGAGAAAAATTATTTGTCCTTTGTTTTTTCTCATTTCAACAATTGCCCCCATCTCAAACATTTTACACAGTTCTTGGGCTAGTGCCCTATGTGGGGAAGGATGTATATGTGTACATGGATTTAAATTTGGGGAAAGATTCCCCTGAAACTAATTAATTAATACATCTATCACCTCACGTATCTACTTTTTTTTTCATAAGAACATTTAAGTTCTATTCTCTTAGCAAATTTCTATCATACAATACAGTATTATCAACTATACTCACCATGTTATACATTAGCTCTTCAGAGCTTATTCATCTTAGAGTTGAATGTGTATAGCTTTTATCAAACTAATTTCTCTCTAAATTCTCCCATCCTCTAGCCTCTGGCAACCCACTTTTCTTCTCTCTGTTTCTATGAGTTTGACTTTTTAAAATATTTTTATTCCACATATCAGTGACACAGTGCAGGTATTTATCTTTCTCTGGAACATTCACTTAGTATACTACTCTCAAATTTCATTCAACCTGTCTCAAAAGGCAGTATTTCCTTCTTTCTCATGGATGTATAATATTCCATTATATATAATATATTACAAATTAAACATGTATTTATTATATGTATAGATACACACATATACACACGTGCACACACACACATAAATCTTCTTTATTCATTTATCTATGGACAGATACTTAATTTGTTTCCATACCTTGGCTATTGTGAGAAATGCTGTAATGAACATGGAAGTGCAGATATCACTTTAACATTCTATTTAAATTTTCTTGAGATATACACTCAGAGGTGGAATATCTAGAAGATATGGTAGATCTATTTGCAGTTTTTTGAGGAACCTCCATACTATTTTCCACAGTGGCTGTACCAATTTACATTCCCACCAGCAGTGTGCAAGCATTTCTTTTCTCGACATCCTCACTAACACTACCTCGTCTTTTTGATAACTGCCATTCTAATAGGTGCGAGATGTTATCTCATTGTGGTTTTGATTTGCATTTCTCTGGCCCTTAGCAATGTTGAGCACCTTTTCAGACACCTGTTGGTCATTTATATGTTTTCTTTGGAAACATGTCTGTTTGGTTCCTCTGCCCATTTTTTAATGGGATTGTTTTGTTTTGTTTTTGCTGTTGAGTTATGTTTGTTCTTCATACATCTTGGATATTAACCCCTTAACAGACGTATGATTTGCAAGTATTTTCTCCCATTTTGTAGATTGCTTTTTCATTTTGATGAGAGTTTACTGTGCTGTGCAGAAAAGCTTTTTAATTTGATATGATACAACTTGTTTAGTTTTGCTTTGGTTGCCTTTGCTTTTGATGTCAAATTTAAAAGATTTGACTAATGTCAGGAGCCTACCTTTTTCACTTTCATGTAGGATTTTTATGTATTTTGTATATTTTTTATTAAAGTATGGAAGAATACTAATCTAAAAAATAAAAGCAAAAAACATCTTTAAAAACAGCTGCTTCAGTGACAGATAACATGCAATAATTGCACTGCATTGCACCAGGGAGATAGATCATTAGAAAGATACCAAAGACCCAGCTAAATGAAAGTTCAAACAAATTAACCACCTACATGGGACTATAATGGATTTCATTTCCTGCTGTTGGCCACATGGAAAGAAATCGCCTCACAAGTAAAATAGGCAGCTTGTTGAAATTTTGGAAAAATGTCATAAGAACCTGACATGAGGCTGTACAGCAATATATTCTCTGACTTTATGTGTCTTTGTTGTTCACAAAAGTAAAAACATAATAATTCTATTACTTAAATGTACATTACTCCTTATAAGTTAGACAATAATTTAACATTCATTATTTCAGTTACTTCTATCAACAAATCAGTGCATGAGGAGAGACTGGATTTACTTGTCCCAGTTACAGGTTGGGAAACAGCCTTACAGTAATTGAGTAAATTACTGAGTGTTTGAATTTACTGAGTTGCAAAATTAAGTCTGGAATGCAGAACTTTGATTTCTAGGAGAGTGTTCATCACCTTCAAAATAGGGAGAGCATCTCTAATTTTTTTTTTTTGGAGGGTGGGGGCGCAACACCGGGTGAATTCCAGAAGAATATAAACCTCTTATAATCCAGAGTGAATATTATTTTTTTATTTTTGCTTGCCTCGTAATATATGGTGAATTGGTATTGTACTGAAGGTATGTTTTCCAGAATTCCCTACTATACAAATTCTTAAGCAGTGTAGTTCACCTGGATCTTCACCTGGCTTCTTAGACTTTTAGGCCAGGTAGATGTTTAGCTCCAGGTTGAAGGGCATCAGCTTATTCTGCAGAATACCTGCAGCACTGAAGTTGAAGTCTAAAGATGGTGAATACAGAAGAAAATTTTGAGGTAAACATATAGGGAGAGTTTTTTCTATTTATATGTTTATATTCATTTCTGGTAAAAGTTTAAAGCTTAATTTTTGTTGTCTTTATGATGAATGCAAACATAAGACATAAATGTCTGTATTTCATTCTTGTTCATTTTTGTTACCAATAATTACTTATACTTTCTAATTTAAAAGAGGTACATATGTTTTTTCAATTATGTTTTCAATGTAATTCTGTTATTATACTCTCTACTATGTTAATTTGTGCCGCAGATTTCCTAGCAGTGAATTGAAAAAATGATTTTAAAAAAATTATACCAATTAGATTATTTGATTTGAAATTTTGGGTACTAGCATCTCTAAATAAACAGATACAACTACATTAAAAAAAGTGGGGGCTTCCCTAGAGTCAGCTCCCCTTTGTCCTTACGGGTTCCAGTTGTATTTGTGGGTTCCAATTGGTTTATAGTCTCACCAACTTCACATCTATCTTCCCCTCCATACAGCCTACTCAGTATACATTGACTACTTAACTCCCACAGCTGCAGTAGGCAAAATTCCTACACTAAATCTTTTAATTTATACATATATATGTGTATGCATATATTATATATAATATGTATGTGTGTGTGTATGTGTATATATAAATATATATATATGATTTTATATATTGCTACTGCAGAATGGGGACAAAAAGGAATATATAATAATCCAGGGAGATTTCCTGGGCTGCCTCTCTTTACTTGTATATATATGCTGTGATTAAATTCAATAGAAAAATTTGATTTGCCCAATCCAGACAGGTCAGCTAATTATTCAGACCCTCCATGAATGAAAATGTGAGCCATCCTATCCAGCAGGAAACTATGGTACTTGCTGAGGATAAAGGGATCATAAAATAGGTGGTGGAGGAAAATAGCTGTAAATACCAGCCATGATTATGTGATCAGTTGTAGAAAAGTGAACTGTATTAGTCATGCATATTTCTTCTTTACTTTGATATGAATAGATATTGTATATATCAACCATTTTTGCTCTTCACCTCTCTCATTTTCCAATTATTTACAATAAAATGTATTAATGGTCATTAATTCTGTATCTCAGAACTCAGTATTTACATTTCAGACTGTTAAAGGCGGAATGTGACTCAGGTATTGGAAGAGTGAACATCATGTCAAAATAGATTCGGGATGTTTGCAGCCTCTGTTGAAGCAAGGGTTAGCATATTTGTTGTGTGTGAGGGATAGTTGCATTATGTTAGGTGGAAGCATGGTTTGGCAATTGTCTTTATTTAGAAATTAACTTTGTTATGGCTAAAAAAGGTGTAAAAAGATGTCAACTTAACAAGGGGTGGTCTGTGATGGATTTGCATTCTCTCAGTTTAGCTAAACTGGGTCTATGTTTTCAAGAAATCCCTTCCTGAAGAGTTCCAAGTTAGTGGTCGGGGGATAAGAGGTGGTGGTAACAAAAGATATTGTTCATGAGATTTGGAAGGCCTAGTAAATTAAAAGGCAATTAGAAATGGAAGATAGATTAAACTGGCAAGAGTGAGGAAAAACCCATGAGCTGCTAGCAACAAGACCCCCAATGGGCTGAGATTCACATCAGTCTCTTGTCACCTTCAAGCCTCCAAATTGAACATACTTGTCTTGCAGGAAATCCTGGAGTCATTTGTCAGGTTAGTAAACAGTAGCTGAGAAAGAAATTGGAGAAACTGGAGGAGAATCTGGTGAGAACTGCAGCAACAGATGCCTAGCTGCCAACCCACACTAACGAGATGAGCCAACTACAAGCAGTAGGGTGAGTGAGCTGCTGCAGTGCATAATGCCCCTGCACTAACCTTCCCAGTGTAAAAAATATATGACTGTTGCTTCACTTCCCTTTCTCACCTTAAATTCTAGTGCCAGACACAAGAATAGCAGTTTTACAAAACCTACATTCAATTGGTCAACTTGTGTGTGTGTGTGTGTGTATGTGTGTGTGTGTGTTTCTTGGTGGTGTAGTTTCTTTTCTTGATTCTCATAATTAAAAAAGTATTAGATTTTATAAAAACAGAATTTGGTGCCCTAATAGGCAAAGGGCTTTGCTTTGAGTCTGATGATAATGTTCATAACAATAGATAAAAATTGCTATGCCTTTAACATGTGACAAAACTCTTCTAAGTGTTCCACATTAACTCTTTTATTTTATTTTTTTTTTTACAATATCACAATAACTTTAAAGGTAGGTACAATCATCATTCTCATTATACACATCAGGCAACAGGTATATGGAATTTAGATCACATCTCCAATGTCACATAATTGATGTGGGCAACATACATTGATCTCTTACTAGCTGGGATTGGAAGCCTGGGAATCAGGTACCCACCCATGCACCTACTCTAACCATTGTGTTATTATGGGTATTCCAGTCTAACACTCTAAAAGAAGCTCATTCTGAACAATTTTATATTTGCCTCTATGTCAGATAGTGGGCCAGAGGAGGGGAAGATGAGATAATGGGATTATCTGTGTTGTTAACTGTGGTTTAGGGATTAAGGTAAATCGGTGACGAAAGGAAAATGAAATAAGTAGAAGAGGTAAAAGAAACAATTTTTATAGCTTGAGCATGCAGCTGTCAGGGAATGAATAAGCCTCTTCGATAGTCATCTGACCGTGTTCCTGTGGATAACAAACATTTTCTCCAGTGTGTACACTATTTTATCATATAATATTCTGGTTTAGTATGCCAGATATCTGGCAAAAGATGATATGTCCTTGATATTGTCAGGATTTTAGAACCATCAATTTTTAGTTTATATTTAGTGTATTAAAATGATCATATCATGTATATAAACTTATAATCAAATTTTTCTGTTTTTATGCTAGGATTTAACCTGAGAGTAATAGTTTCAGTGATCAAATTAACAAATATGATCAAATGTTTTTATCTAATATCTTTGCATTATTTTATTGAGCAAAATTTAAATAACATAAAATTAACCATATTAAAATGAATAATTGAGTGTCATTTAATATATTTATAATTTTATGCCACAACTATCTGTGTTTAGTTCCAAAACATTTTTATCACTCCAAAAGGAAAACTCCTACTCATTAAAGCAGAAAACTGTTTATCATCTTTCATTTTTAAAAACAAATCTGTGTGGAAACTTGTTTTTTAAAATCTATTAAAAATATATCTCATTTTGCATGTTTTTCTGTCCTTGTCTTTCAGTTACTTACACCAGTATATTTTCCTAACCTCTGACATTTTTACAATTTGTTATGTGTGTGCTTATGTGCATGTGCATAATATTATTATCTCTTAAATTTATATATGTATTTTAATATATTTTAGTTTTATATATTTACATTTAATATATTTATATATATTCAACTTTAGTGTAATCAAATCTGTCTTTTTCTTTAAGTTTTGTATTTTCTAATTATTTTTTCTGAAAATGCCTTCTTTTTCTAAGATAATAGAAAATATATATTTTTTTAAATATAAAAGCTTACTTTTCAAGGTTTTACTCTGGAATTTATGTTGTGTACAGTGTAAAATAGAAAATATATTTTTATGTGTGGGGAAACAGTTGATTCAGATTGTTTTTGATAGTTCTTTTCTGTCTGATTTGTCATGTTGCCTCTCTCCTTTTATGAGTTGCTGTCTACATGTAGCTCTCTACATATAGAGAGATACATAAATTATCTACTATAGCCTCCTTATTTTATGCGATAAAGTAACTTGGCTCAGGCCAGAGAACATAGTGTAGAAATGGAAAACTTCTTGTTATTATTTTTTTAAAATAAACAAGACACATTTATTTTCTCACAGATCTGAAGGCCGGAAGTCCAAAATCAAGGAGTTGGCAGATTTGGTTTCTTCTGGGGTCTCTCTCTTTGGCTTGCAGATGGCTGCCTTCTCATAATGTCCTCATACAGTCTTCTCTCTATGTACACACCTCTCTGGTGTATGGAAAACTTATCTTTGTCAATGTATGGAGGATAGGCAAATGCCTAGGTAACAGTCTGCTTCTTGATACCATCCTTGCTGCATGTATTTTGTATGTAAAAAAAATAATACTTTCAAAAAGTTATACAAAATAAGTAGAATATATATAATTCCAAAATGCTATATGGATAGACAATAAGAAAATTAATTAAACTTGATCATTTCAGTCAAATGTAAGAACAGAGCATAAAATGCTCAGAAAATCTGGGTAAATAACAAAGAGTAATATATAAATAAATTCACCTATCTAATTATGACAAATTTACATAAACTTTATATTTCTCATCACACTTTGGTGCAGCCAAATTGTAATATCGGCTATAACAAGTAATATGATTGATTGAATGTGTAATATATGCCAGGCACTGTTTTAAGTATTTTATCTGTTTTAATTTATTTAACTTTTACAATGACTCTTGTGGGTAGGTACCTGTTATGTTTCACTTTCATGAAAGGACAGATGAATGAAAAATTTAGCTATCAGGGAATAAAAAGTGGAACTTGAGTTTGAATTTCAGATAGCTTGGCCCTCTCCCCACAGTCCCAAATCACTATGTTCTATAGTTGCTCTAATAGAATTTTAAAACAAATGTCATTCCTAAGACTGAGATAGGTATGTTTCTTTTAAAGGTAGGAATAGAAAAAGAATGTTTGATATTAGAGCTTCTATTAATGTTGTATCAGTTAACAAGCTTGGTAGGAAAAGATAAAGAAATTAAAGGTACGAGGATTAGGAAACAAACAATTTTGTCACTATTCATTTATAGAACAAGGTTGGCATGATGGTTAAAAAATATACATATCCTAGAGCCAAGCTCTGGTTTCATAATTAAACATTGACCATTTCGGCTATATTAATTTTGGCAGGTTGCTTGATCGTTCTGGACCCATCTCTATCAACAAAATGGAATGCTAATTATACTTATAGAAAGTTGTGAAGATTCAATGATGTTTCTGCTTACTGAAAAGGTAATAGTTTTATTTATACTGTGCAAAAATTAAATATCTAAGAATAATATGATTAATGAGGAATGAAACCATGCAGACATTCTCATGTCAGTCCCAAGCATACAGTTTTCATATTCTGCATTATTTTTTAGAATTACTATTTTTTATTGAAGTATAGTTGACATACAATATTATATTAATTTTAGGTGTATGACATACTTTGATATTTATATACCTCATTACAGGATCATCACTGCAAGTCTAGTAATTATCTCTTGCCATAAAAAGTTATTAAAATATTATTGATTATATGCCCTCTTTTATACATACATCCCCATGACATTTATTTTGCTGGAAGTTTGTAACTCTTAATAAAGAAAACTGTGTTTTTTTTCTTAGTGAGACCATATCCATGCCTGTCCTACCCTCTTGGTTCTTCCTTTTGTTATGGTGGCTCTGTTCGTTTAGTTTCTAAGACTGCATCAGAAGGACTTATTTCATATGTAATTGTAGATTTGTTGCATTTGTGGAAGATAGTGAGTTCAGGCTTTTACAATGCCACCATCTTGAATTCAGAATTAGCATCTTTTAATATGTTACTTTACTATTTAATTTTCTCTTGTTAAATGAATTCATATTCTTAAATTTTTTTCCCTTAGACTGTTTTTATTTTTTTTTATATATTTCTTGGATATCTTCAGGGTAACTATAAGATAAATGAATTCTGGATACCAAGGCTTCGTTTATTTTATATGTACTCTTCTCTCAGTGTTTGGCTTTTCTATTTATTATTATAGCGTTGTTTGATATACAAGAATGTTTATTTTAATCTAGGCAAGGTTATCAATCTTTTCTTTTATGGTTTGCACTTTAATATAAATATAAAAGGAATTGTTTCATATTCAAGGTCATTTTCCAAATTTTCCTGTTTTCTTCTCAAAGTTTAAAAGTTTCTTTTCCTATTCAGCTTTTTTATTCACTGAAAAATAACTTTTGTCTATGATACAAGGAAGCATTTTTTTACATAGAAAATAATTGCTTTTTTATAATTATTTAATAGTATTTTATTTTCCCAGTAATTTGTAATGTTCCCATCTCATTTACCAAGTTTCTCTGTATGTATGAGTTTTCGGTCACTGTAGTCTGTCTGTCTCCATGGTCAGTTTGTCATCCCCAGCACCAAAGTGCTGTTTTAACAACCATAGCTTTGCAATAACCCTGGCTATCTTAAGGTGAATTCTTCTGTCTTATTTTGGGTTTCTAAAGAAGCAAAGCCTAAAGTAGAAAGCTTATTGCTACAACTTTATTGAGGTGTGCAATCCTAGAATGGAGGAGTGAGGAACATGAAGTAAGAAAGGAAGGTGAACCCTTAAGTGTAACTCATTGCTTAATATGCAGAACTGTCCTCAGATAAGCAGTATATATTGAGTCTTAGTCTGTGCAGCAAGAAAAGCAGTGAACTTATTCATGAGGCATTTATTTTCATGCACTTTCACTGAACACTGGGGCTGAGCAGAGTCCCATGACTTGGCATGAACAGGGAAGCCATGAGGTAGTATTCAAGAAGGACACAGCAAGCCCATGACCTGAGATGTGGTCAGGTTGGAACACACACTCAGTGAGCTGCCTCAGTTGTGGCTAGAACAGGAAACTGGGATGCCAAGAGGATCTGGAGTGATGCATGAGTGGTAGCCGATGTACCTTTCAGTTTCTTTAACTTCTAAAAAAATGTTTCCATTTATTTTTAATTCTTCGCATTCAATAGGAATTTTTGAATCAGATTATATCAGATATCATTCAAAAAAGTCTTGTTTGGAATTGATGGGAATTACACTGAACTGATAAATTTTTCTAGAGAAAATTGTCAGTTTTATATGCTTAGCCTTTCATAGAGGAGTACAAAGACATATTTTCCCATATATTTTGGTCTTATTTTCTGTATTTTAGTAAGTTATTTTTTCGCATTTACCATTAAGGATTTGAAAACTTCTGTATATTTATTATCCCAAATCTGTTAGTTTTGTTGCTATTCTATATTTTATTCAGAATACATTTATATATTTGAAGTCTTTCATAAAAAATAAGAGAAAATGGTTAAGATTTGTATCAGAGGATAATTATTTGGTCAAGTTACATGGAAAGATGCTCATGCTTCCTGAAAAATAGAATAGTTTATATTTAAAATAATAATTTTATTTATATTATACAAAAATTAAAACTTGACAATAATATGTATAGTTAATAATGAAAGCAAACAAGTGATTATTCCTTTGATGGGAGTATATAGTGCTAAATACATTTAGATCAATTTGACAATATATAGTAAAGTTAAAGACAGAAAAACAATTTCCAGAAAAGCATGTATGTGATTAAAAAGAAATAAACATTAGGGAACGTTGTTTTATTATGGTTGAAAAATATCTGACTGTTCATCTACAGGTGAATAGATACATAAATTATAATATATTCATACTGATATATACTATAGGGCTATTTAAATGAATGAACTATATTTACATATATAAAGATGAATATCAAAGAACATAAGGTTATGGCAAAAAAAAGTTGCCAAACATTTGTATAGCATGATAGCATTTGCATAAAGCTTAAAGCAAATGTTACAATATAATTTATTCTCAATGAAAGCAAATATAGGCAGTAAATATAAGCAACCATGAATCGTATTGATGTCTATCCATGTGTTTGTTAAATATTTTCTTCACAATTAATATTCTTTGATTTCAAACATCTTTATTTAATCTTGCAGTCATTTCCAAGAATTGCTTAAATTTTGAGTAATTTTGTAGGTTTTCTTTTGCAGGTTGATTGTGATTTCCATAGAAAATGAGGAAGGCGTGCTTTGTGCTAAATCTGAAACAGGTTTAAACAACATTATTTTCAAGATCAACTAGATGTTCTGATTTCATTCATTCAGAAAGATCTATATCTACATTTGCCACTTTTAATTGGGACTATTTTTTTTCTAATTCAGAGGATGTTTTTTCTTCCCAATCCATTTCACCAGTATATAGATGCTTGATTTTAAATTTACACAATTCATTGGCTGCATCTGCTCACTACTACTTCCTCACAAAGCTTCCCAGCTTCTCAACTTCATCCAAATATTTAATTCTTTTAAAGAATTAAATATTTCTTCCACTATAAACTTTCTCATCACATAAGCTTTAAATCATATTTCAACACAAAATATGTAGTTTAAATAGGGATATTTAAAGTGATATCTATACAAGTCCTATATTGAATGTTTTTATAAAGTGAAATTTTTCTTTTGTTATGGGTCTTATTCTTTGACAATATAAACCATAGCTATATTTATTTTATAACATCTTTGTTTTCTTAAATCAAGGTGAATGCTAATTTATTTTTGCTCTCAGATTATATTTTAAAATTTGGTTTTAATTTGATCTTGTTTTTGAAAGCACTTTATTGAAGTATGACTGACATATAAAAAGTTGTACTTATTTAATGTTTATAATTTAATGAGTTTAGCGTTAACACGTGAACCATCACTATTATCAAGGCCATAAACATATATAACACCTCCCAAAGCTTTCTCCCTACTTCTTTATTATTTATATGTGGTAAGAACCTTTAACATAAGACTTTTCTTTGCAAATCTTAGTATAGAATACAGCATTGTTAGTTATCCCAGGACTATTTTTATAAGTTCTTTTTAGCAAAAGAAACTGTAGACATGGCTAGTATCTTTTTTGCATATAATAACTTTGTGAGATGGTAGATGGTTCCATGTTAGGAATTTCCCAGATGTTGTCTACTTTGAACATTCTTCAGACCTTAGCAGAAAGTTAGCCCTCTCCTCGGAACAAAGTGAGTACCCAAAAACAAATTCAAGTGTTCGGTAACAATAAAAGGCTGCTCAGGCCAAGGGAAACAGCAGCTCAGGTTGTCACATCATGATCAGATTCAATGCCTAAGAGTTACATAAATAGCAAATACACTTATGTGCACTTTTTGGAAGGAAATAAGAGGCAATAATGTCTTCCATACTGAACAGCCTGTGAGTAAATGCCCGATCTACTTCCTTGGAAGTTGACAATACCTTTTCTTTCATTAGCATCAGAAACTCCTTGTCTTATTTTGGCCCGATAGTTCCCAATTCTGTCTTCAGAAGAATTAATTATTTAAAAGTATTTTAACCATTAAGTTTTTTCAGGCAACTGAAGAAAGTAAGAATATAATAAAATACTATCATTATGACCCAAATTTCCCTAGGGTGCTCCTTTCCAGGATAGCTACTCAGCCATGTGAGGAAGGGCAGAAATATTGGGGTCAGGGTGCACAATATACTATTCTTTAACTCAGTGGGAGTTTTGTAGTAGGTCGTTAGCACAGTTGCCTTCTACCACATTGTCTGATCTCAGCTGTAGACATTTGTCCTCCAGTACTGACTCACACCACCCCAACCTCATCCACAGTGTGGAGCCAGTCAGCAAAGGTGAAGACTTTTTGCAGATGTGCCTTGCGTGCCAAAGTCTGTAAACACTAGATACTGCAGGTGATCAATCACCTTGGACGTAATCTGGCCACTTTTCTGAGGATTCCCTTTGGAGTTGAAGCCACGGTGCCTGTTCAAATGCCCTGGCATACATGACATTATTTTTTTAGAGCAGTTTAAATTTCACGGCATATTGAGAGGAAGGTGTAGAGATAACCCGTGTATACTGCCAAGATATGTCTAATCTCCATTATCAAAATCCCCCACCAAAGTGGTACATTAATTAATACTTATTTAATACATTAATTAATCACTCTAATGTCTGTAGTTTACATCATGGTTCACTGTTGGTGTTGTACATTCTGTGGGGTCGAATAAATGTATAATGACATTTATTCATCATTATGGTACCATGCATAATATTTTCCCTGCCCTATAAATACTCTGTGCTCTACTTATTCATCCCCGTTCTCCAACCCCCGAGAATATTTTTTCAGGGTATATATTATTCTTTAAGAAATATTTAAGGCATAGAGTTTGGGAAAAATTATATAACACCTGTCAAATGAAAGTGCTCTGTAAGTACTTAAAAATCAATAATCGAATGTTATAAATGGATATGAAGTCATAAGATTAAAGAACAATTACTCGTCTGTTAACATTCTAGCTAGCCACACGTTTATGTCAAACAAGAAGGTATAATTTATATATATTTAATATGTTTAAAATGCACTTTATGCTTTATTATTAAACAATGTAAATACTATATCAGAATATTTTAGAATATCAAGTATATTATGCATAAACATAGCATCAATTTTAGTTACATGAGAAACGATCTTTGAATATATAATTGCACAGCACTGGAACAATACAGGATATGTTTTAGAATGATAGACATCATGGTCTTCAGCATGCTACAAACCTCCAGGGAGAGCAGAAGAGTAAGAAACTAGACAGGGATGTTGACTTCTAAAATAACAAACTTGATCTAAATAGTTTAGGCTGTTTTTTGATTTAATGAAAAAGGAATCTATCACATACGTAGTTGTGAGTTCTCTCGGTAGTTTCACTTGGAATTTATCTTCTTCATGACACTGTGTCTCACTCTTTTTTTTTTTTCCTGAATGCTGCAGAACCTTCTCTTTCCCATAGTTGTTACAGAATTTCTTAAATAGCTTTAAAAACTTTCAAGAGGAAAGGAACTAAATGAATAGATTAATGAGGGGCTGTTTGTGAAGTTCTTAGAGCTCTTTCAATGGCAGATGTGATAAATTACACACATTATCATTGTGATGATCATGCAGCAAACCATTATTAGAGCTTAATGTAGACTATCTCATTACACAAGCACTACTTGAGTTCGAACATACTTTAGGAGAAAATATAAACTGTTCATATAATTCCAACTAAATAGGCTTCCATTTAAAAACTCTAGCCATGTTTGCCATCAAATGACTTAGTTATATTTTACTCATGCACAGAGAAACTCAT
Source organism: Cynopterus sphinx (assembly GCA_030015415.1). NCBI lineage: Eukaryota > Metazoa > Chordata > Mammalia > Chiroptera > Pteropodidae > Cynopterus > Cynopterus sphinx. The sequence continues at coordinate 46,593,906 of CM057380.1, forward strand.
AATCTGAGTCTCATATACATAGAAAATAAACAATCTCTTAAATAGTTCTGTATTTATAATGCCCTAATTATGTAGAAATTCATATATATGACACATTTCTGAAATATAACCTCTGCTAAAATAACAGCAATTCAATGAGCTTAAAAGCAGATATATGACACAAAAAAACTGATAATTTTTATTAGGAATAGATCACATAAATGAGCAATTGTGCTTGGTATGTGTTATATTGTCAGTTTCTTTTATGGGTAAAATAACTACTAATGTCTGAGGGAAATTTAGTACCAAACCAAATGTATTGAATAGAGAAATTCTAGTTTTTAAATATATTTTAAATATTTCATGAAGTTAATCATTATTCAAAAATATAACAGGTTATTTTTTTTGCTTCCTTAAAATAAAGGAAATTCTTTGTGACATACACCTATTGAATATCAATTTAGAGACATAAACACCATGCTAATTTATTACCTGATATACTAATTCCTCCGTGTATATCCGAAGTATGAACACTTGTCATCATCTCTGTTGCTTGAATCACAAACTTCAGTCATTTCTTACCCAAATTGTCGCTAAAACCTTTTAATGGGTCTCCTCGCTTTTACCTCTGCCCTCTTACTTTCAATGGATATGGATAATGGACTATGGATAATGACTTATCCATAGTCATTAGAATGAACTTTCAAAAAATTAAAATGGACATGATACTATTTTGATAAAACAGTCCAATAAATTTCCATGGTAACTAGAAAAAAAATACCTTGTCCATGGACTCCAAGGCAAACATGAGCCTTGTTCCTGCTGACTTTTCTACCTTCCCTTCTCACTGAATATCCACATATCTATAAAAGTATGAGATAATAGTGGATGCACTAACTACATTAACAAATAAGAAAATAATCAAGATCTATGCCTAGGTCTGACCAGTAATGTATAGTTTTGTTTCATATCATTCTAAAAATTACATTTTTAGCCTAGAAAAACCAAATGAAACTAAATAAACTAACAAAAAAGCTTTTTCTCTTCACCGTGTTATTATTAACTGGCCTTTTTTTTTTTCTTTCACTTTCCATTTTATAAGAAAGCAGATGTTTCTGAACAGGTGTAAGTGGGTGGATTTGGAAACCTACAAACGTTGAAAGCTATTTTGTCCCTTTTTAAAGAAGAATAGAGAAGGAAAGAAATTATAGTGCCCATTTCTTTTAAAAGTCTTTTACGGCACCTGCTTTTACATTCTGCTATTTTCACTTTTCTTCCCTTAAGCTAGTTGACCAAATAAATAAATAATAAAGAAATGCAATTTAATTTTCCTTTTCTTTTTCAAAATTGAACTACCCCAGAGGGAAAATACCCAGTTGTACAGTAGTCTGTGTAATAACCTCACACTACCTATTCCATCTGTCCTTTAATTTCTATTCCTGTTCTAATTCAGACACTCTATTTTATTTTTTCTGACTTTTTTTTTTTTTGCAAAAGATTCCTAAATGAACTCCATATCTACATTTTTTCCCACCATAGTCTCTCGTAAAACATCTCTCCAAAGTAATGTTTTAAACTGGAGATTTAATCAAGGTAGGTGAAACGGAACAAATCTTGAACTCAAAATTAGGATATTGCTCTTAAAACTACTCCTTGCATTTACAAGCTGTTTTTATGTTTCAGGTAATTTATCTTTTCTAAGATTCTGTTTTCTTACCTCTGTACTCTTATTCTGAGACTTACTGAAGAGTTTTAAAAAATTATATACATTAAATTTCTTAGAACGATGCCTGACATTAAATAAACACTACAAAACCACTCTTTAATGTTTCTCCCTTAGGCAAAATCATCAATGGCTTCCCATTACCAAGAAAATAAGTTCTGAATATGCACAACAATATTCAAATATTGCCAACAATTAGCACTGACATATTCATTTAGTAAACTTGCCTCTGCATGTTCAGTTCCCTAGGGCCTTGACATGGTTTCTGCACCAGCCTTGCATTCTTATCTTTTGTCATTTCTTGCATAGTTGCCTTCATTTGGAATGTCTTTCTTCATCCTTCTCTGACTGAAATGTTGCTCATTTACCTCTGCACAACTTCTAGTAGAAACCTTTCCAGGTCTTCTTTCAGGATGCCATAAGGCAATATGCTGTTACCTACATAACGGTTTATCTCGATGTCATTAGATACCATATAGTTAAACAGTCGATGATGCTTGAGCCTGCATCAGAGGATATTTTTTTCTCCTTTATTATAACCAGGCAATGGGTTCTTTGAAGGCAAAGACCAGGTCTTGTGCCCATTTCTCTCCCATAACATACTGTACCCAAATGAACAGAACTTAGTGGATATTTTGATACTCAGTGTTTGCTGAATTTGATAAAGACAAAAATTCTTGTATATATTTGCCAGTGCCCATGTGCGTTAGTGTGGCTGCTGTGTGTGTGTTTGCATACATAAGGGATTATGGAGATAGAGTTATGCGCTGTTATAAACAGTGGCCTTTATGAGCTGCTCAGAAAACTCATCTATCCATCAATTCAACATATAATTATTGACTACTTAATCTGTGCCAGGAGCTATTGTAAAACATTAGGGAAGTGGCTATAAGGCAAATTCCCTGCCATTATGACATTTACATTCCAGAAGGGGAGATGGAAAATAAACAGATAAACAAATAAATACAAATTTGATGTTAGGATGTGATAAGCATCATCAAGAAAGTAAAATGGAGTAAAGGGATAGACAGTGACAGAGGTTGTTATTTTAGAATCGGTGGTCTGGTCAGGGAAGGCCCACTCAGGAAGTGACATTTGTTGAACAGGGACATTTATTGAATGAGATGAATTGAGACAAAGTATCTAAGAAAGGATATTTCAAGGCAGAGTAAACAGCAACTGCAAAGGTTTTAGAAAAAAAAAAGAGTATAACTCAAGCTACCCTCTCCTATGGAGCTAGTTTAGCTTGTCCCTCTTATAAGTGAAATCACTGTTAGTGTTTCTGTAGCAAAGATAGTTTTAATTATTTCTGTAATACATAATATTTATTTCCTTCAAACTTCTTTCTTCATCTTTAAAGTGGGGTTCAACTAGGGGAACACCAAGGCCATTTCTAGCTCCAGATTGCTATCTTCTATGACTTAAATGCTTCCCTGTTCTCCTAGCTTCACTTTCTTCATTTGGATAATCTGTATATTATTTTTATCTCATGAATTTATTTTGAACTCACATATATTGTTAGGACGCTAGAAAGTAAAAAAGTTATCGTTTTCTTAACAGTAATAGTAGTGGTAGTAGTATTTTCTCTTTACTTCTTAATTCTGCCCTTTTTGTTTCAGCTATGACTCTAATATTGGGTCAACTCTATGAAACTCTCAATAACAGTTGTTAGGAATATGCTACAGAATTAGATTATATTCTCCTTAGTAACTCTAGCACATCAAGAAAAGAGGATCATTATGGAAATATTAAGAGAGGTTTATCAGGTGATTTGTTGTACAATCACAGTGTGGACTCCATGGGCAGTCTATGTTACTACGTTGGAGGAAGTCATCAAGAAGACGTGACTGACTGCTGGTTGACACAGGCACCCATAGGCTCCTTACCTCCTCCCCTATCCTTGGAGCATATCTTCTGTCCACAGTTTCTGCACTAGGAGCCAGCTCAAGGATGCAACCTAGAGAAAGTAATGTGTTGTTGAGGCCATCTGGACTCTATATAAGACTGAACTCTGAAGACCTCTATATAAACTTTTATGATTCTTGCTGAACACAAGCCTCATGTGTAAGTTCCTTTGCTTATTAAACCTGCCACCTACCAATCTGGGGTGGCCTTCCCCTTTCTGGTCTCTCCTTGACTATAGGGCTAGTTTTGACTTTTACTTGGGGCACTTCTGAGGTTGTGAACCGACATATTAATTTTGGTTTTGGAGGCTGAGAGAAGAATAAGGCTGTTGTTAGACCTATAGCAATTAGCTGCGTTCACTTAAGCATTTGGCTGGAAGGTTGGCTTGGAAAGATGGTGGCTCAGCTGGGATATTGTACATGGCTTGTCCCCAAACCAAATGCTCAGCAGGTATTTCACACATGCAGGCACAAATGAGCACTTGTGAAAATCAGTGTGAAATAGCTGCTAATACAGTCTAAACTGGCTTTCAGCTTGGTAATCAGACTTCTGCATAAATGTCAAATTAAGTGGATAATTACTTCAGAATGACCCCAGTGCCCCATGTTAACTTTTTGTGAGGCAGGTTTGTTTTGCTTTAAGCTGTGCTGGCTTCATGTGTGTGTTTCACATGCTGTCGAGTCAGCTCTGACTCCCGGTGACGCTATGAATGGTGATGTCCACAATTTCCAATCTTCGCCAGCCCTGCTCAGCTCCTGTAGACTCGCACCTCTGGCTTCTTTTATGGAGTCATTTCACCTCATATTTGGTCTTTCTCTTTTCCTACTGGCTTCCATTTTCTCAGCATTTTTGTCTTTTCTAAAGAACCCTGCCTTCTCATGATGTGCCCAAAGTAGAACAACTTCAGTTTTGTCATTTTTGTCTCCAGTGATGTTTCAGGCTCCAGGGGCACTTGTTTGTCTTTCTGGGAGTCCAGGGTATCTATAGAACTCAACTCTAAATCCATATTTCAAATGAATCATTTTTTCCTATAAGCCTTCTCCATGGTCCAACTTTTGCATCTGTACATAGTAATTAGGAATACAACGGTGAGGATGACCTTAGCCTAGGTCTCTAAAGACATTTTTGCTCTTAATGATCTTTTCTAATTCTTCCATTGCTGCCCTTCTGAATCTCAGCCTTCTCTTGATTTCGTGGCTGCAGCCTGACTCTGAACTGATGATGGAACCAAGGTGAGCAAAATTTTAACAATTTCAATATATTCATCATCTGCATCTTTTGTAGTCATGATTTTTGTCTTCTTGATAATCAAATACAGTCCTGCTTTGGCATTCTCTTTTCACTTTCATCAGAAGCTGTTTCAAATCATTGCTACTTTCATTTTTCTCCAAGTCTACCCCAGTTTTTTGTATGATACATCCTGCATACAGATTAAATGAATAGAAAATAAAATGCATCCCTGTCTGACATTTTTGCCTAAGGAAACCATTTTGTCTTTCCATACCTGTCCTGACATTAGCTTCCTCTTCACAGTACAGGTTATGCATCAGGACAATCAAGCGCCTAGGCATGCCCATTTCTTTCACAGCAGCTCATAGCTTTTCATAACTGACACAGTCAAAGGCTTTACTATAGCCTTAAAACATAGACTAACTTTCTTTTGAAATTCTTTAGAGTATTTTACTATCCGGCAAATGCTCACAGTTAGATCCTTTTCTAAATCCAGCTTGAACATCTGGCATTTCTTGCTCCATAAAAGGTAGAAGCCTTTGTTGCATCACCCTGAATATCACTTTACTTTCATGGGAAACTAGAGCAGTGATCCTATAGTTACTGCACTCCTTGGTTTTCCTTTCTTGAAGATTGGAATGTATATTGAATGTTTCCAATCTGTGAAGCATTGTTTCGTTTTTCATTATTGTTGGCATGTTTTTGCTGGGATTTTGACACATTCAGTTTCTGTGGCTTAAAATAATTCTGTTGGAATCCCATCTACTCCTGGTGATTTATTTCTTCTCAGTATTTTCAGGGCAGCTTTCATATGTTTCTAGAATTATAGGTTGTTTGTCATAGAAATCTTTGTAGGTATCTGTTTTCTTTTTGTCTATTCTGTGTAAATTTTCAGTATATTCTTTCTACCTTCCCTTTATTTTCTCTTGGTTAGATAAGTGCTTCTTTGTTGGTCATTGACTATTCTTAATGTAGGTTTGAATTTCTCTTTAAGTTTTTGAATCTTATTGTAGCGATCTCCCTTTTTGTTTTTTGTTTTTGATTCTCTCCTATGTCCTTGTGTTGACTTTTGCAGTAGTTCTCTTTATCTCTGTCTGATAGTCATCGAAAAACTGCCTTCAGAAATCTAAGCCTGCTTTTGTCACTTTTTATTTCTGCCTCTCACTGGTCTCTAACAATTTTTAGCATTTCTTCTGTCGTCCCTCTTAATTTTTTTTTTCCTTTTTACTTTGGCATTATTTTTTCACATTCTTCCCTAATAATGTTTCTAGTTTCCATCCACAGTTCTTCTGGTTTTCAGTCAATTATCAGCGCATTTTTTTTAAATGTGGACTTTAGATCTATTAGGAATGTTGTTTTTGTTAGATTTTGGCATTAAAATTCTTTTAGTGCTCTTCAGATTTACTCTAATATTTGATATTAATGGTTCGTGGTCAGTACCACAACCTGTTCCTGGTCTCATTTTGGCAGAGAAAATGCAGCTTCTCCATTTTTTCTTTCTAATAACATAGCCTATTTGATTTCTATATTGGCCATCTGGTCATGTCCCTGTGTACAGTCATCTGTTCAGTTTTTTGAAGCATCTGTTTGCAATGGGCAAGTTGTTGGCTTAGCAGAAATCCATGAATCAATCTTCTCTTCTGCTTCATTTCTTACTCTTAGTCCAAATTTTTCAATGGCATTTGATTCTGCTTTATTTCCTACTTTTGTGTTCCAGTCACCTATAATTATGAACATGTTTTGGTGTATGATCGATTTCTTCTTGGATACTTGTGTAAAAGCTTTCAATTGTATCTTCTTCAGCCTCTGTAGCTGGAGCATAGACGTAAGTGATGGTTTTGTTAGTAGGTTTTCCTAGAAGTCTAACTGATGTTATTTGCTATTATCCAATCCAACTTTGCATTATAGCCCCTAACTGCCTATACTGTATCTTGCTTCCATATTAAACCATTCCATTTCTTCTGAGTTTGTCATTTCCATAGCCAAACATTTTGTACATTGCCTGGCTAGAAATGTCCCATTCCAGTCCATTTTAATTTAACACCAAGTACTGTAATATTTAGATGTCCCATCTCTTGCTTTACAATTTCCAGTTTCCCTTGATTCATACTTCTTACATTCCATGTTCTGATTCTATGTGTCGTGCAGCATCGTACTTTCCTTTTGCCTTTGTGCACATCAGCTGCTAGACAGTTTTTCAGCTTTAGTTTAATTGCATCATTAGCAACAATGCTATTCTTACTTGTTCTTTGCTCTTCCCCAATGACTGTGTGCTTTTCAACCTGGAAGGCTTATCTTTCAGTATTATCTCATATTTCATTTTGGACTGTCTCAAAGGAGGGTTTTCAAGGTAAAACAAAAGATAAAGATAAAAAAAAATTAAGAAAAGAAAGTGCAGGAGTAGTTTACCATTACCTTCTGCTGTGCAGTGTGTGGGTCCAAACCACATGTTTTCAAGTCCATGATGTCACAATCAGCAAATAATTATAAAATGTGACCACCCCAGCAAGAGCTGGCTTCATAATCTTATAGAAAAGTTATCTCAGATTCTGAGAAATAGTCAAATAATAAAAGACTAGGCAAAATGGGCTGTTCTTCCCTCTCTTCTTCTATCCCTTTCTACCCTTGTAGCACCCATTGTGTGCCAAGCACTGTATTGGGTGCAGTGGAATGAAAAAGAAAGACAAAAAGACAAGCTAACATATATCTATATTGATAGTCAGCTAACAACCTAATGGAGAATACAGACACACATATGCTAAATGTACAATATTATAACCATACTGTAATAGAAATATCAACAAAGTATTTTGAAAATATATGTATACTAAATCCCAATACAGCCAGAAATATGTGTCTGGGTTACTGCTTTTAACTTCATTGCTTAGCAAGATGATGATATATAGTAGATTTTTAAAAAATAGAATGGAGTACTTTGTCCAGCTTTGTGGAAGAGATGGGTGGCAAGTAAATGAAAAGTTAACAGAAGAGGTCATATTTTAACTGAGACATAATGATAATCCTTTTTTAACTTGTTCTCTGCAAAGGTCCCCAGAACCTTCAAACTTTTTCTCCTTTTGTAATGGCCCAAGCTCCTATGATTGGCTGTACTTTGCACCAGCGGTGTGTGGGAGGTCTAGTGCTCCATACACTCACCAACACTTGGATTTTTTATTTTTGTCTAATCATAATCATTTAAAAAGGTGTAGTGTCATTTTATTGTTATTTTAAGTTGCTTTTCTCTGATGGCTGTTTTAACTTTTTTCAAGTGCTTATTGATCATTCATATTATTTTTTTTGCTGATGAGTTTCTCAAATCTTTTCTTCTTTTCTATTGGTTTGTTTTCATTTTCATTGTTTAGTTATGAGAGTTCCTTTTATCTTCTGGATATGTGTCCTTTGTCTAACATGTATTATGAATATTATCTCTCAGCCTATGGGTCACCTTTTGGTTTGTTAACAGTGATTTCAAGGAGCAAAAGTTTTAAGTTTTGATTAAGCTCAATTTACCAATGTTTTTATAATAGTTCAAGCTTTTTGTGTTCTAAGAAACCTTTGCTTAACTCCTCTAAAAATCTTATAATTTGGGGTTTTACATTTAGGTCTATACCCAATTTCTAGCCTATGGTATAAAAATCTCTTATTTTCAAAAATCCACATGGAAAACTAATTGCACCAGCAATATATATTAGAATAGTTGTTACTATCGAATCATCTTGGCAACTTTGTAAAAAGTCAACTAATTATATTTTTGTGGGTCCATTTCTAAACTCTTGACTTTGTTCCATTGCTCATTTGCCTAACCTTTTGTTACTCCCAAGTGTCTTGATTTCTGTAGCCTTAAGTCTTAAAATCAAGTATGGTAGGTATTCTAAAACTGTTTTCTGTAAGAAAGTGCATAGCAAGGTATTGCCACGTCCTTTGTATTTCTATATATATTTTAGGATCAGCTTGTCACATTTTATTAAAAAAAAGCATACAGAATTTTATTGAAATTGCATTTAATGTGTAGATCATTTTGTTGAGAATTAACATGTTAACAAAATTTAGTCTTCCAATCCTTAACAAAATATTTTATTTATTTAGATCTTTAATTTCTCATGACAATATTTTATAATTTTTAGTGTGGAGACTTTAGTTTGCCTTGTTATATATTTTTACTGTAAATAGATTTTTAAAAGGTTTTATTTTGCATTTATTTTCTGTTAGTATATGCAGTGCAAAGTATTTTTTATATTAACCCTTTGTACTGTAACCTTGTTAAATTCATTCATTAGTTTTAATGGCTGTTTTGTAAATTTATTGTTTTGTTTATTTATAAACAAAAATAGCACTTCCCAAAAGGCATCGTTTTAATTTTTTATTTCTGAACTTTATATGTTTTATTGCTTTTACTTTTCATATTCCGACTGGATCTCCGTGATGAACAGAAATGCAGACAGTGAGCTTTCTTGCTTTGTTCCAGGTCTTGAACTGAAAGTGGTCAGTCTATCTCTATTAAATATAAAGTAAGTAATTCTTTTAAGGTGATGTTCCTACTATTCCTGTTTTGCTAAGTTTTATAATGGATGGTATTTAATTTTGTCAAATGCATATATTAAAAGAGTCACACTTAAAAAAATTGTGTTATATATTGAATTACATGAATTGATATTTGATTGTTAAGTTAGTCATGCATTTCTGGAATGAAATTTAATTGTTTATATTATATAATAATTTATATACTTTGGGGGATAATTTTATAATATTTTGTTAAAGATTTTTGTCTCTGTGTTCATGAGGAATATTGGGCCATAATTCTTTACTGTTTGCAACATCTTTGTCGTGTTTGCTATTAGGTTTATGTTAATCTCATAAAATGATTTTGCCAGCGCCTTCTTCCTCTGTATTCTGGAAAAATCTGGGTAATATTGGTGTTATTTCTTTCCTGAATCTTTAACAATTACACTTGAAACTATTTGGGCATAGAGTTTTATTTGTGTGAAGGTTTTAGATAATGTAATTTTAAAAAGTAGATATAAGATTATTCACATTTTTTTCACTGTTATTGTGTCATCTTTTGTAAGTTTTATTTTTCAAGGACATTTTTCATGTCATCTAAATTGTCAAATTTGTTATCGTAATGATATTGATATTATTTTCTTATGATCTTTTTCATGTCTCTAAGATCACAAGCAAAAATCCCACCTTTGTTCATTTTAGTGATTTTTCTCTCTTTTTTCTTTTTTCTTGATTAGTCTATTTAGGATATTGTTAATTTTGTTTTTATCTTTCCAAAGAATTAGGTTTTGGTAATATCTTATTGTTTGTTTTTTAGTTTTATTTGTTTCTACTCTTTTTATTATTTCTGTTTTGCTTGGATTTTATTTTGGTGTTCTTTTTCCTGTTTCCAGTTAAAACTTGAATCACTGATTTTTCCCCTTTTGAAATATATCTTTCTTTCTAGTATAAACATTTGCATCATTAGTTGCATATTATTAATTATTTTTGTAAATTAAGTTTAACAGTTTTGAATATAATTGTAGATTTGCATGCAGTTTTTAGAAATAGTATAAAGACATGAATAAACTTGGAGGGCATAATGCTAAGTTCAAAAAGTCAGATAAAGACAGATACTATATGATCTCACTTATATTTTAAATCTAAAAATATAAAAGTCAAACTCATGCAAACAGAGAGTAGAATGCTGGTTGTCTGAGGCTCTGAGAATCAGGGAAATGGGGAGATGTTGGTCAAAAGAGACAAACTTCCAGTTCTGAGATGAATATGTTGTAAGGATCTAATTACAAAAACTACTTTAAGAAGGAAGGCATTTTAAGAAGGAAGGAATTTGATTAAAGGAAATGGCAGCTCACAAAAACCCCAGAAGAGTTCAAGGACTACATTCTAGGCTAAACCTTCAGGAATGGCCTTCAGAACGATGCAAAACTGCTTCAACCTAGGAGATTATTTCTAAGGTCACCGCTGATAATTGGCTGCAGTGGCACTTCCCATACTTCTTATAGACACACAGAAAGATAAGCACAGATTTTTCTAATTGGTACAGAGATAAAAATTCCAGAGTAAGAAACTTCCACTGATATGAATGCCACTAATCTCACTACTAATCATCTCTTGATACTTTGGAATGCTGCTGCAGAATATTTTCACAACTCTTCTTTTTGAAGAAGAAAGAGTCAAAAAGAGCAGAAAAATGGTCTCTAATTTATCGTTTGCGTCCTCTAAACTTTATGGGAGTACACTTAATTGGCAGATTCTATTTTTCATTCATATTACTAGCTACAAGGAAGAACAAAAAATGTAATTTTATAACAGCATATCTTGCTAGAAAAAAGGTGAGAGATTATATGAGCTAGTGTCTTGAACAGCATCTGTGTCTTGTTCCTCATCTTAATGAAATGTCACTAAAAAAATAATCATCATTAGGTTGTTTATTACATGCATTTTTTGCATTTCTTTTATTATGTTAATTATTTCCTAACTTGATAATGGAGAGAATTTACAATTACGAAATATAATGGAAGATTTTTTAAAACCCTGAGCCAGGTTTTTAGGTAGTCTTTAAATTAAGTCCCAGTTTTCTGCTGGAATTTCTTTGTACCTATAGACTTTCAGACATGGACATCCTTGGGTTCCTGACTGGAATCTTAGCTCCATACAACTCTTGTGGAATTGTAAATTGGTAAAACCGTTTGTAAAGAAATTTGATGTGTTAAGAACCTTACAATATTTCACGCTCATTAATCAGTAATCCACTTCTAAAAGTGAATTCTAATGAAATAATTTTAAAAACATATACATATTTATGTGCAACATTTTTAATAATCTGATATTGGAAACAAAATCAATATTGAGAAAAGTTGATTTTAGTTAAATGTAAATAAATACATAATGGGATAATTTGTAGATTATAGGCTGACATCCTCCCCACACAGTTTTGCTAATAAATTATATTTGACAGATTGAAAGAAAACGATTGCCCTTACAAACTGTTGATAACATAAATTGATACAAACTTATTGAAAGAAAATTATATATACACACACACATATATGTATAATCATAAAAGTATATTTAAAAATTAAAATTGAAATGTTGCCTAACAATTTTATTTCTAGGAATTTTTCCCATAGATAATTTTGTAAGTACTCAAAAAATGTTCACTACAATATTGCTTGTCAGAGAAATGGTGTGGACATAAGTTAAATGTTTACCAATAAAGGACATAGTACATAAATGTAGCAGTTAAAATGAATGATTTATATCTTAATCTACAAAATATATTAAATAGAAATGAAAGAGATAAACACTATAGTAGACTATTGTTTATCTAATATTTTATGAACATTCTTGCATGTTCATAGATTTTTTTGGTAAGCCACATAAGAAATAGTTAATAGTCATGTAGTAGACATGACTGGTATTTACTTCCATCCATTCCTCCTTTCTTTCTTCAACATAGAGAGGCTATACTTTTTGGACTTCTTGTAGTTACCTAGAGCCATAAAAATAGTTCCGGTAAATAAAATGTGACTGAGAGTGACATTTGAGTCTTTTGAAAACTCTTCAGTCTCTCTCTGTATTCTCTATAGAGAGTCTGTGTGGAAAAGGTGGAACCTCAAGATAAAAGCAGCCTGGATGGCTGACTCACATATATGACAGCTGACCAAGACTGGCAAGAAGTTTTTAGGAATAAGAAATAAATTTTTACTTTGTTAAACCATTGTGGATTTGGGCCTGTGTTTAGCACAGAACAAACCTCATCTACTCTAATTATTATAAGCAGTTAATTTAGGAAGCCAAATATAATTATTACTGACTTAGTGTTGTGATATATAGACTCCAAATTGAACAGTGGCTCAAATGCAACAAAAGTCTATTTTTTGCTCATTTATCAATTTATGGAGGTTCTGCACTAATTTCAATGATGGAACCAAGTATCTTTGCTTCATTCAGTCATTTGGGAACTCCGGATGATCAAGTTGTAGTAGCTTTTTTCCTGTGGCTTCCAAAATTTTCCTGGAAATAGAAATTTATTTGTAGCAAGGGCAAAGAACATGAAGAGCAAAGATCAAGACCTGAGAGTGATACATTACACTTTTATGTGTTGGCTATGAAACAGTCACGTGGCTATATCTAACTTCCAGTGAGGCTGAAAATGTAGTTATTTGGCTGTTCCCATGAAAAAGAAATGTAATTTGCTAAACACAATTTTTCTGCCATGCATAGAGAAACTTATCTTTTTATTATATAACCAGTGATTACTGTTTGAATTTAAAACAATGCATGTATGTTAGTTTTGTTTCTCACATCATGTGAGAAAATGCCATCATGTATTTTTTTTTTTTGCTTTAAGTTTTGAGTCTTTTTGTTATTATAAAAGTAAGTATATGCTCTTTAAGAAAATGTAAGTAAGCAGGAAAAGTCATTCAATAACCCCCATGTTCCCACCATAACAATCTTATTAGACAAAGTGAAATTACTATTCCTATTTTACAGTTGAAGATGCTAACCCCCAAGGACTCTAAAAAGCTTATTAAATCTGGGAAGTGGTAGAGCAGAGAGGAAAGAAAAGCCAGGGAAGCTTTCACGGAGGAAGATACAAAGATACAAATGAATTATTAATTAAGAAAGAATTTACAAGTTATTTTAGTATTTTGCATTTCTAATTACAGTGTGAGAGGGAATAGAAAGGGAGAAACATGTCAAAGCTAGAGAGGTAATGAAACCAGCTTTAAATATTTCATGCTTGAGGAACAAATTAAATATCCAGATGTAACTATCCAATAGTACCCAGTATGAACATGGGTACTGAAAGAGAAGACTGGTCAGGAAACTGAGATTTATGTGTCTCAATGTCAGTATTTCAAGGCACTGGTATTAATGGTTATAGACAGAGAGCCAAAATCCTTAGCTACAGCACAGTTTAAAAGTTAGATGCTTTATGGATCAATGAAGGCTAGAATTGGTTTTTACTTATTTTCTGAGTGTCCCGGTCTGTTTTTCTGAAGGCTCACACTAGAACAGGGTTTGATGAATCAAAAGAGCCTGCCCAAGATTCTAAATGATGGATGTGGCAACCAATTTACCACCTGATATTTAATACATTCAGGTGTTCAATTCTCCTGGCCCCCAAGGCTGCTTTACCATGTTCAACATCCATCCATTTAAGTATCTGAAAACAGGGAAATCAGAGAACTTATTTTCCTCCTGTGTCTGTTACTTATTAGCTCTATGAACTAGGAAAAATTAATTTTCCACTTGGAGTTCTTATTTATTTATTGAAAATGAGAATATGTACTAATTTCTAATTACTTTCCAGCTCTAAAACTTAGCAACTATAATGAGTTATCATTCTTTCAAACTCCCCAATTTTGATACTATCTTCTGATTTTATAGAAATTATTACTTTTTTCTTCATCCTATGGCCATAAATGTTTCATCACTCCTTCTAGGGCACAACTGTCATAGGTCAGAAAAGCAACAATTATCTTTGTGTTTTCCTTGGCATCTAATACAGAACCTTGCACATATTAAGAATCAATAAAAATTTAAACAACGAACAAAGACATACATTTGCAAACTTAAAACTTTGTGTGGTGTGCTGATTTGTGTGATAATGTGTTAAACTTTGAATTCACGATTATTAAAAAATATCACATTACCATTTGACTTAAAGCAGGATGATTCCTGGATAATTGTGTAATAAGGCTTGAGTAGTCCCACAGTATTTCTCATATCTAGAATACTAAAGCATTTTTTAGTCTCTGGAACATGTATCTTAAGGATCTGTGACCTGAAAAAGTCTCCTGATTATATATTGTGGTTAGGATGGGATTATTCATTTATATTTGCTCCTTGGAACCTTGGTCCTACACTGATTAGACAGCTTGACAAGAGTAAATCTTTTCAAGGAGGGTGTTCCCTTTGGAAAACTTCACACACCTTGTGTCACTAGTGAGAAGGGAAGAAAACATAGCAAACTTGCTTCTTTCAATTAAAAAATATGTGTAGATTCTCTTGTAATGCAGCTGGGCAATTGGCAATGGAGAAATTTAATTTTATGGTCTATGGAAACCTTTCACTTGTGACGACAAAGGAACTCAAAGAGTGCTATTAACTCTCTGTAAACTATTTTGTAATTTCTTTGCTTTTGTAACTGTAGTAATAGAAAAAAGTTTATCCTTGTGTAAGGAGGAATGGTTCAGTATTTGCATCAATAAGTTAGAAATTACTAGATAATTCATCAACATGAATCTTAACTAGATAGAGTATTTATGTTTATATCCATTTATATCTTTCTCTTTGGCATTTAGATCTTCTGTTGTATGGTGTTATGCAAAAAAAGTACTAAATTTGTAGTTATAAAAATACTAGAATAAATATGAAATCTAACTTATAGGCTGTGAGTGTATTATTTCACTGTGGTCTCAGTTTTCTCATATATAAATTATTATAATAGTATTATATCTTTTTTATTGTTATAGGATCATCTTGAGGATCACTGAATACTACTTGTAAAACTGTAAAATCCAAAGCATCATATCAACATAAGTAGACATATGAATGGTTTTGCCATATCGCCACTGTCAGATAAATATTACTTCAAATTATTTTCAATCCCTTATAAAATAGATCTTGTACCTTAACTGTGTTATGCAATTAGTGAATCATTGTCATGCAGCTATGTCCTCAGAATTTTGCCGCTCCCTATGATCATGCATTATTTTCCTCCATTTGATTGATTAGAAAAGTGAGATGCAAAAATATTTAGTAATTTTTCTTAATAATATTAATCAAGTCTCAAGATTGTGTGGTACTTTGATCCAAATCCACTATTTTCTGCTTCTACCATACTATTTCTAATAAAATTATTAAGGGACCATATCTGTTGAGGTGATAGTTGGGCAGATCTCTGAACAAAGTGAGGCAGCAAACTGTAACAAAGTATGGGCAAAAGGTGATCCAGGTTATGGAAAAAGTAAGTGCAAAGACCCTGAGTCAGGGGAAAAAAATGCTGTCTTTAAGAAATATCAATAAATCCAGTGTTACTGAAATCAATAAATGAGAGAGAAAAGTGGAAAGAGAGAAGGTCAAAGACATTGACAGCTGTCTGACTATGTAGTCCCTCAGACCATGGTAAGAATTATATTCTAAGAGTGGTGAAATGACATTGAAGTCTAAATAGGGAAGCAATATGATCTGACTTATGTTTTAAATGATCGTTCTATCTCCTGTGTAGAGCACACAATTTAGCAGCATAAAAGTGAAAGCAGAAACAATATTTCAAAGGTCAGGATAGATGTACTAGTATCTTGAACTAAGGTGACAGCTGTTAGGATAGTAAAGAATAATCAAATTTGGATGGATTATGAGGCATATCAACAATTATAATGAATTGTTGAATGTAAGGATTGAGAGAAAAATTAATAAGAAATGCCTCAGGTTTTTTGGCATGAGCCAATAATGTTAACGGTGAAGACTTAGGAAGAAGTGAATTTAGAGGTAGGATATCAGTAATTTGAGCTTGTATTATTAAGTCTGAGATGCTTAGACTTCCAAATGTAGAGGTTGAGTAGTCAGTCATATGGATACCAATGTTTTGAGCTCAGGTAATAAAAACAACAAGGAAAAACATAACTCTTGCTATATGCCAGGCCAAAGACTAAATACTCTGTGTTCATCAACTCATTTAATGAGTTAGTAATACTTTGTCTAGGAATGTGTCTAGGATGCATTCTGACTACAGGTGTCAGAATACCTGGAAAACTGTAGCTTAAGCAAAGCTATCATATAACCACATATAACAATGTATTTTCAAAGAGTCATAGGTTGGATTACCTTTGATTAAATCACGTATCTAGATTTACTAATTTTCTGCTCTGTCATGCTAAGTGTGTTGACTCTTTCTTTAGGTGTATTGCCTAATGGTATCAGCTTCAAGAAGCAAGAGTTTTTATATTTAATAGCATTTATATTCAAGGTAGGGTGAATGGGCCAAGCCAATTAAGCTTTTCTATATTAGAGAGGAAAATCTTCCTTAAGGGGCTAAGATCAGACTGATGGCTTTCAATTACTTATTAGACTGATTTTTCCCCCAAAGGAGTTAATGAAAGAAATTACCTCTTTTCATTTTCCTTCTACTGCTTTTAATCAAGAATTTGCAGTTGATGTCTTATGGGAGACAACTAAAAGGGAAACTCTGTGTTGGGTTAAAACATAAACGACGTGAAACACTCAAAAAATGACAATTCCAGTCTCTTACCACAGCCTACAGGATATATTTGTGGTTGGTGGATATGTGTGTTTTCATCTGTTTGTGACTTTCAGACATTATTTATAGTGAAATATCTCAAAATTAATGAAACTTAAAATTAGACTAAACCATAATCTATGGCTCAAGATCCATATCACATAGTCGATCTTAGCCAAGGGATTCAATTTTCCTGTTAAAAGAGAATATTAAGAGCAGAAAAATCTATAGATAATAAGTAAATGTGAAAGGCCCTGGAATTAATTTGGTAGGAGATGTATGATACTAGAAATACCAGGAGAACTTTTTTTTTCCTAGAGATAATCATTATTAATTGTAATTTGTTTTAATTGCATGACTCTCTTGCCTTCCAAATTAAGCATTTTAAAAATTAAAAATTGATCCAGTAAAACTCATCACCATACCATAAATGTAGCCCTCTGCTTCAGCTGCTTTGATATCCCAGGAAGGAAATAGCTAAGTTAATGAGAAAGTTTAAGAAGGAGGGAAACTTTCAAAGGAAAGTAATGAGAAACAGTTCCCTTTGGACATGGTCCTAATGTTTCATACAAGAAACCTTCAACAATCTTCTAAAATTCACAGAAATTATCGTGATGTAGGCACTGTTTCTGGGTAACTTGTCAATAATAGCAGGTTTAGCATGGAACTGTTCACATAGTAAGCAGAATGTATGTTTCTGATTTCTACTGCAGTCAGTCTGATATATACCAAATAAATTGAGGGGCATTTTGATATTTCTCCTGCCACTGTAAGCATGCCATTCGTGCATAATATTCTAGTCTGATGGCCTTGTTAGAATCTGAAGCCCAGAGATGTGAAATAAGTGGTCAGGTTTGTACATTAACAGAACATGAACAAAATGTCAGTTTCTGACCCCAAGGTCATCACCGAGGTTGGTAAAAGCCAGCTAAAGACTATCTTTTGCTCAATATTTACTTAATATTTACTTAGGTCATTTTTTTCCCCTTTTAATTCCACCCACCCCTCTTCTCGCACTCTCCAACTTCCACACCTGACCTATGGATGTTTCTGTTTCCCCTTAAGGACTGGATCTCTTAAAAGTTGGGTGTCTCCTCCCACATGCTCTTTGCGTGAACCTGGGGCCTGGTGCACTTGGTATATGGTCTGTGGCTCCACCTGAAATACGAACCCACTTCTGTGTGTAAAGCAGACCTGTTAATCGCTACACTGTGGAGACACCTCCCAAATTAGGTCATTTTTATGAATGATTTTGAGGATAAAAAGGCTCTAAAAGACAGTGCTCATTCTCTTGGTATTTAAAGTCCTTCTGACAGCTACTGCATACTGAAAATGACAGTTTTCAGAACCTTGCTTCCGAAAAAGTATAGATTAACTGTGGGATAGAAACTGAGAAAACGAAGACCATTATCATTTCTGAGAAAAAGCTGGAACCTCCTCAGCACCTCCTTGAATCCTCCTGTTTGTCTTTTCCTCCTGTTATGTGCTGAGAGAAGAAAACTCTCTTAGAAACTAGAAAGGACTAGTTGATAATTATGCCTTTGGCTTAGACATACCCTCCGCACTACTTCAGTGTGAAAAATACAACTCATTTTCAAAGCTTAGAACAATATCACCTATTACATATGGTTTTCCATCCCACTAGAATTATTTCCTTCTTTCTCAGTACTCCCATTTCCATGTCAGTGTGCATGGAAATTGTCCTGGAAGACAGGTAAACCAAAATATTTACCAGAGACCTATTTGGTGGTACCTGTATTCTATTTTTTTTTTTTCAATGAATTCTTTTCAACTGTCAGACACTCTGCACAGCTTCTCAGCCTCTCAGGTGAAGCTTGCAAAGTCTTTAAGAAAAAAAAATCATTATGCTGAATATTATGCAAACATTTCTGGGCTTCTCCCTCTGATATATTAAGTTCTCGAGTTGAATGGTTTTAGAAGATACTGGTGATAACTCCATGTAGATATTTTAAAATTTCCATGTTTTCTAGCTGTTCTCAGAAGAACGGTTGATCTAGAATAATCAAAGCTACCATTAGTAGAAAGAAGTTATTTTTAGATTTTATGGTAGTAAAATAATGTAAAAATCAGTGAAACATAGTAATATTTTTTATATCAACTTTGCTGAGAGAAAGTTCATCCAAGAAACTAAATTTATTTAAAACATATAGTTGCTAGATATTGACAGCTGTGTATCCTCATAAAATTACCATTGCAATCAAGATGTATAACATTTTCATCGTCCCTAAAAGATTCTTCCTGTACCTTTGCACTCCGTTCTTCCCTCCACCCTCAGCTCCAAGCAACTACTTACCTAATTTTTGTCACCATAGTTTGTTTGCATTTTTACAAAGGGAATCATACCATACTATCTTTTGTGTCTAGTATCTTTTTCTTGGCAAAATTATTTTGAAAGTCACCTATGTTTTTATACGTATTCATAGTTTATTCCTTCCTATTGTTGAGTAGTATTTTATTGAGTATTCAGTTTGCTTTTAATTTGTTTACTTGATAATGAATATTTGGGTCATTTCCGTTTGGTATTACACATGAAAATATGAACTTTTATGTATATATCTTTGTGTGGATATCTGGTCTTATTGCCTTGTATAAATAACTGGGAGATAAATGACTAAGTAACATTGCCAGCATATTATTAACTTTAAAAGAAACTGACAAACTGTTTGTCAGTTGTATCATTTTACATTCCTACCAGCAGCTTATAAGACTCTCAGTTGCTTCTTATCCTAGCCAACAATTGTTGTCAGTCGTTTTAATTTTCACCAATTTTATGAATGGTAGCTCAGTTTTTAGCAGTAGCTCATTATGTTTTCATTTGTATTTTTCTGATAATTACTGATGCTGAGTATCTTTTTATGTATTTTTTTGGTAATTTGTATATATTTTTTTATAAATTGCCTATTCAAATCTTTTGAACATTAAAAAAAAGTGGGTTGTTTGCCTTCTACTGAGTTGTAAGAGTTGTTTTTATTTTCTAGATAAAAGTTCATTTATATTTATATATCTTCTATTTCTTTATTTGGTTGCTTTATGATTAATTGTATATTATTGCTTTATTTGTTTGTCTATTTTAAAGAGCAAAGATGTTAAAATTTTATGAAGTTCAATTTATAAAACTTTTTTCTATGATTCTGCTTTACATGTTCTATTTAAGATGCCTACCCTGTCTCCAAGATTATTTTTGTTTTGTTTTTTAAAAGATATCTTATGGTTTTAGTGTTTGTATTTAGACCTATAACCCATTTAGGTTAATTTTGTGTGACCCAGGGTTGGGATTATATTTATTTTACATATTCAAATTGATAATCAAGTTGTTTCAATGTCACTTTTGAAAATACATTTTCCCCCATTGAATAGGTTTGACATCTTTGTTGAAATCAATTCACCATGTACACTAGGGTCTATTTCCAGATACTCTTTTTCATTGATCTATATATCCATCCTTAAGCCAATACTCATTGTTTTGATTTTTATGTTGTAGTAATTTTCAAAGTCTGATAGTGTAGGTACCAGGTTTTCTTTTGTTTAACATTGCTTTTGCTAACCGAGGTCATTTTCATTTCTAGACATGTTAAAATCAATTTTTCAGTTTCAATAAAAGAGCTCCCTAGACTTTTATTGAGGTTACATTAAGTTCATAGATCACTTTGAGGGATTTACGTCTTAATATTTATTTTTCCTATGTGTGAATGTGTAATACTGCCTCATTTATTTAGATTTTTGTTAATCTCTCTCATTCTTCATAGTTTACATCATAAAGATCTTGAACATATTTTAAGTTTTCAAAGCATTTTAGAAGTTGGGGATAAATGCAAATTTAATTTTTAAAAAATTTATTTTCCATGTGTTTGTACCGGTATGTAAAACAGTCAATTTTCTACATTTGTTGTGCCCAAAGTTGCGAATCCTGGAAGACCACCAAGGAGCCAACACCGATGCAAACACATGAGGGTCTTTATTCAGACTCCAGTCCGAACTCTGAGGAAGCAAGTGTTTACACAGAGCAAGTGCGGGAATTCCAGACTTGTCCCTACCTCATTGGTGGTATCTAGGGTGGTGGAGGTTAAGTAGGGGTTGATTGTTTGTTTTTTCCTTTAACTAAGGGTCAGCAAGGGGTCACAGCACCTGAAGGCATTTTTAACTAAAGGAGGGTTTAGAGGAAAGCTAAGACTTGAAGAAAAACTAAGTCCCTTTCACATTAACTTTATATGTGAAGGAAATTTCATTGTTATTTTTATATTTAATTATATATTTATATTTTAAATCTTTTTTTACTTAAACTTTTTTCATTTCAAAGGTTTGAGTTCCTCTCTAACATCAATTCTCTTCGAGCCTGACAAGCAATTTATATTTTTCATAGTTTTACTTTATCTGAAAATATCTTTTTAAAAACTCTTTTCTATTTTTACTTGATACAGAATTCTGGGTTAACCATTAGATTATTTTTTTCTTTTTAGAATTTAAATATGTTTCCACTGCTGTCTGTTCTTAATGGTTTCTGATGTCGTATCCACCATTATTTGTCACATCCATCATCATTCCTCAGTAGGTAAAGTGTTCTTATTATCTGGCTGCTTTCAAGATTTTCTTCATATCTTTGGCTAGGTAAGATTCTTTTCAAATTTATTTTATTTAGGGTTTACTGGTCTTTTGGAATCTATAAATGTATGTCTTTTGCCAGATTTTGGAAGTTTTAGTTCACTATTTTTCAAATATTTCTGAAACTAAATATCTATGTGTTAAGCTTTCTGAAATCACCCACAGGTCACTGAGGCCCAGTTTATATTTTTTTCAGTCTTTTTATTTTTGCTTTAAATTGAATGATTTTTATTGATCCATATTCAAGGTCACTTAGATTTCTTTGTTATCTTCATTTTGTGCCTTAATTTTATACAAGAAATTTATATTTTTGATCTGGTGTTTTTAATTTTAATATTTCTGCTTTGTTCCTTTTTATTTTTCTATTTCTATGCAGAGGTTTCCTTTCCTTTATTTATTGCAAGTGTCTCTTAATCTCACTGAGCATAGTTTTAACTGTATTTAAAATTCTAAATTCTAGTTTAATAATTCCAACATCTGGTCATTTTAAAATTGACATCTGTTGATTTTCTTTTTTCCTTTAAAATGAGTCATTGTTTCCGGCTCTTCGTATATGAAGTGATTTTGGTTTGGGGCGTTGTGAATGTTATGTTGTGTAGGTTCTAAATTTTGTTACAGTGCTACAAGTAATGTTGAGGATTTTGTTTAGTGAAAAACTTAAACTCTAAAAACTACCTATCTGTAGTGCCAGTGGCTTAAATTGTAGTTTAATTCTTTAAACATTTACTCTTAATTGCTTTCAGCTTGCCCAGGCATGCATACTCCAAATGTCAACAATTCAGGTTTCAGGGATTCCTGTTCTCTGGATTTTTCTTTGGCTGAAGCCCTGGTTTCTCTCCCCTAATTTCTCTGACAAAATGAGGGTGAGTTTTTTTTTTTTTTTCTATCAGTGTTAGTCACCCTATGCCTACTGCTGCTATGATTGTTTTCTTCAAAGAGTAATTAAAAAAGAACGTATTTCTTCCCCGCTGGTTACGTGTTCCAAGTTTCAATTCCCCTTCAAAGGGTGCTTACTCAACTTCCATCTCCAGTGCCTTCAGGTAGTTGTTTGAGAGTCAATAGCTCTTCTTTGTGGGAAGATTGGTTTATTAGGAATTTATTCTTCTACGCTGAAAGCAGAATCCTGGTACAGGATTACTATAGTTTGTTTATTAACTACATTAAACAAGTAATAGGACAAATATTACTATATGTGCTTAGAAAAGAATTGGCCCATTTATAAACAGAGACATAAAGAAAAAAAAAGAACCCAGAAATTTTCATTTTGCAGGGCTAAGATTTGTAACTCCTATGCTTGTCTGATAGGTAAAAGAACAAATAGATTATAAAAAGATCAGATGCAATATTAAGGTATAAGCCAAATCAAGGATATGACTGATTCCCTTTGTTAAGACATCTCTATAAATTAATATGGACACCTATATATCTTTTCAGTTAGATGTAACGGCTCAAGAAGAAGAGATTGAACAGTATTGTGGGTGTGGATAATTGTGCAAACATTTGACTGAAATCAAACCTGACTTATAGGAGAATGTGCCTGGTTGTGATATGAAATAGTCATTAGTTCTCAAAATATCTACAGGCATAAAGTAGGCTGAGAAAACTGCTCATTTTCCAAGTCATGTTTTTCGTTACTCTCTTCAGATTTGAACACAGACGATAATGGAAAATGGCAGAATATTCATGGAGAATAGTGAACTCTGGAGTTGGTTATAAGAAATAAGACCTGAGTCCTATCAAGCCACATTACCAACTTTCAGGATAGGGAATTTAGTAATATTTGTACAATGGAATTTGAGGATTTCTGTAGCCCAGTGACTTCTGGGTACTTTCTATTCTCTCCTTTTCGAAACTGAGTGTGTATTAGTGTGTGGGAGAACAGAAAACTTTTCCTTTTAATTCACAGCTCTCCAGATCAAGAGGAGCTATATCTGGACTTCAAGGCTGAGATTATGATGGAATGATATTTTAGAGTATCTTCCTTGGGAAATAAATAAAATATTTTGCATATAGAAAGGAGATAAGTAAATATAATGTGATGAAGAGAGAAGTGTTTGATAGATCACATTAATTTTCACAATCATTCTCCTCTGTAAGAGGAATATACTTGCTCACTAATTGTTGTGTTAATTCCCAGTGCCTCCTATTGGAGAAATATACAGCATTAAAACACAGACATAGGTTCAGTCATGTAGTATGCTTTTGCCAATGGTTTATGAGCAAATATGATGTACTCTTCAGATAATTAGAAGTTCTTAGAGGAATCCTAGGTTCCCCCTGACCTTTTCTTCTCAATCCTCTCACGTGAGGATGTATATGGCTCACATGGGAGATAAACCTTCAGCCTGGATCCCAGAACTAAAGAGTTGAAGGCAGAGAGGAAGCAAATCCACAGACTGAGCAAAGCCACAGAGCAAAGCTAACCTGTCAATGGAAAGAGAAATACACATTTGATTTTTAAAAGTTATAAAAACTGCTCCCATCACAAAACCATCATTAGTTTTTCAATAGAAAGAAAGATTTTTTAAAGAGACCCACCCTCTTTAGGGAAAGGAGTTTGTGCTATTTGAAATATATATTCACATATATATAATCTGTAGTATAATTCAGGACACATATAACGTTAGATTCTATGAAGGAATGAAGAAGAGGACTCTACCTTTCAACCTTATATTCAGCACTGCAAGTACAACTGTTTCAAGTCAATCTCTCTGGGCTTCAAATCCTTTACATGCCAAATAGAAACATGCCCTGTCCAACAACCTTTGAGGATCTCCTGAAGATCCAAAAAGATAGGAGGTGTCAAAATAATTTATAAGACATTTTGATATGCAAATTTTATTGTATGAAATTGAAAATATATGCTTTTGGACAACACTAATGCTAGGGGGAGCTAGTCTATCTTTGAAAATGAAATAGTTGTTTGCATTTAATGTAAAGAATGTGTTCATTACATATGTGTTCAAATATATAATTTTCACAGGAAAATCACAGAGAAAAACATGTACTTGTATAAACAGAATCCTGAGGTTCTGTTCATTCTTTAGTACATGCTTTCAGTAGAGAACAATGGAATGTAAGCAGTAAAAGTTGTGTAAATTTGATTATCTTTAAATATAGTGGAAGTTGATATTCATACAAAGTCTGTTTTCTAAAATTGTTCAGTGATTTTAGATACCAAAATTCTGATTTTCATTACTTTCTAAATATCACTTAACTTTTCTGGAGAAAATATATTGTAAGAAAGGTGAATGTTTTAAATTATTTCTTCTTAAATCCTTTACCAACAACATTTTATATACGTTTACAATGAAAATAGGGACTATTTTTTTTATAGCTTCATTATATCGCCTTGTGTGAGAGACGATGCAGAAAAAATAATGAAACATGAATTTGACTATATGCTGAATACTGAGTCAATCTAGGTGTTTACATGTATCAACTCATTTTATTTGCCACTGAGCTTCTTTAAAGCATGTGTGCAAATTTTGTAGACATATTGGCTTATTGTATATTTCTCTGATGAGGAGACAGAAAGAAGGGCAATATTTTCCTCATCAGGTGATAATTTTCTTAACTTCAAATTATTACTACAACTCAATAAGTGTTTCTCAAATGACTGGTAGGTATGTCAGGTGCTCTGCAAGCTGCTGTGGTGTCTAGAAGAAAGATTCAATTTCTTGTCAAAGAAAATTACCAAACCTTCATGAATTTTAAAGTATCACAATGGATGATGGATACTATTTTTTAAAATTTACATGTGATTAGAAATGTAGTAAAAACTATGAAGAACATGTACAGGGTGCTTTGAAAACATAAAACAGAGTCCCTGGCCCAATACAGAAATGAATTTGAAGAGATTTTTCCTCAGGTAGTGATATGCAAAATGATGTATAGAATTTAAGTAGGTGAAGAATAGAGGAAAGAAACAAACTTCCGGGACAGAAGAATAGTGTACGTATGTGGAAAGCTGGAGATGGTAAAGAACTTGGTGAGTGTAAAGAGGGCTCATGTGGCTGGAACTAGGGAGCAAGAAAAGTAGGTTGAGATGAGACTGAAGAGTTGGGTAGAGGCTGGCTCTTACAGGACTTTCGATGAGCTAAAGAATTTACATTGTATTCTATTTCATTATAACTGCAATGAGGAACAAGTAGAAAAGGTGTGAAAAGTTTCAGATCTAGAGAACTGGCTGTGCAAATGCCCTGAGGCATGGCGAGGCAAAACTGCACAATGCATGAAGCTGAAGGGAGAAGAGCCACGTGGGACAAGATGAGGCTAGGAGCTAAGTGGGGACCAGATCACGGCAGTTCATGTTAGGGCTTTAACCCACAGGTCAGGAGAATACTCCGTAGATTTGGAGCATAGTCTCTGATGTGAATGGCATCATTGCACATGCAGTTGAGATGTCACTTATTGCAATGTGGACTGTGCATTACAGGAGGAAGAGAGCCAAGGGAAGGCTGTAAGAATCTAGGTGCCATTTTTAAAAGGTGCTATATTTATTGAGCATTATTACCTGAAATGTAGACATATTAGTGGGGTAGGGGAGGAGATTGCCTTTTAATAGACATAGAAGTTTTATTAAAATGTATTTAAAAATATTTTGTTCTCATACTTGCTTTGAAAGCATTTCTTTGTCTAATGTTGATATGAGAAGTCTAATCCAAATTGTATTTTTAACTTTCAAGAAGGCATACCTGTTCACTAATTAATTCCATTTCATCTGTCAAAAGAATTTATGCTCCTAATGACTTTCATAAATTTGTAAGATTAGTTGCACTTCTGGTGTCCTCAGCATAGTTATGAATTTGTTTCCTTTTGTATTTTGTTGTCCTATTAGTGGATTTCTGAATACTAGAGTAACTGAAGTCAATTCTTGTATTGAAATTTTGCTACATTGGTTCATCTAAACTTTCTTGAAATAATATCACACCTAAATTATTTAATTTTCAAATATATTTCAATATCACCTAAGACAAATCACATCTTAATGGTCTTAAAGAAAACTATTATAAAAAGTGACTTATAAAATGCTAGAGTAGAAAATAACTTGGAATATATCAAATTCATATTATCTAAATGAAAGTTTAAGTGAGAAGACTGAAAATAAATTATTCAAGAAAGTAGATGTGATCACCACATTGAACAGCATTTTAACCCAACTTCTCCACCTTCTACCTCTTTTTAGAGATTTAATAGAATTTCAAAAGTATAGGCCCATCCTTTTTTTAATATAAATTTATTCATTTAAATTAGGTTCAAATATACAATACATTGTTTAGACATTCATAATCTTCATAAAATGATCCCCCAAATTGCTCCCTCCCTCCCCTGGCCCTCCATTTAGCCATCATATTGATGCTGACTGCCTTCTCTCTGCCATGCTCCTCATCCTCATGCCCAACTATCAACTACTAATTTGTACTTCTTTAATCCTTCACTCCATTCTCCAAGACCCCCAACCTCCCTCCCTTCTGTCACCAAATTGTCCACTATATTTGTGAGTCTGTTTTTGATTAGTTTGTTCTTTTGGTTCCTTAGATACCGAATATAAGTGAAATCATATGCTATTTATGTTTCTCTGTCTGACTTATTTCACTCAGCATAATAACCTCGAGGTCCATCCATGTTTTTGCAAATGGTAGGATTTCATTTTTTTTAATGGCTGGGTAATATTCCCTTGTATATATAAACCATAATTTCTTTATCCAATCATCTGTTGATAGACACTTAGGTTGCTTCCATATCTTGGCTATTATAAATTGTGCTACCATGAATATTAGAGTGCATAGAGCTTTACAAATTATAATTTTGGTTTTCTTTGGATAAATACCCAGAAGTGCTGGGTCAAAAGGTATATCCATTTTAAATTTTTTGAGAAACTTCCACACTGTTTTCCATAGTGGCTGTGCCAATTTGCAATCCCACCAACAATGTATGAGGGTTCTCTTTTCTCTGCATCCTCGCCAACACTTGCTGTTTTTTGATTTATTGATGATAGCCATTCTGACAGGTGTGAGGTGATATTTCATTGTGGTTTTAATTTGCATTTCTCTGATGATTAGTGACCATGAGCATCTTTTCATATGTCTGTTAGCCATCTGTGTTTCCTCTTTGGAGAAATATCTGTTCAGGTCTTCTGCCCATTTTTTAATTGGATTGTTTGCTTTTTGGTGTTGAGTTGTATAAGTTCTTTATAAATTTTGGACATTAACCCCTTGTCAGATATATTATTAGTAAATATCTTCTCCCAGTCAATTGTCTTTTTGTTTTGTTGATGGTTTCCTTTGTTGTGCAAAAACTTTTTAGTTTGATGTGGTCCCATTTGTTTATTTTTTCTTTTGTTTCCCTTGCCTGAGGAGATATATCTGAAAAGAAATCCATGTTAGTAATATCAGAGAGTTTACTCGCTATGTTTTCTTCTAGAAGTTTTATGATTTCTGGTTTTAGATTTAAATCTTTAATGCATTTTGAGTCTATTCTTGTAGGCAGTGTAAGAAAATGGTCCAGCTTCTTTTTTTCATGTATCTGTCCAATTTTCCCAGCTCCATTTATTAAAGAGCCTGTCTTTACCCTATTGTATATTCTTACCTCCATTGTCATATATTAAGTGAGCGTATAGGTGTGGATTTATTTCTGGGTTCCCTATCCTGTTCCATTGATTAATGTATCTGTTTTTATGCCGATACTATGCTACTTTGATTACTGTAGCCTTCTAGTATAGTTTGATATCAGGTAGTGTGATATCTCCAACTTTGTTCTTCTTTCTCAAGACTGCCTGGGGTATTTGGGGGTTTTATGGTTTTATATAAATTTTAGAATGATTTGTTCTATCTCTCTGAAAAATGCCATTGGTATTTTGATAGAGATTGCATTTAATCTATAGATTGCTTTTGGTAGTTTGGCCATTTTAACAATGTTGATTCTTCCTACCCATTAATAGGGTATATGCTTTCATTTATTTGTATCATCTTCAATTTCTTTTTTCAATGACTTATAATTTTCTGAAAACAGGTCTTCTATCTTGGTTAATTTGATTCTCAAGTATTTTATAGTTTTTGACACAATTGTAATTGGGATTGTTTTCTTAATTTTGCTTTCTGAAAGTTCATCATTGGTGTATAAAAAGGCCACTGACTTCTGAATATTTATTTTGTAACCTGCTACATTACTGAATTCATTGATCAGTTCTAACAGATTTTTTTTTTCTTTTTGGTTTTATCTTTAGGATTCTCTATATATAATATCATGTCATTGGCAAATAATGAGATTTTTTTTTTCCTTTCTTTCCAATTCAGATGCCTTTTATTTCTCTTTCTTTTCTTCTTGCTGTGGCTAAGACTTCCAATACAATGTTGAAGAGAAGTAGTGAAAGTGGGTATCCTTGTCATGTTCCTGATCTTAAGGAAAATGCCTTTAGCCTTTCCCATTGATTATGATGTTAGCTGTAGGTTTGTCATGTATGCCTTTATTATGCTAAGGTATGTTCCCTCTATTCCCACTTTGCTGAGAGTTTTATTATAAATGGATGCTGCATTTTGTCAAATGCTTTTTTCTGCACCTATTGATATGATCATATGGTTTTCATATTTCAGTTTGTTAATGTGTTATATTATATTAATTGATTTGTGGATATTGAATCAACTTGCACCCCAGGAATAAATCCAATTTGATCATGGTGTATGATATTTTTAATATATTGCTGAAATCAGTTTGCTAATAGTTTGTTGAGGACAGGCTCATTCTTTATTAGATAAGTCATTAATAATAGATGTAGGATATCAGGACTCAGTTGCTTTATTTTTTACTTAAACTAAAAATTGTTTTCTAAATTTTAGAATTTATCTTCCCCATTTAAAAAGGATAATTTTTGGATAGTAATATTCAGGCAATAATATATAGGACCACTGAACTAAATATTTGGCTTGGGGAAAGAACATCTCAGTGGTAGCATTTCAGTATCTCTTGGGAAGTTCTGGGAGGAGAAGAGAGTGTGGGGATGGCCTTTTTTTATCTATTTTGTATGGAAGAGAATAATTTTGTGGGAAATGTTACCCTTTCCAAGCTATAAAGCTGTTCACACACTGAGCAACTAAAGCAATTTTCATCTGAAGGGTGAAGGAGAAAGCAAGACGGTATTGGGAATAGAGGGCAAGTAGTGTGGGAGAAGCTCTTTCAGATGCAGGAAGGAGTTTAAAAATATGAGTGTGAGAATTCCCACTTCCTGATTTACCTGTTTTGTTTTTTATTGGACCATGTTTTTTATTGGACCATATTTTTTTTTCAAGTAAACTTTGTAACTGGTCTATTTTACATCTTTTTACTCTAATAGTGATTTATTTTTCATTACCAAAGAGCAGACTGTAACCCTAGCAACCCAAGTGTTAGATCTCACATGCAAACACCTGCCCTCTTCTAAGAAATCACACATTTGTTGTGGACAATAATGTGATCTAAAAGGTGATATTTTTCAAGTGTGCTTTCCAAGGTTGTAGGTAAGAAAAATATAACCCCTGTAAGTTAATTGGAAGTTAATTACTATATGTGTACTTGCCAAGTTTCATTACATATCTTATAAATATAAATATATGCTTACATGTATTTGTATTTCCCACTTCTTATGTAAACAGTAGCACATTATACAAATTTCCTCCACCTTTATTTATTTATCCTGGAGATCATGCCATAGAACTATGTGAAGATATTTTAAATTTCTTTGTAAAATTGGAATGCATGACTTGTAAACTGCTCTTTAATCCCTGACATTTTATTTAGTGTCGTGGAAAAAAACTATATCTATGTTTTGTTCTTTATCTGTCTTTTCTTTCTAAACTTGGTTTTACTGTA
Organism: Cynopterus sphinx; assembly: GCA_030015415.1. Taxonomy (NCBI): domain Eukaryota; kingdom Metazoa; phylum Chordata; class Mammalia; order Chiroptera; family Pteropodidae; genus Cynopterus; species Cynopterus sphinx. The sequence goes on from CM057380.1 coordinate 46,624,463, forward strand.
TACTGCTTTATTCAGCAGTTTCTTATAGCAAACTCATTAAAAAATAAGTCGTGGGTGGTCTGCCTCTGAAATCTCTACATTCTTTTTTTTTTGTCACAGGAATTTTCCTCTACTTTAATCAACAATTGCTGTGTGCTTACTATGTTTAGATTACTTGGTTATGTAGTAAGTATTCGATACAATCATGTTTCCTGCACCCAAGGTGCTTAAAGTCTAGTATAGAGCAAAAATGTGTTCTCAGAGAAGACCAATAATGTATTAAGTCTTTACTAAAGATGACTGCTGGCATTTGAGGATGATAATAACATATAGACTGAAATGAACAAAAAAGGATTGTTATGGGTTGAAGGTTTGTATTCCTTCCCTCTCAAAAAGTTCTTATGTTGAAATCCTAATGACCAATGTCATGATATGTGGAGGTGGGGCATTTAGAAGGTGATTAGGACAGGAGGATGGAGCCCTCGTGAATGGGGCCAGAGCCTTTAATAAGAACCTCACAGAGTTCTTTTGCTTTTTCCTCTTTGTAAGTATAGAGCTAGGAGGCAGTGTTTATGAGCCAGGAAGCAAGTTCTCACTAGACACAGAATCTACTGGCCCCTTGATCTTGGACTCTTCAGTCTCAAAGACTATGAAAAATAAATTATGTTTTTGATAAGCCACCCACTCTGTAGTAACTTGTTAGAACAGTCTGAACTAAAATAGGAGCCAACCTGTCTTTTCAAGACTGATAAACATTTATTAGAAAATGGGGCTTGGACCAGATATTAAAAAATGCTTCTTAACTACCAAACTACTAAATAAGTTGATTGACTAAAAAACATCACTGTCTGTACAAGTAAAGAAAAACCTGCCTCTTTGAGTATACCCCACCAGAGTGGAGTTATGTACAAGAACAGTGATCTGAGATAACATGAAGACTGTGGCTCTTTATCCAGCTCATTAATCAGATAAGACATAGATCTTCCTTGGAGAGAAGCAAATGAGAGATGAAGGAAGACTACTTGCTCTATGTTATAGCGAACTGGAGATAGGCACTGAACAAGCATGAAGGTACGAAAGAGTATTATGTGTGTGGAGATGAAAGATATTCTATATGGCTCAAGAACTGGTTGGTGGAGCTCCAATGTCATATGAAATCATACAATAGTGCAGATTACTGGCATTATAGATTCATGATTTCCACTCTTATTATGTTCATAAAAACAGAGAAACATTATATCTTGAATCTAAGGTTTCCCCTCCATTCTCCACATTTATTTTAACAGGTCTCCATATTTTTTAAGAACTGATTTTACCATTTTTAACCTTTACTACATTCCATTCTCAGAGAAAATATATCATAAGACAAGAACTTTCTTACCTGCTTATTCCTACAATTCTAGACTTCCTGGTATCCTGCCATACATATTCCTAATTTTCTTCCTATTTTAGTAGAAAAGTTGGCTTTTTCCTATACAAGAGCTAGGCTATCAGCTTTGTTATGGATCTCATTTCTTACCACCACTTGGCACTTTGTAAAAATTACTTATTGTTTTTGGTCATCATTTAAAAAAGTATTTTTATACTCTTGTTTGATGCTTGGAATAGAATTTGTGTAAATAAAAAAAATGCCCTTCTCATCTGCAATACATGGATTACCTTGAAACCACCTTGAAACCACCACCACCACCACCAATAACAACAACAACAAGAACAAACCCAGAGTAAAGAAGAAACAGAAGATTAGCAGGTAGAACCTAGAGGGAAAAAGCTTAGTGAAAATCTTAATTAGCTAGAAATTGAGACTTTAAATCCCATCAGAGATAGAAACACTCTGGAACAGCAGATTAAGAAACTCAGAAAATCCACTTCTCCATAAAAGTAATGAGAAAAGTGTCAAATCTGTCCAAATCTTTTTCAGAATTCCAGATAATCAAATGCTTAAAACATTCCAAAAAGCATTACTTAAGAAATCTTAACAGCTGTATCTCAGTAATAGCACTGAGCTTCATGGTGTTTTTAACTTGCCCTAATTCTATCCTCTTTCCCCAACTCTATGGCAACCTTAAAAATCAGCAGCATTACCAACAACCTAGCAGCCACTGGAGGGGACAGAACAGGTTTGAAGATTTCCAAATGTCTCACCTCCAGAAAAATGTCACTATCTGACCTATGTGGAAGTTTACTAAAAAGCTTCATTCCCAGGGCTTTCCTTTTTCTGACCTTGGCCATTACTCACTTTGTGTATAGCCTTATTTCCAGGGCATTTTTCAGAAATAGTGGCAGTTTAACATTGTAGTTGCTTGAGGTGAAACTACCAGTTGGAGCTATAATAAGAAGGTGACTGACTAAAAAACTGAGCAGTGAGATGTTTATAACATGCTTAGACAATAATTACATTTTCTTGGGAATCTTGAAAGCTACTGCATGAGCAGGACTATTCATCTGCTCAGGAAAGGAATAAAAAGCATTAATCTCTTACCTCAAATTAAAATGGAAGGGACTCAGAATAGACAAAACAATATTTAAAAAGAAGAATATTGGAGACTTACACTTTCTTATTTCAAAACTGACTGCAAAACTACAGTAATCAAGACTATGTTGTACTGACATAAGGACAGACATGCAAATCAAAGGAATAGGATTGAAAATCTAGAACTAAAGCTATATATTATGGTCAATTGTTTTTTAAAATTATTTATTATTATTATTATTATTATTATTATTATTACTGTTATTATTTATTTTTAGGCTAGGTAACCCTTGGTTGACCTCACGGATTGCAAGGACCTTGTCTGCTTACAATTCTTTAATTTTTGTGTTTTTTTTACATCTACAAGCAGCTGATCTTTCTAGCTGGTGTCAATTCATTTTGACAAGGGTACCAAAACAATTCATTCTGGAATAAAATAATACTTTTAACAAATGGTTCTGGAACAATTGTATATACACTTGCAAAATAATGAATTTAGAACTCTATCTCATACTGTATACAAAATGTAGCTTAAAATAGTTTGTACCTAAGTGTAAAAGCTATAACTCTCAGAAAAAAACATAGAAATTCTTTGTGATCTTGGAAACTATTAGTCAATGGTATCTTAGATATGACTCCAAAAACACAAGTGATACAAAAAAAAAAAAAAAGATAAAGCATTGAAATTGAAAACTTTCGTGCTTCAAGTGCCACCATCAAGAAAATGAAAAGACAATCTACAGAATGGGGAAAGATATTTGCAAATTCTATAATGGACTTGTATCCAGAATATGTAAAAAAAATTATAACTCAGCAACCCAGTTAATTACTACCATGAGAGTTAACACATACATTAAAGAAGCAAGGGCTAGATTATCACTTTAAAAAAATATTGGAATTTGGGAAAAAGAGACTGAGATGGAAGAGGAGGGAAAGGCAGAGTAAAACAGAAGATGGAGAGAGAAGAAAAGACTTGAGTGAGAAAGAAATCATCAGTGGCAAATCTGAAACACAGGCCTCCAGTACATGCAAGGATGAAGTGTAAATGTATATTATTTACATAGCTATGTAAATTTCAAACTGATAAATGGACATTAGTATATGAGTGAAATTTTTAAGGACTCAGCACATATGAAGTTTGATATAGGTATGTTATATCTATATAACATATAGATATGTTAGCAAGTACCAGGCTTCTCCATCTCTAGATACACGTCATTCCTACTTAAAACAACCAAATTAAAATTAAATGTAGTAGTAAAAAGGACATCAGTTATATGGGAAAATATACTACCGATAGGGACAGGTATGGATATTGAATAAAAAATAATATTGTATTATAATTTATGGAGAAAATATAGCTATCTGAGAGATTTCTAAATAAGCATATTTCAAATCTGAATAGAGAATTAAAGAATTCTGCTTCTGGTGAAAATGGAAAATGGAAGGACTGAATTTACCCACATACATTTAAAACATGCAGACACACACACTCACAGATACAGACACAAACATATATAAAAATATTCTTTCAATATATTAGACCCCAGGCAACAAAGAGATGGGAAACAAATGAGAAAAGCTTTACGTATGCCCTATGTACTGCCTTAAGAGAGTTTCCTGGCCACAGCAGAGTGAGAAGGAACTGAGGTAGGGCCCAACAGTCGCTCTGAATTAAGGAGATGGAGTCCAGGGAGACCGAAGCTGTTAGAGTTAATGGGTCAGGGTGCCAGAGAGGGAAAGCTATACATAGAGAGAAACTTAGAGATCTGGAAAAGGTTATCCTCCAATATTAAATAGAACACTGATTGCTATTATTATAGTTATCAATATAGTAGTATTGATTACTATTAATTATATATACGAGTGAGAAACAGACATGATGGTTAATATCAAGTTAAATACGAAAAGGAGTGAGAATAAAATACCTCATCAATTCAAACATAACCCCCAAACTGAAAGTCCAAGACAGATCTATGTAATCAGCTGAAGGAATTTATTTAATGCTGTTGAATTATTCTCCTGAGTAATGTTGACTAGTCCAGCTAATACTAATAGAAAAAGTGTTATTGAACATGAGGGTGAGGAGAAAAGTTTATAACTCATGCATATGTAGTAAAACAATGTAAAAACCACAAAAGAGAGTGATAAGAAAAATAATCAGGTGCACAATTTACTATCTAGGTTACATTCATGCATGAGGAAGGGTAGTGGGATCAGGAAGGATACACAGGGAATTCAAAAGTATCAGTGTTTATTTTATTGTAATTTTTTATAACTCAGGTATATTGTTTAAATATTATTTGTACCTATCAATATTTAATTAGAAATAATTAAAAATAAAATGGGCTTAAGACAAGAAGAGGCATTTCACAGAAGAGAAAATAAGTGAACAATAAATAAAAAAGGAAATATATTTAATCCCACTGTTAAACAGAGAAACACAATGTTAAACCTGAAGAAACCATTTCAAGTCATATTAATAAAAATTGATAAGTTGGGGTATATCTTGAATTTTGAGAATGTAATTCAACAGGAAGGCTCATCCACTGTAGATGGGAATGTAAGTATATATGAACTTCTTAGTTGGAAATTTCTTGGTGTATTTAAAATGTACCAACTTTTGACACAATGATTTCACTGCTAGCAGTAAAATCTAAACAAAGTTTTACCCTTCTACAACCAGAGAAGGAAATATGGACAGCAATACTCACAGTAACATTGTTTGAATCAATTAAATAAAAACTTGCAATAATTCAAATGTTCATTATCATTAAAATAGATATCACTGCAGTATATTTATACAATAGAAATCCATGCAGTAGAAAATGTTAACAAACCACATGTTTCACAATTGAAAAATCTTTGCAAGAGGTTGGGCAAAAGAAGCAAGTCATATCTGCAGCCAATATGATTCTACAAATTTAAATTTCAAAAATAGATAAAACTAGGTCCCTCTCACTTTCTGCCCCAGTAAGGAGATCCCACTCTGTGGAGTGTTATCCCTTTTCTAATAAACTTTCCTTTTGACTCTTAAAAAAAGTACATAAAACTATATACACACATATACACTTGGGGATATTACCACAGATGTAAACCTGTAAAGAAGACCAAGAAAATAACACAAATTTCAGAATTGTGATTAACTTTAGGTGTGATCAAAGAAGATTTACAGTGGGCCTCTGAGGACATCATTATCTCATAATCTGGGTGATGCATAAAAAGCTATTATTTTTTGACTGAATATACAAATTTTTTTGCATGTGTGTTTTACATTTTTATTTTAAGAATACACTATTCCTCATATTGACCATAGTGTTCTATATAGCTCATTAAGTGTTTTTGACAGTTGAAAAGCAAAAATAATATTATTAATAACTTTCATGTATAATAAAATAATGTATCTCTTTATTATAATATTTTTCAGTTTACAAACCACATTTAAAATCATTGAACTTTTAATTTGACCATCTTTATCACCTGAGATAGAGATAGAACAGAGCTAATTCACCATTTTGTGGATGAGAAGATTGATGATTAGAGAATTTAAGTCACTTTAATAAGATTATGTAACAATTACAATAACCATTAGGATGAGATAGTATGTGAAACCAGTTTTGCCTTCTTGTGATAAATCTAGCTTGGTCATAATGTATTAACTTTTAAGTACATTGTTGGATTTAGTTTGCTGTTTTTTTGTTTGTTTGTTTGTTTGTTTTATTAGCTTTTTTTAAAAAAAGATTTTGCTTCCCTGTGCATTAATAAGGTTGGCCAAATGTATGAGGTTTTTTTCTATTTATGTTTATGCTATTGATTTCAGTCTTAATTACATTGTGTTCAGAAAATCTTATCTGAAATCTACAGTTTTTTGAAATTTGTTGAAATTTGTTGCCTAACACATGTATAATTGTTACTCTGCTTAATATAAGCTTGAAAAGATTGCATAATTTTCAGTTTGGTGCAATATTCCATATAAGTGAATTATGTAAATTTTAATATTTATTATACTTTTAAATCCTCTGTTGCTTTACTGAATTGCTCTCTCTTCTATATATTACTGAAATACCTTTGTTAAAAATGCTATTTTAAAAAATTTCTCAGTATAGGCTATAAATTATTATTATAACTTAAGTCTGTGTATTATAACTTTGAAATCATTATACTTTCATGATTTATTGAAACTCCTGTCATTCCATGATGATCTCCTTTGCCTCTAGTAATGCTTTTATCTTTACAGTCCATATTGTTAGGCATTTTCCAGGTAACTCCAGCCTGTTTTTGATTAGCATTGTTGTAATGTATATTTCAATATGTTTAAAGTTTTTATCTCATTAACTTCCAGAGAAGGATTTAAGGTGTTGTGGTTAAGGGTATAAAGACCTTAGAACAGAGCCTGGCACATAGTAAGTGCTCACTAGGTGATGAGATGCAGCATGCATAGGGGTTAAGAGCTAGAATCACATTCAGTTTGAAATCTGCTTTGCTATCTATCTGCAGGCCAGGTGATCTGGGCTAGTTAAATAACTCTTCTGTTCCTTGTTTTCTTCATCTGTAAAATGGGATAACATCACTATATCCTAAGTGTCTCTGTAGATTGAGTGAATACATATGTGCTTAAAAGAATGCATAGTACAAAAAAGCATTGTAACAAAGTGACAGTTTAAATGTCTTTTACACAGTATATAATCAAGGTTTGCTTTTTTGAATCTAGTGTTATAATCTTGGTATAATGACTAGAGATTTTATCTCTATTTAAATTATCTACTGATGTGAAATAAACTGCTATAAAATTAGTGACTTAAAACAACTACTTTTATCACCTTTTATGATTCTAGTGTTTACTTGTCTCAGTTGGGCAGCTCTTCCTCTGCACATGACACTGGTTATACAGAATCAGTTGGGGACTCCAAAGGGCTGAAACACACAAGAGAACTTCCTCTTATGGTTGTCAGGCAGAACTTATTGGGGACTCAACCAGAGTCTGCACTGGGCCTTTGCATGCTGCTTTGGCTATTCTCAGGAGCACTTGGTTTCTGCGCAGGAGCACACCAACTATGTGTTCGAAGAGGAGAAATTGAAAGCTGACAGTTCTTTTAAAGTCTAAGCTTTGAACTTGCTCAGTGTTACTTCTGCTGCATTCTGTTGTTTAAGCAGCCTCAGAACCAGCCCAGTTTCAATGAGAAAGGAAATGAACACCACCTTTCAATCTGACAGTAATAAATTGCAGCAATATTTAATCCCCCTCAAGCCTTGTTCATATATGATTCTCATTTATCTGTATTAATTTATACCAAATTGCCATGCCATAATCTCATATGTCTTACTTTTAATTGTCTTGTTCTACCTTCTTTCTTGTCTTCCATGTAGTGTTTGGATTCTAGCCCATTTTCAAAAGTTATATACTCTCTACTTATAACTTTAGAGATTACCTCAATCCCTTTGCAAGTATCTACTAAGCCTAATAAAATCTAACACCAATGCCCCTTAACATCTTAAATGCCCATGGACACTTTAAGTCAAATATATTTTTCCAACTTATATTCTTTCGTGATTCAGAATTTTGGTTCTACCCTCCTTTTTCTCAAAATTAAAGAGTATAACTATTATTTGATATAGTCATTTCTTTTAGATATAATCACTTATTTATCATTATATACGTCTTCTTTTTAATAAAAAAAAAAAATCTTACTTTGCTGTATCTAGAGTTGGATTTTATTTTATATTTCCTTCCTGGGGCTCTTGAATCTGTGGACTCATGTTTTACATCAGTGGGAAATTATCAGCCATTAATTTGTTAAATGTTGCCTCTCTCCTATTTCCTCATTCATCTTCTGAAATAACTCTGATTATATATATTAGATCTCTATACTTTTATATGCATGTCTCTTAACCTCTCATATTTTCTATCATATATTTTTTTCTCTCTCTGGCTGCATTCTGGATCCTTTCCTTTGGATCTATCCTTTTGCTCACTAATTCTGTCTTTAGCTCTGTCTAATATTCTATTTAATCTACCCAGTAAATTTTAAAAATATGTTTATTACATATATTTAACTTCTAGAAATTCTAAATGATTATTTCTCAAATATTCTGTTACTTGCTCATGTTTTAAACCTTTCTTTTGAGTCTTTAATTATATACCTGATATTTTTACTATAGCACACATTTTAAAAAATGAGCCAAAGTTCCTTTGGATCATTTAAATTTTTATTTCTCTCTGTTTTTGGCATTTGGTTTTATCCTGAAAAATTATGTGAATAAAATCTTAATTATCTAGAGTTATATAGATATACTCAGGGTAGAAAAAACTTTGGTACTAATTTTTTTCCAGGAATATATATCACATACAGAAATATGTACAGATCTTTAATATGTGATTCAGCATTTTTATTGTTCTAGTGGAAAGAATTCTTTACATCTCTTTCAAATTGCAGACTGAGACTATATAGTAGACCATATAATAAATTTATGAAATCATGACCAATACTTTGAAAAATGGTATCTAAGAGAATACACTGGAATGGAATATAATGGAAAATATGAGGGTGCATTACATATAGTATTGTTTTGTAAAAAAAAAAAGTTTCTCTCCTCTTTACCTTTCTCTCTTTCTCTGTCTCTTCTTCTTCTCTCTCTGCCTCCATTTCTGTTGTTCAAATTTAATATATATTTTTACTGTGTGTCATAATCAGTAAATTGAAAAGCACGTTTAAGATATATAATATGCCTTTGGGTAGTTAGTGTATTACAGGATCCTTTTCTGACCTTCCTTATTTACATGGTCTTAGAATGTGTGTGTGTGTGTGTGTGTGTGTGTGTGTGTGTGTGTGTGTGAGAGAGAGAGAGTGTGTGCGCGCGCGCATCTGTGTAAGAATAATCCACCTTACTTGAGCACATTGGAATTCTCTGAGTTCCTCTAAAGTACCTATAAGAATTATTTTTCATGGAATCATAAATATTGTCATTTGGACCCAATGTATTTTTTAGGAAGCAATCTTCTTTTAAAAAAAAATAACAAAATTGTAATAATCACAAAAAAGCAATATTTACAGAATTGTTTGAGAAACTGTCATGAACATTGGCCTTATTTCTGAAGCCATTCTGATAGCTGCATTAGACTTACAGGTAAAGCAAATAATGAAAATCATAGTCAAAAAGCCCAGTATGAAACACTAATTCCATTATCTCCCCAGCTCAGTGCAAAGGAAATTCCTTTGCAGATTCCATCAGACCATCTTTCCCAGGCTTTGTTGTTATTTCTGAGCAGAAACTACAAAAGACTGTATTAAGGGGGCCCAGGGTTTCCCCGCTTTGGAGGCTGTCCTAGTCTCTGTGACTGCACAGTTAAGGTGCACCTTGTGACAAGAAGGCATGGGCAGTCTTTCCCTGGAGTGCAACCTATTCTGAATGGCCACCCACATCCTCATGAATATTTAAAAATCTGGCTTTGGCACTGCTGGCTGATGTGTCCTACTCTGGGAAGCAATGTATAATGGATCACTGCCTCCCTCTCTTTCCCTTCCACAAACAAGCACAGGATGCCGCTCTGATTTATTCATTTCTAGAATGCATGCCAGCAAGGGAAAGCAGTGCAGACTGCATGGTTCAGCAATTCTCTAGGATTTTACAATCACATTTTATTAGTTTTTCCTCACTAAATCCCATGACATTGACTTAGCTGACTTTCTTAATAATAAAAAAAAAAAAGCAGATTTCTGGATATTATAGGTCGATATTGTGGGAAAAGGACAAACTATTTTGTTAGAACTTTTTATTTCTGACTCTGCCAGTACCCACCTCAGTGAAGAGGGGCAATATTGTTGCCCAAAATACATATTTGTTTTCTCAGCTGTAAAATGGGAATAAGCCTACTTTGATTCCCTCATAGTAATGTTGTGATGATGTGAAAATATTACCATATATTTATATATAAGAAAGTAAGTTAGAAAATCTGCACTGTAGTTAAGAGTTGAGATTTAGGCCTTAGAGAGTTGTGTAAACCTGAGTAGAAAACTCACCTTTTTCTGAGCTTACATGTCCTTATCCATAATGTTGAGAAAATAATATAAGGGCTATTTTTAGGATGAAATGGGTTAGTATGAATATGATACTTAAAAACGCCATATATATTAGGCTCTCAGAAACTGCTAGTTCTTAGTAAAAAAACATACAAACATTCAGTATTATAATTGTTTTGGGACCTCCAATGGGTTATAAAAATGTAAGCTTCTGGATGACAGGGACGTTTCTATACAAAGCACAGACCATTTTGACAGTTGAAACATGAATGCTCTGAAGCTTAAAATGGAATCTTAAGCCTAAAGGATAACATGTGACCCATATTTCTTTTCACTCCTCAGCAAACTGTTATTTTTGTTCTTCTCTCAGGAAAGCCCTCTATGATTAGTATTTGATGATCTGTCTGTGGTTTTGCCTGGAGCCTTGTGACTTGCATTCTCTTTAGGATATCTTTAACAAGGTAGCTTACTAACTCCTGTCATACTTGACAGTCCCTCCAGGAAGCTGTTCCCTGGGTTGCTGCCAGGTGGCACAGTCTCCTTTTCTAGGATTTTTTAATAAGTTCACTTAACTCAATGATATAATAATTTTGATAAACAGGGAAAACAAAAACACTAACTTTAAGTGTGCAGTTTGCATATGCACAGTGATAATTCAAGGTATACTTGAGTTGTGAATCTATTCCTTTAATCCATGGTACTATCATTTTTTTTCTTTGTCCTGTATGGTATATACAGTTTTAGAATACATTAGCTACATAGTGATGGTGCTAGGAAAAAGGTAGTGCTGTTCCAATCAAATAATCAATTCCACCCCTGTCTTTTTCTTCCTCAGACTGTTTTTTGTTTAGTTTTCTACTACATGAAAGCCATCAACCATGAGTAAATAACTAGTTATCACTGTTACTCCAAGGTATAGCAATGATGGACTCAATAGAGTATTATGAACTTTCTTCAAACATAACATAGAAGGGAATCTTAAATACTTTCACCAGTGGCTGCCATCTTGACATGGTCTTTAATTCTGCTTTTTCTCAACCCCGACTTTGAGCAGAAATGCTTCTCATCCTCATTTTATCTTCTCAGGATCTTCCTTCCTCTTGATCTTCCTACCCTTTATATTACAACATCAATTAGTTTTGTGATGAATTATAAAATGGATAAGCATATATATTAAAACATCAATTAGTTTTATTATGAAAACAATTATAAAATGGATAAGCAATTATAAAATGGACAATAGAAAGAAAACATAATAGCAAATATTTTCAAAATTATAGAATTTCAGACCTGAATGCCTTTTTAGAGAGTTAGTAGTTATAGAAAAGGCATTACCATATACATAATTTATACTTTTTATATAAGTATCAAAAACATAAAATGTCAGAGCCAAAGGAAATCTTAGAGTTTATTCAGCTTCCTCAGTGACCAAAGACAGATGTTGATTTTTAGATTCCACACATAAGTGAAATCATATCATATTTGCCGTTCTCTGTCTGATTCATTTCACTTAGCATAATACTCGTTAGGTCCATCCATGTGGTCACAAATGGTAAGATTTTATTCCTTTTTATGTTTGAGGAATATTACTCAACCATAAAAAGGAATGAAATGTTTATATATATATGTGTGGTGTATATATATATATGTGTGTGTGTGTGTATATATATGTATATATATGTATATATATGTGTATATATATGTATATATATGTATATATATATACATATATATACACACACACACACACATATATATATATATACACCACTTTATTCAATCATTGATCTATGGACACTTATATTGGTATATCTTGGTTATTGTAAATGATGCTGGAATGAACATAAGAATACATATATCTTTTTAAATTAGTATTTTGTATTTAAACAAATAAATAAAACAGAAACAAACTCATACAGAGAAAAAACTGATGTTTTCTAAATGGGTGGATTGGGGAGCTGGGTGAAAAAGGTAAGAAATTAAGAAGTACAAATTGGTAGCTACAAAATAGTCATGAGGATGTAAAGTACAGCATAGAGAATTTAGCCAATAATATTGTATATTGACTATGTATAGTGTAGGTGAGAAATAGAAATATTAGGGGATCTCTTCATAAGTTATATAAATGCCTAATCACTATGTTGTACACCTGAACTTAATATTAAATATCAATTATAACTGAAAAATTGAAAACATTTTAAGATATATGTTGATTTTCTACTGTATGTTGGGTAATTCTCTTGCATTGGGGTATAGTAGTGAACAAGACAAAGAGAATTCTAGCCCTCATGGAGTTTATACTTTAAAATTTTTTAAAATTATTGAGATATAATTAGCATATAACATGTTGGCTTCAGGTGTACAATGTAATGCTTCAATATGTGAGTATATTGCAAAAGATCACCATAATAAATCTAATTAACATACATTTTCATACATAGTTACACAATTTTTTTGAGTGTAGTGAGAACTTTTAAGATAACTCTCAGCATGTGAAATACATTATTATTAACTATAGCCACCATGCTGTTCATTACATACCCATGACAGTTATTTTTAACTGGAAATTTCTACCTTTTGACCCACTTCGCCCTTTTATGTGTGACACTTAAATGCTTTTTAACTGAAGTCACTATATTTTAAGAATAAAATTGCATGTAACTTTAGAACATGAAGTAGTTAAAATAAGATTTTTAAAAGAAGACTCTAAAAGGAGACATTTGAACTAAAACAAAAATGAGAAGATGACAGCCATATTTTAAACTAGGAAAGAATGTTTTAAGCAAGAGGAACAATAAATGCAAAAGCTTTGAGATAAGTGAGCTTGGGATATTCAAAGAACATAAATGAGAGCACCGTAGCTGGAGTTTCCTGAATAACACAAACACAGGTAGGGTGGGGGACAAGGAGATGAGACATGGGCCAGATGACATGGGGACTTGTAGTGTCTTGTAATTGGACATAGTTGTATTATTTACTGGGATGGGCAATGCTTGCTGGACAGTAGAATCTGGTGATGAGTCTCTAGAGTGAGGTATGGAGAATCAACATTTTGTAACAGTTGAGGGGAGAGAGCTTTAAGAAAGGAGATGATTTCTCATGGTGATTTTTATAGAAATGAGACAAAGCTAGAAATGAGGCCACTTGATTTTCAGTCCTATTTTTTCCCAGCATAATCCTACTTATGAGTAACTTAAATATGACCATAGTCTTCTCAGATACATTCACTATGCTTCTTCACCCTTATTTATTGTTTTGGCTCTTTAAGAAGGAGATGCTTCTGTTTAGAATTACAGAAAATAAATGATCTGATTGTCAATCTGCTCTGCCTGCCTAGGATTTTCAGTAGGTTCCACTATGGTATTATTTCCTTTCTTTCCATGTTATTGTATATTCACTAAAAATAAGGTGGCAATATTTTGTCCTATATACATAGAAAAAAATGTATCCCAGTTCTGGAATGAAACTTTCTGCTTGTCTGAAGGACACATGTCTTTCAACTGCAATTTGAATGTTATCCATAGTTGAGGCAACCTTTTATAGTAAAAATAATTACAGATTTGCTTAAAACCTTTCAGTATTTTAAAAGTAATCTTTTTTTTTACCAGCTTATGCTGAGCTCTGTGTTAAATCAGAGGCCCTATACTGAAAAATTTCTGCAGTGTAGGAAATACAGGACTCCTCTAAATGTTGCATTGAAAACCAATAAGAGGCTATTAGGTCTTGCAGAAAAATAATGCAACTATTAATTTTTATGGTAAAGTACTGACAGGTAAAAAAAAATAAATGACTGAAACCATAAGGAGAATGGTCTAATAAGGAAGGGAAAGAAACCTTTCTTCTGCACTTCAGTGTTCAATCTGTACAGGGTAATTTTAAGTGTTTTACAGACTTTTCCCCAAATATTTCAGAATCATAAAAGGTGAGAAGTAAAACAATTTTAACTCACTTTGAACTCACTTAACTTAGAATCATTAACTTCGCATAGCCTATTTTACAAATGAGGCAACTCATTCAGAAATGAAAGGGTACTTCTTGAGGTCAAGCTGGTGGTATATCAGGATAAGAATCAGCTCTGATGTTTTCCATAAGGCTCATTTTCCCTGATTTCTTCTGTTTTCTTATAAAGTCTGCATTTTTTTTTTCAGGAATCTGATCTCAGAATATCATAGTTTGCATTTTGGTCAAGGATAAGATGCTTTGAAATCTTCCAAAGAAGCAACTAAAAATGCATAGTTATTTTTACAAATGATAAATTTTATCTTATGAGGTATCAAGAACTTTAAGATATTTTCTTGAGAAATTATGGGAACACATAATACCCTGACCCTTCTGTGAGATGAACTCTGACTTGGTAAGTAATTGCAGCTGCCCCCTCCCCAGCTTTCCTTTTGTGCTACTACTTCTAATGATCTAGGTCTGTATATGGCTGTTGTTTTATAATGGTTGGAGTCATTAGACATCTCCTTGTGCCTAAGCTTGAAAAAGAAATTTCTTTTTTAAAAAACATTTTCAAAGAAGTAAGCTTTGCTTCAAAAATTAAGTGACATATTACCATATGAAAAGTCACTGTAAAACAGAAGGATGAAGGCATGAATGCAGATGAACAGAATATTATCATTTTACAATTGCCTTTGGGCATCATTAATTAGAAAGGAAGATAATAAATCAAGTTTTGTTTACAATAGGTGCTTTTCTTTTTCTTTCAGTTTCTTTAAATGGAAAATGATTTATAGTCCAACAGAGAAAAACATCTGCTATTAAAAAAGCCACTAGTAATTTATAGTATTTCCTACAATAGTTCATCATGTTTAGATAGTGTTTTTTAACTCTAAAAGATTCCTTCATGTAATCATTTTATTTGATTCTTTCAACAATCCTATGAAATAGATAAAGCAAAGATTATTATTCCCATTATATAGGGGAGGCAACTAGTACAGAGAATGATAAAGTGATTTCTCATAAATGAATGGAAAAGCTGAGACTTTTAGCTAGACCTTCTTTCCCTGCTCATTTCACCATATCATATCACCTCTCCCTTGGAGTCCCTCAGGATTTAAGTTTTAAACCTAAGGCCCTCAGATTCCCAGTGTGTTAGCTCTCTGTTCCCAACTCAGAGCACAAAGCAGCAAGGTTTAAATAAAATAGTAGTAGATGAGGAGATCTTGGTTCTAGGTCAAGTTAAACTGAGGAAAATCATTAACTCTAAGGGTCATTGATCTTTTAGGTTAGTTACATCCATTAGAAGATTTCTGGTAACTCTGTAATTAAGAGTTCTGGGTCAATTGTTGCCAGAAGACTAACAGATTATTAACAAGGCAGAGTACAATAAAAGGGTAGCCAAATTCCTAGTCTACTGGATGTTACTCCCTTTCCTAAAAAAAAGTATTTTAGGACTCATGAGAATGAAGATGATTTCTACCAGGAGGAATGGAACCAGCAGAGTTGAGCATATCTTCATAACTAGAAGGATTTTCTATTTGAAGTGTTTACAGGAAGGGAAATACAATATTTCCTTGTTCCATCAAAGATTTGTCATTGGTTTATGTTGCCCATTGATGACCCATAAAAAGATTTTCCTTACCTTTCTTATACATTGTAAATAATAAATAACAATAAGTTGACCCAGTCTTTTTTTTGCTTCCTCTTGTTATGTTGCCATGATTGTGAAAGCTCGTTGATGATGTCTTTTGTGACAATATCTATGTTTTCCTCTCCTGAGAAGGCAATAAACTGGAATATTAGATCATCTATGAGTAAACTCAAGCAAATCTGTGTGTTAAGGAGTACATAAGACCTATGTGTATACAACTGAAACACTGAGCATGTATTCTCAACTACCAGTTATGGCTATTGAACATTTATTTTGAAAAAGTCAAAGTTGTATCTGTAATGTGTAATTGTTACATTTTAGTGTGCAGTTCATTGTGTTGTTTTGTTTTTTAACCATAGACATTCTGTCCTAACTGTATGTATCTATGTGCTCTGTTTAGGCCATGCACAATATTTATTCTATTACTTTAAGGCTAACTGTTTTGGTTTGGGGAAAGCTGTTTGTGCTAAGAAGGTCCACTCAAGATATTAGCACAAGGTAAAATGAGCAAACCATTAAATTGACAAGAAATCAGTATTAATATCTTGTAGTCTCTGGTGGCAGATAAGCAGTGGTCAAAGTGTTGACTATATTGACCATTGATTTAGTGTTAGGAAACTGAGCACTAATCCAGTAGACATTGCCTATGGAATCTAATATGAAAGCTGTTTTTTACATTTTATAGTTGATGTGCCAAAGAAGAAAATCTCTTGTCTCGCTGTACAAGTAATTAGAAATTTAGACTTTATGTTTCCCTACCCCCACCCTGCCCCAACTGTAAGGACCAAGCAGGATGTGATTCAGAGGGAAACAAGCACAATTCCTATTTGGTTTCCTGGGCAGCCATCCAATCAAGCTCTCCTCCCTGCAGCTTTGAAGTATGACAAAGAAATAGATGCCCCAGGTGTTATAGCAGCAAGATGCCTTCACACTGCAGGAGAATCTCATCAAGGAAAATCAGCGTGGTGAGAAATATCACTGAAGTGATTTGGAGTGATGGTGTTTCAGAAGGGAGTTGCTAAATAGAATTCAAAAGGTTACCTAGGTTGGCAGCTAGGATGAAGAGAGATTCTTTCCTCTGTTAAATTCCTCTCATCCTTCTCTTAGCCTTCTACTACCATGTCTGTGATTTAGAATATCAGTGTAGTTCATTTAATATAGTACGTGCTAGTTAAACAAAATAGCAAACTGCATTATATTATACTTTCTCTTTTATCTGCAAACTTTACAAAATAAAGATACTGCATTCTATTTTTTTTTACTCTTAATATTTTGATCATCACAATGGAAAAATAGTTTTTAATTTAGACCTCTATTAATGAAAATATCTGTGAAACCAAGTCTAAATATTTTGCAAATTTTCAAAGAACTCACTTGTAAATATCAAGTTTATTTGTTCATAAGATGGTGCTTATAATCATCTCAACTAATCAACCATTCTTATAGCAACAGAATTTTCCTATTCTTAATCACCTAAAAAAGTAAATTTAATGAATTATAATTAAAAATATTTTGTTAGTAAGATAAACATTAGTGATATTTTTATGGTAGTTTTATTACATTGTAGAGTAGAATGTCATTGACGTAAGAGATACAGAGAATAAAATATGACAGTTAAAACAATGTAAAATGAGACTTTACAGTGATCTTTAAAGAATATACTTATACCTCATGGGAACATGGCTCAATAAGCAGAGGATTATATCATAATGAGAAAGTCTAGCTTCATTTTTATCAGGTACTCCTAAAATTATTCTTTTATGACTGAAAATCTGGCTTGCTTCATCCCCTATAAATTAACATTATATATCTAAAAGTGGAAAACCCAGACTGTAGTTTACTCAAAGAAATTCTAATAATTTTAATATGATTATTTATAAATATATTTCTTATCTACTCAACTGGTAGCTGTTTATGGGTATGGCAGCTGCTTATTGATCCACCCCCTCTCCCTAAACATTATTAGAGAGATGATTGCTACATGGTCTGAGACCAAAATATTTGCTTCTCCCCAAATTCACTCAAGAAACATTTTTAGACATCTATATCATTCCATCATTCTAAAAATTCTATAGAGAGAGGCTCTATTGTTTTGTGTTAAGTATCTCTTTACTTATTGAAATTATTGAAGTACTCTGATTAGTAATTGAGATTGATTTGAAGTATGTACATAGATTTCAGACCTATTCTTTTTTGGAAAGATGAATTTTTTTAGATAGATTCTTGAGAGTATAAACAATTTTGCAAAGTGACATTTTGAGTTTCACATTGATTTTAAAGGGAGAGATATCTGTGAGTTAAAGGGTTGTCACTGCATTGGAAGCTGCCAATTCCACCTGATGTCTAAGTTGGCTGTGGTTAGAGGCATTATAATTAAAAGGGTGATTTAAGGCTGCTTTGCCATCTTAGAGGCAATTCTTTTGGGAGGTCATCAAGGAACAGTGTTTTCTCTTTAATTTTGCAAGTGCTGACAGTTAGTTTATAGGCTCCTTCAAAGGTTATCAGTTTTAGAGACTGATTCACATTAATAAAAATTATTTGAAATTGAGAGAAACCAAATATATGAGGTATAATAAACTTTCTAGTAAGTGTCAGAGTCTTTTTTTGGCATTTAAAATTTGGTAATCAAAGTCATGGGAATTAAGAATACTCATTATAATTGTTTTTTGGGTGTTGATTAGAATATTTGATAGGACTGACTTGAAAATAGTCCTAGGTTTGATAGATTGATAAGACTCAACCTTGTTACAATATGGATACTATATGTGCACACATTTTATTATGTGCATTTCTACACATTATTTCTTGTAGTTTTTGTTAAAAATAATTTGACATGGCTTACTACATGTGATGTCAAATGAGGTGAAATATTAAGTACCTCATTCTAGTGCCTAGAGTTATTATAACAACTTGGTAAGTATAAATAAATATAATTTTTTTCAATATGTGTGTATGCAAATGTATATGCCAATAGACAAATATATGTATGTATTTGTCAAAACCACTGTGAAATACTCAGTTCAGTTCACTGGGGAGACATGTTGTTTATCTTGCTTGCTTGTTTGTCTCTAGCTCATGGTATGGGATTAGGAGCTAGACTCAGCTTCCAAGATAATCTGATTCCCTGGTCCTGAATACTTCAACTCCAGTTGAATTATTTGTTTTTCTAAATGTTAGGAATTGAGCTGGTGCACTTATATGGGATCTATGAAAAATTCCACAATATAAAAGAATGAGATATATAATACTAATGAGAGATAGAATAAGAACATTTATTTGTATAGTGACTACACCAATTTGCAGTGTCACCAACAGTGTATATGATTCCCTTTACTCCATATCCTCACCAATACTTGATGTTTTCTAATTTAATTAATGGTGGACAATAAAAGCATTCTGATAGATGTGAGGTGCTATATTTCACTGTGGTTTTAATTTGCATTTCTCTAATGATTAATGATGTTGAGCATCTTTTCATATCTCCATTGGCCATCTATATGTTCTCTTTGGAGAAATATCTATTCAGGTCCTCTGCCTATTTTTTAATTGGATTGTTTGGGGGGAGGGGGTTGGTGTTAAGTTCTATGAATGATTTAGAAATTTTGGATATTCACCCCTATTGAGGTATCATTGGTAAATAGTAGACTAATCAGGGAGATTACTTCAAAAATTATTTAAATGTTTAACTAATATGCTATCTGTACACCTGAAAATAATATAAAATAATATTGACTGTCAACTGTAAGTGAAAAAAGAAAACAATCTGCCATTAGTAAAAGAATTGAGACACTAAGGAAGAAAAAAGAAGTACATTCATTTGTAGAGTTATGTTAGGGAACAAATCAATTTAATGCAGCTTTTGGTTTTTGCTCTCAATATAATTCAATAAAACATAGGATCTATGAAACAAGTTCAAAGATGAGATAAAACAACAATCTGAGACAGAGTGAGATGAATGGCAGATAGCTGAGAAACAGTGTGAAGCAACTGAAATTACTATTACAACGAGACTTAGTATTCTTGGTTTAAAATGTCATCTGACTAGAAGAACCTAATAGATTTTGCTCAACCTTTTTCTGAAAAAAAAAAAAAATCATAAAGAATTTTACAATATTGAAAACAATGATTTATATAAAATTAATCAAGGAGAAAATAATTAAGAGATGCTCTTAATGGAATTCAAAAATAATGCTATGTAGATTTATGCTCCAAACTGTCTCAGGGCCTTTGCATTTGCTTTTTTTTTTTTGCTTGGAATATTCTTTCTCTCACCTCATTAATTTTTAATGACTCAGTGGGTTGACTCCTATATATATCTCTTTATATCTCGGTGCAAATGTCATACCCTTTGCTGAAGGTTAGATTAGGTCAGATTCCTTTTTATATTTTCTCTGGACAATGGGTTAGCCCACTAGAATAAAAGATATTTAATGGAAGCAGGAAATTTGTTTTTCTTTATTGATCTGTCCACAGAATCTGGAATAGTGGTTGGCACAAAAAAGAAACTCAATGTATATTTGTTGACTAAATGATTAAATGGCATCAGAGTTTGTTATTATTTTGTGTATGTGGTTATTTGATTGTCTGTTTCCTTATTTGATCAGTAAGTTTCATGGGGCTTGGGACATGTGCTCTGTGTCAGTCTTGAATACCACTATATTTTGGCATCAAGCAGATATTTGGCACATAGTAGACAATTAAATATTTGAGGGATGTTTACTGGGTATTGAACAAGCACCGTAGACAGAGTCAGACACATGAAAAGCCCTGGTCGCCCTGACCACTAGGAATTATAGCTGTTCAAGAGTATTAGATAGTCATGTTGTCAAGAAAAATACATAACACTATAAAGGAGCAGGCATGCCATGGCTAGAAGGCTAATGGAAACTTGGAGGTATGCATTTTAATCTGTTCTCAACTTGAGGGCTGTAAATGGCATTTAACAACCACATTAATAGACAGAGTGAAATGAAAGTAATCTACTACCCTGTCTATTATCAAATAAAAGGTTTATACAAATTCTATATTGGTTAAGGATATATAAAGATTATTTTGGAAGGGCCAATGGAAATTTTCTACAGAACAGAAAAGTAATAGTCAGAGATACACAGTTCCTCTCAAAAAAGCTTAATTTATAAGACAAGAGATTTTTAGAAAATTATTTGACCTCTTTAGAATAATATATGAGGATGTGGAACTACATGGATTAAGCTCAGAGTAATAAAGAAAAAATGGTTTGAGATAAAAGGGCAATTAAATGTTATACAGAAGGGAAATGGATGAGAAAGAGAAGGATTTCAAAGAAACTAAAATACCAGAACAGAAATAAATCAGCACTAGACATGGTAAAAATTGAAACTCATTCTGAGGCTATATATATGAAGAAAAAAGATTACAATTGTGGAAATTTTAGATTGGAATGCTAAACACCTATTCTAGGGATTTTTGAATGAAGTACTAGAATAAATAGATCTGAAACAACAATGGAAGAATATATATCTTTGATATAGGACCTGGCAATGCAAATCAAAAACACATAATATCTTCAAGTTTAAACAATGGGAAAGATATTAACACTAAGACACCATCAGACAGAGTCTTTTTGCTACATTGATAATTTTAAAAGGTTAAAAAAATGAAACAAATAAGTGTAGACTCTGATTTTTATTGATATTAAATACCAGGAGAAAAAATAAACATTTTGAGAGAAATTGTCATCTAAGGCTTTTACATGTGGCCAAGCAGTTTTTTCTATATGAAGAAAACAGAAGACACTCAAAAATTTACTGGCTCAGAAAAAAAAAAAATGCCACCTGCATGTTTCTTCTTAAAAAAAAAAAAAATACCAACACAGACTTGAATATGTATTCCAAATAACAGATCAGTAAATTAAAGCACAGTATAGGGACACTTATGACATAAACTCTGATTGCAATGGTGAGCATATGTGCAAAAGTTATAATAACTACAGGAACAAAATTATAATAAAATCTAAAAACATTATCAAATATTTAAAACTGAATGAGAGAAAAAAGAAATGGGCATTGTAGCCAACTAATTGTTGAAAGAAAAAAGAGCTATGAAACAAACTCTTATATTTGATTCTAGTAGGATTCACTGTTATCTAGCAAAAGTATATCTAATGTTAATTATTTGTTAACTATTGTTTCATGTTTCTTAATATATTTACTCATTTTATAAAAAAGATAGTTTGAATAATATTTTTAGAAAAATTTAATCAAACTTTTAATAGATATAAACAAGATATACATATTCCAAAGCACTAGAGGAGATAGGAACAAAGAAAAAAACACTAAGGAAATAGTAAGTGTATAAACAAACAGGAGGAAGAGACCATAATGGCATTAATGAAAGCTAAATATTTATTTCAAAAGGTAAATAATAATGAAATTCATCTTAAAATAAAAATAAAGGCTTTCTAATTGGATTAAATTATTTTGAGTTTACAAGAGTCATGCCAAATGAAAGTTTTATGAATATGAAATGTGAAAATTGGGCATTATTTCAAAGAAAGGAATGCATGCAAAGGATAATGATACCAATAATAGAAAAAGGATTCAAAGCAAAAGCTCTCAAGACAAAGAGAGTCATATTATATTAATAAATGATAATAATTTGCAATGAAGATTTACCGAAGAAGCCTAACATCTCACCATTCAACAAAGGCAATGGTTCTTTAAACATGTGGTCAAAGCCCTGGCACCATATTTATCTTATTCTAGGACCTCTTGCAACTACAAGTAATTCAGACCCCCACTGACTTCCTGCAAGTGCTCAACTTTATTCACCAATCAGAAGTTTGCTGATGTTAATTATTTTGGAAACTGTGCAGTTAATTAAGCCCGACATGCTATAACTGGTTTTCCCTCTGTGTCATCACCATAATATTCAAGATTCTTTTCCTTTGACTCAAACTCTCTCTACTCTCCTAATCTTCCAAACATTGCCACTATATCTTCCAGGCCTGATGCATCTGATAACCAACTCTGCTACTTCTTGCCCTTTTCTTTCTCTTCTACAGAACATTATTTCCACTGCATCTGTCTTAAACAGATGGTACTCATTTCTCTCCCACCCCATACCAACAGGAGTAAGGAAGCGGGATCAGCAGTTTCCTACAAGCACAGTGATATTTCTAGGACACTGCTATTTTACTCATTTAAAAATACTGTTCTTTCGAGGTGTATAACCTTCAAGTCTTCTGTCCTCATGAACACCACCTCATCATTGCAACATCTGATGAAGTCAATGAATCATTGTTCAGCCTAGATTCCAGTACCAATCACTTCACTTCAACTATTGATTTGCACAAACCCTCAATTTCATGTCCATCCATTGCTTTTGCTTGTAACACATTTATTCCTGATCCATCCATATGTTATCTGCTGTATTCTAAATTGGATTAAGATCTTCAGTCACTTAAGTTAAAATACTTATGCTTTCCTTAATACTAAAACAGATGCAATTCAAAATAAACAATTTTAAATCATAAAATAAATGTAAAGCATCCAGAAAAATTCTGATTTTTTTTCCCTCATAAATACTTCCATGATTTTACTCAAAATATGTTGTTTCCACATTGAGTAATTCAGTGCTGACAGATAAAGACTCCTGGATAATCATGGCATCTTCAAACTGGTGTTTTTTACAGTTACTATTGCTGCATAACAAATTAGGGCAGCTCAGCATCCTAATACCACTATTTAATTATATTAATAAAGTATGTAGATCAGCATTTAGAGAGGGCACAATAGTAATGGATGATTGCTATTCCTTAGTACCTATGGCCTCAGAAGGAAAGACTTAACAGCTGAGAGGTTATTTTACTGCTTGGCAGCGGAATTATATAAAGACACTTTCTCTTATATGTCTAGTGATTAATGCTGCTTATAACTAGAATCTGAGCTAAGATTGTCAGTCAGAACATTATGTATATATATATGTATATATGTATATATATGTATATATGTATATATATATATATAGTCTTTCCATGTAGTCTGGGCTTCCTCACAGCATGAAAGCCTCCCAGATGTTGAAACTTCTATAGTAGATCAAAACTTCCAAAGTGAGTGCCTTAAGCAACTAAGCAGAATCTGTATTATCTGTTCTGGCCTAGTCATAAAAGTGGTACAGTAACATCTGACATTTCTATTGTTTAAAAGTGAGTCATAAGCTTGTTGAAATGAAAGAACATAGACCTCTTCTCTTGATGGAGAATTTTTACCATTAAAACAAAACAAAACAAAACATTTTGATGATATTATTATTATATAGTCTCCTTTCTTGATGAACCTATAATAATGCTCTCAAATCATAATAGTTAGCTTTCTCTAACATTTTTTAGAATGACTGATTCAAAATCTCTTTCCTTGCTTAAAATTTCTATACCACCTTAAGTTGCCAGAATACAAAGATGACCCCTTCATGATCTATATACTTGTGTGATCTATCTCTAGATTGTAGGTAATACTTGAAACTTGCTTCTAATCAATAAGACATAGTCAAAATGAACACTTTTTCCAGATGTAATTAAAGCCCCTAATCAACTGAACAAGTTAATCACTTATCCTGGGCCAGCCTAGCCTAATCAGGTGAGCCCACTGAAAAATTGTCTAGAGGTCAGAAGTATTTTCCTGGTTATTTTGAAGAAATAAGTATCCATGAGTACTATAAATGCAATAAAATGAATTTTGGTAAAAACTTGGATAAGTTGAGGCAGTATCTCCTGAGGAAAGCCTCTGGAAGAAAATACAGCCTGGCTAATGCCTTGATTTGAGCCTTATAAGTTCTTGAGTAGAGAGCCCTGCTAACCCATACCCAGATTTCTAACTCACAGAAACTTCGAGATAATAAATGTGTGCTGTTTTGACCTGTTAAATTTGTGTTAATTTGTTGCTGAACAATAAAAAAACTAATATCTGCCATGATTCAATGACTCTCAGATAATATTCTTGCTTCCTAATTCCCACATAAAATAGAAACCATCAAGTAGGAACTTACATATCTCTGACTACATCCAAAATTTACTTTTCACCATAATAAAACTTTGTCTTTCCCTTCTATGAAAATAAATGTGTTTCTTTTCGGCATGATTTCATAATTCCCTGAGGCAGAACTGCAACAGTCCTATTCCCTGAATGTAATAAAATAACATTAAAAATTATAATAAAACATTGACCAAAATATCAAAAAATTATCCTCTTGGGGTTTATAAGATTCCCAATAATATTGGAAATTTTATTGATTCACAATATATAAATGAATAGAAAGCAAAATATATAATTTAAAATATTCACTTTTATTTTTGAGAGAGTAGTTTATAGCAGATTACCATTCATGTCAAAGATAACTAGAAAAATAACATCAGCAGCAATGTATGAACAGATTGGAGAGTTTCAGAAGCATCCAGATTTGAAGGGCCATGAATCTTTTAAGAAGGGAATTTCACTACTGTGAGCCCAATGTCTCCTTGTCACTGGTGAAGTCTTAAAGGGCAAATAACAATAGCCTAGGAGGGAGGAAGCCTGATGTTACTAGACTGGAACCAGAAATGATTGTTGGCATCTAACTTGAGGATCCATAACTTTGGAGAGAAAGGAAGTACATAGAAGTGAGCCTAAAATTCGGAGCTTTTGTCAGTTCTTAAACTGTACTGGCCAATAGTATGTAAAGCCACAGAGAAATAAAAAAACTCAACTGTTGAAAGCCTTACATTGCCATGGATCAAAAGCTGGAGTCCGGTCCAACCAAAGTTGAAGATTATGGTAAAATTCTACCACAACCCCTGGGAGACTACACATTAAATGTGGGGCATAAACAGTTCAGAATCTTAAAAGCTGGAAGTAATATCTCAACTCAGTAAGTGATGGATTTATGGAGAGTTGCTTCTGTTCTATGGAAGAAACCTGTACAATTTTTTATACATATTGTCAAGAATTCAGTAAAAAGTCACCAGGTATACCAATAAAATGGACAAAAATAATAAAAATGGTTAATGAAAACTGATCTACAAGTGATCTATAAAACTGTGATTAATATGTTTCAAGAAGTAAGTAGTAAAATAAAAACTTTTACCAGAAAACTAGAAATTCTGAAATGAATCAAATGGAAACTACAGACTTAAAATACAATTATTTAAAGTAATAATTCAATAGTAGGACCATTCTTAAAGAGAAGATTAGAAATTTAAATCAGTACTATCTGAAATGAAAGACACTAGACACACGTGGCTAATGAGCAGTTGGAAAATGGCTATTTCAAATTGAGATGTACTTTTAGTATAAAGCGCACATTACATTTCAAAGAGAGAGCAAAAATAATATATTTCATTAATATTATTAGATTGATTAAATATTAAAACAAAACTGTTTTGGGTTGAATAAAATATACTATTAAAATGAATTTCAACTGTTTTTTTACATTTTAAAATGTAACTAATAGAGAATTTATGATTACATATGTGGTTTGCATTATATTTCTACTGGATAATCCTTATTTACAAGTTTGAGTTATAGAAAATAATAAGATTGATGCATGCAGAGAGAAAAGAATGGAACAACATTAAAGAGTATAAGATACATACAGGACAAGAAATAAAATCAAAATACTTATAATTGAAAATCTGAGAATGGTAGAGGGAGAGAGAGAGAGAGAGAGAGAGAGAGAGAGAGAGAGGTGCAGAAGCAATACTTGAACAAAAAATGACAGAATTTTCCAGACCTGGTGAAAAGAATGAACAGAATCAAGAGTTGTGGTAAATCCCTAGCAAGAAATAAAGTACCTACATGCATTGTAGTAAAACCATTCATGACTAACATAGAGAAAATCTTAATGTAGGTAGAATTAAAATACTTGAAAAAGAGATTAATGTTTCATTTCCAAAAAGAAATGATAAAAGGAAGAAAAGAATAAAATTCCATCTTTAAAAAATTCCTGAGAAAGTAACTGTGAACCCAGAATATTCTTTAAAAAAAGATGGTGAATTAAACACATCTCAACTGCAAACAACTGCAAGCCAAATTGCATAAAAATAAATACTAAAAGAAGTATTTCAGGCAATAGAAAATAACAGAAATTACAGAAATGTAGAAAGAAATAAAAAAAATAGAAATACAAAAAAAATGTGGACAAAACTAAATATAGACAGTTCAAAAAAAAAGTCAAGCCAATAATGTCTTCTGTGATTTTAAAGTATATATAAAGTTAAAATGAATTACTACAGTAACACAAAAGATTAGTGCTGGAAAGTATATTTGAAAAGTGTTAAAGTCCTAGTATTGATTGCAAAAAGTATTGCTGAATAATATCAAAATGTATCAGACTTCATATCAAGGATGCTATTTTAATGATGATATTATTAGATAATCACCAAAAATATAGTGAAAGAATGTATAACTAGCAACTTATTCAAACTAAAAAAGAATAGTAAAAAAAAAAAATACTTGATTATCCCAATAGATGGTAACAAGAGAGATGACACATTGAGTAACATATGGGGTGAAATAAATAGTATGTCAGAAATAAACTAAAATAGATTAGTAATTACATTAAAAGTAAATAAAAATTAATACTTTAATTAAAGAGAAAGATTGTCAGAATAATTTTAAAAGTATCCAGTATATTTTTTTTATAAGAGGAAACAAAAAAAGGTTTAAATTGAAAGATTAAAAAGATACAGCATAAGAACACTAACCTCAAGGAATCTGGTGTAGCTATACACTATATATAATACACTATCGCTCTTAACAAAGAAGCATTACCAGAGATAAATAGGGAGGTTTCATAATGACATAAAATTGAATTCACAAGGAGATAACAGTTTTAAATATTATATACTTAAAAAGGTAGCTTCGTAAAACTGACAGATTTAATAAAAGTTGAAATAGATGTACCAACAGTCCAAGGGAGATTGAAAGAAAAAGGAATACTGGAAGATAAATTTCCTTTCCTCCACCCTACTACCTGTGTGTATGTAGTTTATAAGAATTTACTTGAAATTAACAATGTTTGCTCCAGGAGAATATATCTCTAAAGGTGCAATTCGGGGTCTTGGTTATCTCAAAAAGACCATGGGTCTTTTCAGGGGCTTCTCAAATAACACCATACAGATGCGTCTATTCTAATGACTTTGAAGTATGCCTACTGCGGAAACAGGAAGGCTATCCCTAAAAGAAGGAAATACTGTAACATTGATCGTTCTTGTTACATATTTAGTTAATGACTAACTTTAGAAATTATATATATCAATAAATTATAGCATAGATTTTTATTATTTTTCCTATTATTACACAATAATGGGAAGTTACTTTTATTTCAATTGTGCTGAATAGTTAAATTTGATTGACTGAGTTAATATGAATGTTCTCTCCACAATTATTTTTTTTTCTATTGATCTACAAACACTGAGTTCCCTTAGGCAGGGATCACATCTGAAGCTATTTCTTCATTGTTTAGCATAGTGTCTGATGATAGCAGATGTAGAGGGGCAGCTTGAAGAATAAATTATACATTGTGCTGATTGACTGTAACATAATTCCTTTTTTTTGCTATTTTAGATAGTATCTTTGTAAATTACTTTGCAATAAATTGAAATTGAGAATATAGGCAATGATTTATCTACAGTTACATTAATTCCACATAATTCTTTGAAAGGCTCTGGTTACTGACATTAGTGCTACATATGAGTTTTGGCAGTCTGTGAACTGTTGATTTGAAAATTAAATCTCAAGTAATTTTTACTGACAGTCTTTATCTTTTATTGGCAGGCCTCTTAAGAATGCATATTGATATCAAAAGGAAAAAAAAAACCCTTCAAATACCCAGCATTGGTCAATACCAAAGTAAATGGTTGTTTGACATTAACATCTTTTAGTTAGTTACCTTAGCAGTATTCTATTGTCATATTCTAGACTCTTTTCATGGAAAACATCATTTAATTTATTGTGGAATCCAAGAGAGTTTGCATATACCAACAGATGTTTAAGTGCTAACAAAAAAAAAAAGTTTGGAATATTTTTAGATGTTATTAACACAGCACATGTTAACTAATTTGTAAAATCACTTGCAGCAGCTTTCTTTTTTATAAGTAATTTAACCTTGAATAACACAATTTTGGGGGGGTGGTATAAAAACTTTGGAATTAAGGGCAGATTTATTCTTGAGTTTCTGTACATGTTTCTATGTTTGTTTTCTTTGTTGCACAAAAGAGGTATGTTCAGAAATCAAGACAGTATATTGCAAGAGCAATTTAAAGTCAAAGAAAATTTTCATATCTCTTAAGTAACTAAGAGATAATTAATTTTAAGGCAATTAATTATTAATTTTACCCTAAGGAAGCATTAAAATTCTCAGTGGTGCTCTAGTATATTGAAAACTATTAATTTTTTTTGTACAAACATAGGTTATTTTTGTTATTCTAGTTTATCATATATACTTAAATATAATTGATACCTGTGTTATGATAGGAGGCTATTCCAGGAATTGGAAATTAATAAATTTTATTGTGTTGTCCCAGATAGCTAAATGTCATTCTTATTTTCTAGTTAAAAGGAATTCATAAAATAAGATGTAAAACAAGTTGAATTTCCAAGCAGCTGACTGGTGATTTAAATATTCATTCATTCCTTTAATCAACAAACATTTACTGAGATTTTGTCATGTGGCAAACACTATGAAATCTTGAACCTTGAGTTTTCACCAATATAAAAGAATGAGAGAAACAAAAATAAAAAGATGATCTTGCTACAATGTGGAAACTGTAATGATACAGACATGCACAGAGTATAATGGAAGTACAGAGAAAAATAGCTAATCCAAACTTGGTGATCATGGGTAGGAAGAGAATAAACTAGCAACAGACGAGGCCAGATCAGAAAGAGCACTGTTCCAGTTTGGGCTATCCAGTAATCAATTTCTGCGTTCTCAGCCCCCAGTAAGATTGACTATCTCAAATGCAGACTGGGTGGTCATTTCTGCATGCACAGTAGCTTTAGCACATTACCAAAATAAAACAAACAAACACATAAATAAATTCTAGAAATTTTGTAATAAAATTTGATTCCGTGTTTTGACTCTCTTGCACGTGTTTGGGACTGGCAGACTAGATATTGGGTGTAGAAGCATTGTATACACTCTAAAATTTGAGACAGGAAGTTGAAATGATGTTAAGGAAGACTTAGTCCCTGTTCTCAAAATTATCCTATAAATAGGTGGGTGGGAGGATGTATAAGATAAATTAATCAGAAAACAGGTCAAGTAAAACACATAGCAGTTAAAGTGTTAGGCTAATGGAAGAACTGAAGAAATCCTTTCTTGATGTTAGAGAATAACTCTAGGAGTGAACTTTGCAGGAGCATTAGGGGAGAAATCTGAGAGCTAGCTTTATCAGGCCATGAGAGAAATATATTCTGTTCTGGTTATTCCTCCTGTTTCTTTTTAACTGTTTTCCTCTGCTCTTTCCTTAAACATTTGTCTCCTTATGATTCTGAGACTCCTTTTTTTCCTTATCACTTTATACTTGCAGACTGGCTTATACTCATTTATTGCTATAGATTCAATTATTTAAAATAAAAATTAGCACTTTCAAGACAAATCTCTTTCTTGAATACCTGACCTCTCTATCCAAAAACTTATAGAGTTCCACACCAAAGAGTCATGGATACTTGAGACAACTCAAATTCAGCAAGTCACAAACTGACTTAATTATCTCTCTCTCCACCCAAATCCATATCTTTCTATTCGTCTATATTTCAGTGAATAGATACCTACCTCACTTTGCAAGCTGGGAATTTAAGAATAATTTTAGTTTTCCCTATCTCTAACCACTAAAGCCAGTCATTGAATCTGAATCCTAAATCTCTCCTTCCCTTCCTCCCTCTCTCATTTTCTTTCCTCCAATCCTAACTCTGTCCTCTCACCTCCCATTGCCATTCACTCCAGTTCCTATTTTCATCATCTCTTACAGAGACTATTCAGCAGTCTCTCGGCTGGTTTTCTTATTTATTTTTTGGTGTCTCCAGAATTTCTTCACTCCCAGGTGACTTTTCAAAACTGCAAAACTGTGATGAGATAAAAATTAAGAATTCATTATGCTCTCAGTCTTTTAATAACCCATCCAAAAAAGAAAATTCAACTTTGAACACCCAGAATATTTCCCTCTTCCATCCACTACATTTAAAAATAAATTTTATTAGTTTTAAAATATCAATTATATTTTAATCCACAAAGACATTCCAACAATAAAAGGCTACAATCCAGAGATGCTTCAAATTTTAATATCAAACCAAATTCCTAGGGAAAATAAAAGCCTAAAGATCAAAAGTCTCTGGAGGTTAAAGACAAAGATATCAAAATTTAAAATAATTAAAGTCCTAAAATAAAATGATGCTGCCCTTCTGAATTAGGTGTACAAAGAGATTTCAGTACTTTCGAGTACTCTATCCTGCTAAGTCTCACCTAGAAGTGCTCTTGATGCCTGGGGAAAGATGACTTTTCCTTGGGCAACCACATTCAGGATTCTTCTCACTAGCTTCAGGGGCTCAGAGACTGTTAGTTCAGTGCTTTCTCTTTATTTTCAGAAGCCCTGAGCATTAATAGTGTCGTGGCCAACACTGAATAGACCAAACCAGGTGTGCTCTCAAAGACTGTTATTAGCTGGCGGCTGTCCTTGCCAGGAGCAGCCCAGAAATGTAGAGGTACAAGGTTTTTAGGCCCCAAATCCCATTCATCATTCTGTGTGAACACAAAGATCTACTGGCCAGGTGTGCAAGAGTGGGTACAGAAGCAGAATGCTTATTGTTAGAATGATGTGTTGTAGCCTATGTTCCCATGACGGTAGCCAAGCAATAATTCCCAGCTTCTATACAATTGATTGTTTCTCATGCCACGCAAGCAAGCAGGGTCACTCAGGTAGTTAGCATATGAACTCATTGTTACAAGTTTCATGATTAACAGAATGTGGCTAAGGGTTTCAGGAACTAGGCCTAACGTATAGACTTCCTTTGTCTAGTTTTAGATTTTAATTAACTTTTACCCTTACCACATTTCAGCAGGCTGTCACAATGGGAAACAGTACTACCATTAACTCAGTGACTACTCCATTCAGAGAATAAGGCTATTTGCAGTCCTATGGCTAGTTTACCAGACAAAATTTTGTTTCCAGAACCCACTACCTGAGGAAGGAGAAGAGATGGAGGAATTTTGTTTTTATTTCCATTGGATCCCAAATGACTTCAGTGGTCCAGCAAATGCAACTGAAAACATATAAACTCACCCAGGAGAAATTCATCTGGTCACTTCAGTGTTGATATGGGCTAAGTGGTCCTCCATTTATGTGACCCTGACCCTGAAAAATAGCAGATCTGTAACTTCCTCTAGATTAAGAAAGAACAGTAATTGTATTTAACAAAATATCTTAACAAAAAGCATGATTCTTAACTAAATAAAACAGAATTTTATCTTTGTCCTGTTCCTAAAGTAAAAACTGTAGGAAAGTCATGACTTTTCTGCAGTGTTTTAGGTAGTAGACAGCCCTGCTGTCACCTTGAGCCACAGACCTTTACATGTGTTAAATCTGCTCCTCCGTGTAGTTCAAGTCATTGCAGACTCTATGTAGTGGGAAATCAGGGCATGGTTAGTTTTCCTTCGTTTTTTTTTTTTTTTTCTTTTTTCTTTTCTTTTTTTTTTTGTGCTCACCTTCTTCTCTGCTTACTCCCTGCTGTTTAGCCTCTTCTCCAAAGTTGAAGTGAGAAAAAGGTAGAGGAGAGAGTCCTACTTGAACTCATGCTATTGTACTCTAGCTTTGAGTTTTCTGGCTGTGTCAGATGTTTATTGATTCTTTACTTCTTGGAGTGTTTTAATGGCTCTTCACAGGTTTCCTACTGAGCTTTTTTGCCTTTAATTTCTGATGCTTCTTTCTTCACAGCAGTAGTTTGCAGTATTTTCTTCTGCAGCTGGGTACCTCTGGGGGAATAATTTCAGTAACTTCCTTGTAGGTTTCCTAGACTCCCCATTGGACAGGACTCTGGGCAGCCTCTAAATTTGCATTTCTTATCCAAAAACCTCTGGGTGTGCAGACCAATCTCTGCACAAGCACAGTCTCCTGGCTTTGCCACCAAAGCATGTAGAAAGCCTTTTTCTTGTCCTTGAGACTTCCCAAAGGAAGTTATAGCCCTGTCTATATTCTGTTGTAGATTTATCTGATTTAATTTAAGCACAAACCGACTATGTACTAGCAGTTTAGGACTCAAACTCCCTACCTTCTGACAAATGTCCAGGAGTGTCAAATGGCAGATTGTCCTTAGGTACTAGGTTTGTTCTAGGCCCACACCCAAGAACAGTTCTGAGTTCCTTCTACCCTTAGTCTGGTTCACCCAGGCCATCTTCTAAATTCACCTTGACAGTAAGAGCCACACTCAACTTCTTTCTCCTCTCCCCAGGTCCAGGCTTATCCAGTTCCTATTAAGAGAAATATATATCCTAGAAGCAGGGTTTTTCACTGGTATTCAGATGTTTGTACATGAGGTGAGGGTATTTCCTTAAAGCTTTGTTTTTGCTTTAGAGTGATTTAAAGAATGGAGAATGATCTTAAGGGAACACAGAGAGAGAAAAATAAATAAATAAAGGGGGAATGTACAGAGGAAAACTAGATTTATATTTTGAGTTGTAACCTCCTCTATTAATTTTTTTCATCTTCCAAGGAAAGTTACTTCTTATCTAGGTGCTTTTCCTTTCTAAGAATGTAGGAGCCAGGGCACTCTGTCTGATTCTCTATCTAGCTCCATATTAACTTTAGTGGGTGATCCTGCTTCAAATGATCTGAAATTTAATTCACATGCATGCTAATCAATCTTTATTACTAAGTTTCAGTTCTACCTACCAAAATTCTTTGTAGGCAAAACCAAAATTATATCCCTTGATAATATGGCAAAATTTATGTTTATTAAAATTAATTTTTTTCTGTCACTCCAACAACTTCAATTTCTAAAATAATCACTGTTAATCAGTACTAATTATTTAAAAAATTTATAAAGTAGAGGATTATCTCATTTATGAAATAATTCCAATGAGAACACTGAACATACAAAAACACTCTTATCTAAACATAAACATGGTAGAAAAGATAAACTTAAGGGACTTCAATAACTTGACTCTAATAGCTTTAATAAATTTTCCTTTGAGACAAAAAGTCATATAAAACTTCCAGTCAAGATGTCAGAGTAGGGAAATGCTATGCTTGCCTCATTTTATGAACAAATCAAAATTACAAAATCAAAAACTAAACTACAGTACAACTATCATTGAGAATCGCCTAAAGTCTAGCTGTACAGAAGTCCTACAAATAAGAATATATAGAAAAAGCCACTTCAAGACTAGTAGGAGGATCAGGACTTCAAAATAAGCTGGTCCCATGTCCATACATAGCTGTTAAAAATCAGGAGGGATATCTCGTCTGCAGAGGTCCTACCTGAAGAGTGAGAGGTTTCAGCCCCACATTAGGTTCCCAACCCAGCATTCCAATGCTGAGAGGAGAAGTCCTCATAACTTCTGGCTGTGAAGACCAGTGGAGATTGGGGCTGAGTGAGATGGAGAATGGCTGGAGATCCAGACTTCCTTTTAAAGGGCCCACACTTGGACCTGCTCACTAATGAGCTCACTCTGAGCTCTGGTGCTGGGGCAGCAGCTCAGAAGGTGCCAGGGACATACAGGGAAGAACTGAATTGTCTGGCTTCAGGGAAAAGGCTGGAGGGATAGCTTCCTTTCAGGCAGAAGTACTGGCAGAGGCTAATGTTCCTTTGTTGAGCCCACCTCCCACCCAGCATGGAGACACAGGCAGGCACTGTAGCTGAGTCTCCAGCTACCTGGCTAACACAGGTTGCCCTGCTCAGGTGATTCCCTGAGACCCCATACTACCTAACTTGCAAGTCTACCCAACATGCTTTAATGTCTTTTCCATGCCTTGGCTCATGCTGCATACATTCCTAAAATTACTCAAAGTTTCACAAACTCCTAACAAGCAACATCTGGCTTTTGCCTGCCCTGTTACTTCTTCCTCAGCATCCCTAAGCTTGACACTAGTGAAAGCTGGCCTTTGTCCACAGCTTAGTTTGTCCCAGGCACCTCCAAACCCAGAACAAGTGACAACCATCTGCAGATTTTGTCATACCAAGTGGCCCAAGGCAGGACACTGGCAGCAGCTAACCATGGCCTGCAGCAAAACCCCTCCCAAAAGGCTCCAAACCCAACATACATGGTGGCCAGCTTCAGGTGATACCAGAGTACCACCTAACCACCTCCACAAATGGCACACACAAAAGGCAGATTGAGCAGGCACCAGAAGCCTGCTAAAGTGAATCCTGCTCTATAGTGTCAGCCACTGTACAATAGCTTCTCCACTATAGCCATAGCCTGTCCTCACGACCAGTCAGCCTGAGGTACAAACAGCAGCCAAAGGTCTACAACAGGAGGGAACACACGACCCACATAAGGGACACATCTGGGGCACTGGCTCAAATTACCAAAGAAATTGTACCACTGGGCCCCACAGGACACCTACTACATAAGGTCATTCAACTAAGACAAGATAACAGAGCAGTCCCACTTAATACATAGAAACAAAAATAAGAAAGTTGTCAAAATAAGGAGACAAAGAAACATTTCCCAAATGAAAGAACAGAACAAATCTCTAGAAAAATAACTAAACAAAATGGAGACAAGCCATCTACCAGATACAGAGCTCAAAACACCAATTATAAAGATGCTCAATGATCTCAGTGAGAATTTTAACAGAGATAGAAAATATAAAAATGGAGATAGAAAATATAAAAAAGAACCGGTCAGAAGTGAAGAATACAATAACTGAAATAAAGAATACATTAGAGGGAATCAACAGTAGATTAGATGAAGCAGAGGATCAAATCAGTAGTTTGGAAAATAAGATAGCAGCAAACATCCAATCAGAACAGCAAAAAAAAAAAAACAAAAACAAAAACAAAAAACAAAGAACCCCCCAAAATGAGGATCGTTTAAGGGGCCTCTAGGACAACATTAAGGTACCCACATTTACATCAGAGGGGTACTAGAAACAGAATAAAAAGAAAAAGTAATTGAAAACCTATTTGAATAAATAAATAAACAACAGAAAATTTTTCTACCCTGGTGTAGGAAATAGACATATAAGTCCAGAGAGTCTCAAACAAGGTGAACCCAAAGAGGCCCACACCAAGACACACCATAATGAAAAATGCCAAAGTTTAAATACAAAAAAAAAAAAAAAAAATCTTAAAAGCAATAAGGGAAAAGCAGTCATCTACAAGGGAGTTCCCATAGAATGTCAGCTGATTTCTCAGCAGAAACTTTGTAGGCCAGAGGGATTGGCATGAAATATTCAAAATAATGAAAAGCAAGGGCCTACAGTCAAGATTACTCTATAGCAAAGCTATCATTTGGAATTGAAGGACAGATAAAGAGCTTTCAACAAAAAAAAAAAAAAAAAAAAAAAAAAAAGCTAGAGTTCATCACCACTGAACTAGTATTCCAAGAAATGTTAAAGGAACTTTTTTCAGAAGTGGAAAAAAAGATAAAAAAATATAAATAACAAAATGACAAGAACCACCTATCTATCAACAATTACTTTAAATGAAAAGTAATTACTTTAAATGCTTCAATCAAAAGACTTAAGGTGGATAAATGGATAAGAAAACAAGACCTAGTGGTTACTGGAGGACTATGAACTAGTGGTTACTAGTGGAGATGGGGAGAGGGGAGAGGTAGACAGGGTAAAGGGGGTCCAATATAGAGTTTAGAGGGAGGGTGACGTGGGTAAAGCGGAGCAAATATATGGTAACTGAAGAAAACTGGACTTTAAGTGGTAAACACACAATAGAATATACAGATGTCAAATTATAATGTGAACCTAGAAATTATATAATTGTATTAATTAATGTTACCTCAATAAACTTAATTTAAAAAAAGAGAGAGAAGTAAAAAAGAAAGCAAGATCATTACATATGTTACCTACAAGAGTTCAGATTGAGAGACGCATATACAGACTGAAAGTAAAAGGATGAAAAAGATATTACATGAAAATGGAAATAAAATAAAGTAAAGCCTGGATTGCCAGAAGGGAGGGGGATTGAGGGGGTGACGGGGAAGGAAAAGGATTAAGAAGTACAAACTGGTAGTTACAAAATAGTCATAGGGATATAAAGTATAGTAGAAGGAATATAGTCAATAATATTGTAGTAACTATGTAAGGTATCAGATGGGTACTAGATTTATTAGGGAGATCGCTACATAAGTTATGTATGTCTAATTACTATGTTGTACACCTGAAGCTAATATAATACTGTATGTCAACTGTAACTGAAAAAATTTTTTTAATTGTTTAAAAAATGTCCTATAAATACACTTAAGCCTTAAAGGCAATACATTTTGTAAGATGTGAAATAAATCAAATAAATAAAAAGACTAAAAAGTTTTTAGTAATCAAAGCAGCTGATGTCTTCAAATTAGAAAGATAATGAAAAGATATCAAAATATTAAATATACATGTACAAAAAGCAAATTATATACAATCTACATAAACAATGTAATAGATGTGTCCACCAAAAATGGGCTAGAAAAGAAATTCTACTGACAGCATCATATAAACTTATAAAAATATCTTTATAGGCATTTAAGGGAAAACCTACTTGAGGATAGAATCTGCTTTCGGGAGCTACCAGACACCTAATTCGGTGCTATATTAGGCACTTGCTGCCTAACTATTATGAAGCTTACTTTTAAAAAACAATGCTTCCAAAGACCTTAGATTTGTGTATATGCAAAGGCCAGCACAGGAAGAATAACAAACTTACAGAAAGTACGTAGCAGAGAGACATCCTTTTCTACATAGGAGCTTGTAGGTCATGACATTTTGCACTCTCACTTGTAAATCACAAGAATTATGGTTTTAGAGCATTGGAAAGTTTAGGATCAAGGATTAGATGTACCAGAATTTCACACACAGAAAAAGAGCTCTTCTGAGATGAATAACCCCAGGTGTTTTCTTCTCTGAGTTCATTTTCTGATTCTAGCTACGGGCTAAGGATTGCACGTGTTCTTGGTAGAAGAACTTGATTGTGTGAAAAGGAAACTAGTCAGGCTTTCAGTGATTGTACTGGGCTACTGTGGCACACTGGGACCCGAGGGAGTCCTGCATGTGGAGCGTGTTCTGATCATGACATATTCAGTGAATTTTCTGGGTTCTGTGCAAGAGACTGGGGAAAGAAGGAATTCTAAACAGCCTTTCTGTAATTTTCATTACTTAGATGATGAAGATTGTTAGAGAAAAGATAAACTTCGCTGACCTTCCCCTTAGGAAATTTGAGAAAACGTTAAGTTATGTGGGGTAAGGGACCAAAACCTTTGAGTGAAAGAACGGAAGCTCCTGCACTCTTTCAGTGATTAGGAAAAGAGACCTTCCATTTTCTGGATTAAAAATTTAGCAGGGCCATCTGTAAAGAATGCATTTGAATGATAGTTAGACTAAGTCTTATTAAAATTACAACCTTGGCCATACTCAGAACAATGCTGATTGGATCAAGATGATTAACCCAATCAAATACCATTTCTCATAGCCTAATAAGCCTTCCAAGACTCTTCTGATTTCTAGAATTTTAAATGAAGAATTGTGTAGGGTTGAATCTGCAGGTTGAGGACTTCATGACTGTAGCAAAGAGACTTGAGAAAGGCAGTAGCCAACATAACTATCCTTCAAGAATCTGCTCAAAACCCTTAGGTAAAAACAGATGTCACTCTTATTTGTGTTACTGGAGTTCTTTTCAAACAATCTTGTATAGCATATATCACATTTCATCAAAGTAATTTTTGTCACACCTGATAAGATTTAAAGGTAAGACTTATCTTTTGACTCCCAGCAACCAAACAGTTCTTATAAAGTATTCATGAATCAAATTCAGAGGGCCAAAATACTTGGGTATGACATTTTTTAAGTATTTATTTTCATTTCCTTCTAATTGAATTATAAAGTTTTCTTCAATCAGGAATATAGGCAACTCATCATGGTAAATTAGCATATCTATAACTTTGTCATCAATAGAAATCACATAGTTTCATATCATATTATGATTGTTACAGATATTTGGAAATATTAAACCCACTACTAGATCCTATTTAATGGAATTTGTAACAGTTTTCCATATAGCTACATAGTTAGTTTCCTGTTATTTGTATTTTAAGTTATATATTTTAAAATGCTATAAGATGGTGCCCAAAAGCTTCATCTTACTACCAAAAAAGTCTACATTAGTTTGCTATAGATGCTATAACAAATATCACAATTGAGTGGTAAAAAAATAAAACATGCAAATTTATTATCTTACAGTTCTATAGGTGAGATGTTTGACAGGCATCTCACAGGGCTAGATATAGGCAGGTATATTCTCTTCTGGAGGGGAAAATCTTTTTTCTTGCCTCTTTCTTGCAGCTTCTAGAGGCCACCTATATTCCTTGACTCATGGTCACCTTTATATATCTTCAAAGTTAACAATGTTGTATCTTTCTGACCATCCTTCCAGAGTCACATTTTTCTCTGACTGAACTCAGCCAGAAAAAATTCTATATTTAAAGGACCTATGTGATTAAATTGAAGCCCTTGGATGATCCAAGATAATCTCACCATCTCATGGTACTTAATTAAATCACATCTGCAAATTCCCTTTCTTATGTAAGCTAATATACTCACAAGTTAAAGATTTTAGAATATGGGCATGTTGGGAAGGATGGGGGATGTCATTTATTATTCTGCCCACCAGAATGTCCTTGGAACAGAAAGAGCAGGAATATCTGAACATTTAGCAAACTAAGGACACAGACTAATTTAATAAATAATCAATAATGAATAATTCTTATCCAAAAAGATACATTTATCTAATACCAGAAGCTGAAAGAGGCGATGAAAGGGATTTCTCTCTAATTCAGTCTTCTGATAGCTACATATTACTTTGCCTGCCATGGTCTTATCAAGAAGAAGTTAAATACACTGATAATGTTTATGTTCATTAGAGGTTGGTAGTAAGTAAAGAGATCAAATTTTAGATATATCCTCTTCTGCCCCACTTACAATTCTTTAAGAAAAGTTGAGGCTCATCTCACATTCTATCACAGTCATAACCTTATCCTCTGATCAATTAAAACAAACAAAACAAAACCCCAAACTATTGCTGCTACAAGTTTTAATTTCCCCAGTTTTATTGAGAAATAATTGACATATATAACTGTAAAAGTTTAAGACATACAGCATGACTCCTTTTAGGTTTGATTTACATATATTGTAAGACAATTACCACAATAGGTTTAGCTAAAATTTATCTTCTCATGTTGATACAATAGAAAGAAAAGAGAAAAAGGGAAAGAATATTCTTGTTATGAGAACTCTTAAGATTTACTCTCTTAACTTTCTTATATATCATACAGCAGAATTAGCTCTAGTCATGTTGTATATCACATCCCTGGCACCTATTTATCATATAACTGAACGTTTGCACCTTTTGACCCCCTTCCTCCAACTCCTCCTCCCCATCCTCCACCTCTGGTAACAGTGTGATCTTTTGTGTGTATGTGAGTGATTTTTCTTTCTTTTTTCTTTGATTAAACATATAAGAAAGATTATACAATATTTCTCTTTCTCCGTCTGACTTATTTCACTAGCATAATGCATTCAAGGCCCATCCATGTTGTCACAAATGATAGGATTTCGTTGTTTTATGTAGCTGTATATTTGCAATGGAACTTCTTTATCCATTTATCTATCACTACACACTCAGGTTGTTTTCATGTATGGACGGACTATTGTAAATAATATTGCTATGAACATGGGGGTGCAGATTGTTTTTTGAGTTAGTGTTATTATTTTCTTTGGATATATTCACAGAAATGGAATTGCTCAGTCATAGGGTAGTTATGTTTTTATTTTTTTAATTTTGAGGAAATTTTATACTGTTTTCCATAGCAGCGGTACCAGTCTACAACCCCACCAACAGTGCACAAGGGTTCCCTTTTCTCTCCATCCTCTCCGACTTTCGTTACTGTTGCCTTTTTGATGATGGCCATTCTAAGAGGTGTGAGATAACTCATTGTGTTTTTAATTTGCATTTCTCTAATGACGAGTGATGCTGAACATCTTTTCAGATACTTGTTGGCCTGTCATATATCTTCATTGGGGTAATTAATGTCTACTCAGTTTTTTGCCCATATTTTAAATTGGATTATTTGTGCTTTTGCTATTGAGTTGCATGAGTACTTCATATATTTTGGATTTTAACCTTTTAGCAGATATATAGTTTGCAAATATTTTTTCCGTTCCATAGGTTGTCTTTCATTTTGTTAATGGTGTATTTTGCTGTTCAGAAGCTTTTTAGTTTGATGTAGTTTCAATAGTTTATTTTTTATTTTGTTGCTCATGCTTTAGGGTTCATACCTAAAATATTACCGCGACTCACGTCAAGGAGCTTTATTCCTGTTTTCTTCTAGGGGTTTTATGGTTTTATGTATCACATTTAAGTCTTTAAACCATTTTGAGTTAAGTTTTGTAAGCAGTGTAAGATATGGGTCCAGTTTTATTCTTTTACATGTGAATATCCAATTATCCCAACCCTATTTATTGATGAGAATGTCTTTTCTCTAGTGAGCATTCTTGGCTCCTTTGTTAAATATTAGTTGACTGTAGATGCTTGTGTTTGTTCCTGAGCTCTCAATTCTGTTTAGTTGATCCATTTGTCTGTTTTTATGCCAATATCATACACACTGCTTTTGATGACTATAGCTTTATGGTAAATATTGAAATCAGAAAGTGTGATGCCACATACTTCTTTTTTTCCCTTCAAGACTTCTTTGCCTCCTTAGAGTCTTTTGTGGTTTCATATAAATTTTAGAAATATTTTTTAGACTGCTGTAAAAAATTGCCATTGGATTCTTGACAAGAATTCTATTTAATCTGTATATGGCTTTTGGTAGTATAGACATTTTAACAGTATTAATTCTTCCAGTCTATAAACAAAAAATGCCTTTTCATTGAGTAATCAGGCTTCTCTTCTAGAATTTACGGGTTTTAGAGACTGTTCTTCACTAGTCAGTTCAGTTTGGGTTTCTCAGATGTCGACTGGTAATGTTCTTACTGGTGGAACCTGTTATTACTGTCTATTTGTAAGAGAGGCAATTGTTTAAGTTCTGAGGACAGTCATGGAAGAGGGTGTACATCTGACTGAGAAAAATAGAATTGCTGTCTTGTCCCTACTTTAGTGAAGCTGTACTATGAGCACCACAGTTGCCTGGTGTCTCTGGTCAGGGTTACCAAATGGACAAGACTGGTTACTACATTCCATCGTACACAGGGCTATGAAATAGCTTCCCTACCTTGACAGGGCAGCAGGATGGGACCCAGGACTGGTACACAATGTTATTTGGGAACTTGAACCAGGCCAAAGTATGAACTGAATTCTCTGGTCAAGTGAGGCCAAAATTTTCTCTGCAGATGGGGGAAGCCACAGGCTGTGCTCTTTGTTCAAAGACCCCAGTACCTAGTGATGTTGAATGAGCTGTGCAGTTTCTTGTGAGCTTGTTAGTTTCGCTAGTTGAACAGGTTGAAGGTTATATCCAGTGATGAATGGAGCTACAGATTGGATTCCTTGCCCAGATGCAGTGGGAAAAACAGTTCTAAATCCAGTAAAGCTCTTTGTTGTCTTAACTCAAGCTGACCCACATCCCAATTTCTCTAGTTGAACAAGTTCACGGGCTTTGCTCTGCAAACTATCAGCTCTGCCAGTCTTTCTCTCATCTCAAACACCTCTGGGCTGCACAGTTTGCAGGAGTTATCTCCAGCCCTCCTGGTCAGATGGGGCCAGGAGACACTACAGTGTGTGGAGCTGTAGCTCAGCTCTTTGCTTGGATGTGGGCAAACTGGGCTCTCAGGCTGGCAAAACTCTTGGTTTCAGGATCCTAATTAGGCTGATTTGCACCCCACTGAATTTCCTGGTCAGAGTGTGCCCCCAACTTGGTTTTACAGATGAGTGAGACTGCTGTTTGGGATTATTATTTAGGTACTGAAGGTATGAACTCTGTCTGCCAAGACCCACACACCAATTGCTGCAAAACCCTTTTCCATTCTCCACCTCCATCGGCTGCTTGCCCACAGATTCCCCTGCAACCTCTGTAGTATGAGATCAGAGTTGGGACTCCCACAAAGTGAGCCCATTCCTGGGAGATATTGCTTGCCTCCCTGGGTTCTCTTTTCTCATTGGAGGAATCAGAGTCTCAGGGGAGACCTCTCTGCATGTTACAGCACTGGACTAGGAAAGGGGCAACACACTCATGTAACCATTTCTCTTACCCTTCTAATGCAGTCTTCCCTGGTCTCTGTGATTCAAGGGAGTGTGTTTTAGCCTCATCCCCAAGTTCTAGAATTCTCTCAGTGGTGTCTTATTCTTTTTGTGAGAGGAGCTAAGTTGAGAACTACCTATGCTGTGATTTTTGTGATGTCACTTCTGCTACAAGTTTTAAGCAGTGAAAAAATCAATTAGTTAAAAAACATATACAAATTTTATTTTCGGAATATATAAAAAATTATATATTTGAGTTAATTTCAAAGACATCCTTGTTAACATAGATAAGGGATAGGTTGATTTTTCAACAAAGTTCTAAAAAATTAACTTGAAAATTTGTATTTGACAGTTCTTTGGATTCAAATAGTATATGAATGTACTATTTCACAACTGTCATAATATTTAACTCTTAACAGAGACCAGTGAAAAATTGCTTTTACTTTTTTTTAATTTCAGAGTCATTTTATATGTTTTCATCTATTTAGATCTTATTTAATTTCTTACAATATTTTTGTTTTCAGAGTGTAAGTTTTGAACTTCTTTTGTTAAATTTATTCCTAAGTTTTATTATTTTTGATGCTATTGTAAAGGAAATTTTATTAATTTCATTTTGCTTTTACTTTTGTTTTATCAATGATGAACAGAGGAAAAAAATAGCCTGTTCAAAGTAACAATGCTAATTATGGCAAGGGCCAGGATTTGAATTTAAAACAAAAAATTTTTGTGAGCATTTAAAACTAACACAGGACCCAAAGAGTTCCACAGTCTGCTGTTAAGATTTGAGAAATATCTTGGCATAAAGTTCTATTTATAGGCTTTAGTATCATAAGATATGACATTGATTCAGGTTCTGATTATTGATGTGTAAAGCATTTCATCACTCAGAAATACTTTTACTTCCCTCTCAAGTAGAATTTTTTCTTATTCTTCTTCATTCTTCTCTGCCTAGCTTCACCATTTTCGAAGAAGAATTTGACATAATACGTTATATTAAGCTCAGAAGTGTGTTGCAAAGATTTAATTTAGGTAATATTTGGGAAAAAATTATGAAATGTAAAGAACTATTCAATGTAAAACATGATAATTGAGTTTTATCAGATATTACATCAAATGAGTTTTATCAGATATTATATCAAATGATTGCCTTCTCTCATTTATTTTTGATTGTGTCATATGACATATATA
Source organism: Cynopterus sphinx (assembly GCA_030015415.1). Lineage (NCBI taxonomy): Eukaryota > Metazoa > Chordata > Mammalia > Chiroptera > Pteropodidae > Cynopterus > Cynopterus sphinx. Next base: position 46,669,112 of record CM057380.1, read on the forward strand.
GTAAAATGCAAATATCTTAAACAAATCATGATAAAATTTTGCCCACACATCTGAAATCTCCCTCCAGCTTAACACTGGTTCATATCCAAAGATAATCACTATGGTGGCCCCTGTCACCATATGTTAATTTTTCCTGTATTTAATGGCAAAATATATACTATTATATTAATACTTTGTGTCTGGCTTCTTTTGCTTAATGTTATGTCTAGGACATTTACCCATGGTATTGCATATGGGAGTAGGTCTTTATTTTCCATTGTTCTATAGACTTCTTTTGTATGAATATACCACAGTTCATATGTCCTACTATTGATGTGCATTTATGTTTATATAATTTGGGGCTATTGGGAATAATATTCTTGCCTGTGCATATATCTTTTATTGAACAGAAGCACTAATTTCTCTTCATTTTGATATGTCTTGGGATATATATATTTTTAATTTTTGTAGATACTGTCAAACAGCTTTCTTGAGTAGCTTTAAAAATTAAACTCAAACCCATAAACTAACACAGCCCCTTTTGTACTAAAACTTTATATCTTTTCTGTCTTTTTCATCAGAGCTATTCTCATGGTCCCTCAATATGGTTTTAATTTTCATTTTCTTAAAGAATTCAGAGCTGACATTTAAATTCTCTTGTGAAGTGTCTGTTCAAATATTTTACTCTGTTTTTTTATGCCTCTTTTTATTTTTATTCTTTCAGTCACTGTTTTGTCTTTCACTCTGTTAATGCAAATTTCATGAAATTCAATTTATTAATTTTTTGTATACGTTTAATTATTTTTGTGCTTTATTTAGAAAATTTTTGTACATCTCAAGATCATGAACGTACTCTTCTTATCTTCTTTTAGATTTATTTGATGGCCCAAGATATGATTTGACTTGACAAAAACTCTATGCACATTTGGAAACAAATATATTCTGTAACTGGTGGATGAATTTTAATACATATGCCAAACAGATCAAATTAGTTAATTGTATTTGTCAGATATTTTTATATCCTCACTGAATTTTTTCTTCTTGATCTATAAATTATGTAAAGTTGTGTTAAATTCTCCATTTATTCTGAGATAAATTCTGTCAAAAATCTCTAACAAGAGTTGTTGATTTGTCCATCTCTCCTTTTAGTCCTGTCAAAATTTGCTTTTTATATTTTAAGCTATTTTTTAGTGCATATAAACTTAAAATTATTATATTACTTTTTGAACTGACAGTTTATCTTCATTAAATATACCTCTTTATGTTTTATATTATTTATTTCTTTAAATTTTCCCTGCTTTTAATATAGATCTGCCATTTTTTTCAGTTAGTGTATCTTTTTCATTTTTTAGCCACAACTTTTCTTGTTCTATTCAAAGTATGTCTCTTAAAAATGACAGTTTTTTTTTTAAATATTTGTAGGTTAGCCAAGAAAAAAATAGATAAACATAAATAATATCAGAAAGAATGAGTGGTTATCCAATAGATATTAAAAAGGAAAAAATAAAATAATATAACCAAGTTTATGATCATAAATTCTAAAACTTACATGAAAATAATCAATTCCTGACGGTCACAAACTATGAACATTTAAACACAAAGTAATCTGATTATCTTATATTGATTAAAGGAATTGAACATATAATTTGAAATATTCTGTAAAAGAAAACATCAATCCAAGATGGGTTCATTGGCAAATTATACAAATTAGTTAATAAAGAAATAATTATGATTCTACAAAAGATTCTTAGTTGCTATGTCAAAGCTACAGATATAATTTTTCCCATAGAATTATGTCAGAAAGAGGAGATTTTTGAATAAAAGTTGAATGCAGTGGTGCTTATTTTGAGAAAACATAAAAAAAAGTATAAGAATGTATGATGTTTGGGTTAGGAAAGAAATAGTGTGAAATAAAATTAAAGAGATTATTTGGAATCATGATATACAGAGTCATTAATATTTATGACTTGGAATTTTTTCAGTTCACTCTTTAGTGATTTTCTTCACAATTATGTTTGAGAAAAATTTGACAATATTAGAACAAGTAAGAAGGGTGAGAAAATGATTGTATTCAGATAACAAAGTTAAAGATCTTGATCTAGGATAGTAGCAGTAAAACTGAAAAAAAAAAATGGATGTAACAAAATAATTAACAAGACTAGCTAACCAAAGGTACAGAGACATAAAGTACATAGAGATTTTTCAAAGTGCTATAACTTGAATGACCGAGAGAACAGAATCCAAATTGAAATTTGAGGCAGATAATTACATTGGTTTTAGATTTGACTTAAATGCAGGTGAGATAACTTTAAAAAGCTATTCAAAGAGGTAATGAAGGAAAGTGAAAAGGGTTGAGAGAATGCACAGCCAGAATATTTCAAAAAATACAAAGCAAAACTAAATTAATTTAATTTAAAAGCTTCATAGGATGGGTGTTTCATTTATAAGGCTAGAACTAATTTTTTAGTAACTGATGTTAGAACTGGGGCAAATGATATGAATTTGTAAAAGTTCCCTGGGCCAGCTTATATATAATAGAAAGAGGCAGGGTAGGTCTAGATAAAATAATATACAGGAGCCATATTTGTCAAAAGACTGCCCTGGTCCAACTACAATTTACGTAAAACCCATGCATCACCTTATCTCCCCCAAAATCTAACCATTCTTAAGAAAGAAAATCTAGCACGGTATCAATATAAGACCCCATAAGAATAAGAAGGAAAGAAAATATGAAGGCTTGCTAAAGAAAAGCATATGCCAGAAAGCTGAAATTATAGAAAGTTTTTAAAATCATAAGCAAATACTTCATAATAAATCTAAGTAAAAATAACCAAATAATTGAGTAAATAAATAAATCTTATTGAATTAGTTACCATAACTGAAACAAGTAAAAATAGAAAATCTGGCTTATCAATTATTTATCTAAAAATCTTTCTGAAAAAGAAAATCTCAACCTCACATGAATTAATTGAAGAATTCTTCTAAATATTTAAGGAAGTAATAGTACAAATAATAAAAAAATTACTTCTAGAGAATAGAAAAAGACTGAACATACTTTCCATTTCATTTCATGAGGCCAGCATAAGCTTGATACTAAAACCTGACAAGGGCTTTGCTAGAAAACAAAACAAAAGAAAACTCAAGCTAATTACTTTTGAATATAAATACAAAAAGTTAAAATCAAATAGTATTCAGCAGTATATATAAAAGTATACATAACTTCCAAATTATATTTACTCTAAAGAATGCTAATATCAATATAAACCATCATACTCTCTTTCAATAGGAAGAAAATTAAATGACTATTTAATAGAGGAAGAAAAAGCATATGATATCAAATCATCATGATAAAAAAACTCATTGTTAGTCAAGTAGGGATATAAGGAACTCTCTTTGATACAGAGAGAATCTTGAACAATAAAAGTATAGTAAATATCCCATTTAATTATACCATATTAAAAGTCTTACACAGGATTAGGACAAAGCAGGTGTATCTGCCACCACTGCTCTTATGCAATATCGTTGGAAGATCCCATACAATGTAACTTTAAAGCATTGAGAGAAATTAAAGTCCTAAATAAATATAGACATTAACCATGTTAATGGAATTAAAGATTCTGTATTCTAATATGTTCAATTTTTTTATAGAATCAATAAAGGTCTAATCAAAACTTCAACATCTTTTTTCAGGGGTAAGTAGGAACATTAAATCTGATTGTGAAAATTTATATGAAAATTCAAAGGATTTAAAATAAATGAAACAATTTTGATAAAAAATAATTTAAAAATACCAAACTATTAAAATTTTAAAAGCAATAATAATTAAGACAGTGTGGTTTCAGTGTAAAAATCATTAAATAGATAAGGGCTCCAAACAGAATTTCTAAAAGCCAACCCATATATGTGTACATCTCTGATTTATGACAAAATTGGCCCTGTAGAATAGCCTCATGAAAAACCTGGATCCAAGAACACAGCCAAATTGTTCTTGCACTTCAAATTAATTAAAATTGTGTGAGATAATAAACGTTTAGTTTTATTTTGTGTATGTATGTGCACAAAGAGGCAAGAAAAACATTATTTTAAATAGCATTGTTTGTTATAATCTGTAATGGAAACAAATCAATGGTTCTTTTTCTTTAATATTAGAATACCATATAAGAATGAAAAAATGAATTTCTGCTAAAAGCAACAACACAGATTAATTTCACAGGCATTGTATTGAGTAAAGGAAAGCAGATACATAAGAGTACAAATTATAAGATTTCATTTATATACTTTTCAATAACAGGTAAAAAGAATCTATGAAAAAAAAATCAGAAAGCAGTTCCTCTTTGAGAAGAACATAACTGGGAGGGAACATGAGGTGGCTATTAGGTTTCAAGCAACATTTTTTTTACTGGTCTGGTTTGTGGTCCCCTAGGTATGTTAATCTCATAAAAACTCATCAAATAATTTAGGTTATTTTCTGCATTTATGTTATGCTCTTATAAAATATTTTCTTTATGAATGATTTCTATGAAATTCATCTTTTTATCTCTCATTGCATTTTATAAAAAGTAAGTATTATGAATATTTATTGAATAGATAAGTTAATGAATTAGGTTTTAGAACAAATGAGTGACACTATTCAATTTTTTTAATTTAAAATTTAAAAAATTTGGTTCTCTAAAGACAAAATGATAGCTAAATACATATGTATTTATCTATGCATGTTTATAAAACATACATGCATATGTAGGTACATATACACATATAATTTTAAGTGTTAATTAAAAAAATCAAGCTTTAGGCAACCAAAAACTTAGCAATATTAGTTTATAGTAAGTAATTTTCTACTTTAGTTAGTTTTAAAATTATATAGGTTATTTTTAAAGCAAATAATATAAAAGAAAAACTATCAATCTTATAAACTATCCTTTTAAAAGAAAAACTATCAATCTTATAACTTGAAATTAATGTGCTCACATTATTCTACACATGAACAACATCTCTATGATGAAAAAAAATTCAAAAAATTCAAGTCCATTTGTAGTTTAAAGATGGAAACTTTACATTATCTGGTTTTTAAAGGTACTTACAGCTTCTTAGGGACAATTCAATAATTGAAACTCAAATTAAAATGGAATTTTCTATTGATTTTCTCAAGCATATGGCTCATATCTTAAGATGAAAGTGATTTATAAAGATTAGTGACTTCTTAGATGTGACTCCAACTGTCTCAGCTTCCACTTACCACTAATTGGCATCCAACTCTGCCATATGTTATTTAAACCAGTAAAATTAATCCCTTTCTTTTCTTCAGTTATATTTCTGGTAATAAAAAGAAAAAAAAAACCCTCAGAGTAGAATAAGTCTGAAGTTTAGGGAATACCTTTTCTCCCACATTCTCTGTCATTTCCTTTCCTTTTAAAAGAAAAACTATCAATCTTATAACTTGAAATTAATGTGCTCACATTATTCTACACATGAACAACATCTCTATGATGAAAAAAAATTCAAATAATAAATGAAGATCGCCTCAGTGTCATAAATCAGTTAAATTTTAATTATGTTTAGTCTGTTGCTAAAATCTATTTCCATAAGAGAACACTCCACTTGCCTATATTCAGTAAGCATTGTAGCAAACTCATGGAGCACTTATACGCTGGCACGCACAATTACGATTTAATTATATAAACAGTGAAACTCCACTTATTCAAGAATTATATGGCTATAATCTATAGTCACCTAGAATGACTGCAATCACAGGAGTAACTGAAAGAGATGCCTGCCCAGAGGTCCATTTGGAGAGTTTGTAAACGAGACTAGTCACATCTATACAAAGTGGTACATTGATTCGCTAAACAGGAGACTGAGTAAAATTCATTGATTAACCATTATTTGCTTGTATAATAAACGTTTAAGATTACCTATTATGAATCAAACACTGCAGAGTGTATGAGAATTAAAAATGGAATGAAGTATCAGTCTAGTAGAATTCAGCAAAGTAGAGGAAACAAGCACATGCACAAGGGTGATAACCAAACAGCACTTGCAACAGAATTCTCTGCATACACAAAGAAATAAGTTAGGTATTGTGTTTAAAGTGGAAGGGCAAGCTGAGAAAAGGAGTGTGTGTGGGAGGTTTTCAATGCAGAGGGGAAATAGTTTAAGGGTGGTCAAAAACAATTGCAAAGGGTTTGAAACCTCATGACACAATAAAGCATCTGCTGGCCATATTTCATGTAGTAGTGTTTGAGGATCAGTTGTGACAGAGGAAAGACAAGAACATTAGGAAAGTGTATGCCATCAAAGACTTTTTATGCCTCACAGTAGGGAGCCTGAGCTATATCCCATAGGAACTGAAGCGCCACTGAGTGCTTTAAGGAAGGCTTAAATCACGATTGTAGTTTTCAAAGATTTTCTGTTAGCTTCATTTTCCACCAAGGCAGACCCTGAGAGGACTTGTGATAAATTTTTTATTTTCAAGATGATCCCAAGAGCCATACAGTGTGGCATTCTTTGGACACTGAGGCAGGAAATGAGGAATAAAGAACACATTTAGTATTGAGTTCACTATGGCAATGGGAACTGTTTTTGCCTAGACCTTATGAAAAATGTACAGATGTTTCCCAGATTTATTTGCCTTATTGACGATAGAGGTAGAAATATTTATTCACTGGATCGTTGATGTCCACAACGGGTCAAGTGTTGCCCTTGGAAGTTTTGTCTCTCTCACTTCTGAGTACTCTGAGTCTGAGTGCCCAGAGATAGACATAGGGATGAAAGTAAAGACACACTTGTGAAACTCCAACAGGAGAGAACAGCTTTCCAGAGGATGAGAATGAGGACACTGAAAGCATCTAATACAGATCTTGGAGCACAGATCATTTGATGGCTAAGCAACAGTAAGTAGAGTACCTTAGGAAAGAAATGTGAGAGAAAAATGACAGGAGGAGAGCAGCCTTCCTGACTGTGTTTGTAACATGTTAAAAGCTCAACAATTTTTTAGAAAACTTACCCAAACATTGCTTTTGGCTGGGTGTCTGGCTTGGGTACTATACATTGCGAATTCCTATAGATAAGATTATTGTCCTCGACTAATATCTTAAATATTTTTTAATAGAAGGAATTTAGGCACAGAGGTTAGCTACTGTACAGTAGATATTTTACTTGGTTGCCATTCAAAAGTTTCAATTTAATTCACATTATAGCTCAGGACATAATTCTATATGTGCTGAAATTTTACCAGCTTTAGAAATTCTGTTTGGTGCTCTTGTTTATTTGACATTACCATTGTCCAAAGCAACAGTATTTTCCTGTGGTTGACTGTTTACATCAGCATTTCTCACTACTCCTTGCAAGGTTTTTATATGGCAATTTGATTTATTTATTTTTATGGCTCATTTCCTTTATTTCAAAACACCAATATGGACAATTCTTCAGAACTTGCCAGAAAGACATTCAAACACAGAAGAACATGTTTGTCTTTTGATGGTAGATATTTATTCATTTGAGATGGAGTTTTGATAAGAATTTTCACTGTACAGATATTAAAAATGAAACACGGCCAAGGTAATTAGGAAGTCTCAAAAACAAATTCTTCCATGAAGACAGAAACTCAGTTCTCTAATATTATAAATATTGGTGGTGCTTGATTCTCCTACCCTGGAAGTAAATTATAAGAACATAAAAATACTTGTCAAAACAATGAACAGATATTTCAACACTCAGTGCATTGCTCTAGTTCCCTCTGTCTTCTTATTCCTTTACTATTCATTTTTAAATTTAGAATCAATGTTCTGTATACCATGTACATGGAATAATTTTATGAAAATGAGACAGAATATTGGGCTATCATAATCAAGCCAATTATCCATATAGTCTCCTCTTTATCCAATTGAGCCTATTGAATAATTCTCACTGTATCCTACTTTGGATCAAAAATCGCAAAAGGCTCTCTAATACCTATAATTTAAAGATTTCTTTAGTGAAATATCAATACTCTCCATGACACAGCTTTCTTGAATTATTTTCCACTATTTGTATGAGTTCTTTATCACATGTACTATCTATTTACTATTCTTTATAGATCACATGCATTATCACTACTTTCACACTCAGCATAAACTATTACTAAAATTTAACTGCCCTTGTTTAGGTTTTAATATTATTTATCCTTGAGAGAGCAAGACAAGACTCATTCTACCTTTCTTCATCCCTCTTAACACATAACATCATGTCCAGGACATATAAATTGAGTATCCTTCTTTTAATACCTTTTCTTCCTTTCCAACATATGTAATATCTTCTGATATGTACATGTCTTCTGACATACTTTTTACATATATGACATATACATATCTTCTTTATGTACGGAAAAATAACCAAATAGTTTTATCAGTTGTGGGCTATGTCTGATTATTTCTACACTCCAAACTACAGTATTTTTCTACACTAATTATAAATTTGCTTGATAAATACTCACTGAACAAATAAATGGATAAAGAACTATACTATAACCTCCCAGCATACATTTCAACTTTGAAAAAAAAAAATCACTGTTGACACTGGCTGGACAAATGCAACTGTAGGTCCAATGAAATATTTTTTCATTCCTGCTCATCAACATGACCCAAAATCCCTACATTTATTGAACTTATGTACTTGCTACTCTATAAACATTAAGAATTTAAAATAAATAAATCAGATAAGAGCCTACCTTCTATTTGCTCGCAGTCCAGAAGAATAAACAGGTTAAGTGCAGAACATAATGACAGCCCAATAAAGACCAACTTGATATGGAATTAATGGAACAGACAACAATCACTACTACAGTTTAAAGTTTAGAACTGTGTGTGAGCTCTAACATTGACTGTAGATAGACTGCTTCTCAAATTAAGCCCAAAGAATACACTCATCAACTGAAGTTGTAATGCAACTATGCATAATAATAGTTTTTATAGAGAATTTCATTTTTGGTGATTAAAGTCTTAACTAAATACTTTTTAAAATGAGAAAATGAAAGCTTAAAATGTTTGCTTAATTTGCCAAAGCCCATGTTCACATTAGATAGATTTTTAAGTCTGTTGACTCCTACTACCAGTAATGTTTGTTACAACATCCCTGCCATATGATTTTTTGATATACTTTTAAGTAGTTTGTTCCTTTTTTCTGAATGTTTCATTTTTTATATAAAAGTTATCACTAATTTTTTTATAATAAGTGGTCAGTTAATATCATTTGAGGTATGCAGATGGATCTAATCATTTATACTTTAAAATGTGGGAACATTACAAAAGAGACCTACACTCACTGCACGTGGGGGTATGTAGCTGGTCTGTAACTCCAAGGTGGATATTTGCCTTCAGGTCCCATGTTCATTCCACTACACCACAATTGCAAAGTTCCATCAGCCTGTACGTAAATGGTTCCCCTGTAACTCCCTGAATAATAGGACTCTGCCTCAAACTGTTGTTGAAATAGTGTCTAATTAATTATAAAGACTGCAGGCATTTGAGAAAAGATGTAGAGGCCCCATTACACTTACTAATCCTAATAAAGGTACGTTCCAATGATGCCTTGCTGATTATTAATGATAAGTGACCCTGAGTTCTATATGGAAGATATGATGCTTATTTCTACAAATATTTATTTATTTATGTATTTATTTGTTTGTTTGTTTGTTTGTTTGTTTAAGATTATTGCAAAGATAGTAACTCCAGGGCATGTTGTTAATTATGGTCTTGGTTTACTGCGTCTAGTTCTAATTCAAAGTTTTATCTTCCAAAAACATGAAAAGCAGGTTGAATGATTTTTAAAACATACTTTCATTCTAATTTCCTCAACTTACGTTTTTTACTACTCCCTTCTCCCTACCCAATCTCACTCCAATAACAATCTTACCTTTGCCCTTATAATTCCTTACTTTCTTTTAATGAGATTTGGAGCGTTAAAGCAAAAAATATTGTGACATTTGTTAAAGACGGTAAAGTGGACTTTCTTCAGAACCATAATGATCCTTAGAGGGACTACTGCAATGGAATTTTACAGTGGTGGGTAGAGATTGGGCTCAACTTTGAATACAGCATGGGCAAGGAGGAATTTATAACCAAGGGGCAGTTTGGGGGTCAATGGTTAGAAAATAACAAAGGGGAAATGTAAGGTGGAAGGGAGATTCTGTCTAAACCAACTTAGCAGAAGTCTTTGCTAAACATAGGCCACTGTGATCAGATAGCACTGGGGGATGGTAGGGGATGAGAAGTCTGATTGGATACCAAGTGTCATCAGATATGAGGAAGGAAAGGTTGTGGTAAAGGTGGGGTATTGGTTCTGGGTAAGCTGACTTAGCAGTGTTCTTCCTAATACTGGATTTTACCAGTAAGTACACAGATGGGCCTAGGATAAGGTTCAGAAGCTTGATGAAAGTTTGGTCAAGTAAATAATTTTTGTCATGAGAAAATAATATCTTTTTCTTGTCAAATACCAATTTCCTGTTGCCTCTTAAGTATCCAAGTCTCATCAATTCCTTTTCTTTTGTCAACAGTTTCAAACCTTATAGCTTTTAATTCAGCATAAGATCACATTTCAACCACTCCTGAAAAATTCCTCCAAGAAACTCTTTCACGTTATCTACTGCTACTAGATGAATCTAGATTTTGTGAGGTTTGAAACATATTACAGTTTGTGGGCCTCTTTAAGGAAAAAAACAGAAAGTTATTAATACAAGATTAGGTGCAAGTAAATGTTTATTATGCAAAACACAAATTTTCACAAATTAGGAAGGGATAGAATATTCAGGCGCTTTCTTCTGAGATCTCTTTGGGAATGAATGAGTGTTGTTTATATGAAAATACTTCCATTGCAACTGGGCATAGAATTTTTCAGACCTCTCAGCAATGCCCTGTTCCCATGACTCATGTAAATTATGGTTTCTGAAGCTTACTCTTATTGTCTTCATGAAAAATCATCATTTGCTATTATCTAGATTTTCTTTCTCCGTTCAGAGGTAGGCTCTAAAAGAAATAAGCAATGCTTTATTTCCATTTTTACCTCTCCTATTCATTCCTCCACTCACTGCAAAATGCAGTTTACCTCTGCGGCTCCATTGTAATTTTAACTGAAAGTCACCTATAATTTCTTGCCAAATCAAGTTGATGCTTTTCATTATTGGTTGTTTAGCATTTATATTTGTACTTGACCATCAGTTCTTTTTTCCTTGACATCTGACACTTTCTGCTAGTTAGCCATCAGATTCTTATACTTCTTTTTCTTATCTTCCTTAACTGACTCCTTTTGATTTTATTCTTGTAATCTTTAAATGTAACTTTACCTTAGGGTCTTTCCACAGCCTTATTTTAATACTACATAGTATATATTTATTTCTCTATATAATATCTTATTTACTCAAATATCTTCCCCCTCTGCCAAATTCCTATCACCAGACTATACTTTTCTAAACTCCAAGTGTTTACATCCAAATGCTTATGTGTAATCCCTGAGATGATAGCATGCTTGATTTGTTAAAAGACAAGCATAGAAGCTAGTACATCAGAATAAGAAGTAGAAGAGGGGTAGGAGATGAATTAGGAGAGTTAGTATAATATTTACCTATGGAGTACTTACATTTAGTAGAGTAGAGAATACATTGCTTTCAGTTTTTTTTGTTGTTGTTGTTGTTGTTATTTATATGACTTCATCTCTAGGCTGAGTTCCTTGAAAGAAGAAACTACTTGCCTCTGGCTTCCCAGTACCTTTTTATTTAAACCCCTCTTATTGAGTGAATGAATGAAGGAGTATATGACTGAATAGAGAGATTTTCATGAAAATTAATCTAAGTGATTTGATTTGAAAATAAATGACTCCTGGTAAAATATGTGTAACATTCACCTCATAAGAACACAATAGAGAATACTTAAGAAATTTCAAATGGAACTACATATTTTTTAATTTAAAATAAGTCAATGACAGAGTGAAGTGAGATACTGACATTTAGAAAGTACTCTTTCTATTTGCTTTCTCAATTTTATTTAACATTCAATTGCTTTGCAAAATATTAGAATCACATAAACTTTCTAAAAGTGCCTCTTCTATAAATTTGGTAAACTGAAATTTTCAGCAATGAATTGCTCTATTGTCTAGAGTACTAAATAAAGAATTTTCCTTCAATTGTTATTTATATTTGATACTTAAGTGGTTAGAAATACTAGGTACTGTCTACATGTTATACATTTTCAACAGAGAAAAAGAGACACTAAATCTCCATAATAATTCATATAAGATAAAATTTATTTATTATTTATTTATGTATTATTAAAAATATGCAATGCTTTCTTAACTTTTATCTTTATTAATGAGAAATTATTGTCCATCATCTTTTAAGAGATGATGCTGATTCTGATGAGTTTTAATCTCAGTAGAGCACTCAGAGTTCACCAATGCTTTCACTTTCCATGTCTTATTTAATTCCTATCAGTTAGTTTTTCCTACAATGCTGATAGGTGGACTACGCAAATAAATAATCCTCTTTATAAGGCAATAACTCTGAAACTTAGAGAGTAAATGATCTTATTACTTTATTAGTAAGCCCTAGATTCACTAATCTCATAGATTTTTTTGAATACAAATTCTATACTTTTCCCAGTTTGTCACACTCTTTTTGAGTACTTTGTAAACTGCAAACTGCTATACAAACGTACTGGGTTATCATTACCACATTTTTTATTTCTCCTCTTTTGTCTATCTCTCTATTACAGTGTATCTTCATTTTCCCAGCAGAAAGAAGATAAGACATGTTTGCATGGGTGGAGTCTATGTGAAGCTACAAGTAAAGAATCCCCTCTAATTTCCTAATCAAGTGAACTGGACTTTCTAATTTATGAAACCATTAATGACAATGCAAGGCCTGATGCTGCCAATATCTATCCAAAGTTTATACACAGAAAATAACAAGGGAGTCTACTAGATAACTCAGCAGACCATTCCCTGGAGTGGCCATTATATGAAAGAAGCTGTTCCCACTATATAGCATGTCTCTCTTTATAAGGGTTGTGTTGGATTATATAATTTCTGGGTAACTTAATGGACTGCATAAAGGAGAAAAATAAGTGGTGTTGACTGTAAGAAAAACCAAACAAACAAATAAAAGGCAAAGCCATTCTAAATTGCACAGTAATCACTTCAACTGCTAGAACAATTTCAACTCTGTTAAAATGAAGCTTTAAATTATTCTCCAAACATGATGTTCTATATCCCATCTTTAGCTTGGCATTCACTGCTGGAATTTTCATAGGCGACCAGCTGTTCTTTACTATAGGGAAGGCGGCCAGGACTCTGCTGAAAATTGTCAAAGACTAAAATCCTGCTGTTTAAGAATAAGTAAGAATCAGAGAATCAAGACAATTTCAAAAGTTGTAGTGAATCAATAAATGGACAGTTTTGAATGAATAACTATGTTTTTACCCTCCTTTTCTCTGGACTGTATTGAAACTACATTTAGTAAGGTCAGACATTGGCATCTATAAAAGTTTCTATTGAGTTCAGCAGCCTAAGAAAATTCTATTACTGTTTTTTTAGGAGAAAAATTGAACTGAGTTTTTAAATTAGAGGGAGTACAATCCAGTTATAACAAGTTTTTCCTCCTTAATTATGCTCTGGCTCTCCCACATTTTGTTTTTGTTCATCTTCTCCCAACTTCGTAGTTCTTAACTTTGCATTGTGACACTGACAACTTTGAGAGTATAATTAAAACTATGATCCCTAACCTTGAGAGCAATTGCATAAACACATAAAATTATATAATAAGTTTATGAGTCCCTAGAAGCCTATCCTTTAAGCCCAGATGAAGAACCTTTACTGCATCCGTAATATTCTTTTATTCTTTGCCTATCAAACTCCAATTCAGCTTTTAAAAATCAATTCAAATATGCCACCCCTGAGAAGTCTTCTGTATTTCTATCCCTCTAGGCAAGTTGATATTTATTATTCCTTCTACTATACTTTTGTTTTAACATTTATTCACTTTTCTTCCTTTTCTTCCTTCCTTTAACATTTATTAAATAGGCACCATAAAACTAAATTGAATAAAACAATTTGTGCCCTCAAGGAATTCTTGCTTCATTAATGAGATCTATACAGATGTGTGATCATGGGAGATAAGTGCTAATATGTCGGGCAGGTAATGCAATGGGAGTATGGTGAAAAGGACACCCTAGGTTTCTTGTAAATATACTGAACATTACTTGTAGAGTTTATTAATTAACCAAAAATACTCCAATAACCCATTTTTATTTAGTATTCCCAAATTTTCCAGTTGCATTATTAACAATTAAATTTTACAATTGAGAAAATAGATTTAGAGAAGTAAAAATATGGCACAGAATGACTCAACAAATAATCAATGAAACAGATTCAAAGTAATGTCTTCTGATTCCAAAGCCAATACTTTCTTTCATACTATGCTATATCTCTAACACTCAAAAACAGAAATCAACCTAACTAATCACTGAAGGTATACAAAATGCCCATCATATGACTTTAAGAAAAAATATATTGCCTAGCATAGAAGTTGTACCTTTAGATATATTGCTTGAGTTTTAGGTTCTCTATCTACAATGAAAATTAAAAGCCCTACCTTTCAGTTTCAGTTTGGAATGAGATTAGATGATATATGTGAAATACATACATAGCTCAGTGCCAGCCACATTATAGGAGCTTTATAAAATTAATTCATGTTTCCGCTTTCCCAGCCAGGGATTGAGTCAAGTACTTTAAGACAAATACAGAAAAAGTGGGCGCGGGGGAAGGTGAGGAGAAAGATACTATAAATATATGGTAACGTAATCCAAGGACCTTGTAATGTAGGAGAGAAAAAACTAATCTATCTTTAGAAGACCCTTAAAAAAGCATAGAATTAATACTACCAAAAAACAATAGTTACTATGTCATCTCATGCAGGAGTCAAAGAACATCTAAAATGGGGTGATCTATGTTGAGTAATTTTATATTAAAATTTATTGTTTTAACTTCTTTTCTTCCTGTTTCTTCATTTCTTTTTAATGTACTTAAATTATCTATAAAATTATTTGAAATGCATATTCAAACTGCCTTCAATATATGAAGAATTACAACACTTTAAGAGTTTCTCCCAGTTGTCTTAAAAACGTTCTCCATAACTCAGTGTAAAATTCCATTCTTAAAAACAAACATTATTTATACCCATATTTTAACATTATTTCTATTTCTATCATCATGACTGATAGAAATGATGTAGTTTTGTAACTTATAGTTTAGCATCAGTAAACTATATTTTAGGAGACTGTAAATAATGTGAAATACTTCAGAAGTAAGGTTATTCAAAATGATTATAATCACATTTTTTCCTTAAGAGAAAACAAAGCAAACTTTCATCTATTAATTTCCATGGGTCAGACATTATGCTAAATTACCATATATCTTTCCTACATATTATTTATTAGATTTTATTATCTCATTTTATATATATTTTTACATTTTAAAATGCATAAAGATTGTGAATCCACAAGAACACACAGCTAATGTGAAGAAGCTAAAATGTGCACCCAAAACTCTCTTTTCAAAGCCCCAGTTCTTTCACGCTACTGGAGTGAGTTTTTGCCAAGTGAAAAAGTGACATGTATAAAACCTCATTTCCAAATAAAGTCAGAAAATATAGATATTGCTGTTGTATTCATCTATAGATGTTCTCAAACATTAGTATTTTTCATAATTGCCTGGAGTGCTTATTAAACACAGAGTGCACACTCTCTCCACAAGTTCATCATTCACTAGGTCTTTAGCAGCAATGAAAATTTATATTTCTAACAAGTTCTCAATTGAAGCTTATGTTGTTGGTCAGGGGACCACACTTTGAGAACCACTAATTAATTCATTAATTCTTTCAATGCTATAACAGTGAACAAGTACTTTGTAAGCATCCTAAGTGAGGTTAATGAACTCAATGGGGGGAAACATTTCATACTGTATAATGTATCAAATAATTCTGTGTACGTTTTAATATCTTACAATTGTATTTGTCAATTATACCTTAATAAAGCTAGGCTGAAATAAGTTCAGGTGTTAATAGTTCACCCTAGACCTACAGAATAGGTTTCCCAAGAGAAGACCTAATTTATATGTATACAATAGAGCGTTTCATAGTGGCCCTATTTCACAGAGGAGGGAATTAGGAGGCTATCAGGAAGATTTAGTGATAGATGGGTTAAAGGCTGGAACCATCTTAGATCTAATTCCCATTGGTTGTCTCTGCTCTCTCATAGTTTCCCTTCTTCCTTTCTGACTCATCTATTTTCTTTAAATTTTGACCACACTACTTTTGATAGTACCTATGCTTGTTTACCTTTTATTTAAAATTCCAACAGCAGGTAATTAGTTTCCATTAACTGAAAATAGATTAGCGAGAGATGTTCTTTGGAGTTCAAAATAAAGGGAGTCAAAAGGTTAGAATCCACGTTCCCTATTTCAGTTAATTTTATCAAATCCTTCAAGCCCGAAACCTCTGTATTCAGATGACTATCTCAGAAATAGACACTGTGATGAGGATTCCATGTATGAGTGATTTATTAAAAAATCGATCCCAGTGAGAAAGAGTAAGGGAGTAAGGGAAGCAGCATGAGGAAAAGAAAAGATCAAGCAAAGATGTGATTTTAGGCAAAGTACCAGCCTCAACTGTTCCCACACAGGAACTGAGGCCATAAATTACTCTTCAGTGTCTGTCCCTGTTTGAGGCGAGGAAGCTGGGCTTTTCCACTCTCACACTAGTCAGTTATTTTTAAGGCCATCCTGCAGTGATATGTTTCCACGCATTTCAGACTCTCCGCTGTCCTGGAAAGAGAGAAGAGAGTGCAAAGGATTGTGGGTTCTGAGGAAAGTGCACAAATATCTGGTCCAGTGATCAGGGAAAATCTGGGCCAACAACCAACAAAGTACACTAACCTACAGTTCTATGTTTGGTGGCCCTTATTTCCACTGCTCTGAAATTCGATGGTTCAAAAGATGTTGACAGTTTTTACCTATGAAATGTCTTTACGTTTTTATTCCCATTTTCGTTGTTACAGTTTGGGATCCTTTTACCTCTAGCAGTCTACCAATTTTAGATGAACTACCTGTTTCCAAAATTTTCTTTCTAATCACCTACACAGTTTGCATTATCATGTACAAGTGATTTCCACAAGAAGTTGTTACAGTCACTTCTTTTGATTTGACATAGTTTTGATTGCATAATTTATTTACTCAAGCTTTTATTTCTCACTCCAGCTCATAGAATAAACTCCAACTGCCTTGTAAATTCCTGCAAGTCTTCCACAATCTAAATCCAGCCTATCTTGTTTTGTATAGTATCTGTCAATTTCAACTAAGATACTATGTGTCAACCATTCTCAGGACTCTCATTCTCTGAAAAAGTCTATACACCATTAAACCTCCATGTAGTATTCTATTTGCCCTTCTTCATGCATTCCTGACTCCACCCCAACTCTGTGCTTTGAGGTGTCACCTAATTCTCATTGTTCAAACGAAATGCTACCTTCTCTGTGAACCTTTGGTTAATCCTCAGTCCGAATTAAATACTGCTCCCTCACTACTTGTTTGTGTTCCTATAGCACAGTACATATATGCTTCTAATGATTTGTTCTTTATAGCATTATTACATGTAAATCTGTCCCATATATTGTGAGTTCTTCAAAACAGGGATTGTGACTTATTTGTACTATATCCCTAGCATTCACAAAGCACTGCCTGACATAAAATAAAGTCTAACCAATAATCACAGAATTAAATAAATAAAATACGCTCCCAATAAATTCTGTGGAAAGACGATAATAGATGCACTTGAAAGAAAGGAGAGCAAAAGGGAAAAAAATGTAGATCACATGTCAACTAAAGAAAAATAGTGTAACTTCAAAATACATGTGTATAAACATTCTTTTCCCTACTTAAGATCAAGAAATACATAATTTATGGCCATTTCATCTCAATGTGCTGTTAAACCTAATTTTATAATATATACTATCATATGGTGGATCAGATGTTCTCATAGAAGCAATATTCTATTTCTTTTTAGTTGGTAAAGAAACTGAAAAATCATTCTTTCACTTTATGGTTTTGATTGTACAGTTTTCCTTATGGATTATTTCACTCTAGTAACCATGTGAGTGAAGTCTTATTTCTGGGGGAAAATAAAGTATAAGTTAAGCAACCATGAATGGAAAAAGAAATAACTCCCTATGTGTGTTGTATATGAGTGTTAAATATGGAGGTATTTTAACCTCTATTTATATTTTGTTGTCATTGATTAAAAGTATGGAACCAATATATTAAGTAGGTATTCCCTGACTGATATACATACATACATGCATACATACATACATACATACATACATAGTTAAAATTCCTGAAGGAAAATAATATGAATAATAGAATTGTAATGCTTTATAATAATGTCTAACTATATTCAAAACAGGAAAACAAAATTCCAACCAATTTTGTTGCAGATGACATTTGTGCTCAAGCCTCAAATTCCTTTTCTCTCAGAGATCATCAGATAGTAAACCCCATGAGCTGAAGACATTCAGTCAGAAGGCATTCTCTGGCCACTGGAACATGCTAAGCCCAGGCTTCAAGATTTGATACCCAGGAAGTAACCATCAACTATTGAGAGCTGGAAGTGGTGAATGAATACCCTAGAATATTTGCCTTTCAGTAGAAAAATTCTGAGTTGTGTTTTACGCAGTGTCCAGTAGGTCCTAGATAAACTCATCTCCAGATAATCACAGTGGTAAACTCACTCATGACTGCAATCTTGTAATATCTTTCCCAATTTTCCTGACTAATCCTCACTCCCTTTTATTTCTTCCTGAGATCACCTTGCAAATTAACTACTTGCACCAAATCCTATCTCCAAGTCAGTTTTTGAGGGAACCCAAACTCGACAAGTTCCTATAACAATGATATTTTTTTCTGATATGAGAAACATGTTTTAAATTAGTGTTTTAGTATTAAATGTTTTTCATACATGTCTTTTATTTATAGTGGCTCTTTTACTCATGAAAAAACATCAACATGTATTTAAACTATTACTCTAGGTAGAGCAATACACACAAACATACACACATGCTAAAGTATGCATTATGTACTTAAATTTGACTTAGTTTTTAATTATAATTTATTTTATTAGTATTTTTCTTTGTCTTCATCTTCAAGCTCAGAGATCATTTTCTTGAATTATATACTTAATCACTTTTTGTTAGATTCTTTTTACTTTGCTATAAGAGCGATTATTTGCAATTTCAAAAGCACCATTAAGTAGAAAATGTCTATTATAGATTTTTCATCTACTTATAATTTAATTACATTAAATTCAAATCTTCAAATCATTTTCTCCATATGATCTTTTGATATTTGGTATATTATTCTCATTGAATCAGGCATATGACATGAAGTTTTATGTAAATATCTATTATTAATAAATTATCTTCTAATTGTAATAGTTAATCATTTCCTAAATCTATGCACAAAAATTTTATTGATGCAAAGTAAGGAACATATCAAGGCATATACCAAGTAGCTTGGGTCTTAAACATTTGAATCTCAGAATTGACAATTACAATGAAAGCATTTCCTAATGAAAATCTAAATAAGAGATTATTTTATGGTTTCAACATTTTAGTTTAAACATTTCTGTGGTAAGTTTGGGATTCCAGATTGAGATCTGAGAATTGACACAGATGCATTTGAATCTATTTTTTTTTAAAGGAAGAAACTTGCTGTAAAAAAATAAACTAATTAAATATTTTTTCAGTCCTTCTATGTAATTTAAATCATTTCTAAAAATCAGTTTAGGCTTGTTTTTATTTTTTCTTCTTGAAATTTTAAAATAATTCCAAAACGTGATTTGAAAATTCCTCTAACACACATGTCTGACACATTCACAATTGTCTAGGCATTCACTTCCTTCATTATTCATGTATTGAGCATATTTATATACAACTCTTTTAGGTCCTATAAGAATGAAATGTGATTTCTGCTCCTGTGTAGGTTGTGATACAATAAGAATGATAAACTAGCACATGAAAAACTACTATAAGTCCTACTATAAAAGCTGTACAAACAATCTGAGGGTACAAAGAATGTAAGAATTATTTCTAACTGGGGGAGAAACAAGAAGTCACAAAAGAGGAAGCATTTGTTCTGGCAGTGGAAAATCAACAGAATTTTATAAAGCAGAATGGAGGGAGACATTCCAAGCAGATATCAGCAGATATAAAGGCACACGGGTGAAAGGAGACAGTCTGAAGAGAAGAGTGAATAGTTTGATGTGGTTTGAGCATGGGTATTAAATGAGGGGAACAGATGTGTGATGAGATGTGCCCAAGTATAGGGTGATATAATATTGGATATCTTTGAGGACCTTAATTTTAGTATCAATCCATCAAAGTCAGACAACCGTCTGAATAGGTCAAACACATTTCCAGGATGTGAGACAGCTAGAGTGATTCTTGAGATTGCTGGAATCATGTGCGACATCACTAATG
Organism: Cynopterus sphinx; assembly: GCA_030015415.1. NCBI lineage: Eukaryota > Metazoa > Chordata > Mammalia > Chiroptera > Pteropodidae > Cynopterus > Cynopterus sphinx. The sequence continues at coordinate 46,689,640 of CM057380.1, forward strand.
GGGTGGGTGACATAACATGCTTGCCTGAGCTTGGTTGCCAGCTGAAATTAACCCATCTGTTTCTTGGAGAGACTGTTGCAGACCATAAATTTATCCAGATATCATGGAAGTTAGTTGAAATCATATGTTACAAAGCAATTCTAATGTTCTAACCATTCTACCGGTCTCTGCTGAGCAATATGTATGTAAATACATTCATACATACACACCTATGTAATTGCTAAAATTTATCCTTAGTTAGATTTAGATTGGATCTACTTCAAATTACAACAAAGAATTTATTCAATAAGGAAACAGAAAATAGATTTTTTTCTTAGAAAAAGTTATTCAGAAAAAAGGTATCTAATATTTCAATTAGTTCTTAGCAGATATGCCATAGCACATGCCTGTATGGCAAACACTTCTCAAGTGTCCTGCAAAATTTAGATCGATGTGCAAAGTTCATTTTGGCAAAGTATAACTTGCAATACCTGTCACACAGAATGTCGATCTTAGCAGGCTATGTTATACAAGGTGTCCTATAACCAATAATTAAAAAAAACATAAGTGAGGCTGAAACTCTGGCCCTAAACAAAAGATCAGTTTACAGAGACATGTGAAAAATTGTAAGAGGAGCTTGAGAATAAGAAGTTTTATTCAAACAGTGACACAGTATTGAAAAGTATAGGTAAAGTGTGTGGTGACTGCAAGAGCTTTGTAGACACTGAAAGACATTGTTATTTTTTATAGTGATTGCATTGTAGTAATTGCTAACTTGTTTGGTGCTGACGGGTATTTCACACCTAAAGTGTGTGCTGCCACAAATTCTAGTATTAGAAAATGTGACAAGACACCCAGAATGTTGATGACACCACTATTTTAACATTTGGGATTAAGGAGTAATTTACTCTTATCTCTTGAGAAATCCAACAAGTAAAAGTAAAGAAAAAAGGTTTGTTAATTACTATATCACTTGAAGAGATGTCATAATTATTTCTCAGTTGTTATTACCATGTCATATGTATTAATATGTGGACTCTGTACTGAGACCATCTGAGTTAAAATTTCACAAGTATACCCAAATTCTCAGTGGCTTGATACAATAAAAATGTGTTTCTCAATCCTTGATAGTCTAATGAGGTTAGGCAGTGAGTTGAAATCTTTTCTGAGTAAGTTTATTCATAGATTAAGATAATTTCATTTCATATCTTTGCCATCCCATTGGGCCTTTAAGGGATAGATCTATTAGTTGTTTTCCATGAAACTAAAAGATGAGGGACAAAAAGGAGTGTAAGAGAGTAAACAGAGAACCTCATGAGAATAGTCTTAATAGTTTTAAGCCATACTGAAAAGTGACTATATAACTTCTACACTTATTCTATTGGCCAGATCTCAGTCACATGGCTTTACCTCACCGCAGGCCAGTCTGAGAATGAAGTCTAGCTATGTGTCAAGAAGAGGAATGGCAATGGGATTTGGGTTACCCATTGTATTGTCTCTGTTTCGAGTGGAATATGTCTCCTTTCATAGGACTCTGAGATCTAGAATCAGTACTAAAACACAATTTACTCTGTACTGGACAGAGAGTTATGTTAAATTATGGCTAGGCTTCTTAAAGGTGGATGCTAACCACCCAGAAAAGTTTCTAAGGAAATTTACCAGGGCGATGAGAGCCATGACAAAAATCTGGATGGGCTGAAGATTCTCAGCACTGAGAAAAGAAAACTAGAAAGGCTAGCATATAGAAAATGTATTAGATTTAATATATGGAGTTTTTAATTCTAAAGTCATAAACAATAAGTAACAGTGCCAAAAAGATAGATTTGATTAAGGCTGAATAAAAATTAAAAATTCATAAAGGTCAAACTATTGCTTTGGGGTTTATAAAGATCTACATCATTGCAGGGTGAAATTTGCCATCAGCTTATCAGTGTTCTGTTGTGAATGTGGCACTAGATGGGAAATTGAACCAACTAATCTCTCAAGTCTTTTTTAGGCCTAAAATTCTAGATCCTGTGGCTGATTTTTAAACTGTTGTTCCTTGTTGCAAACATCTCTCCTTCCCCATAAGTATGAAAATTGTCTAATCTCATTATACCCTACCTCATACAATTTATTTAACATTAACATAAAAATGTCCAACTTTTTTTGAAATGTTTTGCATTTATTTTAAAATGCCAGCCAAATCATTGTCCTTTCTTTAATTTTATATTTGGAATCACAGAAGGAAGAATTTGGATCCCTATAATAAATAATGCCCTATGTTCTATTTCAAGAGACAATTCATTTGTTGGTTTGTCTGTCAGTATTCTGCAGCTGGATATTTAGTGCCTTCAAAATTATGGAAAGACCAGGGCACTCTAAATGACCAGGCAACTTTCAGAGTGATCAGTTATTACAGTGAAATTGTCTTTAATCCAGCAGCTGTCTCCAAAAATCTTTTAACTGTTTGACTTTTCAACATTTGACTCCATATCCCCAAATCTTACACTTTGGAAAATTTCTGATAAACATATTTGTGTTTTTTCTTCCAAGGTTTTGCACTATCTTTGTGAAATTGAATATTGATCCCTTTCACTCAGACAGTTTTGAAGTCAATGACAATTCTGAACCTTGGGTCTTGGTTTAAAGACACAGTATGTAATTTTACATATATACCTCATGGGCTCTCATCAGTGAATTTGTATACCTTGTTTGCAATAAAAGACGAACATTGAGTTGTCATATGTGTCATTTGCAAATAAACTCACATGGATCAAACAGCTTCTTATAAGGCAAACTGGGATGAGTTAGACTTTTTTTACATTGAGTCATTATAAATTTTTAGATAATATCAAATATCTTTAGTCCTTTCTGAGGACCGTAAGTCCACAAAATCAGAACAAATCTGGTTATACTGATGGAAGCTTAAAGAACAAAGGGCCTAGTGTTACATTTTGCATTAACAAGCAGAATGCTGTTATAAACTGGTAAGGCACTGGGATGAAAAGTGCTAAATTTTAAATTGTAGTTGTGGTTGAGTTATAATATTTTCTGAACATTTACAACCATAAAATTATTGATGAGATCTTGGAGGAAAGATACCTTTTGTCCCTATAATAGAAAGCCTACAACATATTCTATGAAGTAATTTTTCATTCTATATAAATAACTCTAATGGCAGCAGTCTCCCCGCTTCCCAGGTAGCTCATTACTGTGTTAGAGAACTAATGTCTTAGAAGGCTATTCCACAAATTAAAACAAATTTTATACTTGTAGCTAGAATTCTGTCTCCTAAGGCCACACAGACAATTAATAATTTTGTATCCAAATAATAGATCTTCAGGAACTGGAAGGTTAATCAATGTAGATTAGTGCAATTTATTTAAAGGAGATACTACATTATGAATTAATTATAAATACTGTATTAAAAAGATTTTTATAAACAGGGCAGAAAAATAGCTTAAAAACATCTTTGTAGCTTGTACGATAGGGTTGTATCTTCTGTAAGCTCTAATGGCAATTTATAAATTTGTAGATAATGTTATTGCTATATTTCTGTTGAGGAATTAAATAGCAAAACCAAGAAATGATTGTGTATGTAAAGCAAATATAATTTTTCTTTTACTTTTAGTATGCTTTCTTTACTAAACTAAAAATAAACTTTTTGTCTTTCTCTCTCCTTCCTTCCTTGCCTTCCATTCTCTTTCTTTCTGTCCTGAGTTATAGCTCTGCCCTGTTATTTCTGCTTGACCAAATGTAATCGGAATCAGAAATTTTGCCTCTCCTTTAGTCTACGTTCTGAATCATAAATGAATGAAAAATCAATAATTAAATGAGTCTCATGAGGTTCCTAAACATCACAGCACGAGTTCTTTTTACTTTTGTTCTCTTCATTTTTTGTTCCAGGATAATTTGTCTTTTTAATCTAAGGTGGTAGTTTGGCAACTCAGATATGTTACCTTATGTTTGAAGGTCGCCAGCCTATTTTGAATCTTCAGTAGTAATAGATTCCCAGTTGCTCTAGAGTTTCCCCATTGGAAAGCCACGTGCTGGGAAGGCTATTGAGCTGAATGAACATTATCAAAATTTTGACTAAAACTTACATATCCAGTCAATACTAGGCACATGCTGCCGTCTGTCCCAGAAATGACTTCTGTGACTGGGTTAGGTAACTGTTCCACCATCTGCTTTTGGTAGGCACAGAAGTGTTAAATATTGCATTTGATTTTGTGATGCAAGTCATGAATTTATAGTGTATAAAGCCATTTATACTTGATGGAACTCATCCTCAAGTATTCTGAATACTTTTCATTCTTAGTACATTTCAAAAAAAATTAAAAACATAGACCATCATCTGCCAGGAATAATAATGGTTATTATACCTTTTTGTATGAATGGGAAGATAATTAAATACATGAGATTTCTCACATAAAATAAAATCTATTATAAAATTTTTGACTTTTATTTTTTTTTAAAAAAAACAGCATCTTTCTGAATAAAATAGGGATAAAAGTTGATATTGATACCAATTTCATTATGTTTAATCTGTGTCTCTTTGTGGTGATCTGTGCTTTACTGATATAGTTACATAAAATATCTGGCTGTAACCTTGTGTAGTACATTATATGATATTCAAACTTGATCTTTCCTTCTGGGGGCACTGTCTCCCAAGACATTTTAGGTACCCTGTCTAAACTGTTAAGCACTGACATTTCATATTTTTCTTGAAGACTGATACTTACAATTCTGCTTATCCTTTTATTTAAGAATTTATTACAGCACATGCAGAACAGCTGATTGTCATCAAACACCTTGCAAAAATTGATGTGAAAATTAGAAAAAAGGACACGAAAAGAGTGGATCAATGAGACTCTGAAAGAGAGACTGTGAAAATAATACCTGTCAAAATTTCCAGTACCTCCTTTAATAAAGTACAGCTAGTAAAATATATGTTTTTAGAACTCTTGTTACCATGCATGCAGAAAGAAATGTAGTCTTAAAATAAAAATATGATGTTATTAAAGTCTAATCCTAGAAACCAATCCCATGATACTTTGATCCATTAGTAGCTCCAATTATATGATGCTCTTTGCATGGCAAAGTCTTCCAATAGCACATAATAACCCTTGTGAAGGTGGGATTTAGAAGTGGAAAATTTTATTCACATTCAGTCACCAGGACAAAGGTAGGTCAGAGATCAAGAGGATTTCTGAACTGGAAGATTTAAATGTAGGACTGGATACCAACCTTTAAGTTTTTTATTGTGCAGAAGATCTTTAACATTTATTAAATCTATCAGAAATTAAGTGGTTCTTCTATCTGGAAAAATTTTAAATTTAAAACTGCTAAAATATTTCCATGTTGGTTAAAAGGCACAATCATGCTTAAGATCAAGTATTTATACTCCATACTAATATCAATGTACTTTTTGTGGGTACCTTTAACTTTTATTATAATATGAATTTATTTAGCATCTATTATAAAAAATTTTGAACATCAAGTATATGGAAAACCTTGTTTCACCTGTAGCCCACTTTCCATTTGTCCTGTTCTCAATGGCCTCTCACTTGGCAATTGGGGCAAATCCTTTCAGGTAGTCTTTGTCTGTTTGTAAAAAATAAGTTATTCTTTAACAATGAATATCATATAAGTAATAAGTAAGTCTAATCATTATGGAATTTCTAAATCTGTGTTTCTTAGGAAATAAAGAAAAGGACAGTTTTACAGTTGTACTGCTCTAGTTTAACACCTGTCTCAGATTAAGATAATAATCATCAAAATTGACTCCTTCCTATCAGTGAATAAGTAAATAAAGTTGTGGCAGACGCTAGAAATCATCCTCAGAGGTAATGTGGAGGTGAACTTCATCAACAGATTAATCAGGTGATTTGAAAGCTGGGGATGGTGAGAATTAAAATATGAAGATGTGATGAAAATGAGCATGTAAAAAATTAAGATATTCTTAGAAAAGTGTGTAAAAAAGCTCTCCACTTAATTCTGAGAAAATATGGAGAAATGACAAGTCAAATGTGCATCATTTTCTATCAGCAGTAATTTTATAGAGAAACAGTTTGTCTCGGGCAGCAGCAAGAATTAATGAATCTAATAGGCACCATGGACTATTGAATTATAATCTTCAGAGCTTTGGTTTACTGGCTGTTTGACCTCCAGCGAGGCTTGGAGCCTGCATGTTCTTCAATATCGGGAAAACGGAGGACGATGATGATGCTTATACATGTAGGTATACTTAAAATGAATTGGGTTATTGTTTTTAATAGTAATTTCTATTATTCTTTATAACTCACAATGTACATTCATTTTATTCTCAAAGTAACCCCAAACCAGTAAGGCATGCATTGTTCCTCTGTGGCTAAGGTAACTGAGACTGAGAGAATATGTAATTCACCAAAGATCAACAAGGAGGAGGGTTGCAGGGCCAGTGCTCGAAATCATATCCTCCGATTCAAGGTTTAGGTTAGCACACTGCTTCTGTAACTCCAATGAAAAGATAATAGATATGCTCTCTCTATTATAGAAAGATAGTAAAGCTATGGTTTTTACTTCTGTCCATCCCCTACTGCTTTCTTAAGTCCCAAAAGACTAACTTGTTTCATTTGAAAGGTTTACAGTGTCAGCCACACATGCAAGCAGAATCACTCCATGAAAATAAAAAATTCTCCTCTCGAATGTACAAATAGGATCTCAGCAGGACAGAAACTAAAAAAGGGAAAGAAAAGAAGCCTTTAGGCTAAAAGCAGGTTGGTAAATTAAGGTGGTATCTAAAAAACACATGGATTTGTTGGGACTTCAGCCTGACTGCTCACCGAAGCGTTTTATAGAAGAGAGTAGCAGATTTCTTAGCACTGATTACAGATAAATCAAGATTTTTAAAATGACATTACATAAGCCTATATCTTTTTCACTGAAAAAAAAAGATGCTTCCTTAAAATGTGATTTAAAAAATTAAATCTATGTCTATAAAAGATGGCTAGTTCTTAGGGAGGGAATGAGAAATAAAGGCTCTTAAAGAAAATGTAATGCACCTATGTTTCCTACCATATTCTCTTTCCTTATCTATCAAATGAAGCTCCGTGGCGTTGTGCTTAGAATCTGTATATGCAGACAAAACACTGTGCTTAGGTAGGTAAGCTTGAAATAAAGGAGGAAGACATATGCAAGTTTAGGAGACAGTTTATATTGTAGAGAAAATGCTGAGTGGAGAGTCCTGTCCCAGCCCTGGTTACAGGCCCAATTCTGTCTTTACTTATTCTGTGACTTGAGTTATTCAATTTAATTCACCCAAATTCCTTAATGTACTAGCTCTTTTAGAACCTAGAAGAGTAAAACCTATGAGTAGCCACCATCAAAAGGGCCTTATAATTAAATAAGAAAACTAAGGTAATTAAATAAGTGACTTAATATAAGTAGAATAAGTGCCCAATGAGAGGTACAAATGGAGAGATATGCAGTTTCTAATGCAGGGAAGCTCATTTTGGTTGGTTTTCAGGAAAGTCTTTGTGGTAGATAAAGCCCATGAACTTCTCCCCTGGTTTCATGCCCGTGAATATATCACATTATATGAACGGAAGGGACGCTGCAGATATAATTAAGGTGACTAATCAATTGACCTTAAATTAGGAAGATTATTTTGAATTATTCAGGTGGGCCCAATGTAAACGTACAGTTCTTAAAAGTAGAGCTCTGAGGGTAAGGAAGGAAGTCAGAGAGATGTAATAGAAAAAAAATCAAAAAGATTTGAAGTGTGAGAGATTCTGCCCACCATTGCTAGAGGGGGTTACATGAAAATCATAAATCTAGGTGACCTAGAAGTAAAAATGAGGACCCAGATAAAAGGCAGCAAGGAAACAGAGACTTTAGTACTACAACCTCAAGAAAATAAATTCTACGAACAATCTAAACAAACTTGGACCTGAATGAAGTCTTTCCCAGAGACTCAGATGAAGAATACAGCCTTGCTGATACATTGAATTTGTCCTTATGAAACCTGGAGTGGAGGACTGAGTTGAGCCCACCATGACTTCTGACTTTCAGCATTGTAAGATTAAAATTTTGCATTGCATCAAACCACTAAATTTGTGATAGCTTGTTATAGAAGCAGAGAAAACTAATACAGGCTTCATGGATATGGACTTGACATATGGTTAGGATTGTGAAAAGAGAAGACTAACAGGAGGGCATCCCAGGCAAAGGGTAAAATATAGGTAATAGCACAAAGGCAGAATAATTCAAGTATGATACAAAATCAACACACTTTGCCTCAAAAAAATCTCACAGCTTCCAACAGCTCATTTGTAAGTATGTTGTAAACAGTATTCTTTGAAGGTCTAGAGTGTCTATTAAAGTGCCTCAGGGGAAATGGTAGAATTAGAAAACCTTGTTGACTCATTCTGGACCACTCCACTCCCAACATCATTACCCTTATACTGCTTCGACCACTGATGTCTCATTTTTATCTGTTTTCTATACAGAATCCATCAAAATGTCAGTTGAAGGTAGGATTCTGCAGCTTACATTTAATAACAACTATATTTGATGTTCCCTTCCAGATCAATAATCTATGATTATTTCTTGAGCATGTTATTTCTTGATAATTGGGAAATGTTATAGTTTCACATTACTGGTAGTTTCCCAATGATGATTTGCCTTAAAATAAGTATGGCTCAAGACCACTACTAGGATCATCATTCTCATTAGAGGTAAGCATAATCTAGATTCTAGTGAAAGTATAATAATTACAACACAATAGAACTCTCTCTCCCATTTTTTTTTTTTTTGTAATAGTTGAAGGTAGCTGTTCAGGATCAAGTTGAAAAGAAAACTCTGTTCTACAGAGTCATTCAAGACCCAATTGACTGAAGTTTTGCTGTCTTCCATATGTGACTTCTAAATCCTCTTAAGTCATCATCTTAAGAGAGGGAGAAAGAGAGGACTAGGAAATGTAGTATAATCAGCAGCCAAATGACTAGCCACTATGGAAGGAGTGAGGTTGAAGAATTTAACAGATGGCTGTCTCTGCCTCTGTCTCTGTCTCTGCAAATAAAAGTCTCCATGTTGATGAGGAGCACTCTGTTTTCATTAGCAAAAATTCATGGAGTTCTTGTGAAGAGGGTTGATATAGGTGGAAGGCAGAGAGGAGTACTATTTTGGTACCAGGGAGAGAAAATCACTATGGTTCTCTTCCCATATTTTATAAAACCTACATAAATTCTGCTTGTGATAAAATTTTGTGATATTTCACAATAACAGAGGAGTACATAAGTACCTGAGTATCATGAATAACTGCCAGGCTACAGGTGAGAACAGACCTCAAAAGAATAGAAAGCAGCACCCTTAAATGAGGCCCTTTGGAACTGGAGAAAGTATCAGGATGGGAGCTGTGCAGTGTATATATACTGCAAAGACAATGAGATCCAAAAAGAAAAATCTCAAATTTTCAATATTATAAAGAAGGTGAAGGACAATGAGAGTTTGGGAATTTGATGGCAAGGAGCAAAAAGTCTTATTAAGGTTACATATAAGTATTTCTTTCCTATGCAATAAACTTATGAGTATAATTCTGTGCCAAGAGTGCTCTCAAGATATGTTCTATGCCAGAATAGTGGATGCAACCCATCTGGGTGACACACTTTTAATCATATACCAAACAGTAAGAGACTCATTGAAAGCATCACCTGGCATTTGGCAAAAGACACAGTTATCAAAGAATTAAGAAACATTACTAAGTATATAATGGGTTACTGATGAGTGAAATGAAAGAGAACATGTAAACTTGAAAACCCTCATATAGGAGAGGAACTACAATTATTCTTTTTACTGCAAGAGATAGAGCCACGAATAAAATGTGGAAACTTAGAAGAATCAAATGTGTTGTTTTAGAAACAACTTTTTGTTGGTGCTTCCATGATATAACAGGAAGCCTTAGGGAGAAACTTGCATTCCTCTTTACCAGAAGATTACAAGTGAAATCAAAGTCTAGTTGACCAGCTGGAAGAAGTGCAGCAGGGAAGGGAGGTGCATGCTAGGAGACTGTTCTAAATAGCTTTTATGTTCCTTCCAAGCTTGAGATTGTCACTTCATGACAGGAATGCAACAAAGACAAAATTCATCCAGACCTTAAAAATAATGCAGATGTGCTAGCTCATATTTCTTTGTTATGGGAAGTAGTGTTGTTTGGTTTTACTTTCCATGTTTTTTTAAAAGTTTGTACAAAGATGATTCAACATAAATCGACCTACTTTAATGACATTAAAAACTATAATTTTACTGCTTACTCCTTACTTCCTAAGGAGGGAAAAAATGATATTTCTCATAGATATTACTACAAGCATTACTTAGTTTTCCAAACTTCTAAGATACTGAGCTGAGGATATAGTTATTAACACTGTATACCTACTTCATACACATAGAACACAATATGCAAAGCTCTTTTCTGAAGGCAAGATGCCAAGTAATTAGAAAAGTAAAGTACCTCACCTTTGACTCCAGTTCAGTATTCTGGGCACTCCCTGTATCTGTCCTGAAAATTTTGGTTTTTCTGTTGATTAGTGTAATTTTTACCATTCTACTATGAGTTCAAATGTTTTTACATTTACATCATTAGTATTGTTACTTTTATGTTATTGTTAACACTCTCTTAAAAAAACTGCTAAAGTATAATTCTTTAATCTTCAATCCTTGGATGTTGCCTGGAGAAACATTCTAAATGATAGACAGATTTGTGGCTCTTTGTCCAAGAGGCATAGATGGCCTTCCAATAATTGTAAGCCCAAATTCCTTAGCCTAACATGAAAATCAGCATGTTAGCATGAAAATACTTTTAAAAATCTTATTTTCTAGACAATTCTCATATGTTCTTATACTTTCATTGTCCAGTCATACTGGGGCACTTTATATCAGCTATAAAAAGTCACATGCATTCTTGCTTCTGGAAGTTCTCTGCATGCTACAAGCTTCAACACCTACTTAACTAATTTCTTTTCTATGAATCAAGCCCAGTAGAAATCTAAAGTCTTCTTATAAGCCTTATCTGGACTATTAAGTAGCCATAAAATTATCTTCCTTTTTTTTATTTTCATTATATGTTACAGTCAATTTATATAATACCTACTGTTGATGACTGTATATTAGATTCATTTACATGAGCATCTATGGCTCTCTGTCAGAGTCCAGTCAAGAATATGTAAAATACACCAATTGTTTTAACAGGAAATTGATAGATAGATAGATGATAGATAGATAGATAGATAGATAGATAGATAGATAGATAGATAGATGATAGATAGATAGATGATAGATAATAGATAGATAGATAGATAGATAGATAGATGATAGATAGATATAGATGATAGATTAGATAGATATAGATAGATATATAGATAGGTATAGATGATATAAATATAGATTATATAGATATATGATAGATAGACAGATAGATATAATTGATTACACAAATATTAGATGATTGAAAAGGCAAAAAGAGAAACCTTGAGATAACAAAACTCTATTTCTTGCAAGAAGTAGCTACCATCCTTGCAGATGAGTTTGAAAAAGGAAGAGGTAAGCATTTTCAAAATTTAGTAATGTGGAGGAAGCTCCCCCAGAAATGGGATCCAGAGCTCTTTAGAAGAATGCTGCCCACCTACACTGGGAACTCAGCACCTCAGTGGGGAAAACTGGAGCTGCCCCTTAGACCTTTGAAGAGGGCCGCTGTCTGCTGTTCTTTCTCAGGGAGCACAGTAAAGTTGGTTCTGGAGTGAAGAGAGAAAACTGGAAATTGGTATCAACTGTGTCTGCTGGAATAAAGAGAAACTGCTGGGATGTGTGGACAGGAACAGAAAACAGTACAGAATGGAACCCTATACTCTTTATTCCCTAGCACTCTTTATTTTAGCAGAAATGCCAGGGAAGTGGCAGGCAAAGTACAAATGTGGTGTTGCATAGCTCAGTGCTAGTAGCACAGAGAAAAGCATAGAAGGCTGTTGTTGGTACTGAGAGACAAAGTATGACTAGCCAACATATTTTCCTGAGGCTTTAAGTTCCCAGAGGGTCAGGGTCATGTCTAGATGTCATTGTGTCTTCCACAGAGCATTTCAAACTACTTCTCATGTAGTAGAACATTAGTAAATATTTTATTAGAAATCTGCATAACATTATCTCTAAGCCACAGGTATCTCAAATGTGTATACATAAAAAAGTACATCACTTTTTAGAACTAAAATGTAGAGTGATATAACAGAACTTATGTAAAGAATTGACAATTTTAAATGAAGTTTTATGCTTTTATTTTGTTATATTACTCTCAATAGACCATTTCACAAAAGTCCAGTGGACCTTTAAGGATATCCTGGTTTTTCATGAGAAACTGATTAGAAGGCCCTTCTAATATCTTACCAGGCCTTTTGTTCAGCTCTGTCTGAATCTTTTGCAAGTAGAAAAATTTCCAGCTGTCCTTGTTATGGAAACATAAAAGAATTTTTGAAATGAAATAAAAGTAATCATTATGAACAAATAAAAGTGAGATATATAGAAAGGTGATAAAGTAGACAAAATACCATAAGTATAAATAAACACAGAATGAGAGATATTCCCTACAAATTACCACTTATTATGGTAAAGTACATGATATATTTGCCTTTTTTGGCAGTCAGAAAAAAGGAGAGAATGAGATGAAGACAGAGAGAGAAAAAAATGTATGTATATATTGCATTTGGTACAGAGGTGTCATGATTTGATATTTTAATATTTCTAAATTCTTCAAGATCAACTTGATTTCTCTTTTCTGAACTTCCATTAACTTTAACAAATAAATCATCAAACAAACCCCTATATATAAAAGTGGCAAGCAATAAAATAATTGTGAGCAGTTATTTAGTCTTTAATGCCAGTCCTTGAGGCAAGTGCTATATACAATTATTAACTTTACTTTTCATAATCCTATAATGAAAGTATTATTATATTGCTATCAAAGTATATACTATATTACTAGTAAAATATACCTTTATTTACATAAGGTACTGTGTTATTATTTGTTAAATAAATAAATACATGAATCACCATTATAAATTCCCATTTTACAAATGAGATTCTGAGCTGTGAAGGAAAAGTTGGTCAATATTATTTTATTTGACTTATTCTGATGATTTAGTTTCAAAAAAATACAAAAACAAAAGCAAAAACAATTATTGGTTTTTGAGATGAAATTTTGGTATCACTAAAATAATGTTTAAATTCACATGTACCATTGTTGAAAGAAAAAAAATTTTTCAAAGATATAAGAGAATGGTAGCATTATTCTCTAAATTAAGAATGGCAATACTGTAAAATATTCAACATTCAAAAAGAAGAATCAGAAAACCACTATTTCTTATTTCTCACTTGATTACAACAAAGCGCATCTGTTCCCAAGGGTAATAGCATATTTACAGAAAAAAAAAAAAAGGAGACTTAAAGTAAAAGAGTTTATGTTTCTGTATATTTTATAATATATTAAAGTAACCTCAGAAATGCCTTTGTAAAATCACTTTTCTGACTCCTTGTCTCTTCTCCCTTTGCTCAATCTATTGCTCTAAATTATACAGGTAAAATTCCTTACTGTTTATAAAGATCCCATTCAAATCCCACCCCTTTTATGAAAATATCTTTGATTGTTCTGCACCAAACAGGTATATCTTTCCTTTGAACACTTAAAATTTTTCAAATCTGAATTTTTGAGGGCACATGGAACCATCTGCTTATATAATAAATAAGTACATTTGCAGCCCAGCTAGAAGTCAATTCAATTGCTGAATGGCTTAAGGTGTCTTCCAGAAAAAGTAAATTATATATGGAGGGACATAACATTATCCAGAACCTTAGAGTTGCTGTTTAATTTCCTTAGTTTTTAGTACTCTATCAAAAATAATCAGCCACATAAGCAAGAATTGACTAAATATCAGGAGAAAAATAACAGAAAATGAAAAATGCACAAAAATTTAGATTTTTAAAAGTCAGAAATATACTTTCAAGTGATTCATATGTGATGAATGTTTAACAAATTAAATAAGATAGCAAATCATGAAAAGTACAAAAAAGAATTATTCAGAAATTCTGATTTATACATTACTTAAAACAATGATTTAAAGCTTAATGCATAAATTTAATAGCATAGCAAGATCAGATAAAGAAATAATTTGGCAAGTGGAAATTAAACAGTAAAAATATTTAGACTAAATATGAATTGACAAAAAATGATGAAAAATATAAAACCGATCAAAAGATAAATGAGATGTGAGTAATTAAAGTTTAAGAATAAGAGGAAAAGAGAGAATTGGTCAGAAGCCATAAAACTTTTGAAAACTGACAAAAGTTATTTCAGGCCAAAGGTGCACATAGTGAACCTTAAGCAGGATAAGTACAAAGAAAATCAAACCTAGGTATATCATAGTGAAACTTGTCAAAACTAAATACAAGAATAAAATCTTTAAGCAGCTGGAGAGAAGAAAATTCAAATCAAAAGAACAGCAGACCTTCACAAATGATTTTAAACAAAAACAATGAAAATCAGAAGACAATAGAATGATACTTTTAATTGATAAAAGAAAATACCAGCCAAATCATAATTCTCTAATTGATGAAAGTATCCTTTAAAAAATTAAGGTGATATCAAGATATTTTTCAGACAAGCAAGAATTTATCACCAAAAGACTGAATTAAAGAAATGGCAACAGGATTCATAAATCATTATGAAAAGGAAAGATTAGTCAAGAAATGATATAATTTGTTATTCATATATAAAATAATTAGAATCTCAATTTTAAACCATACACAGAAATAAAATTTCAGATGATTAAACATCTAATGTGAAAAAAATACTTTAAGATTTTTAACAAAAAATACTTTAACACTTTTTCAGAAGAAAAAATGTTATAGGATATTTCTGCAACTACATGACAGGGAAGATATCTTAAGGACAAATCCTAAAACTATGATATATATCATTATAATAATATTAAACCTCTCTCAATAAAAATTTTCCATAAACAAGCAAGACTACAATAAATCATGTACTGGAAGAAAATATTTATACTGTACACAACTTATAAACATTATTGTCCAGAATATATAAATAATTTTTATTAAACAATAAGAAAAAGAAAAACTCAGTAGAAAAATCAAAATAGTAAATAGTCAATTCAAAAATAAAAAAAATTGAATAGCTAAAGCAAATAAAAAAAGAAAAGGAGAAGCCAAATGTGCCTAACTTTATGAGAAATCAAAAAAATTCAAGTTATAACAGTGAGATAACAAGTACTTCTGCTCTAGCCAAGATAAAGTAACATAGGTTGGATTTATTCTTTCCAATGCAAAAAAAAAAAAAAAAAAGGACGAAGTTTCCTGTAGTGGCTAACTAATAGATTTTAGCATGGAGATGAAAAAAACTTAAAATGCTTCTCCAAAACCTAGCTCTCATACTCAAGAAAACAGCCTAGTACCTAGAAGCTACCCCAAATCTATTGTCCCACAAGCTCATTAATGAAGCGTTAGAAAGTGACATTAGCTAGAGGCAGTCACAGTGGTGCTCTCAAATTTATTGTGCATAAAAATTACTTAGGGTTGCCTTCAAAAATGCATACTTCAGAGATACACATTGAGAAATTCTGGTTTAGACAGCCTATGGGAAAGGGAAGTATGAGACCTAGGTGACTGTACCTTTTAATAAAATACTCTAGGAAATTCTGAATATAATGGCAAATCAGAAGTATTTATATGACTACATCAATTTATAAAAAAAAATATATATCTGAGATCATAGTCTTTTAACTTAGTCTAGATGTGAATTCCAGTATTTTATTCACTGTGTGACCTTGAATAAGTTGTTAAAACTGTATATCTCTGAAATCTCATCTGTAAAAAAAGAGCATCATTGAAAATGATAGGAATATGGTGAGGATAAGCATTTTAGATATTTTAGCTGTCTTCCTTATTAGTTTTAGTTTTTAATTTTTTAATTTTTATTTTTATCCTCCCTAAAATCCTCACAATGGTATCTTTAAATTGCCAGGCACAAGGGGAACAACTTACTCTTTTTGAACGTTTCTAAACCAAACGATTAGAAGACTCTTGCTATGTTCCTATGGCATACGCATAATAATAAAACTCCTTTTCATATTGTAATAATATGAATCACAGAAGCATAAAGAACAATGCAATTGTGCAAGAATGAATTGAACCAAAGTTATATGATGTGGCAATAACATCTGCCAAACAGTATCAGTCATGCCATTGGTTCATCATCATAAACCAAAAACATTCAGTGAAATTGGCATAGTAGGATTCTTCCCACTGTTTTTCATGTTTCTTATTCAGAGGTAGGGACAGAAAGAGTAAGAGAACTTGCGAATCTTTCATATTTACAACACTTTCTAGTTTGTCTCTCCAAAATATATTTCTCAGTAAGATGCTTCATTTCCCTTTTGTACCAGCAGATTCTTCACATACATTAGGCATTTTATTTTGTATTTTAAAAAAAAAGTGCCAAATATAAGTGAATCCTTAAAATATGAGAGACAAATTAGTTAGAAGAGATTATATAGACTAAAGTTTGAATTAATAGCTTTCCTGGTAAGAGGAGATTTCTAATGGTACAGGCCCTCCTTGTTCCTCAGTCAGAGGTAGATAACTGATTTTCCTGAGGGAAACAGTTTGTTGCCTTTCCCCAGGGGCTTAAGACTTTTGATCCCTAGGAAGAAAAGGGCAGAAGATTCCTGCCTCAGGCCAGGACCACAGGAAGGCTGCCTGAGATCTCCTGCTCCACCCTCTGTCTTTCTCCTGAGCAGCTGTTGAAATCTGTAGAGTGAGCCTGCAACTGGATGATAATTCCCACTATGTCTGTGGCTCCCAGTGGTTCTAGATTCATTCTAGACCATATCAGCTTTAAGCAGTTTACAGAAAACTATCTGAAATCTTCTTCCCAGCTTTTTATGACACTCCACGTCTAACCCAGGTAAGCAAGTGCTTACTTCTTATTTGACCAAGCTGACTAAACTTTAGACAGCCTTCCTGCTGTCTTTAGGCCTCTGTTCTCCCATTTCTTAGGGCATTTACTTTAGAAAACTTGTAATTGTAAACTGGCTATGCCCCTTTAAGAGGTAAATCTTTTTGAAAGTCTCTTGCCAATTTTACAACTTACGAATGTCTCAAGGAAATTGGGATCTCTCCTTTTAAAATATACTCATCAAGAAAGGTCATGTCCCTATCTCCCCATCTCAGTGGCAGGGTAGAAGTCTAACTTCTATGGATGTTTTGCTGCAATTGCAAAGCTACTACCTGTCATAAAATTATGAGGCATTTATTTTTCCTTTAGGTAAAGTCAGTTGGAAGACACAAATAGCCTATGACTTTTCCCTAATATTCGCAAGTACTCGTGCACTAGCTAATCCACCACGAAAAGACTTTCTCACCCTTTGTTTCCATGCAGTTGAGTTCAGACTGAATTCTGGCCTCTTACTGCAATAGCCTTAATTAAAGTTTTCCTTGCCTGTTTAACTTGATTCAGTGCAATTTTTGCATTGACGCATCTCTCCTTTGAAGATTGTCTTTGTATTTTAAGCTAGATGATTGCCATGCAACCTCAGCTTTCTTATAGTGTAAGAAAAGTTGTTGTTTAGCAGCTTTCCCTGAATTTCTGTTGTTTGAATGGTAAAAGCAACACTCTTTTCATCTTTCTACACCTTCAGCAAAAAATCAGAAATAGAACTTTATACTTATATTGCATCCTTTTCATTTTCCAATTGAATGTGTGCTCTATAATGGAGACAGTACATTAGAATGTTAGAGCATATAACATTTATAAGTGATAAATATGCTTATATTGGAGATGCAGCCTCAGTTACCAATAAAGAAACACAATCAAAAGCACCAAAATCACAGGAAAATTTATTAGTGAGAATTTAATAAGCCTCTTGGAAAATTTATCTACAAGTCTATTTTCCTTGTATTATGAGACATTGTCATTGCGCTCTCATCAAAACTAAGTAAAAGCTGGACAAAATATATTAAATAATTTATCTCAAATATTGTATAGAAGAAACACAGAACTATGCTACCATTAGAGAAGGAAAATAAACTACCAAGCCTTATAAAATTCAATTTAAAAGAAAACAAGAAAATGAAAATAAGATAAATAAAAATTAAGATAATTAGAGAAAATAGTAGAAATGAAAGATAGGCAAAAAGAATCATTTTACATTATTGAAATCTTAAGAAAAATAAAACAATGGGCCAAAGATAATCTTCAAAATCCTGATCTCAGCCAGAAATAGGAAAAAACCTAGATATGCACATTGAAAATGCTCACAATGTACCTGGCAAAAATAAGCCCAGAATAACTGTCTCTGAAACATTTCTCAATTAAAGAATTTCAGTTCAAAGACAAAGATAAAATCTTCAAGGCCTCTAGAAAAATAAGTTACAAAGGCAAAAAATTATTGGCATCAAATTTTATAAAACCAACATATAAAGCAAGGAAACAATGGAGCAGACTTTTTAAAAACATTTTTAACAACTTTATTTAATTCTAATTAATGATAAATGCATATTTTTAAAGCATACAATTTGAAAAATTTGACATATGTGTATACCTATGAAACCATTACCACAATCAAGTTAACAAACCTATCCAAGGCTGTCCATAGTAGTTTCCCATACCTTTGTATCATTAGCAAACAAGCATTGATCTGCTCTCTGTCACTATATTTACATTTTATGTAAACAGAATCATATAGCATGTACTTTTCTTTGTCTGACTTCATTTAGTATTCATAATTATTTTGATATTCATAAAATACATTTTCTGTATCAATAGTTTATTCCTTTGGGTTGCTGAGCAGACTTTGAGGGAGGGTTTTTCCATCAAGAAGCGTTGACATTCTGAGTTGCTGATTTTGTAGACATATAAGGCAGAAGGAAAACCCTAGGACCACACCACCACATCCTTCCTAGGGTTGCAAGGTTCTTAATTATTCTGACTTCTTTTCATCCTTCAGAGTCTTCATATGTTTACTTTATATATATATGATTTTCAGGGTCTTTAGTAGGACTTAACAGCAGTAATAAAAAGAAGTATTCTGTTCCATCTTCCCAAAAGCAGAATTTCTGGATCAGCAATTTAAAAAAAATCAATGAGAAAAAATCTAAGAACCAAAAATTGTATATCCAACTATCCTTCAATCTTCTATTGCACATGCCATTAATCTCATTCAGTGTATTTTCAACCTTAGACATTGCAGTTATTATCTCTAGGGTTGTAATTTCGATTTTTTAAAAAATATATCTTCCATGTTTCTGCTGAATATGTCAGTCTTTTATCATACTTCTTGAACATGTGAACTATAATTATAATAGCTCTAGTGTTTTTGACTCTTAATTCTATTATTTGTTTCAGTTTGGACTTAGTTTTGATTTTTCTCCTTGTTATGGGTAGCATTTTTCTGTCTCATGTCATATCTAGTAATTTTTATTGGATTCTAGATATTGTAAATCGAATATTGTTAAGTGCTAGATATTTTCATATTACTATAAATACTCATGAATTTTGTTCTGAGTCATTCTTAAGTTTTTTGGAAAATGTTTGATTTTTTTACAGTCTTGCTTTAATGTTTTGTTAAGTGGCATCACTGCATCATTCAGTTTAGGTTTAATTATCCCTTTTCTGAGGCAATGTTCTTTTGATTTCTCTACTTAATCCCCTATGAATAATCAGCATTTATGTTCTGGCTAGTAGAAAAAGGCAATATTCCTAGTCTTTACTATCCTCAATGATTGTTCTCTTAAATGCTTTGGTAGTTCTTTCCCATCCTTGCATAATTTCCTCATATACTTGTGCTGATTGAGAATCTACTCAGTACTCAAGATGGAGACACTGCACAGATCTTCAGAAAGTTCTCTCTCTGTACAACTGTCTCCTTTTCAGTATACTGCCTTATGGAGTAAATACCATTAAAGGAAATTGCATGAGGGGCATAAGTAAATTATTTAGTACCAGTTTTTGCAACTTTTCTAAGTCTAAAATAATTTTTAAATAAAAAATTTAGAAATTAAAAAATAATGGATATTTAGAAATACTAGCAAAGTACATGCAAGGTCTTTACATTTAACGTCAATACTACCCAAAGCAACCTACACATTCAATGCAACCCCTATCAAAATTCTAATGTCATTTTATACAGAAATAGAAAACAATATATAATTCATTAGGAATCACAAAATACAAAGAATAGTCAAATAATCTTGAGGAAGCAGATCAAAGCTGGAGGCAGGATACTTTCTGATTCCAGAATATTCTTTTTAGCTACAATGATGAAATATATGATACTGATATAAAGACAGACATATAGAGCAATAGAGCAGAAAAGAGAACCCAAATAAAAATCCATGTATATATAGTTAACCAATCTTTCATAAAGATGCCAAGAATACACAATGAGGAAAGGATAATTTCTTTCAGCAACTGATAATGGAAAAATCAGAAACTCACATTCAAAGGAATGAAATCTCAATCTTATCTTATATTAAGTACAAAACTAAAGTCAAAATAGATTAAAATCTTCAGTGTAAGACATGAAACTGTAAAATTTCTAAACATATCTGGGAATTTACAATATTGGTCTGGCAATGACTTTATTCATACAACACCAAAAGCACAGGCAACAAAAAAAAAATAATCAAGACTACATGAAACTAAACAGTTTCTGCATAGCAAAAGAAACAATAAACAGAGGTAACCTATGGAATGAGATAAAATATTTGAAAACCAAATGGAACGAAATATTTGAAAACCTTATATGTGGTACAGTAAGATGTTAATCTCTAAAATATATATGGGAAATCCCACGAGTTGATAACAAAAACAAACAAACAAACAAACACAAAAAAACTAATAACTCAATTTAAAAATGGACTAAGAAATTGAATAGGTATCTCTTCAAAGAAGATATACAACTGCCCCTACAGACATTGCAGATGTGGCTGCTGTGTCACATTTGTGTCATTAGGTAGCAGAGAGAAGAGAAGCGGGTCTACACTCAGCGTCTTGGCCCATGAACATCTGGATGCTTGATAGTCTGACACTCAGACTATTGCTGTGTGTTGGCAGCCTGAAACATATCAAGTCAAAGCTCTTTAATTCTGTCCTAGAAAAGAAAAAGAAGACATACAAAAGGCTACGCATATATGAAAAACTGCTTAGTGTTACTAATTATCTGGAAAACGCAAATCCAAACCACAATGAACTATCACTTCACATCTGTTCAAGATGCCATACATATATATATGTGATAAAGGTGTAAAGTATAATCCTTGCACCCTTGTTGGTAGAACGCAAAATGGCGCATCTGCTATGAAAAACAGTATAAAGCTCCTGTAAAATTTAAAAAATAAAAATACTATATGATCTAGCAATCTCACTTAAGTATTTATCCAAAAGAATTAAAATCCAGATCTTGAAAAGTTAGCACTCTCATGTTCATTACAGCATTATTTACAATTGCTAAATGTGAAAACAATCAAAATATCTACTGATGAATGAATGGATGAAGACAATGTGGTGTACACTTACAATGAAATATTAATCAGCCTTTTAAAGGAAGGAAATTTTGCAATATGCAAAAACAAGGATGAATCTTGAGTACATTAGGCTAAGTGAAATAAGCCAGTCACAGAAAGACAAATACTGCACAATGCATTCCACTAATACAAGATCTTAAAAATAGTCAAATTTATAGAATCAAAGAGTGTAATGGTGCTTTCCAGGCCTTGGGAGGAGAGGGGAATAGGGATTACTAATCAACAAGCATCAAGTTTCAGTTGTACAAAATAAATACTTTCCAGGGACCTGCTGTACAATATTGTTCCTGTAGTTAACAATACTGTGTCGTATACTTAAAAATTTAAGAGAGTAAGATCTCATGCTTAAGTAGTCTTACCACAACAAAATAGAAATTTAAAAAGTTATGATGAGAATTTAGCATCCTAATTGAAATATAGTCTATATGTAAAATACATTCTGAATTTTGAAGATTTCATACTTAAAAATAATGTACAATACTTCGTTCATAACATTAAAATTATAATATAAACTATATATTTAAATGATAGGTATAGTGAATTAATAAAATAATTACTTTAATAAAGTAATGTTTAATATTTAATAAAATACTTTATTAACATTTTAAAAATAAAATTATAAAACTCAATAATAAGAAGGCAACTAATAAAATATGAGCAAAACATTTGAGAAGATATTTCTCAATAGAAGCTATATGTATATGTGTGTGTGTATATATGTATATACATACACACACACACACACACACACACACACACACACACACACATATATATATATATATAAAACACACATATATATATATATATATAAAACATTCTCCAAAACATCTTTATTCATCAGAGACATACAAATTAAATCCAGAATGTGATAATACCACACATAAATGAGAATGGCTAAAATTAAAGACTGAAAACATCTATTGTTAAAAAAGAGATGGGACAAGTAAAACTCCCATTATTTCTGGTGGAAATGTAAAGTGACATTCCTTCTTTGAACAGTAATTTAGCAGCTTCTTATAAAATTACACACGGATCGACCACATGACCTGGCAATTTGACGACTAGTTATCTACCCCAAAGAAATTGAAACCTATAATCTACACAAAATCTTGAATATTCTGTAAAAGGAAAAAAAAGTGATAGTAATCCGAATGTCATACAGCAAGATAATTCTCAGAACTGAAAAGGAATAAATTGTGGATACATGTAACAAAACCTTTATACTGGGTGTAAGCAGCCAGTAAAAAAGTTTATGCTGTTTGATATTATTTATTTAAGACTCTTGACCAGGAAAAAAAATTTGCATAGTGACAGAAAGAAGACAAATGGTTCCTGAAGCAGGAGTTGGAAGCGTTAGCTACAAAAGGCCCAAGGAAAAATTCTGGGTGATGTAAATGTTCTATATGTTGATCGGGGTCATGGTTACATGAGAAAATATATTTATCAAAACTTACCAAACTATGCACTTAAAATAGGGCATTTCTTATATAAATTTATACCAAAATAAAGTTGATTATAAATTATAACACACTTTTCTTAATTGTGCTGTGGATAATTATTAAAAGACTTAGGCCCATCGAATCCCTTCTCCAGGGTTGTAGCAGTGATATCTTTGTCAGCCAGTGCCAGAGACCTGATACCTACCATTGAAATAAAAATCTCAAAATGGTCATTCATAAGAGTAGAGTTTTTTGTCTACATTATAAGGATACTGATATAAAAGAACTTAAAAATAGATTTTGAACTTATATTAGTCAATTCCATAGGAACCTCTTAGAAAAAACTGGAAAATACTTTGAGAGTTCCTGATCTCTTAAAACACATATTCAAGGGTCATCTCATCACAGTTTATGTTTCTTTGAGATATATTGATGAAAGATGGGATAGAGCAAGTGTGTTTTGAGTACCTATTATATTCCAGACATTGTTGGCTACCACAGATAAATCAAACAGAAATTATACCACAGGAATTTAAAATATAAACAGGAAAACAGGTGTACAAAAGTAACTCTAAGGCAAGTGCTTCCATACAGTAAGAAAAAAATATTCCAGAAATTAGCACATTTATGATGCAGACAAAACTTTAACAGCCATCCTGAAAAGGCACACTTGGTAGACAAATTAATATGTTAAAAAGATACCATCCATCTAAGCTTTTTTTAAAACCATAAAATAAAAAGCATTTTCTGTGTTCTCATTTACAAATGTGTATTTCCAGCAAAGCTCAAAGAGTACATGCAATTAACTGACACGTTCAGTTTAAAATTGTTCTGAAATGGAGTCCTGGAAACAAATAACCACCCTCATTTGAGCCATGAAATAGTAATTCAACTCTGCCTAAAGGGCAATATGTTTTGTAAAACCCCTATCTATTTTTTTCTGTGATATAATGCAACTAGTCTTAATGGATTTTGCCTTTAAATAAGTCTGCAGCAAAATAACTCAAAATTACCATTTCTTCAATTAAACATACTGTGCTGCTCTAGGGGGATTGAACTTGAATACAGTGTTTACCAAGATTGCAAAGTCTAAGAGCTGCTACTACTCTATTAATGGGCTAATCTGAGAGATAAATGGGGACATTAAAAAGAGAATATAGATCTTTCAATAATGTAAATAATTCTTTATCAGATAAATTTTCTTTTTTCCGGAATTGTAGGTTCTACACATCCTAACCCACCCTCCATTTTATATATCATATCCCAAATGTAGCCCATTTTTTAAGATGCAGTTCAATCGTCAACTTCTATCATCCTTGATTTCCCTGGAATAAGGGGAAATCTTCATTAGAATTTCTTTAATACTTTCTATTCCTCAATTTTTAAATTATCACTACTCCCCACACATTATAATGTGTCATCTCATTTTACTGGATTTCCTTAAGTTGTCCCCAGCCATTAACTGAGCACTTGACCCCAAAATATGTGTTATGTACATTGATCAGTTGGTTTCTTCAAGGCATTTGATATTATACTGAATGAAGAGTAAATTAAGAAACTATTAATAAACTATAGAAAAAAAAGTCTATTTAGAAAACAGAGTTCTACTTAAAAATTCTATTGGTGTAATTTCATCTGAAAGCACAATTTGGTCCTACTACAGGATAAACATATCTCTGGAATTCCCAAAGGGTTCTGTTCTAATTTTATGATTTTACTTGAGAAACACACAAAAATAATTTTGAATAAAAAGATGCAGGAAGAAAACAGTGGGGAAAAGAAAAGGTAAAAACTCAAATGAAGCAGTGGAAACCAAAGAAAACTGCCAGTTAGGAGGTGACAAAACTTGTTTTAATAGGTGTGAATTTACTTAAAAGATTGATAATTATATCATAAACTTGTCTAGGTGACTGTGTATCAATCATTTTACACAAATGCTCTGATCTTACAGAATTGTAGAGATATGCAAGATCTGAACTATTAAAGCTATCTCTGTTGAGATAAATTGAGTGCTTTCATTTGAATGGTGTAAATATTCATTTGATTTGTTAATTGGCACAAAGAGTTATGTTTCTCAGCCAGAAGCTAGACAAAGGAGAAATCCTAATTTGGGTAAACTTGGCTAACACATCTAAAAAGGAGATAACAGAGCTTAACTAAAAATGTGGCCATGGAGGTCTCTCAGATACCCTTTAAGATTAACTCCTCTAAGGACCAGAGTTGACTGACAGCCCAACTGTTAGACCAATCAGCCCACCTAGACATGAACATGGAAGCCATACTTCCTTGGGTTGTTCCCAGCCAATAAGTGAGCACAGTGATCATAGTGGCTGGTCACTTCCTGCCTGAATACACAGCATTGGCTTGAGCAGTCACATGGGCTGAGATATTCTTATTACTGGGCTGATGTCTGAGAGGGTAGCAGGAGCCCTAGCCATGCTTTCTTTTTTTCTTCCCTGCTATCAAACCTGTATCATTATCTGAAACCTCTAACTGCCTGTTCTTGCTACCATCTTTTTTTATGATTTGCAGGCATTTATTTCCCTCATCAAATCTTTCAGATTTCTGGTCTTGTCTTGGCTTCTACATCTCAAGAGAGCTGAACTAAATAAAAAAAGTTATCTATCCTTTTAGATTTATTTGTCCTACAAGTAGACACTCAGATTTAAGCCATTCACATGAATATACTTGGGATTTTCACTAGGCCCCATATTCCAGCTGTGACTCACTAAAAGAGATTTTCTTCTTTGTGGTGTCTAGAGTACTGATTTTAAAATGCTTTTTTGAGTATTATTCTCAAGCATACTTTATTTAAAAAAAAGTTAAAACATGGCCCTACCTTAAGATCTTGATTAAGTTTAAAAAATAAATAATAAAAAGTACACAAGTTCCCCAACATATATATTTTTAATATTTACATATATATTTTTAACGTTCTTCTTTAGGTTATTTTGGTAAATAATTATGTGATTTTCTATTTCTGTATAACAAATTATCATAAATTTAGTAGCTTATGAAAATACATTATTTCACAGTTTACATGGGTCAGGAGTTTAGCCATGGCTCAGCTGAATCTCACAGTCATTCAAGACTTAGGTTGTTTCAGATCTCACAGGCTGTACTCAAGTAGATGGCAGAATTCTTGTGCAGTAGCTATCTACTAAGATCTCCAACATTTTGCAGACTAGAGACTGGAGGCCACTTTCAAGTCCCCACAGGCTGCCTACAAGTTCCCCAGCATAGGACTCTCTTGACAAATAGTTCACAACATTGTTATCTACTCCTTCGAGGCCAGTAGAAGAATCTTTTTTGTCAGTCTGCTAACACAGTATCTAATGCAACAAAACACAGTCACAGAAGTGGCATACCATCACCTTTGTTATATGTTTTATAAAATGAATTAGAAACAAGTCATAGTACTACCCAAAGTTCAGGGGAAGGGACTACACAAAAGCTTGGATCATTGTGGGTCACTTTCAGGTGTTTCACCACACTGGGTTTGGGAACTGTCAGACTAGATAATGAAAATATGGTTTTATCCCCCACAGTGGAGCTAATATGACCTAATTACATGATAAATATTAAGAACTGTGTATCATCCTTCTCTTCAACCTTAAAGACTACTATTTTTCCAGACATAAGGAGGACTATGAAGTAGCTAAATAATATTCAGACAACCTAACTATTCTTTATGTCTAGACCTAATGAGAGTTTTCTTTATAACCAAATGACTAAACAGAATGAAAACATTTTTCAGACTTCTAAATGTTTGTTTAACAGAGGACAGACATCAAAGGAAAATTCTTCTTTTGAATTAAATTTACTACAAAATACATAGGAACACTTTAGAAGGCAGTTGAACACTGTTGTGAAGAATTTAGACTCTGATACACAATAAATCTGAATTTGGACACCTTATTCACCATTACTAATTGTGTAACTTTGAACAAATAAATTCATTTCTTAGTTTTTGTTTCCTCACCTCTAATGGGGGTAAAATAACCTACATTGAGGATTGCTTCCTAAGATTCTATTTGATAATACATATAAAGATGTAACTTGTCATTTATTAAATATTGGTTATAATATTCAAATTAATATTCTTTGTGCTGTAGTCATAGTCAAATTTTTGTAAAAAGAGACCGTATAGACAACAAAATGGAGTAGTTTGATATAAATTCATATTACTGACAAGAAATAGATAATATCACGGCAGAGAAAAAAGTAATTAGATGGTAATCTTGAAAATAGCCCAAAATTCAATGGAAAAGTATAAAAGGATAAATTTTTTAAATTAATATATAAATAGAAATATTTAAAAATCCAAAAAATAGCTTATAATCATAAAATAATAGACTTTAGTCTACAACCTATATATTAGAGACTAGTAGTATAATATCTGAAAAAAATGAAGGGAAAGAGGCCCTAAATCAGAATTCTCTACTCAATCAAGCTGTTACTCTAAACAGAGTTAAAAAAAAAATAAGTTTTTTACCTATTCATGGTTTAGAAAAACATATTGTTTACATGTATTATTCCTAAAATTATTCAAACACATGAGCTAGAGAACCAATATATGACTCTAAATAAATAAAAACAAAAGTGTGAAAATAAAGTTGGAAAGAACTGACTTTTGTGACCAATAAAATAGTAAATTTATAGGAATATATCTAAATACTAAAAATGTGATCACAATATGTGGAACAATAAGATTTTACATATTTTTTAAACAACTATAATTTTGAATTCTGGAGACTGCAATCTTAGATTTTTTTTAACCAAATAAATTAATTAGTAAAACACATATTCTCCCACATCTTTTATAAATGGGTATCACACTTATTTTTCTCATTTGAAAATTAAGGAAGCATTAGTTTAACTATATGCTGGAAAAACATATATATGTATATATAAAGAGTAAGCAGAGCAGTCAAGAAAATGTATGGCATTAATTGTGCTTTTCTATGAAAAGTAATTTTTTAATTTTATATATTTTTTAAATTCATATTTTGCTTATGCGATTTAAAGCAAAATACACAGTAAGGTTAAAAATAAAAGCAAAACATGTTAGAGAAACATAAACAAGAGATTAATATTAATATAAATGTATATAATTTAAAGGAGGTAACACAAGCACAGTTTTACCTTGTGGTAAAGAAATATTTAAATGATAACCAACCATACTTAGCTTTAAGAAAATCAATAGCATAGGATTAGAATACAGAAAATATAACAAAGAAAACAAAGGTAGTCAGATTTGGCTCCACGAAAAACTTTTAAAATAGCAAAAGAATTCATTCAGAGTACATTTTCCAATTAAAATTGAATAAAAGTTAATACTAAATTAATTTAAATAATTCATAAAGTGTAAACTACTTAGATATTTAAAATATTCTCTTATAGAAATATTGGGAATATTGAATGAAGATGGAATTTCAATACGTGTAAGTTAATATTTAAAGGTAAAGACAGTAAAAGGTTAATTGAATTCTAAGAAAGATATGTTCATAAACCTAAATGCTTTCATTATTTGTAAATAGAGAGAAAACAAAGTAACTGAGTTGAATAAATCAAATGTGAGAGAAATAAGTAAAATAAATAAAAAAGCTGAAAAACAACAGCATTAAAAAATATATATATATACAGGTCTTATTTTTTAAAAGGTAGAAATATTAGAAAATATCTGGAAAACTGTCAAGAAAAAAAAATGAGCTTTTGCCTGGAAAGAGCTTCAGCAATATATTGGACTTGAGCAAAGTTTATACACTATGGAAAAATTTAATCTTGGTAATTTGAAAAAATTCATGGCTTTCAAAATGTAAATTATTAAAGAAATATAAAAAACGTTTATTTGCTTACAATAATTTAAAATGACAATTAAGACTTTACAAATGAATGTGAGAAGAATAATACCAATTAGTTAATAAAATATTTAATCTAAGAGTTCATGAAAGTAGTGTGACCATGTGTTATAATTATAATTAAGGAATAACCTTCTATTCTTTAAAATACTTATGTGAACTATGACATCAAAAATGCTTATAGAATATAGTCAAGTAAAAAGCTGAATAAAAAATTTAAAAACTGATATTCTTACTCTAGATGTAAAATTCAAAAATTTATCATAAATCCTGTAAAATTTATAAAATCTATTTTAAATTCTAAAGAATGAAAATAATATCCAAATGGTACCAGTGATTGTGATTACAGAATTTATGGGCATTTTTTCTTATATTTTTAAGTTTTTTCTTTTGGTTGTTTGTTAGACATTCTAGGTTGTCCCGACCCGCAGGACCTAGTTATTCGTGTGGTCCGAGGAGGATCTCACCTTAAAGAGGAACATGGGCGAGAGAAAGGAGTGGAGGCAAGACAGTATTCTGATCAAGCCTCAAAAATTTTATTTCAGAGTGGGTATATTTATACAGAAGAACAAAGGGAGGCAGGACTGACTAGGCAGGGGGATACTTGTTACAATTTCATTGGTCCTTGGTTGATGGGGTTAGGGGGTACAAAGGTTTAGAAGTGAAAAGAGGAACAAGGAGGAGAGGGGCTCCTTGGGCAGGTCCACAGCCATTCAGTAGGTCCTTCCTTATCCGGCGGGTATGTTAATACATTCTGTGGTTAACTATTCCCTGGAGCATTATCTGCTCCTGCATTCTTTAGATAGCATACAGGTTTGTTAACGGCCAGGTTCTATGGGGGGGGGGGGGGGCTGGGCGGTCAGGATGAGGGTCTTGGCTCCCAACACTAGGTTCAATGCATACAGTATAAAAGAGAGAGAGAGAGAAGAAAGGAAAGGAAAAAAAGAAAAGAAATAAAAAAGGAAGAAAGAAAACATGCCCCACTTTCTTGAAGCTTCACCTCTAGTGACGGAGACTGTGTGTGTGTATGTTTCTTGAAATACTAAGCACTATGACTACAAAAAATAAAGTTGGGATAAAGAGTGGTATGAAGGTGCCATCACCAATAAATTTCTCTTAGGATTTGTCATAGGAGAGAACTAAAGAAAGGGTTTAAGCCATATGAATATTGGGGTAGGTTCATTAGTTTGAGAGAATATCAAATACAAGACAATGTGGTGGGAATGTGTAAAAAGGTTCCAGGAAAGGTAAAAAGACCAGTAGAGATTGACTGAATTGAGTGAGCCGAAGAGTTACAAAAAAATTAGTTTGAGATCATCCAAGGCCTTAGGAACTACATAAAGGACTTTTGATTTTACTCTGCATGTAGTGGGAAGCCACTGGATGTTTTTGAGCAGGGCATGATGTGATTTGATATAAGTTTTAAAATTATTACTGTGGCTGTCAGATAGAACTTGCAGCAAGTGAGACAAGAAGTAAGCAAAGAAGAAAAAAGACCAATTAAGAGGGAATAGCACGAGCAAAAGATTATACTAGTTAGGGCTGTTTTTATTTGATTTACTAATTACTAAATTTAATCATATGATTTAGCAATTACAAACTGGGAAAATTACTTATATTTATAAATGACTAAGGTTATCATATTAATCTTATAAAACCTTACACAAATTAATGAGAATAATACTAAAACCACAAAAGTTAAATTATTAAAAGCTAATTAACACGAGAGATTATATTAATTTTAAAAAATCTGAAAATGTGCAAACTCACTAGTAATTACAAAAATGCAAATAGACACAATGTAACAAGCTGATTACTTATTAACACACATTTTTCAAAATACCAATATACAAATTTAATAAAGTACAGTGAAAGAGTATTTACCTCTATTGTTATTTTACTGTTTTTATTAGTCCTAAATATGTTTACTTTGACTTGGAAATTATATCTCTCAGAAAATATCCAATGGAAATATTTTATTTAAATCCAATACTTAATTTAAAATGGCTTTATAACTTGTCCCAGCAGAATTTATAAAATATAAACTTAGAGGGAGAAAGAGAAATGAATTTAGAAATAGTCAAAAAACTCATGGAATATTATGAATCCATTAAAAAAATTAATGCTTCATGTGAAAAATTATTCAAAACATTTTTAAGAGACAGTTTACAGTATTTTACATGTAAAGTAATTATAACAATGCATTTACAAGTGCTATGAGTATAGGAACATACTCAAAGAAAATATAACAAAATATTAACATTGGTGATATTTAGCTTAGGTAAATATATTTTTCCTTTGTTTTCTTTAATTTTCACATTATCTTAATAAAAATATATTACTTAAATATAAATTTTTTGACTGTTAAATTCACCGATTGCATTACTTAGTAGCAATCACTAAAGTGTGCTCAGTAGAAAAACAAAGAGCACTGTTAAAAATGGGGTTATAACTCATTGGTGTGGCACGTAGGGGATGAATCTCAGGGAAAAATTGTCTGTGCTGCTGAGTCAGAGATCTGAGTTCAGGGCTGCCAGAGGGGCTACAAATGTTGGGAGCGAAATCAGGAAAAGTCTCTACAAATTGCAAGCATCAAAATATGCATAAAATATCCTTCAAATCCTTGGATAACTCCTAAAGAACAAATGTGTGTTCAGGTTCACAAAAAAAAGCAGCACACAAAAGCCTGACATGGCCAAGAACATCAGCGACAGAATAGTTCTGTGAGAATAGAGTTGTAAACTCATGTCTTGTCAAGTTAGAGGAGCTTGGTAAGCCTCTCAAACTTTTGAGTGAAACCACAGAGGAGTCATGCTTTAATAATATTATTATTATTTATTTTATTAAAACACAAATTAAATCTACAATGGAAAACTATTTTTCCTTAATATTGACTGATAAAAATTAGGACAATAAATAATATCAGTATTGTTGGGAGTATGAAAGTTTTCATCTACTAGGAGGGATTAGAAACTAGGGTAGCCATACTGATGAGGAATCCTGTACTAATTAGGCAGATTAAACATGGAGATACCCAATGACACTGCAATTCTGTTTTGGGATACTTGGTCCAAATAAATTCTCACACAGGTCCATAAAGGGGCATGTACAAAAATGTTTGTCAAGGCTTTTTTTATCCATGATGGTGGTACAGGGTGTGGATATTTGAAGCAATCTTGTGTCTATCAGTCAGAGACCAAAGAGATAAAGTATGGTAGATATCCACCATGGAGTATTAAGTAGCAGTTATGAGAAAAAAGGTTAGATATAAACATGGCATAGAAAATAATTATAAGAAATATAAAGCTTGAAAAAGTGTTAAGAACAGAATTATATATTATACCACTAAACATGTTTTTTGATAACAAAACAAACAAACAAAAAGATTTATATTAAAAAGCATTTCCAAATGTGGTTTGGCTAGCAGTAATCTTCTCATCTGCTTAATCTACATTTAATGAGACAAGAGTTCTTTTTTTCTTTCTCTCCATTGCTCGACCTCGTTATAAATCTTTTCTTTTATTATTACTTATTTTATGTTTTCTAACTTCAATGCAAATTATTTATTTCATTCTGTTTTTCACACTTTTCTTCTATTCCTATGCTAAACACTGTGTTGGACCAAGGTGCAATCTCACTCCTGGATGTACTGCCGGAGGTGTTTCTCTTGCAGGAAAGCAAGAATCAGGTTTATTTGGCCCATTGCTTAATCTAATTTCTTACATTTACTAAGAGTTACAGCAGTATCATTTCAGACACCCATTGCTATTTTCAGTCAGCCATTACTCTTTTTGAAATCTCTATGAAATCAATAGACCTCTCTGAAGGGCCATTCTTCTTAATACAAAAACAAATGCTTCTTTATTCCTCTTGAAAATGTTAAGATTTATCTCTAGAAACTTATCTGCCAATATTATTTTAATGTGCTAGAGAAGCCTTCTAAATCAGAAAAGGATGGATTTTTCATTCCATGTGTTTTGTCTGTTAAGGAAAGCAATTCCATAAAGACTTACAGAGAAAAGTAGAAGATAAGTAATAACTTTGTGAATAGCTCAATTCAGGTTCAGAATCAAACATAGGGGCAGGAAAGTGCCTTACAGTTCACAGGTAGCATTAACAGATATGATGAGTTAATCCATTTTTAATGTGCTCAGTCATAGTTTGCATACATTTCTTCCCCAAAGCCAATCTTGTTTACATGTACAGGCAATCATAAACAAAAGCTTTCATATGTAAACATGCATAAACATGAATAGACATATTTGAACTGTGTTGGTTTCCCATCCAACTTTCCTCAATTTACCTTCACTGGAATCCAACTTTATCTCCTTCACTCCATTCTTTAAGGATGCAGTTCTCTCTTCACATTAAAGGTGAATTTTAAACACCAATTTCCTGAATGTCAACTTCTTTTCATATTTCCATATTCTTGTTTCACCTACTGTTTCTCTCCTCTCATTAGCTCCAAGCCCTTTCTCCATTAGTATGTTTTCTTTTTGACTTCACCAATTCGCATGTTTTTTCTTCCTCAGGCAAAAAAAAAAAAGAAAAAGCTAACTTTTTAAAATCTGCATCTTTTTCCCCATTTTTCTGTTTCTCATGCCATCCATGCCTACACTTTGTATTTCCAATATTTTTTTCTTCCAGTGTTTCACAGCCCACTGTTAACTTTAACAGAACTATTCTATTGAAATAAATGGCTTTTAATATGTCCACAAAGCCATCCCAGGTGCTAATTCAATGTATACTCTATAATCTCTATAAGCCTTCTTTACATTGGCAGAAATGGAAACTATGGTTCAATTTTTCTCTCCTGAAATCTATTTCTTCATTTAGTTCAATAACACTCCTTCATTCTTTTTTTTTCTTTTGTTTTGTTTAGTTTTGTTTAGTTTTGTTTGTAATTATTACCTCTAAGACTCTGTCATTGATTTTTTTTCCCCTCTGTTTACCCTTGGTACCCTTCAGAGGACTTTCCATTTTTGATGCTCTTCTCATTTTTCTTCCACATCATAGTTTTCATTAGGATCCAGGTATAAGTAACTTCCAAATCTGTAAATTCAGCCCTGACACTCCTTTAAGCTCTATATGCATAGAACTTAGCTGCCTGATGGGTATTTCTACCTCAGTACCCCAAAGACATATCCCATTTTTGAATATTCATATTATTGATATACTTTTTGTTCTTTTTGTCCTATTTTTTCACTATAATTCAAATAAAAATTACTGATGCAACCTAATACTGCAAATTCAAAACCTAGAAATTATTCTTTACTATTTACTCTTTTAACCTCTATTTACTCTTTAAGTCTCTATATCAAAACATTTACTCATACTTGTCAATTTTGCCTCTCCAAAAATGTGTCTGAATCTCCATTATCATTTATTTTAAAACATTGCTTTATTTTTGTATTTAAATGGCTTTCTCACCTTACCTTTGCCCTGTTGAGCTATCATTGATAGCAAGTTTCTAACCATCCCCAGAAAACTATCTCCCAGTTCGTCTTTCCCATCCCAAACATTGCTGAGTTCTCATGGTGCTCATTGCCAGAATCTTATCATTTTTATCATATAAATAACAAATTATGGTTCAAAACACATTTTAAGTCTTAAATAAAGACCTACAGCATTTAAATACTATA
Organism: Cynopterus sphinx; assembly: GCA_030015415.1. NCBI lineage: Eukaryota > Metazoa > Chordata > Mammalia > Chiroptera > Pteropodidae > Cynopterus > Cynopterus sphinx. Next base: position 46,724,167 of record CM057380.1, read on the forward strand.
TGTGATTACTAGATTTTAGAAATATTACAGTCAGATGAGCTAAATTCACAATTCTAATTATCTCTGCATTATTTTTCAGATAATTTATTTATATTCATCCAGTGTTGTGATTTTTAAAGTATAATAGAAGAAGGGTTCAGAATCTTAATTTTTTTTTTTCAGAAGCAAATCTCCCTGATCATGTCTCTGGGTGCATTTTGACGTTGCTTCTATAGAGGTGATAGCAATCAGGTGACAGGTGAGCTGCTACCCTTTATAGAAGATAAAACTTTTGCCTCTAAGAAGCCAAATTTTTGGAAATAATGGGCTGTTGATCTGATATGGACAACCTTATATTATCATTTATTCAGATAAGTACTATCCATGGCAGCAAGAAACTATAAAAAAATAAGTAATTAAAATTGTAAGGCTTTATTCTGGAGGCAATTAACACATTATGGGGGGTTATATTTTATTTCAAATACCAGATGAGGTAATGTGAGAAGCCTTGCAGTTTGAGGAAATGGCAAAAGACTTAAGAGTTAGAAGCTGTCCCATTAAATAGCCTTTTTTAAAAGAGAAATCTTAAGAAGAATAAAAGGAAATGGAAATGTAAGCAAACAAAATCTCATGAGAAAGATCTCTGGGCAGGTTATCTTAACATGTAGTAGTAGAAAAAGAAAGATGAGATCTCTGGTTTATTCTAACCTAGTTAAGGTGTACTTCATTTTACTGAAGTTTCAGCTATAAAAGTAATAACATAAGTTGGACAATTATATACATTATGTACTATACTATTTTCATCATCTTCACAGTGAACCTGTAGAAAATGTAGATATTGGTTATCCCTGTATTTAAAGGGAGAAACAGAGCCTCGGAGAGTATGAGTGCATTGGTCAAAATCACATGGCTTGTGAGTGATAGAACTACAACTTAATATCAGACCTTCTGTCTTCAAATTCCATCTCCTTTTTCTTTCTATTGAGAGACAGGGCCTGAGTAACAGCTCTCCTCGAGGCTTTGCACTCTAAGAGAAAATTTAGCCTCATAAACATTTTGCACTCCGATGAAAAGCAAAGGCCAGCTCACTCAGTGTGTTGTGTTGATCTGACCTGTCAGCATATCGCCTCAGTGCTTCCAAATCTAAGGAAGCTTGGCCATAAATAAATAACATCCTAAACAAGGCATACCCATGGATGGCTTCTCTGGAACTCTAATGATGCTGATGCAACCAGTTATGAAAGAAGCTCTTGCCCTGTTGAAACACTGTCCTCGTTTATTATTATTAAGGTAAATGTACATCATTTATGTCTCATTGGCGCTGGCAGAGAACAGTTTACATGCTGCTCTAAACAAGTTCACAGCAACTGTTTCTTTTCCTTTCTTTTTAAATAAGCTGACTATTTAATATCATAAGATTCGTTTGACAGACATTATGAATAAACCCTTTTGAATTTAAACCTTTTTGTCAGGTGCTTTTCCACTTTGTCAGTCTTCAGATGCTGCAAAATTAGTTGGTAGCAAATATTATTCTGTTTTTACTAGTGCAAGGGAAGGCAACAACTCTCAAATAAAGATGGCCTTTCTGGGGCATTGGACTTATACACGATTACAGCCCACTGACTATTTTTATTTTAATTTCTCTGGCTAAGATTCTTTCCATGCATTTTAAGTCATTACCTCTTTCTTGAAGAACTTTCATGTTGTCCCTGCTGTGAGTCATTCTCTGCTCTATACTCCAACCTTTTGCATATTTTCTGTATAAGACAATGCTTATTATTTGAGTGGAATGTTTCCTCTATCACATTGATTAAATTATCTTTATATCTTCTATAATAACTAGCTCCCTATCATCCATTAGAGAGGACTACGCTTTTAGAAAGGTAAGAATAAGAGACGAGAGCATTTAACTAGTGCTGTAGGCACAAATTCATATCCTGCAACCCCCGCCCTTGTATATGGCACCCTCAAGCAAATAAGACTTACTATTTATATAATCGCCCATGTCAACTTTCAACTTTGTCATTTCTGCATGCCATTAATTTTGAATGATGTTTTCTTCCCCTCCTATCCAGTGATTTTTCAACTTTAAAAATCAGCTTATTTTTCACCTATGCAAAGTCCTCTCTAATTCCCAAGCATTAAAGAATTGTATGTTTTATAGTGCTGTCGGAGTACTCTAGGTACTTCTGTTGTACAACTGTTCCATTGTTTTGTACTTTGGGTTTGCACGCCTGCCTCTTCTCTTAGACTGAGTTTCTCTGGGAGTAAAACCGTGTATTCTTTCTCTCTATAATGCTAGGTTCTTCCATAGAATATTGTTAATATTGAGTATTTAGAGAACTGGTGATTTTTAATAACAGAAGATATTTATCACTTCTGTATTCAAAGCACCTTACTGGGCTCTGATAGAGAATTAAAAACATGACTCAAACAAGGCCAAGTGCTGTGAATGCTTCCATTAGGGGGATTAGGTATCTTAGGATAGAAAGAATAATTGGAGCAGGAGCCTTAGTTGTGCCTCAAAATATGTAATTTCTATGGACAGGGGAGGGGTGGGATTGACAAGGCCATTCCAGACTGAGAGAAGAGAAGATTATCATCGAAAGTTTTTGTGAAATGCATTAAAGGTAAACTCTGTTAAATGTAAATAAACTGCATGACTTTAAAACAAACAATGCTTAATGGATTAAAGTAGATTAAAGCTAGAGATAGCTCCTTGGGAACTCACATGTATTTAGTGTAGTTTGAAATTAACTTAGTGTACAGAAATTCAGACAAGTTGTGAAGGAGAACAGAGTAGCATTAGGATGGCGTGCTTTAGCCTCTCTTATTTAAACAGCATATAGATAGGCATGTAATCACCCTTTAGTATAAATATATGTTATTAATTATACCCATAATTCAGAGTCATGATTAGAGCTTAAATTAGATATCTGCCTTGGGAACTATGATGCATGCTTGACTTAATGTTTTAAACTCTATCTAGGGTAGCCACCTCTGTGAAAGGCAAGATGGAGCTCCCCTGTTACTCTACTATTTAAGCTAAATTGAGATCCTTCAAAACAGGATAATGATCAACATTCTGGTTTGCTGGAGAAGCATAAATCCACACTATAGCCAGGAAGCAGCAGAAGATGTAGGTTACTGACATGTGAATTTATCATAAAGGATTGGCACACTGTTCAGCAATGACCCAGTGGAGAAACTGCAGAGAAAGTCCTGGATTATGCAGAATGGCACAGAGGAACTTTAAAACATCCTGCCTACAGAGAATATGTGAGGCAGAAGAGCAAGAGTCAGAGTGTGACTGAAATGAATGGTGGAGCTAGAAAAAATTGAGATGTTGGATGGACAGCAGAAGGGCTTATGGAGAAGCAGCAACTAGAAACCGTTCCACTGGTGAGCCTTTCAAGAAACCAGTCTCAACTGTTGTATTCAAGTACACTTGGGGTGTGCCAAAATTTGTTACTAATAAAATACCATACTTATTAAGTGATTTATTTTTTAAAGAGAATAAATATAAGATTACTTCTAAAATAATATTGCACTCAAAAGTTTGCCTTCCAATAGGGTTCTTAGAATGGAAGAGAGGCTGTGGATTTGTGCCTGGAATACTGCTTTTCTCATTATGTATTAGTAGTTCTCAGGGTGAGCTCTCTAGAACAGCGGCATTACTCTCACCTGGGAACTTGTTAGAAATACAATATCAGGCAGACAGACATATAAATCAGAAACTTTAGGGTGGGTGCCAGCAATCTATGTTCCAATAAACCCTCCAGAGTATCCTGATTCACCAGTGAACCATTGATCTATATAATGATTGCTTAATGTGGATGTACTTCTAACACTGATGAGCTTACAAAGTGCATTTATGAATTCCTACCAAAAATTTAAACATCACTATTAGTTTTATTTCTCTGAAAAAATTGACTCGTGTGTATTAAAAACTCTGGTTAAACTCATGTAGATGCCATTATCATTTTTTTGTAAATAGTGGAAGTCTATCACACTTTTCTTTGCTGAAGTGAAGCATTGGAATACAAAAGGAAGGACATAGTAATTATGATTTTTTCGGACAACTATTACACAGAAAAGTAGAAAGACAATTTGCAATTAACAAGCCTAATGGTATGAGAGGCCCAGATTTTATGGGTTAGCTCCTTTGCCAACTCCAGAGATTTGGGACTTAGATGCAAGAGAAAGATACAACTAAAAAGAGAAGGTTATGGGTTTTTGGGTTTTTTTTTTTAATGTAAAACTTCCAATTAAACATTAAAACAAAAACTTCTGATTAATAAAAATGTCTCAGGCAAACAAACTTACTTCAATTATAAAACTATGTTTTTCCCCTCTTCAAGCAATCACGTAAAGCCCAAAGTCTGATGATAAAAGCTGAAAAATATGATGGCCTAAAAAACTGAGTATGCAAGCACAACTGTGTTTGTGTAAGCAGTAATACATGATAGCAAACACACTTAAAATGCCAGAAAGGTTTCCTGTGGGTCCACTGTGCTAAATAAAGTCAAAGGCTAAATGAATCAGGTCCCCAAGAGTTGCATATAATCAGAAAACCTGCAGTGTATCACTGCAGTTAGAAAATGGTTATTTTTAAATTTGCCTATCGAAACTCTCCTGATTGTGTGCATGTAAATCCCATTAAAGTTCCTCGATATTACACAGGCAATCAATGAGAGATAGGCAACCCCCTAATGTTTCCACTAATGAACTCTGACTCAGTAGATAGAGACTAATAATTACCTAACACAGAATCTGTATTAGATTGCTTTCTCAGTTTATGACTATCTGGTAACTGTGTGACACAGTGTATACCTTCTGTTTGAAGATTAGGGCAGGAATATTTTTGCAGACTTAAATTTAAATATGAGGCTAAGTTCCTAACCTATTTATGGTCAAAGGATATGAAGAGGAAATTTCTCCAAAGTGAAAACAGTCAATACTTAAAGTAAAAAAAAAATAATAATAAAAAAATAAAATAACAATAAATGCCTTTTAATAATAAAAAAGTGTGATAAAATCAAATGCAGTTAAGGTTATAGGTGTATCACCACATCTTTTATTTTTTCCTATGTAAATTTTGATAGAAATTTTGCTTTTTGATAGGGAATACTTTCACAACTTATTAGAAACTTGCAGTGGAAACTGAAAAATATTTTCATATATATCATCTAGAAATTTACTTTTGGTAATTTGTTCTCAATAAATAATTCAAAAAGTAAATACTAAATGATAAATAAATGTGTTGTGGAGATATTTTGGCTATATCTTTCTAATGCAGCCAGATCACTTTCTATTCCAGTCTTCTGTTGATGTGTAATAGAGAGAAGTAGAAAAAAAAGAGTATGAAAGGCAACTATTTTTTCACAAACGGAATACACATATATAATTAGCCTTAAATTAAGACACACACATTACCAGCACCTGAGAGGCTTTTATCCTCCTAGTGCCTACACTGTAGAAAATTAAAAATTATCTTGACTTCCAACACAGATTTAAATTTTGTCTGTTTTCAATTTTCTGTAAATTGAATCATGTACTCTCTTATACTCCACATTTTGCTCACTTTTGCTTCACATTTTGTTTATAAAAACTCTCTGTGTTGCATTGTCATTTTTATGGCTGTGTAGTATTCCATTGAATGGATACACAGTTGATAGACATTCCAATTAGACTGCTGCTATAAGTATTCATGGACATTTAAAAAATAAGCATAAATATACATTTCTTTTGGATATGAACCTAAGCATGAAATTCCTGGATTATGTGATACCAATTTTCCAAAATATTGATACAAATTTATACTTCTAACCATGAGTGTAAAAAATGTCCAGTCGTTCACAACCCGATTAAAATTTAGTATTATTTTCTCTTTAAAATTAATCCATTTTGGCAGTTATGTAGTGTTATTGTATTTTGGCTTTAATTTGCATTTCTTTTGTGACTAAATGTTGAGGATCTTTTCATTTTTCTACATTCTTTTGTAAAATACTTTTCAAGTCAGCTCATTTTCTTATCAGCTTGTTTGTCATTTTACCGCTGTTTTGTTTCATATATTCTAGACAAAAGACCCTTGTCATATATTTCTCCTACTAAGTGTCTTACACTCTCATTCTCTTAAAGCTGTCTTTTAATGAATGTATGGCCTTAATTTTAATTTAATTCATTTATTTTTTTTCTACCAATTTTTGTGTATCCTTTTAAAAAAACTCTATCTCAATTCACTAATAAATTCCCTTGTATTTTCTGCTATAAATTTTATTTTTCATATTATGTTTATAATTGATCCATTATAAGTTAATATTTCTTTATGGCACAAAGTATTCAGTTTCTCCAGTACTATTTATTAAGAAGAATCACTTTTTCCCTTCACTACACTGCATTGTAAACTTTGTCATAAATTTGTTGGCCATATATGTATGGTCTGGACTTTATTTTTTTCTTTGCTCTTCTATCTTTGTATTGGTACAACACTATTATTATAGCTTTATAATAAGTATTAATATTCATTAATGCAAATATTTCAGATTTGTTTCTCTTCAAAATTGCCTTGTAAATTTTTGTTGTTTGTGTTTCCAAGTAAAAATCTACATTTAATCACCACCATTAAAAACATCTTTTAGGAATTGGGGTTTCTGACTGACACTTGCATTTTTAATCTATATATCAATTTGTGGGAAATTGGCATTTTAATACATTATATCTTTCAATCATGAATATGGTATTTCATTACATTTCTTCACGTTTTTTTTAATTTTGCCTATAATATTTTCTAGTTTTCTGGTAAAATCTTGCATATCCTTTGTTATATGTATTCTTAAGCATTTTTGTGCTATTGGAAATAGTATCCATTTAAAAACTTTTTAAATGTTGACATTGTGTTTTAACACAATTAAATTTTATTGTCTTTGGTCCAGAAATCTTACTATACTCATTTATCAATTTTGGTGCATAGTTTGTAGAATTTTTAGATTTCTTACATACAAAATAATGTAATCTGTAAATAAGGTTAATTTTTTTCTCCTTTTCTATGCTTATACTTTTTATTATTATTTTTTTTAATTATAGTTACTAGGATCTCCAGTAAAGTGTTGGAAAGCAGTGTACTTGGAGCAGGCATTATTGTCTTTCAATTATTCATTATTAATATGATGCATGCTTTATAATATTTTTAAGATTCCCTTATTAGATAAATATAATTGTCTTTTATTTTTAATTTGCTAAAATTGTTTATCATGATTACATAAATTTAACTTCTACTAATACTTACAGAACTTTAGAGAATGCAATATGTAGTGTAGTTTAATTCTCTTTTAGCACGTTTCCAGATATTTAAAAATGAAACAAAAAAAATAAACAAAATGTATAAATTTAAGACCTCATAAAGGTAAGACTTTTGCTTACATTTTATCATCAATATCTTAGCAGTCTAGAGAATAAATGTTCCTATTTATTCCTGTAGAGGAACTTGTTTTAATAACTTTAATTGTCATCTTATTCATAATTTTTATAATTCTTATTACTGAAAGAATTTAAGTTTATTTTTCAATGTGTTTTAATTTTATCATTAAAATGAGGCTTCTCACTGTTTTCCATTGAAATAAATAGCAAAATTAATTTTTCCTGTAAGTGTAAAAAATCTATTTAAAGAAAATGAAGGAAAATGTGTCCATGTAATACCTTGTCACACTTTTTGGAGTCATGGAAACAAAACTTTTGCATTATGAGCGTTTTTAAATTGATTTAAATAGACAAGTTTTGTGTCACAGATGTAACCTAATTTAATTATTGCCATGATATTTAGAATTCTTTTCTTTAAAGTAATTTAAAATTTTGAGTTCACCAGCATATATTTGTTCTTTTATGTGCACTTTATAATCATTCAAAGCAAATGACTTGAATTTCAATGAAATTTCAATTTGCTGTGACCTTACCTTGGTGATTTTCAAAATTACCTTGGCTTCTGGCCAGCCTAAAAATATTTATTATTGACAGAGTTTTCTGCTCAGCAACACGAAATTTAAAAAGAATAATTTGTTGATAGATTTAGATCAATAAAAGATTAGATCTTTATCTTGTCTGGATTCTTTTATGTTTTATAATTTTTATAGCTGAAGTAAGAAAGTACCAGGGAGACCAAGTGACCTCTGCAAGGTCACAAAACTTGTAACAATCTTCATTTAACTTAACAAATTGGTAGCACTGAGATTAGTTTTCCAAAATTCTATACTATAGTAAAGTGAGGAGGACCTTTTGGCTTGAAGTTGCAAAACCTGAGAATCTTAGTATTTCAAGTAAATAACAGTGTGAATGTTTATTACAGTCCCAGACTTAGGATTTGAACTGTGGCTATTGCTGCTCCTGAAGCAATGCATAATATATGTGAGTACATATGTACATAAAATCAGTTAAAATTATATAGTAGAGGGAGACAGAGGGGAAAAGGAGATTTAAAAAGAAAAAATAGATTTTAAACACATTGAAATAAATTGTAATATCTAAACATCTAAGCCTCATTTCTATTATATTTTAATTCAAGGCATAATTACCAAAGTATCTTCCTACTCTATCTTAATTGGCTTTTACAAATACTTATACATCTCTTTACCAACAGAAGAATATTTACTCTGTAATAGCCTGCTTTTTACTTATACAGACTTCAAAGGTACTATCCTAAGTTATTTGAGGAAAAAATGAAATTTTAATTATTTAGAATCAAAGCAGTGGATTTTGTAGAGAAGAATGAGATTTGATGGAACATAGGTAATCAGCAGATCCACATTAATAACTATTTGAATACTTTATTTCATACTACAATGAAACATTTCAGTATAAATCTTTCTGCTCTTACTCTACATTAAGGAGCAACAGTAATCTGATTTAGCACCGAAAGCATTTTCTTACTGAAGTAGTCTCCAACATTATGAAACAGGAGCTTGCTTTATACAATACTGATTACAATTGCAGAAACATTCCAAAACAAGTCTCGCACAACCAAACTATTCTTATAAGTTTCTTCCATCCTGCCCTTGCTCACTTTATTATGAGTTACTCTAATTTGAGCACTGATTAGACTATCTTCTTAGAAAAGCCATGTTTATAAGCTCATAGTCAAGTATCAGAAGATGAACGTTTCTCAGTATAATTAATCATCAAAGTTATACAAAGCCCAAATTCACAATTACAACATATAGACTAAACTCTATTAATCTCCAGATATCCAAGCAATATTATGGACATTCAATTCAATAACATACCTGAGGTTAGTTAGTTCTAATTAATTTTCAAAATTAATTAGAAGTTATTATATTATATTACTTTGTTCATTTTGTCTTTTCTGAACCTCAAGACTTGATATTCTATATCTGTGTAGTATTATCTTTCAGACTATCTGCAGTACATCATAGTACATTAAAAGTTTTATTTTTAGAGGAAGGTATGAAGATAAGGGTATAGTAAAGCTAGTTAATAATTCTATTAGAATATTTCTGGAAATAATAATTTTTTACTGATTGCTGTGATATTTGGATACTTGCTAAAATTTCTTCACATTTATTTAGGATATTTAAAAAATTATTCACTGACTAATTAATTGATCATTAATATTCTCTCTTGAGATTATCTTATAAATGATTTTATATAAGTAAAATTAAATTTTGACCAATGAAAGTCTAATGAATAATGTGACTAAGGTGCCAATTTCTCAATTGTTTAATGCATATTATTTCCACTTATTTTATGGCTTAATAAAAGAAAAATGTTTATATATAAACATATAATAACTATAGTGAGAAACATTGTTTACAATAGTACTATTGTCATGGATGGATATATTAAAGCTTAATAGAAAGTGATTAATTCCACCAAGATAATTAAAAGCTAAGAGACACTGTTAAACTTGAAAGGAAACTTCACAATAAATCTAGTCATAAAAAATAAATCAGAGGAGAAAATATTTTCAAATCATGTATCTAATAAGGTCTAATATGCAGAATATATAATGAATTCAACACAAATATACAGATAACCTAATTATAAAATAAGCAAATGATTTGAACTGACATTTTTCCAAAGAGACAAATGGCCAATAAGCCTATGAAAAGATGCTCAACATCATTACCCACTGAGGAAAACTATAATGAGATGTCACAGTATACTCACTGGGATGATTATAATTTAAAAAGGTGGATATTAACAAGTGTAAGTGAAAATGTGGAAAATTGGAATCATAAAACTTTGCTTGTGGTATTGGAAAATGGTGCAACCACTATGAAAAACACTATGGAAGTTCTTTATAAAGTTAAACATAGAGTTACAATGTGACCCAACAACTTCACTCCTAAGTATATATGCAAAAGAATTTAAAACATATGTCCACATATAAACTGGTACACAAATGTTTATAGAATCATTATTCATATAGTTCAAAAGTGGAAACAGCCAAAATGCTCAGTAATAAATAAATGGATAAACAAAATGAGCTTCATATTCGTACAATAGAAAGGCACAAAAAAGAATAAAGTACTGCTTTATGCTACAACATGGAAGAAACTTGAAAACATGAGGCTAAATTAAAGAAGCCAGATACAACGGGCCACATATTCTACTATCATATTTATATGAAACATTCAGAATAGGCAAATTCATAGAAACTAAAAGGAGTTTAGAAGTGCTTGGAACAAAAGCAGAAATGGTAAACCTTACAACTGAGAAGATTTATCACATGTTTCATTACAATAAGAAGTAAATATAGAATTCTCATTCAGCTTGCAACAATTCCCAATGAACTAAAATAAAATTGGCCTTAGGAATAAGCTCTGTTAATCTTTTATATTAAATGTTTATTATATTTTGAATCTTTGTCAAATAAATATGAATGGTGTCCAACTTATGATGGTTCAAGTTACAATTTTTTGACTTTATGATGGTATGATGGTAGAAATTGATATGCAATCAGTAGAAACCAACAGAATTTTTATCTTTTCCTAGACTAGCAATATCTGTATAACATTCTCTTATGATGCTGGGCAGCAATGGTGAGATAATTTTGCCCAAAGGTAGGCTAATGTAAGTGTTTTGAATGTATTCAAGGTAGGCTAGGTTAAGCTATGATGTTTGGTAGGTTAGGTGTATTAAATGTATTTTGAGTTAATGATATGTTCAACTTAACAATGAGTTTATAGGGATGTAACCCCATCATAAGTTGAAAAGCATTTGTGGTGAATTTAGTTTTCACTGAGACCAACTAAGCAGTAAATATTTATTCTAATTTTCAAACTCACTCAAATTGAGAACATTCAACCAAGTAGTGAAAACAAATCACATTATGGCTAATTAAAATTTTAAGGCTCTCAATGGTGTCAACCAAGATGGCAACATAGGAGACTTCTGACTTTCTTTTCTCTCAAGGACACACTAAATGTATAGCTGCATATGGAGCAATTCCCTCTGAAAGGAATAAAAAACACTAGCTGAGCAACTTTTACACAATGGAAGAATGAGAAAATATCCACATCAACACAGGTAGACAGGATCGAATCATGAAGAAACAGAAAATCTGAACAGACCAATTACTACTAAGGAGATTAAATTAGTAATCAAAAATGTCCCTACAAACAAAAATCTAGAAACAGATAGCTTCACTGGTGAATTCTACTAAATATTCAAAGAAAGATTAATGTAACTCCTTCTCAAACTCTTCCAAAAAGCAGAAGAGGAGAAAACACTTCCAAACATTTTATTAGGCCAGCATTACCTTGATACTAAAACCAAACAAGGACACTTCAGGAAAAGAAAATTGTAAGCCAATATCCCAGATGAACATAGATGTAAAAATCTTCAGTAAATATAGGCAAACTGAATTCAACAACATGTTAAAAAGATCGTTTACCAGAAATAATTGTGATTTATGCTAAGAATGCAAGAATGGTTAAACATCCACAAAGCAATCACAATGGTATAACATTAACAAAATAAAAAATAAAAATTATATGATCAGGTGCAGAAAAGGTATCTGAGAAAATGCAACATCCACTCATGATAAAAAAAAAAAAAAAACTCAACAGACTAAGGACAGAGAAAATGTACCTTAACATAATAAAAGTTATATATGACAAGCCCATAGACTCAAAGATGAAAGATGAAAGCTATTTTTTTAACATCAGGAAAACATAGGGATGCCAACTTTCACTACTTTTATTCCACAGGCAAGAAAAAGAAATAAAAGGCATCTAAATCAGAAAAGAAGTAAAATTGTCTCTGTTCATAAATGACATGATATTATATATAGAAAATTTAATATCTGTCCTCCCAAAAGAACTGTTAGAACTAATAAACAAACTTAGTAAATGTGCAAGATGCAAAATCCATATGCAAAAATGAGTTGCACTTCTATAGTACAATACTAAACAATCAAAAAGAGAAATTAAGAAAACAATTCTACCATTCACAATTGCATCAAAAAATGCTTACAAATTAATTTAACCAAGAAGTTAAAAGATCGCACACAAAAAGCTATAAAATATTGATGAAAAAAATTAAAAGAGACACAAATATATGACAAGATATTTAATGCTTATGGATTGGAAGAATTATATTGTTAAAAAGCCCACACTACTCAAAGAAATCTATAGTTTCAATAAAATTCTAATGGTAATTTTTACAGAACTAGAGAAACAATCCTAAAATTTATATAAAAACACAGAAAACCTCAAGGAGGCAAAATAATCTTGAGAAAGAAGAACAAAGCTGGAGGCATCTCGCTCCCTACTTTCAAACTATGTTATAAAACCATAGCAATCAAACCATTACAGTATTGGCATTAAAACAGACACATAGATCAATGGAACAAAATAGGGAGCCAAAAAATAATCTCACACATATAGAGTCACTTAACTTATAACAAAAGAACCAAGAATATATAAAGAGAAAAGAATAATCTCTTCAATAAATGGTGTTGGGAACACAAGGCATTCACATGCAGAAGAATAAAACTGAATTCTTATGCTGTACCACACACAAAAATCAACTTAAAATGGATTAAAGAGTTGAACAAAAGACCTGAAATTATAAGTCCTAGAGGAAAACATAAATGGTAAGCTTCTTGACATAGGTCTTGGCAATATTTTTCTGGATTTGATATCAATAGCAAAAAACAAACAAAAAACACCATGCAAAAGCAAAAATAAACATGTGGGACTGCATCAAACTTCTGCACAGCAAAGAAAACTATCAAACTCTGAAAAGATAACTTCTAGAACTTAAGCAACCTATGAAACAGGAGATTTTTTGCACACCACATGCCAAATAATGGGTTATTATTCAAGAAACTCATTAAACTCAACAGCAAAAAAAAAAAAAAGAATAGTAATAATTCAATTAAAAAAGGGCAAAACACAAAATAGTCATTTTTCTAAAAAAAGACATAGAATGGCCAACGAGTACATGAAAAAGTGCTCAACATCACTAATATTAAGGGAAATGCAAATTAAAACCTTAATGGAATATCACCTCACATTTGTTAAGATGTCCATTTTCAAAAAGATAAGCAGTAACAAGTGTTGACGTGGAGAAAAGGAAACCCCTGTGTCCTGTTGCTGGGAATGGAAATCGGTGTAGCCACTATAGAAAGCATTATGAAGGTAAAATAGAATTACCATATGACCCAACAATCCCATTTAGGCAACAAAACTATTATCTCAAGAAGATACCTGTACTTTTATGTTCTTTGTAGCATTTATTGTTTACCATAACCAAGGTATATAAACAACCTAAGTATCTGTGGATGGAAGAATAGATTTTTAAAAACGTGAATTTGGATATGTATATGATGTATATGTATAGTATGTGTATGTGTATGTGTATGTGTGTGTGTACTGTACCTATATCTATCTATATATCTGTATCATCTATCTATATCTATCTATTAGCCTTAAGAAAAAAAGAAATCTGCCATTTGTAATATGGATGAACCCAAAAAGCATTATGTCAAATACGTTTAGCAATTTGCTAAGTGAAATAAGAAAGACAAGGACTACATGGTATTACTTTCATGTAGACTCAAAAAAAAAATTGAACTCATAAAAACAGTAAAAAACTGGTTTCTAGGGCCTCAGGGGTAGGGAACAAAGGAGAGGTTGATCAGAGGATATACACTTTCAGTCATAAAATGAATAAGGTCTGAGAATATAATATGTAATATGGTGACTATAGTTGATAACAGTATATAGTATAATTGAAATTTGCTAAGAGAGTAGAATCTAAATGTTCTCATATTCACAAAATATAAATATGTGAGGTGATGGATGTGTTAATTAACTGGATGGGGGAATTCTTTCCCAATATATGTGTATCAAATTATCATTGAGTACACTTTAAATATCTTACAATTTTATTTGGCAGTTATACCACAATAAAACTGGGGGAAAAAAAGAAAAGCAAAAATGTATAAAAAGCTTTAGTACAAAGTCACATTTACAGTAAATGTTGATGAGTTTTACAGCAATTTAATTTCTGTAATGCACTAAATTAGCTGTGGCACAATTGCACCATAGCAATTTATGCAGGATTTTTCAGAACACTCATAGGGTTGCATGAGGCTAATGATATCCAGAGACATCAGCCTGTAATGCTTTGGCTTGGTAAGCAATGTATCCAGACTCTGACATTGTGTAGAACTTGAAATATCGCCTATAGAAATACCTATTACTTACCAATACTTTTAAAAACTATTCAATCTCCACCTAGGTACCTGAGTTTTCTTTCTGGAATACAAATCTAATGTAGAATAAATGTGAAATAGATCAAATCCAGAGGAGATTATCATCTGTATTGTTTTTTATTTATTTATTTTTTAATATTTTTCTCTTTATTTATTTTTTTTAGGCAAGGCAACCCTTAATTGACCTTACAGATTGCAAAGAACTTGTCAGCTTACAATCTCTTACTTTGTTTTTTTTTTTTTACGCCTACAGCACCTGGTCTTTATAGGTGGTCTTCTATCCAAGTACTAGCCAGGCCTAACCCTGATTAACTTCCCAGATCACATGGGATCGGGCTTGTTAAGGGTAGCAAGGCCATGGATGAGTAGAGTTCTTTTTTAATCTTCCCTGTTTTCTCAAGAACATTTTGCTTAGGATCTTAGAATGGGAATTCGGTACTTGTTTGCTGAATTAAATCACATTTAGATGATGTATTTAAGTACCAAAAGGCTTTAATTAATACAGAGACAGATTCTTTTTATTAAATTTGTTCAGTTAGCTGATGAATCAAATTAGCGTGTTTGATATTCACAAAGGCTTGAAATCCATTGATTGTAAATCACCAAAAGTCAGCTGAAGTACAAAATCCCCTCAGATTTATTGAAGTCTGTGATAGAAGATGAAACAAGTAGTACAGAATGAGGAAAATCATTTATCTTTAAAACTGAAAACAATGAAAATAAAGAAAAAGAAATCTTGGAGCCTCCTAAAACAGAAACCAACTATTGTAGTTATTACTGATTCACTTTTTAGGTTGCTTAAATCAATAATTTTCAAACTGTGGTACCAGGTCCAGCAGCATAAGCCTAATGAATCAGACAATGCTTCTGTATTAACAATTTCACCAGCTGACTTAGATGCACATTACAGTTTGAGAACCACTGTCCTAAATCATAGAGGTAAAACTAGTGACAGAGTTAGAACTTAAACCTAGACAATGAAGGCCAGAATATTTAAACTGATAAAATAAAAATATACTATGTTATGTGCCACCTGAGCTTGTGCTCTTAAAATGACACTTTATGAGGCATTTCTGGAGACAACCATTTTAAATAGACTATTTTAAACAAGTAATACTCTAGTCTCTATGGTCTGCATACTATTGGAAAAGTGATTTTTTTATTTTCCTAAAATTAATTATTGACCGTATTTCTTATTCCTCCCTGCATCCACACTCACAGCCTCCCTCACTGTGGATAGAGAGTATGTCTCTTCCCCTTAACTGCTGCCCTGGCTATGTGACTTGCTTTAGCCAAGAGAATATTGGAAGAAGTAAAAGCACGCTATTTATGAGCTTAGGTCTTAAAGATGTACTTGGTTTTGCTTGATCTCTTCTGCTTCTGCCTTTGTTGTGAGAGGAACATGCCCAGTTAACCTGCTGGTCAACTTAAAAGCATGGAAGAGAGGTGCTATGCTGACCTTCCAACTGTGGATAAGCAGAGCCAGGTTACCTGCCACAGTGGGAAGCAGAACTGAGTCAGTCAAGCTTCAACCAACCCAGAGATCTGAGCCTTATATCCTACTGGGATTTCATAATGATCATGCAGAAAAGGCTATTCAATGAGGCCAGTTAGAGAAATTAGGAGGACAGACAATGATTTTCCAAAATATGTCTCGGCTCTTTCATTAGCTGTGAAATGGTCTTAAAATGGTGAATTTAGATGTTCTAGTAGAAGATAAACAAAATGACCAGCCTGTAAGAAAGGCATTCAGGGCACATCAAACTCTATGTTGACTGTCAAAATATGCTATGAATTTGGTTATATTTCTAAGAGAAAAAAATAAGGTCTAACTTCAAATACTATTAATATGTATTCTGCTTTCTAATTCAGTTACATTAGCATATTGAAAGGCTATACCAGGATTGTTTAAGATAAATACACACACACACACACACACACACACACACACACACACACACTCACTCATGCACAGCTCAGTAACAGAAAATATTAGCACTGACCTCTACAATCACTTAATTTTTCACTATAATAATAGATCTAGAATTTTATTATAAATGCCCACAACAATCAGTAGGTGACTATATCAGGGAAAACAGTGTGCTATCAAATTTCCCAATTTAGCTCCTGTCTGTTTTCTCCGAACATGATAACTCTTATTTTCTGCTTACATCTAAATTAAATAAATTTATTAAATTTTTATACTGAAGTTTGGATAGAAATAGTTTTTCTAACTTGTGGCTCTTAAACTCTAGTCAATCATTAACTTATTAAAACTAAGGTAAGGGTCTACTATGTCCTGAGATTTTACTAGTCTACTTCTTCCTACTTTTGTCTTTGGCTATGGAGGTTAACTTACATTTTCCTTCTTGGTTGAATTATCATCTTTGCAATTGAATCATTAGTTTACAATGTTACAGAGAGTTTCTATTGTATCTATTTATTTTAAATTGTTGAATTACCACTTGTATTTTTATTTATCCCTAGTAAATTGAGTTTGTTGGTTGGTTGATTTGTTTTTGGTTGTCATTCCTTAGCAAAGAAAATATTATTTATAAGCTGTGTATAGTCAAGCATATGGAAAGACAAATCCCAGTAAGAAACACTTTATTTATAAGCTGAAACAACTGTATCAGAAAATGAGAATAGTCAAAAATCTTTCTGATCAATAAATTTTCTCTGAAGTTAGACATACAGGAAGCATATTCTATTCAGACATTATATTGATGAACAGGGAATCAGAACAGTGTTAATTTGGTCATCTGAAGTTGGAATATCTCCTTATTAGTTTGTTGTTCCAAAGGATTAGAAATATTTGAATTTTTTTACCTAAAATCTATTGACTACAGCCAAGGATGTATCTCCCACCCAAAAGACAGCCTCATCTTCAGGAGCAAATGTGTGGTTAGTGCAGTAACCTGGTCTCTGAATCATATTTGAATAGTCTCTGCTTATGTTTGCTTCAGTAACTGCTTTTCTAGAGTCTGTGGCTAAGAAAGACTTCCTCTAATTCATGATTCTTATTTAGATATCCTTATGCCTTAAAGAAGATTATATACATTTTGCTGGACTGAGAAAAACATTGTCTCTTCAAAAGGGCTTTACATTATTTTGGACCTACGGTCAGATTTATTAGATACTATAGTTTCTGTTTAATTCTCAGAGACCAAACTTACCTTCAACATCCTTGAATTTTCAGGAGTATATTATCATAATAACAAATTCTGAGAAAAAAATTCTAATCAGTACTATTCATTTAAAATCTTTGATCAAGTTGTGGCATTGAGAAAAAATATTTAGTATGTAGTTCTAAGAAAATTGTTTCTACTTGAAAATGTGTATCTAGAGCCTCAATTCACAGCATTCACTAAAGATATTTCAAGTAGATTACAGAGATAAACACAAGCAAAGCTAAAACAAGCAAACAAAATAAATGAATAGGCTTATTTTGTTGCGAGTAACTAAATCAACTTTGGGTAATATAAAAATATTTATCAGATATTATCAAGTTTGTAGAAAAATTAGATCACCAAAGTCTTGTGTATGTCTGGAACAGGAAGAGCTGCAAATATCTGTCAAGAACTCTCAAATGATCTCATTGGAACACTGCAGCAAAATTACATTCCCCTTTCTCTTTCTTCTTGTGTCTTTCTGCTCAAATTCAAATTCCATGGGCAAATAATTGAGCAAGTTTAGCTTTGCTCTGATACTTTTTCTGAGAAGCCAGTATGTTAACTGAATAAATACATTCTCTATTCCTCTATTTTCTGAGTTTAGCAATATTAGACTGAGAGAAAACTCAATTCTCCAGTAGTAAATCTAATTATTTTATTTGTTTCTGCTTAATTACTATGCCTTTTTGCTCAGTTAGATCAGGGTGTACAGAAAAGTGTCATATGATAGCTTTCTGAAACTCTAAACCAAAAACCTATGCAAATGTTAAAAATGTAAGAAATAGGTCCAGCCTTTGTGAGTCAATTGAACAGCACTTAAGAATCCTGTATGACCCCAGTGCATGTATTGAGTTTGTATTAAGCCTTATTAAGGTACCCATATACTTTAGTTTCACAAATTAAGTGGTTAATAGCATCTACAACTTGCTGATGCTCTTTATTGTTTAGGGTTGTCTAATAGCTATTGAATGTCACATGAAGACAACAAAAATCTACTATAAATTTTTACCCAAGCCTCCTCATCTTACCCGACCTGGATAAGACAACTTAAGCTGCTTTTAACTCAGATGACTAGGCTTACGTTGACTGAAATTATTTTTTCTTAAGACACCTTAAAATAGGAGTGTCATATAACAAGTTTTAAGACACTGATGAATGGCATAATTTGGCTGGTTTTATTGTGTTTCTCAGGCACATCTAAAAGTTGTAGCTTTAAATTTCAGTCACAGTGAAGTTCTCTGATACTACAGAGCACCAGTGTGTTAATTGGGTATAGGCATCAATGTATAGTGCTTGATCAGCAACCCCAATTTATATTTCGCTCCATGCTGTTTTTATTTGCATTCACGGCCAAGGACTAAGGAAGAAACAGGAGACAGAATAGTTATCTAGGCAGAGTAACTATATCCCCCTTCCAATATAGCTACATGTTGGTTCTGGTGTTTTTGTTTGTTTGTTTGTTTGTTTGTTTGTTTGTTTTAGTTACATAAGATTTATCTAAGTGATTTAGATTTATTTAAGTGCTAAGTATATAGCAATATAATATCCCCTTCAGAAGGTGTTTTTGTTTTGTTTTGTTTTGTTTTTAATTAATCAAGTTGCAGGAAAATCACGTCTTACTCACTTTGGATACCAGAGGCAGTAACATCAGCCCAAGAGGTATAAAGCAAAGTGTGTACTCACAAGAGAGTAGAATCTTAATTATAAGCTCCAATCAGTGAAGAATCAAAGCTCCTGTAATCCATAGCCACACAACCAGTTTCAGAGAAAGGGAAAAAGCAGACAGGTGGGTTTCTTCTCAGACATAGTACACACAAAACACCAAGATGAAATTGTTTAAGGGAAATTTCTCCCATAGCTCACAGATGGCTGGTATGATTGGAAAAGATTGGTAAGGTTGAAACCAAGATTTGCTTCTTCATTTGCTCTTTTCACAATTACTACCCAGTCTCTCCTGTAATAGTTGGTGAAAATAACAAGGACTTAAACAAAACTCTGCTCTAGCTTCTGGGAATAATTTACTTTGAACTATCACCCTACATGCTAGACATTGATTTGTTTTTGAAATCCTATGAGTTTGGAGCTAATAGTGTTAAAATTTTATGTGTTTCCTTAACTTTTGAACTCCTTAAAAATAAGATGCAGAGACTAAATCAATTTGAGAGCATGTGTAATCAAAAATAATTATGGTGGAAGATAGCCAGTTTTTAGTGATAAAAAGAAAAGACCAAACTTTACTTTAACTAGCCATCAGAGAGCTATGATTCTGATCGAAAGTGAATGGAAAAACAAGTTTGAAATGAGTTTATTTCCCTCAAATTTTAATTTACTAAAGCAAGGATATTTAGCTTTGCCTTTAAGAATTTTGGACTTTGATTTTTCAGATCTTATTATCACCAAGTCAAAGTTATTTAAAATTTGTGTTACTTTAAATTCTCCTTGGGAAATTGACAATGAAAATAGTTTATTTATAACTGAGGCATCCTCACCATGGTAAATTGATACACCCTTTTATTGTTCCCTCTCATATTGACTAGGCCTAAGTACGTGACTTGTCCATGAGATATTTATGAATGTGACATAATCAGAGGCTCTAAAAGCACTTGCACATTTGGGCTAGCCCTCCTCTGCTTTTGAGACCCAGGTCATTTAGAGAAGAAGTCCAGCCCAGAACGTTGGAGACACAAAACCCAGATGACAGCCAGCACCAACTGCCATATATATGAAAAATGTTGAAAGTGAAATTGCCTGCTAGTTGACCCAGATAAAACACATTTCTTCCTACTCAGTGACAACTCAATTAGCATAATTTCTGATCTTTTTCTTTACATTTACTCAGGGAAAGTAGAGTGAATTGCATGATTGGTAAACATAAGAAAAATAGGGCATGTTTGACTCTGTTCCAGATTTTTTTCTCTCTAAAAGTCGCCTGACACAAGAAGGGCAAACTCCTCTTTGTTTCTTTAGGATAAGTTTATATCCCACATGGCCAGCTTTCTATTCCCATTGTTAATTTCTCAAGGAGAATTTAACACACATTTTAAACAATTTTGACTTGGTGATTATAAGAGCAAAGAAATCAAAGTCCAAAATTTTTAAAGACAAAGTCAAATATCCTTGCTATAATTAGATGGTGATTTCTTGCATAATACTGACATTCTATTAGCAGGGCCATTATCCTTCATATCAAATTATTTATTCTAATAATTTGCAAACATTATTTAATATAAGTATTAAAAAATCATAAGGGTAATGTTAAAGCTTAGATCCATAAGATGAAAATGACTTCAAGAACCTGGCATATTTCAGAGGCAGAGATCAAACTGAAAAGAATTAAGCTCAGAGATGAAAAGCTGGGGAGAACATCAGGTTTGCTGGCAAGAGACAGAAACATCAGACATGGAATGCAAAGTAAGGGACCATGAAATATACAAATAGATCAGCTTAGGTCTTGTATTAGAAGAAAAATACCAGATCCCTAAATCCAAATTTGAGTCTGTGTTAACATTTAAAATGTTTGAAATTTTGAGAAATGCACTGCAGAAATATCTGCTGCACAAATAATCATGATGCACATAAATATATATGTATCATTTTAACAACACCTACAACAATGAAAAATTAGAACCATCAAAATGTAATACATAAGGAAATGCATAAATAAGTTACACTACATAAGTTACAACATGTCCACATTATGATCTCCATGTGGAAATTTTAAATGAAGAGGTAGATTTATGTATACCAGAATTTTTAAAAGTAATATTAAGTTTAAAAAGCATCATGATTTTAAAAGAGCATGATCTGAGATGATAGATGATGATAGATAGATGATGAAAGATGATAGAGTAGATAGATAGATAACTTTCATAATAAATGATCTGAAAAATACATAACAGTCTCTTAACAATGAATATCTAGGCAGAGCAGTGTGATTGAACAGAAAAGAAAATATTTTAATTTAATTTTAATTTTTAAAAAAAATATTTTGCAAAAATTTATTTTGCTTTGTCAATAAACACATTATTAAATGTATTGAATTAAACATGTCAACTAATAAAAAGACAGAACATGGATAGTTTCTAGAAATCTTTCTACCATTTCTCTAATATTTCCAAAAGTACCAATAAAACTGCTAAAAGAGAAACATTTAAGCAATATATCCAACGAATTTTTATTTCTGGAACTGAATCTTATAGGACACTAGAAGTGAAAAGTTAGTCATTGTGGACTGAATGTTTTGAACTGTTGCTGTGTTGCTCTCAAAAACATAATAGGTTTTTATTATTTATTCCTTTAAAATTTAACATTACTTCTAATAAAAATAAACTTTACCTCTACTTTTATTGTAAATTTTCTTTCCCTCTCTCTGTCTCTCTCTCACCACACACACACACACACACACACACACACACACACACACACAGTTCATTATTACAGTGATACTGTCACTGTTAGAGGTATTTTTTAGATTTCTCTCTGAGAACTATCTGCAGAATTTCTGAGCCACAAAAAGAAAAACAAGATTTTATATTCAGTGTTATCCCCCCTCTTCCCCCCCAAAAAAAAAACTTATTCAGTTTGATCACCACCTAGTACATAATTTTGATGCTGGGTTATTTGCTTTTCCTCAAGATAAAATTTATACATTAAAACAACAAAAATGTATCACTACTGAGATAAAACCAAGAAAAATATTTCCATCAGTTAACAAATATTTTTGAATCCCTTCTTATTGAGCACTTACCATATTCCAAAAGAATTGCATTTTTTTAAAAAGTCAACATAAAATTTGTTGTATGTCTTAAGGAGTTTACATTCTAGTTAAGGGACAGATTATTATGGTTGATTTTACATAAACTGATTTTAGAGTGTCTTTGAGATTTGAAAAATGAGGTATTAAGTAGGCATTGAGTGTGATATCAACAGATTATTAGTTTACAACAATAACTTCAATTGGAGACAATTACTTCCACCTCTGGGAATACTTGATAAAATCAGAGACATTTATGATTGTCATATTTGGAAGGAGAGTCCTATTGGCATGTGTGAATGAGGATGTTACTGGCATCCAGTGGGTAGAGGCTTGGGATAATGGCAAGTTTCCTATAACACCTAGGACTACACCCAACAACAATGAACTATCTGGCCCAAAATGTCAATATTGCTGAAGTTGAGAAATTCTGGGCTAGAGACATACATTTGTAATTAATCAATAATAGGTGATATTGAAGTTATGGTTGTAGATGAACTTAGGAAGAGACTAGAAAAATAAAGAATTCTGGGAGAAACCCCATCTTTTAATTTTCTGGTTGAGAAAATGAAGTAAAAAATAATTGAATGAGAAATTTCTAGACAAGAAGGAGGAATATGGAATGAAGAAAAAAGATATTTAAGAAAAAAAAAGTGTGGTCAAGAAAATTGGAAAGTTTCTAAGAAGTTGGATAACATGAGTACTAACTAAATTGCCTGCTGGATTTAGTACTATGAGCATCACTGATGACATTTATGAAGGGTGTTCTAAGCAATGCTTGAATGGGTTGCATGGAAACAATAAATGGAAATACCAAGTACACATAATTATTTTAAGAACTTGTTTATGAAGGAGATAAGCAAAGAGAATGACTATGAAAAGATGGAACATTTGGTTAGTTTAATGACGGAGACAAGAACATATTTAAAAATAACTAGGTGAAAAAACACTTTTATAAAACTGACAAAAGGAAATATAGAAATCTGCAAATCCTTAAAGAGTTAATAAATTGAATTCAGAATTAAGGATTTTCCCACCAAGAAAACTCCAACCTCAGATGGCTTCACTAGTGAATTTTTACAAACTCCTGGGGAAAAACCAAACACTAACTTTACACAAACTTATCTAGAAGACAGAAAAAAAGAGGGGAATTTCTCAATTAATTTTATAAAATTAGCAATACTTTGATGCCAATAGCAAGCATGAAAAGAAAGAAGTAATATAGATTGATTAGTCTCATGAACATAGATAAAAAATGATATGCAAAATAGTATAATATTTCAAAGATATAGAAAAACAGTAATTTATTATGAAAATTATTTAAAAAACAAGGATAGATTAAACTTCTGAAATGTTTAGTATAATTAGCAAAATTATATAAAATAAGAGAAAAAAGAATGTGATTATCCCAAATAATTTGAAAAAGTACTCAATAGTCAAAAATTGTTTAAAATAAAATTTTTAGCAACTTGAAATAACAAAATTTCTAATCTGAAAAAAGATTATCTATAAAATGCTCATATCAAATATCTTACTTAATATTAAAATATTAAAAACTCTCCTCCAAGGTCAAGAATAAAAAAAAAACTAATAGCTATAACCAAGTTTACTAAACTTTGCAATAAGGTCCTAGCCAGTACAAGAATATAAATTAAAAATTTTAAAGGTATATAGTTTTAAAAGAAAAAAAATAAATGAGTAGTTATTTGCTACAACATGATTACATATGTTGAAATTTTGGGAAATTATTGGAATATAAATATAAACTTGCTAAATTTATGTTCCATTCACAATATTAAATGTGTTTCTATACATCAGTAAAACACCAATAGAAAATAAAATTTAAAAAATGAAACCATTAAATGGCAACAAATATATCAAACACCTAGGAGCAAATGTGACAAATACCACCCAAGACCTCTATAGGAAAACTTTCAAAACATTATTAGGAAAAATTAAAGATGACCTCAGTAAATGGAAGAATATACTGTATTCACGGATGGAAAAAGTAAATATAAAAAATATGTCAATTCTTTTTAAACTGATCCTTTAACTGTGTTATTATTGATGAGATTCCAGATTGAACACAATTTCAAATAAAACCCAGAAGAATTTTTCTTTTGTAGAAATTTATAAGCTGATTCTAGAATTTATAGAGAAATGAAAAGGACTCAAAGGAGCAAAGACAATTTTGAAGAAGAATGAAGCTAGAGAATTTGCACAACTATATATAAGAACAGCAGAAAGCTAATGTGATAAGACAGATAATGCAAAAACGAACTCACATATAGTCACCTGATTTCTGACCTGATTTCTGAGAGAGGTGACACTAAAGTTCAGTAAAGAAAGATTGACCTTTTTATTAAATTATATGTAGATACTCAAAAAAGAATAAAATTAATATTTAATCCTACTTCACACTATACACAAAAATTCAGTTCCAGATAGACTGATGGACTACAGATGTAAACATGATATGTATGAAAGAATTTTTAAAGAAAACAGAAAATTACTTCATGAAATTATGGTAGAGAAGATACCTTACATTAAAAAAAATTACTAACCATAAAGAGAAAAAAGTATTAATTTGATTAAAATAAAATGAAAAGCTTCTCCTCATAAACAGACATCATTGTGAGAATAAAGAGGCAAGCCAGAGATTGGAATAAGATATTTACAATACCTACAATTAACAAATTCCTTGTATCAAGAATATAAGAACTTCTACAAATCAGTAAGGAAATGACCAAAAATCCAATAGCAAATGAAAAAAGAAAAAAAAAGCATATCTAGCTAAATAAGTTGGAGACTGACAAAACCACGTGATTTTTTTTAGGCTGAAATGAAAGTTTTTTGAGTGCTCAATCCTTAATAATAAAAACTGCCCCAGCAAGAGCTCAGAAAACTTACATTACTGCTTACAACGATCTCTATAATTATTTATGGAGAATAAGGAATATATATATCACTGAAAACTATAATGAGAGCCTTGGGAGATTTTCTAAAATTTTATAATTTCTCCATCTACCGAAGCAGGCAGTCATCATGCAAATGTCTAATAAGGGTCCGCTATGAACTAATCGTGAATATTTATACAAGGGTAATCTCGCATAGTTCATACCACTAGGAAGCTTTCAGTTAGTGGGGGCGGGATGAGGCAAAATATATTTACATAATTAACTACAGCCACACTCTTAAAAAAAAAAAACTGCACTAAAAGAAAGAATTAAATACATGGTGGGTGTAAATGGGCATAGAAATTATGCTTCAAGATTAATGAGAAAGCTTTTCTAATTCCTTGAGGCACAAATAGCAATGTAAGCTAACTTGACTTCTAAATATCTAGGCAGCAGGCCACTGGTATAGAGATGGTCCTAAGATTCCTCTCTAAATAAGGCTATTCCACATTTGAGGTTTTTGAGGCAGCATCAAATCTAGTCTAAGCTTTATTTTTTAGTCACTATATATAATAAAGTGTTATAATAATAATCATAATTTTAAAAAGGGTAATGATGAATAATATTTATTAATCTCTAAGAAATGTATAGCCACTGTGCTGAGCATTTTATAATCTTTATCTCACAATAGCCTGTAATTCCATGACCCAATCTCTGCCCTGCTACTGAGGAATAAACCTTTTTCTGAATTCACTGATACCTTTTCTCAGCACTTGTCATAGTCTGCCTTGCATGAAATCTATCAGTTCATAGAGAACTAAGATCATAGTTTTTGTTATTTTGTCCTCCTTGCTCTCTTCACCAGAGCCTTGCACAGTAATTGGTTTATAATAGATGCTCCACAGAGGTTTTCTCATGTGAATTGTTTAGTCTTAAACCATTGGAATCTTGATGGTCTAGGCAGGTACACTCAATTTTTATCTCCTACAGTGTAGCTGACAGAATCAATTGTTAGAAGATAGCTCTTTTCTCTGCTGTCTCTCTTATTTTCTGAATTTTAATAATATAGAGAAACATTGTCTACATTGTGTTATTATCCAGTGTTACTGCTACTTATTGCCTGTGTAGAGAGAAAAGGGCAAATCAACAATATGACATTTACGCAAAATAAGGCCTAAGCTTGTCAGGATCTACTCACTCAATCATTATTCTGGGTATTGAATGGAGTCTTCCTACCCTTCTCAAAAATTTGGTTATGCAGCCTATTGTCCTCATAATATCATTTTCATTTGAAATATTTGCTAAACACTATTACTAAATGGTTGCTTTGAAGTGTATGCATGTGTGAGTGAATGTGTGCGTGTGTGTGTGGCCAAACACGGAGGATGTAGTGTGATAATTTCTGAGTGTTCATGTATGAGACCCATAATATTTAGTAGGGCTTTAAGTCTACTTAATATTATAAAGGTTATATGACTGGAAATCATATAGCAACCTGCTTAAAAATCTATAGAGAAAAATAATCTCATAGTAAGAGGTAGCCACTTAAGTAGTCTTTGAGACAGGTTGACAGTTACGACCTTCCACACTCTGACCTTTATGCTGTCAGCCTCATTTTTCAGTATTTCCTTATGTGAACTCCATGCTCCCAGTAAATGCAATCTTGACTACCAGTTCTCCTTCCTCCAAGCCTCTGAACATATTGCCTAGTATGACAGACAGCAAAATTAAAAATCCTATGGCCTAGATCAATTGCTGTCTTTTGAATCTCTCAACAGTTGATAATAATTGTGGTCCTCCATATGCAGCACTTTTAATCACCCTTGTTATGTCTCCTAACAATAATAACTGTAAAGTGTTAAGCACTTTAAACAGATTTTTTAATTTAATACTTGCATTGGCCTTAAAAAGAAGGTACTAATATTCTGCTTTTTTGCAATGAGAAAATAGAGGATTAGAAAGGTCAAATAACTTGTGCAATGGCACCCAATTTGAAATTGGCAGAGGTGGGATCCAAGCCTGGACCATCTGTCTCTAGAGACCAAATTCTTAACATTATGCTCTCCTAACATCCTCATAGTGAGTATTATTGTAATCAGTATATTTTATCTCTGCTTCTGGACTCTGTGCTGCTCTGAAACAGAACTTATATTTTATTTATTTTTCCTTATATATAAATAATTTGTATCTTTAATTTATGTATAAACACTATGTGTTCTCTGTACTAAATCCTAATTCTATAGAATTTCCTCTTACCTCTCAAAGTCTACAAGGGGAAACAGGACAAAAGGAAATATTCATTAATTAAATCATTTGATTATAAACAGAACACCCAGTCTCCTACAGCTGCTAAAGGAAAGCCTAGTTATTGGTATTTATTTCTTATATTAAATGTGTATTAGCATAATTAGAAAGTTAATTTCTAAAAAGATTAAAAAGAACACAAAATTTCTTGAAAACAGTCAGAGCATGTTATCTAAACCTTATTGAAATACAACTTTATTCAAAAGAGCAAGAATATTTAACATATTTAACTATATATATTTATTGTATTCTATAAATATTCAAATAACATGGTAATATTATGGAGAGCATTTTAATTTAGAAAATTATGGAGCATAAACATTTTTAATTGAAAAATGAGAGTTATAGTTATATTTAAAACAAATTACTATAGGCTAAATTGTTGATATTTTATACCCTACAAGATGGCATAAATAATTTGGAGAAAGTTTTATCTAAGGACATAAGCAATAAAAATATGAAAAGAGAAATAGAAAATAAAGTCAATGCTAACAGAAAGAAATCAATATCCTAATTTAAAAAGTATCATCTTAATATCCTGGTATTCTATGCAAAAATAGAATATGGCAAACTAAACAAATTTTTATCCAAAAGAGGAAATATTATTGCTTCAGGGACAATAAAAAATTTACTAGAACTAAATACTGAAATACATTTTATTTGGTATGTTACATAATTGATTTCTGAGAGTTAAAATTTTCAACTACAAATTTACAACAAATACAAAATGGATTTATAAAGGAATTTTTATTGTTTTCCATAAGACTAAAAAATACAGTTGAAATATCTCAGTGAAGGCTTTGGAGGCTTCTACAAGAAATATGAACTGAGAGGAAGAAAAAAACACATGTTTCAAATATGTAAATATATAGGATTTTATCATGTAACTTGAATCAAGTTTAAAATTAGAATATGTAGAAAAGAGAAAATCCCTTAGACAACTTTCTCTAAACACCATAGTGCTCATTTGAACTTTTATTAGCAGTTTTCCAATTTATGCTCAACCAGTGCTCCAACCATCATCTTATATTCCAACCATACAAAAATACGTGCAATTATCCAAATACACTTGTTATTTTATGCCTTTATGCTATTTTACATACTTGTTTTTAATGAAAGAAATGCCCATTCTCCACTGATCCACAGATAAAATCAGTTTGTTTCTCCTCTCTGTTCATATATCTTAAGCAGCGGTCCCCAACCTTTCAGGCAACAGGGGACCAGTGCTCCTATGAGAATCTAATGCTTGATGATCTGAGGTGGAGCTGAGGCGGTGATGCTAGCTCTGGGGAGCAGCTGCAAATACAGATGATGCTTCTCTTGCTTCCCACCACTCATCTCCTGCTGTGCATACTGGTTCCTAACAGGCCACAGACCAGTATCAGTCTGCGGCCCTGTAGTTAGGGACCACTGGCTTCAGGTGATTGCTTTCATCTAGGTTCCCTGAAATGATCTGTAAACTCAGGGGCATGCAATTATATTTTGTTCATTTTAACAGTGTTATATATATATATATAGAAGATGTTCATAATTACGTGTTGAATAAATGAATCAATTTAAGTCCATTAATAATTGATCACATAACAGATTGCATCATTAAAGAAGACTCAACATAATGTTAATCTATGAGCGTTAGGTGGAACCAAATTATTCAGAAAAGTGTGTATTCTGTAGACATTTGATAATAAAAATGAAAAGACTAACTCATTTCTTGAATATTCCATTCATCATACCTGTTGAATTCCTAATTTGTGTCATATACTCTACTTGCAGGACCCCCCACCCCAGGCCACACCAGGGCACAGTATAGATAAAAAATTATTTTATAATTTAATAGCTATAGAGAAAAAGATCAAAATCTTAAGATGCCAATTATCTAGTTTAATCATCAACCTGATAAAAATATCTTTTATCACTATACTCTGAACTTTGTTAAAGGATGATATCTGTAGAATTTCCCTATGCCACCGCCCCCACTCCCCCATCAAAAGACAAATACAAATGAGAAATACAAATGAGGACAGACTTTTAGAAGCAAGAAGCATCTCCTGTCTTCCCAAGCTCTTTTCTGTAAACACTGCAAGAGAGGCAAAACAAAAAAGCAAAATTAGAGGGTGGGCGGAGAGAACAGTTTCTTGTATGCTGCTGGAAAATGCTTGGTTCAGTAATTTCCTTTGCTTTGCTAATATTTATCTTTATAAACATTTCTCTTCTAAGTCAATCTCTGAAATAGCCATCTTATTCATAGCTTGTTATCCTCCTTCCCAATAATCTATGTTTATACAAGTTGGGACAAAACTCTAGTACGTATAGAAATTATTAGGTTTTACCTTCTATCTTCTGCATGAAATATCCTGATGATAAGGAATTGTTGATTAACCGCTTTTAGTGTCAAAGCATTTTTTAGAGATGAGTGTCATTCACATACACTAAACTCTATATAAATGTTTTAATATATGGGAAACCTGAGGGAGAAGACTCAGAAAAGTATTTTCTCAAATTATTCTGAAGCTCATATCTAAACAGATAATATTTAGAGAATCACCTTAAATAAAATGCCTGGATCCGACGTTTTAAGATATACATTTTAAAATCAATTTTAGAAATAAAAGTTAATAATAAAATTATGTTAATATTTTATAAACAATGCAAATAATTGGTTAATATTATATTTACAAATTTAAATTTTTCATATTTTCTCTGATTTTATTTAAAGTATAAATATTACAGCTAGGAAACTAATAATTACTATGAAAATGTCAACATAGTGCCAGATTCTAAGAGAACATAAAATTTGTATATTTGTGCATATCGTTATAACTGTTTGAAAATGTATTTAGGGTAATAGTATTTATATGTATATAATAAATTGGCCTTAGAGAAAAACCACACATGTTCAAAAAAAAAATGCTGGTGATGATAGATAAGCCTGTTAGTAGAGACAGATTTTCTTTAATATACTTTTTATAGAACCCTAGAATGCTATGGTGAAAGGGACTTTAGCCTTGCTTTTACAGGCATGTAATAGTCAAAACAGATAATATGAGACCCCCAAATGGCAAAAAGTGAATGTCACTCAATTGTCAGACCCAGCTCTAATTTAATCTATGATTTATATAATATATAAATCTTGCCAATGGCTACCTTACCGAATACCTCTCTATATAGAATTTAGTGTTTTATTTATTTATATAACTTTTTTCATTTATTCTCCAGAACAAATATTAAAAATGGTTATATTATTTAACGACACATAAGAAATTATATTCCAGATATTCTTCACAAATTTCATGAAGCATTCAAAGCATAGCCTAAGCCTTCCAATCTATATAGTTTAAAGATAACTTAAGAGTGTGTTCTAATCACCAGATGCTTATGCATATAATTTAGAGTAATAAATAGCTTCATTATACTTAATCATACTGTGAAAATGCTTCAAAAAGAGTCACCATTCCTTTGTCATTTCTGCATGTGATCCAAAAACACTTGACAGACTAAACTTTCCTCTTTTCCACACCCTTCTCTAACTTCCGTATCCTATCAAATGTCAGAGGAGATTGTGAAACAAGTGTTTTGTCTGTTGCCTTAAAGTCAAGCTGTTAACAGTTCTCTGTTCCTCTTCCCTCAGCTGTGAGCTATCCTGAGGCAGTCTGAGAAACAGAAGTAACAAATAAACAGGGATGAGAGTAATGTACCATCATTAGAATTTTCCCATATGTTTCAGTCCTACAGTGACAATGCTCTGAAAAGCAAGACAGATCCAAAAGTAGCAGCAGGCTGCAGAACATTTATTTGCTTACCCGAAATGTATTGACTAAAATTTTGCAGGATCTTGTTTGATATTTGGCGGAAGACTTTGCAGTCAATAATGAATGCCTATAACTGAGGATCAAATCTGGAACTTGAGGATCCACACAAATGTTTTACTACAAATAAAAATTCCTGTTGCTGGAATGAATAAGCTGCATTTATTTATACCTTGGCCATGAACATTCTGAAAGCTGCAGATTCAGCAGTAACATATGGTACATTCAAAAGGCCTAAAAATCTGTTTTTGTTTTTTTTTTTTAACAGAGATGTTCCTTGGCTTTTTCTCACTGTTCATGTTACTAGAAGCTGCTGTGATAACATATTTTTATAGAATCTCAAAATAAAAATCTGATAATATACTATACTGTTTAGGAGTTCCCATAATACTATAATCTGTCTACTACTTCTAGAAATGTGTTTCAAATGAAAAGGTGCATGGTTTGATATATACCTGCATTTTCCAATATTAAATGAATTTAAATTCCAGACTTCTTTGCTAGAGTTTGAAACTTCCCAATTCCTCTCTGTAAATACGTTTTTGGAACAGTAATTTTGAGAGCTATTCCACTGAGATCTCAGATTATCAGAGGGTCAAATCTGGATTGCTTTTACCATTTTAATCTTCCTCTCTACATGATAGCATTCCTTCTGGCAGTATCTGAGACTTACAGATGCATAAATAGCTCAATCACCCAAAAGGAGTTTCAACTTTAAAAATATATCTTTTTAGTGCAATGGGAAAATGCACTGTAATTTAGGGTGGCATTCAAGCCATTTTCTATAAGGTCATTTCAAATGGAAATGATTGTGAAAGTATGAAATCTCTTTTTTTTTTTCAGCTCAAATAAACTTTATTTTTTATGGCTACAGTATTATAGCATGTCAATTTTCTTTTATTCCCACTTGACAAGTTTTAATAATTGTGAAAAGCAGCACATCATCGTGAAATTACAGAGAAAAATATTATATTGGATAAGGATATTAGTCTGCCTCAAAGTGGCTAGAAATCTCCTGTCTCCCTTGTTTCTGCCATTTAGTTGCTCATTTTATTTTAAAGTGATTTTCATAGAATTATAGCATGTTCACCTGAAAAGGGAAATTGAGAGTATCATGTTGCCAATGAGGAAACTGAAGCATAGAGACTTGGAGTGATTTAGCCAAGGGCAGACAGAGAAGTAGTGGCAGAGCTTAATTTCCTTTTGGGTATTGCTGCATTCTGTCATTAAAAGATATAACACATATATGCTTATGATTAAAATAACTTCTAGATTTTAAACACCAGTAAAACGGCTATTTTGTGACAATAAAGGTACCCAAATGTCCTCAAGCCATTTGCTTTCATCAACGTTCTGAAATTTTCCTAAATTATATGTTTAATGCTGTATCCTTAGAAGTTTCTAAAGTTCTCAGCATTCTATGCTCTAGGTCATTCTTAAATTTCAAAATGCTAGTGCTTTTTTGGATTTTGGCATCATGAGCAGTTAAAGCAATGTTTTCCTTTACCTCTCTCTTATTAGACAAAAAGAACTGAGAGATTGATTTAATGTTAGAATATCATTAGATATTATGCCATGTGTTTTAATCCTAGTTCAATCACTCTCTAACAGTTTCCAAATAGGACATAGCACTCTACAACAAGCAATACCTTGGAAAGAATTTTATTATTATTATTCATTATTCTAATTTTTAATCAGTAAAAACATGAAAGCTTTATTGCCCCTACTTTTCTTTTTAATGAGAATAATAATACCACTTTCCTTATCAAATTTTTGAAGATTAAAAGAGTTTTGAAATTGTAAATACATCTATATTTCTAAGTCAACAGTCCGAAGTTTGAATTAACATTTCTACATAATTTTTCTTTTTCTATTATTTTATTTTTAAGAGACTTTATATATATATATACATATTTCATATATTAGGCATGATACAAAAATTGTTAGAAGTTAGAAGAAGTTAGAAAAAACAAAATTGAATACAGCATGGTTTCTACTCTCAAAAATGATATAATCTTTTTTCTTCTTCTCTTCTTTTCTCCTCCTCCTCCTCCTCCTTCTTGATGTCTAATCTTGTTTATTTGTTACTTTTACTCATTTTTGACTGAACTCAGACTTAGACATAGAAGCTCTCAGAGAGGAAAGTCTATGTCTTTTGAAAATCTGTTCCTGGCCGTTCTCTTCGGCCTCCTTTATTCTCTTGGCCAAAAGTTTAGCATAGTCTCTATCCTCTTCCTTATTTTTCTTGGTACACTGTTCCTTCAGAGCAATACATTGACTTTTGTGTTACAGGATGCTGACTCTTGGGGGCTTTCTCACAGCATACTGGTGAACATCATCTTCTTTAGAGAGATTTGAAAAGTTTGCGGGTTCTGCTCATTTTTTGGAGCTCCAGATGATGAGGCACAGTAGTATCAGGGAGACCAGGAATATCTTTCTCCCTTTTTTCACAATGACCAAGGTGAGAATACTCAAACTGGCATCCACAGTGCAACCCCAAACAGATGTGCACTTTCTTTCTCCAGTCCTCCTAAGTCTAAACAGGAATACCCCTTACTCAGTAGCAGGCAGACACAGCCATCGGTCAAGACACGCTGCTTCATGGAGAAACCTTGTTTGTCGTTCCCACCACTAATTTGAACCCCATAACCCTTCCATTATTCATCGAAAGCATCAGCAGCAACTTCTGTGGCCATTAGCTTCTCATAAAAGGTATAAGTTTGCATTAATCGTATACTTCAATGGGCTTCTGGCAACTGGTGGCTGGGAAAGAGATGTTCAGCTTCTTCTTGAAGCAGTTGACTACCTCCAAGACACCACAAAAAAGAGATAATCTATACTTCTAAATGAGAGCTATTTAAACAAATAAAAATGAAGCATGAAATAAATAATGATACCAATAGAATGTTATAAAAAAGAATGTTTTATAATCATGTGAGTAAAACAATGTGAAGGTAGTGTGTGCTACGTAGAGAAAATTTTGTAAATGGAATACTCCAATAATATTCATAATACTTAATATTTACTCAGCACTTTCTATATGTCTGATTAAGTGCTAAGCATTTAGTAAATAATATTTTCTGATAACAATAACAATTCCCATTTTGCAAAAGCAGAGACTAAAGACTAACTATAGAATTGGCTCACACCAAGAGGTTATAGAACTTATCCAAGACCATATAAGATGAATATGGCAGAGGTAAAATTGAAATGAGCATAGTCTAATTCAAAGCCTGCATACATAACCATGTTTAGTGAGGAAGACTGATTGGAGCTAGTGTGTAGAAGGTGTTCAACTGGTATTCATTGAATTTTATATTAGAAAAATTGAAATTTATTCTGTAGTAAAAGTAATACAATATGCAATATTCTTTACTTGTTATGTGATCAAGTTAAGGTTCATATTTTAGATATCTGAGATTACCTTATAAAATACTCTTTATTCCAATTCAGAACTTAAAAACAAGAAGTAATGTGAAAGGTAATAAAGCTAAAATAAAACATAAATTCAATTAAATAATTTTTTCATAATGAATATAGGTTTTGAATTAGACTTTGTCTCTTAATTTTGTACTGAGATAAGAATTTACCTAATTTGGTCTACCACCCTATCTCTTTAAATACAGTAATTATGTCACTATTCTGACTTACCAAGTAATCATCCCACTCAATCAAGTACCCATCTGACCATACATAATTATTACAATATTCTTGATCATATTTTCTATGCTGTGCTTTACATAACTGACTGTTTTTATAACTGGCAATTTGTCATCAAGAGGATTTTTTAAGGTGAATATGTTGTGTATCTTTTTTCTCCTGTCTTAACATCTTCCTATTCTACAACAAAAGTCATTCTGTCTTAAAGACTAGTTGGTGTAACACATACTTGCATATGAAAGTTACTATCATCTAGAGAGGCAATTCTTACTTTCAATGTTTTGATGTCGTTCTTGTCTGCATTGGCTTTGAAGTGCATTACAAGTAATTTGTTACTGAGAAAGTACGTATTTTAAAAGTAATTTTAAAAGGTTCAAATTATCCCTATAATTTTATTCTACTTGTACTCTAATGCACATTACTTGAGTGAGAGACAAAAAAAGAGAAGTACTAATAACTCTACACATCCCATGGAATTGGTTGGACTTGAGTACATCCTACAAACGCTGTTATAGGCAGCAGTGAGTGACTGCAATTCATGTATTTCATTTGTACTTTATTTTCCTTCAAAACCCTGTGCTTGTTTCATCAAGCTGTGGGTGTACTCATGGGAATGTGCTTCATGTGTGTATGCCAGCTGTCATATCTTCTCTTTGCCTCTCTTTGATGAAAAATATCACCCATTTGTATTTTTTCAGAAAACTCACTTTATTACCTCTTGACCCTCGCCATTGGATTCTTTGCATAGGTATTGAAACATGGCCAGGTCTCTCCTAATAAAAGAAAAAACAAAGTCCCAGAAACAACAAAAGGATCTTCTCTTGAATCTATATCATCTCTCTTTCTCCTCTTCCTTCTCTACCACTTCAAAGCCATTTTTGAAAGAGCAGGTTGTACTAAACTGGGCCATTTCCTCACCCTCTACTACTTACTGCTAGAAGCATTTCACCCCGACTTCCATTACTTTTTCAAAACAATGCTCCACAAGGTCACCAAGGAGCTCCAAGTCACCTAACAAAATTGACACTGTTCAGTCCATGTGTAGAGTAAGTTTTAGCAGCATTTGGTACAGTTTACCACTCCCTTATTCTAGAAATTTTTTCCCTTGGATTCCATGACTCAGCACACTCCTACGTTGGTCTCTGCCTTTTTGGGTATGTGCTCAAACTCTTCATTAAATATTTGGTGTTTCTCAAGGCTTATTCATAGATTATTTTTCTTCTCATATTAAACATTCTGCCTAGGGATTTTTACTTGGCTACTTCATATGTGCAGATGACTTTCAAATTGATATCTCTATTCCAGGCCTTTTCCTGTACTTAGCATCTCCACATGGATATCTCCAAATCGAAATAACATTCTTACCTCCATTCTCCACCTACTTGGGCATAGTCTATGCTCTCCTATCCGAATAGAAGACTCCACTGTCCTCTAATCATTCAAGCTGGATATCAGATATCTTAACATCACCTTTTCCTCAATCATTACACCTTATTTGCAATTCATTGTTAATTTCTGTCTATTCTAATTTATAAGTCTCTTAAATCCATCCTTTATTCTCTATCTCCAAGGCCACCATTATAAAATAAGTAAACCACTGACATCTCTAAAAAAAATTTTTTGACTGGTTTCCCTATCATCTACTCTGGTCCTCATCTATCAAGGTCTCCTCACTACAGACTGTTAATTTTGAATCACAAATCTTATCATCTTACCCTTATTCTTAAAAAGGATTCAATGTTTTTCTATTGTGTTCATAATAAAGGACATCTTTAATTTATTTGCTAATTTTTTTAGCCTCAATCTATATCTTTTTGGCCCTCTGCTAGACACACTGAACAGAGTTCACACATATTTCTTTCTTCTAGAAATGATGATTCATAGAATCCTCTTTGTTTTCACAGGTACACTAGGCAATCACCCTCAATTTATTGTAATGATCAACACTGCGCTGTGCATAAGTGGCGAAAGTACATTTGTTTTCATTTGTTGAGAGTAACTCCCTCATAATTTAACCATTTATTTTAAATCTCTGCATAGTATTCTATGTAGTAACTTGGCCTTTTGCCATCATGCATTCATTTTTATCCATTCATTTAACAGGCATTTATTAAACAGTAATCAGTCAGAATGTTTTTTGAGGGTCTAACATCAATGAGAAAAAGTCTGGGGGCCGGGCCAGGCTCAGAAACTGATTCTGCAAATGGGGCGAGGCAGGGGAAGTGATGAAGATGGCCCATAATATGGCACCAACAATTTTCATGTGTTTGGTATATTTCATGGTCCAGTCACTCATGCTTCAACCACCTATTGAAGAGAAAGACGTTAACTTTGTATTGCTTCCTCTACTGTTTTCATCAGACCTCACCCTTATAAATCAATGTAATATCTTTAAAATATTTTAAAAGTATCACTTTGGAAGAATGTGAATAAAGAGAGAATTTGCTTCTCCCATACTAGCCCCATTGCCAACTTGAGAGTCAGTTTAAATAAAATAAAATCAAAGCTCTTATTGCACTTATTGTCTATACCAGGATTGTTTTAAGACCATTATAAAATTTTGTGAATTATACTTAATAAAAATTTTTTTAAGTTTCTGCTCTTCTATTAAGATAGTGACAATTTCCCATTCCAAAGCCTCGTTGTAGCTCATCTGCTTTTACTCTATTCTGTTATTTTGGCCTATAGCTTTTCCTTTCTTCAATATACTCTTCACACTGATGCTGTCAGCATTATCTCGCTTGTTTTCTAATAAAACAAATTTCTTTCACTGTTCTTCCTGGTATTTTCACAAACTGGTATCTCAAAACATGATGTTTACTCTCAACACTTCCCCTTCTCTTTCTTCTTTTCTTGTCAACCTACCCACTCTTCAAAATTGAGCACAAACTTCACCCTCTGTCTGATGCCTTCCCTGTAACTCTCAGGCAGAGTTAGTCATTCCTTCATGATTGTTCCCAGAGCATATTGTTATTT
Organism: Cynopterus sphinx; assembly: GCA_030015415.1. Lineage (NCBI taxonomy): Eukaryota > Metazoa > Chordata > Mammalia > Chiroptera > Pteropodidae > Cynopterus > Cynopterus sphinx. The sequence continues at coordinate 46,762,452 of CM057380.1, forward strand.
CTTGGGCATTGCGCTATTGTTTAGCATTTAGTGCTTTTTGATTAGGCTATAAGCTCTTTAAGGACAAAAACTGTGTCTTATTCATTTTCACACAAAGAACATTGCCTTGCACATAGTAGGCACTCTTTATACATACATTGACTGAATGCATGACAGGATAATATAAAATGATTTAAAATATGACATATTAAAAATCATATTTAAATTTCTCAAAGGAAGAAATGATGTTCTCTAATACAGAAAATTAAATAACAACAAAAACTCAGATTAAAAAATGCAAAATGGCCATCCACAGAGAACTAGTATCAGTGTATATTATTGGGAAACTACTGAAAAAGGATCAGAAATGGGACTTGGTTTGACAGATACCCACCAAAATGCCTTGGTTAGTTTTCCCTTTGGGGTAAATGAAAAGTAAACTTCATCTGGCCCATTTTCAGATACTCTTTTGAGCCCTGAGTAACACAGCTAACCAGTGCCCCTAATTTTATACCTATTTTCTTATTTGGAAATTCAGAGTTTTCTTTCCAAAAATGACCAACCAATTTAATCCAAACATGTAGACTATTTCAACTACAGAGAAAAAAGAGATCCAGCAGCAAATGTGATATAGTTCTCATTGAATGGAACTACATCCATGCTGAAATAAGGATAGTTTAGTGAAAGTTTAATATAAATGTATGAAATCGTATAGCATATGTGAATTCATATCAAGTCCCCTTAAAGATGTTTTTTTGACCTTCTTATTTATCAGCATTAGAACCTTATTTTATTGTCTTGTTTTCTCCTCTAGATATTTATTGCTATTCCCTCAAAACATGAAACACCGATATTGCAATGACTAAAATTAAAATATTATTTTGAATTAGTGGTCTTTTAAAATATAGAAACAGATAAAATACAAGTACTGTATTCCTCATAAACTAAGAGCTTTAATTTCTCATATACTATTCCAGAGTTTAAATTTATGGGTATTATTTATGACTGTGTAAAGAACTTTTAAAAGAAATAGTAGATACAATTTAATAAAAACATAATAGAGATGTCCCCAAAATTATTTTCTCAATAAAATATACAGCTTATATTTTTTATGATGTACATAAAAATTGTCCTTAATCCTAATTATTCCATCATCTTAAACTCAATATAATATACAAAAGAGCATTATTCCACTTATAAACCTAAGGGTCTTTTCATTGAGAAGAATTGGTAGGTTTAATTAACTCCTTGATTGAAGATACTTGTTTGAGGCAATATGTAGGCCTTGGCTACAACACAAACCTTAGCATTATTCTGGTGAAAATTACAATAACAATTCTGAACAGGGGAACAAATATGAAGGCAGCACAGATATGAGCTGCTAATTCTTTAACTTTGATGCCTTCATTTAATGTTTGTACCTTGAAAACTAGTTCCTCTCTCTTTTTAACCTTCTTAGTTTGTATATCCATTGGTCTAATAACATCCTTTGTCCCCCAAAATCATCCTATGAGCATATATTTTTACTTTACTTAGTTTTACTTGCCAAGATAGTATGAACACATATGTACCAATTATTTATATAAATTTGTTTAGAACTCAAAACAGAGCTTTATCCACCTTTGTCATATTGGATGTGTTCCAGAGACTCGGTCATTTTTTGAGCCTCTTCTCTGTTTGAGGCAAAGTAAACTAATTCACCAGTGAGATGTATTGTCTCTCCTTCATACAGCTTATTGTGAAGTATCTTATTTTGATGGTGTCTGTCTTCTAAACCAAATGTTTCTCTTTACTTCCTGTTGCTGAGAGTTGTTTTTTTTTTTTTTTCTCTATGATAGAATCTAACATTAAAGTTTTCCTAAAGGTTACATGGGGATAATTTTTTATTTATTCAGGCTAGACTATGTCTTATTACCACTGAAAAGTGCAAACTAGCTAAATACATTCAGATATCATAATGAACTTCTTACTGATTTGCTTTCATCCCAGTTTCCTTTCTAGCTAATACATCCAGATTTTCTAAGTATAACTTTGCCCATATTAATACCTTACCACAAAAATTTGATGTGCTGCTGCTTAGCATATATAAAAATAAGCCCAAGATTGTAAGAGTGGCTTGGCAGGCTCCTTACAGTGTGCATGGTTCCTTGTATATTGGCCCCCTCTTACCTAAATTTCTCAGACAGAAATGACACATTTAAAACCTGGGCATTATTATTCATGCAGACATGTTTAACTCAAGGATGTGGACTATAGACACCAATGCTCTTCATTTACCATTTGTTTCAATAAACTGCTTCAGATAATGGTAATAACTTATGGGTTAGATTTAATGCTCATTTTGAAGTAATTTAAGACAGGAATCCTGTAGTCCAGGAGCTTAGACATAGTTATTCTTCGGAATCAAGTGAATAACAAGTAAATGGTGAAAGATACGGTCTAGTTTCATGTATTTTCAGTGTGTGCTCAAAAATAGTATAGCGCTGCTGTGTAATGTCATGCTTTTTGTTTATTGTACAAGGGAAGGCAGCACCATTCATATTTATCTAAAGAATGTGCCCTCCTTTAGAGTGGTGTGATAGGTTATCTACAGAACTGTATGGGATAATTTCTGCATTCTAAAGATAATGTGTACCTTGTCTAACATGTATCCATTAAGTTCATTCTGTTGATCATTCTGTTAACAATTTTAGTATCTTTACTAAAGTTTTTGTTTGCTTATTTTATCTATTACTGAGAAAAGTTAAAACTGTCCACTATGATTTGTCTATAGCCTTTTGTAATCTTGTCAGTTTGGGCTTATTTATTTTGAGGCTGTTATTAAGAGCTTACACATTTAAATTTGTTACATCTTTCTAGTGACAGAAGTCTACTATTATGTGGTGATTCTCTTTATATTTAAAAAATATTTTCTTCAAAGCTTATTGTATTCAATATTAACATAGTCTATTTGCTTTCTCTTAGGTATTATTTGCACAGAAAGATTTTCTTTATGTTTTAGTTTCAGCCCTTTAGTGACCTTATATTATGCATAATCTTTTTTATGAAAAGCATTTGTTTAGAATTCAAATTTGTTTTCAGTCCAATCTAACAATTTCATTATTATAAAATATTTTCACGACCAGTTATCGCAATGACTTATGTATGTTGGTTTATATATTATCTTATTCTGTGTTTCTTTTGTGTATTACCCTTCATTTCTTTTCTTACATTTTTACCTTTCTTGTGTTTTCTAGATTGATCATTTTATAATTATTACCTCATTGTTTCCTATACTGGTTTAGAACTTAAACACTTATTAACCACTCAGTGGTATACTAAAAATTATAACATATATAATCGCCAATTATAAATCTATTTTTTCCCCAATATTATGAGGACTTGGGACACTGTTATTCCATTTACCCTCACTCTTGACCTACTGTCATGCATTTTCTTTCTGTAATTCTTAACACCTAAAACAGCATTGTTTTGTGTGGTCAGTCTAGATATTTATCATTTTCTTGAGCTTCATTTCTACTTACATCAAAGATCATATGTTTCATATATCATGTATGGATATTGTTTCATATATCATGTATGGAATTGGCTAGAATTCTTAAATCAGTTCATGAAAATTCTTAGCCACTTTCTTGACATTGTTTGAATCTAAACTAAATCAATTCAGTCATTCTTTCTTTAACTGTGTCTGATTTATTCAATTCTTTCTATTGAGTTTCATTTGGGGTTCTTGAATAATTTTTTTGAAATTTTAGTGATGTGGTGATTTTAGAATAATTTTATATAAATTTACCATTGTGTTTATATTTATAAACTTAGTAAACAATGTTATAGCATTATCTGGATACACTATATAAAACATTTAGGAGTCTGTTTCTAGTTTTATTTATGGTATATGTTTTCTCTGTGTACTTAGTTATATTTTACTCTGAACAGCTTATTTTGCTTAAATATATTTACGGGATTACTTTTGAAATCTAGGTACCTTCTGAAATTAATTAGATTTTCTTTTTCAAGTGGCCTAAAACCACTAGCATCCATCACCTTAAACTGATTGACTTTTTTTTTTCCTTTTATTTTAATTTTACCATCCAGATCACGTGAATTTAAGTTGTAATTCAGCCTGATGCCTGACTTGTATGTGCAGCATCTCAGTCATAGGTATGTTGGCTTTGTTCTTTCCCCTTTCTCCACTGAGTGTCAAGGTAATTTTTCTTTTATTCCATGATAGCTGGGCTGGGGAAAATGGTAGTTAACTGATGTTGCTGTGTACTTAGGGGCTCCCTATATGGGCTAGCCCCCTAAAGGTTTAGTTTACACTCTGCAGCAAAAATCCTAAACTCAAAAGTTTATTGAGCATTCCGTCTACCTCTAGCTTTACATCTTCACTTATCCTTGTCCCTAACAGTTCCTCCCATTTGAAAAGTCTGTAATTCTATAAGCAACTATAAACTCTAATGTGAACCTTTATCCTTCAAGGGTATAGAAACCTGAACTCTAAGAGTTTAAGGGAAATTTACAATCTTTTTAATAGAATGATGCTTTTACATTTTACATTTATTTCATGTCTTTGCATGTATGTTTTAATTTTCCACAAACATCATAAAGCACCTCAAAGGCAGAGATTATTATTTTTTTCATCTTTGTCATCATTGTTAGGGCATTTGATACATTGTATGTATCTGTTTTGATTTATTTGAATTTGGAATTATGAGTTTTCCAAAGATATATTTCCATAACTTGAAAAGGTAGAAACAGAATAATTTTCAAGCGACCTGAATATGTCATAGTTTTTAAGAAGTTTGCTTTAATTAACAAAAATGCAAATGTAATTTGACATCTACTTTAATCAGAGAAAATGGTGCACTTTTAAAATTGATTCCGTATTTTCTCTGGAACTTGGAAAAAACTTATCCAAATGTTTCTAATTTTTTATCTTATGGGTACAGTCTATGCTTGTGTTTCTATACCCACCAACGTGCTGCAGTATGACTCAAAACTCACACACATATACATGTACGAACAGACTCTTATCCTTAAAATTAAAAAAAGAATTCTATCTGGGTCAAATTTGTTATTTCAGAGAAAATGAAAACTTCCTGAATGTGAAAATGTAAATGAGAGATAGCGTAGGTAAGCAGACTGGAGTTTAGAGACTTAAATTTTAATGCCAGTTATTTGTGTCTCTAAGATAAATGACAACTTGCCTTGATAAGCAAGAAATTGGAATGCCACAAAGTGTTTTAGAAATAATGAATAAAAATTAAATAGTAATTTATGTTTTCAAAGTATTATATAAAGACTGAAATATAAAAATCACCTGAAGATAATACTTAATACACATGTCTTATACATTTATATAGATATGTCCTAAATATATTTTGCCATGTTATGATTTTTCCCTCCTAACCAAATATAATGTGATAAAAATTTCCACTGGGTACATGGCCCAGTTGAAAAGAAGAGTCTCACAGTAGAGAACATCCATGGAAATTACCCAGTTTGAGTTTTATTGCCTTTCAGAAGTTGGAAGAAAAGACTGACTTTTGAAGAACTTACCCTAATGGAACATTTAGAAAGATATGCCATGGAGTTCAGCCAAAATCAATACCAAACTCCATTAGTTTACTTTCTCCCCAATGGCAACTTATTTCTGAATTTGAGAGGATACCATAATATTAGCTTCCCCAGTGATAACACTAATCTAAATTCTCAAGCTATGTTTCAAAGTTTCTTCACCTTGTTTTAGAGATTTTTAATCTATCATGAGTACTAGTGATGTTTACTTAATGCTTTATAGTAGTTAGAGGATGAATCATCATGGCTTACATCTGACAACTGAATGTTGCTAATAAATTTAGTCTATAATTTTGGAAAAGAAAAATAGTCAGTTAAACCCACTTAGAATAAACTTTGATTAGACTTAAACTAATTTATGAGCTCTGTTATTTTTTAGTTAAATATTTTATTATCTAGGTTCAAAAAGGCGATAATAATAATCAGTCTCAAAATCTTATTGCGACAATAGCCAGCTGATCTTCAGAAATTAGATTAGTGATGACAATATGCATGAAGTAATATTCTAAATGAACACTTAGAAAGTGGTGTGTGTGTGTGTGTGTGTGTGTGTGTGTGTGTGTGTGTGTGTGTGTTGATTGGTATCTCCCATGAGAAGATTGGAAGTGAACCCCCAAAACATCTGCTGGAGAGTTAAGGTTAAACCTTGGCATCAAAGAGGAGAAGATTTGGAACTGATTTGCACAAGGCAGATCAATTGTTCAGGAAAATCCTGCACTGGAACATGATAATCTCAAAGTTGGTCTGCTTTGGGTTGGCAAGAGACAACCTGAGACAGCTTGAGGAATCAGTGTCAATTATTTCTTCCATGTGAAAGGATAACATTATGTGGGGTGGATCTGTATCGCAAAGCACAAGGAGATAATAGGGTGCTCACAGGTAGGTAATGGTCAGCAATAAACTTCATGCTGTTGAGAGTATAGTGAAAAGAATGTTGGACTGGGAAGAAAAAAATAAGTTTTGAATGACAACCTCAGCTTAAGTTTGAATGATAGATCTATCATAGGCTGAGTAAACTTGAGCAACTCCTGTGAAGCTTCTGGACGTCAGTTTCTGTACCTTTCAAATAGGGAAAATAATTTCTGGCCTGTTTGTCTAGAGGGGTATCATGAGGGTCAAAGGAGATAACAGGTATTGAGTAGTTTGAAAATTTTCAGTGCTAAAAGGAATCATTTTGTTACAATTATTTCAATGAAGGCTTCTCTGTAAATTTGAAGGCCTCTTTTAAAATATACCTGACTTGTGTGATTGGGATGTGGACAAGTTCCTTAAATTATTGTGCTTCATTTTCCTCAATTCTAAAGGGGGAATGATAATATTATCTACCTCTATGGTTGTTATAGAAATGATATTGACTGAAAATTGTACAGTGCTTGAGACAGTAGTATGTACATAATAAGCTCTACTTAAGTATCTGGTAAATAAATACATACATACCTAAGTACATACATACATGGGTAGATAGATGATGATAGATAATAGATGATAGATGATAGATAGATAGATAGATTGATAGATGATAGATAGATAGATAGATAGATAGATAGATAGATAGATAGATAGATAGATGGTCTCAGTGTGTTTCCAGCAGGGTATAGGAGATTATTTAATTATAATTGAAGTATATACAGGATACGACAGGCAGAAAGTTCAGAATTAGCTTCTTTTCTTTCTGTGCTTCACCTTAAGCTTAATTTTCCTTCTTTACCTTTTAAAGCCACCATTTTTTTTCATTTCTTCTTCTCATTTATTACTTTTCCAGGATTTTGTGCTTCTCTTTCTCCATCTCACAGAGGTGATCTAATTATTAGTAGCTACATGACCATATTTTGACTTTAGGTGAGGTTTTTAATAACTAGTGATTTAATTAATTTTTCATTTGATAAGGTTCATTGTAAATTTTTCTCAGATATAACAAGTATTCAGTGAAACTAAATTTTTCTGAAATAGCATTTCTGGGCTGCTACATGATGTGATGATTCATTCATGATTAATCCATGCTAAAATGCAAGATAAGGGTCATCTTTCTGGCCAGTTCACACAAAGTAGTCCATGTAGAGCTTTTACTAGAGCTCACATTACCCAAACTAAGTACTGGATATAGGGCAATGTTCTCAAAACTAGTCAAATTTCTCAGTAAGAGTACAAAACATATTACTCTTTCTTTCCTATGTCTGCAATAACTTATTATTATATGTCTTTAATGAACTTAAAAACTGAAAAAGAGGAGGAAATGCATATGTATTCTGATGTTTTAGCACTTAAAGAATAGTTTCATTTGCTCCTTTTCTTCCTTACCCTGACCTTGATTACAAAAGCGTGTGTGCTAAAATTAATACCTTAGTACTGCAGTCTCATTCTCAAATAGAATATTTTTCCTTTTAAATTTTGTAAGTATACAGAAAAGAGAAAGTGTAAAGAAATTTCAGTTCTATAATCTGTCATTTTTAAGCATCAGGAAAGCTGTAAATTTTAAATCAGTGTTCTGGAAAATTCTCACTATGATTTTATAACAAATATTTTGTGCAAGGCTTTTGGAAAACTTCCAGCCCATCTGTTTCTACTCAGTTGTTATCGACCATGATTTCCTATCAAATTTGTCACAAGTCTGACTGTCTGTCTGAAAGGAGCACATTTGATGTAAATATCACATAATATAGACAGTAACAACTTCAGTTGTCAGTATAGTTCATTTAAAATGATTTAATGTCTCACTTATAGACACAAGCACATCTTGATTTGTTTGTCTTTGCTTTTTAGTGTTTTTTTATTAGAAAACTTGTACTCTTGAGACACAGAATATTTCAGAAAGTAAGCTCATATTTTGGTATGATTAGAGAAGATATATTGATCTTTTCAGCCCAATACCCAAATTCTTATATTTTTAATCAGAAACCATCGTTTATGTAACAACTAGTACTCAACACCACTTCAAGATTTAATAAAAATTTGAAATGAAGATATTAAGGTAAAATTTTTCACAATATCTTTCTAATTACTTTGGATCTTTCTTCTATTTTTATTACCTGTACTCTGGTTTCAATTTCAGTTGCTTACCAGTAGCTGAGAGCACTTCCTAAGTAGCTCCTGTGTCTTCATATTCTCCTCCCCTTCAGCCCACACAGCACACTCCTGCCAGGATAATCATCTAAACCACAGCCTGTGCCCATATTCCCCCAGGTACAAACGACTCTTCAAACTCTTCCATTTACGAATAGAGCAAGGTCCTATCTCCCTGACCTGATTTTAAAGTTACTGCTTTACTGCAGACAGATCAAACTATTCATAATTTTGTAAATACCTCTTTTACTTAAGCGTCTTTGTGGCTTTCCTAATTATAATTGTTATTATTTATACCCCTTATCTCTCAATCCTTCCATTCTTAAATGGTAAAACCCTACTTAATTATCAAGTGATTATTCAAGTACCACTTTTATGACACCTTTTAAAATTATTCTCTCCTTACAAGCTATGAGATTTTATATATATATATATATATATATATATATATATATATATATATGATTTTATATACACATATATACACATATACATACACACATATCTATGTGTATATAAAATTACATATATACATAAATATATAATTTTATCTTACATTGTATAAGCTTTACTTTACTTCTCTCATGTTTTGTGGAACGGTTTGTGTTGTAGACTATGAAATTCTGGAGGACAGAAATCTACCTTATCTTTGCATGAAAACACAATACCATGATGCAGAGTGTTAATTTATTTATTCATCAGTTAAAGGTATGTTGAGAACCTCGAGTCAACTACGGTGCTAGGCCATGGAACTAAAAGATTTACAAGAAAGAGTAAGGGCAGGTAGCCTATGTGATGAGAATTCACAGGCTCTAAAATCAGACAGTCATGGTCTCAAATCCGATTCTGCTATTTACTATCTTCTTGTATTAGAGATCCTACTCTGAGACTTGTGATAGGATTTGGGAACAATAACAATCTCATATTGTCAGGATTTATTAAAATATTCAATTTAAAACTTCTACTACTTACATTTGGTCGTTAAATGTAACTTATGTTTTCATTCTTTGTTCTGTCAGTCTCTTCAGATCAGACTGCATACAGCTTGTGAGAAGAGGCAAAGCCAAAGAAAAGGTTAGGGAATAAGATGAAAAATGCAATAGACCTCTGTTCAACACAATTTTGGAAAGAGAAAAATGAAATTTTTAAACTCTGATCTGAGTTGCAGAAAGCTTTACACTGAGTTACTTCTAAGCTATACATGATTAGGTGTTTACAGGACAACTGGGCTAAGTTCTGGACATGGTTAGAAGGTAGAGTGGCAGCCCAGCATTCAAGCACAAAGAAAAACTTTAACAAGTTAACATGGAAAGAGAATAAGGACATTTAGGGGATGGCAACAAAATCTATACTTCTAGAAGAGAATTCTACAACTCAGAGGGAAAGGAAGAGATTCACAGTCTAAAGCAGCCAGCTTGTGAAAAAAAGAGGCATGTGCTTCATGTGTGTCTGTTTGTATGGAGATATTGTAAATTATTTTATGTACATTTTTCTTTATTATTTTTAATTATAAATGTAAAACATGTCCAATCAAAAATTCCTGTACTAAAATATAGAAAAATGAAAACTGAGCTCTCATTTCACAAACACTCACTCCTCAGAAATAACCGCTATTGTTAATTTTAATACTAGAACTTTTCTAAGTACATACATATATATATAGTATACATATAAAAAAACTTTCCCTTTCTTGGTTATTTGTTAAAAGTGATTATAAACATATACTGTAATTTTTCAACTTACTTTTGTTACTTAAAATTTCTTAGAGATCATTCACATTAGCTTACAAAACAAAACAAAACAAAACAAAAATCAATAAAAACACTACCTCATTCGTTCTGAGGAAGTCTATATTATTTTATATTATATGTATACAATAATTTACATAATTTTTTCTTATCTATGGACATTTGAGATATTTCTTTCTTTATTATTATTAAAATGCTTCAATATCAGTTTATAAGTATGTATATAGTTATCCTTCCCTGCACTGTGTCAATATTATTATAAGAGAGATTTCTAGATGTAGAATTTCAGTGTCAAAGTTAGTGAATTTAATAGATAATGCCAAAATGTCCTCTGTCACACACTGAATGTATGTGCCCCCCAAAATTTATAAATATAAATTCTAAACCCCAAATGTGATGGTATTAGAAAGTGAGGCTCTTGGGAGGTAATTAGGTTATGAAAGTGGAGCCTTCGTGAATGGGTCAGTTCCCTTATGAAAAGAAAATGAGAGCTTGCTCTGTGTGTGTCTCTCTCTCTGCTCTCTGCCATGTGAAGGTCTAAGAACATGGTCATCTGTAAACCAGGAGGTGAGATCTCAAAGGAAGCAAGATCTGCCGACACTTTGATCTTAGATTTCCCAGCCTCCAGAACTGTGAAACATGAATTCGTTATAGCCTACATTGACAAGAAACCCTCCAAAAATATTGTTTGCATATTATCTACAATCTCACAAAAGTGTTTATTTCCATACATTTGAGATATCAATCTTTTTATTTATTTTTTATTTCTTTATTTATGGTGACCTTGGTAAACAAAATCCAATAATTTTCAGCTGTACACTTTAACAGTAAGGCATATATATGTTTACACTGTGCATTCACCTCCCATAGTTAGATTTCTTTCTGTCACCACATATTTGACCCCCTTTACCCTATGAACCTCCCCTCTCCCCTTTGCCCTTCTGGGAACGATTAGTCTACTCTCCATGTCCACGAATCTCTATCTGTTTGTCCTGTTCATTTGTTCCTTAACCAACTGTATGAGAAAATATATTTGCAAGCAATGCCTCCAATAAGTGCCTAATATCCAAAATATACAAAGACTCATACAACTCAGTAACAACAACAACAACAACAACAAAAAATAATTCAATAAAAAAATGGGCAGAGGACCTGAACAGATACTTCTCCCTAGAATACATACAAACAGCCAACAAATATATGAAAAGATGCTCAACATCGCTAACTATTAGGGAAATACAAATCAAAACCACAATGATATATCCCCCCACACCTGTTAGAATAGCTATAATTAACAGGACAAGTAATAACAAATGTTGGAGAAGATGTGGAAAAAAGGAACCTCCATACACTGCTGCTGGGATTGCACATTGGTATAGTCACTATGGAAAATGGTATGGAGGTTCTTCAAAAAATTAAGAATTCATCTACCATATAATCCAGGAATTCTTCTTGAAAGTTCATATCCAAAAAGATATTTGCACACTGATGTTCATAGCAGCATTATTCACAGTGGCTAGGACATGAAAGCAACTGAAGTGTACTACGATAGATGATTGACTAAAGAAGCTGTGGTACACATATACAATGGAATATTACTCAGCCATAAAAAGAGAGGAAATTCTGCCATTTGTGACAACATGAATGGACCTTGAGATAATCATGCTAAGTGAAATAAAGCAGATGAAAAAAGTTGAAAATTACTTGATATCACTTATATGTATAATTTAAACCTAAAAGCAACAAGAGATATCAATCTTTTTAATGTATAAACTTATGACATGACAATAGTATATTATTTAGTTTTATTTTCCCATTTAGTTATAAGATTGAACATTTTCTTGACATTTATCAAATTTTTATGGTGACATTTGTTAATGAAATACCATAAGTTTCAGGTGTACAATTTAATGATAAGGCATATATATATATATATGTGTGTGTGTGTGTGTGTGTGTATATATATATATACACACACACACACACACATACATAATTTCATTGTATTCTCAACAAGTTTTTAAAACTCATATCATGTGCAAGGGTTTCTATTGCCTTGGCTCTTTGTTTTGTGCCCATTAATTTTAATATCAATCTTTTGTCTGTTCTATGTACTGTGTTGTGTATATTTTCATCCTGGTTCTCTTTTATCTTTTACAAAGATTTGATTATTGTATGTTTTACTCTATGTGAGTTTTGCTTTACTATTTCCCAAAGGAATCTGTTAAATTTAGCCTTGTGTTTTCATGTCTTGTTTAAAATTTTTCCAACTCCATGATTATAAAAATATCTCCAAAAATACCTAAAACAAAAAGTGTCTAAAAATGTTTTTATACTTTCCTTTCTGAAACAACTGAACAGACGAAAAGGACAAAACACAGAGTAAAAGTTACCACATTTAATTAAATTACCAAATATTCATTCAAATATACCCTCATAACTACATACTATGATAGAAAATTTCCAAATATAGAGAATGTAGGACTAATTTAAAGAAAGAGAATAAACATATTCTTCAGACTGTATTTACATCACCTTTAAAGTGTATGCTATTATTCCATTAGCCTAACTAATGATGTCTTATTTGAAACAATGGAATCTGGAAAGCGCACAGATTGGGTGTGAAATCCTGAGGGCCACATTCTACATTGATAATTGGCAGAATTAAGGAGCTACAAAATAAACCAGTCAGACAAGCATTTTTTTTAGGGTACCGAATTTAACTGTGGCAAGATAGAGGACAAGAAGTGAATGCAATTAACTTGATGTTTCTCATGATAGTCAGCTCAAAAAAAATTCAAACTAATCACATTTTTAAAAAATTATTATAAAGACTTTATAAAAAGAAAAGACCTACTATCTGAAAGATGGGAGTAATGAGTATGGATACATCAAAGAAAGACAATGGTAGAATTGATGATGAAAATGATAAGAATTGGTACAAAATTGGTGTGAAAATTGATGATGAGGAATAATCATAAATGAACAAACATGACAGTAATGCATTTTAAATCTGAGAATAAATAAGAAAATCAAGTAAGAAGTTAAATAATAGATTAAAATAATTATGCTAGAATGCAAAAGAGTTAAGTAAATATCCATGATTGAAACAATTGGAAAAAAAAAAAAGAAAATCAAATATAAAGAAAATCCATAATAGCCTGATGCTATGAGTATTATCTCTTTGGACATTCCCTGTAAGAATTTATTCAGTCTGGTAAACATTTGGTGAAACTATATAAACATTGCATATGATTTCCTCATTAAAAAAGAAGAGGACAAATTGGTCTATCTAATGTTTTTCATAAATCCATTTGGTAAGTTAACTTCTAAGAATTATTTTTATTTCATTGATATGTTTACATTTATTAGAAAAAATATTTCAGCATTTAAAAAATAGACTTTAAAAGTAAAATTGACATAGAATAAACTTCACATTTATAAAGTATAAAATTAGATTATTTTGAGATAGTCTATTTTGTTGTGCTCCTTCAACACAGCAAAATTATTTTGAGAATCATCCATATTGTTCTATGTATTAATAGTTTATTTCTGTTCATTATTAGTTGCATTACAATTAGTTAATCCAACCAACAATTATGAACATTTGGGTTGTTTTCAGTTTGAAACTATTACAAACAAAACTGCTACATGTACATCTTTGAATGAACATAAACTTTTATTTCTGTTAGGTAAATGATAGCAGTGGAATGGCAGAGTCATATGATAGGTATGTGTTTAACTTTTTAAGAAATTTCCAAACCGTTTCCAAAATGTAGTGTTTTACCTTGTCCCAAGCATAGGTGAGGATACCAGTTTCTTCACATCCTTTTTAATACTTAGTCTTGCTAAGAGTAAACTTTTTTTTTTTTTTTTTTTGGATATCTCCTCAGACTAGGGGAAAAAAAAATAAGCAAATGGGACTACATCAAACTAAAAATTTTATGTACAGCAAAGGAAACCATCAACAAAACAAAAAGACAACTGACTAATTGGGAGAAGATTCACTAATGATATATCTGATAAGAGGTTAATGTCCAAAATATATAAAGAACTCATACAACTCAACAGCAAAAAGCAATCAAATTTAAAAATAGGCAGAAGACCTAAACAGATATTTCTTCAAAGAGGAAATACAGATGGCCAATAGACATATGAAAAGATGTTCCAGGTCACTAATCATCAGAGAAATGCAAATTAAAACCACATTACCTCATCTGTGTCAGAATGCCTATCATCAATAAATCAAAGAACAAGTGTTGGTGAGGATGCAGAGAGAAGGGAACCCTCATACATCATTGGTGGGGGTTGCAAATTCATACAGCCACTATGAAAAACAGTGTGGAGCTTTCTCAGAAAATTAAAAAATAAATACATCTTTTAACTCAGCAATTGCACTTCTCAGTATTAACCCAAAGTAAACCAAAATAATAATTTGTAAAGATTTATACACCCCTATGTTCATGGCAGCACAATTTACTATAGCCAAAATATGGAAGCAACCTAAATGCCCATCAACAAATGATTGGATAAAGAAGTTATGGTTCATATATACAATCGAACCATATACACAATTGTATATACAATTAAAAAAAATGAAATCCTACCATTTGCAACAACATGGGTGAACCTAGAGGTTATTATGCTGAGTGAAATAAGTCAGACAGAGAAAAGTAAATACCATATGATTTCACTTATATACGGAATCTAAGGGACAAAAAGAACAAACAAATCAAAAACAGACTCACAAATATAGAGGACAATCTGGTGACAGCCAGAGGGGAGGGCATTTGGGAGCCTCAGAGAAGGGGGTGAAGGGTTGAAGAAGTACAAATTAGTAGCTGATGGATGGTCACAGGTATGAAGTGCATGGCATAGAGAATGCAGTTAGCATTAATGTATTAGCTAAGTGCAGAGCCAGAGGAGAGAAAGCAATTAGGGAGATCGTTTATAAACTATATAAATGTCTAACCAATGTACTGTAGACTTGAAACTAATAAAATAAAATTTTTAAAAAGAGAGGAAAAACCTGAATGAAATGAAAATCAATGACTTCTCTTGATCAATTATAGAACTGGTTGTGAAATTGTATCTTCAGGTGGTTTCCATTTACATTTTTCTATTAGTGTTGATAATTAATGTATTTTCATATGTTTTCCATATGTTTATTCATTAACTAAATATTAGTTCTTCCTATTCTCTAAAATTTCTCTTGTCCATTTTTTTTAGTTTTATTTTTTTATTCTTAACGATTGACACATTTACTTCATACATTCAAAATACTAATTCTTTGCTAGGTTTATATGATGAAAATATATTCTCCCATTTTGTGGCTCAATATTCTATTTTTAGGGCAGTTTTGGATTAAAAATTTTCATAATTTCAAACCCAATTTTAAGTTACTAATGTTTTGTCCTTTAGGTTTGTTTGTATGTATATGGCATATTTTTTTTTTTATCTAGAAAGCACTTTCTATACCAAAGTAATAAATTATTCCCCATATGTTTTTTCTAATTATTTATAGCTTTGGCCTGTAAATTTTTGTATTAATGTAAATAACATTGATTTTTCTATAAAGTGTGAGATTAGGGTTCAGTTTTTTTTCAACATGAATAACAAATGTTCTTACGTAAATTGTCAATATGATCTCCTCAAATTACTTGTAAAAGCACCTTTATCATATCAAGTCCTCATATCTATGTAAGTCTGTCTCTTTGCTATTAATTCTAATCCTTTAGTAAGTAATTTAAACTTAGGTTATTAAGTTCACTGTTTTAATTACAATTATTTTATAGCAAGTTGTAAAATTTTGTAGAGAATTTGTTATTTGTGGTTATTTTGGTTATTTGCATTTCCTTAAATGTTAGATTACACTGAATATATAGATCATTCTGGAGTAGATATCTTTATGATGTTGAATATTTCAATACATAAAGAAGATAAATCTTTTATTTATATCTTAGTAAATATGTTTCAGTAAAATTTCATAATTTTCTGCATGAAATCTAACAGATCTCTTATTAGAATCATTCCTAGGTGCTTTATATCCTCATGTTATTTTCAATAGTATATTTTAAATTTAAATTTATTTTGTAACTATCCTTTTTTTATAGAAGAAATAAATTTCTGCAGTTCTATTAGAAGAAAATTTCTGATTCTTTTTTTGTTGTATATATTTTTAATTAATAGACTTTAGTTTTTAAAAATGGTGTTAGATTAAAAGAAAAATTTATATATAGTACAGAGTTCCCATATTAACACCTTCTACACACATACACACACACACATACACAGTTTCCCCTATTATTAACATCTTTCAATAGTATGATAAAGTTGCTACAAGTAATGAACCAATACAACCAATGAACAAATACATTATCAACTAATTCCACAGCTTACATTATTGTTTATTCTGTATTATATAATTTAATGGTTTTTGACAAATACATTTTGTCATGGATAGTTTTATCACACTAAAAATCTCCTGTGTTTCACCTATTCATTCCTTTTCTCTTCCCCCTGAACCTTTCACAACCAGTGATCTTTTAATCTCTAAAGTTTTGCTTTTTTCAGAATATTACATTGTTGGCATCATCAGTATGCAGCCCATTCAGACTGGCTTCTTTCACAAAGCAATATGTATTTAAGTTTACTTATTTGTGTATGTTTGTGTGTGTGTGTGTGTGTGTGTGTGTGTGTGTGTGTGTGTGGCTTGATAACTCATTTTTTTTTATTAATGAGTATTATTTCATTGTATGTATGTACCACAGATTGATTAACCACTAACTTATGAAGGACATCTGGTTGCTTCCAAATTTGAGTGATTGTAAATAAAACTAAGTTTAGTCTGCAATTAAACTTCAGCAGTTCATCAAAACTACCATTAAAGTGTTCCTAACAGTAACTGGCTACAGCAGCTTTTGCTTCAAGTAAACAGCTAGTGTTGACTGGTTTTCTGTATTTGCCTTTGTCTCAAGATTTTGAAATACTGATTTTTCTTGTTACCTCAGTTCTCAGCTGGATCTATGAAAAGTTGTTGATTTTCAATTTGTTCAACATTTTTATTGCTATAACAATGGGGTTGACTACTTCTAAGCTCTTTACATGTTAGAGTTGAAATAAAAAATGCTTCTGATTTGTTTTTAATTTATTAAAAAATATGGCACATTAAATATTTACCTTTTTGTTTATAATTAATCATGAGACACCTACTATTGTTTTACTTATTCATATGATATAAGCTCTGTAGACATGTGACCTAGCATTTATTCATTCGAATATTTTAACATAGCCTTAATTATTTGGGAGACATAAAGATGAAGGGAGTTATTCCCTTACAATAACAGGAAAATGTGTGAATGATTTATATTAGCATAATATTTATCATCTTAAATTTTTAAATAAATGTATTCTATCTCAATTTAGAAATAATAGAAATCATAGTCTACTTGACTGCTCTAATACACACAAATTTTTTTTTATTCAAGAGAAAAATAGGTCTTTAAAAGTCTTTTTTTTCTGATGAAGGATAAATCGTGCTTTATTCACACCATTTTGAATATTAGAGAATATTTGTATTAATTTATTTTGAGATTATTATGAACCATGGCATAAACTCTCAAATTTTGTTTTGTTTTTTTTTTTTAATTAAGTTTATTGGGGTAATATTGGTTAATACAACTATATAATTTTCAGGCATACATAATAATTTGACAGCTGTATATTTTATTGTATGTTTTCCACCCAAAGTCCAGTTTCCTTCAGCTACCATATATTTGATCCCCTTTACCCAGCTGACCCATCCCCTCAAATTTTCATATGAATTGAAATTACTTAAGAAGCAAGAATATGTTTCCTTCTAAGACATAAAAACACTTAGAATTATTATATAATGCTTCATGTGAAATTGAAAAAAAAATTTGCATGGATTTTTGAAGTGAAATGAATTCAGAATTCAAATATCTAGAATCTAACCTTGGATCTAGAAGCTAGTAGATGTAGGAATCTCTAAGCCTCAGTTTCCTAAGAAATGGAGTGATAAAAAATAATAAAATAAAATAAAATACAATAAAAAATAAAAATAAAAATAAATAAAAATAAATAAATAAAATAAAATAAAATAAAATAAAAAATACTAGCACTTTAGAGGATTTCCAGGATTTCCAGAAGAATGAAATGAAATGTGATAATGAGAAAAAAATGATTATTGTTAAAAGGAATACTACATTAAGTCAATTAAAGTTATTATACTTGTTTGGCAAAGATATTACTATATTGATAAAAAGAAGCAAGGAGAGAGAGAGGAGATCAAGGGAGAAATATGTGGGAGGTTGATGGGAGGGGAAAGGAAAAAAGTGAACTTAGATATTTCACCCATTTTCCAATGAACATTATAATTTGAACTGAATTTCTCATTACACAAATATCTCTGTATGTCATGTAATGGCTCCCAGATGATTTTATTTCAAAACCCAAAGACATATCTTTTAAAAGATGAAGAATTACTAAAATAGAGGATGCAGAAATATTTTTTTTCTTTCAATCTGCTTAATGCTCATATGGAAAAGGGCAATTGACTTAAGCCTTTTCAGGGAAAACAGGTCTCAGAATAGCAAATGACACACCTGGGCAAAGCTAGGCAACACAAATAGAAAAGATCCTTAATATATACCATTTAAATGTAACTATTTAAAGAATGAAACATTCTTTTCACAATGTCAATGCCATATTCACATCAAAAAGATTAACCAAATCCCAAACATCCTCCAATAGGAAAATTATCTAGTATTCCCAAAGAGCATTTATAGTTGGCTTGTTCAAATCAGGATCCATTAGTCACACATTACATTTGATTGTTGATCTCATTAGTCCTTGTAAATCGAAAACTGTCTTCCAAACTTTCCACTTTGTTTTTTAATAATAGGAACTTGAAGAAAGTTGGCCAGTTAGTTGCCTCTAGAATTCTGATTACTTATTCACTTATCTTGTTCCTTTGCCATCTAGATCTCTTGTAAAATAAAAGTTAGCTCAAATTTTTTGAGTATATTCAATTAAAAAATGTGTGAGAAAACACATCATTGGTGATGATGTGCAACACATATGGTATTACATGAGAACTCAGTTGAGAAGACATTTGCTTGTGTGGCATTTAATGTTTTTAGACATTTACCTTTAGACATGTTGAGTTTGAGGTGTTTGTGGGCATTTGGGTAAGCACAACCAATATATAGTTGGATATAGATAAGAACTATGGAAATTTATATGAATGAGATAAGATTGAAGAAATTGAGTATAACAAAGTTATGCAGGAAGGGCATAAAAGGCAAGGAGATAAGAGGACCAAGGACAAAAGAATCCTAGGAGAGATTAATATTTAAAGAACAGGCAGAAGAAAATAATGAAGCAAAAAAATGAGAAGGAAAGAGAGAAAGAGAGAGAGAGAGAGAGAGAGAGAGAGAGAGAGAGAGAGAGAGAAAGAAAGAAAGAAAGAAAGAAAGAAAGAAAGAAAGAAAGAAAGAAAGAAAGAAAGAAAGAAAGAAAGAAAGAAAGAAAGAAAGAAAGAAAGAAAGAAAGAAAGAAAGGAGAGCATGGAAACAGACAGAAGTATATCCCCATACCTTCTTGTTCCTAGAATAAGATCATAAAATCTGACAGGTACTGGTTTATTTGGGAGAGGGTGAGAAGAGGGTGGTTAAACAGCTTTACTGAGGTGTGATTGACATATAATAAACTACACATATTTGAAATGTACAATTTGATAAGCTTTAATGTATGAAAAGTCTGTGAAATCATCACCACAATCAAGATAATAAATGTATTTATCACCCCACAGGTTTACATATGTCCTTCCCACCTCTTGTGACTCTCTGACTCCCCAGATAATCACTGATCTTTTTTCTGTCATTAGAAATTGGTTTGCATATTCTAGAGATTTTCATAAATAAAATCACATAGTATGTACCTTTTACTGTATGGCTTCTTTTGCTCAGCACAATAACTTTGAGATTTATTCATGTTTTTTCATGGACAAATAATCCATGCATTTATAGTGTGGAATAATATCCCATGGTATTGATATGCCACATTTTGTTTATTCATTTACCTGTTGCTAAGACAAAGTCTTTAGTAAATCATATTATTTTAGACAACCACTATTTGAACTCCTACTATGACCAGACACAGGGCTAGGCACTAAGTTAGGTTAATGAACAAGACAGCCAAGGCCCCTGCTCTTGTGGAGTTTATAGGTTTACTCAAGAGAAATAAAGCACATGACCACACAGAGTTACATACCAACGGTCATGATAGTTTTATTGGTATAAATCCCTATTTAACGTTAACGTCTGTCAATAAGAAGTGGAATGTATAAATGATAAGATAGGTATATATTTAGATTTTCAAGAAACTACCAAACTATTTTCCACTTTCATTGTACCATTTATATTCTGACAGGCTGTACGTGACAATACCAGTTCTAACACATACTTGTTAAAATCTCATATGGTCAGTAATTTTTGTTTTCTTCATAATTACTGGTGTGTAGTAGTATCTCATCATAGTATTTATTGATATTTCCCTAATGACTGACAATATTAAACATCCTTTCATGTTCTTATGTACCATCTGTGCATATTCTTTAGCAGAGAGTCTCTTAATCTCTGTTATTTCTAATTCTAATATCTGTGGCAAATCTGAGTCAGTTTTCATTGACTGATCTTTTGTCATATATTAGATTATGTATTTTTGGTTCTTTGTATTCCTGATAATTTTTAATGGGTGTCAGACATTGCGAATTTTACCTTGCTATGTGTTAGGTATTTTTATATTTCTGTAACTATTCTTGAGCTTTGTTCTAAGATACAGTTAAAATACTTGGGAACAGTTTGACCCTTTAGGGTCTTTTTTTATGACTTGTTAATTGGATCCTGAGTAGTATTCAGTCTAGGCTAATTATTCCCACTACTGAGGCAAACCTCTTTCTAGTGCTCCTGTAAATTATGAATTCTTACGATCTGGCTGGTGAACACAGTCACTAGTCCTGGGCCTGTCTGACTTAGGGCACTGATTCTCATCCCATGTGGTGATTATTACATATTTAATTCTTGAAGGGGATGCCCTACAGAACCCAAAGCTCTGTCTCTACATAGATCTCTGCTTTCTGTTACTCTACCTAACACTCTAGTGCTCTGGCCCCTAAGTTTTGTGTTCTCAGCTCAGATATTTTGCAAAATCTGCCTTGGTTACCCCTTCACATCCTTGATGCCTCATCCTGGAAACTTCCTCAGTATGTAGGCTGGGGAAAATCATAGGCTCCCTCGGAGATTACAGTCCTTAATCTCCTGATGTGCAGTGTATTGCAAACTGTCATTTTATATATTTGTCTGGTATTTTTTAGCTGGTAAGTCAGATTTCTGATACCTCATCTTGCCTAGAAGTAGATGCCTAGCTTCAGTTTCACTACTACTACTTTTTTTCTTCTCTATTAAAAAAAGAATATGTGACTCTTTAACTTACACGTCTTTTACCTTATGGGAAAAATCGAATATGTTCATTATTTTTATATCTGTAAGTATTTCAACTGAGTGCCATTTTAGATCACCTTAGTTCAATCATTGGAGATATGTTAACATTTCCATGATCATAAATCATTTAGTTAACTCCTATTTCAATTTGCAAGTAAAAATTATAATGCTACTGAGATATCTTAAGACTCACTTAATACCATCAACAATGAAGTTATTTCAGGGGGAAAAAGTTAATCTTTAATCATCCCTTATTTTCAACATTGTACTTCAAGGACATTTGCCTTACTTAATTTTTTAAATTCAATCACAAAATTATTATAGCTATCCAAGTAATCTTATATGTAAGACTCAACAAATCCAGCATTGCTTTATAGTTCAGCAGCAAACTAGATTTATAGAGATTTCTAGGTTATACAACGTGGGAATTTGGTAGAGCTCTACCCTTGAGCCTATCAAAATGCACATCAAAAGAAACAAAAGAGAGAAAATAGTAACAGAACTATAAACTAAATATGGAAGAAGACATATGCCAAAATCTAGAGGGACTTTATCCTAATTACCCTAACAAAGAGAAAAAGTTTAGAAACATTCTTACAAACTAATAACCATATGTTCTAAATTCTAATAGAAAATATATGAATATCATTAAAAAAGCTAAAAAATAAAGCGTTCATTAAACTCCATCGTTTCCATAATTCTGAAATAGAAAGGCTTAAGAAATCTGAGAAATAAACTACAGTTCTCTAATTGCACAGGAACTTCCTAACGAACTAGTAGTAACCAGAGAATCCCATTTTACTATTTCTCTCCCCTTATACCCCATCACCCTATTCTTTCAAAATCTCAATAGAAATTTCAATTATCCAAACAATAATAAACATAAAAATATATGAAATGTGATACATTGGGTCTCCAAACACAGAACTCTCACACACACAAACACACACACACAAATGTTATAAGTTGGGACTTTGACGGAATGAATTATAGAAGCAAGGCATACCAAGAAATAAAGTGGAGGGTCATAAATCCAGGTTCTAAATGTCTGCTCTTACACTCTCCTCCATTTATAAGCTACATTTTTTATATTTCTTATCTTCTCTATGTGAGTTTCTTTATTTAATGAGATGATTAAGTGAAATAAAACGTGAAAGTTTAGCGCAGGAGGTTGTATGAAGTAAATATTCTGTAAGTTTAATGACAGTCATTATTGTCATCATCATCATCATATCTTTTATATCATTATATGGAAAAAAATAATGGCAAGAATTTAGCTTAGTAAGAAGAAGAACATGATATGAGTCAAAATACAGGATTAGGTTGAAAGCCCCAGCAATTGCTTGAACAGTCTGTTTTGCATATTTTCCCCAGAAACTCATCAAAATAGCACATAGTTCCAGATATCTACTCCAAAAAGATAAAGTTAACAATGCCATTCAAAAATTTTGTAAGATTTACCAATTATTCCTCATTAAAATTCTGTGAATTGAAAATAAAAGGATATTTTCTTCATGTAATAAAAATTATATGCCATTTTGAAATCCAGTAGTCAATATTATATTTAACAGAGAAACACTGGTGGCACATCCTTTAGTCTGGAATAAACAGAAATAAGACACACACAAAAAACTCTAGCTATTAAAAAAAGACACTAGTATCATTTTTCAAAAATTATTTCCTTTACTTCAAAACCTTAGAATTTCTACTGAGAAGACTCTGGATTTAATGAGGAATATAAATAATATCTAACTTAGACCAAAATAAATCCTGATGTACTTAGTTTTGAAAATAAGAATATAATTTTACTTAAGATATTAGCATTTTATAAAATATAAATTAATGTTTGAAGGAATATTCAATTAGTACAGCACACTCATATTGTTACTGATTTTTATCAAACAATTATTGTATTAAATCTTTTGCATATGGATATTTATGTAAATTATACTACTCCATTAAATATTCACAACATCCTTATGAAGTAGGTACTTATTAGGATCGAAAGAAAAAAAAAGAAAGAAAAAGAAAGAGAGAGAGACAGAGACAGAGAGAGGGAGGAAGGAAGGAAGGAAGGAAGGAAGGAAGGAAGGAAGAGGGAGAAAGGGAGAGAGGGAAGAAGGTAGAGGGAGAGAGAGAAAAAGAAAGAAAGAGAGAAACTGGCACAGAGCAATTAAAAATTTGTCCAAGCACACAGTTAGCTAGAGGTAAATTGAGACTTTAATTCATGTGGCCTGATTAAAGATTCTACCTAGTTAATCAAGTACTATGCTGAAAATCAACATGAACTTTTCTGAAAAATAATTTAAGCACATCATATCAAAGATCTTAAATAACACATATTATTTAATATCTTAACTTAAATTCTAGATTTATAACCCAAGTATAAAATATAAACAAAGGTTTATGCATAGAGATAAATAACATAATTATTTATTAAAAGTGAAAACAAAATAAATGTCTAATATAATAGTTAACCTAATTACATAGAATTTATGAAACACATTTCATAATCAATGTGTATTAATACAAATTTTAGCATAAAAATCTAATAAATATATGACAATAAAAATTAAAAATGGAAAAGCAAGGGTATAAAGAATACAAAATTTGAATAATTGTTATTTTGAATTAATGAAAGAAACTATAATTTTCTATTAAGTGAAAATTAGGTACAGAATTTTCATCTTCCTATCAGTATTTATACATCTTATTCATTTGTATTTATTAAATGTCTTATAAAGCAGCCTAAAGACTCAATATAAAGTGATACATTGAATGTGATAACAACATGAACATCTTTAAATGCTCAGTTAAAAACAAAAGGAAATGGTTTAAAACTTTCATGGAATTGTTCTTGGTAGTTACATTTTACTTATTATTATTATTCTATGAGTTGATTTACTTTCCCAATTGTTTAATTAAATGTATCATGTTTCCAATCTTTTGATGATGGCAACTAGCCTGCATTAAAAACAATGAAAAGTTCTGAAAAAGCCACAAAGAGCTGAAAATACAGGGGAAAAAAATGACCAAGCTAGAATCTACAAGAAAAGTAGAAACTAAAGCATCGGTCTGAAGTTGGAAGCTGCTTTTGCACTAAGGACTTGACTTAATGTGGCAGGAAACTAACTTTTGTAATGAGGACAGAAGCCAAGGCTCAAGATGTACCTAAATTGGGGAATCTCATAGAAGATCCCCTAAGTGACAAAGAATTATGCCTTCAGGAAAGGTATGAATCATTAAAAAATCCAACCCAATAATGCACTATTGTAAAGAAGCAAGTCAGGAGCAAAAGTGGATCGTAACTCATCTTGCTATTTTAATCCTAATGCTGTTTCCACTAACCTAAATTATGAAAAATTGTCTTTTATGGCTTTTTAAAAATATCTTTTACAATGGCATCTCTCCTGCTCCCAATGGATATAAGTATAGCCCAAAGCTAAAATAACATTTACAGAGAACACAGAAATGGATGCCTGTGAAAAGTTGGAGATGACAAGAGTGTTATTAATCATAGGAGCCCCTGGATGTTTTTTTCTACTTACTTCCTTGTAAACTAAGTACAGTCTTTTATCTCTGACAAAGAGGATTTTAAAGACATTTTACAAACCAAAGAATATCCTTCCAAACTAGGAAAGAATTATGTATAATAAATTCTCACTAGCACTCTCTCAACTCTCCAGCTATCAATGTCTTTTCTAAAATTTCAAGTCTAATGTAAATTATATTTTTCTCATAATGATAGACATGGTCTTTTGAACCTAAAATAATAGTAAGGTAATACATTTGCAGATACTTGTGCAACATTAATTTAGAAAAATTAAAACTTAGATCCCTGAGATTGCCAAAAAGCCATATGATATTGGCAGAGGTCAAGGATGTTGTTTAATATCCTACAAAGCACAAGATAGTCCCTCTACATCAAAGAATCATCTAGTAAAATATATCGTAAATGCTGAGGTTGAGGCTAAGTTTTAGGCCATGTTTATCGTAGGTTATTTCCTACAGACTAAATTTAAATTGAACTCATTCAAGGGTGATTTTGTTGTTTCACCAATTTCCAGGTACTCCTGTTTCCCTGTAGAGGAACTTCCCTAGAATTGTCTTTTGGTCAAACCTCTTCCTTACTCACTTTTTATTTTTTATGTAAGTATAGTTGATATACAATCTTATATTGATTATATTTGTTTCAAGTATACAACATAATGATATGACATTTTCATACCTAACAATGTGATCACCCAACTAATTACTCTTTATTCTCCATCTGTCACCGAAGAGAGGTGATTTTCCAATTATCAAGTTTGGAGGAACTGAACAGGCTTATTTCAGTTCTATCTTGCCTCCTTTTCCAAAAACAGGTAGCACACAAATGCAGGCATTGCCTGTTTATTCATGCCTTGTTACAAAGGCAGCCTATACCAGGGAGGTCTACAATTACTCAGTCATGTCAATGACTCAATATGTAAGATTGTTTAACATGAATACAACAAGTCAACTGGCTATACTTTGGTTAAATCACAAATCTCAGCCATTAAGCAGGCTTTTTTATCGACATCTTTTAGACTTCTGTGTTTTATATTTCAGAATTTGTTTAGAACTCAAGTAAAGAAGAGGAGTTTAATCCTTGTATCCTAATCTCTACAGTGCTTATTTTCCAAATTCTTTTATAATTTAACCTTCTATACATTCACACTGTTTTCTTAATGGTTTTGTTCACTATTGCCTTTTTTTCTGAACTATTCCAATTACCCAGTTAGTCTCTGCCCCTATTTTTGCTCATCTTCTGTCTATCCTCATGCTCCAACACATCAATCTTCTCAGGGCGCATTCTGATGAGGGGCTTCTTTTAAAAGTCTTCAATTTTTCCTCCAACTCTATCCATGAAAATACCAAAATTTATTTGCATTTTTTCAAATATTTGTTTAATCTGTCCTAACCTGCACTTGAAGTTTACACTCTGATAAAATTGGAAAAACTGTAATTCCTCTTACGTGCTCTCTATATGCCCATCATTAGAGTAAATGCAGAGTGAGCTTTGACTCATGTGATCATATATCTGTGATATAAACTGCCTAGGCCTCTATTTTATCATTTATAATAGAGGACAAATTATCCCTGGCTTTCTTTCTCACAGGATAATAACGAGAATTAAAAATCATATGAGAATGCTGTGTCAAGTTAATGCAAGATGCTAATATAATAGAAAGAAAATGTACACAGCTCCATATCTCAGATATGTATAGACAGGACTTTGTAATTGTCAATGATTGAAAAAATCTCTTACAATTTCCTACATTTAATTTGAAAGAGGTTTATACAAACTTAAAGATTGAATTCTGTGATTTTATAATCATGTTATAAATTCTGTTACATTAACTTTTTGTCTTTGCTTTTTCTTTCAACAGAAAAGTGAAAAATTATAAATTGTCAATGTTTATTAAGTGTTCATTTATAGGGTTCATGTAGATCTTAAAGTTAACACTTCCTATAAGATGGATATGTCTGGGAAACTTGAGCATTCACACATCAGTGCAATGAATAATAATGTACTTTATTTGCATATTTCTTTCTCTGATAGCTCAAAGCACTTTACATGTTACAAAATTGTGCCAATTAATACCTATGTGTAAGCTCATAAACTAAATACAATTCAACAAAAATGTTAACTTAAAGAAAGTAGGCTGATAAAATAATTATATATTTTTCAGTGATAGTGATAGTTAACAATTATGAATTGAATAATATAAGGCATTAATTACTTTTGGGAGAAAGGGGTTCCCAAATCTTCCCAAAACCCACACATGTTAGTTATTATTATCCTCTTTATCTCCATTCACAGATGAATGAACTAAGAAACTGAGAATTTGTGCAATATGTTCAAGGCCTTCTAACTACTAAATAGTAATCCCAGAATTCGTTTCCCCAGTTTTTTATTCCATAGATTTTGTGCATGTCCAGTCCTGCTAAATCTGTAAAATTACACATGTATTTCTCCAAAGCTAGTTTTAGAATGTACCATTCTCATATACTAGATAGTACAATTGTACTAGTATGATGGACAGTGTCATTCAGTTTTATAACTTTGTTAATGAGAATTTCAACAATATTTCAGCAAATGTCTCTAAATATCAGAAAAATGATTAGTCAACACCAAATACCAATTCTGAAGTAAGATGAATACTAGAACCAAAGTATTCTGAAGTCCATGCCATTGATTCTCGTATTCTGGATACAATATAACTTGTAAGCAGTGAGCACAAAACAACTAATAGTGAAACTCCATTGAGGCTGGAAAGTGTAAGGTAAAATGCGGCATTTCTCAATGTGGGCAACTTGGCAAGAGCAGAATTTCAGGTAAGTCAGGGCTCTGCAGATGAGGGAGAAAGAAGAGAGGAAGGGAGGGAGAGAAGGAGACGGAGAAAAGGAGGGAGGGAGTTCAAACAAACATCATCTGTGAAAAGGATTTTACCTCATGGAGGCCAACATCCTGTTAACACTCAACACAAATCATACTGTATCCTGCCTCAAGATCAGAATGAAACTTTATTTTTTTGGAAGCCTGTGTAACCCCTTTGATAGTCATTCAAAAAAGAGAGTTTCTGAAGTTTGTGGCCACCTAAACATATTTGCATTTGAGGGGAAAATACCTCCTGATTTGCAGCAATTATACAGATCTGTGCAGTAGTTACTAAGAAGAGGTAGTCTTGCAGTTGAGAAGAAATACTTTTTTACTGAAGTATTTTGCTTAAATTCTGACTAAAGCCTTGGAAACTAACCATAATACCTAATCGTATAAGTATGTCACTAGTCTAATATGGAATCTCATGATAGATAAATAGAGGAAGCAAAACACAAATATATACAAAAATAACAATAATGTCAATTATAATCACAAGAAATCAGTAGTCTAACAAATTTAGTCACAGGGCTTTAATTGTACCCTGAGGTTGGACACATCTTCAACAAAGAAACCATACTGGAGTTATGGTTGAATATTATTTGAGTATTATTTATAATTTAATTTGTTATGACTACAGAAGTGTGTGGTCATTTGCTGGAAACATCTATTTTTTCTTGCCTTTCTCCTGACAGTTTTACATATAAGATTTTTAAGAGAAACTAGAAAAAGGAAATTTTTATTTATTGATTTTTCTT
This sequence comes from Cynopterus sphinx, assembly GCA_030015415.1. Classification (NCBI taxonomy): domain Eukaryota; kingdom Metazoa; phylum Chordata; class Mammalia; order Chiroptera; family Pteropodidae; genus Cynopterus; species Cynopterus sphinx. Next base: position 46,791,499 of record CM057380.1, read on the forward strand.
TAAATTTATTGTGGTGATGTTAGTTAATAAAATTATGCAGGTTTTAAGTGTACAATTCAATAATATCAAAACCATGGTACCTAAATGAGGCAAGTTTTAGTACTGCATCTCGGTCACAGGTTGAGTTAGTTGGAAGCACATGCTAAGTCAGAAACTGAGGCACGAGGTGTTTAAAGATCAACACGAATGAAGCAAGGTGAAGGAAGCAAGATTGGGCAGAGGAAGAAATTGAACTGAGATACACATGAGAAAAAACCTGGGTAATCTAGCAGAGAGTCCGAATTTCCTCTGATCTTGCCAGAATCATTGGGCCTTTCTACCTCTGCCCCTGTCTCACTAGTTTATGCATGTAGAGTAGCCTGGGAAGGAAGGTAAAGACCTCAGATAGGGCAAGGGGCAGACACTGCAGGAGTTGACAGCTGACCCCTGTAACTGGGCAGCAAGTCCTTCCTTAAAGAATTCTCTGTACAGTGCCATGCAGAGCCATACAGAGCCCAGGGCAGAAGGAAAACTTCACAATACTTATCCCATTTTATTTAACAAACATTAACATTTGGTACATCATTCCTTTTTGCATTAATAAAAAAAATCACATTAAAATATTTATTTTGGTTACTAAGTGTTTTGGTACTTGCTTAGATTTTGAGACCCTGCTCTAAGCCCTCCCTTTTTGTCTACTACATTTCTTGGAAAAAAACTGATGAAAAAGTTCTATCAATCCATGTGCTGTCTTTTCCAGGAGGCACATCATCTTCCAGGAACTTTAAATCCAAAAGAGGTATAACCAACAGTTTGTTATAACAGAAAACAATGTTAAACAGAAACTCAAAAAAAAAAAAAACAGAGTTTCTATTCCATATCCACTAGCTATGCATATTACTTTCTGTGCATATTTCCTATGATACCCATATCCATAGTAGTCACAGCATTTGGATAATTTAAGAGATAGATGCTATATGGCTTAAAGAATATTACGTAATTTTACTGGCTACCTGGCATCTACCACATAAATAAATGTTAGACAAGGTAACCCTGACTGAGAAATAAAATTATTCACAACTATTTTAGAAGTACCAGTATCAGAATATTCTCTAAATGCTTTCATATTTCATTCAATCCATCATCAAGCCAACTCATGTAATAAAAGTAGCAAGAGAATTTTCTAGTGTCATCTTTTCAGAAGACTTTTCTCATTTGATACATGATTTTCAAAGTCTCAATATACATTTAACATTATACTTTAAAGCACATGAGAGATATTAGTGTCTATGAAGAAAAAATGAGTATTTGAGATAAAATGATTTTGAAACACTTCATAGTCCACTTCAGGACTATGTCAGGAAGGCTACCTTAGTCTGACTCTAAGGCTTAGCTGCGAGGCTAGAGGAGGAAAGATCTAACCTGGAAAAAAGAAATATCTAACTTGTCTTCTCAGTGGTCTAGGAAAAATCTTGAGCATACAAAAATAGAAACAAACAAAAAAAACTATATACCTTCTGCCTAAGAGAATGTGGAGAAGAAAAATTTTTTCCAGCAAGGCAGAAGTAAGGGGAGATCTTCCCATCTCCAGGCCAAGGTGCCAATGAAAGGAAATATTGAGGAGGAGGATGAAGGCAGAGGGGTTTCTGAAAGGAGACCACTGTGCCTGTCAGTCCAAGGTCAACCTGGACCAACCCAAGCCAAGCATTCCCTATAGCATGACACCTCTGGAAAGAGATTTTCCTAATGAGATTGTCATCTGTTCTGGTTTTCAAAGAACCAATTTTAGCCCTGAAATTCCCACTTCCTGGAAAAACTTCAGGTCCCGGCAAACCAAAACAAACAGTCATCTTATTTCCCAAGTCACACTTATTTTCTCTGTGTAGAAAAGACCTCAGATTCCTGTGTTCTCACAGGGATCTGGTGCAAAAATTATAAATGATTTAATAGCACTTGTCCTCCCATGGAATAGACCATGATAACACAGAGGTAAGGAAGCTAGTGGTAACATTTTGGCATGGATAGTTTAGGCCAGTGCGACATGGTCTTGTGACAGTCGTTCAGAAGTTATGATGCACTTACAAGACCCCAGATGAAACAAATCAGGTAAATAGCAGCACCAAGCCCTGCCTAAGAAAAAATAGAATAGATCAGAAGTTATACCATTTTAAGCCTTGAGCTTCTAATGCCAGCAGACCAAATAGTAAGTCCACTGATGAACACTACCTATAGTTAAGAGAATCTAGCTGATTCCATGTAGGTTTGAGACCCTTTATTCATTTTTTACTTCAAGGACATGGTAACTTCTCTCATGGACCTAAATATCCCTTTGAGTTGGGGGGAATGCTTGTACATGCAAGTGGGGATGGAAATGTTTTAAAGATTAAATATATATTCAAAAGAGATTGAGAGTTCTACAGCCCTCATAAAATAATTTACTCAGACAAGATCATAAACGGACTCTAAAACTATTAAAATGCTGATAGAGAATTGCATATTTGAATGGAAATAAAGTATCAGCCCATAAAATATCTTGTTGCAAGAAGTAAGTATAATTTTATAAACTCTTTAACGTAGAAATTAATCTTAGCATCATTAATAGTGGGAACTACTCCTGCACCTTCTGACATAATACAATATGAAGTACATAGTATTATCTACAAAGTAGTCTCACTAAAATGGTATTGAAAATGACAAGCTAAATGTTGTGTCATTCTACAGTACAATTGAGCTGTCCTCAAGAAGTCAGTGGTATAAACAGAAAAGGTGAAACCTATTTAGGTTTAAAAGACTTCAGAGACATAACAAAATACAATTGGAAAAAAAATGACAAAACCAACTCAGTAAAATGTTACTGGTTATTAAATGTATGTGATCAGCCAGTGGAAGCTATACTTCTCATCTGGTTTTTTTCTATAATTTGAAAAATTTTGTAATGTAAGACTAAAAAAATACAGACACCAAATACAGAAATTTTTAAAATAATTTTTCTGTTTCAGTTCTTTTTTTCTGTTCATGTGTTGGTTTAGGTTATCTAGTAAGTGAAGGCTCATGAGAAAAAAATCATACAACAAATAAAGAAATAACTTCTTTTGTGTATAGTGTGAGTTCTTTTGTAACTCAAAAATTAATGTTTATAAAACTGAAATGAGGGAGGGGGTTGTGAGAGAGAGGCCATTGAAACCCTATACTTTCTGTGACTCTTGCTTCTTTTGAGGAGGAGGAATCTGGTCCTAGGTTCCCTGTGATTCACTCTGTATTATTCACTCCCATCTGCAGTCCCTACGTATATCTCAATAGTAAAGAAGTCCTTTGGGCTCTTCAAACTCCATAACTTTGATACTGAATCCAACTTAATTATTTCTGCTGATCAAATCTTGTTAATTTTCAGATGAAGTATTAAATAACTAACAGAGCAAACATAATAGATTCTTAATAAATAATACTTGCATCATTATTATAATTATTAATATCATTATTAATTAATCCCTGTAATTTATTCTATTTCCCTCTATATTTAATTTATTTATTTTATTTTATTTTTTATATATTTTTTGACACCTATAGCACCTGTCCTTCCTAGGTGGTCTCCCATCCAAGTACTAACCAGGCCCGACTCTGCTTAGCTTCCAAGATCAGATGAGATTGGGCTTGTTCAGGATGGCAAAGCAGTAGACTCCCTCCACATTTAATTCGTTGATTCTCCACAGTGCCCACCACATGTATCTCCAGTTACCTGTCCTTTTCCATTCCTACTGTCATTACTTACCCTCATTAATTTTTACATATTATTTAAGATTTTTTCCACCTATATTTTACCTTGGTTTCATACTCTACAGTTTACATTAAGCTGTACTACTTCATACCATGATAAAATAGAGTTTAGCACAGTGCTTAAGAGCTTGGGTTATGGAATCAATCTGTCTCAGTTAATATCCTGACCCTGTTACCTTTTAATCAGACATTAAGCTAGTTATTAGCTATAATCTCATCTGCAGTGTATTTATACCAATAGTGTCTGCTTCACTCATTTGCAGTAAGAATTAAATTAGGTTATATTGTACATTAGCTAGAACAGGGTCTAACACATGTAAGAGCTTTAAATAGTTTCCAAAAATAGAATTAATGGTTGGTATGGACCAAGAAATATTAATCTGCTATCCTCATAGTGTATATTTATAGGATTATTAAATATTTTTAATATGTTGTAATAACAATCTTTATAAATTATAATTGCATGGCCAACTTACATTTTTAAGCCTTATAAATAGATTGCACTGATTTACATATTGCTAACAGTTTATAAGAATGTGCATTTCAAAAGAAATTTTCCAATTGAGAATTACTATTTATTTAATATTTGCCAAATTGAAAATCAAACACTTTAATGCTTAAATTTTAATTTCCTAAATTCAAAGACTTGTATATAATGAAAGGCTAATTTAGTGATATTTAATTCATGTCCCTTATCAAAATTAGAAACTAAGGCTGAGAAAAGTGATGTCACTAGCCAAATGTTACACAATTATTCAGAGGAGAACTCAGGTCTCCCTCTTTCAAATTTATCTAGTGTTCTCTCCATGTCATGATGCTGCTGTCACTGTATTTTTGTTTAATCATATTTATATTCCCTAATTTATGCTAAGCATTTTCAGAGAAGAGACTGTATTTCCTCCCAGTACCTCCCACAGTGCTTTGCATAGAGCCTTTCAAGTAAATATTGAATAATTAAATAAGTATATGAATTATATGCCAAACTCAGAGTGCCTAAACAAATTAAGAACTGTTGAACAAGCCAGATTTTTTAAACATTCTTATCAATTTGTCACTGTGAAGTCACTATGTTAGTTTGAAGATATGTAGGACAGTTTGCTACAGAAAAAAAAAAAAGACAGGAAGAGAATTTTTAAGATTAATCTGAGAGGATAAGGGAATCAAGAAATTAAGAGCCTTATTTAAAGAAAAATAGCAAGTTGTACTTGAGTGTAGGTCAAACATCATAAAATAGGGGTGTGTTTTGGGATTTGAGGGATTCCTTGTTCCAATTTTAAACTATCATTACATCCTGCTAAGACATGATTATTTTGCTAGAGAACTGAGTTTAGGATCAAGGTCAAATGCTCCCAATCTTTCCTCTTCTTAATGCAGATGGTAAAATGAGCCCTTGAATCTGTTTGTTGTATGGGCACACACTTTTTTCATTCAACTTGTATTTATGAAACAACCATTATGTAACAGCAACTAAACTGAACTCCAGGGATAAAACTGCCCAAGATAAGCAGTTTCCTTGCTTTAAGGAGCAATATTTTAATGGGAGAGCCTAACATTATACAAGGAGATAGAGAAGAAGGCAGTGACAGCATGAAGTGATAAAGAGGAAGTACAGTGTAAGTGGGAGCAGGTGGAGTTGTCAAGACTTTTTTGAAGAGGTAATATTTAGGCTGAAATCATGCGCAGCAATGTGCTAACCACATCTACGGGAAGCATATAAGTGAAGGCTCCAAAGTGGTAAAGAATCTGCCAGTTTTTAAAAACCTCAATGAGTTCAATAAAGCTGGAGCCAAGCAAGTTTCAAGTGGGATGAAGAGAGATGATACTACTGATGAGCTAAGCAGAGACCAGATGAAGATATAACAGGCTAAGCTAAGGAGTTTGGAATTTATTTACTGACACTGGGAAGTTGCTAAAGATTTTGTAGCCAAGAGAATATATGTTCAGGTTTGCTTTCCACTACAATTTTCCATCAGTCAAGTGCAGGATATGTTGGAGGTGAGATATACCAGAACCTGAGAAAGAAGTGAGGAGGTAACCATGCTAATTCATCTAAGACATGGTAAGAATCATGTCTGAGATACTGACGGAGATCTAGAAAAATTAAAGGAAGAGATTTAGACATATAAAAACATCATATTCATGTCTCTTTTATAGCAAATATTAAATTGTTGAGAGATTATTTATTTTTTTGTCTGTCTTCCCCATGATAACATAAACTCTTTTAGGGGTTATACTTGTCTCATGGCATGTGTATTTGTGGTATGTCCCAGAGTGTCACACATAGTAGTCACTTTTTATATCTATTGGATAAATGAATAAATGCATGAAACAATCTCATATGGCAACATATTTTTGTTCTGTACTATGAAATGCAATGCCTCATGTCATATGTAGAACTGCTCCATTTTTCAGAGGGGCAAAGTGAAGCTAACATGGGGAAGAGGCAATCTTTTTACTTTTTCTTTATATTCCATTTTTTCTTTCCAAATAACCAAAATAATTTGTCAGAAAGGGAAGGTATATTCAAGCAGTGATGGTCACTCACAATTCATAGCTATTTATAATTTGTGCCCATGCTGATGATAATTTTAAAGATAAGGTTATCATACATGTTTAATCTTTTAAAGCATTATTTTTCATCATTTTCACAGAATTAAAAAAGTAAAACAGAATAAAAGTAGATTCAGTCTTCCATTTCAGTTTAATTTGAGCTCAAGACTTAAGATACTGCAACAAATATTTTTCTGGACTAAAGATCACTATATTTAACTAGACTTTCTTAAGTTATTCAGTGACATGAACACCTGCATTGCAGAACTAGCATTTTGCACACAGCAGTAAAAATAAAATTGAATTAGTTTGAAAGTATACATCTGCTGTCTTCTGAATATTCTATATTTATATAAACAGAATAATATATTCTTTTCTGAAACATATACTCATAATTGTAAATGAAGTGCTCATTTAAGAAAAGTGAAAGTTTACAATGACAATATTTGAAGGTTATACATTCCTAGCATCTACTTGCATCAACATCCTTTCCCTTGGGTAGTGTCATAATATAGTATCAAATATCAGTAGTGTAGCATTTTTTCATCATTTCAGCACAAACTATTTATTGAACCAAAAATCATTTACAAACCCATTTTCTCTTCCTTTATATAGAAATAGTAAAGTATGCATTGGAATCACCACTGATTCCTGATTCAGTGGCCCTGGAATGGCAAGAATTTTCATTTCTAAGAAGATCTTAAGTAGTGATTATGCTGCTGGTTCAGGTGTTATAAATTGAGAGCCACTGCTTTACAACAGAGACCGAAAAGTCACATTTACTTTCCTTAGCATCTGTGACCTTGTATCTCTCAAGAGGGCTAGGTGATGCTGTAATAACAAGCAACTGCCAAGCATAAGTGGCTAAAAAGAACAAAGTTATATCTCTTAAGTTTTATGTACAAGGAAAGTCACTGTGAACTCTATTCTGTGGTCCTTGGGTCCTCAATCTGGGACCCAAGTGTATATAGTTATTATCTAGAATGTTCTTGTGGACAATGACAGAGGGGAAAAGAAACAACTTGTACACTGGTCTTAACAGCACAGATCAGAAATAACATGCCATTTTCACTTAAATTTCATTGATCAATGCAAATGACATGCCACACTTAACTTCAGAGTGCAGAATGTGAAGAAGGTGCTTGGAAAGAGATGAATCTAAATACTAGTGAACAGCTGTAAGAGCCACTGCAGATATAATTCTGACCAAAACAATATAATAGAAAGTTAGTTATTGGGTGAGGACTTGCAGGAGAATAATAAACTTGGTAGGCATGCCCCTTCTGCATTTTACCCTCTTCAATATAAACTTTCTTTTAAGATGAAATGTAGATGTTATTTCTGGAGGTGCAGTAGCAGTGTTGAGGTCAGAGGGATCAGTAAACTAGAGCCTGCCAGCCAAGTCTGGCCAGTCACCAGCTTTTATAAATATAGCTTTACTGGAACACAGTCACACTCACTAATTTGCATACTGTCTATGGCTACTTGTATACTACAAGGGAAAAATTAAGAAGTGGCAACAGAAAACTTATGGCAAAATAAGCCAAAAATATTTATTCTTTGGCTCTTTATAGATAAAAGTTTATTAAGCCCTATACTAAGGATTTCAGAACAGGAAGATAAAGGGAATTTGGATCCTTGGTGACATTCTTGATCACCTATATTAACGTAGATTTTTTTTTATAAAACAAAGGAAATAAGTCTTATTTATTCAAGAGAGATCAACAGGGTTTATTACAACTGAAAGCATTACAACTGATGCATCTCCCTACAAACATTCTGAGATGATGAATTACCAAGTATTATTCCAATTTTCAAATGGTAGAACAGATACAGGTAAAATGATGTGTCTAAGTTCATACCTGCTTAGCAGAGTCAGTTCTATAGCCAAGAATACAGATCCCCAGGTCAGAACACAATGTGAATGCACTGCAATATTATTTTTTTGTTTTGATTAGCAAAGTCTTTGGAAATACATCGTCATGCTGGAGAAGTTATAAATAAAGATAAAGAAAATCATCACAGTGATGACAAGTTTGGAACAGATAATATGGATATCTGGACATAAACATAAGAGAATGCTTGTATTTTAAATTCTAGCTGAAGATATAAGATCACAGTATGAATAATAAGGAAAAGGGTGAATATGGGAAAGTGCAAGTCTGGGGGAATTTGTAAAATAAAAATAGGGCACATATTTTTTGAGAGTTTAATCTGTGCCAGTGTTTATCACACAGAAACCTTATTTAATTCTTTTAACAATTCATGTGAATGAGTCATAATTTACACATTAATAATCTGAGGCTCAGAGTTGTAAAGTTAAGGTAATGCAACTGGTTCAGAGTAAAGCTTGGATTAGAATCCTTGTCTTCAAATAGGTCTCGTTTCTCTCTCTCTCTCTCTCTCTCTCTCTCTCTCTCTCTCCCTGTAATATAGTATGGTGTTAAATGGAAGTGAGTGGATATATCTAGGAGAGCTTTATCTTTGGTGAGTGCCTCATTTTCCTTTTAGTTTCTTTCTCTTCCCAATAGCTACAAGCATTTTTTCCCAGTGTTGCCTTCCTAGACAGTAATTCTCAAAATGTGGTCCAAAATTATTATAAATTTATTATTAGAAATGCACATTCATGGGCCCACCCCAGATTTATAGTATCAGAAGACCTGAAATATGATTTGTAAAGGCCGTTGGTAATTCTGATGAACAAAATACTGAAAACTACTTCCTTGAGGCATTATATTTCAGACTTGGTAGGTACCACCCCTACCTACTTCCCTGAAGTCCCTGCTTAACATAATTCTCTTGTAAAGCATTCTTAGACAGAAAAGACTCTCCATGGCCTAATTTGTTACTAATCTAGAGTATTTGCATTTTTTACAGAGGTTCTGAGTGTTGGGTAGAGAATAAATGCACAGAATAAATCAATCAATAAAGTTTGGTTTATAGTGGCAACCAAGGAAAGAAGGAAATAGACTTCTGAAGAGGTGATGCAAAAATATATATATTCCAGTAGGCTGGTGGGAGTAAGTTTTAGTAACCTACCTACACATTGTGATAGAGTAGACTGAGAGTTTTAATATTTGGACAAAAGATGATGGTGGCCTGATGGGGGAAATGTTGAGTTTGAGGTTCAGTCATACAGTCATTCCAAAGAGAATTTATATATACTGAGTTCTAGATAATACACCAGTGAACAAAAGATGATAGCATTGCTGACTTCATAGTGCTTACGTATTAGGGTAGGAAATATAGTCTGATGAAATGATATTTGAATAGAGACTTAACTATAGCGGGGATGAGCTATGCAAATATCTCAGGAAAGAGCATTCTTGGCAAGGAATAGCAAATGTGCAGACCTTGTGGTGAGAAAGATTTTAGATCAGCAAGGCCTGGGTGACTAGAGTGGAATAAATAAAGAGAAGCATCTAGGAGAGGAAGTTGAATGATATTCAGGAGAAAGGTTCAGGCTTTTGGATTTAAATGTGATGAAAAGTCATTGGAAATTCAAGAAGGGAGATGCATGCTAATTTACCTTTTAAGGAGATTCCTCTGGGTGCTGAATGGAGAATAGTCAAAGAGTGAAAGGTCAGGGTGGTGGAGAACTCTTTAAGTGTCAAAATGAGTAGAACAGTTCAGAGACCAATTCAATAATCCAGGTGGTTCGATATGAGTGATAGCAATAGAGGAGGAAATATGTGGTTTTAATTGAGTTATCTGAACATACAGTGATGAGAGAACTTCATGATTTTAAAGATCAGTGTCAGAGAAATGGAGTTGACAAGACACTTAGATATTTGGCCTGAGCAATTGTATGCTATTTTCCACATCAGGAAAACATGAGGGGAAAATGTGATATGAATCTTACATTTTTTTCTATGTGAAATATATATCGACATCCTGGAAGATACGGAGTCTGGAGCTCAGAAGAGAGATTTGGCATTCTTGAGAGTCATTGGCATATATATATGGCAAAGGCCAAATAATTTTTCAGAGAGAGAGATAAGGTTGAAAATAGAAAAGGCTCTTCAATGGAATGCCGGAGCAAAGAAAGAACACACACTCATGCCCCCAAATTAAAAAGAGGCTCAAAAAAGATGATCACAAATGAAGAGGAAAAATAGGTGTTATCAGGGAATACAAGGGAACAGAGTCTTGAGAAGAAAGGTTGGTCTACAGTGGCAGGTACAGTCAATACGTCAAGTAAACTACAACTGAAAATAGCTATTGATTAAAGAAACATAGAGATTACCTTAATGACTATTATGTTGTAATGGTAGGACAAATTATGTTAGACTTATTTGGTGAGAGAGGGAGATGAGAGAGGAAAGGAGGAAGAGAGAGAGTAAACAAAGCTTGTATCTTATTTTATTTAATCAATAGTACAAAATTTTTGACAGAATATATGTTAATTTTGCAAGGATTTTTTTTTCTTTAAAAAAAACAAGATTCTATGGTTCTATGAGAAAAATTTTATTTAACAACCTCGGGGATTATTCATATGCCCTTTTATGTTCAATTGTCTCATTTGTGAAATAGAGTTAATGTAAACTACTCATAGGCCCATTGGGTGTATTAAATTTAATAATCTAAATAAAATACAGAGCACATATTTGAGGTATAGTAGGTACTTAATAAATGTTAGCAGTAGTTATTTCATATTACTATTATTATTTTATAACATTCTTCTTATTTCTTTCTCTACCCCAGGGCTATCAATTATCTGTAGTCTGTTGGTTTATTCACTGGCCAAATCAAATTATATCTTCCATTTTTTATAGGAATTTGCCTTTTAACTTCTCATTTCAAGAGTCTCAAGTTTGTGAACTATGTCATCAATTTGATCCTTTCATAAAAATTCACATTATGTTATTTTATTTTGTTTCTTTCTCATCTTTTCTCATCTCTTCTATCTCCATTTTTTAGTCTAATTTTTCCTTATGACTTTCTGATCCATTTTCTCAGAAGTCATGTCTACTCTGATTCTAATAAAAATCTTAAAACAGATTACTAAAGTTTCCTTCCTGCAGTAGCACATTGTCAGATGTTGTGTTAGTCTTTTGAGTCTCCTGGATGCTGTGTTTGCTCTCTTATTTATTACGATTTTCTATTAAAGTAAATAATATTTTTTTAAGTTTTTTTTTTCTTACATAAATTCAAAAAAAAACCCATCTCTTTGCCATTGGATAACCTTTGGCGTTTCTCAGTACACTCCTCAGATCCTCCTCAGAGGAATAGGTTAATGTACATAAATGCACCTCAACCTGGCTTTGAGCCAATGTACCCCTGCATCACTGAAATAACCTTATTCTTCACCTCCTTCTGTCTGGTTCTTTATTAATCTAAATCAATGTAACCCATGAAAAGCACAGTTGTCAACAAGCTTTGTTACTTGTGACCAGCCAATTTCTGTTGATTTCTATGATACCTATAAAATGGGGATTATCTCTTCCAATTGCCACATGCCACTGCCAGATTCGAGTACTTATGAGAGACTGAATATAAAAGTGTGCCATGATCAGTCTATATATAAAAATAGAAGTGGCTCACATCCTGAAACAATCAGCCTAGGAAGCCAACCTACTATCTACAGTAATCAATCCAGGAAGTCAGACTACTATCTGTAACAACCAATCCAAGAATTCAAACAATAACCCCTTTAACAATCAGCCTGCAAGGGCCAGGATTTATTTAATAACTGTTAACTTCCTTAGTATTTGCTCCTGTTTCCAATTTAGGATTAACCAGGAAAAACCAAATGTGAAACTCAACCAATCACAGAAAATGACCTGCTTCTAGTTGGCCCGCCTTCAGCTTCCCTATGGCAACGGCATCCCAATCAAGGCATACCTGAAGCCATCCCTTTTCTTTGCTATGAAGCTTTCCTATTCTTCTGCCTACCTTTGAATCTCTACTAAACACAAATGATGGTAGCTGAATCACTCGCTATAGTAAGCCCTAAATAGCCTTTGCTTGCTCTCATTTAAGTAGTCTTCATTTATTTTCACTCTAACTGCCCAGTTGAATTCTAGTCTATATAGCTTTACTCAGGTAAATAAATAAGAATCAATTAATATATTGGGGAGTGTTGTATTTTAAGAAAAAAAAAGCAAAATAAACCATAAGCTAAAATTTAGATTATTATTAATGTTCATTTACATCTACCTCATTTTGCCAATTAATTTTAAAATCAATTTTAGTTAAATCTTTTTTTTTTTTTTTTTGGTCTTCATATTGATTTTAGTGAAAAGTTGTGAGAGGGTGCTGAGTGCTTGCATCTTATACCAGGAGTAGCCATGCTACTCTTTTCAGGTGTTAAAAAAACCCACAGACCCGAAGTGGCATCACTCATGCTAAAAGTCCATGATGCCAAACCTAGATTTAATACTTGATTTAATAGCAGTTTCAACCTCTCCAAGAAATGTATCTTATTAACCAGTTTGGAATTTTCTGGTCAAGCACCAGTAAGGAAATTTGTCAGGTAGGTCTTCTCCATCTCCCATTGAAAGAAGAGGCAATCTACATGATAAAAACCCTACCTTTCACTTCTCCCAAAAGAAAAGATGCCCTGGCTGAAAAAAATAATTCTTTCTTTTCTTTGTTAATAGCTCCCTTGCCCTACCATTCTTACTATAAAAACTTTCCATTTTTTATAACACCTCTGGGTACCCTTCTAGTTGCTAGATGGATGCAACCCAATTCATGAATCAGATAATAAAGCTAATTAGATCTTCAAATTTACTCTGTTGAATTTTTTTTACCACCAGTATATTTTATTACAGCACAGGATCTGACACACTAAATTCAAGGTTAATAATGTGTTTTTCAGTCTGAGGATTTTGACTGTCTCTATACACATCTTCAAACACACACACACACACACACACACACACACACACACACACACACACAATTCCAGTGATTAATGAATCCCATTATCCAGATCGTTTTATTTGCTTTAAAAAAGTTTGTTCTTATATGTATTCATATTTTAGATGACAGTATTATTTTACTGAAATTAACCATAAACTGATTCACTGAGCCACCTGGCTGTCTAATAAATCTTCTAATTAATGGGTTCCCTTCTAATTAGAAAAGGAACTTAATTTCCCACATTATTTTTCTAATACCTGTGTGGCTTTTATAAATAAATGAGACCTAGCATTAGCACATATTCTTAAAAGATGAGTGGCATCAGGTGATTTAAAAGCAATAAATAGGTCTTCTTTTCAGCTCCTTCCATCAACCGAGAAAAGATACATTTCACAACTTGTGTTTGCTGTGTGAATAGTCTGTTTTTCTTTTATCTGTTTTCACCTCTGCACACAGCCTTGTGTCCTTGAGACACAAAGTAATTTAGAGTGGATCTTTGCTATTCCTAGTAATTCAGCTTTGTTTTTCTATTGCACACTCCAAAGCTCAGTGTGAAACATTTATCCTACTTAATCATGACAATGTAGATACCAGAAGGAATTGAGTAAAGCAGCAATACAGCAGGAAGCTGGCCTTAGTGAGGAAGAATCCTGGCTTCTTTGTTTCCCTAGCAATTTCCATTGCAAGTGCCCCTTTGGGTATCTTAATATTTCCTTCACATATGTTTACTGCCTCAAATTATAAAATTTGCCTTCTGCTCCAATCTAATTTTTTTTGCAACAAATCTCACAAATTTATTACACATGCTAGTGAAGCTCATCTATACATGAATTCTCTGTGACTTATTTAATCAATCTGATGCTGTTAACATGTTCTATCAGGCATTTGACTTTAGGGATTTCATGGAGACATACCTTCTTATTTGAGCTGGCATTCATACTGACATTAGAGAACTGATGTCTCTAAATTCCCTAGAGCCAGTTTGGAGTTAGCTGTTTGAGCACCACGCTAAGTCTTTTACTCTTTGATTTCTTTCTTAGTGTCCTTTTTTTCTGCCTGTTATTATTTAGTATGTATTTTACTAAGTGATAACAGTTGAATCACTTGACTGTTATTAATAATAATAATTACTGACAATGCAAACTCTAATAATAATTATTTTTAATGTTTGCTATATGTCAGGCACTGTACTAAGGCATTCATATCTCACAGCAACTTCATAAAGCATGTATCATTGCTATCTCCATTTAACAGAAGAAAAAGCTGACCTATCAAGTGGTTAACGAGTTTGCTCAAGGCCACAAAACTTTCAGTCTAAGTTCTTATTTTGAATGGGTTGCTATTTCTTCAGTGATTCTTTTAAAGTTTTTCATAATTCACAGGAAAAGTCTCATGTTAATTGAATTTCATAAACTTTTTTTCTTAAATACAAACATTAAAAAATTAAGTGGAAATGGTATGGGAAGAAGAGATTGCATTGCATACATGTACTAGCTATTTTTTAAAAAAATCTTTTAAATTTCAAATCTGATCTTTTTCTGTAGAAAGGATCAAAAGGTAAATTGTAAACTGTCTCACAGTTCTAATCAAGCCAACATAGGAACCAAGGTTAGCTGCTGCAGATTCTCTTTTCTTAAGACTTTATATTGCCTCTCCCACACTGTAGCTCTGTGATTTGTTACCTTTGCTTCCAGAGGCAAGCTACTTAAATCAGAATCTTGATTTATCTGTTAAATGTAAATATTTAAAAGGTTGTGAGAGTTAAAATCCTCATGGAATTTTGCCTATACTGGCAGCCCATTCCCATGCTTACTTTGATTTCTTCTCTATCACCATTCTATTATGAAGATGAAATGAGGATCGAAGTTGATATCTACCATGGTATAACAAAAAACACAGGTGACAGAAATGAGACCTGACTCTCATCCCAGGTTTTCTGCTAACATATATGTCACTGGGAACATTGCTAGGCCTCTCAACTCAAAGTCATCCTTTCAGAAAAACAAAGTAGTTTCAATGATTTCTAATACCAACTACCTAGAGTTGGGCCAAACTTTATAGGTTGAGGACACAGTCCCCTGTCAGACTGCCCTCACTTGAAACACCAACCACAAGTTTAGATAGCCCTTACTTCTCACCAGCTGGCTACACATTTAGAGGGTATCACTATCCCCTCATGTTTAATAATATTCTAAAAAGACTCATAGAACTCAAAAAAGCACTATAGTTAAGAGTATAGTTTTATTACAGCAAAAAGGATACATAATTAAAATCAGTCAAAGGCAGAGATGCAAGGTCTGAGAGGGTCTTAAATGTAAAACTTCCTTGTCTTCAGGTCACACTACCTTCCTAGAACATGATGTGTGACAATATTTGGAGTATTACTATCTAGAGATGCCCACCTGAGCTTTTTGTATCCAAAGTTAATATTAAGAATTTGTTGTGTAAGTATGATTGATTCAAGCATTGGCCACACAGTTGAACTCAATCTCCAGTTCCCTTTCCCTCCGCAAAAGTTAGGCAGATTCACATGGTTCAAAGTCCCAACTTTCTAATCACAAGCTTTGTCTTTCTGGCATGGCCAGTTCCCATCCTGAGTCATCTCCTTCGCTTCGCCTGCCCATTTTGCGTACCCTTGTTAGAATAAACTGTCAGATGTGTCCTGGAGGGTTCAACATGAATACGGACATTCTGGGAAATTGTAAAGATTTAGAATTTGCTTCCTAGGACGTGGAGACAAAGACCAGCCACATTCTTTATTACATAGTGGGTGATATAAAATATGCTTTCTCAGAGCACCTTTATTCAACTTCCTAGTAGTCTAAGAATTTATTTTTAAGGGAATAGTCAGAAAAAAGGAAAAGTAAAGGAAGTGTATATGAAGGAAAAGATCTCTCTTCCATGATTATGTTTCAAAGAGTAGACACAGAGGAACGAAATGACTCTGGTTTCAGAAACATATTCTGGCTGGGGAAAAAAGTGGCTGAAAAAAGTGTCAGTGAAGTGATATGTCCAATTGTTTATTGGTCCATTTTCTAAAACTTCAGCTACATTCTATCACTAACTCATGAGTCATTCATATTCATGTACTATATCCTAGGGACCTTTTAACTATGTACCAAAAGTATTAGAATTATAGTAGATTGTGAGACTTGGTTTTCCTTTACCTTTCTTTCCTAAACTTATGATCTGTGTCTTTTCTTATTCAAAATTTCTTGAGCATTAATAAATTTTCCATTTATTAGACAGAAAATAGTGTCAACACATCACACAAAACTTAAACTCCTTGCTTTGTTCATGAGCCATTTCTGAAGAAATAAGCAACTTGTTACAGGAAAGCAAATATTTTCAGCATATTATAGTAACTTATTTCTTATCCCATACAGTCATACAATAAACCATCCCAGCTCACCACTCTTCAGTAACAAAAGATGTCTTCTCTGCTTCTCTTCCCAACCAGGTAGGTAGAGTATCACCCTAATTTATATGTGTGTGTACATGTGTATGTGTGTGGAGGGGTACATTCTTTGTGATAAGAAGTGATTAATGCTGCAATGGAAATGAGCAATACCCTTTACTGAGATGATTAATTAAAATAGAATGCTTTCACATGTGCATCATTGTATGTGGTTGCCTGTACATAGTGTAAGAGATTAAATAAATCTTTTCTATGTTTTTACTGGTGATAGAATTATCTTTGTATATATACTCAGTTTTAAACATCAGTTTTCTGTTAAATAGACTTTATGAGAAAATATTGCTAAAATATAATATGGAACCAAATAAGAATGAATCCTCATACTCCCATTTTCAACCTTTTATTTAGCCAATTATTACATCATTTATGTAGCCAGACTACACTAGGCTAGGTCTGAGCAGCAGAAAGATGTGAAATTCTTTGTTCTCCTGAGTCTGACCAGGTGTTGATGCAGCTAACATGTTCTATGATTTATTTAAAGCAATTTGATGGTGTTAGCGTGTTTCTCTTTAAGTGCTCTATAATCATTTGATTTTGTGTACCTGTAAGACAACCTTTTAAAATATATATATTAAGCTTTATTCTATAACTTTACCCAAAATAGAAAACATGCTATTAGTTAATTCAGGACAAAATATTCAGGTAGAAGCTTACGTTTTATTAGCACTTCAAAGAGCCATTTGACCTTAAGGATTTCAACTTCTTTGAGCTAGCACCAATACACATGTGATAGAGGTATGTGATGCAGAAGAACATTCTAAGAGTTTGGGGTAGATTGAAAAAAATATTCTATATATGTTCTTGCAGAAAATCCCTCACAAAAGAATGTCACTTGAGATGAATCTTGAAGGGTGAGTAATAACTGCCTAAGCCAAGCAAAGGATGAAGAATATTTCAGAGTGAGATGACTTGTGAGCATCATGAACATCAGACATAAAGGAATGAAATACCAGGTAAATATAGGAAATAGAGATATACATTGGACATAACCAGAAATTAAGACAGATTGAGTTTAGATAACTGCTGCCTAATAGAAGATGGAAGAATAGAAAAGGGGGAACTAAAGATATAAAGTCTCTGCAACGAATTAGCTATAGGACTAAAATTCAGGATTGCTCAGTGCTTCCATGTCTGGTCTGCAGGCTCAGACCCCTTCTGTGAGCTACGTCTGGAGCTTTCATGCATGTAATCTCTTACAACTGCTACGTAATTAACTCATTGGGTTGACAACGACAGGAAATGAAGCACAACATAGAAGCCTCCCTTCATCCTACATCTCTTTATTTCTCTTTGTTCTGCAGCCTCATCCAATTACTTTCTCCAAATCCAAGTTTACTCTAAACTTTCCTGTTTCTGGACACAATTTGCTCTTCTCCGTAGAATGCTCCATTTATTGCCTGCCTTGGAGTTAAACCACAGCTCTCTTTAAAGCCATTAATCTTTCTTCAACCTTTGACAGTACCATTTGTGTATCTATTTCAACTGGTCATTGTCAATCTTATGTCACAGTTTCATGTGTTTTCTCCATAGATAATAAACCACTCAGGCGCAGTCACTGTGTTTGGATTTGTAATAGTCCCTACGACCATATCTGGCACATATGAATGCACAGTATACATTCGGTCAGTAGAATTTCAATGAAAAATATGTTTAATAAATTTGTCAAAGCATAAATCATTCATGTAGGCCTCTATAATAATTTGATTTTTCGGTACATGAGAGAGAGCTTTTCATAACATACATAAAGTTTTATTCTAGAATTTTACCCAAAATAGAAAACATTATCAGTTAATTGAAGACAAAATATTCAGGTACAAGCTTATCTTTTATTGGCACTTCAGACTATAAATTCATTTTCCATTTTCAAAGTCATAAACTATGTTCTTTGATAGCCAGTCCAACCAGAAGGTTTTACTGTATAATTTTATATTCCCTTTGTTGATATACCCAGATAAGTTATTGCTTTATGAGCTATAGCCTATTAACTCATATTCATATC
This sequence comes from Cynopterus sphinx, assembly GCA_030015415.1. Taxonomy (NCBI): domain Eukaryota; kingdom Metazoa; phylum Chordata; class Mammalia; order Chiroptera; family Pteropodidae; genus Cynopterus; species Cynopterus sphinx. The sequence goes on from CM057380.1 coordinate 46,810,146, forward strand.
AAGCAACTTCTTTTGCATAAAACATTCCTGGGGAAATACAATGACCTCAATGCTATTATTAAAGCAGTAAGGAAATATATCACTTGAGAAAAAGGAAAATTCTATACCAACTACATTCCTTTGGCTTCCTTCTAGTGTCATATGCCTTCTAATCAGCTAATAGCTCTTCTCTAGTAAATGACTTCCTCCTTTGTTTTTTTCTCTCAGTAAATTTAAAAACATCTACAACCCGAATTTATTATTTCTTACTTGTATTATAAAGTTCATAAGTACACCTGATATTTTTGTCTCACGTTCCCATTATTTAATGTGGTGATGAGTTATTCTTACTATCTGTCTTAACAATTACTTAGGAGATAAACTTTTTAGAGATGAAATAGATGACTTCCTATATTTAATTAAGTCAAAATTAGAGGCATCAAAGAAATGGTAATTTATAGATCTACCAAATTAAATTCTCTTCATAATGATGAGTTGCTCCTCTGCAGCATCAATATGATTAGCTTTAGTTTTAAGAATTCATGTATTTTATCTTTCAATATTATGCTTGAGTTATCTTGTAAGTATAAGAATGTGACAAAGAAGGAGAAAAAAGGGATTAAGCAGAATCAGAAGAGCTTGATACTGCTGTTTAGAATTCAGGTGTGTGAAATTAACTTCCCTCTCTTTAGTTTAATTTTCCAATCTCTAAAAGGAGCTCAGATCCCATATATAGGGACCTTCTCTATTTGAGCACTGTCTGATTTCTAGGAGACAGTACTTTAGGGTATTTAGCCACAAACCATTCTAGGTAAGTCTGGTTTTCAAGCATTCACTTGATTATCTATACTTCCTTGATAAATTATTTGATAATTGTATAATTTAGGAACCTAAATTTTTAAATACCTGGCTATTGTTTTACATATCTTGGGCAAAATTTCTCTTTCAGATTGTTTGTTCTATTTGGTCCAGCCTGAAGGTCAGTCTTCTAGCCAGAGAAATAAACAGATGTTTTGCAAACAAATAGTGTGGTCTTGTCCTACTTTGTCTGGCGTCTTCTTCAAATAGATATAAAATACTTAGTTCATTTCTTCAAACTTCTGTTTTAAAATTCTCTTAATTCTAATATAGTAGAATTTGTTCACAATATCCTGCTGACTTTAATCTGTACTTTAAGTGTTGAACAGTATTTCCAGGCCTCTCCAGACTATAGATATTAACAAAGTTCTCATACTTTCTAATATACCAAGATTCTGGTTCTTTTCGCATATATATATATATCTCCTTCCTATCCTGACTCTTGCTTCCCCCTTCTTTCTCACACACATTGTGCTCATGTGTGTGTGACCTTTGGACCCTTAAATAAGTCTCCTTCCTTTGTTTTCCTATAAGTCCTTGATGGATGTCTCACAAATAAAGTCAGGAACAATCATTGCAAGATGGCCCCCCATATTTTTATTCTCTTGCTTTACATAACCCATTTTCATATCAATCTCTCCTCTTCAAGAACCTACCAGGAAAATAAGTCTTCTGAGAGAACAATCTAGTACTTACAATGCCATATTTATGTCTGGCCCAGGTGAAAACAGAAAGAATGCCCTCTTTTAAACGTGTAGTCACATATTATCATCCTGAGTAGGAGATAATACTCCTGTGCTCAGAGACTTAAATAATATTTTATGAAGGTATATTCTTCAGCATCATAATTAATCTTTTTCATTCCAGGGCATTAAATTCATTTTGATTGGGGAGGCAGAATCTACAACAACTTTCTCATTATTCTAATCTTTTCTCTTCTTTTCCTCTGAGACAAGGTCAGATAAAGGGGTGAAAGGTGAAAACTTGCTTCCTTCCAAGTTTTTAGTCTCAAAACCAAAATACCTGCTATAAGGCAACTCAGTTTGAGTTTAATTAGAAAGCTTGCTTCTGGAGGTTCCTATTTTTTTCAATAATTGTTTACCAAAAAGAATGTCTTTGAGCCTGCATGAACATGACATTAGTAAACTCTTTGTAAGTCTATTAAGCATCCATACTCCCCATCTTCTAGGAAGTGATTATGTCTAAAATGCCCAGAATTACATTTTATAGATAGTAGAGTAAAACTGTAACACTTGCTTGGTAAAAAGGACACATTAACCAGTCATCTAGTCAGGTATCATACTTCTGGAAATTTTACCTCTCTTCAAAGCAACTTCGAACCCAAATTTTAAAAAATCAAGCTATTTAGGACTAGAAATTACTTTGACAAACTCTCACCTACTATTTCTTGAGCTCTTATCAAATTAGTACTGGTAATTCTATTGCAACGTAAAATGTATCCTATATGGAGTCAAAAAATTAGAGTTCAAGTTCTATGGTGAAAACTTACTGACTACATGGACTTATAAAATATAATCTACTAATTTAACCTCCCATTTACTTATTGTAAAGTGCAGATAATATCTACCATTTAGATTTGCTCTCATGATTAAACAAATAATGTATGGTAAAGTATTTTATAAGTTGTGAGCTGCCATATAAAAATATTTTGCCCTTCCGATGTAATATATAATTCTTGATTTACTTGGCCACCTGTTTTTCTGCTCAGAAAAATAAAGGCAGAAAACAAGAAGGAAATAAGATAAAGAGAAATATTCTTAGTGAGAAGTACAATTATTGTAAAAGAAATGCCAACTGACCACCTAACATTAGTGAATATATTTAAGCCCCCAAGGACAAACTATTTGCTCAATACCAACATAATGAAAATTTATGATGCCTCCCCAAGTTCAACAAAAAAATGGACCAATGCCCTGTGTTTAGAAAACAAACAAAGAAGTTATTCTTTTTCAAAAGAAAATTAAGTGTAAGTTTGAACTTCTGAAAAATTCAATCATATGAAATACCACATTCTTAAAGATTTTGAATAAATTAGGTCTCATTGTATCTAGTTCCCAGGAATGGGTCACCTTTTCAAAGTCCTCGAGAAGACAGTTTGAATCTCTTTAAAATCAGAATCATTTATGAAATATATGCTCATTGATAATGTCTTCCTTGTTAGAAATTATTTCTTTGTACCACACAGAAATGAATTCTTTGTACAGATATAAAGGCTTACGTGAATGGAAAAGCACATAAAAATAGAGAAACGAGCCCACTTGGCCTATTTCTCACTTTAGTCAATGTGGGCTTCTTTACTTTTATCTGATATCGTTAATTGAATCACGACAGTTACTCCCATGGCCAAAAGAAACACCAGAGCTTTAAAAAGATATACATTTGAAAGAAGTTAAAAGTTGATTTATCCCACCAGAGAGAAATTAACACATAAGCACAAACTTTGTTTTATTCTAACATTGATAAATACTTGGCAGAGATAAAATAATCTTCCTTAATTCTTGATAGTCAGTAGGTTGTATGTGTGTGTTTATAAAAAAAAAATAACTAAAACTACTTTAAAAATTGGTTTAGTATTAAAACGTGTTTTAAAACGAGGTTATCTTCAAGGTGAGCATCTTAAAAGCCTTGTGATAGAAGATTTCATTCAACTATGGTACATAGAGTAAAAATCTTAGAGACTTAGGAAAATTGAATATAAAATATATTAAGGGAGTGACGGGGGATAAAAGGTGTGAAAAAACAAAAGGGCTTAGAGGCAGACCATGTGGAAACTTGAATGTCAGACTAAAGCACTAGGAATATGAAATTGTTGAAATAAAATAGAAACAATTAGGAAATTTTAAACAAAGCCAGAGCAGCATCCAGTCAGTATTGTTGAAAAATTAGTTAATTGGCATAGAATGCATAGATTAAGAAGAGGTGGGGGAAATGGGAAACTGGGTGGAGGTTTTGCATTTGCTCAAAAAAGAAATGATTGTCCTTCCTCTAACATAATAATCGAGAAAATGGAGAATGAGGGATAAATCTCCTTTTTTTTCTCATTTTCTCCTACTGCTGCCAAATCAAAAGGATTTGGCAACTGGTTAGACATCAAATGCTAAGGGAGAGGAAGTCAAAGATTACATCAATATTTCAATAATGAGTGACTAAAAATTATAACTCTATTGGAGCTTATAACTACCCCCATTAAAAACCTTATGATTGATATGAAATGTATGATTTCTAAGGAGCTACAAAGTAAATGTCATCTCTGTGGTATGATCATATTGATTATTTCTGAGGCATTTATACACATTCATTGCAATGCAGATTGGTTTGAGCCTGTCAGCCCCTAGTGATTATTAACAGATTATAAAATTACATTTGAAGTACCTGTATTAATTGTAGATAGAAAGATCTGTGATTTCCTAGTCAACCAAAATAGTGCAGTTTTGATTGTGAAAATTCATTTTGCAAAACATTTATGTGCACCTTAATTGTTTATACATTGCTTATACATGTCAATATGAAATGTGAAAGATATCAGAGTATCACTTAAAATAGCGTTTGTCAGCTTATTTGAAATATCATCATTTCTGTTTTTTTTAAATAAAATCAAGTGTTTATTTAAGACTACAATCACAAGATTCTGTTTCCCTCTTTGTTAGAGTGCTTTTTTGTGATGTCTGACACACTTTTATCTTCTTTTCCTTTGCAACTGGGTAGATTAAAACAACAGATTTGAGATCAAAGAAAAACGAGTCCTTTTTGGGATATATGAATTGCCAGTTGTCATAAAAGCAAAATTATTCTAAGGAATCTGTTCTACAGTTCTGTCCCGTCAGGATAAAGAACCTCAGACTTGTGAAAGCCTTTGGAAATATTAGGTCACTTATGGCAAAATAATTAGAACTGTCCCCCAAATTAAATAGCCTACATTTTTAGAAGTAAATTGCAGAAGACTTTTAGAAAAAAACACAAACCTTTTAGTGGATGTTCTTAATTTATTAGTTAGAGGCTGTTGTTAATGGAAAGCACTTAGATATACCAGCAGAAACAAAAGCTCTTGTTTTGAAATCTACTCCAATATCGATTGGTGTGTGATCTTGAGGATGTCAATTCTCCTCTAAGAACTTCAGTTTCTGAAAAATATAACCTTAAAAACTATCAATATAAAAATAAAAATTAAATTGTTAAATCATTAATAGATATAGAGGTATAATGTATTAAAAGAATATTATTTCAATGAAGACATATCAGATTTGTCTCTAAAAACTAGAAACATGAACAATATAAAAGGGGAAATTAAGCATGCACGTATAAAACACTCTATACATTTGTATGTATAAACAAACACTAATTATTAAAAGCTAAAAATAATGTTATTTCATCAAAGTTATCATGAGGAGAGTGAAAAGGCATATTATAAATGGGGGAAGGCATTTGTAATATAAATATCTGAGAAATACTTATTCTAATTACGTCTAAAAAACATTCAGCTAGTCAAGCATAAAGCAAGTTTATTAAATGGCTAAAAGATCTGAATAACTATAGCACAAAAAGGTATTCAAGTAGCTAATAAATATATTAGAAACTAATTAACGTTATTATTTATTAAGGGAATGCAAATTTAAATCACAATGAGATACCAATATATACTCAATAGAATAACTATTTTTTAAAAATTAACAATGCTACATATTGGTGAGAATGTAGAGCAACTAGGACTCTTATACATTGCTTCTGTGAGTGTATATTCACTAAAACGTATTGGAAAGTTGTCTGGCAGTATTAGCTAAGACTAATTATATACCAACCCCATGATTCATCATTTCCACTTGGAGGTACATTTCCAAGAAAAGAAAGCATATATGTTCATCAAAAGACATAAAAAAGAATATAACAGAAAAGGAACAGATTGGACATAATCATACAATGGGACACAAAGCAGTAAAAAAAAGAGGAATGGACTACTGCAACAACTAGATTAATCTCACAGACTAAAAAGAAAATGAAGGTGAACACAAAACACTGTATTCCGTATTGTTTTATTTACTTGAAGTTCAAGGATAGACAAGAGGATTTCCACTATGTTTGATTATAAAATACAAAGTTGCAAGAGAAAATTGTCTCTACTCTGACAATAGGAACAAACCAGATAAGAGACAAAATTAAAGCTTTTTCAAATCTGCCAAATAACTCGTTAGATGCAATATACAAGTGTACTCATGGTTATGAGTTATGTTTTCAAAAAAGGATACAAAGGGAGATCAGCTAAGGAAAAATGTATAGGTGAAATCAGGTGGAAACCAGAAGGAGGCTGGTCACTGGACACTTTCTGTCTATCGTGTGTCAATATTCCAGATTTCTAGAAGAAAAGTGGTTAACATAAGTCATGTTGTCTTCATAATAAACTTAATCAAAGTGGACAGTTTGTAGCAGTGAATAGTGGGAATCCTCTTAAAATACAAGTTTTCAAACTTCAACTGAGGACCAACTTTGAAAGGTGGTAATAGACTGCCATGTTACTTCCTTTTTAAACATCCAGAAACTGGGAAGGACTGGGTATATTGGTAGAGAGGGAAGACCTTTGTAAAGCAATCCAATAAAGTTGTTTATAAACTCCTGAGCTTACTCTTGACCTGTACATATATGATTCTGATCCTAATCACATACTAGAAATTAGAGAACTCAATCAATCCACCTAGACTGACTTCTGAGAGGTGAACACACAGGACAGATCTGAACAGCATTGCAAAGGCTTTGAAAGCTGAACTGACATAGAACCACAAACAAGAGAAGGTAGGTTGGAACATCTGACATGAATCTAACCAGCTCAACTGCCTCCTAAAACAAAAATATAGATGTTCTCCCTAGGAATTAAACAATACCCAGAGTCACATAAGTCCAGGATATTATAAGAAAACGAGTACTCAGCCTATAAAGAACCACAAAGATCTTAACTGGAATGAGAAAATAGTCAACAGACAGTAACATTGAGATGATACAGATTTTGGATTTTCCAACAAAGGCTTTGAGAAAATGAATGTTAAAAAAATATTAAATGAACAATTGCAAATGTTCCTGAAACAACAGTGAGAATAGAGTGTACCAGCAAATAAATAGAAAATATAAGAACCAATTAAAATTTTGAATTGAAAACATACAATAACCAAAGTATTAAAAAAATCCCAGAAGGACTGAAAAACAGAATGGAGATGAAAGAAGCAATTGTAAGTATGATAATTAATTATATGTATCAGCATAGCTGAGCCACAGTACCCAGATATTTGGTCAAACATTATTTTAAAGGTGTCTCCATTCAGATGTTTTTGAATGAGATTTACATTAAATTTGTGAAGTTTGAGTAAAGCAAATTTGCCTCCATAATGTGGTGGGCCTCGTCCAATCAGTTGAAGGTCTGAATAGGACAAAAGGCTGACCTTCCCCAAGGAACAGAGACTTCAGCCAGCAGACATCCTTCAGATTTCCCATGAAGCACTGGCCATTCCTGACATCCAGCCTAAGTAATTCTGGATTTAAATTGCAAAGCTTTCTTAGGTCTCTAGCCTTCCAGTCACCCCCATTAGATATGGACTTGCTAAGTCTCCAAAATTATGAGAGAAAATTGTTTAAAATTTCAATTTCTATATATACACATCATATTGGTTTTGCTTCTTTGGAGAATCCTGACTAATATAATCAGTAAACTTGAAGAAAGATCAATAGAAATTAACCAATCAGAAGAACAGGGAAAAAATATTTTTAAAAATGAACAGTTCATCAACAGACTCTATCAACAAAGTGAAAAGCAATCCACAGACTGTGAGAATATATTTTCAATCACATATTTGATAAAGTATTAATATCCAGAATACATAAATAATTACTGTAACAACAACAAAAATCAAACAAGCCAATTTAGAAATGAGCATGAAACTTGAGTAGACATTTCTCCAAAAATATGTACAAATGATCAAAAAAAAATATGAAGATACTTGACATCACTAATCAATAGGAAAATACAAATCAAAACCACAGGGAGATAGATTTCACTTTACACCAATTAAGAGGGCTATTCCCAAACAAACAAAAAAGTCCATAAAGTAACAAATGTCAGTGAGGATGTGGAGAAATTGGAATCCTTATGCATTACTGGTGGGAATGTAAGATGATGCAGTTGATTTAGAGAACAGTATGGTATTTCTTCAAAAAATCAAAAATATAATTACCATATGATCAAGTAATTTCACTTCTGGATATTTATCGAAAGGATTAAAAACAAAAACTATAACAGATATTTGTACACTTGTGTTCTCATCAGTATTGTTTACAATAGCCAAATGATGGAAGCAATTCAAGTATCTATCAACACTTGAATAAATAAACAAAATATGGTATAGATACAATGGAATATTCCCTATTATTCTTATTATCATTATTATTATTATTATTTTGCAAGTGATATCAAAGTCGGGAAGATTTGGCAGTCTGGAGGACTGTGTCTTGAATTTTGAGTTTGGCTAAATCTATGTAATGATAATATAATTTTTAAAATTGTGTATTATTATTTTAGCACCCTCTTTCACTCTCAAATAAAGATATTTGGGGGAAAAATGGTCACTCTACTATTAGGCACCTAGAATGCTCTTTTACATATCATGTCAATTATTGCATCATTTACTTTTACAAATTTCTTTGTGCTATGTGACAAAATAAAATTTAGAGTCTCTCTGTGTCTATTGCTCAGTCTTTCTGCCACTCTCCTCTCTCTCTCTCTCTCTCTCTCTCTCTCTCTCTCTCTCTCACACACACACACACACACACACACACACACACACACACACACAAATTGGTTCTCCAAAATTCTATGAAAAATACTATGGAAATCTTATTAGGCAGCAAACTTAAGCAACGTATTTAAAAGGACCAGGAAAAACTTTATTTCTAAACCTTAACTTTATAAAATAAATAATTTTTATATCAGAAGGCAGGGCAGGACTATAAATGAAAATAATTTCCAATGAGACATAACAAAGGATAAGTTTCCTGTAGCACAGAAAACTTTAGGGTTTGGACTTTTTTTTTTAATCGTAGTAAATTAATTAACTGCAAATTTTTTCTGGTTACGTTTTTTATATACTCACATATTTCCAGTTATTTCTGCCATTAAATCTTATTTAAATATCACTTAAGACTTTACCTTTAAGAGTAGAAATTTGGAGAATTTGTGACTAAGCATAGGTGTTGGCCTTATTCACCCAATTGTCATTTAAATACCTATGAAGATTTTAAAAATTAAAGATGAAAACACAAAAAGATAGAGTTTATTTGGCTTAGAGGTGTTGGGTTGAGAAGCATTTTCTTTAATAAATTACATGAACCAGATGAAAGATGATCTCCCAGAAGATAGCAAATATTGTGGCTCACTTTTATTCTGAAATATTTTTCAGCTCAAAGAAAGGGAAACTTGTCTTGATTCCAAGAAAGGTCTCTTTTTTTCTGAAAATGTTATTCTATATTTCAGAGCTGAATATGCGTGTCCTCTAAAAGTAACTCAAGGACTTGGAAAACAAAAAGTTACTCAATTAGTCATATTAAAAGTATATTATTTAGTGCTACTAACAGTATGTAAAAATTGACACATTTGTGCATTGTGGGTGACAGTATTTAGTTATATAATCTTTTTGGAAAGCAATTTGCCAATATGTTAAAAAACTTTAAAATATGTTCATATCTTTTGGCCTAGGAATTACTGTCTGGAAAATTGGATTAAACAAAATAATTCTAATTATGGGAAATTACTGCAAAAGTATGCTACTTACTGTAATATTTATATAACAAATAGTTTAGAAAACAGTTATTAACCTTAGTAAGGTTAAACCTGAACTTTGAATCTACCTCCTAAAATCTGGTCTTTCTGAAAAGAAACTAAGGCAAATGCAGACCTAAAATCATTTTGGTCAGAAAACTTGCTCTCATACCTGGCTCCTTCCAAAGCTCACATCCACTTCATTACCAAATGTTCCTGGACACCCTTTTGAAAAGTATATAATCACACTCCTCATTGCTCCCACTGTGGTCCAAGTTATATATCCTCAAGCCTATACTACTTACATTGTCTCTTACGTAGTCACCTCCTTTTTTAATCCCTCTATAATTAATCTTCAGGGAAGCAGCCAGAGTGATACTATTAAAAGTTAAGTTAAATCATGCCAACACTCAACTCAAAATCTTCCAGTGGTTCCCCAATTCTCTATGAGTAACAGTTAAAATTCTTAGTCTGTAACTACACTCTCCAACAGAAATGTAAAAGTTAGCTATGATTTTCTAGTAACAGCTTTCAAAAAACATTTTTTTTTAAAGTCAGCCGGTAACATTTCAATACATTTATTTTTCTTAATTTAGCCAATATGTTATTGTGTCAATATATAATCAATATAACAATTATTAATGAGATATTTTATAATTTTTATACTAAATCTTTTATACTAAAAGCCAGTTTGTATTTCACACTTAAATAACATCTCTCAATTCAGACAAGCAAATTCAGTAGCCACATGTGTCTAGTACTACCATACTGAAAACATACAACTGTAAAAAATCCTGTTTGATTTACCACTTGCCCTCAAAACTCATCTCCTAATATTCATCTCCTCGCTCATTCTGCTGGAGACATAGGATTTCTTGCTATTCCTGTCACTTTCATAGTGAATCTTCCCTAACTACCTTCTTTAAAATGGAGCTCAAGTCTCCAATGCTCTGTCCTACTTATTTTTTTATAGCATTTATTACCTTCTACTATGTAACATTCTTTACTTTTTCTGTGTTTACATTTTTTATTGTATTCTGTTACTAGAATTTAAGCTCCAGAAGTGCAAAAAAATGTTACTTCTTTTGATCACTGCTTGCATAAACAATATTATGAGTGACTAGAACATAGGCTGTACTAAATAAACATTTGTTAAATAAAGGTTTGCATTCATATCGTAGTTTTTTAGCCAGATGCTAAAGGTCTAGACAAATATTACCTTCTTCTAGAAATTGAGGGCTACATTTTACCTTTGGAGTTTGGCCAAAGCTAAAGCAAGAGATTCAAATTTCATCATTTAAACTAGAGAACATAAATGGATCCTAAGTAAAGAATAATTATTAAAATAATATTAACATACATGTTTTCAGAGGTGAATCTCTGATATAGTAACTTCAGATTAGTAACATGCCCCTCATGCTTTCTTTTTTCTTCATTTTAATATATTCCGTATAATTTGAAAAATATACCCCCAAAAAGGAGTACATAACTGATGATCTGGTTGTGAGATGACACACGTATTCCTCACTGTAATAATTTGAAGTTTTGTTATTCCTAAATTAATAGTTTCTTCAAAGTTGGAAAGTTGTCACTCAAAATAATCCTAATCATTTATTTATTTATCAACCCCATTTTCTTCAATTTTTCCCTCAAGTTTAAATAAACAATTGAGATGAGTGGTAAAATTTGTTATCAGCTGGTTTTTATATAGCAAGGACTGACTGTTGCCACTGGCTACATGGACCAGCATCAGAAATCAGCATAGAAGTCAAGGAGTTAAGTTTACCAAAAAATATAAAATTTATAGAGAAAATATTAAAAAGTATCTAGATTGATTCATTTCCACAATATCTCTTTAGTTCGCTCTAAGAGAATTCAAGTATTTTCCTTAATTACTTAGGCAAGGTGAAAAAAAACCCAGCATTTTAAACATATTCAATGACAGATGTTAAGCTTTTATTTGTGTGTATGTGTGTATATTTAGCATATGAAATAAGCATTAAAGAGCATTTTTCAGATAGTTACATTTTTTGGGAATTCATTTTCAATTTCCCTCTGTATATACTCATATTATTTTACATGCTATTTTCAAGGTCTATGTCTGAAAAAAGTCCTTATTTAGCACAAACACTTGACAGGTAATTTTTGTACAGAGATTTTTAGTTTTAAAATCTTTTTTTCTTAAAAGTTTTAATGCCAGGTCTACTAAGAGCTCATGTGTTGATGTCATTTGCTTTCCTAACTAATAGGTGTATTATTTGAGTCTTGTTTCTTTGTTTCATCCCTAAAGAAATTTTTAGATCTCTTTTTTCTTTAAGGTTATAAAATTTTACTATATTATATCTTGTTTTTAAATCTTTCATATCACTGGATATATTTCTTCTTTGATTTCTTCAAAATTCCACACATATGTCTATTTTTATTTAAATGGATTTTGGCTCTGTGTGTCTCTATTTTCTGTCAAATTTTTCATATTTAAATAATATTCTGGGAGATTTTAACTTTCCTTCAGTTCTACTGTTATTTGGTTGAAGTTACAGAGTTATAGAATATTGAAGCTATCACAAACACAGTTCTATGAATTCTTGTCCAACATTCTCTGAACAGCACAGTGAAGAATAGCTCTACATGCCCCCCAATACATAAGGCATCGCTAGAGGACATTATCTCATAAAAGCCTCAAGAATTTCAGTGCCCTTTTCAAATCTCTCTGTGACCACAATAATTCTCAAGTAATTTTAATTGTTTTTATTGTCCCATTTGTACGCCCTAAATATAAACAATAGCATTTTTCTCTACCAGGAGAGATCTAAGACATTACTAAGATCAGTTAACTGGTTTTTTTTGTTTTTGTTTTTTCACTCCAGTGCTTGTACCTGAGCACTAGGAACTCGGGCATTGTCTTTCAATAAGACAGCAGGGAACTTCTTTCATCTCACTCTCCTTGTCAAAAAGCCTAGAAACTAGAGATAAAGAATAAAAGGACTGACAGAATGTAATCTTTCCTCCTATTTTCCCTCACCCCCAGCTTTCTAATTTATTTAAACCTCTTTACAGTACATAAAGGTATAGAAACTTCAATAAGGTGCGCAGTAGTAGCAGTGGAGCAGCAGGCACTTTTAAGCTTTATGATTTGTACTGGTTTGGCATTTCCCAAAGGCATTTCTCTGGGGATCAAAATACTTACCACAAAGCCTGTATGCTCCACAAGGAAATCAGATGACTGAGTAGAAGAAAGCCATTTCAAAGGCTCACGTGTCACTTTGGAAAAATCAAAGTTTCTCGTGAAACTCTAAATCTGGAGCTTAGCACTTTTGACAAGTTAATTTAAACCCTACATTATAATTCCTAGCCCCTTTGGAATTACACTTGGTTTTAACATTTCTAGATAAACAAATTGTTCCACAACTTGAAACTAGTTAATTGCCATTTTAAAAACCAGTCTTTGGCAATTACATTGGAATTTGAAGACTGCTTTTTATATTTTCCCAATGCTTACCATGTGACAAATAATCATAAAGTCACAGTTCTCAATAGCAGAAAGTGCAGAATTAGTAGATATTCAACCACAAATACCTTTTTGAACTCTAATTCACTGATGACAGCTTTGGGCCATTTCATTTTTGGAGGAAGCCTATCAAAACAATAAAAATAAATAAGTGAAAGGAAGAAAAAGTCAGTGATAACTAAATTATAAGAGTCCTTCCAATTCTTAAATTATATTATTTTGTGAAATAAAATATGTTTTGGGGTTATATATGATAATGAATCTCTCCTTGAAAACAAATTACTTGTTAAAATTTTTCATCAAATATTTGTGAGCTCTGTAATGGGTCAAAACACATCTCTATTTTCTATTTTCCTCATCTGAAAATTATATTTTAAAATAATTTGATTATAGCTTAAACCATTGAAAAGATTCTTGTAAGACCCAAATAAGATAATAGATGTGAAAGTCTCTTCAGTATTGTACAGGGCTATTTTTAGCCCTTTAATGTATGGAATATCTACTTGTTAGTTAAAGGCCCAAGGCCATAACAAATTAGAACTTGAGTACCTGGAAAAGGAAGATGGAGGAGTAATAGAGCTTCAGGCTGATGGTATAAATCAGGGAAATACTGAATATAATGTCGAGAATAATAAAATGACAGACAAAATGACAAGTGGCAAATGAAATGATAAATTGGTGTCAGATCATGGAGGACCTCATATATTGTGGTACTCTTAGCCAACTCCAAACGTTTATATTGTTAAGTTCCAGGATGTGAGGCATTCCTCCTTTGCAATGGGCGCAGGATATCAGACTGCTCTCAGGAAAGTTATTAACATACAGCTTTTTCTCTTCCACTCTTGGCTAAATGTATTTGCATACCCTATCCTTTCCAATAACAGAGAAGTGAAAAGGTAAGAGTCAGTATAATCTCAAGCAGGCACACAGATTATACTTTTTATAATAAAAAAGGTTGTAAAAAAGTGTTACTTACTAAAGTAAAATTTGTATTTGACCACACTGGGAATAGTGTAAATTATAAATCAATTAATAATATTGAAACTTAGCTGTCTAAATAGCTGCTAAATTATTAAAAAGTAGTAAACACATTAATGTTTGCAAACCAAAATAGAATAGCTCTCAAGAAGGGTAAAATATTATGTCTAGACATTAAATCAATGTTAGTATTTAAGAAATATTAGTATATTTGAAAAAGGAAAAATATTTCTTGCAAATAAGATTGCCGTATGTATTTGAAATTAGTGTATTTGTTCAGTATATATAATTCACACTGGAAAGTTAATACCAATAAGCAAAAACACTGTGAAACATTTCAAATGATAAAGATAAACTGCTTTTCTGACAAAAACAATTATTTGGTATAATAAGATGTCAAAAAATTTTTTAACATTTTTTTAAATATCTAAAATTATAGTATCAAATGGTGATTCTTTTATTATAGAGTAATTGATATAACTATAAAAAATATTTTCTATTCTAGGATATAGGAAAATAGGATTAAACAAGTAAATAATTTCTTCAATTATGATAACAGGTTTTTTATATTATAAAAAAGATGATATGTGTTTCTACATGTTTTTGAAATTATTTTTCTTTGTAAATTCTAGATTTATATTAGAAAGAAAATTCTGAAAATATCTTAACAAAAATCCTGCTAACATATTAACAAAATATTCTACAAATATTTTAACAAATATTTAACAAAGTAAATTCTCAATTCTTACTAATACCAAATGCAAAAAAGAGATAAAAATTTTACAAATATTGAACAAAATAAGACATATCCTCGTATTTGTGAAATAATTAAAAACCATCAGAATGAGGCATTACATTAAAAGATAAATCAATTTATAAATATTGTTTGTAACTTATTTAATTGATAATTTGAATAAAATATTTCTAACACATATTGTGATATATAGTCGTTTGTTGTAATGTTATTTTTAATTTTCTACATATTATTATTTTTAAACCACATTTAATCTCTTTGAATAGACTAACAAAACATCTATAATTAAAATGTAAATATATTGAGAAACACCTGCTAGATAGTTTTGAGTAAGAGTTTTTTCCACCAACATAAGCTGAGAACACTACTGGGAAATATTCTATATTAGTAAGAAACAGATAGCCCAAGTTTCAAACAAATTGAAATCTCACTGACTTAATACAAAAAAGTTTATTTTTCACTGACTCGGAGTCCTCTGAAAGGACTCCTTAGGAATCCTCAGGAATGCAACCTACTTAATTCTGATCACTGCCCATCAGTCAGATGTAGTCACATGACCCATCAAAACAAGGAAGGAAGAAAGTACAGCTTCTTGTTTGTCCATAACAGAAAAGAAAAAAATTAAGGAGCACCGAAAGTTTCTAACATACCTACCAACATTGATTTTTGCTCTTTTCATTTCCTCTTTGGTAATTTCTGTTCCCTATCTCTACGCAAAACAATGCTCTCTGACTGTAAGATAGTCTCAAGTTTAGGCTTTTTCATTGACCTGAATGTTAACATAAGAATAGAAATTCTCATAACTAAATTCCTCTATACCAATAAATGTTGACACATGATTTGATATATGATTATGATTAATAATATTAATACTAACAGTTTTTTTTTATTTATTAACTATATACCAATGCTAGCTTTCTGCTAAAGGCTGTTACTTAATCTATAACACAAATATAGATAATACTATCCCTATTTTAGAAGTCAAAACATTGATACAGAGATAGGTAAAACCACCAATGTCACATAGCCAATATGTAGCCAAACTGTGATTTAATCTTGTATCTATTTGATACCAAAGGCTATCATCTTCCTACCACACTAAAATGACCCTTTTTTTCTACTTCTCTTTTGCCCTTTTTCCATCTATCAAATGAGCATGGATGGTAATTTCTTCTGGAAATTTAATAAAAAACAAAATTGAATTCAGTCAAGTCATCAAAAACCAAGGAGTAAGAGAACAATTCAGGATATAGGGTTAGAAAAATAGTTCTTAGGACTTGACACCAAAATCTCAATTTATAAAAAGAGAAGTTTATAAATTAGACCTTATTAAAAAGTACCACCACCACTATCACCACCATCACAAAAACAAAACCCTTTTGTTCCAGGAAAGACTGTGAAGAGGATCAAAAAACAATCTATGGAATAGAAAAAAAATATTTACCAAATACATATCTGATAAAGACTAGAAATCAAATTTATAAAATATTCTCATAACTCAATATTTAATCATAGTAATAGCAACAATAATTATAATCATAATAATTATGTGATCAAAGAGGCTACATATGCATATGCATATGGAAAGATGTCAAATAAGCTCATAAAAATGTTTAATATATCACTACACACCTATAAGAATGGCTAGGCTCTTTGGAAACATGGCAGAGTGAAAGACATCCCTAGATCTCTCCCCATGAAATAATAATAAGCTAAACATCTAAAATTCAACAAAAAACACCTGAATTGCACACCAGCACATCTAAGCATGGGATCTGCACCTAAGAGCTACCATAGGTCAGAACACTGGGTGTCGGGTAGTGGACTGAAAGAAATAAAGAAGCTGCCACCAGAGCTACCTGTAGGAGGAGGGGAGGGGTGAAGGAGCAGGAAGTTCCCTGAACAGCCCTACCTGAGAAGGTTGTGAGCTTCTGGGGACCAGTGGCAGGGCCCAGTCAGAAAGCAGAGAAGCAGCAGGGGATCGCTAAGAAACAACAGTTGATTTTAACTGCCTGGTTGCAAAATTGAGGCTGAGCCGCAGCCCCCAATTTCCAACCCAAAGGGCTCCTCCACCCATACCCTCTGTAACCAATCACCGTGGAGTCCCAGGGAAATCTGAGCAAATGCTGCCAAGACTGTCACTGACACTGACAGCAACTGAAACTGAGGGTAGCTAGCATGATTAAATACCTATCAGAAAATAAAAAGGTATTTTTAAGGCTTTATATAAAGCAGGGATCCAAGAGGCTCAGATGCCACCTATTGGAAACAAAAAGAAAAGTGCTTTTTTGCAACGGGCTAAAGAGAGACCTTTATATAATAAATATTCTTTCTGGAGAAAAAAAAAAAAAAAAAAAAGAATACATTTCCGTTAATGCCCAGGCAGAGAAATAGTTCATTACATAACATGAACAACCAAGGTGACAAGGCATCTCAGAAAGAAAAAGAAAAATCTCCAGAAAATAAGCTTACAGGCATAGAAATATGCAATTTAAATGACAGAGAATTCAGAATGGTATTTCTGAAAAAACTCAGTGAATTCCGAAATGAGTCATATCAACAATTTCAAGAATTGAAAAAATGCCTAGATGAGCAGAGCAAGGAGATTAAAATCCTCAAAGAAAAAAAACAAAACTAAATAGAACTTATGTAGATGAAGAACACACGGCAAGAGTTGAAAAATGAAGTAGCAAGCTTGGGAAATAGAGTCAACCAAATGGAAGGAAGGATACATAATATGGAAGACAGAAATCTAGAAATAAATCAGAAGGAAAAAGAGAGAAATGAAAGATTGAAAAATAATGAAAGATAAATTCAAGAACTAGCTGATACCATCAGGAGAGGAAACATAAGAATAATGGGCATTATTGAAGACAAGGAAAAGGTATGAGGACTAGAAAGTATTTTCAGAAAAATAGTGGATGAGAATTCTCCAAATCTAAAGAATGAGCTTGAGCTTGAAATTTAAGAAGTAAAGAGAGCATCCAATTATCTCAAACCCAGAAAAGGTTTTGTCTTCACCAAGACACATTGTATTAAAATTACCAAAAATCAACGACAGAGTTCTCAGGGCAGCCAGGGAGAAGAAAATGATAACTTATAAATGTAAACCCATTAGATTATCCTTGTACTTATCAACACAAACCGTACAAGCCAGAAAAGAATGGAATCAAATATTTAAACTATTAAGTGAAAGGAACTTCCAGCCTAGAATAATGTATCCAGCTAAGCTCTCTTTTAGATATGAAGGAGAAATAAAGACCTTTCAAGATGTACAAAAATTGAGGAAATTGTCCACTATGAGGCCTGCTCTACAGGAAATACTGAAATGGGTCAGCTTACCTAAAAACAAAATGACAAATTATATATATATATTACAGTAAAGTGACTATCAAGCAAATAGAAGCAGAGGAGAGCAACCTTAGTAAGAATAGGGCATTATAAGCTTAAATAAGAGACTTGCTATAGCAAGATAGTAATGAATGCTCAGCATACATAGGAATAAATTGAGATAACAATGACTGAAAAGGGGAGGATTCAAGATCCAAGTTCACAAAGGGGAATGGAGATAAGGCACATGAGGAAGAAAATGGGTGCCTGTATAAATGTAGCTATCCATTATATATTCATAATGGTAACCACACACAAAAGATTCAGAACTGAAGTATATAACATAAAACAAAAAGAACCAGAGGGAAAACCCGCAAAAGCCAACCAAAATAAAGAAATCAGAGGCACAAGGACAAAGAAGTAATGGGAACACGGCACTAACAGATATCAAAAGATAAAATAGCTATTAGAAGACCACATATTGCAATAATCACCCTAAATGTAAACGAACTGAACTCACCAATAAAAAAGCCCTGTTGCAGAATAGATCAAAAAACAAAAGCCAACCATATGCTTTCTCCAGAAGACACATCTCAGCTCCAAAGACAAATATAGACTCAAAGCAAAAGGGTGAAAAATGATATTTCAAGCAAATGGCATTCAGAGAAAAGTGGGAGTAGCGGTATTAATATCAGATGAAATAGATTTTAAAATTAAAAAAGGTAAATAAAGATACTGAGGGGCACTTAACAATGATTAAAAGAATTATGTACCAAGAAGACATATTAATATCTATGCTTCCAAGCAGGGAGCCCCAAAATATGTAAAGCAATTACTAACAGACCTAAATACCCCACTGTCAGATATAGATAGATTACCCAAAAAGAAAATCAATAAGGAAATAGCATCATGATACATTAGACCAACTGGACATAATAGACATTCGCATAGACTTCCATCCCATAACAGCTGCTTATACAATCTCTTCTAGTGCACATGGAACTTTCTCAAGAATCGACCACATACTGGGACACAGAGATAGCCTCAACAAATATAAGAGGGTTGAAATCATATTCTCTGATCATAATGCTTTGAAATTAAAGATCTACTGCTAAAAACAAATAAGGAAGAACCACAAATACATGACTGTAAAAAACATACTACTGAAAAATAACTGGGTAACAAAAGAAATAAAAAGAGAGATCAGGTGATATATAGAAACAAATGATAATGATAGTACAACATATCAAAACTTTTGGGACATAGCAAAAACGGTCATAAGAGTACACTTCATATCATTACAGGCCTATCTCCAAAAACAAGAATGAGCCAAAGTAAACAACCCAATGCTTCATTCTAAAAATATAAAATAGGAAGAACAAATGAAGCCTAAAATCAGTAGACGGAAAGAAATAATCAAAATTAGAGCAAAAATAAATTAAATTGAAAACAAAAAATAATAATAGAAAAAATAAATGCAATAAAGAGCTGGTTCTTTGTGAAGGTTAATAAAATTGACAAACCCTGGACTAGATTCACTAAAGAAAAAAAGAAAGAACACAAATAACTAAAACCAAGGATGAAAGAGGAGACATTATGACTTATATCGCAAAAATACAAAGGATTGTACAAGAATACTATGAAAAGTATATAACACCAAGCTTAATAACCTAGAAGAAATTGACCTGTATTTAGAAAAATACAATCTTCCTAGGCTGAATCAAGAAGAACTGGAAAATCTAAATAGACAGATCATCAGTATAGAAATTGAAACAATCATCAAACATCTACTAAAAGGTAAAGTCCAAGACCAGATGGCTTCACCAGTGAATTCTACCAAACATTCAAAGAAAATTTAATACCTATTCTCCTCAAACCATTCCAAAAAATCAAAAAGGAGGCAATACTTTCCAACTCATTTTATGAGGCCAATATTACTCTGATACCCAAACCTCTTCCGTGAACACAGATGCAAAAATCCTAAATAAGATACTGGTGAACCAAATATAGCAACATATTAAAAAAATATACACCATGATCAAGTGGGCTTTATCTTAGAGGGACAAGGACGGTTCAACATACACAAATCAATTAATGTGATACACCACATAAACAAATTTAAAAATAAGAATCATATGATCATATCAATAGATGCAGAAAAAGCCTTCAACAAGATACAGCATCCATTTATGATCAAAACACAACAAAATCAGCATAGAAGGAAAGTACCTTAACATCATAAAGGCCATCCATGTATGACAAACCCTTAGTCAGCATAATATTTAATGGTGAAAAACTAAAATTCTTCCCTCTAAGATCAGGAACAAGGCAAGGCTGTCCACTATCACCACTGTTATTCAATATAACATTGGAGGTCCTAGCGAGTGCAATCAGGCAAGAGAAAAATATAAAAGGCATCCAAATAGGAAACAGAAAAGTCAAACTATCACTATTTGCAGATGACATGATTCTATATAGAGAAAACCTTAGAGACTTCACAAGGACACTACTAGAAACAATAAGCAAATACAGTAAAGTTTCCAGATACAAAATCAACCTTCAAAAATCCATAGCTTTCCTATATTCTAATAATGAAGTGTCAGAAAAATAAGTGGAAAAAATAATTTCTTTTGCAATTGCAGCAAAAAAAATAATAAAATACCAAGGAATAAATTTAAAGAAACTTGTGAAGGACTTACATAATAAAAACTACAAAACCCTATTTAAAAAAATCAAAGAAGATAAAAAGAACTGGAAAGATATCTCGGGTTCCTGGAGTGGAAAAATCAACATAGCTAAAATGACCATACTACCTAAAGCATTATACAGATTTAATGCAATCAATCCCTATCAAAATTCCATCAGCATTTTTTAAAGAAATAGAACAAAAAGCCATCAGACCCCAAGTTGCCATAGCCATCCTGAGGAAAAAGAATGAGCCTGGAGACATCACTCTGCCCGACTTCAAATTATACTACAAAGCAACGGTAATCAAAATGGCATGGTATCGGCAGCAAAAGAAACACATGGACCAGTGGAACAGGATCAAGAGTCAAGAGGTAAACCCATATTTATATGGGCAAATAATTGTTGGCAAAAAAGCCAAAAACATACAGTGGAGAAAGGAAATCCTCTTCAATAAGTGGTGCTGGGAAAACTGGAAAGCCACCTGCAAAAGAGTAAAACTAGACTGTTTCTATAACCACACACTAGAATTAACTGAAAGTGGATTAAGGACATGAATATAAGACCTGAAATAATAAAATGCATAGAAGAAAACAGTAACTACACTCAGATACCTTGGACTTAAAGAGAATTTTATGAATTTGATCTCAAAAGCAAGGAAAGTAAAATCTAAAATAAATGAATGGGACTACATAAAACTAAAATGCTTCTGTTCAGCAAAAGAAATTGTCAACAAGGTAAAGAGACAACCTGCCAAATGGGAAGATATATTTGCAAGCAACACCTCCTATAAGGGCCTTACATTCAAAATATACATAGAACTCACACAACTAAATAGCAACAAAAAAGCAAATGATCCAATCAAAAAATGGGACACTTATTCTTAGAGGATATACAAATGACCAATGAATATTGAAAAAGATGCTCAACATTGCTAGCTATTAGGTAAAGGCAAATCAAAACCACAATGAGATACCATCTCACACCTGTTAGAATAGCTATAATAAACAGAAAAAGTAATAACAAATGCTGGAGAGGATGCGAAGAAAAAGGAATATTCATACACTGCTGGTGGGACTGCAAATTGGTACAGTCACTATGGAAAACAGTATGGAGGCTCCTCAAAAAACTAAGAATTGATCTACCATATGATCTAGCAATTCCTCTACTGGGTATTTACCCCAAAGACTTGAAAACCCATATCCAAAAAGATATTTGCACACCGATGCTCATAGCAGTATTATTCACAGTGGCCAGGACATGGAAGCAACCAAAGTGTCCTATGATAGATGATTGGCTAAAGAAGCTGTGGTACATATATACAGTGGAATATTACTCAGTCATAAGAAGAAATGAAATACTGCCATTTGTGACAACATGGATGGACCTTGGGATAATCATGCTTAGTGAAATAAGCCAGATGGAAAAAGTTGAAAATCACATGATATCACTTATATGTGTGACATAAACCTAAAAGCAACAAATGAACAGGACAAACTAACAGAGAATCATGGACATGGGCTATTGACTAGTGGTTACCAGAGTGTAGGGGGTAAGGGAGGAAGGGGTAGGTAGACAGTAAAGGGGAACAATATAAGGGGGACAGTGGGAGGGTGAAGTGGGTAAAGGGGATCAAATATGTGGTAGCTGAAGGATACTGACTTAGGGTGCTAAATACACAATAGAATATTTAGATGTCGAATTATAATGAACACCAGAAAATTACATAGCTGTATTAAGCAATGTTACCCCAATAAACTTAATTTAAAAAAAAAAGAATGGCTAAAATAAAAATAGTGACAACATCAAATGCTGGTGAGAACATGAAAAAGCCTGATCACTCATACATAGCTGGTAGAAATATAAAATGGTACAGCCACTCTAGGAAACAGTTTGGTACTTTACAACAAATAAACCTAAAAATACTACTTGCAACTATCAAACAACCCAACAATTGCATTCTTGGGCATTTATCCCAGAGCAGTGAAAACATAGGTTCAAACAAAACTCATATAAACAGGTTCATAGCAACTTTATTTAAAATAGTCAAAACATGAAAACAATACAGATGTCCGTCAGTGGATGAATAGTTAAACTATAGTGCATTTAATGACATGGTCAAAGGTACAGACCTACTAATTTATTGCCCCTGGCCAGTGGTTTGAACCAGTGGCTGGGCACATGAAAGCAATAAAATTGTAAGAATGTTGACAAAAAGATTGGAGAAGAGTTATGAGCCAAATATTAGTTTATTTGTATCTCATGTGAATATTCACCGAAAAGAAGCCCTCTGATGTAGAGTTATAGCAATGTCATAATAATATTATGGTTAGTCAGTCCATTGCCCAATTCATTGTAATATTTGCTCAAAGTTCAAAGGGCTCAAGAACAAAGTAAGTATGGAGTCAGGGAAAGATGTTAAATACAATTTCAACAACATGGCTTTTACTCCATGAAGGTGAGGACAATCTCGACTATTCATTCTGCCAGAATCAGAGAAAAATGTTAAACTCCCAATGGGGGATAATAGCAAGGAGGACTGACAAGCAGCCTTGTGTGAGGTTAAATGTGTTGGATTACTTCAATCATGAAATGGGCAGTGATTTGTCCTCATTGGAATTAGGTTGCTCTTTCTCTCCTTATATCCTATGTTTCTGACAACAATACTGTGGTCTCAATGAATTCACTATTATAATAACACCCATAACATTGCTTTGCAGTACACTTACACCAGAAGCAATATAAGAGGCCAGTGCTCATAATAATGGAATATACAGAAGCATTATAGAATGTGGAATTGCTTATTGAAGATACAAATACAGCACCAGCTAGAAGATATCAGCATCCAGAATTAAGGTGCTTTCTTTCAGAATGTGGTCCACTCACCATATAGTGACCATTATATATTCTGGTAGTGTTTCCCATGGCCAGAATATATAGGTATAGAATCTACATTGTTGACATAAAAGTAGTATTTATTAATTTTTTTCTTCCTTTATTGTGGGATTTTTTAGCAATTATAATACACAAGAAAAAGATTTTTTTCATTAGAGTCAATGATAATGATTTCAATTAATTACAAGTTGAAATGGACATGATTTATTTCAGGCTCTACTTATCACAGAATGCACAGGTTAAAAAAAAAGACTTGCTGCTAAAGCAATTGATCCTGATTATCAAAGGGGTGGAGGAAAGGATGCTACACAGTCAGGTAGTAAGAAATTCATCTGAAATGAAAAGGATTATCTGGAGGAACTCCTTATTTCTTCTATGTTCAGAGATAAAGATGATAACAACCCCAAATGAGCAGCAACCACGGGTTCCAAACCTTAAAATAAAGACTTAGTAAACCTCCCCAGGTAAAGTACCCTACCAGGTAAAGAATGATACTATAGGAAGAAAAACATCCATTAACACTAAACACAATATTGTTACAATATTGTGACAGGAAAGATGACTAGAAATGATTCAAACTGTTTTCTTGTGAGATATATACACATACACACACACACACGCACATACACGCACATACACATACATAAATTATGTCATTTTCTCTTCCATGTATTAATTATGATAACTTATTTTAGCTCTTAACAGATAATCCATAAATTAATTATGGGTCAACTCAATGAATTAACACAATAAAAATCTAATCTATACTTATATGGTTGGATACCAATGCTTTCTGTCAGTCAGCTCTTTTAATTGGTGGCATTCCTCCAACCAAGGACTTAAGAATCCAAGCTGTTTCCATTTTGAGGCTCAACCATTTACTGACTTCAAAATTCCACAGTTCTCATCTAACTGGCAATGAGTAAAGAGCATAAGAAGTTGGAAGATTATGTAACTCACACTTAAATAATTCAGCCTTTGTGGATACTCGTGCATGATCATGTCAGATCTGCTTAGAAGTGCGCAGGCAGAGGCATTTACTTCTTAGGTGGCTTTCCTAGAGTTCTGAGCATGATCAGCTCCTCAAGTGGTAGAAATGGCTTATTTCTACAACATTTCCTTGGTATTCCCCTCGGATGTGTGTTCTGGGCATATTGATCCTAGATTTTTAGTGCTTCAGATGGTCCATGACCCAACCTAGTTTTCTTGTGCTACCTAATAGGCTTCAAAACAAAAATACCTTCATGCCAATATTAGTGGAGTGAGTTCTGTTTGCAGTTGAGGACTCTGAAAGATTTATATCTCAAATGATAAATAGTGGTGGTTTAAGAGAAGAGATATTTTGAGCAGTGAAATTTTCTTATAATTTTAAAAATCAGATTCAAACTTTATAAAACTTAAGTCCCAGTCATTAGAATCAATTAGAAAAAAGGGTGAGGGGCAAAGAATCGCTTTTTTCTCAAACAAAACTCATTTGAGAAAGACAGAGTCCATTTTCCTCATGAATGCCAGTTGTGGTCTTTCAGAGTTTTTTTTTTTTAATTTATTAATAAATTCTGACAATAACTTCTATTCATATTCTAGCTGTTAAATTGTTTCCCCCTACACATAAAATCTTGTACAATCAAATTTCTTTCTCAACTAGGTTTTATAATTTAAAAAATTTATCAGGAATATCACATGTGCTATGAGCCCAAGATTTCTATTTTGTTTAATTCATACAATGATATTTCTGGGAAGAGATTTAAAAATCACAAATTCAATTTACTCAAATTGTAAAAATACTGAGACCTAGAGAGTGAATGTTAATTATCTATGGTCAGCAATGTTTGGCAAAGCTTAGCTCAAAATCCCAATCTCTTGGCATCTAACACAATGGCTTTTCAATACCTCACTTAACTTCAAGGTTCATATCATAATAGTCATCACCTTTTAATTCCTCAATTATGAATCTCTCATCAAAATCTATAATCTCTCAGAAGCACAAAACTGAAGTTTAATAATTAATGTAAAAATTAAATAGCTCTGCGTTGAAAGGTGTTATACCAAATAAAATTTATTTAAAAGTTTTACCTTATTTGGGCTCAGATTTTGATTATTCTAGATTCTAAATTTCTCCCACCTCATTAAGTCTCCTCTTTGAATACCATCTTCCATGCATTCTTATTGTTATAATTAAATGTATTGTGTCAGTATAAAGATATGAGCTTTCTCACTAAACTAATTAGTCTCTATAATATGATTTTTAAACACATTTAATGTATTCTTAGAAGTGACTTTGGTTATACTTTGTCAACCGCCATCAGGGTCTATCATGCGTAGCTAATTCTAAAGTTATATTAATTACCTCATTTAAGTAGCATGTTTTGATACATCAATATTCCTTTCCTCAGAAAATCTGTTATTATGGAAGCTATTTATTAATATCCTTTTTCTTGGAACATGAATTTCTGTCCCAATTTTATGCATTAGTAATCGAGTGATACAACAAATCATATTCAAGTATGAATCAATAAATGAGGTAATAAAGCTAACTACACTTAAATGTGGTTAGAGACCATTGGAAAAACAAAAATGAACTTGAAAGGGAGATGAATAATTAACAAAAATCAGTCTTTTTTCTAGAGATTTATTGTCATATACCTTATCCCATTGTATCTTATTTTTCCCCAAAATGCTTTGTTTTTATACACAAAATACTTTCTTTGAATGGAAATACACAAACCCAAGTTTGTGAAAAGGTAAAAATAGAATTTCTCTGGTTGGAGTATCTGCCTAACCAGAATCCTCTCCTCAGTTCCTATACTGGATCTAATTGGTGCTCAGAGCAGCACGAAGGTTTCCAAAGAGCATATTTCCAAGACGCTAGAAACTTAACACTGAAAAGCATCTTAGAAATAGTATTATCTAGAATTTTTAAAAGGGGTGTTCATTTTGTTTGAATTAGAGTAAATAAAGTCAGCAGCCAAGGATGTACAAGTCCACCTTCACTAAGGAGGGTAGGGCCTGCTTCTGGTGATTTCTCTGACATTAAAAATATCCCCGACCACATGTTCCAGACTAATTCAGTTTTGTTAATGACACTGCAAGAAACATTTTGATATTTGCTCTACCATATTCAGTATATACATTCAAACATTAGTCATTTGGAATTTCACCTCATCATTTCACTACTATTTACTGAGAAGTAGAGTAAGACTCTAATCAAGGATGCATCTAGCATTCACAAATTATTATTTAATTGACTTTAGATTTCAACTATATTACTGCTAAAAAGTACTTGTTGCTCATTGGATGGTAAATGCTAAATGCCTCAATAAAGTGAGGACTAGAACTTCTATACACAAATCTTTTCACAGTCTTGTCATACTTATGACTACTCATTGTATTGTTTAAAAAGCATTTACTAATTGATAATTTTTACTGATGTTTATGTTCACTTTAATAAGCAAGTCTTTGTAACCTCTCAGGTAAGCACAATTTGAATGCTTTGGCAAACTAACAGGTTGTTTATATTCTTATTGTCACAGCTATATAAGAACCCAAATTGTCCCTTTTGCTGCCTCATAGTTAATTTGCCTTTCCCCTATGTGGTGCCACTTTATCCTCCACTTCAAGATTAGTTTTGTCGAGACATTTTTATCAATTCAGACTTTAGTCAAAAGCAATGTAAGGAGCTTTGAATCAGTACAAAGGAGACTGCTGATTCTTATGTTCCCACTCTAGTAAAAGAGCCCCTTCTTGGTTCAAGAACACTGAATCAGATAACTGAACCCTTAATCTGTTTCTCTGTGCCTGGTCCCTATGATAAACTGTCTGTTTCCCAAACACCATCGTAGATGTGTGGACCCATGTCCAACTGTAAAGGCATGACAAATGCTGGGACTGTTTCCTGTACAAAAGAAAGGACTAGGTAACCTTGTGAAGAAAAATGCTCAGTATCAAATGTTTATAAAGAAATAATAAAAATGATATTTTGGCAGAGAACTTAAACAAAAGTCCAATTTTACAATCAACAGAGTACTTGGACAAGTATTTATTGAACATCTATCATTTGTTAAGCATTGTTTATGGCATTAGAAACAAAGTAATAGCAAAATAAAGTATCCTTGTAAAACATATTTAAATAGGGTAGACAAGAAAACCAAAAATAGTTATAGAGTATAATCTCAGATAATAACATGAGCTATAAAGAAGAATAAAACAGGATAAGGAATAGGATTGACAGCTGCTCTTTTGATACAGATATTTCTGAAGAAATAGCTTTTGAACAGAAATTTGATTTATCCAAAAGTGTCTTTTTTTTTTTAAACTAAGCTCTAGAAACATAGCATTTAATAATATGGTTAAATATAGCCAAACCATGTCCAAAGAGCTGCTCAAGATGAGTCCAGATAGTCTGCTCTCATGAGATGTGAAAAATATCTACCTAAAAGAGAATTTAAGATCCTTTGACTTCATCGGGATAGAAATTTTATAGATTTAGGAAATACTCTTTGCTAGGCCAGCAATACTCTTCTAGATAGAGTCCATACTGTCTCCCAAGAGCTGACTATTAGATCAGGTATATCTGAGGCTAGGGAACCTGGGTTATTACTCACAAGAAGACTGAGGCAAAAAGGAGCTTCCCAGGCCCAACACAAGAGCAACCTATACCTCTATAACTAGCAGTCTCAACACCCTTATCTGCTGGTTCCCCAGGATTTTAGATGCCACTTGCAGAGTCTCTGAAGCTTTTAAGAATCTAGATTCAGGAATTTCTCCATTTCTTTTAGAAAGAACTTTAGCTTGATGATTGATATTAGGTATCCGTAGTATTTTAAATGTCCTATTGGCCCTTCTTCTGTTCTATTTTCTATATTATAGCCATGGTGATTATTCCAAAAGAAAAATTTGACCCTATCTCAACAGGATATTGGATGAGAATTTTTTTTTTTTTTGCTGTCTTCTTTTTGGCTAGGAATAAATAAATACAATTATACTCTAAAGAAAAGTTCTTCATACATTCATGCAAGAATTGCTAAAACACAGCAAAGGCAATAAAATAAACATCAGACCTGACAATTTGTGTGAGCAAGAGACTAAGTCACTGGAAGAGAAATAATATGTTTCAATACATATTAATCTAATCCTTCCCAAGGAAAAAGTAAGAAAGGAATATCAACCTCCTCTAGACACGTGAAAGAGATGCAAAAGGGAATAAACACCTGGGAAACTGAGTTGCTTGCCAAAATGTAAACTAGAATTTTATTGTTCCTGAAGGTTTACTAAACTGCAGAGATTTATAGGTACATCATCAGGTTAAAGAAAGATGAAGACATTTGGGGAGAGCTTGAAATATGTCCCCTTAGGAATGGGAGGGAGTTATACATAATTTGGAAACTGGTGTCTGCATTTCAATTGGAAATTCTGAAAGGTGGAGTTTCTTGGAGCAGCAATTGAGACTAGGACAAAAAAGAGGCAGTTGTATCGCAAATCTGCATTTCTGCCGTTGCTGTGGTTAAGAATTGCAAGTTTTGTATTGGTCAAACAGATGTCATAAGAAGTAGTTCTTTTGAAAGAAACTCACTTTGTTGGAGAGGGTTGTGAAATAAAGGTATCTCAGGATGTGAATGTGGTGAAAAATTCAAGTAGCAGCTAGAGGATGAATCATTTGCAAAATTCCTATCAGAACTATCTTTCCCAGATATGTGAAAAGTCATTCTGGAGGTGTCATTGGGGCTTTCAAAGAACCTAAGAATATAATCCATAGGAGAATGTATGCAAATATTAAAGGCACCAAATACTAAGAGTAAAAAAACCAAGCACTACAAATCATATAAGATTTTCCCCCTTTCCTCTAGTCCTCATCCCTTGCCCCCACCTCAGAAGAGTTGACAGCTTAAGGGGCTGGAAGTATTAAAAGAACCAGATGATGAGTAAAGTAAAAAACTGTGACTTCTCATCACCTCAGATCCCTGAGCCACAGATGACCTCAACTAGAAAAAAGGGAGGAGCATAGAAATAGACCAGGGCTGTACTTTTAATATCTTAAAAGAAGTTATAGTTTATAACTGAAAGGAAACATTTACTTTCAACTAAGATGGTGAAACAGACCATATTTTACACTTCCAACTGAAACAATTAAAATATATATATATATATATATATGAATTTTATATATATATAAATATATATATGAATTTATATATATATATATTTATATATATATATATACATATATGAATTTTCAGACAGCACAGAACAGTAATTTCTGATTGAGGAGAAAACAAATAAGATGAGCTTCACTCTTGTCCCAGCTTAAAATCTAGAGAGACTGTCTTGATCACAGTTCAGGGAGTGGAACCTTGACAAAGCCCAGTGGTCTCCCTAAATTAAGAGAGAGATCCAAGGGTCCAAGGATGTTAGGCATCTAGATTTCTTAAAGCAGAGAACTGGAGAAGAAAGAATTGAACAAAGCAAGAGCTCTGGATATCTGTGGAGAATCTTTTCAAAGTTTTCAGCTGAGCACTGATAACACATGCTATCAGTGAGAAAACTGATGTTAAGGAAAAGACAGTCAGAAAGAAGCAAATAAATATCATTAGCAAGTAAATGTATAAATTTTATTCATCAATAATGAGCTATTGATATATGCTGTCATAGAGGAATGTAAAAATAACTATACAGAAAGAAAACAGACAAAAGAACTTATTTTACATTTGATTTACATATAATTCTGGAATATACAAACCAGAGTGACAGAAAGCAGGCAGTGGTTGGTGGGTTTGGAGACAGAGAGGAGAGGATGAGAGGATTATAAAGGGTATGAGGAAACTCTAAGGTGTGATGGATGTGTTCATTGCCTTGATTGTGATGAAGGTTTCACAGGTGTATAAATATGGGAAAATGTATTAAGTTTCATACTTTAAATCTATACGTTTTTAATTGAATTATAACCCAGGAAAACAGTTTTAAAAATTCAGAAGTAGGATAAGATACTGAAAAGCTAAGAGATGTGCCTGAAATGATATCAAAGAAAAGGGAAGGAAAATTAGATATCATTTAATTAGAAGTAGTCATGGGAAAAAAATAAAGCATATTATCAACACCAACTTTGAGTTTAATTTATTCCATAAATTAGTTACAATTAAAAGTGGCTTCAGAGCATCCTTAGGGTAAAGTTCCAGTTTCATAACATACTTTACAGAGCCTCTTATTATGTGAGCCCCCTCCTCCTGTTTTTCTCTAGCCTTTACCCTCTCAGACATACTGTACTGCAGCCCTACTGTGTTTTCACACTCTTGAACTTGGCCTACCATTAAATACCCAAGACAAGTGTTTCCCAAGCATATTATCCATTCCCCTCTCATTAGCATTTAATTATTTATTGTATTATCTGTTTCTTCTTCTAGATTGTAAACTCTCTGATTTGTTTTTGGCTAGATTCCCAAGAATGTAGTTGCACAATAATTTATCAATCGCACTCAACAAATATGTGTTAAATAAATTAACATGAACATGGGTTTATATGGATAAACCCAACTTCTGGGTTTAATTTTTTAAATCATTGACCATTTCTGTCCTATGTTTTGCCTATACCAATTGATAGCAGTAAATCTGTAAGCTTCACAATAGTTGGAGACTTTATCTATTATATTTATCAATAAATCCTTACACACAGTATGTGTTCAATAAATTTTATTAGATGAATGACACCCTCCTAAGCTTTTTTATTCTTCCTTCCTCAGGAAATATAGCCACTTAATTGTTTTTAATTCCAACCTCTAATTATAAATCTATAATTGTAATATTGCTTATTCTCCTTTTGCCAAATCTCTCAAAAATCTCCTAATTGAATAAAACAACTCAATTAAGCATTGTCCTAAAAACCAAACCTGAGCGTGAAAGTTCCCATCGTTCCTAGGCTCATAACCATGAGTCATTTTTGGTTTCTTTATTTTCTTCTCCTCAAATTAAACATAAAGTTCTGCCAAATCTTCTGCAATGTATTATTCAACAAGTATTTATTGTGTGCTTATGACTTTCAAGGCACTGTAAGAGTCACTGATACCAAAGTGAACTCCATTTACAAAGGGCTTATAATTTCATAAGAAGATTATTAACAGACAAATGACTAATATGCTATAGAATAAGAGATTGCCATACAAACCTGCATGCATAACGTGCTCACACAGAATAAATTATTTGCTCATTGAAACTCAAAGAAGCTATGCTTATTTTCAATTATACAAAAATATGTCATGGAGAAAGATTTTAGTAGATGTAGGTGGAGGTGAAGATTGTGAACATGTAATAAGATAATGCTTATTTAGTATATAACCACAATGTGGACAGGGTAGACTGACATTACTGAACAATAGGGAGGCAAGAGAGTGATAAGTTTCAAGTGGTGGATCCATAAAATCTATCAATGTTTGAAATACCCGATGAGAAAGAAATTAAAGTCAGAGATTAAAGTCCATTGGCAAATGTAAATGTAAATGTAAATAATATATACATAAACTAAGATAGTTACAATAAGAATAAAGAGAAAATAGATTTAAATGATATTGCAGAAATTTGCCCTGCAATACTTAGAAACTATCTGGATTTGGAAAGTAAGACAATGATTTGGTGTCATACAAAGTGCTTTTGTGATATTATCTCATTTAGTTTCAAGCAAAAAATTTATAAGATAGAAAGGACATAGTTTCATTTTATTAGAGAGTAAAGGGAGTTTAAGAGATGTAAATGAATTGTTCACGGACATAATCGATAATATAGAAGCAGAGTAGAAACTCTGACCCATGCATCCTAATTTTAATGTAGTCTCTTTCTTTAGAAGCATAGGAAGATGGTGGCTGAAATTTTGTCAAAATTGAACATTTTCATTTCCGCACTCAAGGAGGAAAATAAAGGGTCTTGGCTCCCAGTGGCTTATACTAAACAGATGTATTGTCTCAAAGATCCATTTATTCAATCCATGTCAGAATCTATAATCTGTGTCAGTTATTAAGACATTTTTCAGCTCCAAATCTACTTACTCTCTGTCTTCTTGGATGCTGGGCCTGAGACTTCAGACGTCCATGTGGCAGCTTTTCCCTGACAGGCGCTAGAGAGAGGCTGCAAGGTCGGAAGAGGAAACGAGGACTTGATGCTTGTTCCTTTTCCGAAGGGATCTGCATCAGCTTGTGGTACCTGTGAGTAGCACCTCAGCAAAACTTTGTCCCCATGACAGCATCAGTTGTTCCTACAACAGCATTATTCCCTTTTCAGAGGTCTGAGTCCAGCCCCACGAGGCCCCTCCTCTGAGCTCAGAGACACCAGCAATGGAGATGCAGCAGCCTATCCTCAGAGGCTGAGCTGCAGGCCTACAGGAACCTTCTCCCTCGTTCCTCCTCTTTACACCTTGGAAATATTTTTTCACTCTTTTAATAATTGGCAATTTTATAGCTAAATAAAGTTACTTATATTACATATTCTCTGTCAAATTACTAATATAGATTCTGTTTTCTTTCTGGACCCTAATACATCAGGTTTCCTAAGACTAACTCACTAACCAAATATTTAAAGAGAACTTCAAGTGCTTTTTATTGGCATCTTTAAATATTAAATATGTTTTGAAAAAATTTACCCCTTCCTAACAGTTCTTACTCTTGATTTACAGATAATGTCCCTCATCCTCCAAGAAAATATTCCCTCTGCTTTCTGTACATATTGTTTTAGACTGTCTTCTTTATGCCTTCTTACTTAAACTACTATTATCTCTTTTGCCATTTCCTTCTTTCTTTCCACCTTTTTTTTCTTTCTTCCATCTGTCTATCGTGCTTTATAATTACTAGCTCTAATCATTTCTATCACACAAACCATGTAAATAATATATATTGATATAAGTATATAATGTAAATCACATATTACATATTATATAAATCATAATCTATTTATATAGCATTACAATACAATACAGAGCATGGCATTCTACTTCTAAAAGAACAAATTCATCATCATGTTATCTAAGAGTGATAAAAAGATAGCAACCTAATATCTAACATTAAAAAAAATGTTGAAGTGAAAGTATATTTATCCATTACAAGCATTTCTATGAGTGTAACAAAAATGTGTGTTCTAAGAATTCTAGTTACATGGAAAATGATTATGATAATACTATATGAGTAAAAAGGAATATAATATGTAACTATGTCTTCTCAACTACACAAAAATGCATGGGATAAAAACAAAAAAGTGTCAACAGTGATTGAATAGTTGGATTATGCATAAATTCTTTCTGACTTCCATATAATCATGAAAAAAATAAACAAGAACTTTTTAAATGAAAAAAGAAATTGAGGATTAGTACATTTGATTCTCTTATAATTTTTCTCTTAGGTCATTGTCATTTTTCCACTTTCTCCTATACGCTCACATGCTACTCAGAAAAGGGAATTTTTGTCTATAATATGCAAAATGTTTTCAAAGTATCTCATGCAATATTCTAAATTCAGTACATGTTGTTATATAGAATCATTTCTCTAACCGTAATTTGATGACTTTATATATAGTTTTTAAGATGAATCTCCATCAATGTATGATGATGAAGAACAAAACATTTGGAGCTAGAAGGCTTAGACTTTAGCTTTACTCTGACAATTTTTAAGAATGTAACTTTAGGCAGCTTATTTCCCTTCTCTGAGCCTTATTTCCTCATTTATAAAAATATTCTCTTCAAAACCTCATAGGATCAATTTGAGGATTAATGAGAGAGATTACATTTACTCATTTACCATTAAAGTGCTATATAAACTGAAAAGTTTAATAAAAGAATTTTCTCCTCAAATTATTTTCCTTCTAGGACTACTTTACCCAAAAGTCTTAAAACTATATTACTCTCCAAGCATCTAAAAACTTTGGTCTCAATGTTTCCTTTTTCATAAATGTCTACCATAATACTACATTTTGAGTAGAATAAATAATATTTTCCTGCAAAAAACAGTTGCCTTTTTGGAATTTTTTCTCTCTCTGTCTCTCTGTCTTCCTGTCTGTCTCTCTCTCTCACTCTCTTTCTGTGTGTCTCTGTCTCTGTCTGCCTCTGTTTCCGTCTGTTTCTATCTCTGTCTCTGTCTCTGTCTCTCTCATATTCTCTCTCTTTATCCTCACTACAGAATTTGGTTATATCATCTAAACCTACAAAACTATATCCATAAAGAGACAAAACATTTTTATTTAAGATGAAGACTTGTGTCCTACAAGTAGACTTCTCAATGAGGTTGTTTCCCAGAAGGTCTATATTGCTATAATATATCTTAATTGATCACCGTCAGCATAACTCATTTTAATGGCCTCATTATTCTAACCTTCCCCTGTTTGAGATTCTGAATTTTAAGAAGAACATATTTCACAAAGCGGCTTTCACAAACATAATCAATATTCAGGGACTACTTAGTTGA
Organism: Cynopterus sphinx; assembly: GCA_030015415.1. NCBI lineage: Eukaryota > Metazoa > Chordata > Mammalia > Chiroptera > Pteropodidae > Cynopterus > Cynopterus sphinx. The sequence continues at coordinate 46,845,371 of CM057380.1, forward strand.
TTTTCTTGCCAATCTTATTTTTGTACAGGCATTACATTATTTGGAGAAAATGTTTTTAATATTAAGACATGATAATTGGACTTAATCAATAGTCAATTATTTTTATATTACCTATTTGGCATTCAAAATATTACCATGATTTCAAGGGTATGGAGACCTATTATGAGTAGATTATCTCCTGAGCTCACTAAACAGAACTATATTTGTAAAGACTGAGATTGTAAGAAAGTGAAGAATGCGTTTTCATTTTTTTTTTATTTTAGGCAACTATTCACAAAAAGTTGAAGCTGTGAGAGTTTTTAGTGCCTACTCATCTATTGCAAGTTTCTTCCTGCCAATACTGAAATGCCTTTAACTACATCACAGACTGGACCATGCCTTAAAAACTTCCTGGGATCGAGTGCAAAATTCAGGGTAGTCTATTCACTTTGAAGGGTGGATCTAATTACTTCATATAAATATTCAGCATCCCTTAATATAAAACTGTGAAAGGAAACAGATTAAAGGAGTCAAGGCATTAACTGCCCACAAAGTGACAAGGATGACTTGATACTCCTCTCTATTACAGCAGTAAACACACTATACTACATATGTGATATTGTGCCTTTCTTCAGGATAGAGTACAAATTTCATGAGAGTAGATTCCTTGTTTTATTAATTTCCATAATCAGTACAGAATTAATGTTAGTTAACAAATGAATAATAAATGAATAGGAGCCAATAATAGTACAATTTGTTTAGATGGCTCCTTTACGTGAACTGAAATAATTTCCCCTTGTATAAAACAAGACTAGTTTTGTCTTCTAAACCTACTTAGCATAAGCATGCTCCATATTTCCATAGCCAGTGTGTGTGTGTATATATATATATATATATATATATATATATATATATATATATATATATATATATATATATATGGCTTATAATATACTTTTTTTTTCTACAAACTAAATAAACTGTGTCCCTTTGCCTGTTCTATACATATAATTGACCAACCCTTCACCACACTGATTACCTTTCCCTTGAGACACTTTAGTTTGTCACCATTTTATCAAGGAATAAAATTAAAATGTAGGAGAGTATTAAAATGTTTTCCTCTATACAAAAAAATTGCTTTATTTGCAAACTCAAAAATGTGTTTTACCTGGGAAAGTAGCCTGAAAACAAAAAATACAGGAAGTATCATTTGCAGGAATAAATATGAATTGGAGGACTTAGGTCTTTTCCTGGCCCTAACATAGGTTATTTACCCTCCATTTTGAATTATTGATTTACATAGTCTACATCTTTAAATTATAGTTTCATGCCATTTCCTCCCATTTAGACAGGAAAAGAATACTTACAATGATTGCATTCCTGTCAGTATAATGGTTTGAAATTCTTGACCTTGGACTCCATTTATTTACAGAAAAATTTGTAGTCCTCATTAATATATGGTTTCTAGGGATCAGAAAGTTTTGTGGAATTTGAATGTGAGACAATAAAACTTTGGCATGTATTTACACATACATTCCAAGCAAAGTTTGGTAGAACTGTAAAGATACAGCCATTGAACATTATATCATAAACCAAATAAATAACAAATAAGATCATCTCATTATCTTATGCTATAGTTTTGCTTTTTTCTATACTGAGCCATTCTCTCAATCTTTAAATATTCCTTCCCCATAAAGTCTCTTCCCATCTTTACTCAAATGTAACTGTTTTCTTTTACATATCAACTCTCCATATGATAAATTCTCAAACTTATAGATTGACAAATACAAAATAATAATAATAATAATAACCTCACAGCTTATTTGAGGATTTTTTTCATGTTGCAATGGGATTTTAAAAAATGACTATCTTTATTATATCTCTATAGAGAAAAAGATTATTTAAGTAACCAAACAGTATTTGTATTTTTAAGAAAGACTGATGCCATCAATCAAAGTTGTTGAGCTGTTGTTTTTTTTTTATTCTGTTTTGTAAGTCTTGCCATGGAGTTCATAATTTATTTTTCTATCACTGTTGATAAAGGAAAACCAGAAGGACAGGATAACTAGAATATTTCCTTCACATTGCAGCATTGTGAACTGACTCATTATACTTACAATATTCATTTATGGATGTATAAAAATACAGTTATAAGTATGCTCTATATACTTATTGTAATTTTTTCTCTATATGTGACAGCAGGCAATTTCAAAAAAAAAAGATCAACTTTATTCAGGGAAACACAAGTGTTTGATTTTCACAGAGATGGAAATGTGGCTTAATAGAACCTTGCCTGCCACATTTAAAAATGAGGGTGACTTGCAGCGAAATGGGAAATGAAAATAGGAAGTGACAACTAAACTTTAAAGTAATCTTCCAAATAAGAAAAACAGATCAATCATAGCTTTTCAAATGAGGCATTTTAAATGCAAAAAGGACCAGCACAAAGAATCTCATCCTTTAAGTCAAAATAGATTAAAAAAAAAAGGTAAGTTAAGAAATAACATTCAAACTTTATAGGCACATATTTCTCTAGAGAATGTTAGTAGCTGTAACAAAAAATTTGAGCTGTGGTATTTGATTCTACACCATAGGTGATTTTGATTCACTGTTAAAAGTAAAGTTAATTTGCATGTATTAAAAAACTGATTGATAAAATGCATGTTAATATTTGTACTACAAACATTCTAGAACAAGTTTATTTCCAATTGACATACAGCTTTAATTGAGACTAAGAAACCTATTATCTTTCATTGTATGTCCCGTCAAAATTATAAAGTATATCTGTACTTTCTGCATAATGTGTTCACTTAAACCTTTTCACTTACCAGTAGTTAAATAGTTAAAGAATCAAAGTGCTGGAAGGTTAACCTATTTTGATCCTACTTGCTCTAATTACTGGAGTTAAATTACTAGATAAGCAATTTAAGGCAAAACTGCTGTTTCAATGACCTTATCTGTACCTCCCTCATATAGTTGTAAAGAAAAAAATGTAGAAAAGAGTAAAAATACATATATAAATTAATTAAGTTCTTAATTAATAAATTTTAATATTTTATTATTTCTATTTTGATATTTTTCCTGGATTCAGAAGAAAAGCATTTGGTAAGTCTCTGATAATTAATTGGCCTCCCAGCTTTCTCTCTGCCACTCTCTACACCTAAGTCAGGTTTGTTTGTCAGACCACCATCAGATTAATTTTCTTTCAGGATATTTTAATTTAAATTATTATCCTACTTTCCAAAACATTAATGGTAACCTAATAAATACCAATTAGAATTAACTGACCATAAAGGGGCTATCTGAAATGTTTATTATTCCACCTAATAAAGTCACATTTAGTATTTAATAAAGGGAAATTATACCTATGTAGCAGATATATGTATTCCATGAGAATGAAACTTACATCTCTTCTTCACAGTTCAACCTTAGTACAGGATCTAGCAAAAATAGGCATTCATATGTTCTCAAATTACTAACTGAATGAACGAATTAATTAATGTTCTGTTAATGAGATGAACACCAAACCCTACTCATAGAAGTTAATTAAGAATTACAGTTACAGGTTTAGGTAGTGAGCATTTATTGTTTATGACTACCAGTATTTTTTTTTCTCTTTCTTTTGATAAAAGCACCTTGATTTTCATTTAGGGAACACTTATACCAAATTGCATGTGACCTTGGAGGCAAAGTCAACAAATGCACCCCCTCCATAATTAGGAAAGAGTTGCCTAACAAAGTTAGATCAGTCAGCTATTCCAAAGGATTACCTGTTTTATTTTTCTTTTTGAGTATTGGTTATTCAATTTTTCCTTTGATTCTTTAAAGGCTGCCTACCATATTACTCATAAGTTATTTTTTAGTCTGTTAACTACAGTTTGTTTCTTACAATCAAACAGCCCAGCTGATAAACTACCAATTATAACTAATATATAACTGATTTAGTAAGGAAAGAAGTTATATGGGACAACACAAATTAACTATTAGAACATCAAAACCAGTCTGATAAGGGCATTGTTAATATCAGCAATATCGATAGAAAATGATAAGGTCATGATTACTGTTCAAAATTCCTTTAGCTCAATCCAATTTAAATAACATCTTTTTTTAAGTCAAGTAATACATGTAGAATGAAAACACTGAACACTGAACCACACAGCTCCCTAACAGGCATAACAGATGGCTGTCAATGAACCTATGGCTAGCACTCCTACTCCTGGCCAAGAGGTCCCAAGCTCTTGGCTGTTCATTCACAAACCATCAATCTGTCTGGAAATTGATGAATCAGCTTCAGGCAATGGAGTGTCCTCCCCATAAAATTACTTTGACATATCCCTCCATACAGACTCCCCAAACACTACTCTGCGTTTGAAGTGAGTTCTGTAGAAGTCAAAACAATTTATATCCAAATAATGTCATAGACAAAGTTATTTGGGGGGAAAGGAGGGAAAGTAGCTTTATCAGGCAAATTCCACCATAAAACTTTCTCAAACTATTGATACAAATTTTCCCTTCAAAGGTAGAGATGAATTGTTTGATACAAAGTGTATAAGTATCTCAAAGAAATTCAGTTAAATTCCATAGTTCTCCAATTCTCATTTTCCTCATTTTTTTAAAGAATCCCTTGAATTCAAGCTATAATGGTATAAGATTTGAGAATTCTTCTAGTAGTCACAGACTTTCCATCTAAGATGAGGCAGCAGGGAAGTCATTAAGGAACCTCAAGACACCTCTGAATTCCATCCCCATTTTTTGTCTTTCTTGCTAAAGATCACTGTCCCTTTATATCAAATGAGCCCATTTTTGTTCTTTTGGCCTTAATTGACATTTATTAATTATGAGCAATACAGAAAGACTTTCCTTATTACAAATGCTAGAAAAATCATATATATATATATAGTATAGAAAGGCTCATGAACACTATTATTATGCCACCAAAGTTTATTCCGTAGTTAACACACTACTTAAATTTTCTTTTCTATGAAAACTTTCCTGATAATATTTATATTATTTTGGTCGTTTAGTGCAGAATACTAGACAAATCAGGCATTTCAACCATCTAAATGTAACTCAAGTAAAATCAAAGTGGAAATATAATGTAGGAATATTGTCCTGATCTTAAAAAAGAAAAAACAATCTAGACAAATTTAAAAAAAAAAAACCCGATTGCTATAAACATGAAAATATATTTAAATTATCGACCAGTCGCTCAGATATGTTAAAAAACCAAGTTTCTTTCAATGTCCAGAATGTAAGATTTCAGCAGGCATAGGTTTATGAATGGGCTAAAATATGAAATCCAATCTGTATAATAAAGGCTGAAAGATGGAGGGTGTTGTAAGCCTTTAAGAATTTTTTCTATCTATCTATCTATCTATCTATCTATCTATCTATCTATCTATCTATATTAGTGCTACATAAACTTGGAAATATAATTTTTAATCATTCAATAGTGGAAAATGAAGTATATATTATAATAGTATCCAATCAGAATTTAGATAAGTTTCAGTTAGCTGATATCAAAGCAAGTGTAGGAGGTCCTCAGGTCCCAGGCCCCTACAGCTTCTTCGAATGGGAAAAGAACAAGGGAAGAACTGGATAAAGAAGGCGTCACTATCAACTAGTTACAAACACTGTTAAAAATTCATGTGGGAAGTTCGTAAGCCACTTTTAACCAGGATGGAGAGAGACTGTTATCACCAAGTACATTTCTACTATAATTAGTGACCAAACAAGGCTTCCTTGGGAAACAAGAGCCTCTCACATTAACTTAAGGGTGTTCTGCAAGTGGTTGCTATTCTCACCCACAGTTTCATAATACATTTTAGCAATAAGATGTGAAGAAGGAGTTTGGGGCTCTAGGATGCATGCAGTCTAAAAGTTTTGTTTTACAGATACACAAGCCTCTGAAAGGTATGCATAGCAAGTCTCCTTTTTCTCTCTCTGGGGACTTTGAAGGTGGTGGGATCAATGCTTTTTCCTTATTGGATGTCCACAAGAGCAGCCATGAAAAATCTGAGTGATTCTGTAATAATTTTATTCTTTGAATAGCTGTACTTCTGCTAAACGTAGGACATTCTTTGATATTAGTGCCTTTGAGGGTTAGTAATTAAATATACATCGTTTATTGTTTGTTTGTTTTTCATAGCCGGTTTTCTTCTTAGATTTTCTTCCCTTTGCCTGCTACTTTCCTTCTTTGGGAGTATGTAAGCTCTTGGCCCTGAAGGGTGACCTGAAATAACACTGCTATCTATTTGAGTGAGCATGAAGATTATCCTAAGGAATTCCCTATGAAGACTCTCCATGCCATCTCATCTTCCTAAAGGTAAAGCGAGATGAGACCCTGAGCAGATTCTTGAATCCAAATGGAAATTTAATTAAGTAACCTCAAGGCAATTTTGCATTCAGAAATTCTATGTCTTTATGAACTTACTCTGAATCATCTTACAAGGTCAATTAACTTCACCTTTTTCTATATTTTCCAGCTACCAACAATATGTGTGACCTTGACCACTACAGGCCTGGTTGAGTAATAAAAAGTTTAGTGTTTCCAGAACTGGAAAAATAACTGACAGTGCATAGTCTACTGGAGCTGAAGGAGTAGTGTCATTGCTGTCTTTGAGGGCAGGCACATTAAAACGTAAAGGCTAATCTGTGGGCTCACAGAGGCCCACTAATCCTTGAAAACCATAAGCTGCTTTGAAAATTTTATCATGAACCTGCAAAGCTTGTTTGCAACTCTCTAAAAATCACAGAATAACTGAAATGTTTGGTTGGAGGACCCAGTAAGGTCATTCACTAACAGTATTCATTAACCTGTTTCTAATCAGCTTCTCTTAAAGTATTTCTGACAGAAGAATCTCTTAGTCTCAAATTTCTCAAAGGAAAAACAGTCGATAACCTCTTTTGTAGGCCTTCCTGTTCAAAAAAACCTCGAAGCATAAATTTGTTTTTTATTTTTAACTTATACCTTTGTTAAAAAAATGAACTTAAAAATTAAATAAAGCATGAGCCCACTGGGGTTAGAGGAAAAAATAAATTCCATGAAGAAAACTAAGTCAAAGAAATATATGAAACTATATTCACCATTTTTCTTCTACTCCTCTTTTAAGCATTTGGTAATATTTTGGTGTGATAGAATCTTATTCATATAGCATATAAAACTATTATTTAGCCCCTAACTATCTTTCTAGACTTACTTTCCACTATCCTAAACTTCTTTTAATTATTAAATTTTAACCAGCCATTACCAGTTGTGTTGATGGCATCTGGTTACCAGCTTTTATTTCTCAATCTGGAAAACTAACATTGTTAGTTAAGACACATTTCTCCCTTGTGAGGCTTCCCTGACCTACCTTCAATCTTCTGTCTAAATCATCTCCAAACACTGTCATACACACACACACACACACACTCACACACACACATATACGCACATGGAATAAAGCATATCACAAATATATGATGAGTTTACACATATTTCTCCTATATTAGATCTATGCTTCTTCAAATTAAGAATTAGATCTCATTTTCTTTTGTATCATTAGTGGCTGGCAAATCATTTGTCCTCAATAACCTTTGTTAAATGTAATGTGTTTTGTTTATACTTTAGATATGGTGATAAAAAGTATTTAGTATGATATGTTATAAATATTCTTTCATACATTTTAAATATTATTTAAGTTTCTCTAGAAACAATTTTGAAACATTTAAGAAGAAAAAGAGCACTAGCAAAGAAAATTTTAATTTTCTTTTTCTTTCTGAAAGACAAAAAGAAAAACAGGTAAGTAGAAAAAGGACTTAACATTAAGTAATTAAAAATATTCCGTGGTTAAAATTACAATAATTAATTTTGGCATGACATGGCATATAATACCTAGAGAAAACTTTCTTACTATAATGTATTAATTATTAATATAAAGGATTTCAGAAGGAAAGATTACATCTTTTAATACTTGGTAATATTTTATTCTGTGCAATATTCAAAATGTTTAACAATTGGAAGATATGCAGATGAATGTCTCATGCAGGCATCAATTTTAAAATGTCACTTTTTGGATGGCTAAGATGCCAGGAGCCAGTGCTCTTTGATATGTCTAAAACTAAAAATGACTTCTTTAAATGTCTATAGGTTAAAGTAATCACAGAACTTCAACTTCTACAAGGAATAAACATTTGATAATATTATTTTATATATTTCTAGAGGTTTTTTGTTTTTAACCAAAGTGAGTTGGTCTATTTCTAACATTTATCTCAGTCAACAACTAATCTGTACAAAAATGAGTGAATTTATAGATAAGAAAACTGAAGCTTAGAGAGAGGTTATATGACTCATTTACAGATCACACTATCAGTGCATAGATCTGCACTTTGAAATTAAGTTACCTAACTCTGTCTTATGCACATAATACCTTATATCTCAGCTACCACAACAGCTGAGGTATAAATTTAGGGTCTGATTTTAACAATAGAGAAAGAAGTCTGAACTCCTGCTTTCAGCTCTGACATGTAAAGACTTTGGAAGTTGTTTCTCTTATCCATTACTACAATAAAAAACTAGGGAAACGAAAATCAACTACTTTTCTTAGACATCAGAGAATTACGGTCAGAGACATCACTTCAAAATCTGAAGGGACAATGACGTCCAGAGAGACACAGATAAGACCTGTTTACTTAGAGCAAAATCTGCTGGAGCTGCAAATAAGTAGATACACTTAAATTATAATTTTGATGAATAGCTGGAGGCTAAGTGTAGACTAACTTGCGTGTAAGGAACTCTTGAGGGCCACAGTCTTAGTTGAGGCCCAAACCTTTGTATATTTTACCTGTAGAAACAGCACAAAGTTCTCACCTGAAGAGCTAAGAAAAATTTCCATATTGTCAAGTAGGGGAAAGTAACCATTTTAAAATAGATTAAAAGTATTCTCCATACCAAAGAACTATTCTGCAATGGTAAATATTAATATAACTATATCAGTATTGACTTTAAATGTAAATAGTCTACTTATACCAATTAAAAGACAAAGATTATCAAAATGAATAATTAAAAAAGACCTAACTTCATGTTGTCTATGAGAAATCTACCATAAATATAAAAACACAGATAGGTAACAAGTAAGTGAAAAAAATATATACTATTATAAAACTAACCAAAAGAAAGCTGAATAGCTTTTATTTAAACAAAGTTCATTTCAGAGTAAAAAAAAAAAATGTTCAGAGCAAGGGATAAAAAGGAGCATTGAATAATAATAAAAATGTCAAATATAAAGAAGACATAACCATGCTTAAGATAGATGCACCTAATAACAGGGCATCAAAATATTTGAGATAAAAACTGATAGAAATGCAAAGAGAAATAGAAAATTTCATTATTACAGTTGGAGACTTCAACATACCTCTATCAGTAATTGATAGGTCTATCAGGCAGAAAATCCACAAAGATATAGTTGAACTAAACAGCATTATCAATCAACTTGACCTAATTGACACTTAAAGAGAAAGAAGTCTCAGGAATCCTAATGGGGGTATACAGTTGGAGCACCTCCTACTCACTTCATCTTGTTGATGTAAGGACATTTTGAGTGTTTGTATGTGTGTGTGTGTATATATGGCTTGAGTGAATATTTATTTAATCGGAATCTAAAATATTCTGATGCCTTTTCTATACTTGCTAAAAAGTTACTCTTTTCACTCTATGTCCCACTAGTGAACTGGCCCTTTATAGAACTGAACTTTACTATGCATAAAAATAATTGGAAAGTATTTGTTTAAATGTATTCAACAAAGTTATTCATTTTCAATATGTGTCAGACACAGAGCAGGTTCCATTTCTAACAAGCACTTGCTAATTGATAGGGCCATGTAACTACCAGGATATTTGAGTATCTTTTTATTTGGTTCTTATGTTATGTAAGACTGTACAAGATGCTTTAAGGGATATAAGAAAAATTGAGTATCTGTTCTCACAACCCATACAAACCTAGATTCAAACCTCAGATCCACTAACCAGCTGTGTGAGTTTTGATTTTTCTATTGGGGCTTGCTCTAACATATATATGGAATCATTTTTTTAAATTATAGATATCTCTCATCCTACTGGGGGAGCTTATACTATAGCCAGGACCTGCTATAGGGCCCTTTTATGCTTTGGACCCCATTCAAAATAGATAGCCTTTCCTGTCACCAAGTAAATGGGCCAAAGCAGTATTATCATGTAGGAAATGTGCTATCTCCATAATCCAAAGACCTATAAAATATTGTGCTTCCTCCTCATGGAAGAAGTTAAAAGTGACATTAATTTTTCCTTTACTTATTTATAGTGTGTCTCATTATGCCCTTAATGCCAAGAATTGACAAACTGGAGGCCAGAGGCCAGATCCATCCTGCTCCCTGCTTTGGGTTGGGGAGCAAAGTTTCATTTTTTTCATAGCCATGGCCATTCATTTATGAATTATCTATAACTATTTTCATGCTACAATGACAAAGTTGAGTATCTGTAATATAGTCTGTCCTGCAAAGCTTAAAATATTTACTATCTGACCTTTAGTAGAAAAAGTTTGCCAACAGCTGTCCTAAAACTATGAACACTTAATAACTTCTCTAATGTGGTGGAAATCTGAATCTTTATGGAATTTATGTACCATCATTTTCAGTCCAGGTATTTTACCAAACCTAAACATACTTGTCAAATTCTGCTCATTTATTCTGATTAAATAAGTTTAGAAGCTGGCAAGGACACCCTTTGACTTTCAACTTTACCTTAATTTAACAATTAATCACACTTATCCTTCCATTATCTTTCTCCAATGCATCAATAATACCTAGCAACAGCCATACAATTCCATAGCCCTTCACTGACTACTTCCCAATAGCTCTCAGTCACCTGATGTATTATATCAGGAGAGTATTCTCAGTCGTAGAAAGTATACTATTCCAGCAATTGTACTGCTGCAGCATGCAGTAAATCCTCCATCTACTGTAAGGTTGGTGATGAAACTCCTAAATTCTACCTTAGTGTTTACCTTCTTGTACTACATCTGATATAAAATGTCTTGGGTTGGATTCTGTAGAAAAGGAGACAGTTTTACATGTAGGAGCTCTTTTTAGGGGTGTGCTCTAAAGATAATGTCCCAGAAGTGAGAAAATAAGATTAAGGCAGAGGGAAAAGTTGAAAGAATTCCTTGAGGAGCTCTGAAGCTAAGGCTGAATGAGCCCTTCAGAAATGTCCCAGACTGAGACTAGGAGGACAGTTCTTTACAGCTCTATATTAACCAGTTTGCGACATGGTCTTCCTTGGGGTATAATTTTGGGTAAGGCAGTCCTTTTCAGTACAAAGTAATTCTTGGGGAGGCTTATACTTGTGAACTGGTACTAGGCAAAAGTTTCAGGAGCTGATGAAATGAAGGCCCTGGTCCTGAGGTAGTATCTAGGCTGTGTGACAAAATCCCTACTGCAAAAAAGAAATGAGAGAAAATTCCTAAAAGTGTAGTGAAATTTCAATTGTGAGATTGTTGGAATATCAGGTCATTAATAACAAAAACTAACAGTTAAATGCCCTTATATTGGGTTCCTTGGAAATGGAGACAGTTTCATATGCAACACACACACACACACACACACACACACACACACACACACACACTGCTGATAGGAAAATCTGAAAAATAGCTTGATGGTTTCTTTAAAAAATAACTTGCACTGATCATATAATATAACAATTGACCTCTTGGTCATTCATCCTAAAGAAATGAAAGTTTATGTTCACACAAAAACTTGTACAAAAATATGCATAACAGCTTTATTAACAACAGTCAAAAAATAAAAAAAAAACAGATATCCTTCAATGGATGAATGTTTGAACAATCTGTGGTACATTTATATCATGGACTACTATTCAGCAATAAAAAAGGAATGAACAAACAATTATTACACAAAACTTGAGTGGATCTTTATGTTGAATTGAAAAACAAAGCCAATCATTATGCTGAATAAATAAAAGCCAATTTATTTCATTCATATAGCATTCCTATAATGACAAAACAAATAAAGATTAGGTATGGCCACAGTTAAGATAAGAGGGGTGTTGACTATGATTATAAAAGAGTAGCAAGAGGGATTCTTGTAACAGAACTGTTCTTTATGTTCACTGTTAATACACACAAATACACAAATGAGCACATGTAAAACTGGTAATATCTGAATATAATGAATGAAATTGCATAAATCTTCACTTTCTAGATGTGGTATCATATACTACAAGATACTCTGTATTATTTAAAGGGACCCATAATTATCCTGAGAATTTGGGTACATAGAAATGTTTTAAATTTTTGTGTTAAAACTAAAAGCAAGCTGTTGACATGTTACTTAATGACAGAACAAGGACCAGAACTAAGACTTCTGAATTTCATTCAGTCCCAGGGTTTTCTACTGCACAGTACAGTAGGTATTTCTCATTGATGAATAGTATATACATTGAGTAACTATAAGTGTCTGTGCATTTTCAGTTATTTCAAAGTAGAACATTTTTTTAAAAAAATTTTTGTGGTATTTTTACATCCTAGAAAATACTCAGATAGTAGTTTCAACAAAATCATAGGTAGAAGACAAACAGAAGCATGAGGCCGCAGGAAGAATGAGAGTCTTACATTCTATGTTCATTTATTTATTGACCTTTTTAGTGTTTGTCTCAGAGAAAAAAAATTCTTTTTAAATTCATATATCTTGGCATAAGTAATTCTCAAGTTAAACTGTTACTGTACACACATTTAAGCAGGAAATGGATGGCTACTGGAGAAGTGAAATGAATATTATATTTAATAATCTCCTAAATTGCCTTTAAGACTTGGGAATCTATAAAGAGTGAGACAATTCTCACATAGTTTCTAATGTATTTAGCATAATCGAAGAAATCATTTTCAATAAAAAAAAAAAAACAATTTACCTAAAATTCTTAAAATAGCAGAAAGTAATGTGGCACAAATTTTAATTGGTAGCTTTACACCTTATGTCTGGGATAGATCGCCTCCTTTAATTTGATTTTACTTTCTTCCCAATAAAGTAAAATAATGTAATCACAGTTTTTTTGTGTGTGCCAGAAGAATTTTTTTTCTCTAAAACAAGACTGAAAATAATAATTTGGATTTTATCATCACTTAAATTTAGAATACTAAATTTATTTATTTTCTTATTTTACACTCTTTTTCTTGGTATTTAATAGCAACACTTCTATTTAATATCTTAGTATATAATCTCGCTATTATACTTAAAAGGTCATTTTTTTCCTCCTATCTTTGTCCTCTTTAAGAAGATACACTATTTATGGTCTAATAAAGTCATTTACTTACTGAAGTAAGTGATTCTTTTTAAAGATAAACACTAAACAGATGCGTTTTCAGATGCTGATTTTTATATTAAGTGATTCAAGAACAAAGATATTTCAGAAAAGTAAAATCATCAATGTATGTTTCCATGCACACTTATATGAGAATTATTTAAGATGCTTGTTAAAATTTGAATTTTGGAGATCCTACTCAGACATAATGACTAGGAATGCCAGGGATGAGATGGAAGAAAATACCTGAGTTTTACATTTCAAATAAGTTCCCTGGTGATTCTTTGGCTTCACTCCCTCCATCCAGTAGAGGAGCCCAATTCTCTCTAGGTCTGTAAGAACCTCTGGGATTTGTGCTGCCATAAGAACAAAAACAACAATAACAACAGCAATAAAACAATTCTAAAATCTGAAAATGAATCTAACTTATAAACTCAGTGACTTAGCAGATCCTTACCAACAAGAGTCTGAACCTAGGAAGTACTTTTATCATTAGAATCACTGGAAAAATTACAAGAAAGTTTTAGTGTTCAGAAAATATTTTATCTTTAAAATAGGGCACAATTTATCAAACTGAAAATGTAAAATCTCCTTTCAGAAGCAATACTTTAATCAACTCAGCAACATATGGCTTTGCATCTTAACTGATTTCTAAGGGAAGTTGGTGTGTGTTTGGGGGTGGGGCAGTGGTTAATAAAATGTCTTCCAGCTCTTTGGACTGAAGGCCAGGGCCAGCAGTCCAAAAAAATGATTCATAGATCTAGGACCTGATGTAAATTAGATGGAGAGGAAGAAAAAAGTTTAATGGAAATTACAGGTAAATCCCATAGTACCAGCACTGGGCTTTTTCCCACATACAGTGCCTACTCCCAGCTGCATAATAATAACTTTCTCAAGAGTGAACTTGGCACCTTGGGTACTTGAAATTATTCTATGTTTTTGGTTTGATTTGATATTAACTGGGGCAATAAACATTTAAACTTAATCTTAAAAAAAAATTGGGTCGTCATAATTGTGTCGTACGTTTAAGAGAGTCTACACATGTTAGTGTGTGTTTAGCAGCTGGAACTCCCCCCAACCCCAATAATTATTTAGATTCTTGATAATCAAAGTGCGATGTTCACACTTGCAGCATCCGTGCCTCCTGGGAGCTTGTTAGAAATGTGTAACCTCAGGGCCCACCCTAGACTTTAAGAATCTTTGTTTTAATAAAATCCAAAGATGATTCAAGTGTCCATTAATGTTTTAAAAGCATTGATTTGTGCCATAAAAGAAACTGACCCTCTTTAACTGGTTAGAAAAAATATTTTAAAATTAAGACTTTATTTTGCTAAGGCTCTGGACAAATCAACAACTTATTTTACAGTTGGAGGGGGTCTTTGAAAACAATTTACCTAATCCTCATTTTTTATTGATTAGGAATCTAAGGGCTCAAAAGAAATAACTAAGCCAAAGTCGTGCAGCTATTTAATTGCAGAGCTAAAATGCAAGCTCAGACAGTGTTGCTTTCACTTGAAATGTGAAAGGAAAGTAAGCGAAATTAAAATCATTTTTACAGATATTTCATAACAGAAAGAAAAAATGCAACTTTCTCACTTTTGCCTCACAAAATATAAACATTTGTTTGTTTGTTTGTTTTCTTGGTTTATATAATACTTGGAGTGAGTTGTCATCTGTGCCTAGAAGCAGACTTTGAAATTAAATGTCTTTTTACCCTAGAACTTCTCTTTTGCTAGTTCTACTCATCTGGCTCTCTTATCTCCTACTCTCCCAGTTATTTTAAATCCAGTATATTTATCTGATGAACTGACTAAACAAAATATACATCATTGTGGAAACAACACGGATTGAGGGGGGAAGGCTCTTTTAGAGGCAGAGAAGAGAGCACAAAGGATGGGAACTTGTGTTTTTCGATGATGAACAACTGCTAGTTAACCTTGCTGAGTCAGACACAAAATGAGCAAGCTCAGAACCCTTATGGCAGTTAAAGCAGCACCCTAGTCAAAGAGGGTTAACAGTAAGAAGTCAGAGTTAGTGTACTCCTGAGGCAGTTTCTGGTCACGTCACTTATGCTGTTTTTAAATATTAATCTTTGCAAAATGTTGATCAAGCTATACATTAGCAGAAATTTCATGATGAAAAGTCATAGAAGAGTAGCCACCAAGAAATTTAAAGAAATATTTTTAAAATTTACTTAAAATATTTACCAACATAAAAAAGTAGAAAAAAATAGATGCAATTCTTAAAATATATTATGCTGGAATTTTAAATTTTTTTTAGTATGTAAACCACACTTTAAAAGGTAAATATTGACAAAGAGGTTAAGTAGCCCCCTCATATCTGCATGAGTTATACTTCACCTCCTCTGGAGTTTTACAATTGGTCAACTCAATTATCTTACCTCTCAAAAGATTAAGGTGCTAGGGAAGATAGAGGTAAGAGAGAGGATGGGAAGAGTGGGGAGAGAGAGGAAAAATGAGAGAGGAGGCAGGAGGGAGAGGAAAGAAAAGAAGAGGGAAGGGGAATAGAATGGAAAATTTTTCTGAGTCAACGATATTTGGGCTTTATACCCCAGGCTTAGCCACCAGACTTGTCTTCTCTTTTTCACCTACACTCATTCCCTTGGTAACCTCATCCACGCCCAAATTTTTCAATACTATTTTCAGGGTGAAAATTCCCCATCATACATCCCAGCTTGAATCTCACTCCTGAACTTGACATTTCAACACTCTACGTCTTCACTTTGTTAATTAATGTCTCAAATTTATTATGTCCTAGGTTTCTGATTTTCTCTTCACCTCCCTTACCTTCATCTCTAAAAAGTGCTCCACCCCCCATTCTCAGTAAAGGCATCCTTGTGTAGGCCCCAAACACTTGAGGTTGTCCTTGATGTCCCACTTTCTCTCCAATGCTGCATTCTCCGTTTAACCTTCAATAAATAGCCATAGTCTACCTATTAACCATCACATACCAACTACTATCATTTCCCAATGAGTATGTGTATGAGAGGGAGAGAGAGAAAGAGAAAGGGAGAATGAAAAGAAGTTTGAAAGTGGAGAGAGAAGGAAAAGTAATAAAAGCCAGAACAGAAAAGCTGATTTTTAAATTAAAATAAATATGCAGATATGCAGCTAAATTATATATTTCCTTTCCTGATGTCCTTCTAAATTTGATTTTAACTGATGTGTCATACTCTCTGCATTTTTAAAATGATTATGAATATTATATTCTTCTTTCCCAGCACTCCAGTGAATACCCAAAATAGATCTGTACAATTGCTGCAAAAGTATGTAAGGGGCTCAGTACTACATAACACATTTGTTAATAAATATATCTACTACATATAAGAAGTAGTGAAAATTCCTGGGCAACATGAGTGTGCAAGATGCATACAATGCTCCACAAACTGTTTTTTAGATGGGGATACAGAAACTCCACGTATGTCAGTCTCTTATTATATCCTGGATTCCTCTGTATGCACTAAATCTTACAAACTGGCATGTATTCCCTTTCCGACCTACCTCCATTAAAATAGTGTCTCTTTTCTTCTCCTTTCTTTCTGCCAACTTAGGAGTGGCAGCTACTTGTTGAAGAATTCTACAGCTAAAACACAAAATGCAGTGTTGGTGGCAACATATAGTCTGTCCCAGATATATTTAGAAGGAAAAAATATGAAACCTTAGCATGAACATAATTTTATTACTGTTTTTCTTTTTGTTATTTGGTTGTTGTTTATCTATAGACACTTTTTTATTCTCCAGGATATAGATAACTCATATTTTTTCCCCCACTAGAATCTAGATGACAATCTAGTTTTCAGAACTAAGCCTCATAACATAGATGAAACTACATCACTAGAGAGGATTTATGGTTCTAAGAATTTAGGGTGGGGGGGAGACAAAAATGTTCCACAAACAATTTAGATCTATGCTATAAAATATAGCAAACATTCTTTTACATACATAGCTGAATTTGCAAGAAAGAAAGAGAAATTCTAGATGCTAGGCAATGTGGGGACAGGTAAACACTAAAGCAGTGAACTAATGAGCTGAAGGTGTGCTGCTGAGGGGGGCCGTGGGTTTGATAGCACTGGGGCTTATGCTCTGATTGGTTTACATGGAGAGCAGAGGAGGCCTTAGGTTGCACCCAAAAGAATTAGAATTGAGATCCTTACATAAAGACTGGATTCATACCTGCCTGACCATTTTGCAAAAACAGCAATCCAGGAAAAGTTGCCTGTCTAACTGGGCTTAGATTGAGGAAATTCTCTTAAGATTGTATAAACAAAGTCCTGTGCTTCATACTTTTCTCTCTCTCTCACTCTCTTTCATGCACACAACACACAAACGATAAATTCAGGTTAATGATTATCTCGATGACAGGGAAAGATAAGGAGGTAAACAAGTTGGATCTACACTTTTTAAAAAATGTCTTAAAATGTATTAATTAAAGAGAGAAGTAAAGAGAATATCTAATATAAAGAAAGTACATACAAAGGCTTTGTGGAAGAAAGAAGCAAGGCATGTTTGGGGACTCAAATGAGGTCCAGTTGGGAGTGAAGGTAAGAAGCAAGAGAAAGACTAGAATTGGAAAAACTGAAGGTAAAACAGAGTGTGAGACTATGCATACAAATAGCTACAAATAAGCGAGATTACACAGAGGGAGCAAAATTTAAGAGTTAACACATTTGTCCATTGCTAATTACTAAAGGCTTTTTCGTGGGTTATTGCATTTTGCTAAGCGAAAAAGTGCTACTATTATTTTACACTATCTATAACGAAGGACTACATCCATATCAGTGTCACTATTTGAACTCAAACTCAGGTCTTTGAGCTATAACTAAAACTAGGTACAGTTTACTGAAGAATTTTCTAGTCTTAATCTTGCTTGAATAAGATTGTGTGCTGTGGTAGGTAGACTGCTTCTCCATATCTGTCTATTTCTTAATTCTCAAACATTTTGAATATGTTACCTTACATGGCAAAAGAGATTTTGCAGATGAGATTAAGATCTTGAGTGCCTTGAGGTTAACCTGGACTATCCAGATGGGTCCAATGTAATCACAAAGGTCTTTGTAAGAAGGAAGCATAAGGGTCATAGTCAGAAAAGATGTAACCACAAAAGTAGAGGTTAGAGTGATGCCGCCACAGACTAAAGAGTGCAGACAGACTCTAGAAGCTGGCAAAGGCAAGGAACTGATTCTCCCCTGGAGGACTCAAAACAAACACAGCCCTTTTGATCCATTTTAGAATTCTGACCTCAAGCACTGTAAGATAATACTTGTGTAAAGTATGGCTATTAAGCACTTGATATGTGACTAACCCTGATAGAGTTTGCCTGAAAGTATAAAATACATTTAGTGAATTTATAAAACTTAGTATGAAGACAAAATGTAAAATATCTCATTAATAATTTTATATTTATTATATGTTGAAATAATAATATTTTGGATAGAGTCAAATAAAACATGCTAGTTTTATGAGTTTATTTTTTGCTTTTTAATGTGGCTAATGTTTGAAATTTCTTATGTGGCTATTACTATTTTTCTATTAGATAGTGCTGATATAGACATTTCCACAATAGCTTCATAATTTAGACATCTTCATTTATTAAGAAATTCTATAAGCTCAGAGTCAAATGCAAATTTAGATATTATTGATACTTAAAAATATTAAACAAGCTCACATATAATATATAAACATGTGTTAACTCAGGGTATACATATATTTTCACATATATTAAAATCACCAAAGTAACCTGCAAATGTTTTCTGTAATATTCCTGTTAATATCAGTTTTAAAGTCTAACGTTCTTTGAAATTTTGTTATAAAGTATGGCTATTCAATCTTGTCTTTTATTTTGCTTCTCATACGTGGCATTATTTTTCTCTTTCCCAAGCTAAGCAAACCTCCATTGGATTAGAATAATGTGTCTGAAAGAATAAAGAATGGTTTTGTTTATCGTGGCAAATATTTTGCATTGATTTTAATAATGGGTGCCATCGCATATAGGGCAAGAGAATAAATTGGACACTAACACAAATCAATAAAATAATTCTGTTAACTGAACAATAGAAATATTAATAGGTATGAATTTTAACAAGTTCCTTAAAATTACAAGTTTTTAAAGCTCCACCAATTGGAATATTTCTCAAGATACATTTAATAATTACTAAAGGCTCATAATAATAAGCCTGTTATTCTTGCTGCATCATAAATTTTGTTCTTCACTTAATTAGATAAAGTATAAATGCATTTCCCCCCAAATTCCACCATCTTTTGGTGCAAATGTTGTATAACTAGGTAATTTTTGAGTGTGAATCATAAAGAGGAAGTGAAACAGCATCAAAGGTAAAACAAGAAATTATGATTGCAAACAAATAGTTATAACCTTGAATAAATGAGAGATGGTTTTGAAAGTTATTTCCCTGGCAGCTCATTTGTCGATTAGATTTATCTCATCTGTGCAAGTGTGGCACCACAATTATCATTATTCATGCAATGTACGAGGATTCATTCTAAGTGCCATGTCTGTCTCATTTGCATTTATTCCACATTCTTTTAAAGGGCAATTATTCTTAAAGGATAACTTAAAAATCAGCTTTCAAGTTCTATTTTCATTTGGAAAATCAAATTAGAATCCAAATTCTTTTGTTCACAAAGTAAGTCCAGCAAAGATAATTAAGCCACATTTAAAGTATCTAAATCTTAATTGAAATTACTGTAAAACTTGGTCCTGTTGAAGTATCAAAAAAATCTTTCTTTTTTATTAAAGACCTCAAATATTCTGACTTGTTTCTATCATAACCACCAGCAATCTGTTATAGAGCAAAACTGTTCCATAGACCAAAAGAAAATTTTTAAAGCCTTCAGTTTTACATCTATTTATTTATTTGTTTGTTTTCTTTTATTATTTTTTAATTAAAAATTATTGGGTGACATTGATTAACAAAATCAAACAAGTTTCAAGTATAGCAATCAACAGAAAGTCATATATATATATACACATATATATATACATATATATGTGTATATATATATATACATATATATATATGTATATTTCATTATGTGTTCATCAACCAGAGTTAGATTTCCTTCCATCACCAAAAATCTGACCCCTTTTACCCCATCTATCTTTCCACTCTCCCCTCTGGTAACCACTAATCTACTGTCCATGTATTTATTTGTTTTCATTAAACAAGCAATTAGTAAAAAATTAAAGTGCATTGATAAACTGAGAGACACTCAAATGTTAAAAAAGAGCCAATGGATAAATCTGAGTGCATCATGGTTTTTTAAGCAATGGCAGAAAAAGAGGTCCACATATAGAAAATTAAGAGAAAATAGCCAAAGGGATAGAAAGAAGAAGCCCAGAGAAAAAGAGTCGAGTCATAAAAGCCGAAGAAGCATAACTTCTTATAAAGTTGGTCCTGGTCAAATATCACAGTCATCAAGTAAGATCAGGAATAAAAAGGGTCTATCGGATATAGAAATTTAAGATCATTAGTGGCCTTATTGAGAGCAATTTTTATTGGAAGTGAAAAGGAAGAAAATCAGATTGCAGTTAATAAATATAGAATTTTGACTTCCAAAATTACTGCAGCCAAAAGAGTAAAGAATTATTGCTCCTATTTCACTCTTTGTTTTTATTCCATTTTCCTTGCAGAAACTCATTCTGGGGAAAAAATGTTATTAGCTAGCAATACTTCCATATATTTCGATCTGTTTCAAACTCTTCTGCTTCATTAACCTTCTCCAAAATAAAGACATAATGGTAAATTTGACATAGAATGTTAAGAAAGCTCTATATTGAGATATATGTCACTTGGTGGAAGACTCTATAAGAATATTGACAGTTTTAAGTAGTTTTTTAAAAAATGCAACAACAATTAAGAGAAGTCCTAAAATCTTGAATTGAAATTGGAAGTGTTAATTTAAAATTTACTATTTTACATCAGCAGCAATGAGCATACTTATAGGCAGATTTTGGTTTCTAAATACCATTTGCCATGCAAAGGAACCAGGGGCTCTTAAATAAATGATGTCTTTTTAGGCACATTCAGATGATGCTGGGACATCTTATTTTATGAGACAGAGAGGAAATGTCCAAGGCTAATTAAAATATATCAAAAAGATTCAGAAGCCAGTTTGAAGGGGGTCCTTTTTTGGCAAATTTTGGAAATATTGAATATCAAAACACTATTAACTCTAAGTAATTATATAATGTTGAGTGAATAAAAATCTAAGGAATAGAGATACTTAAAAAGAAAATGGGAAAAGGAATTAATTTGTTATCATTGGAGTAGACTATTTCACTAAGACTTTACTCTGAAAAATTCATAATTAAGGTAAAAGCATTTGTCTTATCTTTATATGAAGAAATGGGTTCTTTATATTTGACCACAACAAAAAGCTTTTTATAGAATGATGCTAGCAAATATATATCACATATAAACTACAAGTTGAATTTATAATTTTGCAATCCACAGTATAATGATTGATTCAGGCAAGAATCATTAATGCTACCACCATTGGCGGGGGAGCAGTTGTTGGAGAAAGTATCTTCATACAATGCAAAAAAAAAAAATCATCCCCACTTCTCTACACACACACACATATGTAAGATTTGAAAGTATGTGTATGTCAGTGTATGTATGTGTCTCTCTGTGTGTGTTTCCACAGTGCAAATATCTGATCATCACCCCCTTAGAGGAGGAACTTAATTTAGCATCACTAGTAGTGGGAAAGATTTGAAATTATGTTTTCCTAATTATACATAAAATAAAGTACTCAACATCATCAATAAAATTATTTTGCAATATATCATTAACCCAGAATTAAGATGTTAAATTTAACTTTCAGTTTATTTAAAATATATAAAATACAAAAACAAGTTAATGACATAACAAAAAAACAACTAGACAAATATGGAACATGAGATACTCTGGAAGAAAACTGGTCTAGTCATTTAGAAGAGTTGATGTCATGGCAAAAATGTGAAGAAACTCTTTTTAAGTAAAAGACATAATAACTGAGTACAGTGTTTGAACCTTGACTATATTCTAATTTGAAGAAAGAAATAGTTATAAAAGTTATACTTTGGATAAATGAGAAAATATAAATTTGGTCTCAATAAATAACATTCAAGAAGTATCAATTTTCTTAAGTGTGACATTGATATTGTGACTTTTATAGTAGAATGCTCTATTTAGAAAACTTATGTTGAAGTACTTAGGGATCAAGTGTCAATTTGTGCAACAACTTTTCTGTATAGTGGAAAATTTGTAATAAAATGTTAAGGAGATGAATTTAAAATAATTGCTGACAATTCTTAAATATCTCCAATCCAGATTGCTCGCTGAGCTTCAGATACTTATTGTCAACTGCCTTTTCAAAATCTCAATTTAAATATCTCATAGGTATCTCCAACTTTCCATGACCAAATATGAGCTCATGTTCTTTCCTTCCAAAACTTATCTATCTGTTGTCTTACATAGCTCAGATGATAGAAATTCTACCCTCTTGGTGGCTTATGCAAAACTCTTAGGAAATATCCTAACACAACTTCTTCTCTTAAATTTCATATTCAATGTATGAGGAGCTCTTCTGGCTTTAAAATCAAGTACATTTAGAACCTGAATATTTCTCATCACCTCTACTGCTACATTTGTCCAAGCCAGTATCTTAATCTCTTGCTCATTTCCTGGAATAGCCTCTTCACTGCTTGTTTCTATCCTTGCCGATTTACAGTCTGTTCTTAACCCAGCATCCTGAGGGATCTGTGCCTGGGATGACAAGGAAGTTTTGTCATCTTAAAGATAACACTTTCGCAGTAGTTATAATTTTTATTATTTCACAGCAATAAGGAAGGAGAAAATATAGCAAAAGAATCTTTAAGGAGGTGACCTGAAAGTTGCATACATCATTTCCTCTCATCTACTGTTGGCCAAAATCTGATCACAAGTAGCAGTAAGAGAGACTAGGAAACATAGTCTGTTGTTAGATGAGAAAGTCTAGCTAAAATTCAGAGTATATGTTTCTAAAAGAAAGCACAGAAAACTTATACTAGGGATACTTAGAATTTCCTGCAGTTAACTAACTACTCTGGCTACCTATGTTTCATGAATTTACTGCATCCAGCCAAAATCCAGGATTTTATAATGTGCAGTTCATCATATTTAAAATTGGTTCTTCAAAATCAAGCAATCTGTTAACTAAATGATAACTGTTTCCTTATCTCCTCATATATGTTGATAGCATAGAAATACTACAACCATAATAAAATAAGAATTCATAAAAAGGGAAAAAATTGAGAAACAGAGTAGTCAGTATTCCATAGTAACTGTAAAAGTCTGACGGACAGAAATCACAAAGACTCTGTGAGGTAAGTTACTTGGTTCACCTGTCTGGCTCCCCTGATTTTTGTTTTTCAGGAAGATTTATATCCATTGTCTGCTCTGGTTCCTGCTTCTGGGACAGACTTGTCCTTTATCTTGTGTAACCAACACTGAAATAGGATGAGTTAGAGAGTGCTTTATCTTTGGAGGCTGAATAGCTTTCACAGCCACTTTCTGATACTGAAAGTTTGGGGTCTCAACTGTCATTCTGGGGGCCAGATTTAAGCTCTTGTAAGAGAGGCTTAGGTTTTCATTGGCAAAGCAAATTCTTCAGGGATTAGGCTTCTGGTCTATTTGCTTCTATTCAGTACATGTAAAAGGTAGCACACCAAAACAATTTAATGGGCCATTATTGTTAAAATTGCAATCATTCTCCTTTATTTACTGAATTTTGTGCTAGATTCTCCTCCTTTAAGCCAAAAATTTTAGATGACCCCATGAAGGTAACTGAAATAACAGAAAGAAAAAAAAATGATGTCTTTGATTTGTTCTTTGTATTTGGATAACTCTGGGCAATCACTGTATCTCTTGCTGTGTGAGGTCCAGATACAGTTAAATTTTTTAACTTTGAAAGACCTCAAATTTTTGGACTTTCTATCTCAATAACTTTCTAGCTATTCTAAATCCTTTAGAGTACTCTTCTGATATTATCTCCATATGAAATCGGGCCAATTATTTTGTGTCCTTTTCGTACTTGTAGTCACTTGCTAAAAGCATAAATAGCCGCCAAAACCAAAATCCCACTAAATTTTGCCAACTAATTTCCTCAGAGCTACAGTCTTAAATGCACATGCTCTGCCTTCTAAGTTATGGCAACAACAGTTTTACCGAACATGCTGCCACAGCATAATGCCATTCTCCAGTTTCCAACTCACAACATTTGTGAATTTTCCATCACCACCTTGTTCATATCACATATAACCACACTTTACATAATAGTTTCCCACTTTTAGGTGCCACCCCTCCCACCCCAGAAAATGCTTAACAATTAAAGATCTAGAAAGCTATCCCATGGTATCTTTTTATAAAAAAAATATTTTTATCCCTAATATAATGGTATAGAAGTGAGCAATCTGAGACTGGTAGGGAAGTGGCCAAGTATGCTCTAAGTCATTACTATTATTCAGCTACTACAGAAGAGTAAACAGATAAGCACCTCCAAGGAGATATCTGAGATGTTGTGCATAGTACCACTCGTGTAGCATAGGTACAAACTTCATCACTCAGGCACACATAATTGCAACAACAATAAAAAAATTGGTAGTAGGGTACTCACGTATTCAACTTATACATTAGTTTCTTCTTCTTAAAAGATGGAAGGAATAGTTATTGACCTTTACCACAATCACCTATGTGCCAGTTACTCTAGTTGACACTACAGATGTAATAGTTCAAAACTGAGCAAGATATTATCTCTAGTACTACAGAGTGACTCAGCTGAAGGGGAGCTATCTCTAGGTTCTGTTCAAAATTATATCAAACATTAGCTCTCATGTAAAGTCGTTGCCACCCTTGAAAAAGAGAGATGGATAAAACTTACACTCTGGGAATAAAGATAGAAGTCAGCCTGGGCTAATAATAATAATAATAATAATGATAATAATAATAATAATTAATAAAAAGAGATAGCTAGAAAAGAGGCATGAGGGAATAGAAAAGAGACATTTGCCTGGGGATAAAATAAGCAAAAAAAGTACAGTCATGAGCTGCATAATAGCACTTCAGTTTATGGTAGACCACATACACAATAGGTTTCATAAGATTATAATGGAGCTGGAAAATTCCTGTCACATAGTGACACCGTTAACTATCTCTTGACTGCATTATTTTCTTTGACGTTTCATTTAATCTCATGTTGTTTTGTTCATCATGGCTTCTAAACTTATAAAATGCATTACTAATGTTACCAGTAAGAGGCCACATCAAGTGATGGAGCTAGAAACAAAATTAAAAGTGATTAACGACTACGAAGGTGGTAAATCAATGAGGTGATTGCTTGTCAGTCAGGCATGTCCCATTCCACCACAGCTGTAATATTGGAGAATGAGAACAAAGTAATGGAAGATGTTAAAAATTGTTTGCTTCATTGAAGGCAATTAGACTAACAAAAGTTTGAGAAGTGCCTGTATCAGACACGAAGAAACTTCTAATTACCTGGATTGAAGTCCAGAGAGTATTCCTCTCTGCACTATGACAATTACAGATAAAACAAAAAGGATGTTCACAATATTGGAAAAGAAAGGTTGGACTTAACTATGGTGTTGAATTACTGCTGGCTCTGGGTGGTTTAAATGATTCAATAATCATTATCCATTACATAATGTGAAACCAAGTTTTGAGTCTGTGAGTGCTGGTGTGAAGGCAGCCGAAGAATTTGGAAACTCTCAACAAGCTTAGTTTAAAGAAAAATTACTTGCCAGAGAAAATTTTAAATATGGATAGAAACCTCCCTAATTTGAAAACAAATGCCTGAAAAGGCTTTCATCCATAAAGAGAATAAGTCAATGCCAGGTTTCAAGGCATTTAAGGACAGAATAACAGTCTTTCTTGGGGACAGTGTTGCAGGCCACAAATTGAAACCCTTCATGATCTGGCATAGTGAGAATCCCAGAGCTTTCAAGTATATCAATCAGCACACATTGCCAGTACAATAAGAAACCACGGATGTCCCAGCTCCTTTTCCAAGATGCTCCAAAATTTCTGTGCCAGTGAAAGAGAGAAGTACTGTTTGGAAAATGAAATGCCTTTTAAGGTTTTGCTTGTTGTTGATAATGTACCCAGACATCCTCGTTTTATTGGTAATCATCATCCTAATACTAAAGCAATGCTTCTCCCTCCAAACACTACCTCTTTGATCCAACTAATGGATCAAAGGGTTACAGTAGCTTTTAAGGTCTAGTACCTGAGAAAGACCTTTACCCAAGCTTTTGATGTGACAAAGAAAGCACTAAGAAGATTCTAGAAGGATTACAACATATATGACTGCATCAAGAGTGCTTAGACTTGGGGTGATGTCATCAAGGAGTATGTGAATGGCATCTGGAAAAAGACACTCAAGAGTTTTGTCCATGGTTTCAAAGGCTCTGCAAAGCATTAGGAGGCTGGAAAAATCAATGAGGCTATGGCTGAGATGGCAAACAACTTTGAGCTGGGTGTGAGTGAGGATGGCATTAAGATACTCCTAGAGGTGGTTCCTGAAGAATTTACTAAGGAGGAGTTGCTGGAACTGGAATAGGAATGCATAGCTGAAAAAGAGGCAAGAAGAAAGAAAACTCCAGGATTAGAAGAAACTTCACAAAGATTTACAGTGAAGTGTTTAGCAGACACTTTTGTAGTCCTTGACAAGCTCCTTAAAAAGTTTGAAATCATGAACCCCAAGACCAAAGGTTTTTGTTAATAAAGGGGAAAGTTTATTATTTATTATCTGCTATAAGCAAATCTGTGATGAAAGAAAGAAACCAAGCTTATGAAACCAGAGATATGGGCATATTCCTGAAAAGAGTGACATCTCCTGAAGAAGAGTCTCAAGCACGTCCAGTAGGAGGTAGTCCAGAAGCCATTGTTATCATAGGAGATGACAGTGGGTGTTACTGCTCCAGAAGACCTACCAGTGAGATAAGATGTAGAGGTAGAAGACAGTGATATTGATGATTCTGACTCTTTGTAGGACTAAACTAATATGTGTCTTAGTTTTTAACAAAAAGTTTTAAAAAGTAAAAAAAAAAATTAGGAAAATATTATAAAATAAAGATACAAAGAAAGGAAATACAGCTGTGCAATGGGTGCTTTAAGCTAAGTGTTATTGCAAGAGTCCAAAAATGTTAAATTTTTTTGAAGTTTATAAAGTAAAAAGCTATAGTAAGCTAAAGTTAATTTATTATTGAAGAGAAAATATTTTTATAAATTTAGTCTAGCTTAAGCGTACAGTGTTCATAAAGTCTACAGTAATGTGCAGTAATGTCCTAGGACTTCACTCACTGACTCACCCAAAGCAACTTACAGTCCTGTAAAACCCCATTCATAGAAAGTGCCCTCTGCAGATGTACCATTTTTTATTTTTTATACCATATGTGTACAGTACTTTTTCTATGTTTAGACATATTAGGCACACAAATATCATTGTGGTTTAATTGCCTTTAGTAATCTATAAAGTAACATGCTGTACAGGTTTATAACTTAGGAGTAATAAGCTATAGCATATAGCCTAGGTGTGTAGTAGGCTATACCATCTAGGTTTGTTTAAATGCATAATGACAGAATTATCTAATGACATATTTCTCAGAATGTATCCTGTCCTTAGGCAACATGTGACTATATGTCAATACCTAGGAGAAAGAAATAAAATCTAGAAAGTGTAGTTACTATGGCTACACAAAGGTGCAATGAACAAGGGTGAATATATATGTCCCAGGGTGAGTGAATTGCACCGAGGGTAGTAGGAAAGATTTCATTACTTAGACCTATCTAGTTTGGTCTTTTTCAGTAGATGCTGTGTTACCGCATTCAGATCTTCCTTTCAGCATCCAGGCACACAAGACTACAATTTGTGTGGCTCATGCTGATTGCTAGTGGCTCACAGCTATGCCCTCTCCAGATTGTCCTCATTCTAAGAAAGCTGCTGAAATTAGATTCACAAGCCCTCCCTCACAGCAGCCCACTTTGAATGAGTAGTGGGTGCCAGAGTACAAAAGCCATATTCCTTCCCTGAATTTGGGACAGCATGTAAGAGCCACCCCAGTTTCAGAGACCACACTGCTCCATCCCAGGAGTGGACTAAAACCTCCATTTTAATTACACCAAAGGTTAATTCTTCTTTTGACCAATAAATGCTGCTTCTCTCATTCCCATACAGTTGTTGTTCATTGTCTGACCACACAGTTTGGAAATTAGAATTTCTGTCACACATATATGACCCTGAAAATGAGTGAGCTTTACAGGTGGCAATCCTGTAATACCTTCCCTTAAGGATCTCAATGTTCTATGGCTTGATATTTTTTCAAGTTCATAGCTCACCAAAAAATTAGGGTCTGACAATAATTGCATTAAGTCTTCATCCTTCACAAGGGCTGACAGAATTCTAAAATGTTAAACCTACAACATACCTAAATGCAAAATCATCTAAATTTTATAATTGACAGAGAAGAATCTTAGCTCACTTATGTAATGCTCACATCACTTATTTGTTTAGATGTTTCTCTCTCTCTCTGATGTCTTCTAAGAGGGCAGTGTCATGTTTAAATTGTTGTCATATACTAAATTTTTATTCAGTACTTTGCATGTAATAGTTACTTAGAAAATATTTGTTAACAGAACTTAGAAAAGCTGGGTGAAGGAAGGATGAAAGTCAACACATCAAAATTGAGGAAACATTCTAGATTTCCCCTTTCAAGTTACTTTCAAGATGCATTTAGTTGTTAGTATTTTAAATTCTAAGGCCTATATGTTCTTACAATTTATACACTTCTTCTTTTACATTGCTACTGCTTTGGCAAAGTCCTTAATCGTTTTACCTAAAAATACTAAAATAGCCTTCTAACTGCTTAATTAATTAGTCCTTCACAATATAACTAGATTATTCTAAAATAAATGAGCAAAGAAATAAGTAAAAAGTTATTTAGTGTCTCAACTTTATATGCTTTCTGTGAATACAAAAGTCCTTGTCCAAATGTCAAGCCCCTTAACATGGCAAGCTTCACCTACATCTCCACCCATCTGTGCCATGTCCTCTCATGCAGCTGTTCTGGAGTCGTGCCAACTACCTTCATCCCAAACAATCCTATCTTATTGCAATATCATTCCCTTCACTAAGAATTCCCCTTCCTTCATTTTTTCACTTACTTAATTTCTAATCATCCTTAGATTGAACTATTACCTATTTTAAGGAGCATTCTCTTTTTTTTTCTTTGCTGCACAGAGTTTTAAAATGTCTTCTATAATACTCTAGCTTCCTGAAAGGTTAAATAATGCATTTCATAGTTCAGCAGAGAGGAACACACTCAAATTTAGAGACTAGAACAATAAAGAGAAGAGAAAAGCCTTCTAGATTCCAGTAAAGTCACTTTCATTTATTGGAAGGCTGGGCAAGGTGGTAGGAAATGAACATTGAATTAATCCATAGAGGGAACTCAGAAATTTTAGAACAAATTGTAAACATATACATTACAGGAAAAAAGATAACTAACATAGTACAGGTATTATGGGCTTCAAATTAGTTTCATGACCTCTCCCTCTTTACACACTCGGAGTCAGTTCTCCTTATTCACAGTAGTCACAGCCTATAAAGTTACAAACACTGAATTAGCAAACACTAAACCATCATTTCTAAGGAGAATACAAACTTAGGTTCCTTTGAGCCCCGGTCACATTTTTATCAATGAATCGATACATAACCTTGTTTTATATATGTTTCTGTTTAAAGACACCTTATTTAATATATGTTGTTGCTTCAGTAATATTGAATTCTCTGTAACTCATGCCTGAATGAAGCTTATCTTCACTGAAGTTCATTTAACACATGTATGTTCCTTTTAAGGCACAGGTAGCCTTCTTGCACTTTGGAATACTAGACAACCCTT
This sequence comes from Cynopterus sphinx, assembly GCA_030015415.1. Lineage (NCBI taxonomy): Eukaryota > Metazoa > Chordata > Mammalia > Chiroptera > Pteropodidae > Cynopterus > Cynopterus sphinx. The sequence continues at coordinate 46,875,657 of CM057380.1, forward strand.
CACCACTACACTTGGAAGCTATTTTAAAGTAAAATCACAAACAAAAATCACAAAATGCAAAAGACATGGCACTAAATACAAGGAAAAGACAGTTGTGTACTCATGCCCGACCAAAAAAGAAAGCAGAGTGTCGACTTGTTCAGACTCAGCTGGGAACGTGTGTGTTGGGTGACTCAAATTGTTTGCTGCTCTGTGCATGTCTGAGAATGTCCGCATAAGAGCCATGATACTGAATCTGGGGTTACAAATAAGTTTTAGAGACTAGGCGAATTTGCAAATACACATTAGGTGAACAATGAGAATTGACTCTATACAACTCTAATTTTGGATTATTCAGGAGAGAAATGAAAAATTGTCCAATCTTTTCTCTGCAAGCAGTGTTTTGTTTGTTTGTTTGTTTGTTTGTTTGTTTGTTTGTTTTTAACTATAAAAGACATTTCACTTATTTGGTTTTTATTCCTGGAAATTTCAAATATTGTATGTGGAAATGATCCAAATGAGGGTAGGGAGGATCAAGAGAGGAGTAAAAATCTGTGATGATGAACCACATTAGCTGTCATTCTATCACCACACAGAGGACTTTGAATCACTCATTGTACAGATATTTGTAATCAAAATGGCTGCTGCTGTTACTACTTAAATTTCCTCATTTAAAACGTCTTCCTTTTCTTTTAATGCACCAATAATTCATCTTTCATTTGCTCTGGTTTCCTTTGAGAAATACCCTTTAGTTCTACAGCTATGTTTTTTTTATATAAAGTAAATTCAAAGAAGTAATCTTTATTTCCCCATAAAAATGTAACACAGTTTAAAAAATAATACTAGGATTTTTTATTTGCAAAAAATAAAATAAAATAAAATCTCTCTTTATAAGTTCCATACACTGACAAAGGTGGTGGTTATTCCATCAGTGGCTGTTGTTCTTTTGTCCTTCAGTTCAGAATCTATGACAAAAAAAGGAAGGCCATCTCCTCCCTCAGACTGAACACTTGTCTCCGGTGTATTGGAAAAGGACCTTTCTCCATGTCCTCACTGATTTTCCTGTTCATTGTTTAGCCTAGCAGAACCAAAGCCCACATGCTATTAACCAGATGTTCTGCAGAGAATTAGAAACACTGAAATAATGGACAGCCAGGCCCCCTTAGAAGGAAGCATTCATGCAGACTAAGATGCTGTCTGCTTTAAACTCCAGCAGCATGAGGTGATTTGCAACCTGTCATTTTCTCACGGAGTGGGAGCAATTCTTCACATGTTATGAATCAAGCACAATATAATTTAAAGGCTTTTTCTCTTCAACCTTTTAGTTTCAGTTTCTTGCATCCTCTGAAGGAAAAAAGTAATGCATAACTAAAATTCTTTCATAAAAATTTCACAATTTTTGGTGGTAGCAACACAACAGAGAAAGAAGAAAGGAAATAAAGGAGTTAGAGGAGAAGGAAGGGAGAGAGAAAATAGCTTGAGGGGGAACATCGTGATATCAAATACTGTTGAAAAAAATCAGGGCAACGAAGATTGAAAAAGATGTTTTTTTATTTGTCAACTAAGTTATTTATAAGGAAGAAACAATAATTGAGTTTAGAGCCAATAGTTAGATTACAAAGCTTAAAAAGTGAATGAGAGTTTCACTAAAGATGGTGTATTGAACATAAGTATCTGATTCACTCTCTCCTGAAACTCCACTAAAACCAAAATCCCACTGAAATAACAATAGCTTTTTACTACAAAGATGGGGAGAATAGAATCACAGGCATCAATAATAGAATTGTAGATGCCAGAAAGCAGATGGAATAGAGACAAATGACTTAGCACTGAGAAAGCCAAATCCTAAGACTGCATGAGAAGAGCTATAATCATCTCGAGGAACTGACAGCGTGAGATAACTTTGGGAGTGGTGATAGTAAATTATGATGTGTATGCTAGGGTGGTAGTGGTAATCCCCTCTCCAATCACATGAATTCCATCTAGAAGTCCAACTCTTCCTAAAACAACTTACAATAATCTCTTCCATTTTAACATACTTCTGAGGAGAAGACAGGTGTTTTATCCACTGAGGAGGATAAAGTTGAGGTTTATCAGTCAGTGTAGAAATGGAAGCATAGTGACTATGAATGTCATGTGATTGTGTGCATGTTATAGGGGTTAGACTTTACACAACTGTGGAAGGAGCTGGAGAATTAGAAAAACCATCACTCAGTAATCTGAGAAGTTGAGTATATCCTATAGTGGAGTAAACCAGTGAAAAGGAAGCCCATGAAATGGTCCAAGGGGAGCTATTGCTTTCAGGTAACTACTACCCCTCTGACTCTTCAAATAAGCCTCTGACAGTGGGCACCCTGTGGTCAGCATGGTAAGCACACAGAAAGAAAACTAGATGTGGAGCTCAGGAGAGTGAGGGCAAGTGGGAACTTGCCAAACCTTCAGTGTCTGCCTGACCTATCTGACCATAAACAGAGCTTCAGACTGTACTGAGTGATGCTTTACGTTTTCTTTTTAAATCTTACTAAAGTTTCTCTTTTGGCCAACCTAACCTGGAACAATATAGAGAAAGAGATACTGGTAAATGAAATTCACAACTTAACCAAATTGGCCACTGAAGATGTTTAAACTAAGACACTGCACAAACAGTTGAAGGCTGATGTAGCTTATGCAAACAGGGGAATCAAATAAATTGATGTATATAAAATGTTGATCTCCCATCCCTCTCTCATTCTACAAATATAGTCAATTAGGCCTTTATTTTCCAGATGAGAGATAGGAAGTTGGTCTCTCAACAAAAGAAAAGAATGAGGGGTTCCCTAATGAATGACTTACCCCAATCCTGTTACAGTGAAATCACCATTCATTTAAGATCTCTCTACAAGCTCAGAATTTTTTGCTCAGTTTTTAGTTCACAACATTCTCGAATATGAGGAGATGATAAAAAAAACACTAGATATCTGAGGAAAGCCTCTAATGTAGATGAGGAAGTTTAAAACAATAGGTTGAAAAAAACAACTTGGATACAGATGAGATCATGAAGAGGAAAGGAAAAAAAAAAGTATCATAGATATTTTTAAAGAAAAAACACATTATATTGTATTCGTTAAACAACTCCAGGATACTAAGAAAAAGAACCATTCAGAAAACAAAAAGATATCCTACAAAGGTTAAATATGAGATGGAAAATATAAAATTCAATAGAATCTTGTAAGATAAGGTTGAAGACATCTCTAAAACATAGTTCAAATGATAGAGACAAAAAAAGAAAAAAGAAAAGAAAAACACAGTAAAATCATTCCAGAAAAATTTCTAAGACTAACATAGATCTAACAAAAACTATAATAAATCTCTACTGGAATAATGATGATATGGAAGTTTGCATGTATCTTTGGAGGTGTGGAGTGGGGAGAAAGCTATATTCTTGTCTTTTGCAGTAGGGAGTAAATGAATAATGTTCAAATCTGGAAAAAAAGTTGTGATACAACTATGGTATTTGGAGATATTAAAATATTCAGAGATGTAAAAGAGTTGAAAATGATTATCCCTAAAAGAAAGAGAAATGAGGATGAAGAGTATGAGGATCACTATTTGTTTTAACAAGTCTGGTAGAATTAGTGAGTCTATGAATTAAGTACATGCTTAACATAAAATTCAAGCTTAAAAAAGGTGAATAGGTAGTGAGAAAGTAGATATAGCCAATTAGATTTAATTTGATGTAAATAATAAAATATAAGATAGGCAATATACTGTCTTGGGAGGTGTGGCAAGGAAGGGCATGTGAGGGCCTGTAGGAAAGATAGGGAAGATGCATGAATACTGAAGCCTTTGGGACAGCAACCACTAGAGATGAAAGAATGATTTTACAGAAGGGACAGATAACAGATGTACTCAAGAATTCTGGAGAAATCTAAGCACATGTAAAAGCTTATCTCTTTAAAAAATGAGAGACACAATCTCCTGAGAACAAGTAAAAGAAGAGATCTTGCTCTAGAAAAACCTTGAGATAGCCATGATGAAGGGTAAAGGAGCATATTAGTTGTATGGAAGTACACACATTGTCTGAGTATTGTAATCACAGGGTTGACATCAACGCACCTTATGCCTCAATATTTTGAAGTAGACACATCATTTTCAAAACATGCTTTTTCATACAATATTTATCCTTAAAAATTAATACAAGAATGTGTATGATTCATCTATCCATTTTTCTGAGTTTTTTCATGCCCTTTGCCTTTAAGTTTAGGTCTCGATTGAAAGAATCCACTGTTCAAATAATAAATGGAATAAAATGATTCTGAAAAATGATAAAAATTAACTGACTACAAGGGAAGCTTTTGTTTTCTAATTAGGTAGTTCCATTCCTTCCTATTAATCTTCAATGTTCGGACTGGGGGAGTCAACTTAATAGGCAAATAACAGAGAGGAAAATCCTCAAGTATATATTATAACCATTTATAAAAGTTCTACACTTAGTATAATTCTATAGAATATAGAAGTGAACAATGAAGATACCACTATTTGAAATGTTCTTTTTTAAAAAAAAAAAAATCTGTCTTTACCAACTTACTAAAAAAGCTATTTATTTGGAAAAGCAAAACTTGTCTCACTCTTTGGAATAAATAATAATGGAATATGCATGTGAATTATATTAGCTGTGTACCAGAATGCAAAGAGAACATGAATAATCTTACAAATGTGGCAGGATTCCCGCAAGCCCCAGAAACCACATTAACCAAACAGCTAGAGCTTGGTAGGCTTTCTAACAGGACAATTTGTCTTAAGGAAGGTCAGAGTGACCTTGCCAATTGCTAAGACTGTATATAAGTAATTATAGAGTTACAAAACAGAGGGACTCCATGGTTTGCTTAGGCTGTAAACAGTATTAGCATCTGAGAAAATTTGTTCTTTGCCCATACTCCCATTCCTTCCTGAAAATATCCCCCAAGCTCCCAACACCTCAAGAGGAAAAGTACCATCAATTGCTGAATATCTACTGTGTGTATGGTACTTTACTAATATAATTGCAGAACCCTGTGTCTCATATATACTACATAGAATGGGTATTTCTACCAAGAAGAAATTACCCATAATTATTATAATTAACATATCTGATTGGATTGAGAATTAAAGGCTTCCAGGCTCAGAACTCTACAGGGAGATGGACAGGAACAACGAGAAAAGGGCACAAATCCAAGTCCAAGTTTCACAGTCCCTCCTAAGGATGAGGCTTAGCCATGAAAAAGAATGCCCTCTCCAAGCTTTAACATATCAAGTTAGAAGTAACTTGCTAGAGGCAGAGCTTCTCTGAGGCACAGCAGGTGAAGAGCAGAGAGACACATACACACACACACACACACACACACACACACACACACACACACTCATGCACACACGCACCACTAGCATATTGTTTGAATGGATAAAGACAAACAACAACAACAAACAACAGAGAAATCTAGAAGGGTAGCAAGAGAAAAAAGATACATTACAGAAAGAGGAACAAAGATTAGAATGATAGGAGACATTTCTCTTTAGAAACCATGCAGAAACAGTGGAGTAATGTCTTTAAAGTGCTAAAGAAAAAAAAAATCTTTCAAACTAGAATTCTGTACCAAACAAAATTATTTTACAAGAATGAAGAAGAAATACTTTCTTCAGAAAAACAAGCACTCTGGGAATTCATGGCTGATAGACATAATCTATAAGATATGAAAAAGCTATTTATTCAGACAGAAAGAACATGATAGTAGGCAGGAACTTATATCTATATAAAAAGATAAAGAGAACTAAAACTTAAATAAATAAATAAATAAATAAATAAATAAATAAATAAATAAATAAATAAAAGTAATAGAATTTTTCTTCTTTTCAGTTACTTTAAAATATAACAGTGTTGAAAACAGAAATTGTAGCAATCTATTTTGTATTTATAGCTTACATAAAAGTAAAAGGCATTAAAACAATAGCACAATAAATAAGAGAAGGTATACAAAAACAATAAAGAAATAAAGAACAGATAAAACAAAGAATAACTAACAAAAAAGTAAATTTTAATTCAACCATATTGATAATTATGTTTAGTAGGAATCATCTAATTACTCCAGTTAAAAAACAGTGATTATCAAATTGTATAAAAATTCCAATGCCAAACTGTTTACTAAAAAAATAAGTTTAATATAAAGGCAGGGGTTAAAAGTAAAGGGATAGAGAAAGATCTCCCATGTTAACAATAATTAAAAGATAGCTGGGCTAACTATATTAATAAAAGACAAATGTGACTTTGGAATAAAGAACATTGTCAGGGTTAAATATTACTTGATGATAAAGGGTAAGTTCTCTAAGGAGTTATAATAATACCAAGTATGAAAGTATCCAACAGCAGAGTTTTAAAGTACATGAAGTAAAAATTAATAGAGCTGAAAGCAGATGTCCATACGCAAAAAAATAAAAAATCAACCTTGATACATACTTCATCCCTTTTACAAAAATTAACTTAAAATGGATCATAAATATAAAAATAAAGGTAAAATGTATGACCATAAAACATAACTTCTAGAATAAATTATAGAAGAAAAAATTTATATCACCTTGGTTTGGTATTTTTTTCTAGATATGATGACAAAACATATCTATAAATAATAATTATAATAATTATTAATGACAAATAATGATAATGACAATGAGGATATCAAAATTAAAATCAATTTTACTGTAAAAGATACAATCCAGAAAATTAAAAGATAGCCACAGAATAAAAGAAACTTTTACAAAGACATATCTGATAAAGGATCTTTATCCAGACATATAAAGAATTGTAAGAAGATAATCTAAAAACAAATTGGCATAAGGTCTAACTGTACACAAACATTATACACTGGTGGGTAAATTCATTTATAATAGAGGAACAAATGACCAATTGTGAAATTGCTTTTTATTTATTCTCAGGTTCATCAGATAAGTAAATATATGACGGATGAAAGTCAGTTTTCCCACCCTCAGAGAAAGAAGCTAAAATTAAAGGGGGAGATGAGAAATTGGGAATAAAGGGAGAAGGTTGGAATGAGTCCCATGGTGCTAGTTGGAACTGGAGATATCTGTATAAATGTATAAATAATATGCTTTGCTTTTTGGTTTTTAAAATATGTGTGTATATTGATATACAAAAATAAATATATCTATATGTATACATGAGTTAAAGGACAAGAACCATATGATTTCACTCATATGTAGAATGTAAAACAAAAAGCAACAAACAAACAAGCAAAAATAATCTCATAGACACAGATCACAGTATAGTGGTTACCAGAGAAAAAGGAGGGTTGGGGGAAGATGAAGAGGGTAAATGCAATCCAATATAAGGTGACAGAAGGAGACTAGACTTTGGGTGGTGAGCACACAATGAAATATGCAGATGATATAATATAAAATTGTATACCTGAAACATCTTATTAAACAATGCTACCCCAATCAATTTAATATAATACACATGTATATATTTTTTAGTTATGTCTTCTGAAGGAACCTAGAAGCAGTTGACATTCATTAGCAATAATACTTAACATAACTATCTAGGTTTTCTCAATATCATTTTCCAATAAAAGGAACCAGAATTCCTTGGAGAAGTGCACAGTTCCAGGGCTGGGGCAATAAAAGTACAAGATGAACTTGAAGCATCTTGTGATGTCAGAAAAATAAACAAACAATAAGTGATGGAAGCATGTTAAAAAGTATGCTAGAGCCAAAATAAAAGAGTCTACAATGGTTGAATCAGTAACAATTTGGGTAACATAATAAATAGCTATTGTATTGGATAGAAATACAAAGGATAAAATAAGCATCCAAGATTCCATGCTGAAACAAATGGCTAAACAAATACAAGAAAGAAAAGGAGTATTGTATCTCTTCTTGATATGAGAATCCCATTAATAAATACAGAATGAACAAGAAAACTTTTTTTAAAATCACTACTGGAGCATCACAGTAACAATTGCTGCAGGCAAGGTTCATGGAATATTAAAATTAGTAGATTAATACTTAAGGAGAAATAACAGTATTTGTATAGTCTCAATGTATCTCATTCTCTGTATTTATTAAAGAGAAGAAATAGCAATTTCCAATGCACTGATCTGGCAGACAGCACATTAATATATAAAATATATTTTAAAAGATTTGAAAAATAAATTTGAGTCAGCAAGGTCCACATAATCAGTATAAAATTTCACTAAGAATGTCACATCATCTCTGTGATGTTTTTGCCCACTCAATCTAATCTTGACACAGTATCAGAGAATCCAAAATCGAGGAATATTCTCCAAAGGACCAGAACTCTTCAAATGTGTTAGGGTCAAGAAACACAAGGAAAGACTGGAGAAGTATCACAGATTGGAGAAGACTAATGTAAAATAGAACTACTAAATCTAATGTGGGATCTTGGATTAGATTATGGAACAGATAAAAGACTCACTAGTAGAAAAACTGGTCACAGTCAAATAAAATCTGTAATTTAAGTACGATTGAACCAATGTTGATTTCTTCGTTTTGAGAACTGTACTATTTTTATGTAGGATGTTAACATTAGAGGAGGCTGGGTAAAGAGTATTTGGAACCGCCTGTGCTATTTTGTAACTCTTTCTAAGCCTAAAATTATTTTTTTAATAAAATATTTTAAAATGTTTATTAATCTTCCAGATCCTTCTGTATCTAATCTGGGTCTTAGACCTGAGCATCAGTGTTTTTTCAAAAGGTCTCCTGTTGATTCTAATATCAGTCAGGCTTAATAAAGCTTTATTAAAGAGATAAAAGTATCAATAAATGAGAATAATAAGGGTTCAAAAATTAATGTGCATAATAAATAGTAAAGCTTGTATTTTCCAGAAATTTCTATATTCAAAATGTTTATATAAATTTATGTTTGTTTCATCAGGATTACTGATGTTACTCTGGAAAAAGAATGTCACAAAATAATTGCTATGTCTGCGTAATTTGCATACAAAGTATGTCTTGAATCCCTTACATTCTTTGCTTCCTTCAAACACAGGTTTACAATTGCTGATTTTATAATCAGAAATAAATCTGGAAGCTACAAAGAAAAATATGCCTTTTAAGTGATTCTTATGCACTTTAAGTTTGAGGGCTGCTACCGTGGAGCACTTACTTCATAGGTCATCTGGATGGCAGAGGTGTATCGCTGGGCAGTAGAGGAAGACTTAGATCAAAAATGAGAAATATTCCTAATCTCTGTCTGAATTCAGAAATTCTAAGACCCCAGATTTAACATCTACACAACCAGTAAATATTTCAACCATCCCTGGAAACAGATACCTATGGGCAATTCACTTGACTTTTGGACAGCATACATTATCAGAAAACTGCCCATTTGAAGTCAATACCATGACTTCTTTCTATCTCTACCTACTTGACCCTTGATTTGAAGCTTTCAAACATCTCTGTTTAATTTTGCTGTAGCTTGAAAATGGAGGAGAAATGTGGATAAGAAGAAAACCTCAAAGTTAGTGCTTGACTCATATTGATTCGGTCATCCAAAGACCTCACATGCAATTGCATATGTGTAAATTAAAGACATAAAATAAATTCAGAGTCTTACCACCTACCCCCCAAGTTCCAAATCATATAATAATAACCTTTTGTAGGCTTGCCAAAGTCACCCCATAGGAAATGTGTTGTTTTAAAGAAAATAAACTCACATTTGAAAATGGGTAATTTCTATTGGGAATACAGATATCCAGCCTCTCCAAACCCACTGGATGGACATCAAAATTTGATCAAATAAAACAAATATTTGCCCATAGTCTAAATAACTGCACATTACTTTGCATTAGGGACATTTTATCTTTACATTACTTGTCAGCTATCTATAGCTATACGATCTTGTAACACCTGATTACATCTTTGGAGATGAATATTCTTTGCCGATGAAAATGATGTATTATCTCAAAAACAAAACAAAACAGGTTAATTATGCTGGTAATGAACTTAAGATGGACTAAGTCAGAGGAAGGAGTGAGGAAAGGTCTAACAACCTTTGAGCACAAAAACGTGCTGCAGAGTGTGCTAAGCGCATGAACTATTTTATTTGCAATAATATCATAAATAGGTATTATCGTTACCAGAGCAAAAGGGGTCCATCTGCCTGGGCGCGTCTGAGGCAAACACGAGATATGTGCAGGTTTTGCAGCAAAGAAAGTAAGGTTTACGTTAGAGGGCTGCAAGTCCCGAAGACACAGGCGAGCGAGCTGCCGTTCTCAACAACCTGGCTCTCCAGGGGTCTCAGAAATACAGATTATATAAGAAATCAGTAGTCATGGAAACTAAGGGAGCTGGGGGCCTGGATGCTGCTGATTAGATGACTGGACAGATCACTGAGTTCCTCTCTGGAATCAGCCTGGACCCAACCTGTCTGGTCCCGTGGACCCGTTGAGCTGTCCTGCCTTCATGGATGTGGAGCTGAAACACATCTAAGACTAAGACGTTGTTCTTAGTGCAACCGAAGCTTATTGTCATCATGATGGTAGACCTGAGACTCAAAAAATCTTATGACCTAAGGCTTAACGATTAATGGAGCAGGCACACAGAGGTGGAATGATAGGGATGGAAAAAGCAAGTGAGTCACAATGTCTTGTCTGGTCAAAACCAGGTTGGGTCAGAGAAAAAAAAAACTATTTTAAGGAAATGAAATAAAGTTTGTATGCAGTTATATTATCAATCTTACTTGTAGGTTATTTTTTGAGTAGAGACAGCACATGCCCACTGCAGCAGATGTAAATGTGAGGACTTCACATTTCTTCATTACCCACAGACTTGGTCAATGGGAAGGATGAAGGGAGAGAAAGAGGGAATTAAATTGAAATGCCCAACAGCTATGCATTAGAACATCTCTCTCTATAAGAGTTAAGACTGTTTATTCTCTACTGTGTTGTATTTTAAGAGAGTACAGAGCAAGACCTCTGTGTTCTGAGAGTTAACACTCTATAACCTAAACCTAAGTACTGATAGGGGCAATGTAATCATAGGATAGCAAAACCAGAAGAAAATTAGAAAGCATTGGGTCCAGTCATTTCCAAATATTTTATGTTTAGAATGCGAATACCCTAAACAAAATTTACCCAGGAGTCGCACCTGTTAAACAGATAAACGTAGCACCACGGAAGCTGCAGTAGGGTAGGATCTAAAACCACCATTTCTGCCCCTGCCCCGGTGGCTCCTACAACAAAGCTTCTGGTGTGCTTCTGCAGAAACATGGAGAAGTGGGAATGAAGATGAGGAAAAAAAAATTTTCCTAACCCTTTCATTTTCTAAAGTCTAATGTCATACAGACATTCAATGGTCACATTGAAAAATGAGGGAACTCAGGCCCAAACTGAGACATTGCATCAGCATAGCAGACAAGGAAAATATTGACGGGCCTCATCAAAACCTCAAATAACTTCATCCCACGTCTTACTGAAAGGTCTTTAGAAAATGCCACAGCTGAAAAATAATTCTTGTCTTCTATTTCCAAATTTAGTTAGAAGATGATCTGCAAGACTGGGTGGTAATAAAGAAAGAGCAATGGTGGACTGGTGGTCAGAGAACAATTGCAGTTTCTTTTGATCCAGGTCCTTAGTCGGAATAAAAAGATTAATAATTCTTGCCCTGCCAACCTCAAAGTGCTGTGGTGAGACAAAAAAAAAAATGTTATTTAATCTAGAAAGTTTATGAGAAGAAAAATTCTCCTTATATTTTAATAAGAAAAGTTCTGCAGTTTGGCAATGAATTGTCAGTATTATTCTGCAGTGTGCCAAGCATGACTAACAACTATTAGTTCATCATCTCTGGCTACGATTATTCTAATTTTCAGCTTATATGCTTGATGGTTCCTTTTTCCAAACCAATAATAAAATTAAATGATCAGAACCTTTGACATACCATGTTATTCTTTCAGTGTCCTCACAGTTTCTGCCACCTTGAATATTGCATTAAAGTTTCTTAAAAACTGGGCGTGGGCACTCCTTCCCTTATTTTCTTGTCACCCTGTGGGCACTCTGTGGAGCTGTTTGATGGGCCCAACTGCAGCCTGGCTCTTCTCAGCAGAGAGGTGTCTGTCAGCTTCTCACTCCCCTTGGCTCTGCTCCAGTAGTCAGCCCTCTCCACCACCCCCTCTTTCCTGGCAGCTGGAACAGTAGGCTGGAAGCTAATAGCAAACTGTGGCTCCTGCCTGTTTGGTCTGTCACTAATGACAGCCCCCTCCCCCTCCCCCACTGCATCATGACTTCATAGCTGTGTCGTTCCCTCACAGAAGTCCACATGAGAGAAAAAAAAGGAAAGACCATTCTGACCTCTGGCCTACATCCCTCCTCACATGCTCTTTTTTTTATTATTTTCCTAAGCTTAGTCAGTGGTAGCTAACTGCAAGTGGAGAAAGTTAGTGAATTTCTTCAGGCCTATTAATCTGACCCTTGATTTTGAAAATAAAAAAGCTGTGTTATTCTGGAGATGGCAAAGAGAAAGGCAAAAGAAGAAAAAAAAGATGTGCTTGGTAGCTGCTAAATTATAATAGTAATATAAAAACGTTATACTCACCATCTGAACTTCTTAGGGAAAAAAAAAGGAAGAGAATGCCAAGGCTGATTGCCTGGCAACATTATTCTACCCACTCTGCACCCATGATTGGAGGTTGCCCGGTGGTGATCTGACCTCTCATCTTCCTTCCTGTTCTCCTCACCCTGTCCTTCCTCCACTGATTTTTTTGTCCCCATGAAAATACTTGAAATCCACTTCAATCAACAGGCTGGTAGGTGTGGATGTCGAGGCAAGTGCTTAGTGTGACTAGCTGCATTAAGATGGCCTGGTCCAGCTCCTCGTGATTTACCCCAGTGGTTTTTCTTTCAAAATTTCATAATAGCCAAAACCTGAAAAGAAATCAAATGTCAAATTTCTATCAATAAAAAATGCATAAAAAAATAAAGATGATACATCCATACTTAGCAAAGCAAAGCAAGCAAGCAAGAAAAGAGGGAGGGAGGGAGGGAGGGAGGAAGGAAGGAAGGAAGGAAGGAAGGAAGGAAGGAAGGAAGGAAGGAAGGAAGGAAGGAAGGAAGGAAGAAAAAGAACCAACTACTGTAGCATGCAAAGATGTGGATAAATCTCAAAAGAATTCCTAATTAAAAGAAGGCAGACTCAAAAGGATGCATACTCACTGATTTCATTTATGTGACATTCTGGAAAAGGCATTCTGGAAAACTATAAGGCTGTCAGCTGCTGAAGCTGGGGATGAAGACTGCCTGTAGAAGGGCACAGGGAAACTGATGGGCGTGGTATAAAAGTGCTTCATGATTAAGTGAATCATGACTGTGGCTGTGGTTATACTGCTCATGTACATCTGTCAAATCTTTTTCTACCATTCACTTAAAAGGAGTCACTTTTTTGTGTGGAAATTATACCTAAAGAACATTAATTTAAACATTTAAAGATAATAATTTCAAATTTCTTAACTTGCTTTTAGCAAAAATACAGTGTGATAGGAAGAACAATGGGTTCACAACCAGAGAAAGAAAGAAGAGAATATGATAGAAGTTAGAAAGGCAACATCTATAAGGATCCTGGTATATTAGACATTAAAAAAGAAGTTTCATATGTTTTCTTATTAAAATATCACAAAACCTCTTTTATAAATAAAGAAAGAATTGAGAGCTTTTAAATTATTGATGTAAAGCCATTTCGTATGACAGTCAGGAATTTGAACTCAGGTCCAGCATTTTTCTAAAGCTTTGATTCTGTATGGATCTCCATGTTGCTTTTTGTCACCCAGCAGAACAACCATCCAGACCTAGCTCTAAATCTTATCCCCTGTGAAAATAGTCATGTCACATCATTTATCTGAGTATATTTTATTATCTGTAAAATGAGGTCAAAATTCACTAAAGTTACAAGGTTGTTTTAAGAAACAAATAAATTCATGAGTATGGAAATGCCTTAAAACTCTAAGATATTAAACAAACAATTGCTATGATTGCTATTTTTCATTTTTCATAATTATAAATTATTGGAATTTAAATTCCAAATCTCATTATTCATTAAATCAATGAACGTCCAGGTCACTGGTTATATCGGAAAATACTGTCAAGATTCAACTCTTTTAACATGTTGAGAGAACAGCCCTGACATATTAAACAAGTCCTATTTACCAACTCTGAGCTCAGCCATGCAATCAAAATGCAAGGCCATTGAAAAAAAGGATGTGGAAGGTCAAATGCTTCTCTCCTTGCCACAGACCACAGAACAGGAAAAATTAAGTTGTCCAGAAGCATGTGACTGTGCATGGAGAATAGTTTATTTCGGGCAGCAGTATCTAAAGGATTCATCAACAGTATGTACTTTCTTTTTTTTTTTTTTTTAATCTCTTTTTTTTAAATCTAAATCTTGTGTATATTTATTACCACATAACTTTATCTGGATGTAAACATCAATAAATCTCAAAAAAAAATTCGTTGCAAACATTTTTGTCATTTTGTTATTTTACTAAGCATTTGCCTGTCCTTGATTATGCATTTACAACTCAAACAGCAAAAAATAATTTTCAGAATATAATAGTGAAGGTGGGTGAATGTCCATTAGCAATGAACAGAAGCAACAAGCAAAAGGTAGATCTATGACTGCTGACTTAGCTGTTTGTTTTTGCCTATGGAGTTGTACGATCTTGACACCACATTGACCAAGTCGTCAATCTCCATTCAGCTTGATTAAATTTTAGACAGTCTTCTTCCTGACTATAGGCCCCTAATCCCCCTTTCTTAGCATTTACTTAAGAAAAAATGCCATTGTAAACTCTTTCTCCATTTCTTTGAGTTGTAAATCTTCTCTCAGACTTTTTCCTTTTAAATATAATTTCCAAGAAAGATAGGGCCTCTGTCTCCCAATCTCTCTGAGGAAGATAGGAGCCCAACTTCCATAAGTGCTGATAAGCGAATACAGATGGCTTAATCACATTGACCAATCTCCCATTTTAAAGTCCTCCTGTGTGTTTTTATTAGTGCTCCCCAGCATTTAAGTCTTTCCTGAGTTTTGTTTCAGCAGAACTGAGTTTATTCTCTCTCTCCTATTGCAATAACCTTACCCTTATTGCAATAGTCTTGAAAAAAGTCTTCTGTGTCAATTTAACAAGCATTTGGTGGAATTTTTTTTATCAGCCCCCCCACACAAACTATTTAAATGCTATAATAATGTGCAAGTGTGCAATGAATTTCAGTTTGCAAAGTGATTTTTATCTGGTGTACTGTATTGTAGCATTGTAAGACAAAATTAATATCCCTGTATTCAAAAAAATGAGCCTAATATTCTGAGAAATTAATTCTTGGCTAACATTGCCATTATTAACTAAGGTGTCTAAAACTTGAACCTACAGCATTTATGTCTAGGTCTGGACCTATATCTCACTAGCAGTTTTGCTCTAAGACATCTTAACAATATTATGTTCTGAAAAAAAGATGTATATATTTAGCAATATTTAATGATTTATCAAGACTTCCTGAGGGGGAAAAATTGATTTTAAAATCTCCTGAGAACAAATTCATTTGACGGTTTAGTATTGTAGATGAATAGACAAATACATAACACTGTATTCTTACCATAACAATGTTGAAATTGAGTTTAACATCCATGATTATTAATGGAATCATATTTTTGTTACATTAATATCAGTAAATATGTTTTATTATATTAGATTGCACACATAATTTATAGTCTTGTGAAGACTAGGTCTTAAAAATGCCACTATATATTCAACTATAAGTTGAACTAAGACTTAATTATCTATGTTTTCATTTAAAAATGTTTAAATAGTATATGCCTTCCTTTGCAATACCTTCTTCATTGTTATTTCAATTATAAAAAGCACAAAGGTTTTTAAAAATATAATTTGCCTACCTCTATCTCATTCTCTCCTTTTCACTAAATCCTCAAAGTAAAATTAGTTAAAATATAATTCTCATGGGAATTTCTAATCTTGATAAATGACTGTTGAACTGCTGAAGCATAGTGTGCTCGTCTTTATCAAGCTGTATGTACAATCCCAGAACTGTTTAAATAATTGTAAGATTATCTCCCAGTTTATGAAGAAAACTAGGAGACAGACAGAAAAAGCAGACTATATAATCAGCATCTGTAATTAAGTGAAGCGACTGTCACATCTCTCTGGCTGGAATTTTAAACACTGGAAAAATGAAAAATAAAACCAAAATCTTTATTTTGGTAATACAAACAGAAACCACCTGAGAAAAATATCAAAATTGGACTATTTGAGGGAAAATGTAAGTATATATACATTTATAAGTAAATAAAAACATTAAGCTGCCTTCAGGCATATCTCAATAATTGAATATTTAGTTTAATAAAACATTCTTATTGCTTCAAGAGTAACTGTATATGCCAGATCTAGGTTGATTATTTTTCAAATAGAAATACATTTCTTTATGATTTTTAATTTAGTTTGCAAGGTCTTTTCTATTAGAAACAACTTTAAGTTTTCTCAGTAACATAGGATCAACATCCAAAGCATTGGTCACTGTAAATTTGTGCTGTAAATTTGCACAATTAATATAAAGAAATACATTTTACATAAAAGATTGTTTATAGCATCTTAAGTCATGTTTCTTTAGTATCAAGTTATAATAACTGGTAATTTCATTTATGTCAAAAACCATTGTAAGTCTTAAAAAAATATCAAGACAAATTACATTTAACCTGGGAAGTCACAGCAAGGACTCTTTTCAGAAGTCCTAGTACACAGGGTGCTTTGGAAAAGAGACTGCCAATTCAAACAGATAATAGCTTTTTGAGAGTATGACTCTTGTCTTATTTATCTCTTTATTTCTCTAAATTGCTTAGCATGAGGCCTCATACAAAGCTAACGGCTAGTGGGTATTAAGTTGACAATGTTAGACTTTCAAATACTTAGGACTTTTTCATCTAAATATGAGTTGTTGAAGTGTTGAATAAGTGCAGTATTAGCAGGCATGTGATTGTTAAAGAATAAAAGCCCATTTGATAGCATATGAAATTATTGTCCACTTTATTGAATTCCTTCAAATACCTCCAATAGATTGCTTCTCATATACTGTAATCCCCATGGCAGCAAGGCCTCCATGGTGTGTCAAATATTTAGCATATTTAGGACTTCACCTGTAGTAATTACAAAAGGTAGTTAGTGCTTTGCTTCAATCCTTTAAATGACAGTAACAGAAACGAACTCCTGAGTGACATTACTAAAATACTAGCACAGAGAAAGCTGCTTAAAACCTGCCATCCTCTAAGACACTCTCTCTGACCAAAGCAAGTGCATCTTCTGTGCCCCTCTAGCAAGAACTTCTTGTTGTTCCATTTCAATTAAAGACTTGAAGAGCTAAGAAACTGAGGATCTCCTGGTACCTTTCTAATGTGCGAATTTCTGGGGGTTCAGGAAGACATAAATTTCACATTAATTCTTGTAGAGTAGAAAGGAAACATGATTTACTTTCTCTAGCTCAATGCAATAAGTACACAAAACTAGATTAGAGAAAGCTTGACCATTATTCACAAGACATTTAGGACAAATCTCATTTTCTCTGAAACTCTGTGTGAGAACACTGAATGTCCATTGAGTCAGTAATTCCATAGGAATCATCCCTGGTGGACCTCTTAGCATTTCTTTTCTGCCAAGGACTTTAGAGCACAAAAGCTTTTGAAAAAGAGGAAATGAAAAAGGAATCAACTTCAAAGCTGAGTTAGATGGGTTAAAAATTGGAGTGATTGCCTCTTTTTTATTTATAAATTTCTCTCCTTCCTGGACATGATATTTAAAATGTTAAAAAATAACTATTTTTTAATCAGGTGGACATATACCCTTGTTTTCATTAGTGAATGACTGACAGATGCTAATGTTCTCTGTCTGCAGCTTGAAGGAACTAGTATTTTAAAAATCATTGGAAGAAGCCTTAGCTCAATGACATCCTAGATGACACTCAGACATACCAGCTGTGCTAAACAACCTTTTCTTTTGCTGGGACAGTTTTCTCCCCTTCTCCATCATCTCCTGCAGCTCAAGAGAATGTATATTGTATTGCAAAAAATGAAATAGAGGAAAAAGATCTAGAGATATACGTAAACTTTCAAATGATCACTTCTTTAGGACAATAAAAAATCTATTGCCTAGAAATGTCAATTTTATCACCATATTTACATTTGAATCATAACAGGAAATTAAATAAAGCAGGGAGAACGGTTACTTTGTGAAATTTGTTTTAACATTTGGCTTAGAAGAAAGAATGAAGTTGGGTAATACAATAAAATATGCACAAGCCCTTAAGTAAATAGCAGCAGATTATGGCAAAACATTGGTAACACTATTTCATATTTATTTGTATACCAATTTACAGTTTGATCTACATACATCTGTGTGACATTGTCAGGACAGATAATATAAGGACCTTCTTAGTGATGAAGGGATTCATCAGGCATAAAAATGGAGATATTCTTTCCCAATCAGAAATATTTAACATGTGATAATCTGAGTCGTTCTTCATTCATTAATGACTGATTCTTATTTTCTCTTCTTTAGCTTACACAACATAATTTAAGAATGCTAAAATCAAGGCATTCTACCTGGCACTTTGGAGCATTGGCAGTGAACCCAATATGATATAGCTGATTATGATATGAAGGAGTTTACACTGCAGTAAAAGACAATGTCATGTCAAGATGGTAAGAGCTACCCCCGTGTGGATTTTATGAATCAGGTATGGAGGAGCTTCATAAAGAATGTCACCTACAGTTTGTTTATGGAGAAAAAAGCAGTTAAGAGGAAATGGATCAAAGTCTCTTTTTCTGTGTGCTTCTTGAACATATAACTATATATGTGAAGATGGGTGTTTGGCTTGAAAAAAATATAGATGTCAGAGGAAATAACTACTCAGGATTTGATATTTAGCATATACAACATCCAGCTCTCAGAAGTGGAAAAAAGAGTGGTTCAGTACACAGCTTTGGAGCAAGATTGCTAGAGAAACTTGGTTTAGCTACTAACGTTTATGAGTCTGAGTAAATTATTACCATCCCAAATTTGCTTCATCATCTGCAAAAGCCTCTGAGGATAGTAGTTAAAATTTGTTTTACATAAAACACTTAGTTATTGGCGCGTGGAAAACACACAATATATGTGAGTTCCTTTATTATTTAAAAAGGATCAAGATGATAACATTAATATATTTCTCAGAAAACAACTGTAAAGGTGGAAACTGATCATTAAAGATTTGGCAATACAGAAACCTCTGGCTTTGTCATAATATGACCAATTTCCTCCTTGGTAAACTCAATGATCAATCTTCAATTAATTTTAATTGAGTTACCAAGAAGAAAGAGTAGCAGGTAAGCTTCTGTTACACAGAGATTTATGACTTACATTTCCTGCTATAAAAAATTGCCCACAAATCTTTATAAATCCAGGGATTTATATGAGTGTGTAATTATTGGTTTCTCTGTTTCTCTCACCTACTTTCCAACATTGTTAAGATCTAATGAGGTGAGAAAAATAAGATTTTTATTGATATAAATGACCTGAATTGTATGTTTTTTATCTTCCTCTTTAGAAACAATGAAAAAATAGGAGCACATCTACTTCTCTTCCCAGGACTATGGAGATAAATAAAATTCTAAAGTAAGCAGCCCATTTGTTTCAGCTTTAGTGTTTATTCTTTGAAAAAGCTATACCGATTTTTGAGTGGCCCTGCTCACCTTTCCACGGCTCCCACTGGCAGGAAATAGTGCCAAATCAAACAGGCTCCAAGCATTGTCCTAGTGGGCCTTTTGTCCCCATCCTGCAATCTTCTTCGAGCCAGCTCCCTTTCCTAGAGTGTCTTATCACAGTCTTTGGAAAGCTAAGCTCAAATAAAAGCAGACGCTGAATAATATTAAAATTGATAATTATGAAAAAAGAATATATTATTATCCTAGGACTGCTGTAAGTATCACAATCTGAGTGGCTTAAAACAACAGGGATTTATATTCTCATAGTTCTGGTGGCTAGAAGTCTGAAATCAAGGTTTCAAGAGTCCATGCTCCCTCCAAGGCTCTGAGTAAAATCTTTTCTTGCTTTTTCCCTAGCTTCTGGTGGTGGCTGTATATTCTTGCATTCCTTGGTTTACAGCTTCATCCCTCCAGTCTCTACCATTGTCACTTGGTATTCTCCCTCTTGTAAGTTTTCACAAGGCATTTTCCTCTTCTTATAAGGAACCCATTATATTGGATGAGAGCCCATCCTAATCATCTCATCTCAATGTGATTATATATGCAAAGAACTTATTTTTAGATAAGACACATTCATGGGTACTAGGGGTTAATATTTCAACACTTCAAAATGTTTTGGAGGTACATAATTCAACCTAATTAGGAAATTTTATGAAATATAATATTAACACAGATATTAGAATTATTATTCATATAGATATCCCCAAAACTATTTATAATAATGCTTTAAACATAGCAGGATATTAGAATACATATTAATTTAAATTTACTTGACTATTATTTTCACAGTGACATAAGTTAAATTATATTACTTTGGTAATACTACAGAATAAAGCCCTAAGTTAATAAAAGATATCTATTCCTACTGATGACTATATTTATCTACTGGGATGAAACAAATTTTTCTGGATACCATGGTTAATTTCCTGTTAAATTGACTGTAAATCGTTGGAGTCAGGAAATTCTAAACGCTATTTTTTCTGCATTTTTCTTTAGTTTCCCAAATTATTGTTTCACCTTTAGAGGTTCTATTGGTTTTCTTCACTGTGTCACGGCTTTAGAAACAAGAGTTTGTTAGTTACTTATAAAAGCCACCTACACAGCCAATTGGGAAGCTGATTACATGGATTGGGGAAACCAGCTTAAACAACTAGATGCCTGATTTTGAAGAACTATCTGCATGGAGAATTTTCTTGCCTTTCCTAATCCTCTCTTGCCAATTTGTTAAAGTATTTAGAAATATGAGATATAACTTTCTTTCCAACTCAATGGTTTTTGCTTTTTATGATGCATCCATGCCATCACATGTAATTACATATGTGATCTTAACAAACACACAAAAAGAACATATGTATTTTCCCAACAACTCTAGATATTCTTAAATCTTCAATTATATGAAGACAGGTATAATTATGTAGGGATTAAACAATGGAACTTATTTTGTACACCTAACAATATGTGCAAATACAAATGCTTATTTTTCAAGATTGTGTAATGATAATGATATTTGTGGTAATGGCTTTACTGAATAAAT
Source organism: Cynopterus sphinx (assembly GCA_030015415.1). NCBI lineage: Eukaryota > Metazoa > Chordata > Mammalia > Chiroptera > Pteropodidae > Cynopterus > Cynopterus sphinx. Next base: position 46,896,943 of record CM057380.1, read on the forward strand.
AAGAAATTTAATTATATGTTATAATTTTAGGCCTAGAATCTGGGGATTCTGATTCTTAGGCCAAGATTTCTTGACAAGGTGCCATACTGATGCTTACATTTTGTCTTTAGTGCAGGCACATATTTATTATGTCTCAATTATTTGAAAAATGTACTTGTGCTTCCAGGTGCTACTTCTCAGTTAGCTAGAATAGTCTTCTAATTTATACAACCCTTGCCAACCTTTCCATAATAGCAAGTGTTCATCATATTTATTGTATGCTAGATCCATCCCTCATAATGCCTAAAACCAAGGCTAAAACTCAGGCTCTGGGCTTCTGTAAATTTTATTTAATAAACCAATTAAGCTGTACTCATTATCCCCAGGAGGTTATCCACCAAGACAATGCTCTTACAACTAAATTGTCCATTTAAAATGTGTTCAATCTCTGAAATTGCCATTGAGTGCTTCATTGTTGTTGACCAGCAAAACTAGGATGGGATTTGGACACAACTAACAACTCAGGAGACAGATGGTGTTGAAAACATACAGATGTAGCAGCTTCCCTTGATTCTTAATATGCTCCTTTTTTTATCTTAAGCATTTTCATCAGCAAATGAAATACTTGTTTTGCTTAAGTCAATGATTTGCATTAAGTTGGGAGAAAAATACATGAGGCAAAAACTAAAGCTTAGGTCATTACTGTGGTTGGAAGAAATTTTTCAAAAAAAGGTCTTAATTTTAGAACATGTGTTTCTATTTTAACTCATTAATTCATCTGCACATTTATTTATTCAATAAATAATTTTGAGCACCTGTCATAGTGGGCGCAATGATAGCCACTTGGAGATGGGTATAAATATGATTAACCTATGATTCCTGCTCTTACACAAATTTTTAAAAAGGAAATAAATAATGAATGGGAAAATTTCAAACAAGTTAAAAGTGAGAAGTGCCATAAAAAATAAAGTACTGACAAAATTCAGACTCAGGAGAGACTATTATTTACAAGAAAAGTAACATTTAAATAGAACTTGAATACTATGTTGCTTCAATAAGTGGAGATGAAAATAGACAGATGTGGCAGTACTTGGAAGCCTATGACTTCTTTGAGATAACTCAAAGAAATAGAAAAAAATGGAACTATCTTGAGCAAAGATAAAATTGGAAAAGTTGTTAGTTTGAACAATGATTAAAGGATTTGAACTTAACTCAATAAATGATTAAAAAAAGCATTATAATTTTTTGAGTAGAGCAACATTATGTTTAGTAAAGTTTATTTAGAGGTGGTATACAGGATACCTTGAAGGAGAAAGGAAGCTAAAGATAAGAGATTTTAGTTACTAAAATTTTCTAAGAAAGTGAGAATAGAAATGAGAATAAATGTGGGGTCAAAGTAAGTTTAAAAAAGAATATAAGACTTGGTGAAAGATTAAATGGGGAAAGGTTGAAATGAAAGCATATGGTGGAGAAGAGCAGTGAGACAAAAATGTCAAAGAAGACAAGCAAAGGGAATAGTAAAAAAGTTGCAAAGGGGATAGTAAAAAAGTTGCTGTCTCATTCAAAATCTAAAATAAGGTGGAGGAATTGGTTTGAAAGGCAAAGCGGGAAACACTTTGGGTTATTTCAAGTAGCACTATCAAAACATAATATGATCCCATATTAATTTTAAATATTTCAGTAGACATTTAAAAAAATATAAGGAAGCAGGTAAAAGTAATTGTTATAACATAGTTTCTATATCCCAGCATATCCAAAATATTATTTTAATACAAAATTAATACAAAAAATTATTAGATATTTTAAATTAGATTTTGTACCATGTCTTTTTTGTCTTTTTTTTTTTTTTGTACTATGTCTTTCGGATCAATGTGTATCTTACAATTGCTGCTTGTCCTAATTCAGATTAGGCACATTTCAAATGCTCAACAATTACATATGGTTAGTGGTTACTATCTTAACAGACCGGTTTCAGAAACTCTATGTGAAAATATCCAAGAAGTTGAATGGAAAGTTGTAACTGTCCGGTGGAGTGATTCATGTATATGATGGTGGTCAATAAGATAGAAGAAGATAAGATCATTAGGAGAATAAAAAATATATAAAAAGGAGACCGTGGGCATATTCTTTATAAATATCCAATTTTCTATATGCAGGAAGGGTAAGAGGAGTGAGAATAGAAGAAAAAAATGGATAGGATAAGAAACAACAAAAGGAAAGGTTATGGAAACCAAAGAAAATGAGACTAAGAATTGAAAAGTGCAGAACAGTCAACTGACAAACATTACAAGGGATAAAGAGAATGAAGTTTGGAAAACAAAAAAGAGTGATTAAGTTAACTGTACATTAGTGTGCTTGCCAAGAGCAAGTTTAGTAGTAACCTCCAATTGCCTGGCAGGGGTGTTTTGGAGGAATATAGACAGACAGAAGCTAAAGATATTACCTGACTTCCAGAATCCATTCTAGGATTCTTAACTAAAAAGTGAGGAAGGCAGGAGATAAGATGAGAAGGCCTAAGTGTGAGTTGAGGTGTTGGGGACAGTAAGCCTTCGATGTCTTTCCAAGTTGTTAGTGGTGAAAATGAAGACATGCTGTTATAGCATGAGCCTCTAAAAGGCACGAAGGTTTTTCGTGCATTTGTAAGACTGTTAGAGACATGCCATTTTAATAGGCTAAGAAATCAGAAGAAAATACAGTGATGAGGAAAATAAAACAAAATTAGAAAAAAAGTGGAGGTGTGTTTTTCTTCTCAAGATAGGAAAAAAAAGTAAAAGAAAAGCTTAGTGGATGTATAAAAATTTACATTAAACATAATGAAAAGGAGTAACTAAAATAAGCTCCGATTCCTTGAGCTTTCCCTGATATACAGGACACAATTATTTGTGCAGAAATGTAGAGAGAGCAGTAAGATTCTTATGAAATGAAAGTGGGAAAAAGCTCCCCATGGACTAGAGAGTCAATGGGAGAAAAAAAAAAATTAGAAAAGTAGCTGCAATAAAATAGCATGAGTTTGCAGTGAACCCAGTTAAGAGATTTGCTTTTGATTGTGGATTGGAACATAGTTGACTTCAGGAATCTGCAAAACAGAAATTTATCAGGACAGGAAATTGTCATGTTTTTTTTTTTAATCAATGCTCAACAATCCTTTTTCTGCATATTTCAGGCTGACACAAAGCTACGCTACAATTTTGCAGGAATTACCGATGACCATATATCTCAGATCCATATTATTCATATGGCAAGAACAGTACATTGTAAAACAATGTACAAAAAAAAGCGATCTGTTTGCTTTGTTATCCTTCTCTTTGCACTTGAATGGATTTCAAGAGACTCGATAAATGTTTCCTCAATGACAAGAATTCTCCTAACACATGTTAAAAGAGCAATTGATATTTATTGCTCAAAATCAGAATAAATTAACCTTTACATGATGAATCCTGTCACCTTTCCACCTGGTTCTCTATAATTTATAAAACACTGGGATGGCATCACACTTCATCAAAATAAATTTGAAATAGAAATAATTTGCAAAATGTAAAATAAGAAGCAGATAAATGCATATTGCTACATTATAAAATAAAATTACATGAACAGATTCTGTGCACTACATACATCGGTTGGTAAACAAACAAGGCCAGAAAGCTGTTACTGCAAGCTCTAGTGCATGGTGCAATCTGTGTTGTAACTTGATCCTTAGCCAGAGACCAAAGTCAACTTTAGGCAAACGCCTCAAAAATCAATGCCTTTTCCATAGGTTCCTTGATGGTTGAAGAAGAGAATTTCATGAATTAGAACAATTTTGATGGAAATTATGGGCCGTGGAATCAAGAGCCCCATCTTCCAGCTTTGACTCCACAAACTAATTATCCAGGAGGTCACAGTCAACTCATTCATTTACTTATTCACTTCATCATGCATTCATATATCAATTAAATACTTATTAGCATATAATAGGTGTTAGGTACTATACTAGGTGCTACCAATATAGTAGTAAACAAAAAGGGGCCACGGTATGTGCAAGGGCTGTGCCTACATAGTCCTGGGAAACTATTCAGTGAGATAAAAAAATTATTAAAATTTCATCAGGAAGATGATATAATTTGATTTACTTTGTAAAGGTCACACTTTTGATTGTTTTATACATGATGGACTATTGTGGCTACAAGAGTGAAAGCAATTCCAAAACTATTTTCCCAGTTATTACCTCACTGGAACATTTAAAGAAGGCAAGGAGGTGATTATTGAAATTTGCTGAGGTAGAGTGCTCAGTTTATGGAGACTTTGGCTAGTGACAGAGTCAAAACTAGAGAATAGTTTATTGCTTCTTCCATTACAACACACCTGCATTTCAACTATGCATACATTCATCCAATCAGGCATCATGTGCATTAGTGCTATGGACATAGCTTATCTCACAAATGTATAAACATATTTTAGTTTAATCTTGGAGGAGTGAAACTATACAGTGTTATAAGCTCAGAAACCACTATTTCCCACTGGATGGATTTGTACTCGAAATATTTCTCTTCCTGTTATAATCTTTAACCAGATTGGAACTTTAGAATAATCATTGACTTTACCATGTCTCTTGTCATCTAATCATAAGAACTTCTGGAATCCCCTCTCTCCTTTCTTAGATCCTAGTAGTTAATTTTTGAATTAGTAAACAGGTTTTATTCAGTCTCCTTATTTTATTTCTTTCAGTTTATAAAATATTGTTTACAAAATTTTAATCCTTTGTAGTTTTCATGCGCTCTAGGTCTCTAGAGACTCAGTTATGAAGAAGACAAATCTTCAAGAAATTGACAGAGAAAGGGAGGATATTTGTAAAGAACTAGATTTTGTGAAGCAGAGGTAAATATACTTAGAATGCTTAATAAAGAAGTATCGCATACAACTCACTGAGCTCTCAGAGGAGTCAGGGCATTTCATCAAAAGGTAACATTTGAGTTGGCTCTTGAAGAATAAAACTGGAATAAAGTTCAGTCTTTGCTTTATCTAATCTCTGTTTTTCTCCCTCCCTCACTTAACACCAGTGCTTCTAGAAATAAATTCCCAAAATACAGACCTGATCATTGCAAACATTTTATCATTTAGTACTTTAGCATGAAGTCCTGTCCATACTATGGAATCCAAAGTCCTTGATATGATGCTGCCTTCCTGCTCCTGCCTCATCTCTCACCATGGGGTTTCTCAATGTTTGGTAACACACCACTGTTAATGTTCATGATTGTTTTAGATGGATAGACATTTTTAATATTAAATAATTTAAAATATATTTAATGTTCATTAGGGAAAATGTCACTAGTAACTAAGCTCAAATGTTTAGAATAATTTTAACTAAAAAATAAAAATTTATGTAGAATTAATTAAATAAAAAGTAAATAATGATATGTTGGTATACTTGGCAAAATGTTTGCATAAAATAAAAACGTGAATGTCATTAAATCATTGAAGTTCAGAAAATCCCATTGTAATAGGTACTTATTCACCATCAAAGAGAACTTGATAATCTTTCAAGTAACTTGGAACATATCTTGCATGTTTATAACCTTGTGCCTTAGTCAGTTCTTTTCTTTTATCTGGAATGCTGGTTTCCTCCACTCAATAATTATCATTCCTTTCCTAGTATCTAGTTTATATCTTTATAGTAGCACTTTATATATACTCTATTATATATTAAAATACTTTTTTGGCACGGTCATCATGCCTACAGTGCCAGGAACTCAAGAAGAGAGCTTGTACCTGTCCCAATATATCTGTCTGCTCTGAGCAGAAGGCCTGGCTCATGAGAGAATGAATGTGAAAGTACAGTGTGAGTATTTGGTTACTATTTATTGAATTGAAATGATTAGGCCATTGAAAGAACCAGCTCCCTCAAGGTCCCCATTGTTAAATATCATTTCAGAATTAGCAATGATGAAGCATAGCTTCTGAAAGACCGTATTTAAACTAAGTATCTATTGCTCACAAGCAGAACAAGTCCCACTGGCAGAGTTTTATGGATTACTTTATCAAATTAGCACATATCAGCAAGAAACCCCTACAAGTATGGGATAGAAACAAAGGAAAAAGGAAAGGGGAAATCATCATACCATAATAATCATTTGTATAGAATTTTATTATTTTTTTACATTTTTTTTCACATCTGGATCATTTTACCCATGTGCTAGAAATTATTATTGGTGGTGGTGGTATTATTGTTATAATTACTAATCCCACATTCCACTGAAATGATATCAATGAAAGTGAAAATACAATACCAATCTACCTTGTTGCCTGTTTTTTTTTTTCTCGTGAATCTTTCATTTTTTATCCTATTCTTTTAACTCACAAATCCTAACTCTGATTTATGTCAACTTTTATAACAAGAAAAACAGTCTTACACATAGATGAGATATTCTCTCTATTTTTAAAAATATCTTATCAGCTCTTCCATTCGCTTAAATATTAAATTCACTAGAAGAAATTAACTTTAAAAATTGTTTTTAAGTTTGTTTTTAAGTTATCCTCTTTAGATATGTATTTAAACTATTTACATATTATGTATACATATCCCCTTCAATACACAAATTTGGATATAAACTGGAAATTTGTTTTGATGACTAAAGACTAATTCGAAGCACTTGATACATATTAATGTATCTACTTTTTTTTTTTCCAAAGCTCATTAGTGAAGAAAATTTCCAGAACATTTCACAGGGTATGTGTGTAATACTTTTATTCCTACTTTGCAAAGATAAAGTAAGTTGTCCTGGAACTGAATAAATTTCTTCTAAATCAAAATTATTAAGGAGATAATGAGTCTAAGGGAGAGTCTAGTCGTTTAAAGGAAAGTGCTCAGAAACAAACTATTGCTTCTTCTTTAATAAAATCTAGAATAAAATTACTCTAAAATCTAGAATAAAAGCACTGTATTAGTTGGGGTTTAATTCTAAGAAGGGGAATCACTAGGATTGTTAGGAATAAGAGCTTTATTATTTATTATAAGAGAATGTTACACAATTGTGGGAAAAGCTAAAAATTAAGATTTAGAATGATGATGTTTGAGGATCAGAGTAAAGTTGCTAAGTCATCCTCCCAAAGCACTGTCCACGATGAACAAGGCAAGGCCTGCATGGGAATCTGGGAAGACAGACAAGTCTATACATTGGTGTGTGACCACAGCAGGAAAGCTGATGAGAAAGTCTGTGGAAGCTGTTGCCTTTGCATCTTGTGGTGAGCCTAGGGTTGCAGCTTGTCAGAAAAAACTGGACATGAAGCAAGGGTAAGTGAGAACACATTGACATCCCCTTCCTCCTCCCCTCCTCAGCCCCTCTACCTCTCTCTCAACAAATATAAACACTATGACCTTTAGAAATGAGTGACTTCTGCTTTACTTCTCCCTTCCATGTCTCACAAATTTTTATTTTTGTCAACTCTGACTTGAAAGCATACAGGAAAGGAATCCTAGAAAATGTGGTTCTAGCTTAGCCAAGTTGATTCAGGAAAAAAAAAGAACAGACTTTTTTGAGTTCAAGTTTCTTTAAAACACTAGTGTATCAAAGACATTAAGCAAAAGAAAAGCGTATTTCAGAGAGATTTGATTCTAAAATATTTGCGGTGGAATCTAATTTCTAAGGCCGGGAAACACTATTACTGAAAAGTGAATATAATTAATAATATTTAGTAATTAGAGAGAAAGATCGATACTGACATCTCACACTTATATCAGTATAACATGAATCCCTTGTAAATAAGGCACCATGGTTATAGAAAAACAATTGTTTAAATCATATAGTACATTGACTTCTTCAGTTTGTCACATTTGTGCTAATCTTATCTAATAGTTTAGCTTATCCATAACCAAGGACTAGCCTTGTTTGGGGAGCAGATATCTGAATTTTCACCATGGAAACTGGAAACGAATGGCCCCTAAAATAGCAAGTACTGCAAGATAAAACTTATCAAAGAGCAGTAAGTGGCAATGTCAATTCATTTGGATTAATAACAGATATTGAGCCATTTTTATTCTCAAATACCTTAACTTAGCTAAATTAAAATGATCTTTAAGCCAGTCTTTGGGGCACTGAATGTTAAACCACTAAATAAACAGTTTGATTTAAAAAGATCAAGAAATCTTAAGAATAATAACACTGGTGGCCTCATCTAAAAGGAGAGCTTTAGGCAACTTGACTGGCACAAAAAGTCACTAATTATTCTTTCTTCTGATGAAAAGGGAATCAAGAGTATGGCAACAAACCTCGACTAGATAATATTATCTAGAGGAGGCTTTGATCAGTATAAAAATGCTGGATACTACGATGATTAAATCTTTTTCACACAGTCACGATTTCCAACATCCCTTTTTTACCAAGGCCATGATAAAGTGTGTGAATTAGTTGTAAATGAAGCAACATTCTTATATCCCTGTTATTCTTGAACCTATTTTCATCTGTTTTAAATCTATCAGGAATTTGTGTTATCCATTTTGTTCTCGATGTCCTTGTAATATTTGTCTCTAGCTTATCTCCCCAGCCTCAATACTGTCTTGCACACATTTTTTTTTCTCAAGATAAAATCTCTCTTTACTATTTTTTCATGCGTGTCATATACATTCTGGCCTCTGGGTTATTGTGCAAGTTGTTCTAACCTTTTCCCAATTCTATCTTTCTGATTCAAATGCCACTTCTCTACAAAACAGTCCCCAATTCAGTGAGCAAAATAAAACAATCTGTTTTGGATCCACACATCAGCTAATTTGTGTAACAGCTGTTACGTTTTTTACCTTTGTATTATATTTTCATTATTGTTACATATGTTCTTAACCTCTATTAGATTTTTTTTTCAATAAAGTTTGTATAATGTAATTTTTCTCCCCTTTATCTTGAAAATGGGGTATACAAATGACCCTCTGTTTAAGTATCTCTGGGGTTGGTGGTCTATTTTTAACTCCTTGCTATTTGATCTCTGCATGTGAATTAAACTTCAGTATATGATAAATAAAATTTTAGGATAAAATAGGTTATTGTGAAATAACTGTAGTGAGTATCCTGAAAATAACCAAGTCTATAAATCTTCATTTATGATGAAATCACTTGTTATGTGCTCTTCAGTAGAATAAGATTGTCCAGAATTTGGGACTATATTATACCAACCTTTATATATCTATCATCTAGGATGGTGACTATAGGCCAAGTTATTTATGTAAACAATATGGTTGCTGTGTTCATTTAACAAGCTGTTTTATTAGCTAGACAGTTTTAGATGATTAGTGGGATAATTGATATACAACCCTGTTGAACATCTCAAAAAGCTGTTTATCTCTAAAATGACCACTTCAAATTAGCTAAAGATGAAACCAGAAAGGAAAGATAGACAGTGTCAGGGAGAGGGCAAGAGAAGGTGTGGGAAGATGAAGATAGAGAAAAAAAATGGAAGGAAAGGGAGAAAAGGGGAGAGGAAAGTAGGAGGAAAAGAAAGGAGAGAAAGAAGGGAGAACTATTTTAAAGAGGTACATATCGAAAGGAGTGTGAGTGAGTTAGACAACGAAAATATTTTAAGCCTATACATATATTTTAAAATACATTTTATTCCCTTTATTTTGCTTCTAACTTTTGTATCTCGATTTCCGAAGGTTAAATTAATTATACTTCTCAATTCATGACATATTACTTTCTTTTGTTCCTATTTCTTACCACTCTATAGATAACAATTTTGATATTTTGATTTGTTTAATGTATATCTTTATATCTTCTTTTTAAATGCTTTCTTTCTGTTTTGTCTGTATTTGTGTATTACTAAATTATATGAATGGTGCCTTACATAAACATCTTATTCTATCTTTTGATTTTTATTAGTGCTTTTTTAAAGACCCACTGTTGTCACTATGTATACATCTAGTCTGTTGCTTCTAAGTTCTGTGTAGTACATGGTAATGTATCCACCATATTTTATTCTGCTCCCTATCCTCAGTAAAGAACACTTACATTTTCTACAGTTGTTTGCCAACACAAACAACACTACAATGGACATCTCTTTATGAACCTGTATTAGAATTTGAGATACATTACCAAATGTGGCTTGACTAGATCACAGATATTTCTAGGTATCGACACATCACTTTCCAGAATACCTGCACCAATCTATACTACATCAGCGGTTCATGTTTCATGCTATCTTCAGAAATGGGAAATTTACCGTGACCAAAAATTCTAGAATGCATAAATATTTGCAACTCTGCTGTCCATATTGTATTGACTGCGTCTCCTTTAAACTGCAAATTTTTTAAATGTTTGAATTTTGTGAGCTCAGCTGAACTAGAATCCAACATTCCCCTTACTATGAAACCTTGAGCAAGTTACTTTCTCTTTCTGATTCTTCCAACTTTTCATTCATTTCATCAGTTATGCATTTGTTCAAACAATACAAACTGAGCACTTCCTATGTACTTGGTTTATAACTGTATCACCTGATATAGAACAGGAATCTTCATAGTAAGTGTTATGAACAGCAGTCATTATGTTAGGTCATTCTTGCTCTTATAGACCTCTTGGAGATTTGAGGAACTCCTCCGAGTTAGACAAATCTAATTTAAGACCAGAAAGGATTTGGCTCACCAAAGAAGTAGGGAGGAGAGAAAATTATTGGTTCGATTATGGAAAGGATGAAGCACTTTTAACAGGAAACAGTGAGTGCAACAGACATGACGATATATTCCCTATCAGCTGGGATCCAGTAGTGGAAAGAGGCATCACAGGGCAAAGAGAGAGACAGTGGCATTAGCAGGAGGCTCAGAGAAGCAGGAAGGTGGTGCCGGACAATGTAGAGAAAAGTAGAACGTGGAAAGCATTTTAGATTAGAGAAAAAAATTCTATGGATAGTATGAAAATAAATATTTAAATATTAGATAAGAGGCAGGGTGAGAGATTCCATGATCTTTTCCAGCCCTTTCATTCCTTTTTTTCCCCCCTAAATTTATGCTTGTACTAAGGTAACCACTAGACACATGTGGCTATTGAGTAGTAATATGGCTAGTCTGAATTGAGATGTGCTTCAGGTTTTGAAGCCTTAGTACAAAAAAAGTAAAATATCTTTTTAATAATTCTGTGAATTATATATTGAGATTATAATGTTTTAGATATATTGGGTTATATGTATTAAACTATAAAAACTGATTTCACCTCTTTCTTTTCACCTTTTTACTGTAGCTACTAGAAAATTTGAAATTACATATGTGGCTATCTTTATTTATCTATTGGACAATGCTGTTCTAAATCATTTGCTCCTGGGTAGAAACAGAATGTTGAAAACTCATCTAGAGTAAAGATTTTGCTGACCAAAGGGAGGAATTTTTTTTCTATAAAATCTGAACACTACAGAAGGTTGCATTTAGCCCTGAGATGATTTCAAGCATAATTCCAGGCAGAAACCATCTAACTAGATTATGTGCTATACAGACTTTAGGAGAGCAGTTTAGAAAATTATGTGGGAGTTAAAATATATGCACATATCCCGTTATATATCAACAAGATATGTACTCAGAGAAGACTCCCACACACCACTTAGAATACTGGCTTAAATTTTTCCACCAGTAAAGTAACTTTGAATAAAGAAGGAGAAAAAAAAACTAGCAGTAGTACAGTGAATGCCACATACTGTAGCTAAATGGCAAGGCTTGTTTTTCAGAAAATGAATTTTCATGAGTGATTTTTTAAAAATGTCTTGCCAAAATTTTTTCTTTGAAGTAGCCATCTTAAAAAAAAAACATTACTTTTTGTTAAAATTTCATGATTGATATTTTACATATTTGAAACAATTTGAAGAATGTTTCTTAAATTCTGTTTTGTGCCACCTAGCTGAACAAACTTCATTTCTGACCTTCAAGGATCTCACAGTCTGATAGAAGAGACTGGTGTGCAAAGAAAGAAAATAGTGTGAAAAGTTGAAGAATCAAATTTTATTTAAAAGTGCTAATGTAACATGATTCTGAGAGGAATCACATTATTTACCTATATGGCCTATGTTATTTCTCAAAAATCAGATGAGCACTTAGAATTCAGAAAACCTTCAGCCACTTAAAAGAATATTTCACATGAGCTAAATATGGAACTGACCCTTGCTTAAATAAATTAATATTTTCATTGGAGGATCTAACAAGAATGATGCAGTGCATATGTGTTTTTACTGGCATTTTATATTTTATAATTATTATGTAAGTATTAGAGAAGTAATATTTTTCCAATCTTTTTTCTGTCAAAGAATTTTGCTGACTTCCCCAGGAATGCGGCCCTGACATGTTTATGTATATAGACTGTTACTGATTTGCAGAAGAAATGTACCATGAATGGCAGTCATTGAAGTCGTGCCTCTCAGTGCCCCACTTACTCTAAGTCATGCTGTAGATTTTGCTGGGCAAGAGAAGCCTGAGTGTTTTGACTGTATTTTCTACAGGTGACCAGCTTTTATAATTTTTGAAGCACAAAACTGTAACTATGTCTTGTAGGATGACCCTATGACAATATTTAAAAGTGTCCTATTATGAGACTTTTTCCCCAAAAACTTCAAAATTTGAATCAGTAGACTAAACAGAAAGGCTAAAATTAGCTATTTATATCTTCTTACTTTTAAAAATATTATTTCAAAACTCATAATTTTAAAGTCATTCAATATCACATTTTATATTCAGGTAGCAACTGGGTTGGATGAGATAGCTCACTTTTCTTCAAATTATACAAGACTGAGAGTATTAGAATATTTGATTTTGATTTCTCCTGGGTTTTACATTTTTTATATGGTATCTGGCCTTTGAGAGAAAAGGAAAAAACTTATTCAGTAAAACAGACTAGGTAGGATAATTAAAATATAAGTATATATCATTAAATTTTTGAAATTTTAAAGTATCAGGGTCCTGTCTGGATAAGATAAAATAAGTACTAGTCATTCTGAGTTTTGCACTGAATAAAATCTGAACAGGATATATAGAGTAGCAATTTTTGAAGACTATGAAAAGTAGCATGCAAATTGTGAAAGAGGTCCAGAATTCAATTACTGCTGAATAAGGGGAGATTTTACCATAACCCTCCTCCCCAAATTCTCCAGTCAGCACTATGGTGGACATCAAAGGAATAAACAGAACGAGCTTAGGAGCCCTCTAGAACTCGCTCAAAGAGCAGGAAGGAGAACTTGTACTGTATAGAGAATGTGAAAATCCTCGGTTATATTCCTCCGGCTTTTTTCTGTTTTGTTGTTGTTGTTGTTGTTGTTGTTGTTGTTGTTTGTTTGTTTTTTTCATGACCCAGTTTCCTAGGGAATCCTGTAGCATAGGGGAGTCCACAGGAGCAAAGCTCTGTGCAGAGGAACCTTCCTCTACCTTCGACTGAGAAGTTATAGTTCCAAGCGGGTGAGAACAACCAACCATTGTTTTTTCTTGTTTTTCCTTCCATTATTCAACTCCGGTTGCAGGCACACTTCAGAAGGGCACTGCAGAGATCTTTAGTTGAAAGATGAAATAAAGAAGCCCTAAGGGTCCAGAAAGTATGGAGGATTCACGGAGAGGAAGGAACTAAGAAATCAACCCGAAATAACTGTGTGTAAGTTTTGGACTCATTCCCAAGCTGTGCACATGTGGATCTGATAGTATTTAGCATAGAAAAGACGGAGAACTGAACGAGATACCACTGGCCATGTCTGAGTCTGGCCACTAGGTGGCATATGCATTGGAGAGATCCAGATATCACTGGGAATGCTTTGAAAAGCGAGCTGGCATTAGAACCACAGATACCAAGAGGCTGGGTGGAGCTCAAGGCTTGAACTCACCAAGTTGGTTGCTTGGAAAAAAAAAAAAATCAACATTTTCCTAAGGTTTAAAAAAGACCCAGGGTCTCATAATATGATACAATATTCGAAGTGTACAACATAAAATTTAAAAAAAAAATAACGTCATATGGGCTATCAGGAAAATCTCAATTTGCATGGAAAAACAATCTATAGACACTAATGGTGAGATGATAAAAATTTTGGCATTAATTGACTTTTGAAACCAAAGGAAAATAGAAAGGGCACAAAACAGATTTTTAGAAATCTGTTATTTTAGAGCTATAAACACAATAAACAAAAACAAAACAAAACAAAAAACAAAAACAAGAAACTCTTTTGCCAGTGTAGTAGCAAAATAGAGATAACAGAGGAGAGAATTAATAATCTTGAAGATAAATCAATAAAAATGATTCAATCTGAGCAACCGAGAGAACAAAAGAGATTGAAAAAGTGAGAAGAAAATAATAAAAAAAAAAAAACTAGCACTTATGTTATTGGAGTATCAGAAGGAGAAGAGAAAAGGCTCAATGCAGAAAAAATATTTAAAGAAATGATGTCTGAAAACATCTCAAATTTGGCAAAAGAGCTAGACCTGAGGACTCAAGAAGCTCAATGAATTCTAAACAGGACAAACAAATTTGCATCTAGACATATCATAATCAAACTGCTGAAAATTAAAGGAGGGAAAATATCCTGAAACTGTTCAGAGAAAAATGACACAGTAGCAATTGGAGAACCACCACAGAGGCCTGAAAGAAGCGGCACAATAGATTTAAAGTACTGAAAGAAAAAAACTGTCAACCAGAATTCTATATCCAATGAACATATACAGCAAGAATAAAGGCAAAAGAAACACTTTTAAATGCAGGAATACTAAGGGTATTCATTAACAGCAGACCTGTTCTAAAGAAGTTGCTACAGGGAGTTCTTGAGACAAGTGAAATCATATCAAAATAACACTTGGAACATTAGGAAAGAAGAAAGAGCAACAAAAATGGCAAACATCTCTGGGTAAATGTAATTGATTATTCTGTTCTTGAGTTCTTTAAAATATGTTTGGAAATTGAAAGCAAAAATTTTAACTTCTGATAGGGATATCAACATATGTAGCTAAACCTAAAGGGAGAGGCTAAATGGACTTAGAGTGGTAAGTTTTCTATACTCCATCCAAAGTGGTAAAATATTAGACTCTAAACAGACTATAAAAAGGTAAACATGTATATTATAATCCCTAGAGAAACCACCAAATA
Organism: Cynopterus sphinx; assembly: GCA_030015415.1. Taxonomy (NCBI): domain Eukaryota; kingdom Metazoa; phylum Chordata; class Mammalia; order Chiroptera; family Pteropodidae; genus Cynopterus; species Cynopterus sphinx. Next base: position 46,911,969 of record CM057380.1, read on the forward strand.
ATCCAGAAGTCAAGAAAGGAATGCAAAATAGGAGGTTAACAGAGGGAAAAAACAAAAAGCAAATAACAAAATGGTGAACCCAAATCCAAACATATTAATAATCACATTAAGTCCAAATGATCAAACTATACCTATGATAAAGCACAGATTCTCAGGATGGATAAAGAAAATTACTCAATCAAATTAATCTCTGCTTTGCAAACTATCTCCACTTTACAATAAGGAAACAGAGATTTAGAAGAAAATTAACTTGCTCAAGATCCTACAGTAATTAGTTTTATCTGAGAGTTTTTCTAACTTCCAACTTCCTAGGTATCTTACCTACTACTTTACCAAATACTTTTTCTACTTTCCTAGGATGTTGCTGAAATTAAAAGAAATTAATAATAATAATAATAATAATAATAATAAATAGAATAGAATAATGAGGCTGTATCCTGTCAGGACTAAATTTGGCATTCACTGGTATTGGAGTCCTGAGCCTGTGCCATGGGAATATGTTGCTAAGAGATCCAGTGAAAAATCAGAAACCATACAAGGAGAAATCCAAAGTGGCTGAAATGGCATCAAGCCCTGTAGTGATTATACTAGGTCTGACCTAATTTCCAGTCTCCTCCTGTTGAAAATTAAAGGACTAAGTAACCTCGGGCTTTTCCTAAGAGTTGGCTGGCATTCTGACAGAGTCAAAGAAATTGAGCTGATTCTCATGTATGTGTATTCTTTTGAAGCACACTCCTTGCATTCAGCAGGTTGTGAGTACTGAAACTCAGGGCAACATGGTGTACAATTCTAACTCAACCATTCTCATCACTGGGGAAAGTCAAGGGACTTACAAGCCTTGACAAGCTGTGTTTCTAATGGAAAAGATAAATACAAGGACTGCAGAAATACAAGGTAAATGAGTTTAAATGATAAAATACAGAAAGAAACACCACTGAATTACTTAGCTTTCTGGAACAGAGACAGTATTTATTTCTTGCTTGTGACAGGGTCAGTCCATGTACATATAATAGAGGAAGAGTCGTATGTTGACTTTTATTTGGTTTCTAGAGCATTGTACTGAGCAAAGAAAATATATATATCAGGGCTGACAATTTTGTTTGTAGTGGACACATGCTCTGAGTAAAAATGTGAAAAAAGCTATTATAACTTAATTCTATGTTGAGAATTGATGATCTGTTCCAAGGGAATAAATCAGATAGAACACAACACTGAGAGACAGTCCACAGCTAGGACTGCCCTCCCTGGGGAAAGTGAACCTCTTTCCAAATCATAGAGAAACTGTCTTACCACGTTCAGCCTAGGAAAAATGGCATTGTGAACCATGACATCCGACACAAGAAATAAAGCTAATTTTCTGCAAAGGCCCAGATACTTCATAGATGCTCTCGATGATTTGGGGGACTGTGGTTTCCAGATAGCAGCCACTTGATTGACCTCATCCAGATCCAAGTATATTGTGCAGGAAGTAAGCACCCACTTATTGGCTCTGTTTAAACAAACATTTCTCTGGGCTCAGACAGAAGTAATTGTCCTTGAATCAACTCCAAATATATAGACAAGAGTTTAATATAAGACCAAGTTCCTTATCAAGAAATCTCTAACTATACGACTGCACCAATACCGGATTAGGCAAGATGCCAGAATATGCCAAGGACGTTACACTGGCTTGGCACCTAATTTATGCTATTAAATTGTCTAACCCTCATGGATATTTATAACTTACCAGTTGTCTGAAAATCCAGTTAGCCGATCAGATCAATGCCACCCTTGTCTATAATTCTATACTTAGTTTACAGGTGTGCTGAGAAGTGTCAGCACAGGCTATGTGATAATAGTGTGGTTGGAATTTTATCATTATATAGGGATATTATGATGGCTATTCTCCTATTCAACTAGATATGCTGAGCCAACTAAATCTGTGGTAGTTTGTTCCAGGGTTTCCTGCTCAAAGAAAACAATTATTCAAAAAGTTAGCTAAAAATATAAACTAGTTAGGAGCTAAGTCAGTCAAACCAGTGCTGCGACAATCTGCAGATGCATAGAAAGAGCAAAAAATTGAAGCAAGGGATGAAAAAGGCATTGACAGAGACGAGCCAAACCATAGATCTCAGATGTGTAATTCATAGACCTCCTTTGGGTGTGTTCTCCTTGTGTATTAGTGTGCTTCTCTGGGTCAAGGACATATTTTTAAAGATAACAAATTGCAGTGAAGAGGCAGGGTGAATAAATACAGTCACTCACCACAGAGTGAAGTTTAGGTCAACAACAGACCACATATACAAAGGACAGTTGTCCCATAATATTATAATGAGCTGAAAAATTCCTATGGCCCAGTGACATCGTAGCCTTCTTAAAGGTCTTAGTGCAATGCATTACTGTTTGTGCAGGTCTCATTCTTTGAATAGTAATCCTCTCTGCTAAAAATGCCCGGGGGCACTCAGTGAGCTTTCCATAGACACTTCCTCTTTCTTAAAGTTACAACTGGACCTACTCTCAATGTTCTTATGATTGCAAGATGCCCTTCAGAGCTAACCATTTAGAAAACTTTGAAGAACGAAAATAATTTATTGCTTAAAGGCCCTGGAGCATACAAGACATGCTCGGGGTCACACAGTGGGAAGAGAGAGATCCCAGCTAGCCAGCACCATCCTGTACTGGACTGGAGTTCTGCTTTCACTGGATTCCAGTGAATTTAAAATATAAGAGTAGGAATTTAAAGCCCAGGAAAAGAAAAACAAAACAACCAACCCAAATGGTCAGTTATTGAAATCAAGACTTCCAAAATGAAGGAGGTAATTGGCCTGGCTCTTTATCTAGTCCTGTGACTGGCAATGTGTTTACTTCAGACAGCCCTCTTTGAAGTGGATGTGTCTGACAATCAAAACTTAAGTCAGGCACTTGCATTACAAGAGGAAATGACAATTGTCAAAGTTTAGGCTACAAGTACTCATAAGCTGTGGTGATGCTGGTGTAAACAAGCCTACTGTGCTGTCAGTCCTACAAAATATACCACATACAATTACTGTAGTAGGCTATTACAGCTAGGTTTGTGTACATGCACTCTGTGATCACACTAGAACAAAATTGCCTAACGGCACATTTCTCAGAGCATATCCTCATCCATTAGTGGCCCAGGACTGTACAAGTATGTATATAAGAAACGTTACACAGTCATTAAGTACTTAATTAATATTGTCTTCTAGATAAGCTTGTCAAAAAGTGTTAGACAAATAACATGACAAACTGATAATATTTTAAATTCTAAAGAAAAATAATTAGCTTTCTAGACTATCTTCATTTTGCTCAGAGACTGCATATTACTTTCAAATAATGCATATTATCTCTTCTGTAAAAACCAAAGCTGGGAGTCAGTGGAAAATCAAAAAAAAAAAATTTAAAAAGTAGGTAAACAAGGGATTTGATGCACGCCCAGTTGTCATCCCTAGACAAAGGCAAGCAAAGTGCATTCTCAGGTCCTCAAAGTCTCAGAAATGTTATCAGTTTAGGAAATTTTGAGTGTGCACCAGACCACTGCAAGTCAACTGAGAGAAAAAAAAAATTGAATAGGATTTTAAAGAGATCCAGAAATGATTACTGAAACAAGTAATTTTAAATTACAGAAAAAAATAATGAGTCAGTGAGAAACCAGGTAAGATTCCGATAAGTCCAATTCTTGAGTGTGATGGATTCTTAGGTTAAGTCAACAGTAACTATGAGAGGGATGGTATATAATTTGAATGGAGCAAATATATATATATATCTCCTTTAGAGTACATATTTCTTAAAGACCAAGATCAGAATGATCACTTCTGAAAGCTCACCCCAGGTAACTGAGGTGAGAAAATGAAATGCATTGTTGTTAGTCCTCGAAAACAGATTGATCTAATTGCACAAAATTAAATATGATAACACGAATCAAAGAGAGGATTCATGATTGATCATTAAATGAGAATTTTGTAGTCTACCTAGAAAATTCTGAATGTGTGTCTGTTGAGTTTATGTTTCTCAAAAACTTAATCAGATTATAATTTTTATCAGTCTATTAACAAAACTCTACATTACTTTGAGTCATAAAGATAAAAATGTGAAAAAATATTTAGGTGTTTTAATAGAAATGAACTTGAATGCTAAAAAATATTTTGATGAGAGTGTCGAAAAAGTGAATGCAATTTTATAGAATACTATTATAACATCAAGAATGAAGAAGTGTTTCCTAATCAGCTAGATTATATCAGAAATAGTATGTTGTATTACATACTTCAAGTTATTAGAGTTTGTTTTGAATAAAATAAAGAGAATGGTAAAGAAACAAAATATTTAAAATATCTGAAAATACTTCACATGAGTATATATAAGACATAGCATTATTTCGGTGAAACGTTATAAACACATTTTTTTTTTTTTTAAAAAGGAGACTCCTCAAAGTTTAATATTTAAAAAAAAGTGCAAGTATTTTGTGTACATGCATGAGCATCTCAAGATTTTAATTGCTTTTTACTTCAGGAAGGTTGTGATGTATAAACATTTACAAATCTGGTCTCAAAAAACAATGATTTGAATAATCTGTGCTTTAATGCAAAAACAAAACATGAATTTGTTCAATTTCTCATACAGCATGTTTATTAAACATTTCAGTGTTAATAATTTCTTAAGATTGTAACATTTAACCTTGTAATGGAGCTAATACCAATTCTATTCATGGGAATATATTTTGAACTTTATAAGTACTTTAGTGAAATGAATGCCACTGTTTTTTTTTTAGGTTGTGCTTGGAGCAAAGACAAAGAAGCATCAACTCATCATTTCCAACTAATAAAACATCTAATGATGCAGTTTTTATGACATTATTTTAATGTTAATAATGTTAAATATATTTTTGCTTCTCTTTGTTACTAAAACAATATATTGTCTTGGAGTAGTACTGATTTTCACTTAATTTATATTTTAAATATTGAATTTTTAACTTGGGCTCCAGGAAAAATCCTGAATAATAAAGATCAGCATTTAGCATCTTTTTCCTGCCTTCAACCATAAATTTTCAATTTGATATGACATCATAGAATTTGTATCAGGAAGTACAGCTTTTGAAGTTTTTAAAAATAAAATATATTTGCCTCTGCATCAAATAGAGGGGATTCAGAATCATCGAAGTTCTAAAGGAGCATGTGCTTTGATTATTGTTCCCACCTGTTTCCTTTTTATTACAAAGTGGCAATTTATACTATCATTAGAAATATACATTTATATATAAAGTTTTGCATTCAAATCTCTTTATTTTTTGATTACCTATGACCAAATAACACAAATCAAATAAAAACTCTGTATAATATATCCTTATTTCAGAAGCATATGTATATATACACATATATATTTGTAGAACAATCCACTGTTTTAAATGTGATTCTGATTTTAAAAAATGCTATTTACAATTTTATGACAGAGAAACAATCTCAGCCTTTTATGATATTAAAATGAGCAGGGCATTTTTATGTTTGAATGTGTTTCACCCTGTGTAGATGAAATTAAGCAATGACACAGAAACCCTTCTCGACAAGGCCTTGTAGATTAAGCTATGAGAGTGGAATAGATTTGCTATTTCTGGGTGTGTGTTTTAAAAAAATTTACTGTGATAGTCATGCTTTTTCACCAAGAAATCGGTGGTCTCAAATTAGGACCGTCAAGCTTTTCAATACACTACACTATAGCCATTCCTGATCCTTTACTCTTGTCTCAATACTCTCGTCTCTTGCTGTTGGTACCACAGGACCACGAATCTATATATAATACCTATCATTATCAGCATTATCATTTTCTTAAATAGAAGAATTCCTCTAAAAAGCTATCTGGATTACATTGAGGTCCATAAAGCCACAATGTGCATCAAATTGATGTCTCTTTATTGAGTCAACTCGTCGTGACTAAAAATGTGCTATGAAATTCATATGTAAAATTCAAAATCCAAACTATTACTGTAATGAATAATAGGTTGGCTTGATGTTCTTCAGCTTCCTGAAGCATAGATTCTCTGAATTAGCAAATGAAACTTCAGTACTATTTTGTTTCGATACTTCAAAATCTCAGCTTAAAAATGAAGTTAGGTATATTGACCAGAAACTATTTTGTGAGATTCTCAAAAGTTTTGCTCTCATTCTTAAGTCCAGTAATTTTGAAAGATTTTTTAGTAAGGACTCTTAGACTAAACATGTCTTAACTTACATGTACATAGCCAACTACAGAGCTTTGCTAAAAGTCATATTTCTCCTGAGAATATCCAAATAAATTAATAATAATAATAATAATAATAATAACAATAATAATAATAATAAAAGCTTACTTCACTTACAGAATAAGTGATGGATAATATATTGAGACAGAAATTGGAATAATGAAAATCAAAGTAAAAAATTCTTTTACTTGGAATAAATCTGAAAAAAACGTTTTTAAAATGGCTTATGTTTTTGAAGGAAATCAGATAATTATGTTTACATTTGGTAATTTTTTAAAAACCTAGACAGTGAATATTGGCATTTTCTATTAAAGGTTTTACAAGCTTACAAAGTAAGCAGCACTTAAGCAAATGTTCACCCTGTGCACTAAACCATATTTTTGTCAGGTTAATGTATAAAAGTAATATGAGGTTTCCAACACAGTCTCTGAAATTAATTGTAAATTAGATAAATCTAATTTCCAAAGCATTTAATGTAGTAAACATTTGCTTAAATGAGATAGAGAAAAAAATTATATACATTGAGTAATTAGAACTCTGCTTCTCAACTGCTATCAGGAAGGAGACAAATGTGAGTCTAGATGATAAATGACAAACAGCCATAGAAAACAGAGAATTCTGTTGGAGATTCATATCTCTATCATAATGTTCATAATATTTAACTGGACTAAATATATTATGTCATGAAATCATCAGTGTAATTGATAACACTTTGTGAAACTGTTTATTGTGTTACTGGTGAGTTTGTGGTGAGCATGTACATGTGTGTGTATGTATCACCACAAAAGCTCAAGTCGTTTCGTGCTAAATGAGCCTGTGACCCATTTTCTAGAAGCCTATTTTTACTGTATTTTTACAAAGAAAATAAGGCTTTGTGCTTGGGATTTGTTTGGTCCGGAAAGTGACAGGTGCGTTTATAATCAAGTTGAATCAAGAGTGACAAGGAGAAATACAACCAGATTTCTGGGTTTCATAAGGGTATTCTTTTCTCAGAAGAGCAACATTTCTTTTCTTAAAATTTAAATGTCTTTATTTTGTTACTTTCCAAATACTTTGGTTAAACAAATATTTCTTGCAAATGTATGTTCAAAATCCTTGCCTAGGTACATAACTTTTCTTCTTTGCAACTGATTAGGCAAATTCTTCTATTTCATTTTCTGTTAACCTCCTGATAACATAAATAGAATACTTGGTGAAGTACACAAACCACTATTGGAGAATAATGATTGTGTAGAGTGAGAGAAACTACAGTGACCTTGAAAGAATATAGTAACCAATGGTAAGGTCATTGAAGTAAGGACCTAGAGCTTCTGCAAAGTGTATATATTTTAGGGAGTCATATTTGGAACAATACATGCTGGACAGTAGAGTTATAGGAGAAGTAACATGCTAAGTCATCTTTGATAATATCCATAAATCTGCATACATTTTTTAACATTTTTTTTTAATTTGGATGTCTCTATACCATTCCTGATTTGTAGGACTAAGTAGATCTATTTTTTTCCAAGACAATTGTGAAATGTTCATTTCTTCCCTAATATTTTCCTAATACTTTAGTATTTCTAACTGTGCATTTGCCTAGTCTTATACTTTTTTTTTTTGACTACTTTAAGCTGCTCACACAACCCTGTCTGTTGGAATTATAGCTGTTAATTCCATATTGTTTCTCTATGCCCCTGGAAAATACAGTCCATTACAAGGACTCCTCTGTGTTCTTGGAGACATACTTATTGCCACACACTTACAAACGAGGATAGATAGCAACAAACGAGCCACCTGTTTTATAAGACAGTAGGTTAGGAATTTCACAGCTATACCTCCTGATATCACAGCAGAGTTTGGAAAATGCTGTATACATAAAATGCTTGGAAACTGTAAAGGTAAATGCAATTTGCTTTGACAAATTTCCCAGGATGTACTTACTTATGGAAAACCCTCCTCCTTCTTTTATGCTGCAAGAGATGGTACAAAACTCTCTAAGACAGCTAGACATGCACCTACCTACACCCTCAAAGGTGTCCACAAAGTTAGAAGTCAGACCAAATAGTAAGAGCATGTAACTTGTACATCACTGCCAGAGCATGCTATTAACAAATAATTCCAAAAAGTTATTTCAGCCTTAGAAAAAAGATTTTTTTTCTAAATTACTAAAAATAAAATTCTAGATTAATACCTTTGATAAAAATATGATACGCTTTTAGGAGAATCTGAAACTCTATAAAGAAATGAAATCAGCTAATACCATTAGATTTAATATATGGCTATTTTTCAACTAAGAAAATCATAATAAAAACTTTAAGAATTAATTTTTAAACTTTTCTTGATGTTAAGTGTTTCCTGGCTACATACCTTAGAGGCATTAGAACAATCTATAATTCATACATGTTCAATATTATGGTTAAAAAAATCCAGAAAACAGGATGTAATTATGCGTCAATTCCAAATGCTCAAAGAAAATACAAAATCAAAACAAAGCACACATCACAGCATTATCCAGACTTTAAGATATTAAGGGCATTACATCAATTTGTAAGTTCATTTCTCCAAAATCCTTTTAAGGTAATAACCTTATTTCATTTTGATTAGTTATGTCTTTATTACAATTAGCCTTCTATTAATAATAGCACAGTTTACTTTAATGTGTATTGAGTCATGATTTATTTTTCCCATTGCTTATATGTGTGCTAATCTTTGTGCGTCTGCGTTTTCTACAACATTGCAACAGGCAAGCGTTGGTTCAATTGTCTTGTCCTACATATAGAAAGATTTTGAGTGCAGAATCATAGCCACTAGGTCCTGCATTGTCATTTTATTTTTCTCTCCTTGGGTCGATTTATTGGAAGGAAATGGGGGGCAGGATGGAGGGAAGGGATGAGAGAAAGACGAAGGGAAGGGTTCTCAGCTATGTTGAATCTTGATTCACAACTTTGCCTCCATTCATGGTTGGTGTTCCAGAGCTTTTCCTCGAACGTCCTTGTTTTTCTCCAATTTCATGTAGTGATGGCTCTCTGTACATACATACTGGAAAGCAAAATCACAATAATTACTTATTATAATAGGAGCCATAAATTCGGTCTCAATTAGCATCTCAAATCAGATTTTATAATATTCCTTATTGTCATCACGAGTTCTTCTCACTGTAAAAACAAATTTTAACAATAATATATTTAGTGGACACTCAGAGTCTTCTTCCAGTTCTATCAGTACAACCTTTTAAGTCTTCTTGCACTGCAGACATATCAGTGTATGAGACATATGAGACACTTCTGTTCTTTTATAGATAAGGCCTGAGCTTTTACTGTCTACTAACCTATATAACAGGATTTTCATCTAGAGTTAGAGGAGACATTAAGGATATAACATTTAAAGGATGGAAATCGATATTTTATATTTAGTCCTTAGTCTGCAATCTACCTTGGATAGGAAAAAAAATCCTTATACACAAATCTTTATATACACGCTCCACTGTAATAAATATAACACTATTATGTTAAATTGAAATATTTATTGTCAATTTTTCAGGTCATCTTACATTAAAAAAATGATAACAGGAGAGAAGACAGAGAAAAGGGAAAAGAAATCCCACAATTTCTCTAATTACTTCAGATTTCTTTCATCTAAGGTAATACACACAGTGCATGGCTTCTTAGCTTTTCATCATTGGGAAAAGTGACTATTGTAACCATGCAATTTCAGTTTACATCTATATAAGCAGTTTCTTTTCTCCTCTAGTGTTTTGCCTGGCTCTGAAGCTCAGTCATCTGTAAATTATCATGGTGCTTGCTAGGTTATTGTATAAAAGGAACAAGGTTTTTCAGTTCATAGTTCTCATGAGATAGGATCTATCAGCATATTAAATACATTAAAATAGATTCATTATAACGTTGTGTGATAGAAAAATGTGATCGTAGACAAGCACGTGAAGTATTTCACTTAAATATGTGAAATTATTTTCATCTGTGACTTAGGAACAAACAGTTAAGTACCTCTATCAATTGAACCACCACCACAATGCCTTGGTAATCTGAATATTTCCAGTCAAATAGCTTCTTCCCTTGGGTTTTGCTCTGGTACCAGAGACTTGAGCAAGGCTGTGACTGAACAGATGTCGTATGATGGTTAACAGTACCAATTTGAGAGCCACACTGCTGGGTCCACATGATGACTCGGCCACTTTATAGCTCTGTCAACTTGGACACATTCGCATCATAATTGAAAAATAACATTTTTATGAGGATGAAATGTCTGGCCTATAATAAGTATCCAAAGACTAAGGAAATGAAAGAGCTTATCTCTTCATGAGAATTTTGAATAACACATTTCAGTGAACATAGTGATAAGTATTTTGGCTGAAGGTATTCTAAATTCAACACTAGATTAAGAGAGAAGATACAAGTAAGATTCTCCTTGGACTAGTTCAGTGATGAGGAGACAGGTTTCCTCCAACACACTCAGTAGTAGAGCTTTTTAAATGTTAATGTGCTTATGAATCACCTAGGGATATTGTTAAAATGCAGATTCTGATTCAGAAGTCTTGAAGTTTTGCATTTTTAATAAGCTCCCAAGGGATGCTGATGCTGGCGAAACCTAAACCATGCTTTGGGTAGTAAAAATTATACAAACAAAATATCTTTGTTAAGTATACCACTTAAAATTATTATACATACATATTTTTATTGGGGTGACATTCATTGATAAGATTATATAAGTTTCAAGTGTACAATTCTATAGTACATCATCTATATATTTCATTATGTGCTCACCACTCAAAAGCTAGTCTCTTGTCACCACATATTTGACCTCACTTAACCCTCTCAACCTCCCCGCACTCTATTTCCCCTTTGGTGACTACCACACTGTTTGTGTCTATATGTTTGTTTGCTTGTTTTCTTTGTTTGTTGTTTGTTGTTTTCTGTTTTATATCTGACATATGAATGAAATCATATAGTTCTTGCCCTTTTCCATCTGACTTATTTCTTTTAGCATGATACTCTCTAGATCCATCCATGTTGTCACAAATGGAAGAATTTCATATTTTTTATGGCTGAATAGTATTCTATTGTATAAATACACACATATATACAGAATGGAATACTATATATGCATGTATATATGTATCACTTCTTTATTCAATCATCTATCAAAGGACACTTAGATTGTTTCCATAAATAATACTACAATGAACATAGGGATACATATATCTTTATAAATAAATGTTTTCAATTTTTCAGGTAGATAGGCCGAAGAAGGATTGCTGGGTTATGTGGTAGCTCTATTCTTAATTTGTCTGAGGAACCTCCACACTTTTCCATAATGGCTGCACCAATTTATATTCCCACTAGCAGTTTATGAGGGTTCTTCTGTCTCCACATCCTCTTTAACACTTGTTATTTCTTGTTTTGTTGAAAATAGCCATTGTAACAGATGTGAGGTGGTATGTCATTGTGGTTTTGATTTGTATTTCCCTTATAGCTAGTGAAGCTGAGCTTTTCATATATCTGTTGGCAATTTGTGTGTCCTCTAGGGAGAAGTGTCTATTCAAACTCTCAGCCCATTTTTAAATTAGAGTGTTTGTCTTTTTGTGGTGAAGTGTATTAATTCTTTACATATTTTGGATATTAGCCCCTTTACAGAGATTATGCTTACAAATATCTCCTCCAATTTGGTTGCTTATTTTTTATTTTGTCGATGGTTTCTTTTGCAGAATCTTTTTAGTTTGACATAGCCCTATTTATTTATTTTTGCTTTTCTTTCCTTGTCTCTAAGGTCAAATTCATAAAATCCTCTCTGAAACCAAAGTCCATAGATTTAGTATCTATGTTTTCACCTGTGTATTTTATTGTTTCAGGTCATATTAAGGTATTTGATTCATTTTGAGTTTATTTTTGTGTATGTTGTCAAAGAGCAGTCTAGATTGTTATTTCACATGTGATTTTCCAGTTTTCCCTTGCATCATTTATTGAAGAGGTTTTCTTTTCTTCATTGTATGTTTTTGGCTCCTTGTTGAAAAATATTCCCTGTGTATATGTAGGTTTATTTTTAGGCAGTAAATTTTGCTCCGTTCATCTGTGTGTCTATTTTTCTGCCAGTACAATATTGTTTTTGTTATTGTAGCTTTATAGTAGAATTTGAAGTTAGGAAGTATGATATCCCCAGCTTTTTCTTTTTGCTGAGGATTTCTTTAACTATTCAGGGTCATTGATGGTTCCTTACCAATCTGATGATTATTTATTCCATTTTTTTGAAAACTGCTATTTGATTTTGATGGGAATCGCATTGAATCTGCATATTTCTTTAAGTAATATGATTATTTTAACTGTGTTGATTCTTCTAATCCATGAATACAGAATGTCTTTCCATTTCTTTGTGACTTCTTCAATTTCTTTTAATAAGGTCTTATAGTTTTCAACATATACAGGTTCTTCACATCATTTGTTGCATTTATCATTAGGCATTTTATTCTTTTTGTTGCAATTGCAAATTATATTTTTCTTTTAATTTCTTTTTCTGAAATTTCATCATTATATAGGAAGGGATTGCATTTTTGTACATAGGTTTTGTATCCTAAAACTTTGCTGTATTTTTTTGTTTGCTTATTTCTAATAGGTTTTTTTTTTTTTTTTTTGGTGGAGTCTTTAATGTTTTCTATATAAAAAATAATGTCATCTGCAAAAGTGATAGTTTTACTTCTTTATTCCCAATTTGGATGCCTTTGATTTCTTTATCTGCATGACTGCTCTGGCTAGGACTTTCAGTACTATGTTGAATAACAATGGTCAGAGTGAGCATGTTTGTCTTGTTCCTGATTTTAAATGAAAAGCTTTCAGTTTTTCACCATTGAGTATTATATTAGCTGAGGGCTTACCATATGTGGCTTTTATCATGTTGAGATACTTTCTTTCTGTACCTATTTAATTGTTTTAATTATAAATCAATGTTATATCTTGTCAAATGCCTTTCTGCATCTATTGAGGTCGAAACTAAAACTTAGCCACACACACAAATGCAGAAATATCTTTGATGAATAGATGTAAAAATCATTAACAAAATACTAGCAAATTGAATACAACACATTAAAAAATAATACATCACGATCAAGTGGGGTTCATTATTTGGACACAAGGGTAGCTCAACATACACAAATCAATCGATGAGAAACATCAAATTAACAAAATAAAGGATAAAAATCATATGATCATATATATATAATTTTTAAATGAGATTTTAAAATATTCGAATTAGTGCACTGAGTCATGCCTCCAATATCCATAAAAGACTAACTGCCTTTGGTCTAAGTAACAAAGTGCACAGAGAAAACTAGTTCAGAAAGAACTGATTCTGTAATTTTCACATGGTGACACTAGGTAATTGGATTTTTTGTCTTTCATTTACAAAAGACAGAAAATTCTTATGAAAGAAACTATTGGAATCCTGAAGTTCCTCAAGTCTAATGTTTCTTACCTGTATTTCTGTTATGAACAGGGTTAAATTCTTCAAAATAAAAGCATAGATTTATATGTGCAAAATACAGCCATTTATTTATAACTGGTTAGTGCGCAGGGGAACTTGGAAGAAGTAAAGAAGTGATTCAGTTGAAAATCTATTCATATAATGATATAAAGCATTTTTTCCCTACTCTGTTACCTAATCAGCTGTGAAAACACATCCCCAGGCTTGGCTACAGACTGCTAAATCAGAGACTCAAAGAGTGAAAAAAATAATTAAAAAAAAAAAACACACACAATAGATTTTGACCTGCAAAATAAACTTCAAGTTGGAGGTAAATGAAGAATGTTACTTTATAATCTCCACTAAAGCATAAATTTTTATAATTTTTGTAGTCGTATTTTTTCTTAGTTTTCTTGTTATAGATTCAACTCAAGACATTTGTCGCAATTTTTTTCTTACTTTTCTTATGTCAGATTTTAGTCAAGATGTTTGTTTTTAATTTTTTCTCTCTCTTTTTTTTCTTTTTTGCTATTTTTCCATTGTGACAACATAAAATGTTACCAGTGCAGATCATATTTCCAATAACTTAACACTGCTGGCCACCTGGAATCAAACTCCACAGAGTTTGAAAATTTTCAATGTTTTCAAAAAGAATAAAACTCACTAGTGCCATACCAAAGTGGGCTACTTGTTCTTCTTCTAAGATAACTCAATCACAACTTGCCTATATTTCCATTAAATGGAGTAAAAATTTTGAGATTTAAGAAACTAGTTTATATATGTTAGTTCAGTTCATTGAAATCCCTGACTCTAATAAATCAAATAGGTATTCAAATTTTTGTATTTTTGTTTACAGAAAGAATTGAATGTTTAAAGAGAGAAAACTAAGGAGTTGCATGCAAATACAACAAACAAACAAACAAACAAGAGAGAAAACGAAATCTTTGGTTTTGTCAAACCAAAAGCTTAAATTTACATTTCTTGAGCTTTAATGTTCATTGTTATTTACAGGCTCTTGGATGTCAGTAACACTCTAACTTAAGAAACTGACAAATCAAGGTGTATGAATCTTAATCAAATTTTATAACTAAAATGTAATTAAAAGAGCATAATCCAGTTAGAGAGCAAAATAAAAGGATAAAACACTTTTCTTCAATAATATAATTCTGTTGCTAGCTGTATTAGCACTCTACTACTATGCTCTTCTGAATGGTACACGATACAATGATGAAACAAAATATAAGAGGCAAACAGAAAGCCCATGTTCAATAAAATGCATTATAAATGTAAACCAAATCAGCATGATGTAAACAATAACCACAATGATAATCTCTTAAATAAACCTATAATCTCTTAAATAAACCTATTTTAGGGTTTTAAAAGCCATTTTAAATTGATTAACTCATTTGATAATTATAATAACCCTGTGAATAAAGTATAAAATTCTTACCCCCATTTTTCAAACATAAAAAAAAAAAATAGGCAACTTCCCTAAAGTCAGATGGTAACAGCCAAGACAGAACGAGACTGTATGGTTTCAAAAGCTTAATCAAGATTTTTTAATAAAAGCAGAAAGTCATTCATCAAACAAATGTACAAATGATTGCCTTATGTCAGATAATATATGTTATAATACTCATATATTAATCAAGATCCAAGTGGGCCTAACCTCGACTAAATATTCCTAATGTAGTCGAAAACTTGAAACGAAAACAAAAGAAGGGTGGCTATTATATTAAAAAAAAATTCAGAAAATAATAAATGTTAGCAAGTATCTGGAAAAACTGGAACCTTTGTACATTGCTGGCAGGAATATAAAATATTCAGCCATTGTGGAAAACAATATAGTGATTATTCAAAAATTAAACAAAATTACCACATGATCCAGAAATTCCACCTTTTGATTATATACCCCCCCCAAAATGAAAGCAGAGACATGAACAGATATTTGCATACCCATGTACACAGCAGCCAAAATGTGGCAGCAACCAAAGCATCCTTCAAAGGATGAATAAATAAACAAAATGTGATATATACATACAAAGAAATACTGTTCAGCCTTAAAAAAGAAGTAAATTCTGAAATAAGCACTGATGAACCTTAAGGAGTTTATACTAAGTGAAATAAACTGTACAAAAAAGACAAATATTTTATAATTCTATTTTTGTGAGATATATATAATTCCTAAATTCATAGAGACCGAAAGTAGAATGGTGGTGGCCAGGCATTGGGGGAAGGGAGAATGGGAAGTCAATGTTTAATGGGTACAGAGTTTCAGTTGGGAAACATGAAAAAGTTTTGGAGATGGATGGTAGTAATGGCTGCAATGTAAATGTACTTAATGGCACTAAAATGTACCCTTAAAATGGTAAATTTTGTGTTGTGTACATTTTATACAACATAATAGTTAACGCATTAAAAAAAAAAGCACAGAGAAACAAATGCTCTGAGTGTAAGCTATAAACAAAGAAATGACTATAAAAGGCAGAGATGTCCTATTTGCATGGGAAGAGCCAACGATTCTCTAAAAGTCAATAGTATTAGTCTTAAGGCTATACTAAGAAATAGAAAGTTGAGCTATAACCCCTTTAGATGAAGGGGTATAAGTTTGGGGATAGGATAACAGAATCTGATGAGAACATCCTTGGACTGTACTGCCTAATATAATATCCATTTAGCCATATGTGGTCACTGAGTACTTAAAAAGTGGATAGTTCTAATACAGATGTGCTGTTAATTTAAAATAAACACTAAATTTCAAAGACCACACAGAAAGAATAAAACATCTCAATGGTAATGTTTTATACTTATTATATACTGAAATGTTAATATTTTGGTTATATTGAATTAAATATATTTAAAAAGTTATTTCACATATTTTTTTAAATGTGATCACTAGAAAATTTTAAATTACGTATATAGCTCATATAATACTTCCATTAGACAATGTTGTCTTAGAAGAGTTTGTTGTTCTCTGGAAGAGGAGTGTCTTAGTTAGAGCTAAAGCTATAAATTACTGTATGATGGGGAGGACTGTGAGAAAACCTGACCTGGTTGGACCTGACCTCCATATGTAGCCTTAGAAGAAGCAAGTGTTGTGAATGCTGAGTACCGAGATAGAGTCATTTATGTCAAGGGAACTAAAATGAAGCCAAGAGGCTATAAAGAAGCTTAACATACTCAGGTCCCACTCACGAACTTTTGGGCCTTTAGGCTAACCCTGAAATCACATCCTAGACTTGACTTTTATCTTACCATGACAACCAGACCATCTACATTCTTCACTTTGAAAGGAGCCAATCCTTTCACCAGCCAGTATTCATCATTTACATAAAGAACGTAAATGGGAAAAGTCCTTGTGGTTTTTGCATTATTTACATACTGGACATAAACAATCCCTGTTAACCGAGCTACATTTTTTATTTGCATAGAGGGCCTAAATGTGAACTACACTTGTGGTTTTTGCTTTTATAAATCCCTCCTTTCTTTGATCTCTCCAGAGCACAATTTGGGTCACTACTGCCTTCTGAATTGCAATCCTTTGCTCAAATACATGCTTTTTATTAATTGTTATAACCTAAATCTTTATTTTGGTCAACAGTATCTTGGATCCCTTTGATAGAATAAACTGGTTCACAAAACATGTACTAACTCTTCAGTTTAGTTCAACTAATCTTACATCACTTTAATTCTATTACTGACTTTTTGTTTTGTTTTTTTTCCTCAAATTTCAATTACTATGCTAACTAATAGCCAAAGATGAATTTGTTCAAGTATTAATTTGTTCATTTTATGAACAAGTGAATATTTACTTTGTGCCAGGCAATCTGCCCAATTCTCTGCTGTCATCTGCAAGCATGACCCCTTGATTCCTGCCCTCATGGAGCTCAAGGCTAAGCAAGAACACAGACATACACACAAAATGCAAGGTACAAAGGGCAGAGAGTTAAATGGGGAGGGGAATATAAAAATAGCTAGCTGATGTTGATTTAGCTTTGAAGAATGCAGAGAATTTAAAGACGGATGATCTTATGAATAAGGATGAAGAGAAGAAGTCCTGGTTGTATAAGAAAAACAGAGAGGTGGTGAGGGATAATTATTGGCTGACAGGGCTAATTCGTGTCAGAGTTCCTGAATTCCTGGCCAGACCATTTAAACTATGATTATGATACATATCAGTTTCAATTTGATAGTGGATGCAGAGTTAATAATACGTCCATCAAGTATAAGAGCGTATAGGGAATAATCTATTTACTCAAACTCTTTATCTAGAAAAATGTCTATGTTTATATGCCATGAATATAGCCAGTCAGGTTAGTCAAGAAGAATCAGTCAAACTGAATCTTAGTGTATGGATCCCATAAGAAATGGCTGGCAGCATTTGAAATTTTCATGAGCTGTTCTGATGCCTTATGAATACAATCTTAAGGTTTTAGGAACAAACCTAGCTGAGGGACCTTTATGTATGATACCTGCTGCTTATCTACTTGTGATAATATCTAACATACTCCAAATATCCAAATTTTGATTGCAATTAATAGATGATGTTCACTTGTTCAAGCTAACTAACGTGTTGAGAAGGGTTACTCTTTTGTTTTGGGGGGGAACTTAATTTAGCACTTAGGAAGACTAAACGAACAAAAACTGATACATCAAGAATTACTAATCCCACATGAGAATCACATACATTTTACTGTACAGTAAAATGTGCATTAAAAAATTAATCACAACTTTATACAGCTACTAGAATTAGAATTTGGAGTTCTGGTATTAATTTATAATCATATACTACTAAGAAATCTGGGGAAACCTTTAAGAAGCATATTTAGGGAACGGTTTTGTCCTGATCCTTAACAGTAATGTAAATTCTACCACTCCTAAATTGTGATTCTCATAGCATTCCTATTCTATGTGAGATTAAGGTTTTCTCTTCCAAAAAAACAGGACTTTATTAGGGACTGCAAAGAACCCAAGTTTCTGGATGTATAGAATTCAAAGTACCATGATATTTAAGAAGAGAGCTTTTCCATCACTTTCTGTTACAATAAGCTATTATTTCATAAGGAATAGATTTGTTTTGCTTTAGGAAACTCTAGAATTTTTTAAAAATTCTTGTTCCAGAATATGTTCTTCTCACTCCCTCTGTTCTATGCTATTCCTGGCCCACTACAGCAATGAGAGCAAGTTTAATAGTCTAGTTCTTTGTTTTGGAAGGGCAGTCTTTTCCAGACTAGGAATAAAGTGAAAACAAACGAATAAACAATCCAACTTCTTATCTTTTTTGTCCTCCCAGCTCTCCAGTCCTGTTTCACAGAAACTCAAATTCAATGCCACTGCCTATTTAATACCTGGAAACAAATCCTCTAATTAGGCAACTTAGGATGTTACTATCTAACCATGTTTCATTCAGGACCTTGTGGGCTAGACTTTAATACAGATATATTTTTTTTCAGTGGGCATGATTTAATGCTAGGACTTGGTATGAAACAAATTTTTAACTGTGCTTCTTTTAGATTTGACTTTACACTATTCTCCAATGAAGTTTTGCTATCCAAATTTCAAAAATGTTCAGTGTCCTGATGATGCCTTACCTGAATAATAAACAGCCAGTGTCACTACTCTTTCATCTGGTCTGGGTTGTCTGTCCTTGATCACATTTCTTGCCCTCTTTCCTCTTTAAAGGAGAGGAAAATACTTTCTCTTTTTTTCACCCCACAGAATATTTTTGAGATAAATATAGTCCGTCTAACACATGAGGTATCATAATAGTCTTAGATAAATGGTAAAAGGAGATAAGTTCAGAGAAGGGAAGCATTTCTGCTTGGTTCTTTAGAAACCTTTATTCAAATCAGTTTTCTTCTTATTTTTTCCTCTATTCTAATATATGTTTCATTTTCTTCTTCACCTTCTCTCCCTTCCTCTTCCTCCTTCACCTCCTTTTCCTCCTCTTCTTCTGGATGTTTCCTTTTATTCAGATTTTGACCTTTCTTGATCTCTAGTACACTGAATGAATCAGAGAGATGATTTTAGCTTTCAGAGTAAAAAATGAGGTGGAAAACTTTGATGAGAGGATATCCTTCCTCATTTGGAGACACAAGGACAAGTGAAGGTTTTTAATAATATAGTTATCATCATATATTACTTTAACACACAGCATTCATTAGAAATCCCCAGTTCATCCCTTAATATGCGAACATGCCTGTATTGTGGACACTAGTCACCTCATGACTTAGCATAACAAAAGCTGTCGTTTTCACAGCTGCCTGAGATATACTGGCCATATTTCTGTAGCTTTACAGTCCTGGTATCACAAATAAAATGTTATACTTGGTCATAAGTATAAAGACCATAAACTACCAACTTTGTAACAATATATGGTATTTGCTGTATTTATTTATTTTTCCTTTACTTTTAAATGCAAGACTGTGCCATTAGAGAAGAGAAAAACCAAATATATGTCTGAGTTTTGAAGTCTTTTTAAAAATAAAATATATCCTCTCTGTGTAAGATTAGGTATGGGTCTTTCCAGGGCAGGGTTTCCATTTAATATTCTTATATTCTTTTCAGTGGTACCTCTGTTGCAAATGCAGTTATCAGAATAGGCAGGCATTCCTTGCCATTATCATAGTTTAGGTTCCTCGCGTGCAACTTTTAACATTCAACAATCACTTTTATTTGTTATCATAAATTTTTCTTGGAAAACTTAAAAAAAAATAATACCTTTTTTAAAGTATGAAAAAAAGTGAAATCTCAGGAGTTGTTATTTATAAATTAGATAACCATAATAAACCAGGAGCCGGATGCCATCCCATGGGTACTCCTCTCCTTAGTAGCCACCACCCTCATAATCATAGCTAATATTAATTGAACAAATGTATGTGCACTTTATATACACTAAGATTATTTTAAATGACCCTAAAAGGTAAATATGTTTATTGATTCTTTTTGCAATTCAGGAAAGTGAAGAAATAAAACGGGTAGTTTGTTCAAGTAGAGGGGAAAATCAACATTCAAATTCATGTTTGATAACTCCTGGGTTCCTGATCTAAGCCTATAGTAAGTAACATAGTTCAATGTATCTGGAGAAAAACAAAACTTTGCTCACCGGTCTCAAGTCAAAAATCTTGACCCAAATCTGACAGAGTGATCAGCACTTCCTGGAATCCTACTTTACTTCTCCAGCCAATTCCCTCTTCCCTCTTCCCAAGAGACATACCTTCTCTTTCCTCCTCAAACTTCCAACAGTACCCCAAACCCTACTCAGACTCAGGTAATAGGTCCGCCTTATTTCTTTGTTTCCTTCCTTCCCTTTTCTTTCTTGCTATCTCCTTCTCCCTCTTTCCCTGCCTTTCCTCTCTCCCCCTTCCCTTTTAATTAATAAACTATCTTACTTTGCATTTTACTTGGAAAAGAGAAGCAGAAGAGAAAGCTTTCATATTTTGACCATGAATGAAAGACTGTGCATGCATCTGCTCACTCATGTCCTGGTTTCCTGCCTGTTGCAAAGCTTGAACTTTTCTTGTTTTTACCTAAAGCTAGCCTTCCTCTTGCCCCTTGAAAACTTGATCCTATTCCCTCTACTCAGTGTCATTCTGTGACTCTTTCTCCTATAATACCAATTTCTATTTCTCTTTGCTTGTTGCCATTAGCCTATAAATATCTTGCAATAGCTGAAGGACACAAACCCCACTATGTAACCACCATGTTTCTCTTCAGCTTACTCCTCATTTCTCCTACTTCCCTTAAATAACAGGACTCTTCAAAAGCAACATTTAATATTACTTTCTTCTTTTATTTCTCTACTGTGATAACTTGAATCCACTTCAATTAGACTTACTCCTCACTACTCCACTGAAATCACTCTTCTCGAGTCATTATTGACCTATGTGACACTGCAATGGCCAATCTGCATGTAATAGCATCCTGTGTGCTAGCTAGTGTTTGATAAAGATAATAACTTTGGCCAAAGTTTTGCCTCTTTCTAGTTTTATGGACCTAGATGAGTTATTTAACTTCTCTTAAACTCAGTTTCCTATGTATAAACTCAGGATGATAATCTTAACATGCACACTCTCAAAGTGTTAGTGACTATCAAATAGGGCTCTGATATGGAAGCATGTTGAAAATAACAATGAGCCATACAAATGGAATATAAAGTAGCACAACCTCTACTAATTATTACTTTTACATTACTGTTGGTTTCTTGCAAATAGCTTACAATTTGAGAGTTTAGGTAGTTATAGGGAGAACTAGGTGTAAGTCTCTGAGTGTCAGCATTACTCTATAAAGGAGAGTTGACAAACTTGGGTGGAGGGCAACTGTTGTTGCTAAGAAATACTTTTATAAATGGAAGCAGTATAACTCAAGTTTCTGATAAAACTCATATATAACACTTTATAAAGAATCCCCATTCTGTATCAGTTTCCATCAAAGAAGAATGAAATACCACTAATATTTTTATTACTACCAATTTAATAGAATTTTCCTTGGTCTGTAATTTTCAAGAAGTAGAAAGGTTAGATTGCTGTTAGTTAATGTACCATTAAAGACATTTAATTAATTATCTTAATAGCAGATTATGGAAGGGTGTGGGCAATTAACATGAAGCAATTTCACACCTTAATTAATGTCACATGGAATCCCTTTGGAACCGAAGTAGGATTTTAAGTGCTGGTTAAGTGTTACCAAAGGTATGCGCCCAGTATGCCATAAACATTATAAAGATTTAAGAGAAATTGTGAACAAAAAGACTTATATCTTCATTTCGAAAAGATCAAAAGCGATATATGTGTGTAAAAGAGATAGATATAGAAGAAGAAGATGTGGTGGGCAGATAGGAGGGTTTTTATTAAAGATTAAAGTCAAAGGAAAAACTGCTTTAAAGGAGTTATAATGGTTTGGGGAAAACAGGTGTTACAGCTTGGTGGAGATCCCAAATCTCAAAAAGATGGAGGAGAAAGAATTGCAGCTACTATCTCTTCTGTAATTAAAACAAAATGAGGCATCAGAGTTATTTTTTTTTTTGCTCTATATTCTATTTTTGTCATGCAGTATGGTGGGGTCCAAAAGAAA
Organism: Cynopterus sphinx; assembly: GCA_030015415.1. Taxonomy (NCBI): domain Eukaryota; kingdom Metazoa; phylum Chordata; class Mammalia; order Chiroptera; family Pteropodidae; genus Cynopterus; species Cynopterus sphinx. Next base: position 46,934,719 of record CM057380.1, read on the forward strand.
AGTTCGAAAAACAAACCACTTAATTACCTTTCTAGTTAACTGAAATAAAAATATCAAAATGAATTTGCTATTAGTGTTCTCTGAACTAGAGCTTTACCTCAGGATTCCTGATTCATTATTCTTTGGTATCTTATCACATAGTTTTTGTTGGGATTATTATTTCCCCTCCAAATTCAGTTTTCATTGTTTCTAATCTCTTATTCAATGCCACCCTTCCTTATAGCATTTCTCCAGTACATAATACAATGACGCAATGTCTAATTTCCAAGGGAAAATGAAAACGGTCCTTTTCACTGATGTGACAGATTTGAAAATCCAACTTTCTTATAATGTCTTATCGTCATATTACTTCTATGAAACAGATGAAATTTATTATCGACTATATCTTCAGAGTTTATAGAGGTTGAAGAAAGTAAATTATTTTCTCAAAATTACTTAGATAATCATTGGCAAAACTTTTATCAGAAGAATTGGGCATTTATTCATCCATGATTAAGTCATTTCTATTAGATTATTCTGTCACAAAAAATGTTACTCTTTGATCAATTTAATAAAATAATTGGCATTACCTCTAGTAACTCCATATAGTAAGTCAACCCACCACTAAAATATAGCCACCCTAATAGAGTATAAAATGTAAAAATGTAACATGTTTAATATATTTAATTCTATGATGTCAAAGTGACAATTTACCTTATATTTGGTTAGGCTTAGTCCAATATATTGATCACAATAACTTGAATAAATCTAAATAATTGCCTATGTCCAGATTTGAACAAAATGAGCCTAGAAACAATAAATTCAATTTAGAATGCTGAGTGTCAGACCTGGTTGCCATTATAATCACTTGAACAGGTTTTTAAACATGCTGATTCCTAGGTCAAAAATAAATCAATCAAAACACTTTAGAGATTTGGTCTAAGAATTTGTACATTTGTAGCAGTTAAGAATATTCCAGATGATTCTGATACAGATTTTTGGGAAACATCGATCTCCATTATATTACTCGGACTTAACTCAGGTTCTCTTAGCTTAAAGCAACAGTTCTAACATGAGTGTGTGTGTGTGTGAGTGTGAGTGTGAGTGAGTGTGTGTGTGTGTGTGTGTGTGTGTGTGTGTGTGTGTGTGTGTGTATTAGTCCTATCTCCCCACTAGAAAGTAAACTGGTAGAAATTGGTAAATGTTCCCTTATTCCAAGTTTAATAACTCTGTAGTGATGGTTCTCAATTGATACTAATTTTACTTTGGAGACATATTTCTTTCTCCAGGATTAAGTTCTTGAAGCTTAAATCTTTGGAAAGTGCACACATTCTTTTCAGGAAAGAACTAAATTCTGAATACTCAACCACCTGCAGGAGCTAAGTAATGAGCTTCTTGAAGGAGGAAGGAGGAGATAAGGAGGAGATATATCTTGTTCTTTGTCAATGAGTATTTGGCTGCTTTATCTAAAGTTAAAGGGGGAGGTCACCACCAAGACAATTTAAATAGGGGGAGTTACTTATCAGTTGTGTGAACAATGCTCTAAAAGGGCAAAACTGGGAATCGTGAAGGCTGTTCTGTTGTCTTCAATTCCCAGGGGGAGGAAGACCCATGTAAGTGGAGGTTTATGCGCAATGCATATAGTAATGGGTTTAAATACCAAGTCTACCCATCTGCCTGAACAGATGCCCTTGCAACCCCTCATTAACATCTTCTATGTTCTAAACACAGGATGGAGAGTGAAGCTGTACAGAGAAAGGGGCTGGTGGATAATTACTGTATTATCATGCAATCAGTGTAGGACTGAAAGATCCTCAAATTGGCAGAGCTTAATTTTGAGAATCCTGACATTCAAAATTTTATCACCAGCAGGACAGCAAAACAAGCAGAGCTATTTGGGGGAAGGGAAAACTATTCTTGTTTTCCTCCATAAAGGGCCGATTCTCTTCACAAAGGAGGGACATTTACTGTCTGTGATACTGGACTCTGAAATAATACTAGTGGTGTGCTTATCAGTTAACAAAAATTCCTTCAAAAACCAAAAGTAACTGATAACTCTTCTGGTTAATATGGCTAACCTCTTATAAAGCTATAATTATCTATTTATTTCCTTAAAGTGTCTTCTAGTTATATGCTTTATATTTGGTTTATGAGGAAAATACTATCAAAAACTAAGTATTATCACTAAAATGCCTTTCATTTTAACTCTTCTCCAAAAAAAGTCACAAATCACTCATTATGGAAGTAGCTCATAAATGTGTACTTTACTTATTCAATAATTCAATGCAGGAAATGTGTTTAGAACCTTTCAACACATAAATTCTATGTTAGGTTCCATGAAGGAAAATGGTTTTACAATAAAGTGCTTAAAAAGACTACCACAGAAATGTCATTGCCAAAGAAATTTAGGAATCATCTAGTCCCAATTCTTCTTTTATAAAGTAGGAAATGAAGCCTGTTAAAATTCATCAGAAAAGAAGTAATGTATTCTTAATTCTTTCTTGTCTAGTTTGAGCATACTATTTCCATAACTATCCAATCTACTAATGTGGATTTATGTTGTCATAACATGTATACTGTCTCAATTTTTCATGGCTTAGAACTAGCTTACTCTTCAAATTATAAAATGGTAAAACATTTCTGCTTTGCTCTCAGTGATTTTTCTGAATATTTGCATATCCATAGACTTGCTTCAGACTGAAGGGCAGCATGTGTAGGGGTTAGGTACGTAGACACTGGTAAAAAGCTTCCTAGATTGCAATCCCAGTTTTATATTTATTTAGCCCTGTTGTATTAGATAGGTTTCTTAATTATTTTAAATATTAGTTTCCTCATTGATAAAATGAGGATAAATGATAAAGGGCTATTGTGAGGTTTGACGAAGATAACATATGAAATCTGCCTAGCAAATGGTAAATTGATAAACTGTATATTATATATTGATTGTATATAAATTGTAGTAAGACTAGTAATAGTGGTAACAATAGTGGTAGCAAGAGTAGTTTGGGGATCCTAGCAGGGAGAAAAAAGTTCTGCTAAGAATGATGCGTAACAAAACCTCAAGTGCACATATCTTTGATATTGGTAACCTATAAAAATCATTTAATTGTGTAAAACATAGCTGCATGGAGAATCATTGTTCATATTTTATATTATAATAATGATATCAAAGAACAGATAAAGCATAAGACAATGGATCAATTTCACATGTATCAGGTACAATAAAATATAAGAGCATGCAGTTTTCCATGAATCTAAAATAATTTATATTTCTAAAGAGCAAGTATACTCAAAATTAAAATAGGTTTGAATTCTGGTTCTGCCACTAGAGTTGCTTGATTTGGGAAAAATTACTTAATGTTTCTGTGTTTCGTTTTCCACATTTATAAAATTGGGATAGTCCTAGAACCTACTTTGTAGAAATGAAATGAAAAATAAAACAAGTAATATTGAGAAGTGCTTAGTACAATACCTGTACAAAGCAAACATTTATAAAACAGTTCATATTGTTCAAAAGAGTGAATTTTGACCAAAAACAAAACAAAACAAAACAAAAAACAAAGAAATTTCTACAGAATTAAAGGTTTTTGGTCTGAAACCAAATAAGTTCTCATTTTTGGAAGTGATTCTCATCATATTCTACATACTTCCCACCTAGGTTTCATTTCTATAATCTAGAGTGACAAAGAACCTTGGAAGTAAATCCAAGTATTAGTGAATCTGATTTAAAATTGACCTTTTTTTCCCCCAGGAAAAAAAGGAAAATCATCCTAAAGCATCAACAAATAAGAAAAATAATAACAAAAGAATTAACCAAAAGCTGTCAATGAAAAAATGAGGAAATGAGAGATATTCTAAAGTTAAGATGATGGCAGGCTGAAGCAGAGGCTCTTAGTTGTCCCAATCTAATTCTCCCATTAGTCTCCCCAAATAACTGAATATTTGTTATGTAACCATCCAGACAAAAGACTACATACATTCTTAGTCTCCCCTGCACCTAACTGTGGCCACCTGACTGGGTCATGTTCAGTGGGTTATAGAGACCATATAGCAGCTAATGCAGACCATCTTGAAGAGAACACAGGCACAGGCTTTTGCCTTGATCTTCTTGTCTCTTCCCCAGCCCTCTGACTGGAAAGAGGATGCTGGTTTGGTCAGGGGGATAAAGGCAAATCCAGGAACTTTGTGTGTGATTGTGCTGACAGTACAATGCATAGTAGTACAACAAACTAGTGAGAAAGGCACAAAAAGCTGGTCACAGCCAAGGTCCTTAACAATTGGAAAGACACAGTAATAGCACTGGACAGCTGGGATCTAGATTTGGTTTGTGAGAGAACAGAACTTTGTATGATTAAACTGCTCTTGCCATAGATTTTCTGTTATATGCAACAAACCTAATTTAACTTACACAACTAGAAATGTCTAGTTATCTCTTTAGACATTGGTAGTGAAATGTAGCAATAAATGTAGAATGAAAGTAGTTCTGGAAAGAATATGAAAGCAGCATAAAATATTATGCATAAAAGGAATGAATAAAACACAAAGATATTCTTTTCCTTTAGATTTTCCTGAATTTTGCAAAGGTTGTCAATGAGAGTATACCATTTTTATAACTAAATAAAAAATCAACTTAAGTGCACAAATAAAAATGATGCAATAGTTGAAAGCAAAATTTATCAAAAACATCATTTTTAAAATCAATATATTTTTTCCACAGAAAATATCTATTTCTAAGGCACCTTCTGCTTAACCCTACGAGCAGAAACTTTTCTGCCGTTCCTTACAATGCCCTGCCAAATTCCCACTTCTCATCTCAAATGGCCTGAACCAGGCTGAGGCCTGAAGGTATGTTTAAAGATAGTCTTGTCTATGATATCTTCCTTTCAGTGGAAGTGAGAGCTATTTCCCTAATCCCAATAGCACTTCCTGCAATGTGTAACAGATCACTTTACTTTACAGTAAATGTTACATCCTCTAAGAATATTATAACATTCCTTGGAGCATGCAGTTTTTTGTCTTTATACTTATCTAATCTTTTATTTGTTCATTCATGTGTTCAGTTACTTATTTGACAACTGATTACTGAATATCTCTCTGATATGGCAGATATTGTACAAGACACAAGCAGATATGAGAAAACAAAACATGTTCTGTTTATTTAAAAAGTGAGCTAACCATGGATATGAAGAGACAGAATGGCAAAAACATGAATTTAATACAATGTGGTAATTTCTAGGAAAGAGAAATGTATGTAAGGTGACAGAATGCTTAATTCCATTTGAAGAAGGTCAGGAAGGCTCTCACAGAAGTACTGACTCATAAATTAATATTTTATAAGGACTGATAGGCATTTTGAGGCACATAAGTAGATGGAAATTGTGGGGAGAAGAGGACAAAAAAAAGTACATGGGGGCCAAAATTAGTGAAAATAAATTGCAGAAAAGAAAAATTAGTTTTGTGTAGTTTAAAGCACTGGGAGTGCAGGGAAACTTGAGAGAAATTAGGAGTTTTGAATATCACACTCTCTGCCCAGTGCTTTCAACGTGGTATTAACTTAACAAATGTTTTATGACTTATTTTCACCTGTACTCTGCATCAGGCAATGGGTCCTTATACGGGTTAACTTTACCACACCTTGTAGATATATATATATATATATATATATACACACACACACACATACATACACATACACATATATATGCTATTCCTGTCTCGTAAATATATAATATATATAATATAATGTAATATATATATTAATATAGTATATATTATTATGTGTAAATTTATAATATATATTATATAATGTAAATTCATATAATGTATATCCATATATTATATAGTATATAATATTATAGTATAATCAAAACATCCATGAAAACATTTTGTCCATGCTAAAAGATATTTGATCTTCAGTCCTGTCCAAAATGACCAAAAGCTTATTAGGTTCACTCCAAACGGTCCCTGATATTTGGTCTTGTCCAAAATGTCCATGCTTAGAAAATATCTCTCGGTTCAGATTAGCCCATAATGTTTATTCAGACTTTTGGTTTACATATAAAAACCACTATCATGTTTTATTGATCCAAAAACTGTGTTGTGGCTGTATTACCAAAAACAACTCCTCCTTGCCTTGGTAGCCCAGCTGGTGACGGTGCATGGGATACTGTAGATGGGTTGGCATTGACCAAATGTCTCTATGGACATTTTGGACCAAATATCAAAGTCCTTTCAGCATGGACCAAATATCTTTGTGATACTTTGGACATGGCCAAAAGTTCATTAATTATATATACATAAAATGCATAATGCTATTATAATGCACTGCCTCAATTTACTCATTTCCTCAGATGAGGAGGCTAAACTAATGTTTTAAGTGATTATAATATGTGACATTTAGAGGATTGTGTGTTAAGTAAATATCCACAGCATTGCTGCTTTTTGAGCCTATATTAAAAAACCTGTCTGAATGCAGTAAATGTGGTCACACCAATAATATATCCTCATCCTATTTAAGAAATAAGTTGCCAAAATATGGGTTTCCTCAGCGTAAAATTATTTATTCTGCTACTCAATTTGAAATAAGTCATGTATTAAATGTTAATAAAATATAACGATATTAAATAATGAAAGGAGGGGAAGTTCCAGGCTCAACTGAGGATAAAATTTAATACCATAAATAAATATTTATTGATGACAGTATAGCATACTATTTTCTTTCCTTAAAAATACAAAGAAAAATTAGTAAATTATATTGTTAGATGTCCTGACAAAGATGGAAATATATTTCCAAAAGGCTTTTGAAACTGTAAAGCACTATAATTCTATTATTGGTTTTTCAAGAGTGTAGCCTGAGAAATTAAATTATTGTGTTCAAAAAAGAAGAAAATTACAATCCGAGTGATAACTACCACTACTTTTCTACTTTCACGAATTTTCTGACTTTCCATATTCAATCAGTCTTTTCAAAGTGCCAAGTATTTGTAATATAATTTTTTTTATATATATTAAGAGATACTATTGTGTTTTCTGAATCTTTGTTCTGATTTGTTGCATTCTAAGCAAACTTTACTGAGGGGATAAGGAATAGAATTGGCATAAACATACTGATCGGGGTCTAAAAACAAAAGTTCATTTCATACCTTCAATAGGTTTTGGTACAAAATGTGATGAAGGCTTGGTTTTCTTCACTCTGTTCCCCTTCATAATTTGACCTTCTTTATTGAGTCCCAGAAACCACGCTCGGCCTGATTCTTGCTGCCGGTACAGTGTGGAAGAGTAGATCACATAGTAGTTCTCAAACACAGATTCCTTAAATTTGCATTCTGGAGTAAAAACATCCTGCAGAACAAAAGGTACAAAAGAGAAAGGATTTTAAAATGAATCAGCAAATGCTTAAATCCAATGAATCTGAAATACAGGTCTTCTGTTAAGAACCAATGAGAGACAACTGCACATAATTTCAGCTCTTGCTTATAGAGATTCATCATGTAAAATGAAGAAACAAGATTTCCTTTTTAAATAGTCTTTACCCTACAGAAACCAACTGCTCAGGCTGGAGTCACTCATTGGGCTAATATCAAAACTGTGCCCAGGTCCAAGTTCTGATCCCAGTACAATGTTTTGTAAATTTAAGAGACTAGCCATTGCACATTTTGTGGCCTTTACTATGTAAAATGTACCCCAGGGAATCAAAATCAAATATAACCACAGCATACACAGGCTAACCAGATGTTTTTGAAGGGACTATTCTAGGTGTATAAAAATCTATTACACAGCCAAAGTTTGTTCCATTAAATCAGCGGTATACTCTCTTTTGGCTAGTGTCACTAACTTTTCCTTTAATCTCTTAGAAACACTTTTCTTGTTTACTTAGTAATCAAAATCTCAGGTAAAGATACCCAAAAATAATAAGTAGAAAAAAGTATTACTATTGCATTGTATGATGTTCAGTGAAACAAAGAGTTTTAATTTAAGATGAAACCTTTAAAATCCTTTACTTCAGCTCCATCGTTTGACTAGTGAAACAACCAAAAGGTAATGTGGTTAAGTCAAAGTTACACCAAAAAGTTACTGCATCAATGCCAGAACTCACATTTACTGCTTCACAATCACTGCCACTCAACCTCACCTTTTCTGCCTGAGTCTTATTTAGTGATTTATGGTGAGATTTTGTAATAAACACAATAAAATCAAATCCTAACATTTAAAATAAACAAAATGTAGTTCACAGAAAAAAGAAATTCCGCCCTTTCAAAGATGAGTAGAAGAAAACAAAGGTAATAGCATTTTTTTTCAGCTACCAGTAAATAAGAATCGTACATGTCAAATATATTCACAGTATTCACTACCATCTTCACTATGCATTGGAAGTATCTCCTCTTTGTAATCCTTTCAAATGCAAGGTCCCAATGACTTAATGTGTTATGACTAGAGTTAAGTTACTGAAGAATATGTGGGACTGAAGCTGGTGGGAATCACATCCTAATTCCTTGGCTTCATTTGCAGAAAGCTACAGTGATGCATCTATGGGGACTCTTGAAGGCTTTCAGATAATGCTTTCGGGGCTCTATTGATTATAAATTGTTCTAAAATTACAGACCAAGAAAATGAGACTATAAAATGAGAAAAGGAATGGAAAACAGTGTAGATATCAAAATGATAATAAGAGTAATAATAATAGTTTTGACAATAATGATTATTATTATATGGATGTTAAATATGATACCATAGAATACTCTCAGTTTCAAGTAAATCTAGTGGCTTTAAGAATCAGAGAAACAAGCAACTATGCAAGACCATTTCATATCAATTATGATGGCTATAATAGAAAAGATGGACAATAAAATGTATTGGTGAGAATATGGAGAAAATGAGACCTCATACATTGCTGGTAGGAATGTAAATAATGAAGCAGCTGTGAAAAATAGTTTGGCAGTTTCACAAGAGGTTAAACATGCAGTCACCACATGATCTGGTAATTCTATTTCTAGGTATATAACCATAAAAATAAAAGCATATATCAACACAGAAACTTGTGCAGAAATGTTCAAAGCAACAATATTGCTAATGTGAAAACAATTCAAACATCTATCAGTGGATCAATGGCCAAAAAATTGTGGTATACCTATATAAGGGGATATTATTAAATATAATATAAAAAAGAATAGAATACTGATTCATGGTGCAGCATGGCTGGACTTCAAAAACATTATGCTAAACGAACAAAGCCAAGCACAACAAGCCATTTATTATTTCATTTATTTGAAATATTCAGAATAGGCAAATATAGAGATGAAAATAGATTAGTGGGTAAATGTTGCCAAGGGCTGGCGGGGAGGGTAAGTGGAGAGGAACTGCTTTTTTTGGAAAGATGAAGGTATTCTGGGATTAGATAGTAGGGATGCTTGCACTTTGTGGAAAAAAAAACAATGAAGCACATGCTTTAAAAACATAAATTTAATGGTATGTGAATTGTGGCTTGATAGAAAGGAAGGAATCTGTGAAACAAAGTAGGTAAAGTGAAAAGAAAGAAAAGTATTGTCAATTCCTTATTTGGCAAAAAAGAAGTAAACAAGAACCCATTCGCTGGAAAATGGGCTCATCTGTGACCCTCAATATTACTAGGACAGAATTTAATTACTGCAAATTAGAAGAATCAATGTGATTCAGATTCATTTCATGACATAATTTGAAATTCTGGTTTTCTTCTAGGACTAAGTTAAAAGATACAGAAAATGCTAAAAATTTAGTACAGAATTTATTATATATATGCATATGTATATGTGTGTATCTCTATCTCTATCTCTGTCTCTATCAACTATATTTATATATACTTTTTTTAAAACATACCAATCAAAATAATCCCAAAGTTTGTGTTTCTAGGTCTAGCTCAACACTAATGAACCCTAGATGGTAAGGAACTCTTGAAAGTTCAATGAACAAATTCTGCAAACTAAATTCCAGACCTCATAGTAGGAATTTATATGGGGGAAAAAATTGTATATAAATACATATGATCAAATATGTGACGCAGCCTATTTACTTATAAGCATACTTCACAGCAACATGAAAATTTAAAGATAGATACAAAACTGCTTAGTGATAACTCAATTTAGTGCCTTTACTTAACAAAGTAAATGAAGTCCATGATAGTGAAATAATTTTTCTGAGAGCTACAGGCAGACCAGACCCTGGACTCCTGCCTGCTGACTCAGTACTTTCCCAATGACACACATTGCTTTCCTACTGCATAACCAAACCTGCTTTGGATGCCAAACTGTTGATTTGAGGCAAGCTACCATAGAAACAAAACCTACCAGGTACAATTACTATGTCATCTTCTAAACATGAGAATAACACTTTTATTTAATAAATAATGAACTCCTAGGTTTCTACTTAGTTTCACAATTATTTCAAGTCTACTCATGGAATAGTAAAAGTCCTGGATATGGGGCTGAAGTTCTGGGAGTATGAGCCAGGAATAGCATTAAGTAAAGAGTGGGCCTTGAACTTCTAAGATGGCAAATGGGGATCCCAGACACAGACAACATCCAGGTCGTAATCAGAAATGAAAAGGTATGTAGAGTATCCCAAATCATCCCAAAGGGGCTGTGCAGAGTCAGAATTCAGAAATGAGCTAACCAATAATACCTGGCCAGGGTAAACATTTCAGAAAGAAAAAGTGGCAGGAGCTCAGTGCAGGTACTTCTGTGAGGCACATGCTGCGTTGTAGAAACGGGGAGGAAACCCTTAAGAACACTGAGCCTGCATTGACAATCATTCTAAATGTAGAAGTCAAGAGTCCTATATCTGGAATAAGAAAAATCAGGGTTTTGTTTCTGTAGCCATAAATGTTAACTGTGTGACTTTAGGTAAGGTTACTGAACTTCTTTGAATCACACATTTTCAACTGTACATTGAGTTATTTCAAGGAAAATAAGATGAATATGAAACATGTTGTAAATTTACAAAAACTCCAGCTCATTATTAATCTTAAGTTTTTTTCTTATAGCAAGAAACTATAATCAGTCACGTAACTAGACAATTTTGTGTTTTTGTCATAGATGTACATATCTCCTCCAGTATTCAAGGACTCTATGCCAAATGTTAAGCTTTATCCTAATAGATTGTTCCTACTATAGCTAAGGCAAATTGCACACACATGCGCATGCACACACACACTTAAAAAAAAATCATCTAAAGCTTGTGACAAAGACCTGGACAATAATATATATAGTCATATGAGATTCTGAAGTTATTTAAAATATGTTGAGTGACAATAAATCTAATGTAATGGAGAGAGGCAGGCTTGGAGCCAATGGTGATAAAATCCTAGACTACCTCTATCAGTGCACATAATGAAAACAGAGTAAATGACTAGTATAATAAGAAGGGTTTTTTCCCCTCCTTTTGAAAAACTAGTGGTCACATCACATCGCATGAAATGTATTTGTTTATATCTATAATCCTGAGCTCTCAGTTCAACATAGGTACATAGCAAGGCTTACAAAAATAACTGCTGATGAAACAGAAATATCCTTGCATGCACTTTATACACATAGATATGTGAAAAAGAAAGGTATATTTTTCACATTTATTACTCTAAAATCTTCTGAACCTTAAATTTATTCATCTAGAGCCAACCTTGATTTCAGTAGAATATATCTTTGATAGTGTTTTAAAATTATTTTTGAGAATTCTTTTAGCAGCATTCATACAATCTTTTTTGTTCTAGCATTGTACAAGTCATTATGTGACCAATGCTTTTTCACATTCCAAATACCTATTAATCCTAGGCTTGTCCTGGAACATTAAGGAGACCCATCCATTTCAATTCAGATGACAAAAGTACTATTCCTAATAGCTTCAAACTGGAAATGACTCAAATGACTATCAGTAGTAGAATGATATGTAGTACATTCAGAAATAGGATATTACAGAGCAGTGAAGATAAACAAACTACAACTATAAGCAACAATATGGATGATTCTCACCAACATAATGTGGAGCAAAAAAAAAAAAGCCAAACAAACAAAGAAAGAAAGACAGCTAAATATTATACAATTCAATTTTCATAAAGCTCAAAACAGGTAAAACTAATTTATTTTGTGGTAGAACTCAGGCTGTTGGTATTTTTGTGCAGGGACAGAAGTTATTGAGATGAAGCATGAGCAAGAAATCCGTAGAAAGGTCAAAAATGTGGCAAAGATTAAGTAAAATAACAAATATTACTTCTTCAAATCATTGTCCTTCTAAAATCAAGTTTTTCCACATAATGAACTAATGTGATGATGCATGGCAATTTTATAACAATAACAATCATTCAGTCATAGGTTGCAGACAAATTTGTTTAAGATAAAAATATAATACTTTTGGATCACGTGACTTATTCAAGAAAAAATATTTTCCATTTTCTTTCCAAATCATTCATTCTGCTTCTCAGTTTTCATTGTAGGTGATTATATAAGGCACATGATCAAATGTTTTATTTACAAATAGTGCTTGCAAAACTATCCACACTAAAACTATTCACTGTAATAATAATATCAAAATGTAAAATGAACTGAACAGAAAATTGCCCACATGCAGAAATGCACAAAAAATAATTTCTGGAAAATCATTTGGATTCTCTCAATTTCATATTTACTTCCAAATTGTTAAACTGATATTTGACCTATACAATTATTTGACATTATTTCTTATAGTGAGAAGACTTTGACATTATAACTTTGAGTTTTTACATTTTAGAGTGACATCTGCTTGGGATACATTTTTGGATAAGCAAAGAACGTTATATGATTCACTCACAACCACTTTTGTTCCTTCTAGCTTTACCTGCAAAATGTATGTTTCCAAACTCAATTAGAAATACATGACTTGGAAAATCCTGTATAGTTAACATAATTAAATGGTGCCATAATTAAGATTTATCTTTATCCTCTTCTTTACAGATCACCATTTCTTCTTTACCGCTCTGACTATAATATTCCATGGTATGAAAATGAAATGAATAAATGAATACTCATTGTACTGCAGCCACTGGTCTCTTTGCTGTTTCTCAAAACCAAGTATAAGCCATTCCAAGTCCTTCACAAGTGATAACCTCTGTTCTTGAAAACCTCTTTGATATTAACACAGCTTGATCTCTTACTTCATTTAGGTCACTGCTCAAATTTGACTATCTCAGAGACCTCCCTTGACTGCCTTATATAATTTAGCACCTCCTCCAGTCACTTTCTAATTCTTTACCTTGCTTTTTTCTTCATAGCACTACCTGACATTTATTACATATGAATCTGTTTGACATCCATGATTGTAAGCATCATAATTGTTATATTCCCCTCATATTCTCCACTGTTCTTGAAATAAAAAAAAGTCCATTCCAACAAAATAATCTGGTGAAAAGGTATCATGAAATCTGGATTTTTATTCTTGCATATCTCTAATTTTTGTTCAAATTGAAAAGATTACTTTTCTTCTTAGGTTCCCTATGTTTTTCATACTAAACAATATCAAATTTTGACTTAAGTCATCCATAGCTTTATTATTCATATCAAATAAATAATTTCTTAAAATTCAGGAGCTGATATAAAAATATTGTATTTCAAAAATAGTGCCTATTTAGCAAAAATGGTAATGGTAATAATATATTATTATTAAGAAAATAAAATATAAAAGATAAAAGAAAACATATCAGAGAAATTTTGCTGTTATAGAATAGTGAATATGTAAAAATTACTGTTTTACAGAAATATGCTAGATATAAAGGACCTTTTTGTTTTAATTTTTTTCTTTCCTATTAAAACCCTAAATCTAAACTCTTTTCAGTGTACAAAAGCAGCTTTCCTATTTGTTGTGCAAACCTGTTTATTTGGTAATGCATAAAAATAAATAAATAAATATAAAAATTTGATGATTCTTAAATACAATTTACATCCAACAATTCCAGAGATATATAGTTCCTTTAATTACAACTTTTGAATATTTGGTTGTGAAGCTTCTGGTTTGTTATCTTCATCAATGGCTTTTAAATGCACAGAACTTGAAAATCTTTATTATATTATCAGTTATTTTGTTGACTGTATTGTCAGACATAAAGATATTAAATCAAGCAAGAGAGCTATTGTTTTCTATCATGACAAGAGGCAAAAAAAATGCTAAAATACATTATCTCAAATGACGCATTTTTAAAAAAAAAAATTGGGTTGCTTTGACTAGAACACGTCTAATTTGTAACTTAAAAAAAGCTCTGAAGTTATGGGAACCTTTATATATTTTTGAGATATTTTTTACTGAAAAACTACTGAGCTAATTTGTTTAAATATAAAGGTTCTCTTTTAACATATTCTTTATAATATTTTATGAGGCAACAAGGTAAACCTGTGTGATCATCAAATAAAAACTGTGATGTACTGGAAACAATTTTAGAGGCAAATAGACACATAGATTCGAATCTCTGATTTTTTTAACTTGAATAATTACTTAATTTTTGTAAAGCTTAGTGTCATCACCTGTTAATTAAGACTAATGATACCTTCACTATAAGTTTGTGATTATTAAACAAGACAATAAAGGTGTGCTTAACATAGTATTTGGCTATTATTCACTTTTCCCCATTTCTAGTTACAATTTTATTTATTTTTTCTGATATCATTAAGTCTTGGGAAGGGGAGATGATAAAGGGGTCAAATATATGGGTATGGAAGGAGATTTAACTTTGGGTGATAAACATAAAACAGAGATGATGCATAACTGAATTGTATAATTGAAACCTATATTTTATTAACCAAAGTCACCCTGATAAATTTAATAATAATTTAAAAAGAATGTTAGTCTAAGCAGTAGTTTGAGAAAAGTTACTTATAGAATCCAAATAATGTGTCTTAAGTTTCTCTTTCCTTTTAAAAGCTAATCAAGGGTACCTTGCTGAAGTTAATTTGACTATCTATATATAGAGAAGACAGATAAATCTGACAATTTCCCTTTTCTGGTAGAGGACATTTTTGACACAACTTTAACACAGACAATGAAGACACTAACAGTTACAGATTTTGCTTACCTTGGTTCAGCTATCAGTTCAAATGGAGGCTTTAGCCAAGAAATCAAGAGAAGGCTGATACCCAGAAGGTCAGCAATGGAAAAATTAAGGAAGATCACTAAGAGCTAAGAGCATAGATGTGTCATTGGAGACCAAGGCTAACATCATCTGCACCCTTGTATTCCAAATTACTAGGTGCAGATGTGAAAGTTGGACAGTGAAGACTGATTAAAAAAAAAAAAAAAAGATGATTCATTTCAAATGTGGTGTTGGAGAAGAGCTCTATGGAAACCCTGGACAGCCAAAAAGATGATCAAGTGGGTCCTAGAGTAAATTAAGCCTGAAACATTGACAAAATTAAATCTGTCCTATTTTGGCATGCCATGAGAAGGCAGGGTTCTTTGGAAAAGACACTGCTGGGAAAAAACAGAAGGCAACAGGAAGATAAGAGGATAAAATACAGAATGAACTGACTCCATAAAAAAAAAAAAAAAAGTCATAGGCATGAATTTAGAGGACCTGAGCAGGGCAGCTGAAAACAGCATATTGTGGATATCATTCATTCATAAGGTCACCAGCAGATGGAGTCAACTCGATGGCATGTAACACACGTTTTTGACATGAATCTAAAATGAGTGATTTGGTGATTTTCATGTTTTTAATACCTCTTCATGAGACATAGTACCACATAGCCAAAGTATAGCACTTTAATTTTTCCTAAGCTGAGGTGGCAGAAATTGGAATTTGGAACGTAGGCTTTGAATCTGTGGAGTAAAGCTTTGAAACTGTAGAGAAAAGGAACCTGGTGGAATGGGGAGTAGAAGACTATATGGGAATTCCCTAAAGATTCTGGGTTCACTGATAGACTGCTCATGCTCAGAATGAGATTCCTCAATGCCTAGCATAGAATGGCTACTGCAGGATGGAAAGCTGAATGGAGATAACAAAGGTTGAAGTTCTAGACAAGCCAGAAAGGAGAGGCCTCAATAAGCATACTGGACATTCATTAGAAACCTCAGAAAACCAGTCTCAGATTAAAGACCACACCTAACTAAAGTTTTCCCACCCTCAGCTCCAGGACTAAAGACAGAAGCAAAATAGTTAAGACCTACACACACACACACACACACACACACACACACACACACACACACAAACAATGAATATTGTAGAACACCATTACAAACAACAGCAGAGTAAATTTTTTTCTGAGTGCATCTGGAACATTCACTAAGATAAATGTAGGCCCACATAAAAAGTCAAAAAACTGACAGTATGTTCACTGAAAACAAAATTAAATTATAAACAAAAATTAAATATCTTAAAAATCCTTGAATATTCAGAATTAAACAAGACTTAGATAACCCATGGGTCATGAAAGATATCACAAAGGGTATTAAAAATAGTTCTAATTAAATAGTAATGATACAGAAAATATCAAAATTTGTGGGATGCAGTCAAAGGAGTGCTATTAAGAAATGGGAAAAATAAATAAAATTGGGAAAATATAAATAAAAATGTATAAAATTTGAAAAATATTCTCATATTATAATACACATACTTTTTGACCCACTTCTGGGAATCTGACCTGCAGATATACTAGCACATGGCAAAATGGAATATGTTAAAGAGTGTATTCATGGTAAAAGTGTTTGTAACATCAAAATACTGAAGACAATCTCAATGTCCTTCTTTAGGGGAATGGTTAAGTAAATTCTGGCATGTCTACACAATAGACTATTAATCAGCTATCGAAGACAATAAACCAGCTCATTATGTATTACTATAAAAAAATCTCCAATATGCATTGTTGAATAAAATAAGTAATTGGTGTATATATATTTGTACACACCACTATTTGTATTAAACATCCATAATGCAAGCATGTATTTGTACATATCACCATTTGTGTTAAATACACACATATATGCATATATACACAAACAGGTATTTGCTTGTATAACATTTAGAAAGTCTCTTGAAGGATATGCAAGAAATTGGTAATGGTATTTGCCTCCTGGGACAAGATTTGGGTGGTTGTTGAATAGAAGTATAAGAAATAGACTTCCTTTCTCTATGCTAGTATTATTGCTTCAAATAATAAGTTAAATGAAGGGGGGTAAATCTGTTGGTCAAGTAAAATTAACCAATTAAATGTGGCTTTCCAACTTTTAATATAGAGAACAGCTGCTACAAGTCCTATTTTAAATCTGACAATACTTAGACACTGAAATGGGAATTTACTTACACAGGCTCACACAAGCAAAAGCCTCACAATTTTTGATGAGTTAAAGTGATTTTACCCTTTTAAGATCGCCATATCCCATATAAAAGTGGCACTTTCTGTGAAAAATCACTGAAGGATGAAATGAATGAAACTTGCATTAAATAAATAACCCTAAATGGACCAGTTGAGTGAAAGAATGAGAATGAATCTGATTACTTACCCCATCTTTCATGTCCTGGTGATTAGACCACCAGAATGATCTTGGGCCTCAGTGCTCAGAATATACATTAAAAAAAAATCCTCATCCTTATTTGGACTCTCTATTTATTTCATTTTTCAACCTTTCCATGATTTGGATCAATCTCCACATCCAGAAGACACAAAGTTTTCCTCCAATACTAGCTAAATTTCTAATTGAAGCTGGCATAAACATTGTGGGCTTTCCAGACAACGATGGCATTTCACCTGTGAATATGCAGTAAAGGGCTTTTACTCGGGTAATGTGTCCCTGTAGGCATGCTATGTAACTAACGATCCCCACTGTCATTTAGAGGAAACAAACCCAGAATTTCCTCATGTGATGCTTGCTCACTGGGTTCAAACTACATTTTCATTTAAACATCTTCCTGGCAGTGATTACAATGCTCGGTGACTGAAACGTTTCTGAGTGAGAAACTACTGCAATGGTCAATGAATGAGAAATCCAGGCTGAGATGCACCATGACTACAGAGCACCTGCGATGCAGGATTGCTGTGATACTGCTGTGAAACCTAGCAGACACCACAAATCCTTTTATTAATCTGGAAGTAATGTAAGATTTTTTTTAAAAAAAAGCAAAATGAAAGAAGCCTGGTATCCTGCAGGCACTCAGCAGGTGTGAGTAGACCGAGACATGACATTATATCCCCAAGTAATGTTATAAAACCACATCTCACAGGTGTGTTCTGATTGGTCTCAATCAAGCCTGCAGGTACCATCACACTAGACACTTTAATTTCAGCAGCCTAAAGAGTAATCTGCTAGACAGTCTCAATAGTACTGAAAAGCTGGAGCTGTGTTTAAAAAAAAAATCTTTGCTGCAAGGATTCTTGTTGTGATGATGAGTCCTCAGAAGGATAATTCAAAGTAAACAAATTCCCCACTAAAGAGGAATAAGGAGAGAGAAGTCTGGTTTACTTTAGTGTTTAATGTCTCTAAAGACCTGGGTTATTGAATACAATTTATCTCTATTATGTTTTGAATATACTATCATTCAGACAAAGAGATGACAAGTACACTTGTTTGATTTCATAAAAGTTACTAAAAACAAAGTAACTTCCTAAATTCCGTCCTTATAATGAACATAGAATCCTTGAAATTTAGAGCTATAAATATTGAGCCAGAATCTCCATTTTACAGATGAAGAATCAAAGTCTTCAGGGGGAGGAAATGACACAATCAACATTATGCCAATTGATAACAGCAGAGCCAGAACTAGAATACAGTCTCCAGTCCAGGGATCTTCCCTTATAATGCCACAGTGCTATGGTTTGATGTATGCCCTTTCATATGCAAAATAGGCATATTTTCCATTAATCAAATGACTGACCAATGTGCTTCAATTACTACAACAGTCATTGTCACTTTGTTTATTAACAGTTGAACGCACTATTTTTAGCCATTCTGGTTGTAGGTGGTGAGTATTTTGCTTTTATTTCATAAAACAGTTATCAGTAATATAACAGGAGACAAAAGGCAAAAAGAAGTGACCATTTTTACATATAGCAAGATAAAAAAGGAGTAAGTGTGATGGATGGTTTTAACTAGGGATGGTGAATGGAGAAGAGATTGTATTCTCCAAAGTGGACTTGACATGTGTGGACAATGAGAACAATTGGATGAAGAAACAGGGGCAGTCCTATTCAACTCTGAAACTCAGTAGCAATTACCCCATGGTCCTATTAATACACATTTTGAGTTTGATCCATTCCTGATTCAGGTCACATGACTTAATTCTGAAGTAATTTTTTTTTTTCAGAAGAAAAGGTGGCAAGTTATTTACTCCTTATATCTTCTTATACTCAACAAAAATGAGAGCCCAACGAAATGGTTCTACAAACATGAAAGTTTACCTATCCTGCTATTTGTATGGTGTTTGATTACAAAGCCATAGAAAAAAAAGATTCAGACCTACCTGGATAATTCATGTTCCTTATCTTTACCACCAGGCTCCTAAATCACTTTGTACATATGCATCTATGTTAAAAGGTTATTTACAATATACTTTTTCATCTCCCACAAATTCCACCACAATTTATATATGCATTTCATTTGTTGTTTCTGCTCTACTTTCACATGTGGCAAGTTCTCCCATCTGTACCTCCCAACCTAAATTTCAATTATTCCTTTTTGAAAATTTATTTTTAATTATAATTGACATAAAATACATTATATTCAGGTGTGTACAACATAGGCATTCAAGATTTATATACCTATCACAATAAGTCTCATGACCATTTTCATCATTCATAATTATTAAAATATTATTGACTGTATTCTCTATGCTGTACCTTACATCCCCATGACTTATTTTATAACTGGAAGTTTGTACTTTTTGATTCATTTTCTCTTTTCTGCCCAGCCTCTTACCCGACCTCCCACTCTGACAACCATCAGTTTGTTCTCTGTATTTATGAGTTTGTTTCTGTTTCATTTTGTTTGTTCATTTTGTTTGTTCATTTTGTTTTCTAGATTCCACAAATAAATAAAATCATACAGTATTTGCCCTTCTCTGTCTTATTTCACTTACCATAAAACTCTCTAGTTCTGTCCATGTTGTCGCAAGCGGCAAATTTTCATTCTTTGCAATTATTCTTAAAGACCTACTTCAAATTAAACTCCCATCACAAAATCTCGTCACATCAACTGAAAATCGTCTCTTCTTCCTCTGATCCCCACCATAGCAATGTATCTATGGCTCTATTAACATAAAGTTCACTTTTTGTTTCATATTTTATTTGCAAATATTATATTACTAAGTACAATTTATTGAAATCAGGGTTTTTAGCTTATTTCTCCTTTAATTTTGCATAGTACCTGGTTCCTAGTAGCTTCTCTTAGTAACTTCTCTATTAATGTTTGTGAATGAGTGGATGAATGAATGAATATAGCCTATTCAAATGTCTGTAATAGTTCGATGAAATAGCCCTTGTAATGGTTGGTTCATCAAGTAGATATCTTCTAAGTTAAGCTTCCTTTGAACCAACAAGCAGACAAAATTCAGAATCTAACTATTTACATTTCCTTATTCTTTTTTGTTTTATAGTTGAAACTTAAAAGTTATAGCTAACAATGAACTGATAACTAATTACATTAAACTTCAAATACATTTTAACTTGATAAGAACCATTAACATGTATTAAGCAATGCAAACAAATAGTATTCTGAGCCCTGAAGAATATAGGTATGATGATTTTTTTTGATGATAATACTTTCAGAATTACATGTGAATTGCATAAGAATAGGCCCATTCTTTTGATATGCCACAAAATGTCACACACAGTTCCTGTTCAGGTCATGTCTAAATACCCTTACTACCCTGCATAAAGTCTTACAAAAATGTTTACTATTTAGTGACATGTATATAATTTTTTCATACACATATATGGACATAGTAAGCTGACTAGTACAAAGGCTATATTTCCTTTTTTCTATAAATGACTTCTATGGAAGCCATTTTTAGGAAATATCAAATGAATGAAGATTTTTATTTTGATATCACTAACTATAAAAACCATCAATTCGATCTCTCTTAAATTTTATTTTGTGAAATGCTATTTAATCTGAAAGAAAAATAGTTTGGATTTATTTCCCATTTTGATTTTTCTGTCCCTATGTAAAACAAGAATAAAAAAAAACAATAAAATTGAGTTGACAATTTAAAAAACAATTGAAATGCCCTTCTTTAGTATGAGTCATACCTCATTTTCTTTTAATCTCAAACTCTTTTTACCTGCTTATAACTTTAGTTTCAAAGTTTGGGGTTCCACAGACAACAGAATAAGATGAAGGTTGGCAAAAAAAAGAGGGTGTGAAGAGATAGGTGAAGAAAATTAAAAAAAAATGTTCATATTCATTGAGAGTCAAAGGAATGTTAATTAACATACAATGAAATACTTACAAAAACATAGGAATGAAAATTAAAAAAAAAAAAAAAAACAGGAGATGAATTAGCAGGAGTCATAAACAATTCCCCGGGAAAACAAAGTTTGGGGTCCAAGTGTTAATAAGTAGTTAGTATTTGACTTTGGCTTCCCTTGAAGTGTGTTTAACATGCTCAAACAGAATCTTTGCTCTTTTCAGGTTTTTTGCAGCTTGGCATTTTAAATTTCTTTTCTCCTTAATAGAAGTCTGTATTATTATAGAGATGAAGCTAAAAGGAAGCCTAGAATTTTTCTAAACCATTTTGTAAAAGGGAAAGACACAGCACTGGAAGCCAACTTCAATACTGATGCTATTCTCTTAACTTGAAGCCAAGTGACAAAGTGTCACAGCGTCTCACCAGTTTAGCTTGTATTTAGTCTGAATAGAGTCTGACCATTTTCCCTAATAGAATCAGCATGTAAATTTCCATCATGCAACTTTTGAAAAGCTGTATTTAAAACTACTGTGTGGGAGAGTAGAACAATATGTGAAGGAGATATTATGCTAGACTTGACAAGTTTTAGTTTCTGACACATATAGTTTTTATTTGAACAAAGGCAAAAATGTATATAGTATAACTTCTTTGATAATTTCTCATAAAAAGGTTGATAAAACTATAAGCGTATGTTTGCCTGTATTCTCAAGTTCATTGTATATTTTATAGGTAAATAAGCTATAGATGGGCCTGCCCAAGTAAGTAGAGAAAAGGAAGGTTAATATGAGGTTGACAAAATAGCATACTTATTATTTAATTCCTGGGTACCCAGAAAATAATTTTACAATTCATGTTTTCTTTCAGCTAATATTTAAATTCTATCCTAGTTCTAATCAGTTCATGATATTGAGATTAATAGGCAACGTTTATAGTCAGAGTTTAGAATATTGTGAGACACAAGACTGAGTAATACATCTTCTTGGGTAAAGATCAGAGTTAAGACCTTCCTGGAAGAGATTGTATTTGGTCCTGGAAGAATGCACTGGAACTTATTAAGTAGAGAATGAGAAAAGGGAAGGAGAATAGAAAAAAAAATATTTTATTAATCCAATAATCAATTTATAATATTCTAATATTTCAATAATTATGTGTTTCTATGAATGAAGTCTAGAGTCAAAGAGTCACTAGTAAGATAGCCTAACCTAAAAAATGGCCATATGGTATAAATCTTTAAGCATGAGATTTCCATAGAATCTAAAACTTTTTTAAAAAGAGTGTTCTGGCCTTTCCAAAGGTTAGTGTGGGATTACAGTCTGAACCTATGCACACGTTTGTGTTTCAATTTTGTAGTTTTCTAGAGGTGGTACTTAACCTTCTATTAGGGAATGCTGCCACTAGGTGGAGCATGGTGGAGCAGTTCAAAAGGGCTTTGGTTTTCAGACTGAGTAAGAGGGTTTTGGGCCCCATGATTCCTATTTCCATTTCTTTTAATTTTTTCTTTCAGAAACAGTACCTCAGAAGGTGACTGCATTTGGAGATGTGGCTTTCAAAGAGGTAATTAAATTAAGTAATCTTATCTGATATATGTCCTTATAAGTAGAAATTAGGATATAAAGAAGGATACCAGGGGTTCTCATGCACAAAGGTATGACCATGTAAAGAAGCAGCAAGAAGGCATCCACATGCAAGCCAAAAAAAGAGGTCACGGAGGAAACCAACCCTGCTGGCACTTTTGTTTTGGACCTCCAGCACCCAAAACTGTGAGAAAATAAATAACCCAGTCTGTGGCATTTTGTATGCTAGTCTGATACATGATATTTAGTCATGACAGCTCTTGCAAACTTAGACACTCTCCAATTCCTCTTTCCTCTGAGCAGGATATGTTAAGGACTTTCGCATTTAAAACTCAGGGTAAGTGATCAGCTATTAAAAATGTTTTTAAAGCAATTGCATTTTAGAAGAAAAATTTAATTTAAAATTCTTTAACAGAGTTATAATATGCTTTTCACATAAGCCAACTTTATATTGATGATTGCCTTCTTACAAATTTGAGTCCCAAATTTTTTGAAACACTCTTCGTAAATGCTAGTATGTCAATATTTTTCCCATGAAAAGCATCCAAATACAAATGCGATAATGTTGGTAAAAAGGTCCTGAAAATTATAAAGTACCATATATATGCAAGAGATTATCATTTATGCCCATTTTTCTGAAGAATGATGACCTCTTTAAAAATATTCATTGTTTCTGTCTATATTTTTAGGCTCCATTAGTAAACTCAAGAGAAAGCAATGATATATCTTGTAAAATTAGATAAGACTGTTGTAGTGACATCCTCGCAATTTTTTTTCTGGAGGTATATCCTCCTCATCACCATGTCTAGCAGTGGTGACTACCCTGACAATATGGAGAAAAGTATGCTAGTATCTGCATAAATACAACCATGAAGCCCTAAACAAATAACTTTTATACAGAGAAATATATAAACAGGGTAGGAGAAAGTTCCCCCAGAAAATATGAAAATTATACTGAAAAATTTTCTGGCCCTTTTTATTCACTGTATGTCACATGGTCATGGAATAACACTGTGTGCCTTTAAGCACAAAGAGCACAGAATATTGTTAATCTCTGGTGTTTTAGAATTAATTTTCAGAACAACCTCTGGTGAAATTATGCTTCAATATTATTTAATACAAAACCTTATATGCTAAAGGATGATCTATCCTGGTTAGAGCTTGAGGTTTTGGTCCCCAAACTTCCACTTAGTGAAGAAAAAATCAGATGTTTACTAATTTTGTGATTTTCTTATAATCTGACCAGATTGGAAGTTCTGATTATGGGTTTTTCAATAGGAAGGGAAATTCTCTTGTCTCATTCTCTTACATTGTTGTTTATACTCACACATGTACACAGTTACACACACTTCTCCTAGAGCAAAATTAAAACACATATTTAAAAAAAGTAAGCTAGGCAACAAGAAAAGACTTCTCACTCAAAAGAGGTTTTTAATGGTATTAGCAATAATCCCCTCCCACAATTATGTTACACATTACACATTTTTTAATGGAATTATAGAGTCACAATGTTTTAAAACTCAAAGGGGAGACCATTTGATTTTCCAAAGAAGGAAGGCACTGAGTGAAGAAATTCTTTCCTCATGGTTCATTTTCAAAACGAAAGCAGCATCTTTAATCTTACATTGCTGTACTAAGTGTAGTTTCAACAGGTATTTATGAACACCTGCAGTTATTTTTTATTCCATATCTATGTATACATAATATATCATTGTGTAAATACAGAATTGAGATGTTTGTCATTTTAAATGGGGAGCATTTGGTGTCATGGAATTGCCATTAAAATATGAAATCCATGACAACACAGTGATCATTTAAACATCAATGTCAAAAATACTTTTAGCACCTAAACACTGAGTGGAGTTATTTCAGATCTGGTTGTCATAACAGTCCCTTTGGGAGGTGGGATTACATAGAACAAGACATGATTTATTGCAGGTAAATCAGAAATTTGGTCTTGATGACATGGATTCTTATGAACCATGTTTTTCAGATATCAGAAAAAATTTCATGAGTGTCATATGTAATCTTAAGTAATCTCAATATTTCAAATATTCCACATGGTATGGTTTGAGGTACCTTGAGCTCCTGCCTGCATTGTGCAAGGTATTTTCTTGGATTGCCACCATACCTATTAAAATATGGCTCCAAGAAGTGAATATCTACTTTAGATACAATCTAATCTGAGATGAGAAAACAGGACTTCAACTCATACCTTGGATCATCTAGCGCCACTGTCTCTCCACCACTATCTTGGACACTGACAATGGACTGCATACATGCACATTCAGGAAGGGTGCTCACTTTCTTTTTGATTCAATAAAGAACCTACTCCTTAACACTGATTCAAGATTTTTTTTTCTTTTCTTTTAAGTAAGTTCCCTAACTTTTCTTTCTTAATGGTCCTGGTATTGTAATTCTTGTATTTGACTCTCTTACCAAGACTGATGATAAGAGTTATCTTGGTTAAGACTGGGTAACATTTTAAGGCTATAACTCATGGTCTCATCCTAAGTCATCTGTCATTTTTAACATAACTGAGTAATAAATCATGACTCCATCTATCTTGAGGTGAGTTTTCAATCCTTATTAAAAAGCTTTGAAATGCTAGGAGCAGCTTTTGTCCTGCTTTATTACTCAAGTTTCCTTTCAACCAAACATACTGGACCAGTAGGTTTGTATAGTATATAGTGAAAGAAAAAGCAGCACTTTTCTAGCTTGAACAATATCTCAACTCCTCACAAATCACACAGCATTGGATTTGTGCATCTCCTGACATAATTGCTGAAAATAAACTTGAGGAGTTTAAAATGGAGGCATACTCTTTTATAATTACTTTCTATTATTACTTCAAGAAGCTGATTTATATAAAGCAGAAGTCCATTCAAATATGTCAGAAATTCGTAAAATGGATAACAAAAGATTTAGTTCATTATGCTTATCTGCCCAAATTGCCAAAGCTCGGGCTCAATGAGAGTGTGGGAACCTTTTCATCACACTGGCCCAGAGATTAGTATGCTTTCATCTAGTGCAAGGAAAGTAAATTCACATATTTAAAGGGATCAAGTGGTAACCCTAAATTAGCGAGTCACACTGAATGAGAGTTATGGAACCCTGAAGATACTTATTTCTCCACTTATAAAGTGAAAGTATGGTCTAGAGTCTAGCTAATAACTGATAATACCATGGAGTTATCCATTCATATTACTCCGGATAAAATTTTCCTTCATAGCTCTAAATAGGATATTTCCATATGAGATTTTTATACATGTAGATGTTTAGAACTCTAAAAATAAAATACTAGATAATTGGTGAAATCTGGAATGTGTGCCATTTTTTTTTCCTGAGCCAGTAATTATAGAAATGTACCTTTCTTAATAGTTTAAAAATCAAACTATACTTGAAATTTCATCAAGTCTCCCTTTACTTTACACTAAATTATCATGAGGCATTTTAAAAACCAATATGTATGGTTTGTAGTAAGGAGCTTGATCATTTTTATATAACATACATTTTTCAAATTTCTCACCAATAAGCAAGTTAAATATTCTCAGTGAAACTGACATTAGTTTTTAACTAATTCATATTCCAAGATTTATAGAATTTCAGCTTTGGGTCAGAAACTGTGTCATGCATTGAGATAAAAGGGTAATAAAGACTGATTCTGTCCTTGTGTAGCTAAGAGTTGAATAAAGAGAAACATCCCTATCAGGTGTACTCTACCATTGGGGTTGCCTGGGAGCCAGAGCTGGGATGGATGTTGGCAGCCCCACCAATTGCTTATTTATTCCAAAAAGGCATCTTGAATCTTCATTCTGAAGCAAGAACAAAACAAATTCTTCTTTTAAATTTATGATTTGCCTTAAATTTAAATTTTCATAAAAGCTTTATTTCAACTAGATACCATTTAAATGATCAAAGAGAAAAATTAGAGTTAATTAACTTTAAAAGATAGCAAAAGGCTATTTCAAAGAGTGTACTCAAAAAATTGAGATTTCTTTTAAAGGCCTGAATGAATACCACATTTTATAATGCCTCAGGCACAGATTTTAAATGATAGTGTTAGAACAGAAAAAGATGTAGATCCCTGAAAATGAGAGATCATTATAAATAATAGAGAGATGAAATGCCACCATTCTTTTCTATCCATTATTTAGAGCTTATTATGTAACAATGGTTGATGGTGCAGAAGAATTTTTAAATTGGCCGGTAGACAAAAATTTTTATACATACATGATGGTAGTTAGCAATTCATTTGCCATTAAGAATGTCAAATATAGAGGAATTAATGACTAAAACATTCTAGGTTTCATATTTCTTACTTTCTTTCAAGAATAATACTCTAAATGTGAACCACCAAAGTAAATTTGACAGCGCTTTATAGCATTCTTTCCTCCTTTTGAATCTATTTAGTTTTGTGACAATTTGACAGTCTTAAGCACTCTTTCTTTAACACAAACTAGGGTACAGTGTAAAATTATAGATTAATTTTTAAGGCCATATTTGCAAAAATGAGTGTTTACTTTTGCAATATATAAAGTAAGCACTAGCAAATTATGATATGTCTGGGATGAGCATTAGAAAAAGTCAGTATCTACTAAATGAATTTTACTTTATGAATAGAGATCAGATGTGAGATCCTGGGGTTTGTTTTTGTTTGATGAGATGAACAGTAACAAGAAAGCCAAGGAAAGGTAACTTTATAAAAATATTTCTCTTGGACCTAATATCTAAAATATAAATAATAGTGAATTACTATTCTCATTGGTTGCTATGAATTGGCCAAGCACGGTTTACTTCAAAAGTATATGTACAATTTTCTATAAATCTTTGTGGAAAGTACTAATATAAAAAAATGTATTTTTAGTGACATTTTTGTTTTTAATTCTGTCTTCTTCTCAGTACCAACATAAAACACTATGGACAGTTATCATCAACCTCAGGAAAAGGAAATCAATTTAAATATATATCATGTATCTTCCTTTACTAATCATTACAAATGTTTAATATTTAGTTGTAGTTTTTATATTGGGAAAGAAACAGTCTGAATTATATGAAATTTAGTTGTAAATGTAACATGATTTGAAGAACAGTGTGTCTTTGTTATATTTCCTTTCCAGCAAGCATTTATAAAATACTCTAAGGTAAGCACCGTAGAGATCATAAGGACTTATTAGTCCTTGCATTTGAAAACACTGGATGGAAAGCTATGGGTATTTTTTTACTGTCCAAGGGAGCCCTATAGTATCTAGATTGACCAATCAGGTCAGCATGGTGAAGGTGCTTATGGGAGGAGGGAGATTACGTTCTTTACAATTTCCTTCAGGGGCTTGTGAATGCCAACTCACAAAGCTATCAATTTTCTTTTTAATTTTAGCCCTCAGAACATCTACATATTTGCTGCCAACAGATTTATTAATTCTATAGCTTTGTTGCAAATATTCAATAGAAAGAAGAACCCAGAGCTAATCTAGGAAAAGATGCATCAATTCTAAAGAAAAAGAGGTGAATATTTTGTATTATGGTAAGAAGATATGCTATGCAAATAATCTCATAAATAAGATTAGGAGAGAACATTCAATTTTTTTAAGACCAAGTATTTTAAAACACCTAATCAGAAGTGAAATGGCCATCAGTGAACAATTCATATGTGTGTGTGTGTGTGTGTGTGTGTGTGTGTTGGTGTGTGTGTGTGTATACACAGTGAGGACAAAAACCACTGAGCAAATAGGGGGAAAAAGTAAAATCAGTAACAATGCTCACTAAATTTGTAAATATTAAGATGTTATATAACCTCTTGTGACTTTGCTTACAACATCTGTAAAATGGGGAGAGAAGAGAGGGGAGAAGATCATTTCTAACTGCTGCTCCAGGTGTTAAAAGCCTATGAATCTAAAACGAAATGCTAAGGATACTGGAAAAGAAACCTAAGTTGAAATTGAGATATTGGGGACACACTAAAAATTTTTTAAATCAGATCTTTAAATCTAATGTTCTCCACAATCCTGAAGCTTCATATGTAATAACTAATATCTTCACTCTACTGACCAGACATATGTAAAAGAACAGAAATGTTTTTGAGAAATCCTAATTATTTACAATGAAGAGGTAAACGTGATCAACATGCTAGTGTCCATTCTCAGAGGAACTTTATGTTGTTTCCCTCAACCATACTTTGGGTACTTTCAGTGGCACAAATCTTACTACTTTTTAAGTTAATTTTTTCATTACCAGGCAATAGTTCATTAACTGATTATTCCCAATTTATGAAGCTTTCCATTCTAGAATTTTTTACATATGTGCTTTTTACATAAATCTGACTCAACTTTAGTAAGCTAATTAAGATTGTCCCAGTGCAGTATCAAGAAAAATATGTGCAAGATATGGGAACAAATGCAAAATAGTTGTAACCATTCACAAGGTGAACTAAAATTGTAAATGTTGAGTTGTTACTTTACCTCTCTTGGACTCAGTCACTTTGTCTGTAAAATGGAGCAGGAGAAAAAAAAGGAACAAGATAATTTCTAAGATCTATTCTAAGTATAGGAGCATATGAACATAGAATAGAATGCTCACATGGCTGGAAAGAAAAACAGAGTAATGAGTACACTCAATTGCGCTCCTGTCTACTTTTTCTCTATTCATCTATCTTAACATTTCATCCAAGGTTAACATTTCATATAAGACATAGACCAGATCAGATGTCTTTCATAGTTGAGATTTTTTACTCCTTTGTTCTTTTGGGGGGGGGCGAGGGTAGGGACAGAGTTAAGATAAAAAAAAACAGCACTGTCTAAAAAATGTCAAGAAGCTTTCTGAACCCAGCAGCAGATAGAGGTCAGATGTATATGTTGCCTTTCTTCAGAGGCATGCCATGGAATATAGACAGATAGTCCAACCAGTTATTATTTTGACAGTCAATCATAAAGTTAAGAAATAAAGGGGAGTTATTTGGCCATCCAAGAAAAGCTAAATCTTAAAATTGGCTATTAAAAGATGTAATAAACAATATTTCCTGTCAATCTGGAAAGGTGAAGAAAAAAAGTCTAGCTGTTTGTGAGCTCTAACTGCTTCCTTTACCACCATCTCTGAAACTAACTATATCATGTACTCTTAAGCTCAAGAATAAAACCATCACAGTCCAGATAAAATGAAAGGTATTTTCTTGGTCGATAAACAGAATGAGTTACATGTCAGACGCCAACTATATACATTTACTGGCTCAGGGATTATCAAGTCAATTTCTAGAGATGAATGATTTATTTTCTGACTCTAGGAAATAGCAGCGCTAAAGAGACAAATCAAGAAAGCAATGGAAATTACCCATGTTTTAGAAAATAACACTACTAAAGTTATAATGAGAATGAGAATGCTAATCAAGCGGGAGTGAAGTCACTTGCTATGTACTACTTTTTCTTCCCCAATTTAAAGCAGAAAAATACCAGGCCCAAGAAATATACACATTAGACATCAATTAAGAAAACATTTCAATATAGGAGGCCAAATAAATTTCCAAATTATTTTCCCCATATGTGTTCACTAATTCCTATAACATGTTCTCATCTCAGCAATTATCAAAGCCTCACAAGTGTAGATCACAGTAATCTACCAGTAATATGCCATGTGATCCTGAACAAAACATACTCCCTCTCTGTCTTGGCCATTAAAATGGGGTAACATGATTTTATCTATTTTCTTTATAGTACCATGAATTTAGTTATCTCTATAAGTCTGTGCTCCTATGTTTTCTGATATCAAAGAGAGGCTCTTTGTTTTATATTACTGACAAGAAGAACAGTAATAGACCCCTACTAGAACTAGAAAAACCAAGCACTTTTATAGATAAAATAAATGGGTAGGCTACCTGAGTATTTTAATGAATGGTGAAAATATCTTATTTTTGATAGCCAGGAGAAAAAAAAACAAATAAAAACACAAAGTTTTCATAAAGAGTGTCACAGCTCTAGAAAGCCCACGTATTCTGTTAATTGTGAAAGGTCATCTAGAGAAGGCCATTGGTATATATATTTGTTTGTCGAGTTAGCTAGTTAACACTTTGACCCTTAGGGATGAAATAAGAGTACAGAGGATTCAAGGAGCTGAGCAGAGTTTAACCCAGGATTTAACACATAACAGATGGGCAATAAATATCCCTTATATAAATTGGTGAACAAAAATGGAAAACAACTGAAATGGAGAAATAATGGAAAGGAACGAAAGCAAAGCTAAGAAACACCATCAAATTATACCTACTTAACAGATTTATATATTTTATTTTCATGCATTTAAATAACATTTGCCTTTTGTTAAAAAAATAAAAGTCAATGTCTGTTGGACCTCTGGAGAACAATATCCTTCTCTTCTATTTACCAAGAATAAATTGTTATTAAAAATGCATTTTTTAAAGTTTTATTCCTGATAATTTCTTACATACAAACGTATGTTCAATGTCAATAACCTAACTGATTTTGAACCCTTTATAAAGCCAAATTTTTACTTATTTCATTCAGATAATATAAGGAGATATAACAGCTAAAGCTTATGCATAGTTTTATTGCTGAGGTTCCTCTGTAGCCGGCACTTGGGTTTTTAATACACAAGAGTAAAATCAGAAGAAATTTAAATATGTACCTTCACAAAACTTGTTTTCATTAGAGGTTTTATATTAAGCAATTTCATATAAATTTTGAAAGTTAAAAATGTCTACACCTTAACATCATAAAACATGATTCATTTAAAATTATTATATAAAAATGGTATGAAAATTGGATGGAATATTCAACTCTCCTTTATTTTATCTCAAAAAAGTAAATTTTAAAAAATAAATCTACATAAACCAACAAAACAAAAAAATCACACAACTTTAAGCATATACATTTAAAATACCATAGTCATAAAAGGATAGGATACCTTTTAATTATCTCTGCATTCCCTAAAATGCAGTCAATAATGCCTAATAAACTGTACATACTAATAAAATGATAAACACATAGCAACTTAGGAGAGTTGAATTTGTTTTTTAAAGATACATAAGAATGTGTCAAATGGAAGTAGCTTTTGAGCTGGGTTCTTGAAATAAAAGTAAAAAGATCAGAAAAAAAGATCAGATCATATGTAGAGGATATACAAAGAGTAAGTATTTAATGTTCTGTCTACATAAAGGCAAATATCCAAATATTGAAGCTAGACATAATTATCTAAACATTTTAAATCTTAAAATTTCTATATTTAGATAAAGAATATCTACACCATATTTACTGTGAGAAGCTCAAAGCTTTCCCACTAAAACCAGGAACAGGGAAAGTATGTCTTCTTTCACCACTCCTTTTGAACATCCTACTGGATATACTAGTTAATACAATATGACAGGACAAGGAAATAAAAGGTATATAGATTGGGAAGAAAGAAAACTATGTTTGTTCTCAGATGACATGATTGTCTATGTAGAAATTTCAAAATAATTGACAAAAAAAATCTGGAACTAATGAGCAATTATAATAAGGTGGCAGGACAAAAGATTAATATTAAAGTCCATCACTTTCCTATTACCAGCAATGAACAAATGGAATTTCAAATTAAAAACATAATGCCATTTATATTAGCAATGAAAAAATGAAATATTTAAGTATAATACTAACAAAATATAGAAAGATCTATATGAGGAAAACTACAAAGCTCTGATGAAAGATGAACTAAATAAATGGAGAGATATTACATGCTCGTGGAAAGGAAGACTCAATATTGTCTTGATGTTAGTTCTTCCCAACTTGATTTTTAGATTCAATACAATCCCATTCAAAATACCAGCAAGATATTTTGTGGATATTGACAAACTGCATCTAATGTTTAGGGGAGAAGCAAAAGACCTAGAACAGCCAACACAATATAGAAGAACAAGTTGGAGGACAGATATTACCCAATTTCAAGGCTTATTATAAAGCTATAGTAATCAAACTGATGTGGCATTGGTGTAAGAATAGATAAATAGATCAATGAAACAGAATAGAGGGTCTAGATATAGACCCACATAATTATAGTCAACTTATATTTGAAAAAGAAGCAAAGATGGTACTAGAACAACTGGATGCCCACATACGAAAAACTGAATCTAGATACAGACCTTATACTCTTCACAAAAAATTAACTCAAAATTGACCACAGACCTAAATGTAAAACGAAAAATTATAAAACTCTAGGTCATAACATAGAGGAAAATCTAGATGACTTTTTGGATATGACAACAAAAGCACGATCCATGAAAGAAATAATAAGTTGGACTTACTAAAATTAAAAACTCTGCTCTATGAAAGACAATGTCTAGAGAATGAGAAGACAAACCACAGACTGGGAAAAGATATTTGCAAAAGATATATCTGATAAAGGAGTCTTATCCAAAATATACAAAGAACTCTTAACATTGAACAACTAAATAAAAAAATGGGCCAAAGATCTCAATAGATACTTCACCAGAGAAGATACATAGATGGCAAATAAGCATATAAAAGACGTTCCACATCATATATCATTAGAAAAATGCAAATTAAAACAACAGTTATTTTTGTTATTTAAAAAAAAAATTGGTCCATGTATTAGGGGAATAAAAGTTATTCAAAACAGTTGTTTAGATCTATTAAAACATGTTTTAACAAACTTTACCTATGCATATTTGTGCATGTGTATGTGTATACATGCACATGTTCACTAGTTAAAAACGATTTTTTCTCTAGATCACTAGTAGGACTAATTGAGGATTTTCTTTCCTAAGAAGTTGTAACTTTATAGGCATTTGTCCTATAATCTGTTTTCACCTTGACCTAGCTTAATTATCTTTCTAAATAAGATTTTATCTACTGAAAAGTAATTAGAATTCTGTGAAATTGACTAATGAGATACAACTTATTTTTATTCATTTGCACGCAGCTTTACAGAGAGTCAACAAAATTAAAACTTGAAAGACCAATTTTAACCTTTCTGTAAATATCACATGTCTCTATGTCTAAGGACATGGATACATGTTGCATTTGAAATAGCTTAAGCACTTCTAATAAATGAGTGAGTTTATGTTCTTATTATGGTTTTAGTCTAGGAGCTTCTGAGCCTTCCCTAAATAACATACTTCTGGTAAATAAAGGCCAGGACTTTATGTAGTCAAAAATAATTGGTTATGTCAGTCAATTGATTTGAACAATTCATCAAAGAGTAAATAAAGGACATTTGACAAATTGATTATTTACAATTGTCTAACCCAAATTGTCAAGAATTTATAGATCAGAATTTTCACATTTCTATTAAAGTGTCAAAGGCCATTCAAAAACTAAGTTAAAAAAGTCATGAAAAGGTATCTATCTAGTTCATTTCAAACCCTCATCTTTTAGCCACACAATAGCAGATCTGAGCACATAGATGGAGGAAAATTCCATTTTCCTCATCACCTAACAAGTAAGATTCTCAACATGCAATGCTCTCCCATGGAACTTGAGATAATGATGGAAATGGTCTGTTTCTGAACTGTCCAAGCAAGTAGCCAGAAGCCCCTTGTGACTACTGAGTATTTGAAGTGTATTTATGACTGAAAAACTAAATTTTTAATTTCATTTAATACTATTTAATTACTATTTAAGTTTAAATCATCATATATGTGTAGAGTCTAACATATTGAGCAGTTTGACATTAAAGTAAGAGAAAGTAACGATACTTTCTTGGGGCTAGACTCATGAAGTGTCATGCCCTGATGAGATAAATATAGTCTTTTAATAGCCTGTAAAGTCAGGCTATTGTCTTTTATCCAGGGGTTCACCTTTCTTTAGATTTGCCCTTGAACTTTCTATCCCTCCTCAGAAGATGTGTATACAGCTTTGCTTCATTACCTCCTGCATTTCTTTTGCTTAAAGATAAGTTACTGTTCTTGTGCTCTCTAAGCTTGGGCCGCTCCTTGGTCCTAATACAGATGTAGCCAAAGAGTGGGCTGTGACAAGATTATCTTATAGTATCTTTTGTGTGGACCTATTATGACATCTATTAGAAAAATGATTAACTTAATCTAATTTAGAAAATCTAAATGTTACAGGCTGTTGAGTGGATTTTTGTGTGCTATCAGAATTTTAACCAAATCCAAGATTAAAACACAGTGTTACACATCACACTCTAAACATGCTTCACAGAATCAGAGCCATACAACCTTTATAGAGTATATGAAAAGGTGAAGAAATACCATCAACTTGCCACCAGCCAACATCTCACTCCTTCCTCCCATGTTTATACAAGAGAAAGACTAGAGGTTTTCTTGGAGCTATGCCTTTTGAGGAATGCAGGGTTCATGAAGACAACTGCCTTCCCTTCTTGTGGGTAACAGGAAAAATATTTCCACTCCCTGAAGCCAAACAAGGGTAAGCTC
Source organism: Cynopterus sphinx (assembly GCA_030015415.1). Lineage (NCBI taxonomy): Eukaryota > Metazoa > Chordata > Mammalia > Chiroptera > Pteropodidae > Cynopterus > Cynopterus sphinx. The sequence continues at coordinate 46,970,051 of CM057380.1, forward strand.
AAAGAGTATCACTCTTGAGTTACAAATCTTGAGTCTTGCAAAGGAGAGACTGGCATCTTATTTTCTGATCAGATGCTTGAAAAACTGAGCAAATAAATACTCCTATCTTGATAGTGTAGCTAGAGTAGAAAGTGATTCAAGAATTCTTAGGAGAATATGACTTGTGTCATCTGATGTTTGGGGCCTATGAGAATATAAAAAATGGTGTTCACTTCTGATGCAGAGATTTGGAAATCAGGTTATCTGCTACAATTCATCATGGAAGAGGCCATGCAGTAGTGTGATGTGTAAGGAAAGAATATGTGGTGATAGCCACTTCACTCCAGTCTCTACATTCCTTGAAGGGCACAGAAAAAAATAAAAGAAGAAGAAAACCTCTGGATTCCCTCTGGCTCTACATGTTGAAGGCTTGGTTGGCTATGGCAAAAAAATGGGATGCTCTACCCAGAGAAGTCATTATGATTGCATACCATTGATGTAGACATTTGAAAGCATAGTTGGCCCTCTGAGAGGGTCCCAGATAATTGATCGTTACTTCATGAAAACCATGCATATTCTATGGAGACCACTGTATCAACTGAAGACATAGCAGCCGAAACAAACAGGCTAATTCAGAATAGGGCCACGAACATCACTCTATCTTCATGTGCCCGGTCATAGGAGATTTCTGCCTTCCCTTATATCTTAACCCCTTCCCTGAAAAACCACAGGCTCTGGGCCCAGAACAGGTTAACTGAAGTTACTATAGAGAAGCTCTTTTACTCTCCTCCATAAAGCTAAAGATCTTTATTTTAGTCTCCAAAACAAAAGATACATAGGCTGAAATCAGACATAATATTATATCATGCTAAATCATACCAAGTAGCTGGAGAATCATAGAATCTGCCCAGCATGTTATTAAGAAACAGGAAAGGGAGACTTGAAAAAGTAAAGTTAAAAGTAGCGACAGGAAGAACAAAGCAAAACAAAACATGAATATGTTTCATGTTTAAATCCATCAAATTAAGACTACTCAATTATAAAAGAAGTATGCATACACTTTTTATCTTTTGGTCCATTTTTAACACCCCACAATTATAATCTACATTATTAAGTAAATGTTTTAATGTCATAATCACAAATTAGTATCATATATCCCATATCACTAACCTTTACTGTTCACTTTTCAAAAAAAATTAAAACAACAAAAATGTATCAATATGGTAAGGTGGAGGATGGGGAGACCATCTGTAAGTTTTATTTTTTCATTTTTAAAAACCTGTCTCGCTGCTGTTGAAACAAACACATGGTGGTAAAAATAAAATAGTTCAATGTTTAATTGAAAGAGTAGTCACATCTAACTCCAAAGTCCCTTTGGAAACGGCCTCTGAAGATTCTTTCAGACTAACCTTGATGGAGGGAAATCTTATCTTTTGAGGGTGAATATACTTTTTGCAGATAACTTAAACTCAATTTCATACATTTTTTCATGTGTTAGATATCAATCATGGTGCTAAGTTCTGAGTATAGAGCATGTTATATTAAGAAAAAAAATATCTAGACTTGGCATCAGACGTGAGTTTAAATCCAAGCTATAGCCTTTATTGGCAGTGTGGCTGCAAAAAAGCTCCTCAGCATCTTTGAACATCTGTTTATTCATCAGTGAAAAGGAAATAATACTTTATAATCATTTTAAGAGGACTTAATGATATATTATTTATAAAATATACAGTACCTAGGATTTAGTGAACATCCAAATGTTATCCGCCCCCAATACAGAAAGCTTTCCTATGTCATGCTTGCTAAACTTAAAGTCTAGCTGTGGAGACAGACACATAATAATTACAATAAAACATAACCAGTTCTCTTAGACATGAACAGATTGCTATGGAAATAAAAAGACAGATGATTGACTCTCTTTCGGGAGCTGAAATAGAGATATTGGAGCTAAGGCATGCAGAAGGAGAAATTCTTCAGGTAGAAAAAGTATTGCACATAGAGCAATCCAGACGGAGTCAAAAACAAATGCAGAGAAGTATGAAATGTTCGGTGTATTTGGAGAGTAGGGAGAAGTGACATCTGGCTGGAGTCTATAGTGTGTAGGGGAATGATAGATGCTGCTGAAGGAGTAGTTAGGGTCCAAATGTCAAGGGCCATGCATGTTGTGCTAAAGGGCTTGGCATTTACCCAGAGGGCAATGGGGATCCAACAACAGTTTCTAGCAGGGCGGTGAAATGAGTGGATTTGTTTTTAGGAATCATTTCTCTGGCATCAGAGTGGCTGATGCATAAGAGTGGAGAGAAACTGGTGTTGAGACTTACGGCAATCGTCTCCTAACTGGACTCTGAGACACCTTTTAGATACTGAAACTGAGGTGCCCGTGGGACATCTAGGGCAAACCATAGTCACAAAACTAAACATAGGGAAATCCTACTTAAGTCCACATAAATTACAGGGTAATTATTTCCACTGCAAAAACAGTCCTTGCTTTATAAAAGGATAATTTCAGGATCTCAGAGTTCCTTAAAATAGCAAACTTCTTAGTGCATTTAGGCATCCCTTTACAGCTCATTAGCTGTTAGACAGAGGTGAAGAATGTCAAGAAAATCTTAAAGATGTAGTTTCAGAGTTATTAAAATTATGACATAATTAAAATAACTTTTGAAGTTATTGCTTATCCTAAGAAAAAAAATTTGATTTATAAAAAAAAAAAAAAGTTTAGAGGTAATTTATAGAAATAGCCAAATCCTAAAATGAGGACAATGTATTCCACAGAATGAGTCTCAAATATTTCAACCACCACACCTCAAAATATTGTTGGGAAACCTCATTTGAGGAATGCCTTCATAACAGTCTTTGTACTATCCTAGCTTAGCTATGTGTCTATGAGTGTCTCACTGCATATGTAAAGTATAAGTATACATTATGCCTTATGAAGAACCTTACATTGAATAGGTTCAAAGAATCCCTTGTTGCTAAAAAAAAAGTTATGTGGCAGAAACTTAGAATTGCCTCTTAACATTCATTCTTATTTTCTTCTCTGGTAACAAAATACATTTATATCTATCTACATTTATATTTATATCTATCTATATCTATATTAAAAAAATAGGTACTCTATTAAAAATAAAAAAACATCCTTTACTAGTCTCCCTTTTAGCTATGTGTAGCCATCTAAATTATGGCTATTAAGATATAAATAAAAGTATGTTATGGAACTCTAAGAAAATCTGATTAAAATTAGCTAATTTGTCTTGAAAGAAAATATTTTGCTATCCTTTGCTGCTTCTTGCTGTCATCATGGAATACAGATGTAATGGCTAGAATTCCCACATCCAATCTGAATTAAGGGGTGATTACAGCTATCACTGAGGATAGAGAAGCAGAAAAGTGAAAACTGGATCCCCAATGTCCTCTGAAAATTCTACGCGAGCTATAACTATATCTTTTTATCTCCTCTACATAATAGAAATAAATGTTTACCTTGTTTGAACCACTGTTACTATGAATTTTTGTTGTTATATTAAAGTGAAAATCAATCCTAACTGACACAAGTTATATTGAAATAGAATGTAATCTTGTCTACATAAGTTATCAGAATAAACATGGACAACATAAATAAAGAAGAAATGTTCTAGCATTCTGAATTTTCTAGTTTGACAGATAATGATGATGAAAATAAGAATATCCCCTCGTGTGAGTACAGGATTTTAGAGACAGCAATTTCTCTATCCATAACCATGTTTAGCCCTTGATGTAACTTGTGATAAAGCTGCAGGACTTCTATTCCCCATGTAAACGGATGATGAAATTAAAACTCAGAGTAGCCTGCTCAAGGTCAAACAATTGACTCTGATGGAGTTAAAAATCAAACTCTTTGACTTGTAATTTATTGCTTGTCTACTGATAACTCACAGGTTTTACATGTGAAAATTAGTCATATTGTTATATGTCAATAACTACCAGATTCACTTTTATGCTTCTTTATTTAAAGGACATTTTTAAAAAAGAGGGATTTGGCTTCAGTAGTTTTCCACCCGACGTCTGTTTTGCCCCTGCTGGAGAAACTCCTTAAACAACCAAAACCAGAGAAAGATTTTCAGATGTTGGAAAACATGCAGGAAAAGTCTGTTATCCTTGAGAGAAGGGAAGCAAACATGGCGATCATTACTGTTGTTCTAGAAAGTTTCAAGTCAGCAGCATAGAAAAGAATAACACGGGGATCCTAGAAACCCCCTTAGGTGAGCAAACAGAAATTGGAGTTCAGGAAGCCAAGATGTTTATCACTGCAGGACAGAATACTGAAGAGGAGGAAGAAAACTAAATTTCTGCACAGTCACATAAGTATTTGGGTGCTGACCTGCACATATGTGACAGGAAAATTATCCAAGGCTAGGGAAAAAACAACTAGCAAGAATTCACAGAACTCAAACAGAGCTGGGAGAAATTCATGGCACATAACAGAATAGAACAGACCTGGTAATGCAAGAGACTTTGGAGAGAGCTCTAAGGAAATTATCTAGTATATATCATGTTAATAAAATTCTGGGAAAGTCAACACTGTAGTCACAGATAACACAGACAGAAAAAAAGACAGTTGCATAGCCACCTTGGACATTATAAAGTCGAACATAAATGACAATTGCGGCACTTCTATTTGAACTTGGCATCTATTATAGAATTAACCAAATATGCTAGTCATTTTTTTCTGAACAAAGTACTGTTCTACAAATTGGGTTATAGTAAGGAAGGAGGATAAAAAAATTTCTGTCCTCAGAGGGTAGGAGGGAGGGTGGGGGAGGATGGAGTGAAGGGTTAATAAAGTACAAATTAGTAGTTGATAATTGGTCAGGGGGATGGAGAGCTTGGCAGAGGGAATGCAGTTAGCATTAATATGATAGTGGAGGGCCAGGGGAGAGAGGAAGAAATTTAGGGGAGGGGTCATTTTATGAACTATATAGATGTCTAACCAATGTACTGTATACTTGAAGCTAATTTAAATAAATAAACTGAAAACCTTTTCTGTCCTCATGGAGTTTATATTCTAGTAGAGAGTATTAGAGAGATAAAATGCAATAAGTTTTATATTGGAAAAAAATAGTGCTATTGAAAATATAAATGAGAATAAAGTATTGGGATATGTTGGGAGGAGGAATACTAGAATTTTAATAGATTCATAGATTCATCAAAGTAGATGAGACCAAATCCCAGAGAGGATGCCAGGGTGGCTGGAGAGAAATTAGCAAAGAGGAAAGCAATAAAGAGAAGAGATCAGAAACACAGTGAGGGATCAGATCCCATAAGGACACTGTAACTATGTTTGCCTTTTAGTGAAATGGGGAGACAGTGCAGAGTTTAAGGCAGAGGTCCACCATGATGATTCACGTATTTTGGAAGGATACTTTGACTCCTGTTTGGATGAGGTTCCAAGGGGGCTAATGTAAATGTGGGGGAACAGTTTAAAGGCTATTAACTACACTCCAGATGGGAAGTGCTGATGGTTTGGGTTAAAGTGGAAACTGTGGACAAAGTGAGAAGTCATCAGATGATGCTTCTGTGGAAGGAAAACAAAAAAGGCACAAGAGTTTTCTAACAGATTATGTGTGGGATATGAAAGAAGAGTAGTTAAGGATGATTCAAGACTCTTATTATGATTTGTTTGTTTGAGTTTTAACAAACTGCAAGGGTAGAGTTACTATAAACTGTAAAGAAAAAGACAGTGGATCAAGTATATCTGGGACAAAAGATCAGTTCTGGATATATGACATCAATGACAGCTAGTTAGTGGTGCCGCAAAGCCTATTTCAAAAAGAAATTCTAAAGAAAGTATAAGATTTGCAGCATGGTAACTTTCAAATGTTTAAAAAAAGCCACAATATAAGATCCTTTTTTTCCTTCCAAAGAACATAATAAACCCTACATAACTGCATATTTTAAAAGAATTAAAAAAAAAAAAAACACGAAAGTTCAGATTCTTGCTCCAAAGTGAAGTCTCCCACGTTCTACACAGAAACATTAAACAGCCTACGGAATTCTCCCAAATAGCCCACTGTGCAATTTGAGCAACATAGATTTGCAATTTAACTTCTGTTTTGCCCAACTTATTTTGTAAATGCATGCTCTTCATGTCGCAGTACTGTTATTGATACAGACTCGTACAACAGGGCCTATCTTTAAGTACTGAGATCTCAGACAAGTTGATATTCTTTGAATCACTTATTTGGTTGCAAGCTGCTGGACTGTTGACATGATTAATAGTTGCTCTTTCATAGATGATAAAAATAGGAGGTTATACAGTCATAAAATTTAGAGATGGAAACGAATATACTGGTCATATGAACTGATATTGTCATTTTACATATTTGGAAACTGAGGACTGGCATAGGGAAAGGATTTGTCATAAAATGTCAAGGTCTGATTTAGTTCAGTCAGTTGCTTTCAGGAAAAATGGTGTTTAAATGTGATGTAAAAATGATGTGAGGAGAAAAATGGTTAAATTCAAACAACTTATTTATTATTTTGAAGACTGTAGGTAACAAGAAATATTTTTTTGCTGCTGTCTGTCCACCCCTTTTCCCTTGAAACTGCAGTGAACTGGGCCAATAATTTACAGTATAATTTGCATAGCCAAAGAGAAAGCTTCTGCTTGAGACCGTTAAAATCAAAGGTCAAATTTAAAACCAACATTTTATCCTTTGTGGACTCAAAGCAGTTTCAGGATTTGTCATTTAAAAGTCATAAATAATGCGCCTTCTTTTGTGGCATCCTGGATACTTATAATCTCCCCTTCCGTATTTTCTTCAGCACAAAAATTCATAGGAATGGAAATTTATTTTTTAAAAAAGGAGGAAAGTAAAAGCAAAAAGATAACTTGGCAATTTCTGTTAATAATTTCAAAAGCTAGTCCTGAACTTTGCCAGTAGAGATAAGATGATTAGCACCAATGACATGTAATATAAAGAGAAATACAGAAACAAATGACCTGTTTGCAGTGGCAACTGCTCTTGTCAGAGCTGTGTGCTCTGAGCCAGTCCCAGAAACATTACACCAGTGTTCTTTGTCCCGTATTCTTCCTTCAGCATGACTTGTCAGGATATGATGTGTCAATCTTTAATCAACGTCAAAAGTTCTGTATATGAGGGCTGGTTCCACACAGAACATTTTTACCTTTCTATACAAGGAAATGTGGCATGCCATCACTCTCCCTTCTCCTTTCAAAGCAGGGGTCCCCAATCTCCAGGCCACGAATGGGTACCAGAGGGTGAGTGAGTGAAGCTTCATTTGTATTTGCAGCCACTCCCCAGCACTAGCATCACCACCTCAGTTCCAACTCAGATCATCCTACATTAGATTCTCATAGGGGCACTGGTCCTGGTGCCAAAATGGTTGGGGGCCACTGCTTTTAAACATAACTTTCCCTGTGAGCCTGAGAGAAAGCTAAAATGTGCTCTCAACTCTCTTAGAAATGTTATTTGTAGTCAAGAGGGAGCTCTGCAGAAATTGATAGAGAAAATCACCCTTTGAAAAGGGAGCATCCCCTACATGTTTGGAACTCCAAATCTGAGAAGTATTATTATTCTCTTGTATTTTACAAATGCTCATATCATATTATTTTCTGGTGTATAAATATTTATCTCATTTCACTTGCAAAGCCATATTTTAAGGTCAGGAGTATGAGACTTTCGTGATGATGAAAGAATTTTCAAATAGGTTAAGTTGACATACCTGCTATTGCCCAACTTGGGAGGGACAAGAACAGGTTGTAGATCCAGTCTAGCTCTCAATTTACCACATTTAACTGCTTCATTTAGGCAACTTATAGTATCTATTAGCATAGGATTTTACACTCCCCAAAATCAATTCATCAATTTTAACAAGAACTGTGTCTCTTTATGGCCCAAAAGATTGTTAGAGCATACAGCTCAGACTACACAGAGAACTTATAATGAAACTAAATAGTCCCCTATTTAAAATGACTGAGGTGCATCTTAAAAGAATAGATGTGCATAGTCCACTTATTCCAAAGGAGCTTCCAGTTGCACTGATTATTGTGGAGGCTGTGACCATGTATGACTGTGGGTGAGGTCAGCCTAATCGTGGAACTAGGCCCACAGTTGGGGGAACTCTTGTGGTATCAGGTTAAGACAAACTCAAGTCAAGGAAAGGGAGTATAATATTTTCTTAAACAGTTACCTTCCTTTCTATGTGTCATGTAATTTACAAATACTATGACGCATGTTACTAGACTGTCAAACTCTTAATTAGGCCATTTCTCAATCCATAGGATGTAATTTCTTAAATGAGGAGCTGACACATTTATCAAGCATCTATACGATTCTGCATCATGCTTCACAAGCATTTACTAAGTCACTTTCATTTTTTACAATAATCATGTGAAATCAATGTTATATTCATTTTACTAATGAGGAAATTAAGAATCAGAAAAGGCAAAACATTTGCCCAATATTTTGTATTTAATAAGTGAGAGAACCCAGTATCAAACCCAAAATTGATAATTAAAGGTAATGGTGAATCTTTGAGCAAGCATGATACATTTTCTTCTACAAATCTTGGTGTGTATTACTTCTTTTATTTGCAAATGCTCTTTTTGGGAGAGGTGCCAATCATGCTTAAATATTTTTACTAAAAGAAATCTGAGGGGAAGTAGCTACACAAAGCCAATATCATCACACCCTATGTGCTTGTAATAACAAAAGAATGTTATAACTACTGACTGGCTTTTAATTCAGTCACATTTTCCTGTATTCCAAATAGTTGTTATGATTAAGCAACTTACATAAGAGTGAAAACCACTATAAAGGAAATTGGTAATTTACTTGTTAAAACTTGTTAAAAATATCAACTCAATAGCATCATTAGATTATCCAGGTTGAAGCTGGATCAAATGGCCAAAAGTCACATTCAATATTAACATTAGGACAAAACTAAATAGCAGGAATAACTGTGACCATGTAAAAATAGTTGGAAAGGAATGACTTCAGTATCTTTCATATTGTAAAGAATAATATTTGCCATTTTGAATTTAGTTATATAACAATTGCTTTGGACACTGTCATCTGCAACCCAGGTCCTTCCTAAGGAATGGAGAACTTATTCTTCAGCTGCTGGGAATGCTCCCAGCTGAAATCTGTCATACTCTCAAAGGCCAACTAAAAAGAGTTAAGACAAAAGGTCTCAGCCCACTAATATACATCTCAGTGTCTGTTTTCCTGAGCCAATAATAAAGGAAAAGGAGATGAATAATTAATAGTCATCATCCAGCAATTTAAAAAGTCTTTCTCACCCTCATCCCACTACTGTAAGGTGCTAACCCTTAGCATTACAATCAATGGACTTCAGATGGCAATATTTCATCAGAATAGTTATGTTTGTTCAATTAAGATTTTACTCATTTTTCATTACCCATAGCATTGGGTCCTAAGCTTAAGTGCCTGACCCCTAATCACATAGGCCTTAAACAACAAACAAAAAGTGAAACAAACAAACGAAACAATAACTTCAGACTACCTAACATGAGATACCCTCCACAACACAATAACATTCTTTTGATTTGCATCTATTCTCTCCTAGAAGGTCTACAATTAAGAGGCTTCCATGCTGGCCTCTCCTATACCCCAGGGATGTTTTTAGACAGTTTAGATCATTCTCTCTTATTTCCTCCAAAATATTTTTCCCCTATAGAGGAGATTCTGCCAAAAATTTCTGGTTCTACCCCTTAGAATCATATGAAACAAATCCAACTCTGACATAATTCTTTGGCTACACAAAAACTACTTCTTAGTTTCCCTAAAAACATCATCTAACACTTCCAGATTTTTAAATGTTTCCTCACAGGACTTAATTTAAGACTCCTCTTCCCATCCTGCTGCCCTCCTCAGTATGCATTTCACTTCTTTAATTTCAGTATTAACATGTTAAATATAGTCACAATTCATTCACTACACAAGCAGTTGGCTTTCTACTATGTACCAGACACCATGCTACATCCTAGGAATAGATTCCACAAAGAGCTCAGAGTCCACAGTAAGTTTAGGAAAATTCAGTTTCCTCCCTGAAACCAATTTCCAGGCCACTGTTACAAAGACAAGGCAGTGTACTGTTATGTTCTTTGACAGAATAACCCTAATGTTTTCCTACTTAATATCTCCTTCCATTTATATTCCTCCAACTAACTTCTTTCCAGGTACCAAGAATTATTCCTAAATTACTGTTAACCTGAACATCTTTTAAATTGGACAGTGTCACATCAAGCCATTTCTTATCTATGCACCAGGTATGGAGGTAATTTCTTAGCAACCATGACCCACCCTGTTTTACTGTACATTGTTTTTAAAAATAAGGGGAAAATTGTTTTCCAGCTCTCAGTTTGAAATGCAAAACAGCATCCCTCTTGTGTGGAATGTAAATGAATTTACACATTGTTCTATAAAATGTAACACTTGTAGTATAATTTACATATATAAAAACTTTCTCTCCCTTAAAATATTTGTCTATGCACCCTATAATAAACCATTGCTTTAAAATGCCAAGTAATCAGAAACTTCTTATATAAAAGCTTTCATATTAAAGAAATTATCAATAGCTTTTCTACCTTACAACAGTAGTCAAGGTAGAAAACAATTTTCATATAATGTTCCCTTTTTCATTTCATATTAGAAATAAAATTTAACTCACAATGTTTGAGAGCTTAAAAGAATTTTGGAGACCACCATTTTGAGGTGAGAAAACTGAAGTTCAGAGAAATGCATTACTTGTTTAACTTGCCATAGTGAGTGTATAGCAGACTTGGATATAAAGTCTGGTTTCCAATCCATCACTTTATTTCACAATAATGTTTTCTTTGACTGCACCAGGTGATAAATGTTTTAATAATTTAGTATTGAGAGTGTGGCGAGAAGAATACATTGAAGCAGATAATTTGATGTTTCTATTGTGTTGATTTTATTTTTAATGTGTCAAGGAGAACATGTTTACTGAGTAGTACTTACTCTATAATAAGCATACAGTAGGACAATGGTTAAGAACATTTGCTTTGAATCAGATAGACTTAGATTCAACCCCCACCCTGCCACTTACTAGCTTCTTGACACTGGACAAATCACTACTCTCAGCTTCAATTTTCTCATCCTTCAAAAGCTTGTGTTGATGAATGAGTTACTTTGTGTAATGTACTGTACATGACACTGTAAGGTCTACCTGAGTGTAGGTTATTGTTTCTGTCATTGTTAGTGTCGCTTCTAGAGTCAAAAATTAACTTTTTTCCTCACTCTTTTCATGTTCAGTTTTCATTGTTATTTTTTAATTTTTTACTTAGTATCAGCAGTCATCAAAATCAAGCCAAATTAAAGAAGCCTAATCCAAGGGGGAAAGTTGCATTCTATTACTGTGGGTAAATATTCTCTGTTAATGAAAAAACAGAAGTCAAAGAAAACACTTGGAGCTATACATTATCTGTAGGCATGTCTCAATGACTATCAAATCTTTTTACTGTTATTTAAAAAGTACTTTTATAACTAACATATAATTAAACCTTAGTATTTTATTTAAAAGATATGTAAAGTCAAATTTGAAGATACTTTTGTACATGGCTTTGCTATAGACAGTTTAGTAAATATACACAATGTGTCTATTTCTTCCAATCTTATTTTAGAAAGATGAAGTTCTGATTACTTCAACCTGTAATCCATGACCTGTACATATTAATGAATTCTGGCCAATATTCTGTGTCAGGAAACCAAATTGTATCAATGGAGCTAAAAAGTATGATTTATAATGATAAATGAAAAACACTAAATTCAAATTCATCTTGTGACATGTGGGGAGATATGAAAAGGAGATAATGGCATCTTTTGGGCCAGTTAATCTGGATAATGTAATTCATGGTTATATACAGTATAGTACTTTAAGAAAAAATAGGCAAAGGCAGAACAGAATAAGAGCTTTTTTAAAAAAAAATTTTATTTGGACAATATAAAATTTTCTGATTTTCATTTGGCTGCTAGATTTGTTTCACATTTATAAAGCTACATATATACACCCCAATCTAAGGCCACAATCCAAACTGATATTCTGGGTCCTGGCCCTATGTTTCAACTGCCTATTGTATGCCTAAAACAGACGTCACACTTAGTCGTTTAGCTGGGTTGGCAAACTTGGAATCACTCACACATGTTTTATTTGGCTGAGGCAATGTTATAAAAATTAGGAAACTACATAAAATCAAAAACTTAACTTCTTTAATATGAGAAGTTCTGACTAGTGGTTTTCAGTTCTGGTTGCCCATTGGGAATCACCTGAGGAACTTAAGGATAAAATGCCACTCTGAACTGTTCACCAGATGTGAGCCCAGGTACTGGTGTGATTTTCAGGCTCCTCAGATGATTCTCACATGCCTCACAACCCACTTAGTTGGGGCAGAGTAGTAGAGTTTCTCTAAATTGCTGACTAGCAACATCAACAACTCTCAATACTCAATGTTAGAAATGCAAACAATCAGGCCACACCTAGACCTACACAATCTTCTTCTTTTCACAAGAAACCATGGGACCAGGTTTCAGGAGTCTGTGTTCTAACAAGCCTTCCAGGTGATTCTGGAGCACTAATTTTAGAATCACTACAGTAACACAGACTCCACGCATCTCTGTTATTCTGGTCTGTTTTCACTCAGGCTACAAGGGGGAAAGTTTCATTCTATTACTTTGGGTAAATATTCTCTGTTAATGAAAAATCATAGAAGTCAAAGATGTACCTAGCATATTAATTTGCATTTCAAGACCCCCAATTGAGCTCATTCTCATTTTCCCAAACCTAATCATTCTCTTTACAACAGAAATATTTAAATTTCCTCTTTCCAATTATGACTTAGGACACTAACCAAGCTTCAGATATTGTTTTCCTTGTGGGTGCTGATGCTACCCTCTCAATCTCACAGTTATTCTTTCTTTACAGTTCCACTGCCACTGTTCCAGTTCAAGCTCTTATCTTAACCAATGGAATTGTTTCCTAACCGCTTCTTTGTCTCTAGTACCTACTTACTCCAACCCATCATATATACTGCCGACAATCTTCCTAAAGCCAGGATTCCTTAGCTCAGAATTCTTCAGTGACTCACCATTGAATAAGTTTAGTCTATTACATCCAGAATCAAAGAACTTTCATGATCTGGTTTCTACTACCTTCCCATACTTCTTTCTTATCATTCCATTTCCCTTCCAACCTTAAATTCTAAGTAGTTAACTCTCTCCTAAACTTTCCTACTCCATATTTATTTTTAACCTTATATTTTAGCTTATGCTTTTTCTTTTTCACTTAGATTACCAAATTTTGTCTTCTGTTAATACCTACTCCAAATTCTCACACTACAGCTGTCTCAAACATCACTTTCCCCTGAAGTCTTTCCTGATCCATTAAATCTAGTTTTTTACCTACTCTGTATTACCTTATGTTTTTATCCCACCTCTCATACATCACCTGACACACTGAGATACACACACAAAGACACACACACACACATTCATAGTCATTCAGGAACTGTCATTCAGTTAACAGGTAATTAATAATTGCCTTCTATGAGCAAAGAGCTATGCTAAGCTCTAGATAATTAGAAAATATTAGTTCATTAAATAAGCAATGTCCTAAAAATCTATGGACAGAGATATGCTTTCAAAAAGTTCCTCTAAAGACTGGAAAACAATTAGAAATTTGATATTTAATATTTCAATAGTTTACTGAAAAAGATAATTTGAGAAACCTCTCCCTTCCATTTTTAAGGTGGTTTTGCTATTATCATTCTCTTTATCAGGTAAAATGAAACAGAATTAAGTCCTCTGTACATATACCAATCAAAAATGTCTTAAAAGATCTTGCCCCAAACATGTGAAAGACAAGAGAGTAAATTAATGTGCTTATGTGATTCTATGAGAAGTTGGTTTGATGGGCAGAGTACTGGTAATGGTATAAGAATGGGTCCTAGTCAATCCTGGCAGTTTGTCTACCTTTAATGATAAATAGATTCTAACAAGAACTTGCAATTCTTCAGATTGCTTCTTTATTTGAGTAGGCTGACATTTTCTCTTTGATGAAAGTCTACTCCTGACACTAATTCCCCTATTAATTCATGATTAGTGGATTAGTTGTTCTTTTTCTTCTAAACAGTTTCCATGTTCCAGAGATCAGCCAATGGGAAATGGTAAGCAAATTTAAATGTTATCTTATCTAGTAATGACTAGAGTTTAACAGAGCTTGTTTCATGAGCCATAAGCCTTACTCAATGAGTGTGTCTGTGAGAACCATCATAGCCCAGGGACCCAGGGAGGTATGGGGTACCTTTAAGCTACGACACATATACAAATATCAGTGGTATTAAAGGGTAAAAGATACCAACAACACAGGAACCAAATGCCTGGGCCTTCAGAACATTATAAATAGTCCTAAAAACTAATTTTTAGATGAAGTGATTCAAGACAAGATGGAGGGATAATGCACATGAGTAATATATAGAAAGAAATATAATCCAGGCCTTAGAAATCTAAAATTAAAATGCAATTCAGGTCAACAAAAATTTAGTGATCCATAAAATATAGAAAAAAAATATTACAAAGATATTTTAGATACAATCCTTGTTCCTGGTGATAACTAGCTGTATAAAGGTAGGATATAACAATTGCAAAACAACAGTTATAATTTAAATATCATAAGGGCTAAATGGTAAGAGGATTTGAAAAAGTAACACACATGCACACACACATGAAAAGAAAAGAAACCTTTGGTAAAAACTTTTGATCTTCTTTAAAATTCAAACTCAATTTTGACCAGAAAAGAGGGAGAAAGAAGAAGAAAACAGGAGCAGAGAGAGAGAAAGAGAAATGTGAAGTATGGTGCATATTCTGTCACTAGCCACAAATCTAAAGAGAATCTATAAGTCAACTGAGAACAGATAGGGGAGATGGGACTGGGAAACTCAGTGGGACCCTACTCAATGGGACGTGAATGTGAGATTAACTTAGTACTAACTGGTAGGAAAAAGAAAACCAATGAAAGCCAGTGTTCTTGTTTTCTATGCTCAAAAAAGAAAATACAATATTCGTGATAACCGACTTCACTGGAGAAACTAAGATAAGGTTCTTTGGCTAAGAATGCTCATTAGAATGTCCAGCTTCCATTTCAAATATGTTTATAACTAACTATTCTGAAGAATTTTATAAACTCCCTGGACATGACTATTCTTGGATTCTAGATTTGTTTTTTCAATACTAAAAAGTCAGCATCTAGAAATCCAACAAAAAAAAGTAATAATCACCATTTGTTCTTGCACAGAAGATTTCACCTGCTCTGGTGTGATGATCTCTAGGAGGCAGAACTAGCAGATATCATTTGAATTGTGAAAATATGTTTATTCTTTGTTCTTCATTCAAAGTTAAAATGGTGTATGTACACAGTAAAATCTGATTCCTCCAGATATTTTTTTCCCTTTTCAGTTGAATAGACCATTGTTACCTCCTCCCTATATATTCTGCACTGTAACTCTGACCCTAATTTTCCCTAGACTACAGGTATGTAATGTAGTAGGTTGAATCAGAGATCACTAATATTTTAAGATCAAATAAACTCATTCTGAAGATATCTCATAATTATCTAAAGATAAAATCAGTTTCTTATAGCTATGTACCTTCAACACATTTTAGTGATCAAAGGTGCCTGAACACTGAAAGTTACAGGTTACCTAGGAAACTTACAGTTACTACACTTACAAAAACACAAAGCCCTCTTACTGAAGCAGAATTCCATTTAAAATTCTATTTTGGGAATGGTAAAATAAATGGTTAACAAGTACATATTAGTACATAGACATTGTTCTCTGTTTTTTCCCCTCACATTATTTCAGCTGTCTCCTATTTCTACCACTGATTTGCTCTTTAAAAAATACTAAGAATATAATACTGAATCAAGAGCAATGATTTATATTATCAGCTATGGTGCAATTCATGAGATCTGATTCTGTTGTTCCTCAAATGATCTGATAAAAATTTTAATGCATTTTTAGCATTTGGTGATGTAAGGTGAACATCATATAGCATGCCTGGTACAATCCTAGTTTTTGGCTGCAGTCCTGAAAAAATTCTTAATGGTGACCCATTATACTTGAAAATGTTCAAGGTTTGGATGATAAATTATATGATTGCCATTATTAACTGTCTAGTATTTGCAAAATACATTGAGGTATATAACTACAATAATAGGTATCCTGGAGGAGCTAAAAATGTCTAATCGAACTAAAACAATATAAAAATAGCACACTATATTAATTACAATATTTACTACTAAAAATGTTTTTTTTACATAATGCACACTATTAGCAAAGTTGACAAAAATAATGGCTAATGTAATACACTGTATCAAGAAGACACTTCCCTGTAGTCTATGAAAGGAAGAAAAATTAAGTGTATATAGAATAGGTTATTATATTAGATTCTGAAAGCCCACAGCAGCTTGGTTAGCAGCAAAACCAAAGTCACCTTGGCTACCTTCCCAAATCTAAATCTACCAATGATAGACTGCCTCAGGGTTAGTACTTTATTAGATGCCCTGAGAGTTGCAGTGTTTTCTGAAATCCAATTACTATATCCATTATTATCACCAGGTAAACTTATATAGCGTTTCTATATTCGTATGGTGCAGTGCACACATAGCTTAGCAAAAAGGAGCTTGAAAAGTGCTTCTGGATAATGATGGTGGTGATGATAATGACAATGATATAGAATTTTATTTCTTTCAAATCTATATTTCTACTCTCATCAATTAAAAACAAACATGAAGGGTCCCCAAGTTGGAAGAAAATATTGTCTTTTCTCAGCAACACTTGTTTTTTATAGAAAACAAAAATTAAACTAATATGGCCTGGTAAAGTGCAAAAACTATTTTAGGGTTCGAATATCAATTCATCCATCTCTTAATTCTGTGTGCTTAACTCTTCAAGGCTAAGTTTTTCATTTTTATAATGAAGAGTATAACAATCCTACCACAGAAAAAAAATGTTTTTTAAATATAAATGAAAGAAAATGTGTATAGCGTCCTGCATGATGCCAATCAAACTTGAACCTGAATGTCACTTCGCAACCATACATAATCCCCAAAGTAGTAAGGCTTAGTATTATGAGTTTTTTACAATGGTCCCATCTTATGTTAGTAGATTAGAGTGGTAGTTTTAAATGCTGATATGTAAATAATTCAGTTAAATACTTGTTAAAATACAAAATTTTCAAGCCTATATGTGGAATTCTAATTTTCTATGTCTAGAAGATTTTCCAGGAATTTTAATTTCTTACTGGCAGTTGCCAACCCATTACCACATACCATACTAGCATGAATACAAGTTAGAGAAAATGAAGTCATGCCACAATCTCAAGACCAAACTTTCATACTAAAAAGAATGTAGCTAACCACTTAGTATCTCCCTTAGCAGGTCAGTATGTGCCAAACTAAATTTACTTTAAATCTTAAAACTATTATTGCTTCTTTAGATGACTCTTCTACCTCAAAACCTCAAAGTGTTCATCCTCTAATAGAGAAGTGAAAATATATATATATTAAAACGCTCATATATTGCTAAGGAGAATGTAAAACAGTGTAGCTACTTTAAAAACAAGTTGGAAATTCTCAATTTAAAAATGAGGTTAGCATATGACTAACAAGTTTACTTCTAGACTTATACCCAGGAGAATTGAAAACATGTGTTCATATAAAAACTTGTTCACAAATATTCATAATCGTTTTATTCGTAATAGCCCAAAAGTAGAAACAGAAATAATTTTTATCAACTGATTAATGAATAAATAAAGTTTGGTATAGCCATACAATGGATATTATTCAGCTATAAAAAAGTATAAAATACTGACATGTGCTACAACATGGATGGACCTTGAAAACATTATAAGTCAAATAAGCCAAAGACAAAAGACAACACAGTATGTGATTCATTTATGATCATTCATTTATGAAGTGTTTAGAATAGGCAAATCCATAGAGACAGAAAGTAAATTAGTATTTGCCAGAGGCTGGGGCAAGATAGAATGGGAAGTGACTAATGAGTATGGGCTTTTCTGGGGTAGAGAGATAAAAATGCTCTTGAATTAGATAGCAGTGATAGTTTCACAATATTGTGAATATACTAAAATTCAATGCATTGTACCCTTTAAAGAGGTAAATATTTGTTATCTGAATGATATCTCAGCAAAAACAAAACAACAACAACAAAATAGTTCCTCATTGCAACAAAAACTCTAAACTTATCAAAATTGGTAAATGAAACTCATTCTCCTGTAGCCCCTCTTAATGTGTTCTATCCCCTAGCCTAAGTTAACCATTGGTTTACCCAAGTGCTAAATGACTTTTCCTCCGGTTTAAAGCATATTATGTATATCTTTGCTTTACATGCAGTTGCCATAATGTATCACACAATGTTAGCACTTCATACTTGAATGTTGAGTAAAAGAGCAAACTTTTTATTTTCAAAAACACAGTATGTCTTCTTTTTTAAATAGAGCCATCTCTATTTGAAGTCTGAGTATGCTGAAATCCTTAAAATAGGAATAAAGCAGAATCTGTCCTTTGCAAACATATCATAAAATGCCATTACTGCAGCCATAAATAAACTCACACCTATGCATACTGCACACAAAAACATGCATTAGACATACACATATAATACAGAAACTGGCAAGGAGATCTTATAAAGGCTTACAACTACCCTGTTTCCTCAAGCTGCAATGAGTAAAATAACTATTTTAGCAGCAATTTTAGAAAGAGAAGTAAAACCCAGGAAGCATAACTCTTGTCCTTATTTGAATTTAGATCCCTAATCCCATATCCTGTACCTCTATTCTTAGCTTATATGATGTCCTTTCCTTATATGATGTCCTTTTCTGAGGATGTCAGTTCAATCTTCTCTGCCTCCAGAAGTAGACAAATAGAGTCAATATCTAAAATATTTATTGATTGTTTCCTGAATTCCCCTTTATCTGATTATTAAAGTATTGGAAACGATGCTTAACTGGGGGTAAAATGTTCCCCTCTATCTAATAAAGCTAAAATTCTATTTAGTTTTTGTTAAAAACCTATCACACTACAGTAAATGGGAGGTAATTAGGTAGCGTATAAAGTTAAAAGAAGAGATTGAAAATCAAAGCAAAGGCTAGGAATGGAGACTCATTCTGAACTACTCATCATTGACAAATAGAAGTCAATTACTTCTTATTGAAGTTCATGATACATAGTCATTATTTTCGATTTTTGTTTAAAATGGATGTACCCTTAGCAAAAATTAGAATTCAGAAGCATGAAAACTAATTGTAGATTGCTGGAGAGGGGAAATTTTGTTTTAAATGAACAGACTTTTAGTTTCCTCTTTCTACTTTTCTATATTTTTTTTATAAGGGAACCTATTGCTTTAAAATGTCTTATTTATAAGAGTAAAAAATAAGTGGTTATAAATGACATCAATTATTTATCACTCACCACTAGAGTAAAAATCTACCCTCTCTGAGCATAAACACTTCTCATGTGAGTTGCATTCCAGAATTACAATTAATAGTATTTATAAGTTGAACTGACTAAATGTAACTAACTCTGCTCTCATCACAACAAGGCTTGTTGTGTCCCATCTACTCAACAAGGCTTCCAAGTCAACCTGTCAAGGCTGATCAGCTTTGCACAGTACACATAGTACACAAAGGCAAGATCCTAGAAAATAATGGGAAGTTTATCACAATCATGATATCTCTGGTGTTTTTTTCCTCAGAAGAAGAAATGATAAAAAATAAACCATTGTCACTATTTTAGGAAGGAAACTATACTAAGAATTGAATATCATATTCTAAGGGGATCTGTAATTCATGTTTGACTAGGGCACTATAACCATTGAGATTGATATAAAAGGATAATATGTGCTCCACCAATTTATGTTCCAGCCTAGGTTATGGGACTGAAGTAATTATCTAGTACAACTGTCTGATACTGCATCTGAGAGAAAAGAAAGGAGACAAACCTGACATTATGAGAGCCTATAAGTTTCCAGTGACAGAGCTCAATCATATTTCTTAGGTTCACCTATTCAATTTTCACAATAATTTTGTGAATTACATAGGTAGCATGATCCTCATTTAATAGTGGATCAAACAGTTTCAAGCTATACAGGGTTTATGTTATTGTGAGGTTTCCCACAACACAACTGTAAGCTCATGAGAGTAAGGACATACCTATATTAAGCATAAGTACTCTAGCATCTAGTACACAGCTGATGCACAATAAACTTTATGGATCTAAATAAATGAAATTACAAAGACATAGCCTTGGAGGGTTAAGTGCATAGAATTACTGATGGAAGAACTGAGGTTTGAACCCTAACATGTCTTTTTACTTTATCTAGCCATATTGATAAAATGTTTACTTACTGTCAAAAAAAAAAAAAAAAAAAGAATCGGTGAGAAAAGAAAAAAAAATAATATATTTTTTCCAATTATGGGCAAAGAATGGTTCATACTTGTTTTTTAACTGACTGGCCTAATTCATACAGGGCATGGAAGAGCTAAACTTTATAGTATGCAGATACTTTGGCTCCACTGTTTTTCTACCGCCTCATTACTATCTATTAGGTAATCCTTTATGCCCTGGTAATTACAGATTTTGATTTTTGAGAAACTCTAAAATTGTTTTTTAGAGTAGTGTTACCAGGTTAGAGGTCAAACATGACTTACACTAAATAACACAATGTAAAAATTAAATAGTGGATTCTGAAAACTAAGAAAATAAAATTTTAATAGCATGAATGAAGTAAATATAAATGCCAATAAAAAATATGAAATGGCTATTATAAACAATTTGGATAGCCAAAGGGTATAAACTAAAGTGCATTATTCTCATACAGCTTTGGAAAATTATAAAAATGAAAGAGATCTAAATTTGTAGAGTGTGAAGAACTGAGTTCTTATACTACATTTACCAATTAGTAGTTTGCACTCTTGAAAAGCTTGAAAAAGTCACATTCACTTTAGTTTTCTCATCTGTAAAATAAACATGTCTTCCATTACGTGTTCTACATAATTGTTGTAAAAAATAGATGGTATAATATGCGAGAAGAAATGTTTGTGAACTTTAAAGTGCTATAGACATTGTTAGCCAAACCTGCTACATAAACTGTGGCCATGGTGCATCAACATCAGTATTCCTGAGAAATGAACTGATCTGAAGAATTCCAGACCTCATTTAGATCTATTGAATCAGAATGTTTATTTTAATAATCTTATTGAACAATTTTAGAAATGTGTGGATATCCCAATTTTGTGATGTGAAACTTCAGTGAAGGTATGGCTATCCATTTACATACTTGGTGTTACTCTTTCATAGTCTAATTAGGCATTCCTCTACAAATCAAGAGTACATTTTTAAAAATTATGGTTATTTTTTTTTTGCATCACTGTGGTATATTTTAGACATCACAGAATTAGATACCTTTCAAATACTTAGTTCATTGCCTAACAAAAAAAATACATAAATCATATCTTGAGATATGATGGTGATAATATTATAATCTAACAAAAAAAATGCTTTAGATGCAGAGCTATTAGTAAGAAACTCGGTAACAATAATTCCAATGCATCAGGGATAAAGATTCTCAGAACAAAAAAAGCACAAGGCTGTTATTAAATACTCTTGAGCACCCACATTAATTTTGATGAGATCCTACATCAGACTGACCTGAAATTTCAGGTGAAAGAAAGAAATGCATCCTCCCATTTTATTTCTTTATTCTTTATCATCATAAGCTCCTATGTATAATTTTTAAAGGATACTAGGATGCAAGGAATAATAAATCAGATTAATTCAGTATATCAGGAGAGATAACCCATCAGGTTGTGGAAATAGAATTAAAAAATAAAGATAGTAGATGTCATCTCAGAACTTTCAAAAGAAATGAAGGCTTTAATAAAACTAAATACTTTAAGCTAAGAATGACCTATTTAAGAAAATCATTTACATTTCTAATCTTTAAGCACTTAAATTAACTAGTTTAGATTTATAGTCTCTAGACATTGCCGCATTTGATTAAATGCAAAAGTTCACCTGGAATAATATTCTTGATTAATTTTATCTGTGAAGGGAAAACCTACACCATTCTCTCTGGCCTTGGCAATTATCTCTAACAGGATTCTGAATTCTTGAATTTATTTTAAATGCTGTGATATATTACTGATGCAGCTTTTAGTCATGATGAACAAACCTTGAAATACACGGAAAATCTGAACATGACTATTTGGTTAGGTGATAAGCCTCCTTTTTACTAAGCTTGTATATTTAAAAATCAAGAGTCATAGAGCATCAATAGCAATAAGAAAAGATATGAACATGCCTTATGAAGTGCTCCATGGAACTCAAAATAAATACTTTAAATTCGTATTTTAATTTATTTAAGTTAGAGTTGTGACAGTGAAACAAGGTGTCTGTACAACTAGAAAACAACCATATAGCAAGGCTAGATGAATCAGCTCATACAATAGAAAACAGAGGCCAAAGTCAGTACTGCCTTCTAGTTGTATGCAGAACTAATTCCTCTGATGAATGTCTGGATTCACTTCATTGTTCAGTGTTGCAGACATATTTAATTCTCAACAAATATGCATTTAAAATCAATTCTGGCAAGTGTTCCCTAATATCTTGAGAATTTAGTAATAAAACAAATAACATCTTTTTTCTTCCCTTGTGACTTCCAATTCAAAAGGATATGTCTTTGAAACCCACATTTCAACATGTGTGGCTACTCTTTCCTACTACAATGAAGACAATGGATTGGGGATGAGTTTATCTTTTAATCTATTAGCCTTGGTTGTTTATGCTCTGTATCCGCTGGGGTGAGTTGTTTTCTTCTTCAGGGCCTCAGTTTTGTTACCTACAGAATAACATGTCTGTACTAAAAACAGAACAAAATGAAACAAAAACTTGAGTTAAAGGCAAAAACTTCAATTATCTTGTTGATGTGCATAACAATCCTGCCACCAGACAGAAATGGAAACTCAAGGAATGAAATGAATTATCTCTTGAGGTGGGTGGAGTTAGGAATGGATCCAAGGTTTTTCTGTTACAAATATATTGTTCTTTCTAACATCCTACAGCAGCTTCAAAGTTTATTCTAGCTCAGTGATTTCCATAGATTTGCTCTTCCATCTTAGGAACCAAGGAAAAAATCCCTGAACTCCTACACAGACTTTAGGGAAGAGACTGATTATGGGAGCAATTACTGCAACTCAGCCTGCTCTTTTCATACGAATGTGGGACAAAACCATTAATTATGTGAAGCTTATTCTAGCAAGAGCTCTGCAAGGGTGTGACAGACTGTTAATCCTGCTGACCATGTAATTCAGTCATGAGCAAGTTTAAGGTGAGAAGCCTTGGTGAATATCTGAGGTCTGTGGGATTGGATAAAATGAAAGGCAAGAAAGTTGTATTTAAAAGTTAAGTGTGCAGGGGTAGAAAGCTCAGAAATAATAGTTTTTTCATGGAAGTTCCGAGATCTGACCTTGCTGGTAGAACAGAACTCAACATGCTAAGTTGTCTTATAAGTTCTTCATTACCTTATACAAGTTAAGTCCCAACTCGATGGAAATCCATCAGTGTGCTGAAGACTCAGAAGAAGTAGAGAAAAACAGATACATTCATGCTTTATTTTTCCATGTTTGTTATTTAATAGAAGTACAATAAGAAATGAATCCTAAATCTTTTGAATTTTTCTAGCCCAGTAGTAAAAATAATTGTCATTCAAAAGAGATAAGTGAAATAAATGTTAGAAAAAGGCTATGATGACTTATTTGATATTCTCTGATATCCTACACTTACATAGGAATACTGACTTTTAACTGAATGGTTTTCTGATGATAAAATCATTTCTGACTCTGACAACCAAATTAAATATGTTTACCTGCTACAAATAAGAATGATAATATAAAATAATAAATATAAACTTGGCTCCATTATATGAAAAGACTGTTCTAGAAATTATAAGGAATAAAAAGACATATAAGAAGTATTTGCTGATTTCAAGGTGCTTAGATTCTAGTAAAACAGAGGACCTAGTGCATGATAATTATATCACACAATTTCCCACTTCCATCCACCTGAATCTTGTTCTTTCCCAGTCTCCTATGCCTTAATCCTTCAAGGCTCAGCTTAAATCCTATGAAAAATAAATTATCTTTACATTTTGTCAGAAAAAAAGTATCCCTCCAATTTCTTAGAGCTCCTTATCTTTGCTTTTTTATATTACTTACAATTTTTCATTTTATTTTATCATAATGCAAAAAATATGTATGTTTTATTGTTTAAGATATACCCTTTTAAAGTCGCTAACCCCAAGGATAAAGAGAGAATCCTTTTGGAGCTGTCAGGAAATAAGAACAAGACCAAAAAAAAGCTGAACTTAGATATACCCAAAGCACCATTCAATTCCAGAAGGCAATGAAACAATGCCCACAAAATCTTCATGGGGAGAAAAGAATAAACCAAGTGTTTAATATTCAGCCACAGTGTTCAAGTACAAACATTAATGAAACAATTTTTAACATGCAAGAATTTATACAACATTATTTTATGAGTAATTTTTTAGAAAGAATTTCACCAAGAAAAGCGATATTTTTAGTTAAACTATGTAAAAAGATCAGTGCTGAAAGATGAATGTACTTATTTGTGGAAGATTTAAACATATGCAATGATTAAGGTCATGGTACAGAATGTAAATGTTACACACTCTGACCATGGGTGGGAGAATGAATAAATATGGTAATTTTCTCACTTTTAATACCAGTTTAAATGATATTTTTAATACTTTAAAATAAGTCATGAAATTATATTTAATACATCAAAGTAAAAACTCTAAGAAAGATTATGTAATTAGTTAAAATCAAGTGGAGGAGTAGATGAAGGGGAGATACAAAAAAGAAAAAAGATACTAATTTCATCATTGGTTATAGTGGAGAATCAGATACTGTTTAAAGAAACAGAGGTTTGAGAGTAGTTAGAACATAAAAGTTTACTAGGTCAAGAATACTAATTTCCCAGTTATCAGAAGCAACACATGTGTGTGTGAGTGCATGTTTATGCGCACACGCACACGCACACGCGCACACACACACACACACACACACACACACCAGTTAGCAAAAACAGAGTGCAAAAAGATTTAAAGACAGAAAAGCATAACATAAACTAATATGATAGGATTAAATGTATATCTCCCCTATTAATAGCTCCAAGAGGGCAGGATGGTCTGTTTTGTGTACTGCTGTGTTCCCAGCACCTGAAATAATGTCTGGCTCATGACTGGCATGAAAACAATTCTTTAAAGAATGAAATGCATATAGGCTAAACTCACATATTACAGAAAGACTTTCAAGTTGCATCAAGCTACAGAACCCACTGTATACTATATGAAAATACATAAAAGAACTTCAGAAAATTTGAAATAAAAAAATGGCAAAATATATTAGGCAAACACAAATATAAGAGAAAAAGTCATTATCCTATTAAGGTGGAATTCAAGGCAAAAAAAAAGTTTTTTAAAAAGGCAAAGAACTGTCATTTAAAGTAATAAATCAATATTGAAAGAAACTAAGTAGATTAAAGAGCTTTGATTAGGCAAGTACCAAATAGCATAGTTAGCAACATTCATAAATTTAAACACATAAGAAGTATGGCAAGCTGAAATAAAAACTGAAAATAGGTCTTCTTTATTAGAGGCCAGAGAACATTCTTAGAAACTGACTTATTTATAGTTACACACTAAATGTAAGTAAATTCAAAATAGGAGAAAGGGTAAGACAACATTCTCAGGTAATATAGCGATAAAAGTAGAAATTAATAATAAATCCATAAAACAGTCTGATATTTTAAAATATCCTAATATATATTTTCAGTCAAAAAAGAGATCAATACCAAAATTACATGGTATTTAGAAAACGATAATGAAAATATACTGCATCTGAGCCTTAAGGACATAGCTGAGACACTGCTCAAAGAAATAAATCATTCCATTAAATGTTTTATAAGGAAACAAGAAAAATAAATGAGTATCTATATTTAGAAATTAGTTTAAAAATTAATGAATTCTAAGGAAAGCAGAAGGAAGACTGTTAGGATTAATATAGAAATCAGTGAATTAAAAGGAAATCATAGGATTAGTAATAAATGCAAAAGTGATTCTTTGAAAAAGAAAATAATATAAATATATAAATCATTTTTAGCTGCCACGATTTTTTAACCATCACATTTGAGGAAGATCACTCATTGTTATGGATGTTGTCCTGTGCATTAATGTTGAGCAGCGTCTCTGGCATCTAACCTGCTAGATGCCAGCAGCCACTCCCTGCACCTTGCATTGTAACAACCACAGTAATTGATATTGCTTATTGTTTTCTGGGGATCAAAATCGTCCCAATCAAGACCACTGAACCAGACCAATGAAAAATAAAAGGAAAAGCATAAATCCCTAACATAAGAAATAATAAAGAAGGATCAATCAGAAAAAAATAAAAGAACCAAAAGAGACCATTTTAATAAACTATGTTAATATAAAACCTGGATAAAATTGGTAATATTATAGCAAAGTAAAATTAACAAAAATAGAAAATCGAACTCACGATTACTAAAGAAGAAACAGAGAAAGCTGACAGAATCTAGCTAGTTAAAAAGAAAACATGATTTTGTTTATCATGATTAGTGAAATAAGACAGAAAAAGTTGAGAACCATATGATTTCACTCATGTGTGCGATATAAAACTGAAAGCAACAAATGAACGAGAAAAACAAAAATTCACAGACACAGACAACAATTTAGTGGTTGCCAGGAGGAAGTGGGGAGGTAGATAAGAATAAAGGGGGTATGATGATGGAAGGAGATTTGATTTTGGGTGCTGAAAACTCAATGTACTATACAGATAATGTATTCTAGAATTGCACACTTGAAACTGGTATAATTTTATTGACCAATGTCACTTTAGTAAATTTAATTTAAAAAAATTAAAGAATAAAAATAAATAAATATCCATTTGAATTAAAAAAAAAATAAAGAGAAAACAAAAACAAAAACCAGCCTCTGTGATTTAAACACTCTTCCTTTCTTCTGGATATATTTGACCATTTAATTGAATAAGAGAAAAAAAAACTTAGAAAAAAGATTAAAGAAATAAAATTGGTGTTATTATTTAGATGCTGTTTTTCAGCTGATAATTATACACCTAAAAGAAAGTGAATTTTTCTAAGCAACTATTGAAAGCAATAAGAGAATTTAATAAGTTAGCTCAGCGTAAAATTAATACAGAAATCATCTTTTAGCATATAAGTAATCTAAACTATAAGAGATTATGGAGAAAAAACCCCAAAATATTGAGGAATAACAGTAATAGTAAATGTTCAGGGTCTATATTAAGAAAATACTAAAATACTTCTGAGGGAAACAAAAGAATGCCATGCATTTAAACTGGCAGATTCAACCTCATAAAGATGACAACAATATCTGAACATTAGAAATAATAGTCAACCTAAAAATAAAGTTACCAACAGAAAATCTGAAAGAAATGGAAAGGCTGATTCTATAATTAATATAGAAAAATAAATCAGAAAGAATAGTTATGACAATAATGAAAAAGAAGAATAATTTGGAGAAGGGAGAGGTAAGGTTATTGATGTTAAAAAATAATGTAAAGCTATAATAATTAATCAATGAGATACTAGGCCATGAAAAGACAGGATAATGAGACAGTCTAAAACTAAAGAAATCCAAATAAGTGAAAAATATGTGTATATTTAAGGTGGCATTTAATATTAATGGGGAAAAGAAAGTTATTTTAAAAATTGGGTTGAAACATTTGAGTAACAATGAAAAAAAACACTTTGAGATAAATTCCAAATATGTAAGATTTAAGTAGGAAATATAAAACCATACATTTACTTAAGGCATTTTAAATGAATTTGGGTGACATTGGAAAAAGAAAGTTTATCTCAGTATGATTTTTTACAAACCTCAGAAGCTATAAAATAATGATTAATAAAATGTTGATATTTTTATGTTGTTAGAGTTTGTCAAATACTTGGTATTCATGAAAACACAAACACTATTGTATTACAGAAAGCACAATAAATTACTCAAAATTTAAAAAGGATGCATTTCCAAGAACTAATTTTCCAAATACAGATAGAGTTGCTTTAAATCATTAAGTAAAAGGCTAAGATTTAAATAAAAAGAAGGGTAAAGAGAGGTGACAAATCAATATTAAAATAAATAGCCATATATCCTAAGAGAAGTAAAAATTAACACTACAATGAATAACATTTTTTCACCCATCAAATTCTGAAAGTTATATAGCTCACTGTGGGAGTGAAGCTGTGGAAAAAATTGGCATGGTCACATATTGCTTTAGTGTGTATAAATCTATACTTTATGGAGGTCAATTTGGCAATATCTGGCAAACTTACATACATTCTGCTTTCTATTACATTTCTAGGAATTTACAGATATACTTTAAACTGTTCATAAATAAATTTAATGATGTTATTACTGTTTATAATAGCAAAAAAAAATGAAGCAAACTTTCACCAATATGGGACTAGTAAAATTATGTATGGCAAAATTTATGATGCAATAACACATAATAACACTTAATAAGGATAGAAACTTCCTGTGTCCTGATACAGAATAATCTCCAAGTAATATAATTAAGTGTAAAGAGCAAAGAGGAGTGACTATGTGAAGAATGACCTTTTGTAATAAAAAAGCATACACAGACATAAGTGCTTATATATATATATATATATATATATATATATATATATATATATATATAAACTTAGCTTATGCATAAGAAAATAACAATGTTGGTTGCCCAAAGAAAAGAGATGCTGGAAACAGGTAGGATTAAGATGTTTCAATGCATACTGTTTTATATCTTATGATTTTAATTTATTTAGTTGAGTGATTTGTGTATTACCTCTTCAAAAGGAAATAAATCCTTTAAAAGTGACAAAAGTTTAGTTTTTTAAACATGAAAGAAAATGATCAAATAATGCCAAAATAAATGCTGATTTTGAAATTCAGAAGCCAAGCCTACATGATTCACATTTTTTTTAGATTTAAAATTGATGTTGACAGATAAATCCAATAGAGCTATCAGTACAGCTTTGCCCTATTGTTCCAGATCACCACAAATCTGAGCTTTCTCTGAAATGATTTTTTTATACATAAACAGCGTTATATCTCTCAAACAGATCAAAATTTTCCCCTCCTAAAGATTCTTTCTTTTTAATATTTCAATTACAGTTGATATACAATATTATATTAGTTTCAGGTGTACAAAATAGTGATTAGCTATTTATATACCTTATGAAGAGATGACCCTGATAAGTCTAGTACCCATCTGACACCATACATAGTTATTACAAATTATTAACTATGTGCCCTATGTACAAATTGTTCCCTTTTGAAGATTCTAATCTAAGACTCTTGTAATTGTGATGCCCCTTTATTCTAAGTGTGAACTTCAGAAATATTTAGCAGCAGTAATGATAAGTTTGCTGAACACAACTTACTTTTTACTTAACAAACATTTATGGGATATCAATTACATGCCAGGTAGAATGGAAGACACTGGAAACAGAGGGAGGCAAAAATATGGTCCCTGTTCCTAAAAATTTCATAATAAAAATCATAAAGGAAGACAAGGAAATGCAATCTGATCTAAGTTAGAATAGTAGTCATGAACATGAAGTGTAGTGGGAGGCTAGGAGATGGAAGCAATAACAACTCCTGGAGTTTCAGAGAAGGCTTTGAAAAACCAGAAAGCATCTTACATCTGCCAGACTGCCAAAAGTGAAGAGTAAAAACCAAGTCCTTGCTTCATGGTACTTGAATACTAAAAGGCTTAATAAATATAATAGTAAAAAATGTGATTAGCAAGATGAAATTTTGACTTCACAGAAATTTCTATTCATACCCCTTTTGCTTATTGACTTCCAATAAATTTACTTGGGAAAGTATTATGATTGCATTAATAGTCATTAAGCCAAAACATTAGCAACTTTGGAAGAATTCATATGCAAGTCATTAGAATTCCTAATTCCTTGGAATCCTGTCTTATTAGAAAATCCTGTTATTTAATGCCTTCAGAACATAAGCACAGTTTCAAAATATCTACCAGAAATTACATCTTTAGTTTTAAAATGGTTCTTCAAAAAGCATGCTCCAATATACTCAGGAATAAAACTATGAATATCATCATTTATCTTCTTATAATAATAATTACTAATATGCATTCACAGAAATATTAAAAAGGAAGACAAAATAATTACTGTAACTATAGTGACATTAATGACCACTAAAAACAGTACAAAGGAAGGAATTAACCTTTAACATAAATGGTACTAATATATGGGGCAAATATATAAAAGAAGGAAGTCCTTTCATATAGTGGATCTAGACTCATCCCTAAGCATAATCATTGTAAATACAAATTATACTGAATCTTGCAGCGCTGCCCATGGAGTTCTGAAAACCTTAATATTTATAGACAAAGACATACTCTCCTTTACTGAAGGTTTTAAAAACTCAATTTTCAGATATTATGACAGGCTTTTCCATGTAAATCCTGGTTCTAGTTGATAAAAATGTTAAAGTGATAAGAAAACCTAAGGCAACTTTCAAAAAACAGAACAGAATGTTGAGGATGGAAGCTCGGTGATGCGCAAGGATGCGCAGACTCGCTCACAAGAGCTGCCTGCCCAATCCTGTGGGCACATTTCTAGTCTAATCCCAAATACTGAACCAGCAGATTTACTGATTTAGAATCCCCAAAAAACTTCAGAACTGAAAAGTTATTTCTTTATTATAAAGTATTAAGTTGATAAGTACTTTTGTCTTTCTACCTGGCTACAAAAACATTCATTCAGAGTTGATTAGTTTAAAGGTCATTGTATTTTGCAGTTACCCATGCATGCAATCAGATTTGGCTCAATTGACTCTGCTCACCTCACAGGCATGCATACGATATTATTTAAATGTCATTTATCTTTCATTCTGTCAAAAAAGTATAAGGAGAGAATACCAGTGATGTGAGGCTGTATGATGGTGCATATTTTGTGGACTGCTTTCAGATATCCACATCTAGAGATTGGTGGCAGGTGCACGAAAATTGAGGGCCAAGAATTTAATTCATTCATTCATTATACATTTACTGATTCTATTTTATTTAATGAGGAGTGCATCAAAAACTAAAGACATTAAATTTAGAAAGGATTTAAAAGGAGAGACAGTCAACAACTTCTGTGTGGCTTAGTGGAGAGATTAAGACCAAATGAAGTGGATTTCTAAATAAAATCTTATCAATAATGAGGGATGTTGAAAATAGAAAACACTGAGCTTCGTAAAGCAGAATCCTGCCATATGAGTAAAACATATGATGAATTAACACTTAAAGACATTCTTTATTAGGATCCATACACTGCTTAATAAATTTAACTATATGACCCTTTGAGACTCTCTCCTTTCATATTCTATGATCAGTCATGGGAGCTCTTAGGGAAGAATAAATGAATAAATGATGCAGAATATTTTTTTTTTCTGTTGGACACTAGCATCTGATATCAATGAAGTCAAACTACTAATATCTAATTCTCAGATGACAAAGTTTGCCCAACGATTAGGTTAATATACAGGTTTAAAAGGAGTTGAGATAAAAATCACAAATAAGAAATTTATTAACAGCCATTAAAGAACCTGGACATTTTAAAGATATATGTTGAACATAAAACATTATCATGTTTGAGAAAACCATGACAATTCTCAAATATGTTCTTTAAAGCTATTTTAAGATATATAGATGTGGTCCAATATGGCATTTTTCACACTTTCTATTCTGACATCTTCAAGATATTTGAATATAAGAAGTATCACTATTCATGTTGTACAAATATTAACAGTAAATATATCCCATTCTCTGATATGTGGCTTCAAGCTTCCCAGAATATTTCAGATACTTAAGATTTTTATACAATCTAAAAGTTTCCCTTTAATTTTTTTAAATAATCTTCTGAACTAATAGTCATTATAAATCTTTCAGAAATAGTCTTTTAGAGAGCACTGTATTAATGCCTAATATAATTACATTGGTCTATTGTCAAATCCTACCTAGTTGATAAACTATATTTACTATTGTCACTTTCATCTACCACTGTATTCAGTGATTATTCATTGGTTAGCCAAGAGTTTTCAGTACTTTAGTTTTAGCAGCTGTTTTGTACTCAACTTGAGACTTGGTTAGCAAATGTACAAGTCATGATAAATCAACCATGACTAAAATAAAACTGTTCCAATTATTAAATAATAAATATGGTAGCACTTTTTAAAATTGTAAAGTCTTTATAAATGCAACACACTATACTACTGTAATTATAATAATAAGCTCTTTGAAGAGAGTATGTGCGATAACCCACATGGCCTTTAGCAGACTCTTTCACAAAGCAGATGGTTCATTAAATGCCAGTTGAATAATAATATACTATTATAGAAAAGTTAGGTGTTAATCAATCATTCTGTTTTAAAAACTTGCCTGTAATTATACTGCATACAACACTGCATCCAACAGGTACTCAATAAACATATGTAAGTAAAAGATCAGGCTTGATCAAACAATTACTGTGAGTTAAACTTATAATTTCTTGACTCAGACCTCCCAGAATATTTGAAATATAGTAATGCACTAAAAGGATTTCTCTACACTTCATCAGCAGTAGGTAGGGTCTGGAATACTACCTTCAGATATGCAATACAAAGACCTTAGGAATAGAGGAAATTTTGTTTTCAACACATAAAATCTGGTTCTTATGAATGATTTTGTGAAAACTTCAGTTTTCCTTTCCTCTTGGCTAACCAATGAATAATCACTGAATAGAATAGTAGATAAACTACTATTTACAATAGTAAATATGAATTGTCAACTAGGTGGGATTTGACAATAGACCAACATAGATTATTTTGTATGGTTCTTGAAAATACATTATTTGCTCTGATTCTTTTGATAAGACTGTTCACATAATAGCTTCAGAATGAAAGGAAGAAAACCCCTCTCTTTCTCTGGTGGTACCATGACTACAAAAAAAAAAAAAAAAAAAAGGCAAGGTATGTGAGGTGACCTTCTCAATGCTGTGTTAACAAACAGGCAATCATTATAACTCATATTCTGCCCTTTTTCACATGACACTGACCAAAGGCAATTGTGGGTTCCTTTCAAGCAGTTTGTATCAACACCTTCACTAGAACACAAAAAGGTCCAACCAGAGAGCAAGGCTGAAGTCTAGACAGAACATGAGAGTGATTTAAATATGGATGTCATTGCTCTGATATTTTAAAATACATTTTAAAACAACATTATTGTTGATTCATATATATACTCAATTCTCCATTCTTCTTAGAATGTAGAGTGTGCACTCATGTGGATAATCTGAAATACTGAGAATTCAAATAATTATATTAAATCTAGGCTTATATTAAACCTGACACATAATGTAGCTTTTTAGGGGATGGCAAAATGTGCCTTTCATTTTCTCTTTATTCTGATAACCCTTTAAATTAAGTTCTCTGGCCTTGAATATTACACTTTTGGCCAAGGTAAAAACATTTCCAGAAACATACTTTTGATTGTAAAATGTTTTTCTAGAATTAAACTTTGGCTTATTAAGTAGGCACTCAGAAAAAATGAGTCATAATTTTGATGGGTTTGATATTAATTATAGTTGGGACAAGAAAACAAGATGCACCTTCATACTAGATCACTAGAGAATATCTTAATACTATATACCTCAGGAGAAAAGGATGCCACTTTTAGAAGCATAAGTGATTTTATTTAGTAAATAATGTTAATGTGTTACAGAAATTAAATCATAAAGTCTATTTCTACCTTAAAATTCTGAGCATGTCTTATGTACCTAATTAATGAGAATAATTTTAATTTCCTGCTAACACTAATTCAGTGATAATTACAATGTATTTAGAAAATTGTTTTTTAGAAAATGTATTGAAAACCAATAGAGGATTCTAGCTATAATCTTCTTCTAGAGAATCTAAACACAATGTAAAATAAATAAATTCTTTCTTCATGCTGTAACTAGTTCAAAAAGTTATGGGACAGATAAGTCTGTTTTGAAGTTTCTTTAAAATATATATGGTGGGCTACAAAGTAAGGATACAATTTAGATACACATTTAATTAAAATCAATCACAAAAGATCAAATTTACAAGTGCAAAAGATCACCAGTCCTGGAGAGAAAAAAGAATTTTAATAGATGTAGAAATCAGTGGACCCTACTTAACTAAAGGTTTTTAGATATTGCTATTGATTCTGGGAGAAAACATTTTATTTCTTATACTAGTGGGATTTGGATAAAGGAAGTTTAAGGTCTTAAGATGAATATGAGTCAATAATAGAAAGCTATTGGGAGAAAAATGAACATACTTTTGCCCCTTTTCCAGGAACTCTTTTGTCTCACTACAACACACATTTGCTGATGATCAAATAAATATTCAAGGTCCACCCAACTCATATGTCTTAGCAACAAATTCTCCTAGGAGATACTCATCCCTTAAAAAATCACATATACATGTGTGTGTGTGTGTGTGTGTGTGTGTGTGTGTTGCACATTTATACGCAGTGAAATGATTACCACAGTCAAGCTAATTAACATCTTTTCCTCACGTAGTTTTCTGTGACGAGAGCATCTGAAATTTACTCAACCTTTTTTTCTTCCTCTTTTTCAGAGTAGTGAATGTTCAGTGAATATGTTGTCATTGATAAGAACTACCCTGATTCTGCTTTTGAGTAAGTTGTGCTTTTTGGTCATAGTCATGCTGTGTGTTGACCTTAAATCTATTATAGTATTGCATTCCTAAATTTGACTGCAACATATGAGTTGGGTGGACCTTCCACAACTTTGGAAATGTATTTGACCCTATCTACCAAAACTAACTGAATACTTTGTCTATGACCCAGAAATCCTATTTCTATGCAAATTCCAAAGACAGTGACTGTATGTGTCCACAAAAAGACAATGACTAGAATGTGCCAGCAGCTTTATTCATAATTGCCCCAAAGTGAAAATT
Organism: Cynopterus sphinx; assembly: GCA_030015415.1. Taxonomy (NCBI): domain Eukaryota; kingdom Metazoa; phylum Chordata; class Mammalia; order Chiroptera; family Pteropodidae; genus Cynopterus; species Cynopterus sphinx. The sequence continues at coordinate 47,005,233 of CM057380.1, forward strand.
ACCCAAATGTCCATCATCAGAAGAATGGGTAAACAAATCATTGCATATTCATAAAAAAATAGTACTCTATAGCAATGAAATAAATTAACCATTATGATTTATAGGGCGATCTTCTGGGAGTAACGAAAAAGTTCCATATCCCTGGGTGGTAGTTACACAGGAGTTTTACACTTAAGATTTGAGCATTTTGTTTAAAAATTATAACTCCACACATTGTAATTTATAGTCTGAATTAGGTATTCATATAAGAACTGGTGATGCACTGGTAAACAAAATAATTACACATTTAATTATTTTCCTGTGATTCTTTTAACACAGATTGAGAGTTATATAAAATTAGAGACCAGTGTGACTATGATTCATTTTTATATATTCTACATCTGGCACAATAATAGGCACACATTAGGTAACCACTGAATGTTTTGGATTAATGCCTTCATGAATTTTAAAAGAAAAAATGACATACTGCTACAGTCAGAATGGTCAGCAAGTGTGTCTTAGACTTATCTCCCCTTCGTAGATCTTCTTAAATACAATTACCTGGTTTTGTTCACCACCATATTTATAATTGTCTTCTCAATAAAAAAAATAAAGAGGAGTTAACAGCAATGCATTACTCCTGTGAGGTGATGCTTATAAGGAATAAAGTTGAATCTACAGAAGAAACAGTTATAAAGATAAGTCTATCTTTCAAATCATGAAATTATTTTATAATGGGAATTATAACTACATATAAGCAAAACAGAGATATTTTAAATGAAGCCAAGGAAGAAATTCTTCATTAATAAGATGGTAAACATCCAGGTTCTTAAGAAATGATATAGTATTTCCAACACCAGAATGACAGAGGGAATAAAAAAGTACGTACCTGAGTTGTTGCTTCTAACTAGAATCAATAGCTCTGTCAAGGTGTTTTTACTTTCAGCTGTTTCAGAAATAATTATTTTCTTCAAATAATAAAATAATCCTCTTTATATTGATCAGTGTTAGCCATAGTAAAATATTGTACCTGGATTATCAGTAAGAACTTTCTGAAAACCTCTACTTAATTCACATGAGATACATATCTCAATGAAATTGAAAAAAAAGATTAATAGTAATAAAAAGTATTATATCAAGTGTGCTTTTCATATTATTGCCTTTCTAACATTGCTCTTATACCCTCAGGGAACTGATTTGGTCTTAATACAAAGCAAAGCAACAAATAAATAGAAACTAAATCCTACTGACAAGTTAGTTGTTTAGTAAATATTTTAGTAGTATGAAATGTATTCCCCTGAAAATATATTTTTAATTGATCAATAAAGTCAGATCATTTCTGACCAATGGCATATAAAATATATCAAAAAGTCATCTGATCTAGCTACTTTTGCACCAAAGAAGAAATATACCCTGACTCTGGATGAAGAAATATGATTTGATCTCTCAGAGCTCCTGGAAGCTGAAATCTCCCTCTCAACTGCATACTTTACAAAAGTGTTCTGTCATCTACTCTTAACCTCCAAAAGATAGTATTTCTGAAAGCAGATAGACCACTTTATTGATCCTAAACTTTACTCCTAGACATGGAACTAATCACATTGAAGAAAAGAAAGAGGAAATATGACAATATTGACAAATCATGAATATTGGCAAAAGCAACAGATATTACATAAGTTTACCTGTGGCAATGGATAAAATGTGGCAACATTTGGGAAGGAGAGAGGAAAGAAGAGAAAGAAAGAAATGTGGTAAAAGAAAAGAAAAAATAATTTATCTTCAGCTAACAATAAGAAACCACACTTCGAAGAAATTAGGATGTTCTATTGATTTTATGTAAAATATCTCCAGAAACACAAATTAAAGTCAATAAGTGAATTAATAAAAAAAGATTGGAAAATAAAAAGATTCAGTGTGGCTAATGCTTGAGGTTTGGAAGGGAAGATGATGCTATTTAAATTATATATTGAGCCCTGCTCTCTCATGTTAATCTAGAGAAAGTCTAAAGTTTTCCTGAGACTACCAGCAGAAAAAATGCAGAAAAACTTCCCCCCAAAATGGCTTCAACTATGAAAACTTTTCACCCTAGAAAGAGAATAAACCATGTATTGTCATTAGCATATTTGTTATTCACTTATAACTATTTAAACAGTTGTATGTAATATCAGTTTAATATGATGATGCATTTTTGTAACAGAAATACTAGGTATTCAATTTCATGTATGTGTTATAGCTGTTTTTAGCATAGTGACAGATAGTATAGGGTATTTTATAATTGCGTCACTTAAAATAATCACAGAGGCTATTTAGGAAAGATGTACAGAGGACAACTATGCTAGATGTGATACTGGACTAGTAAAAATCTGTAATTTGCCCTTTAAACTCAAAATATCTAATTCTACAAATAGGAAAAAGCTATATTTCTTGAGCTAATATCTAAACTTTTAAAGATCAAGTTGGAAGATATTAAATGTTTATATTAAAATAATGAGTTAAACTTCTCTAACAGTTTGTACTATGAAAGGTTTAACAATCGATTAAAAGAGATTATGACAAGTAAACAAGTAATTATTTTATAATTTGATTTGTACTGAAAACATATAAAACCTTTCCAAATTATTTGGAACATTAGGTAACATTGCAGAGTTTTTGCTGCTAAGATCCCACTGCAGTGTTCATCATGCTGTAAGCTAGCATAGGTAAGAGGCATTGATGTGAAGTGGTAAGAGCCCGAACTCCAAGGCACATGGACCAGGGAATGAATTGTGAGCCCACTGTTTATCATCTATGAGATCTTGGAAACAAATAATTTATCCGCCCAACCCTCAGTTTCTTCATTAGCAAAATGGAAGTTAATAAAACATAAAAGGTATGTAATGATTCAAAAATATATTGTAGACAGAGCATTTACCAAACTGCTTGGCACATTTTATGTAAGACCTCAATATAGAGTCACCATTATTATTAAATCAATAAAAAAAATTAAAATTATTACTATTATAAATACTGTGAGCTTTCTCCACTTAAAATCTTTCCAGCAAAGTCTAAAAACAGGTCTCAGAGTGAAGTCTAAATTTTACAATTAGGATCTGAGGGAAGAAAACATTTCTAAGTTTTACTGTATTAAATACATTGTGAATAGGTCGATGTAGAGTGGGAAAAATGGTTATGGTACCCAGGAAGATTTGAATTATCAATGCAATTTCAGAATAATGTTGATACATATATCACAGCATAAATTTCCTCAATGGAATAAATTAACATTTAATGTGACAAAATTTGGGTTCTTTGATTCTGTTTTACATATAAAATATAGGCAAAACTTGATTTACAATTATTTCTATTTTTATTGTAACCTCTGGTGAACAATCAAAGGTAAACCTAATTTAGTTATTGAAAAAAATCATTAAATATTATATTTTCCAATGATTAAATTTATATATTTCTCATATCTCTCAGGCAACTTTTAGCATCGAGAGAACTCTGTTATATTTAATCTACACATAGCCAAGCATATACATTTTTCCTAGATAGGTTAATATTAAGCTTGTAGAATCTCTCCAGTGGCCATTACTGTCTTTCTTGGGGTTATACAGTGTCTAATGAATGCATCCATCTGGCAGGACTCTGGTTGGTATTCTACGAGAAGGAAAAACAGCCCATTCAATGAGATTTATAGAGCTTTCTGACAGAGTTCTGGTCGGGAGGGAAACTGCATGTCGTTTCTGTTATGGCTTGTCTGGTTGTACTATTCTGGATGATGAATTCATTGTTATAGAAAGTTCAGTTCAGGCCAGAACACAGTGAAACCAGCTAATTGGTCCTAGTCCTGTCCTTACCTTCTAACATAATTGTTATACAACTAGCTACAATCAGGCAGTCTTACTTCCCATAAAACTTAGTCATTCTTTTCATTTCTAGCCTTTCATTTACAAATTTTCATAATTTTAAAACAGTTAAATAATTGAAATTTTCCATAATCTAACAAAATATACAATTTTTTTTTCTTTTTAAAGGAAGATTATACGTAAGGAGAATGATTCCTTTGATATTTTGCAATAATTCATCCTCTTACTGATTTGTACCCTCTAAATCTGTGCTATGTTTTCTCATACAAACACAAATATAGACACAGGCGCATGTGCACGTGCACAAACACACACACACACACACACATGCCCCTGGAGCTCACACTTGTTAATATGTGGATATTTTGTATTTTATATTTACTTATAGATATAAATTTGTAAATATTTTATTTATTTCTATGTATTTTATAAAGATCTAAGGTATATATTCATTTTTTACTTTAAATTTATTAATACTAATTTGCATGTCATTAGTATGGCACATTCTACATATTTACTGCATTTAATGAAAAATATTTTTTAAATTGCTTAATATTTTTGCCCCTTTCCATAGGATCTATCTCAGAACCATTTTAAGTGGATCGAAATGAAATAGATTCTTTGTGTAACAGCATGAAAATAATAAAGTAAGTTCTAAAACTCTTACTTGAGAATAATTTGACTTTTGGCTTATGTGATATATTTATTTATGGGTAGATGCACAGATGGAGAGATAGTCATACACACTGATATGAGCATTCCTGAACTCAGGCAATTTGAACTGAGGTACTAACTATCTTGAGCTTCCGAACTTTTGACTTATTAGCTTTGGTTAATGACTATATAAAAACTAATAATAGTTTTCTCCAATTCTTATTGTCCAATATGGATTTCAAGCATTACTGCCTCTCAGAAAATCTTATGGTTGTTTTCCATAAGCTCATTAACTTTAATTATGCTCTGATAGATTAAAATATAAGATCCTACTAGGGCCTGGACTTTATTAAACTATAAACCAATATTCAAGGTTAACGTAGTGTAACTCAGTTTTTCTTTAAAATATTAAATCTGTACCATTATTGCTACACATCTAGTTTTCCAAGAATTTACTGGATTTGATCTCATCTCCTTCTGGGGGAATCTTATTGATATTAAAAGTCTTAATGGTATTAAAAGTCTCAGCACTGGAATTTGGTTTTGGTACAAGGATTTCTAATTTATGCCTCAGTTTTGCAAAGGAATACTACTTTGCCAGCAGTCTCTCTTACAGTGTCCCAGTTGCCACAGCAAACACTAGTTTTCTCCACATTTTATAACAAGATGTACAAATTTGCACCTTACACAAGTTAGGATGAGCTAATTCTAAACCATAGTAAACCATTCTATTTTAAATCTTGAGTTTTATTCCTGAGAGGACTAGATATCGTAGCAAATGTTGAGGAGTTTAATCCTGAATTCCAAACCTTACCTATCCTGTGATTAAGGACCTTAAAAGTATACATGTCTGTAAAGTGATGGTAAAATAATAATAAAATGAACAGAGATTATAAATTAACTGTGTGGAAAGGTATTTTCTTTGAAACCAGGAAAATTTTACGTAATGAAAAATATAATGCATGATCATGAATATAATGAAAAAAGCAAATAATAACAGTATCATTGATTTAATCAAAAGTTTGTATATAATAAAAATATATTTAAGTCATAAGTGATTTGGAATTTATTCATTTAAAAATAAAGTCTAGAAAACATGACTATTGACTACCTTAGCTTTTTTCTCTAATCCTTAGTCTTTTTGCTCTAATTCTTTTGTTGTAATTCATATGAAGATTCACATTTTTTTGTTGTTGGAAATTTCAGTCATATACCTTTAAAGAAAGTAGAAAAATGTTTATGAGTCTCAAAATCAGAATAGCAAAAACTGACAGCTTGCTGCCTGGAGTTTCTCTAGCAATGATGTATGAAAGGAATATTTGTTTCATTTAAAGGGAAAGAAAGCAGTGAACAAGAAACCTTAAGAAAAACCCTTCTCTCACTTAAATTAATTGAATACTGCATGCTGTCATCAATGTTTACCAACTCAATAAATGCATGTGTGACTGATAAACTCTATTTTATTATATGTATATATATTGTGTGTGTGTGCGTGCGTGCTTATATATTTATTCCCTCATAAGCAATACCATCAATATCTTTTATGTAACTGCAGTTATTGAGCTGAATACCATTGAATAGAGGATACGAAATCATTCTCTCAAGAGTCCAAGCAAATTATTTTGTTGCATTTAAGATCCAACCAGTGGCTTTTCTTGTTTCAACTCATTAAATTCAAGGGCATTTCCTCTATTTAGTCACTTTGTCAAGGCCATGGATTTGAGCTTGATCAATATGGCTATAAAACAGAATCAGAAGGAAAAAATATTGGTCTAGTGTCAAAGAAAGTTTTGCCAAGAATTGAAAAGAGAAAACATTTATAATAAAAACATTGAATATTAAGCTATCAATTGCATTGTCATTTTTTATTTCTTTCATTACTTTTGAGTAATGATTAAGAGCTGTAATAAAAATAGATGTTGAGGCTATTGCTCAATATTTAAAGCAACTTTCTATATGTAACATGTAGCCAGCAATGTATCTATTAAAATAAAGAAAAAAAGATATTAAGCGAGATTAATATAAACATGTTATTACAAAACCCTGAAAGCATTACCATGGAACAAGAAAATTCTAAGTCCATGAATAAAATTTAACAATGCCATACCATGTATGAATATGTACATTCTATGGATGAAAGATAAAATAGATTTCAAGGAAATGTTTATAACTGAAATGGGGGGATGATTTATACTTTTTTTTCTCTAAGGAAACCTGTCAATTGAGAATAGTTTAACAATATTTTCTCAAAAAAAATCAAATATTTCTTCTTTCCACGTAATGTGAATAAATAAATCTTTTTATCACAAAGCAATTGAAATGTTTTAACTGTAAGTAAAAGTTTGCCTAAGCATAAAATACAGCAATGAAAACAAGTCAGATGTTGGATTACATGATCAAACCAGGGATTCAAAACTAGGACTTTGGGTGTAATGCCAGAATTCTTAATCATTAACCCATCTTGAAGAGACTTTATGTGTCTTTAACATTTCTCTAATGCTTAACTGCCTTCATTATGGATGATTTTGCAGAAATTACAATAAAATATGTAGACTTAGCATAAGGTTATCATACAACCAGTAATCTATCCCACATTAATTTACTGTTAAAATTTTTTCCTTCCCCACACCAGTCTTCCATTTCTTGAAGCACCTTTTTGATAATGATTAGTAACTTTAATTTCCAAACTAAAAGCCATAGTGTCAAAATGTACCCATGCCTAGCAAACTAGCCTTTCCCTTTGCCAAGTACCAAACCATCTGGACTGCTAAACTATAAGATTCTATACCAGCGTAGTTTTTGATTAATTATATCGTAGGCATATTTTCAATATTGAGCTATTTACAGCATATGGCTTTTCCAATTAGGTTCTGTGCCCATGAAGACAACTGTTGTATTTTATAGATTTTGATCTCCCATAAAATTCTTATTGTACCTAATTAATAGTATCTACTCAATGGTTAAGAGACAATCATAAATGGGATTCTCTCCATCCTCAACTTATTTAAATACGTAAAATATTTAACTGAGATTTGTCCTATCTCTGATTTAACTGAGGAACCAATATAGTGGCTATCAGAATATATTCTATATAGATCTTCATATTCAGAATTCAGCCAGATGATGAAAGGGAACATATTCCATCACTCTTGGGCAGTTTAGGTACCGTAAGATATAAACAGAGAGGTGAGGGTCAGAAATAGAAGTTTGGAAGAAACTTGTCATCAGGTTTCTCCAGAGAAAGCTGTTGCTGCACTGTGAGTCCTTTGTTCCCCCACCACTATGGAGGAAGGGTTGAGGGGTACTATCTCCCTACAGTGGAAAGAGAACTGGGGCCTGACTTAGATCTCAGAAAGTTAAATTTTACTAAGATCTAAATTGTGCCAGAAAGAGAGGGGGAGAAGAATCATCTTCAATAGGCTAAATTGGGGTCCATGGGTAGAGGGTCCTCACCAAAAAGATTGGATGTATACCACAAGGGATGCAGGAGCTACAGAAGGATCTACAAAGGAAAAATCTGCAACAGAGATATCAGTTAAGGGAACTGTGATGAGAGAATATGGCAGAGAATCCTTAAAGATTCCTTTTCTACTGGACTGGTCTACCCAAAAACCTCAACTTTACACATCTGCCAAAGTCCAGGGTTTGTGAAGCCACCGAGACAAATAAGACTTGCACTATTTTTGCACCTCCTCTCTCTCCGCAAAACATTGGGGCCTAGAGGAGCTAATAGAGCAGCTAGATAGTAAAAGATAGTAGGAGACCTTAAGAAGGAAGAATTTAGCCGTTAATAAATCGAGTTCAGAAGTTTGGATTAATACTTTGGATTCTATTCCAATTAACAAATTGACACTTTGTGACTTAGTCTCTGTAGGGCTGTAGACATGCCATGGGCCTGCCAGAGGTCACATCTAGAAATAAAAGATTATTCTCACTGAGTAAATTGTGATGGGGCAGTGGGAGAAAAAACATGTGTTTTGTTTACATCATAAAATGCATATTAACACATGAATTACAAATTAGATTAAATTTCAATTGGTAAAATGTATTATCTCTACCTACAGTAAATTTATGTAGAGGTAGACTACAGAAACACTGTAAGTCATTTCTCCAGAAGCCTGTGAGATTTTCTGAATTGTTTGTTCTTTACAGGAAACAGGGTATGTAAAGAAGGAAATAGTAGTAATGGCACATGGAAATTCTGCTTTATGGCCAGTTTTCCTAAAAAAGTGACAAGTGGACTGTATTGGGGAGGGGGTCATGCCAAAGACAACAGAGGCTGCCACCTTCATACCTGAAGAAATAGAAAATGTATTCAGAAAATAGCCTGAAACCTGAGGCATGCCAAGAAAGAATGGAAAGAGCAGGCTCCCAAAGAAGCTCTTCAACAGTGTTGTTAAAATTCACACTCATTTGCTTAACATTAAAACCCAGCAATTAGCTAACAAACCTTGGTGCCAGACTGCTATTAATTTTGTGCTGACTCCATACATGTAAATTAAACCATTACAAGTTCCCTACGAGCTGCCTCTGACATTTGTTTTGTATAAGAAGCTGGCAGTGGGGATGCATAAACTTTGCTCTTAATTCCCTTGGCAACTGAACTGCTGATCATTTTGTTAAATTCTTGAAAGATATTCAAAATCTAGTTTTTGAAGACAAAAAAAATGCGATTAACACAACTCCTTCAATCAAACATGTCTTAAGCACTAAAAGTTATATGCTATCATAAGTTTTCACAACAGTTTTTAGATCTGACTGGAGGCACTGAGATAATATTATATAGTTATAGCATATAATTATATATTATAAATAACATAAAATAAATTATATTAATTTTCTCATGAAGTAATTAAAAAACTTGTATATTATAATTTACTGTCTTCACTAAATCCTAAAAGTACATTAGAAAATACTGCTATTTGCTTTTGATCACTTAAAAAACTAAAATATCTGGCTATTAAAAAAATAAAGCAATAAACTGAAAGAAAAATTTATATTTAGATAATTTTTCATCAGTGACCAAGTAAAATGTATAAATTCTTCACAAAAATCCCATGATCATTTATTCTTCTGTATGCTGAAAGTTTCCAATAGAAAACTAAGTGTTGCAAACATACAGCTTGGAACTGCTTAAGCAAACTGTCCTCTTAACAATATTATCCAGTGAATTCCAGGGACTTCATTATCTGATACATAAAATGGGCAGGTATATTTAGTTCTCTGTATGGTTTTCAAAGTAGCCGCTCTGCAAATGTCCTTCTATCCTTTCTCTGATTTCCCCATAATAAAATTGTTCTAGGTGTGACATGAAATGTTAGGTTTCATTGCCTTTAGTTTTATTTGTTTCCTGACACACAACTGTTTTAAAAGTAACTGTTCCTAAATATTATGTGGAAGATACCTGTTATTAATCATTTATTCCACCTACATTGTTCAAGTTTTTAGTCAAGCACTGTTCTGTGTACTTTAGATACACTCGTCAACAAAATGGCTGAAAATCTCTAAGAACTAGCACCTTCCCCACCACACACACACACTCATCCTTCTGAAAACAGAAAAGGAAAAAATAAATAAAACTTTAGACTCAACAATATCTGAAACCTAAAAAGTGTCTCTAACAAAAAGGCATACCATCTCAAAGTTGAAAAACATTTAATTCACTTGTAATGCTTTGCACTTTGAATTAGGGTCATTTGTATTAATTATCCCTTAACTCTTCTTCGAGCTACTTAAGCATAGAATTTATATTTTTCTACTTTGTAAATTCCCTTCAAGCCTGGCAAAATAGTGAACATCTAATAGTTGTTCAATAAATACAGAATTAAATTAGCAATGTGACAGTAAGAATGGTCATTTTTTTTAATAAAGTATGAGGATAATTTTGAGTAATTAAGCAAAAATTAATTAGTTTATAGATAGTAGTTTAGTCAAGGCATTCATAGATTAAAAAGTTTCCTTACAAAACTGGGCCTTAATTTAGATCTTTTTTTTTATTTAAAATGTGATCCTTAGATCAGCAGCATTGACCCCATCAATGTCTCACCCAGACTGACAAAAACATCAGAGGCTGAATTTTAACAAAATCCCCAGGTGGCTTAATGCACATTAAAATTTGAGAAGTGTTAATTTATACCCACTAGTTTTTAACCAAAACTATATGTTAAAGTCTGGTGTTATTTTAAAACATAAGAAAAAAAGAGAAAAAAGAAAAACCCTTGTCTGGGCCACTTGCCAAACCAATTAAATATGCATGAGTTTGGGGATGAGCTTTCTTTTTCCTTTTAACTCTTCATTAAGTTCTCAGGTACAGCCAAGTTGAGAAGCATTGATTTAAACAAAACAAGGTGCAATGCTGACTCTGTCATGAAATTCTCTGAATTAAACTACAAGAAATTGAGTTTTAAAATTTATATGGAAGGAAACAAACTTGTAATATTTAAAAACTCAAGTAAGACCTTACTCAATAATCTACTGATTTTAGGGTCAAATGGAAAAACATATTAATCTAAAAACATCCTCTTATCCTCTAATGCCAACCAACAAAGCACCTTCTTCCTATTCTTCTCTGATACAAAATTATCTTAAGCAATAAGCATCAGTATGTATGTATAGGGGAAATGAGCTTCATAGCAAAATTCTGTAGAATTAGCCTCTATTTACTGAGGCTAAATAGGTACTGTGTTATATTTTATCTTAAAGATTGAAACACCATTTTCCCTTTTGAAAAATCTAATGAATCAATTTTCTCACCACATAAACTAATATCTCATTTTGAGTTAGGCTCTTACTGGGAATTTGGCTAAAGATAATTCAGATGTATTTTCATAAATCACCATATCTATACAGCATAATCAGATCTGGAGAATGGAAAAATGTTCTCTTAGCACATAGTAAATAAAATGATAACAAGTGATGTTTTTAATGTTGTTAATTCATGCCCTCAACATAATGACTTTTAAGAAGGAAGGCTTTTCTTAAAAGCCAAAGAGTATGATTGGCTGAGTACATCATACTTTTTGACAAGCGTTGGCAGAACAAAGACAGGAAATGATTTGTTCACATTCAATGTGGCATCCACATTGAATGTGAATAAAAACTTGGGTTACAAAAAAATCATAGCAGGGAAATATTTGAATTATATTTTTTTTAATTCTGTCATAGATTTAAAGACCCAGAAATTCTAAAAATAGGGTAATTAAAATAATTAAAATGATTCATTATCTCATTTAATCCTACATCAACCCAAAGAAGTGGCTGTTATTTCTCCACTTTCCAGAAGAATAAAATGATACAAAGAGAGGATAGATAAATTAGTTACCAGGGCCACTCCTTACATTTTATTATTAGACTCTTATTAGAGCTTTTGAAGTCAGACAGACCTGTATGAAAAGCTCTAATGTACTAGTGGTTACCAAGAGTCTACCTTAACACTATCAAGAATGGAAATCTAGAAGTCTAACCACTAGGAAATTACAGCAAAATGTCTAATGAACCTTAACATTTCCCTGGAACCCACTTTCTGATGCCAATAGCTTTGTCTCTGTCTCTACAGGAGTACTGGATCTTAGTATATTTGAATATGTTGGATTTCATCAGTTCTTTTTAAGAATAAAATCATACCTGCATTATGTGAACTTTACAAATAAGTCAACTCAGAACATTTTTTCCCTTTTTTTTTTTTAATTCAAAAGGAGACCACTGAAGATAACCCAATAGATCTTAAAGGAGATAACACAAAAGGCTCCTGATCTTTAAAGAAAGACAAACAGGATAATTAAGATATGACCAATCTGCTCATTTCAAGAGCAGGTCTGGAAACATTTCTTGGTTCTATAACAAAATCAAAGCCTGATACCTCAACTGATTTCCTGACCTATTATTTTTCAGCAGAAGCATTAAGTATAGTAGTGTATAAAGTATAGTAGTGTTCAAAATGATGTCTCAGTATTAGAGTACAGGACCACTAGCCACTCAAGCTGCAGAGTTCATGAGTGCCATTCACATACACTTGGAGTCAAATGGAGGACCCAGGAGTTGTGTGATAGTGGCCTTGGACAAGGAGCAGGTTGCTTCTACTTCCATTAATTATTTTTCACAATAAATATTCATTAAGTACCAGGGGCTAGCAAACTATATCTCACAGTACAAATCCAACTCACCACCTGATTCTGTAGAACCACGAATGAAAAATGGTTTTAACATTTTTAAATGATTAAACAAAATTAAACATAATATTTCATGAAATGTGAAAATTATATAAAAGTTAATTTTTAGTATCCATAAATAATTTATTGGAAAACACAACCATTTATTTATATATGGTCTGTAGTTTGCTTTTGAGGTCAGCAACTATAATAGAGATTGTATAGATGTGGAAAGACTGAGGTATTTATTATTTAGCCATTTTAAAAGAAGTTTGTCAACCACTGTTCCAGATGCAATGGTGAACAAAAAAAATATGGTCATTCAGCTTAGCAAATAATGTAGTGGTTTTGCTGCTCACACTCCCTTTTGGCCTGAAAAAAGTGAACCTCTACAGGCTTCCATTTCTTTCTCTGTACTGTGTGGATAAGAGAAAAACTTGGCTCACAGGAAAGGATTCATTTAGCACAGCTTCATGTACACAGAAGCGCTCAATTAGTCAATATTTTCCTCAAACTGGAAGTCTTAGCACTCTGTCCCCTTCTTTATCTACCAAAATCCCATCTGGCCTTCAAAGTCTTGATGAAATGCTACTTTTTGCATGCAACCTTTTATGATCTCTCAATTCATATTGCTCCCTCTGCATTCCCATAGTGTTCTGTTATAGTATAATCCTTAATCTTTCCTTTATTTTAGTTATTTATAAATCCCTCCTTAAAAGCATGAATAATTTCTTATTACTTTTGTAACCCCCATAGTATCAAATATAGATAGGTCATTATATTTAGGAAACAGTCAATTAATTTTTGATGAACAAATGGAAAATTGAATGGATTCACTAGTGAATGGAACATGTGGGAGTGTTTAAACAGGTTTATTGCTCTCCCAAATAATAAACATATAAGCTGGGAATCTCAAAAGAACCTCAGGTAAAAGCTGTCACCAACCAACATGAAATACTAGACTCTGTCAAGTATATACTATTGTCACATGTTGCTTACAAAGATATATTTTACTCTAGTAAAGACTGGTTACATTATAAAATGTCAGGGCAATACCAATTATTAGAGTCAGTGAAGGCATTAGGGGAGAAAAAATAAGCAATAAAATTAATATATTAATTAGAAACTGAATATATTACATTTCACTGTCTGCTGCATACACTCTAACTCTATCCTATATCACAAACCCAAGTGTTTCTATTAATCATGTTTTCTCTAAAGTCAATTTGCGCTATCTTTAAATATTAGACACACATACACACACACACACACACACACACATTTTCTTATAGATAACAATAGAAAAAAGAAACTTGAAAAAAGCAATGTGAATTATATCTCAAAAAAGTTGTTATTAAATAAAAAGAAGTAAAACCTGAGTTATAAAGGAAGACTAAAGCTCTGTTCATTGGTTATTTCCTTTAAAAGACTAGTACTTTGATGAATCAGACAGGTATTATGCTTATTTAAATTTTAGGTTCCTATAGATTTTGATTACATGAAACTTGAAAGATAGCTTTCTAAACAATAACAACAGATTTCCCAACGATACAAAAAACAGATGTTGCCACAGTATACAAAGAAGTTTTAACTGGGCCTTAGTCCTTGGAGAGGTGAATTCATCTGAGAGGGCATTACAGGTTACACTCTTGATTAATGCACTTCAGACAGCTAAGCTGACAGGCTGGCAGCATGATATCCATAGGCAGAACCCCAGGACATCATCCAAAACTTCTAATCTGTTTTTATGCCAAACACAAGGTGCAAGTTAGAGCTGTTGTCCCATACAAAATTCTTATGCATTATACTCTTTAATGGACAAAAATTATAAAAGCTTTTAAATGTCTGGATTACATATTTTCATTTTAACAGAGAGTGTCCAACAATGCATAAAAGATTCACAACATTAGGAGGAATCAACAAACTCTCTAACCACGTGCAATAGGCTCTATCTATTTGTATATCTGTCTCTCTATCATCTATCATCTACCATCTACCCACCTATCCACCCATTTACTGTCTATCTAGCCAGCCAGCCAGCCAGACATCTATCCATCCATCATTTATCTTCCTATTTGAATGTCTGTCTCTCTATCTGTCTATACATCTAGTCCATATCCAGCTTCCTCTTGTAACATAGCAGTGAAAATTCTATTATAGTAAATTTAGTTATCAGACATTTGAGAATATTTGATAAAAACTATAGATGCTTCATCCCTTGAAAACATTCATATGCACACATATAAACTTGATGTAAACTTTCAGGGGCAGATATATCAATTGAAAGCCATGCATAGACTCCAAGCTAAAAAAAGCTTTATAAGGCTATTTTTAATTATAAAAGATAATTTTTATGTTATTCAAACTCATTAAAAAACATGACAGATAATTTCGCACCAAAAATCACAAACTTCCCATAATGTATCTTTAATAAATTTAATATAAATCATACACATTTCTCCTTCTCAATCATATATTCTATATTCCAGAAGTCACATCACAACCTGACACCTTTATCTGTAAATACAATATCTTTCCTTCTCTATATGATCACTTCTGCTCCTCCAAGAGATGGATAGCTATAAGTTTTACAGATAAACTTTATTTTGAAACATGAATAAACAACCCAACACAATACTGTCAAAGCTCAGAAGTTCTTCTTAATGTTTAACTTAATTTTTACTATGTCAGTTAGATGTATTATCAATGTTACTTTTGCATTATGAGCGAGAAGATTATGAACTGTCTATCCAGGCTACAACTATCTGATCTCTATATTAGGAAATCCTGCTGCTTCTGATTTTCTACAAAAGCGTCATTCTTCCAGCATTTACTCTTTCCTATCTGTGGCTCTCTTTTGGCTTTTATCTATCACCAGACCTTTGGGAGTGGGTTTTCAAATGGAGTAAGTGGCTACATGGGATGAAGATCTCTCTTTTGTCATATGTGAATAAACTATTTTAATAAAATTTGAACTTGTATTCAAATGTTGCATGTTACTAAGTCATATTTCTAAATAGTAAAAAAAAACACATAATTAAAAGAAAAATTTTAAATGTGTCTCTTCCAAATTTAAACAGTATTAACTAATTTCATTTCCGTATATTTTCTTCCAGCTTTTTAGATGCACTCAAAGTGTTACCACATATAATCAATGTGAATATACCCATTTGTTCTTATTAGAGTAGTGATGTAGTATGACCTCTAGAAACAGACTTTCTGGGTTTGAATTCCAGACATAGCAGTTCCTAGCCCTGCAAACTTGTTCAGTTTCTTTATGTGTAAATTAAAGATAATAAGAGTATCCCATAGAATTACTGTGAGGATGAATAAATGTAAAGTGTTTAAATAGTGCTTGGCACATGAAAGGGACTAATAAATGTTAGCTATCCCTATTATAACTAGTAATTCATTTTTCCTATATAACATTAGACAGAAACCAATGTTCCACAGTTATAAAGTCTACTTAAACATTACTAATGGCTATAAACATTCCTTTACTTCTGTATATCTGAATTTACATAATTTCTATACCACTGGATATTTAAATCGTTTCCATCTTTCACTATTATAACTAATACTGCAAAAAATATCTTCAGGTATATAGCTTTATTTTTATTATTTGAAATCATTTTATTCAAATAAATTTCTGTGAGTTGAGTAAATGGACTGCAAATGAGTTGAATACTGACTGATACTGACCTATGTGAAAAGAGAAACAGCATTTATTCAGGTTAGTGGCTGGGTATTTCATTCATTCATATAGAACATGGAATAGCTGTAACACTGTACTGTTACTAAAAGAGAATAACCTTTGTGAGGTTACAATTCCAGTTCTGTGCTCTATACCCTCCCACTTCTCAATGGAGTCAAGATCCAGTAGTTTGTTCAGTAGAAACCTTTCACGTGGTAAAATTCAAGGTCCTTCTGCTCCGATGACCACAGGGCTCTTTCTCACAGAAATAAACCTTTTTCTAATGATTTTAGAACAGTTTCCCACAGCTCATTGAAAAGTTAAAGCATTTTTCTTTCATTCAAGGAACCTCAGGCTGCATGTAATGTGGCACTTAATTTCCTGACCCTTAGTTGGCAGTTGTTAAATCAACCCATGAAGGAAGAATTGGACTTTTCTTGAAAATCTCTGATCATGCTATCCAATTACATGTATATTTCATGAAAATCCCTTTTTTTCATTATCATTTGACAAAACAAGCTAAAAAATAATAACAACCTAAATCTAAATTATTTAACAATAGCAGGACTCATGAAAGGTACTGGAAGAGAAACAAAGTGAAGCCAATGAACTAATTCTGGATGAGCCAGATCCAAAAAGTTAACGGGAATCAATATATCTTACACTTTACATATCTATCATACTTTCAGCAAAGATAAACTAAAGTTATAAATATGTTTGTATATTTATATTATGTGTATATTCCTCCAGATTATAAACAAGATAGTACTAGGATGAAAATTAAGAAAAGTATCCACAAATTTAGTGGGAAGAATAACAGGGAGATTGACACATTTGGAATAGACAGAATGGTAAAATTCCACTAAATACACCTTAAATACAATTCAAATTGCATTGATAAATAGATTTTTCTTGCCATTCTGTTTCTCAGCTGGATTACTGGCAGGATACCTCATTCCATGCCTTGGAGATGGTTCTTTAGAAATTGGACGACAACCAATCAATTAGACATTGCCACAAATCTCTTTCCAACTGTCATCTAAAAGCCATCAACTCTGGGCACAAAACATGATGGCCATTTTATAAGTTAGAGATCCATGCATCATTCTGGAAGGCCAAGGAAGAATGAACCTCATGCTTTTCTTTGTGTCAAAGTATTTACTGATAATCAAAGACCTGGCTCTATATGAATTTAGAGGTTCAAATTCTCTTCCAATTCTTTCACTCTGTATTCTGTATCACTCACTCATCAAACATTTTCTGAGCCTGCTTATCTGCATTGTTGAATGCTATAATTACTTTATTAGATAGATGTATCGTGACTGATTCTCAGTCAATTTGCTGGAAGTTACAATAGGATGGCTAATAAGAAGCCTGATTTGGTCCTGAAGTCCTGAACTGAAATTTCTATCAGGACCTCTCACCCTTTTGAAACTCAACCTATAAAACTTAACTTACTATTCCCCATCTACCCCCTTGACCTTAATTTAACCCCGTTACCTCTTCTGTCTAACCTCTCTCTGCTAATGGCCCCTTGCAACCTTTACCTTGTTTATTCCTAACTTTTTCTACAGGTATTCACTCAAACCAATGAATCCACTTTCATGTATCAGGTTTTGAACGTTTTAGAAACAAACTCAAAAGCAATTTACTGTAGGAATCTGTAAGACTCAGTGTGTCCCAAAGAAGAGGTACTGAAGCTAAGGGCATCAGTTTTAAGGGACTATGTCAATAAATCAGTTTGCAGTCTATGAACTGAGTACTTGGTTTACTAAGAGCCCTTAAGGTGGCTTTTAAAAATTGATCTTCTGGGAATGATTCTGGCCTGGAATCTGACCTGGCACTCTTCATTTCTCTTCTTCAGGTCTAGGGTTTTCCTGGTGGACAGAAAAGGGGAGAATATTGACTTTCTTCCCAGTGATGTTATAAGAAATGACTAATAAAATGATAGCAAGTCCTGGAAAACTCAGAATGATACATAAAAAAAAAATAATGGCACAAGTTCCTTGGAGCCATCTGAAAATGAAATAAGCACTCAGGGACAAATCCAAATTGAAAAAAAAAATTTCATATAAACACAATTTACTCCAGCAATTTTCAATAACTATTATGGCTTTTTCATAGCAGCTAAGCTCACAGAGGGCTCATTTCCTTTCAATCCTACCTTTGTATCCTTGCAGATAGGAAAAGGGCAGGGAGGAGGTTATGTGCATGCATAATCCGATTCTGTTAAATTGCTCTGTCAAAATGTAATCTATGAAATATTGTTGCATGATTATTGACACAGAAACTTGAACCTTATTATCAGAAAGTAACAAACCACTCCACTAACTAGATATAAATCCGCAACAATGAAAAAGGAGGCTGTATGTCTACATGATATGCTTGCTACTGGTTTAAATGATCTTTCCCTACTTGAGTAAAATTAAGAAGAAACTACATATAGATGAGGGTAGATTATTTATGGCTTCTTTATCACAAATCTCCAAGATCCTTGATGTTTTCCTATGTGCCACAGAATATGCACACTGAAAGAGGCAGAGCCCTCTACCACGAAGAGTATCCAAAATTAGCCCTACTGTCCATAGCCCTTGTAAATATATTCATAGGTAAGCCTGAAATGACCTGTCCTAGTCTGATGTCCTCTGACTTGTGATGTGCTAAACTTGATAAGTCATCACTTTCATACTGTTTTACTGAAAAAATTATTTTAGAAGAAAAATTACATCCATCTCAATTGCCATCTCTTTTTCAGAACCCCCAAAGAGAAGCAGGAAGCAATAATGAATACATTTTAAGAACCAGTTTCTCTAAATTATATTCAGGGCAGGAAAAGAGTGGGAGAAGTTTATAGGGCCACACTTCCCACAGATTGAAGAATTAATTTTGCCACTTTTGTGCAAAGAGGAATTATCTGTGAAGAGATTTTCTCAATCTCTTCTAAAAAATCTACTGAACCACTCACACTGTTAGATACATAAGTTAATGGGGGAATCCATTCAAACATGTGCACAAGGCATTCGAAATTTACAGACACGGACAAGGTTTAGAGGCACTACCATTCCTGAGACTGAAGAGCTTCCAGTGGAAAAGGACAAATATAACACAAGGAGAAAGAAAAACACAGTTCCAACTGGTTTTAAAAAAAGAAAAGGACCAACCTTGGCTTCCTTTGGGCTGATGGTGGGTTCTCAAAACAGACACATTTGAAGCCTCTCAGAATCCAGCATGAGTGGCTCTGTTTAGAATGAGACCTTACCAATGATTCATGTTGCACTCAGATTTAAGCTCTGGAAGCCAAGCAGCATCTCCTCACATTATTGGTTGTTTGTGATCTCTATCTGTGATTAGACAGCAAACCATGTTCAAGGGAGTGAACATGTTCTTTCCCAGGACTTTGCACTTGACCTGCCCTCAGTAAATGTTAAATGAATGAATGTATACCTGACACTGATGTCAAGACTTTGAAAAACTTACTTTCATTTCTATAATATTTTGTTTTTCAAAAATTCTAGCAAAAATAATTGATGAAGGGATTCAATTTCTGAGTACAACCTTGAGATGGCAAGCTGGGGGATTGGTTTGTCTGTTTGCTGCCTTTGCCCTTCCTGCTCCATGGATTGGTTCAAGAATTTGAGTCTTCAGCATGTCAAGTAAGTGATTAAATAAAGTAGAACTGAAACAATGAAAAATACCTGTCATCAGCATCATAATGATTGATCACTATTAACCAGATAATTATACTGAGGCAGAGGAAGATTGTTAGAAACATAAAACCTAAAATAGATGTCTCGAGGTTAATACATCCTAATTATCTTTTGTGATATTCTATGAACACTTCTTATACTCTATTTTTGAAGGTAAATTTGAAAAAATAAGAGGAAATAGAGTTAATAAAGATTATTTCCTGTATCTAGAGAGATACTAAAATTATAGGATAAATCTTACTCAAATTTTTTTACTTAGAACAAATTAAAAATTCTCCAACACAACCTCTGTAAAATAATATATTAATTCACATCAAAATATTACATGAGTGAGGAATTCAGTGACATGTTTATATGTATATAAAATGTATCTAGTACTATAACAAAAATAAATGACTTAGCAAAACACATACAGTACTTCATATTTGCCAACTGTGTAGATACTTCAAAATAGCTCAGTCTATTAATGTAATTGAGAGAAGCTATTTAGTAATAAAAACTGGAAAATGCTTATACTAGTGGCAAATCATAAAAACATTTGGTAGTAGCTAAGATAGGGTCTAAGAATTTGTCTCTGATGGGAAAGAGAGAGGGGGAGAAGAAGAGAGGGAGAAGAAGAGAGAGAAGGAAAAAGATAAAGGAAGAGAGGGAATAAAAATAATAATGAGGAGCTGGTTTCCACTTATAGATGGCATCTAATTGGCTGGCTTTTCTGAAGTCATGGCCAATAATATGTAAATGCTTAATGTAGATATAAACATTTGCTCAAATTGCCATTGCTGATTTCCAATTAAGTATATATGGGAGACACAGTGGGACCCTAAAGAAATGAAATTGCTTAAAACAGACCATTTCCAAATCAACTCTGTTTCCTCCATATTAGTCATCATGAAAAGCATTCTGTTTCCCAATAATGCCATCAGTGCTAAGTCCACAACTGAGATTTTTTTAAAAAGATGCCTTAATGTAAGGTCCCTTAATGACCTCGGGCATATCTCTTTGATTATTCTTGATGGGCAAAGACATCCTTAAAAAGTGAAAACTGATCTCTTGAATAACATAGATGATGAAGCTAGGTATTAATGTTTTAGGTTAAATATGATCAGTATCTACTATTTCCTTTGTTCAATACTTGACACAAAATGCAGGCATTATGTGTGTGTGTGTGTGTGTGTGTGTGTGTGTGTGTGTGTGTAATATATGTGTATATATGTATGTATATATGAGTATGTGTGTGTGTTTGTGTGTGTGTGTGTATATATATATATATGAGAAAATTGAACTAGAAAAGGTTAAAGGCAGTGTTTTCTACGTGGGATCTTGAAAAATAAGTAGAAACAACACAGAAAAATAAATAAAAAAAAGAATAAAGAGTTTGCTCAATGGTCAGATATGGTCAGATATCCTCTTAAATTAATAAAGTTTAAGTAAAGCTCAGAGTGAAAAGAATACATAAGAATGTACTTTGGAGACAAGGTATGGAGAGATATAAATGTCAGGACAAGGAATTTAAACTTTATTTCTTGTTCTCTGGGAAAATCACTTAAAGATATAGATCGTGACATTGGCTTAATTATTTTTTCCAGATAATTACACATCTCAAAATCCTAAAGATGTCTCTTTACTTTTGTAAATTATAAATGTTAAAAGTAAGCAATTCAGCAAGAATTATTAAACGTGGCTGAATGTTTTTCACAGATCAGGTGTGGTAGTTAACAGTCTGCCTAGAGTTCTTTTAATTCTAATCCAAGAAGACAGGATGGGAAGGTAATGGGTCTCCAGCAGAAAAAATCTACACAGAGTGGAAATTAAAACAACAGGGGCTTCTGAGGTATGGGGGTCTGAAGATTAGAACATCACTGACCTGACAGAATTTCAGTTAGGGAGCCCAGTAGTAGAAGTCTCTGAAGAATCCATAAAAAAAACCACAGGGGAGGAAGATTCACACCCACATATCTTCTTATGGTAGCACCAACCAAGTAAGAATTCCCCCTTCCTTTCTGGCCAATCTTTTTCATTCTCTAACCAGCCCTGAAGGGATCAATCTTTGTGACTCGAACATGGGCAGTGGAGGTTAGTGCACGCAAAGTTGGGTGGCCTCCCTGAAAGCATGGCCCCGTTATTGTAATGGACTGGAAAATTTAAATTTATTAAATAAATAAGTTAAACTGTCCTTTGATTTCCTCTTACAAATCATGCTTGTTTAAAGTATGAGTTCATATATATTGCTGTATATGTACCATGTACATTGCCGTAGAGAATTTTATTTAATCCTGGCAGTACCTCTGTAAGGTAAATGTGCCTCTCATTTTACAGCTGAGAAAACTGAGGCTAAGAGAGATCATGTAAAACTGAGAGCTCCCTTTAATCGAATGACTGTGCTCCCCTAAACATTTTATGTGTTTACCTCTTTTAATTCTCATAGCAATACTATGAGATAGTCACTATTATAATCTCTATTTGATAGATGAGAAAACTGAGGTCCAGAAACGTTAAAGTCCACAGCCAGCAAGTGATATGCTGATAATCAAATCCAACTGGTCTGGCTCCAGAGACCAGTTCTAAGTGCTATGCATGTGACCTACAGGGAAGCAGCAAAGTCAAAATCTAAACTAACAATCCTAAATGGGCTTTCCTCTCTGTTAACTAGTAAGCACTCAGCTGTATTACAAAGAATAAAGCAAAAGAGAAGGTAGAAAGAGAGAAGGCCTGCCACTACCTTGCTGTGTGGTATGTATGTGGTAAATTAGTTCCCTTCTCTGCGCTTGAGCTTCCACATCTATTAAATTAGCGGAATGGACTGGAGAGTCTCCAAGGGTCCCTTCCAGTTTTGGATTTTATTTTCAGCTCTGAAAAAATATGTGCATGGTAGGCAGGTAATACATATTAAATTATGCAATTTAGCTTAGTATCTGAATGATATGGCTGATGAGACATTTAAATTTTACCTAAGAGACTCTCCTTTAAACAATGCTATCTTAATATAGCATTCAATCAAAAATATTTCTTTTTAATGTCAACTGGCTGAAAATGTAAAACAATTTCAAAGATCGAAGAAGCCCTAAATGTATGTTTTTAAAAGATTGTGATAGGGTTATACTTAGATTCATTATTATTATTTTTAGAACTGCACAGCTGTTTTGGCAGCTTGTTTTGTGAATTCTACTTTGCAAATGTAATGAGATTTTTTTTTTCCCCTGAACAAATTTTAGTTAATGGAGCAGATAACACATTTATTTCCTTGTCAGAGCTTAGCATTAAATAAAAAATGGAATAAGAACATAGTATTTAAAGTCTGAAACATGGTATTTGGCCTTTTTACTTGCTAGTTATAAGATTAGAAAATAACTCAATATTTTAATGATACTATGATTAGATAATGGTGTTCAGAATTTCATTACTTGTCATGAAAGTCTTTCCTTAAAGTCAATAATTATGATGCTACTGCCTCTCCAAGAAACTTGAACAGACATTTATAATATCTACATCTTTTAGGATTTTTCTATATGCCAAGTACTGCTCTAAATGTTTTGTGTTTTTGATTTATTCAATCCTCACAACAATGCTATAATGAGGATCTATTATTATCTCCATCTGACAAATGAGGAAACTGAGGCAGAAAGACTAACTTGCTCAAAATTAATCAGTTAGTGAATAGGAAAGCTAGGCTCTGACCCAGACTATTAATAAGTGCAGAATAAAACTGAAGACAAAGGGATAAAAATAATCACGATATATGCTGAAATAGTCTAATTTCAGTCAAAATGTTTTATGCTTAGATGTGATACATTAGATGAATTTCATTCAAGGCCCATCTTAAAGTATAACAATGTATGCCTTTTGTGAAGTTTTATTTATTTTTTTAATTCTGTTTCATTACAAAAATATTTTGGGAAGATCGTGCCTGTAAAAGAGGTTTTGTTTTTGACTTTTTATTTATTACACTGAATGATGAGGCCTCAAAATGTGGTTGGGTGTTTTCCTTGTATTTTCTACAGCTTCTCACATTCACTATGTGTGGATGTTATTAGTTTCCCAGGGCTGCCATAAAAATTACCACAACCTGGTGACTTAAAACAACAGAAATTTATTCTCTCACTATTCTGGAGGCTAAAAGTCCAAAATCAATATATCAGAAGGGCCATTCTCCTTCAGAAGGCTCTATAGGGAAAAATTGTTTGTTTGGTTTTTTTTTGCTTTTTCTAATTTAGGGAGATTCCCAACATCCTCAGATTCCTCATAGATGTGCAACTCTAGTCTCTGCCTCTGTCTTCATGTGGCCTAATTACCTATGTGTTCTGTATCCCTATCTTTTCTTCTAAGGACCTCAGTCATTGGATTTAGGGCTCACTCTAAATCAAGTAAAATAGCATCTTGAGATTAACTTATTAGCTCTGCAAAGAGACTATTTCCAGATGGACATGAATTCTGGGGGACACAATACAGGTGGTATAGAGATATTGTGGTATGGCAATAAGCTGTCACTTTGTAACCACTCTGAAATTCTCTTGATCAAATATAACATCCATGTCACAACTTCACAGAGGTCCCCATGCCTGATAAAGCAGCACTGTGAACTCAGCCTGGGCAATTAGCAACACCTAGAGAAAACACTTTTCAGAGATCTCAAAAGACTTGAGTGAAGGGATCACAGGTAATCCTCTGGGTGAAATACACCCAGGGCTCCCCTAAAACATAATAAATACGTAGCCTCAGCCTTTCCAAACCTATTCCCTGCAGTCCTTATGCAATTCTGAGGTGGAAAGACTTCAATATTTCCAGTCCTCATACTTTCTCTAATGGCCCCTTGACTATACCACAGATGCTGGTATAAAAGTGGCTGACTACTTAGAGATTTTATACAACACTGTTCCCATAAATTTCCAATAATACTATATACATTAGAAAAAGAACCAATTTAATTAATTTAAATTACATGACAAATTTCTACTTATTCACTTGCTGTAAGTCTCTTTCTTCTTCAATCATTTAAGATTAATAAGCTATATATAGTACTTTTAACAATAGATAAATGAATCAAATGTGTATTATAAGTTATTATGGAGTTACATTTTTAACACTTTTTCTTGAACCTATAATGCTAAATATTTCTGAACAATTGTCAAATTAATTCACTAGAGTGTAAGCTCCATTTATTCTCATAGTTATCACTAATATCTAAAAAAATATCTGGCACACAGCAGGTGGTCAACAGACATTTTTGGAATAAACGAATGAATGAGCTGAATCTAGAGGAAAGTACAAAATTACCAGACTCAAATATAAAACATGTCCCCACTCATTGCTATAGTCAATAATTTATACCAGTAATCTTTTTGTTGTGGATGATTTTCTGTTGTGTGCTATGCTACAATACTCCCTCATAAGATGTGGCTTGAAACTTTTATTTAAGGAGTAGCTACATTTGCTATGCCCCGAAATTAAACATCAGAACTATAACTCTGTTTTTCACTATAGCTTCCAAATAGGTCTGAGTCATTTTCTTCTGTCAGACACAGAAGCTCCATAGACCTTTACGCCTTTGGCTCTGCATATATGATTGTTTTTAGTCATAAGTATTAATCTCCTACTTTAACTTTTACTTTTCATGGTTATTTATTCATTTATGATTGACCTGCTACTTTTGTTTTGTTGATTTCCATATGTCATCTCAAATCTGTTGTGGACTAAGGCGAAGCATTTTTTGAAAGAACATAGATTTCCCCAATATAACTCAAATTAACTTTTTACTTTTTACTCTTCAAAAAAGTTTCAGGTTTATAGAAAAATTTTGCAGCAACTGCAGAGTCCTCATAAAACAGTTTATTATCCTGCCTATTATCTATTAATATCTTGCCTTAGTGTGGTACATTCATTACAATTGATGGACCGATATTGATATATTATGATTGAATAAAGCCCATAGTTTACAATAGGGTTTACTCTGTGTTGTAATTCTACACATTTTGAAAATGTATAATATCATATATCTGCCTTTATAGTTCCATCTATAATAGTTTCACCACCCTGACAATCCTCTCTGCACAAACTTTTCATTCATCTCTTTCTCCTTCCCCTTGAATCCCTAGAAATCAATAATCTTTTTAATGTCTCTATATGTTTGCCTTTTCTAGAAGCTCATATAGTTGGAATCATAAAGTATACAGTCTTTTCAGATTGGTTTCTTTCACTCAGCATTTAAAGTTCTTCCATCTTTTTGTCTCATTTCTTCTTATCACTGAATAATATTTTATTGTATTGTATGGATATACCACAGTTTGCTTATCCATCCATGCATGGCAAAGTATATTTGTGGATTCCAAGTTTTGGCAAGTTTGAATAAAACTGCTGTTACACACAGGTTTTTGTGTGGACATAAGCTTTCAACTCAGTTGGGTAAATACCTAAAAACAGTTCCTGGTTTATATATTAACCTTGAAACTGTATTCCAAAATGGCTGTACCACTTCGCATTCTCACCACCAATGCAAAAAGGCTCCTATTGTTCATATCCTCGCCAGTATTTGATGTTGTCAGTGTTTTAGATTTTAGAAGTTGTTTATAGATGTGTACCAGTGTCTCTTTGTTTTAATTTTTAATTCTCTAATGTCATATGAGGTTAAGTATCTTTATAGGATTATTTCCAACTGTGTATCTTCTTTGGTGAGGTGTGTGTTCAGGACTTTTGCTCATTTTTTAAACTGGATTGTTTTCTTATTATTGAGTTTTAAGTATACTTCATATATTTTGGATATAAAGCCTTTACCTGATATGTGATGTGCAAATATTTTCTTTAAGTCTGAGGCTTGTCTTTTCATTCTCTTAATAGTGCGTTTCAAGGAGCAAAAATTTTAATTTCAATGATGTCTATCAATGTATTCTTTAATGGTTCCAGCTTTTGGTGTTATTATATTAAAAGTCATCGCCAAACCCAAGGTTGTCTTATCTTCTAAGTGTTTTATAGTTTTGTGCTTTACATGAAGGGGTATACCCATTTTGAGTTAATTGTAAAAAGTGTAAGTTGTCTTTATTAGTTTCTTTATTTATTTACTGATGTCACAGCATCATTTGTAGAAAAGAATATCTTTGCTCTATTTAATTGTCTTTGATTCTTTCTCAAAGATTAGTTGGTTGGTGTGGGTCTATTTCTGGTCTATATTCTATATTATGTTTCATTAAACTATTTGTCTGTTCTTTTACCAATTCCACATTGTCTTGATTATTGTAGCTTTATAATAATTCTTGAAGTTGTGTAGTGTCAAACCTCTGATTTTGTTCTTCAATATTATATTAGCTGCTGGCTCTTTTGCTTTTCCATTTATCAATACGCACAAAATAATTCGCTGGAATTTTGATTGAGATTACATTGAATCTGCAGATCCATTGGAGAGAACTGACATTTTGACAATATTTAACCTTCTCACCCATAAGCATAATATTTTCCATTTATTTAGAATTTCTTTGATTTCTGTAATCATAGTTTTGCAATTTTCGTCATACAATCTTTTGCATTTTTTTTTTTTGATTTATATCTCAGTAACTCAATTTGTTTGATGGTAATTTAAACGTTGAATTTTTAATTTCAACTTTCAAATATTCTTTGTGGTATAAAGGAAAGCAAATTACTTTTGTATGTATTAATCTCGTATGTTGTAGCCTTGATAAATTGCTTATCAATTCTAGTTTTTCTGTCGATTTTTTAAGATTTTTGACACAGATAATCATACAATCTGCAAAGACAATTTTATTTCTTCTTTCCCAATCTGTGTATCTCCTCTTTTCTTTTCTTGTGTTATTTAATATTTAGTTCTTCAAATATTGTGTTGAACAGAAACGGGAAGAGGGGATATCCTTTCTTTAGTCATCAACTTGGAGGGAAATATCTAGTTTCTCACCTTTAAGTATGATGTTAACAGTAGGTTGTAGATGTTCTTTATCAAGTTGAGAAAGTTCTTCCTATTCATGGGTAACTGATAATTCTTATTATAAATTGGTATTGAATTTGTCAAATTCTTCTGTATGCCTCGATATAATCATGTGATTTTTCTTCTTTTGCATATTGATACGTTGATTTCCATTAATTGATTTTCAAATGTTAAACCAGGCTTGCATATCAGGAATAAGTCCCACTTGGTCATGGTGTATAATTCTTTCTACAAATTGTTGGATTCAATTTGCTTATGTTTTGATGTGAATTTTTCTTTTACAGTCATGAGAAATATTGGTCTGTAATTTCCCTTTTTTGTAATATCTCTGTCTGCTCTTCATGTTAGGGTAATTCTAGCCCCACTGAATAACTTAGTATTCTGCTGCTTCTATTTCCTGGAAGAGATAGTAGAGATTTGGTAAAATGTTTTTCTTAAACGTTTGATAGAATGCACCAGTGAAATGATCTGTGCCTACTGTTTTCTGTTTGGGAAGATTATTTATTTCATTTCTTTAACAGATATAAACCTATTCAAATTGTCTCTCTGTGTGAGTTTAGTAGTTTGTGCTTCTAAGGAATTTGTCCATTTATCAAATTTATATGCTTAGAATTGTTCATAATATTTCTTTTCTTTCCTTCCAATGCCCATTTAATCAGTCATGATGGCCCCATTTATTACTGATATTATTAGTCTGTCTTTTCTCTTTTTCACTATATTAGCCTAAAAAAAGGTTTATCCATTTTAGTAATTCTGTCCTAAAGAGCTTACTTTTGAGTTTTCTGTGTTAATTCTGTTTTCAATTTCATTGATTTCTGCTCTTTTATAAATTATTTTCTTCTGCTACCTTGGATTTAATTTGCTCTGATTTTTCTAGTTGCCTAAGGTAGAAGTTTAGATTTCTGATTCAGATCTTTCTTCCTTTCCTATATGTGCATTCAATGCTATAACTTTCCTTCTAAGAAATGCTTTCACTGCATCTCATGATTTATATATATATATAAATATATATATATAAATATATATATATATTTCAATTACAGTTGACATACAATATTATATTAGTTTTAGGTACATGCATCTCATGATTTTTTGTAAGTTGCATTTTCATTTTCCTTTAGCTCAATTTTCAAAAAATTTCTCTGGAGATTTCTTTGACCAATGTGTTGATTAATCTCCAAGAATGCTAGGATTTTTCCAGCTATCTCCCTGTTGTTTATTTCAAGTTTAATAACACTGCAGTCTGAGACATACTTTGTATGTTTTCTTTTCTTTCAGATTTGTTAAGGTGTGTTTTATGGCCCTAAATGTGGTTGATCTCAGTGACCATTTCATGTAAGTCAGAAAAACATGCATGCTGCTGTTGTTGGATGACATACTCTATAAGTGACAATTAGATCTAGTTGGTGTATGGTGCTGTTTAGTTTAAATATATCATTACTAATTTTCTGCTTGGTGGATCTGTCCATTACTGATAGAGGAATACTGAAGTTTTCAACTATAATTATGGATTCATCTATTTCTCCTTGCAGTTTTATAAGTTTTTACCTTATATAGTTTGATATTCTGTTGTTTCAGGTACATACACATTGAATGATGTTATATCTTCTTGGAAAACTGTCTCCTTTATTATTATGTAATGACATTCTTTATCCCTGATAATTTTCCCTGATCTAAAGTCTGCTTTGGTTGGAATTAAAATAGCTACTCCAGCTTTCTTTTGATTAGTGTCAGCATTGTATATTATTTTCCATCCCTTTATTTTAATCTGTATATGTCTTCATATTTCAAGTGGGTTTCTTGTAGATGGTATATGGTCTTGTTTCTTTCGTTTTTTTTATTTAGTGCACTCTGACAATCTTTGTCTTTTATTCTTTTAATTACCGTATTTAGACCATTCACATTCAAAGTGATTGTTGCTATAGTCAGATTAATATAAAACATATTTGTAACTGTTTTATTTTTGTTGCCTTTATTTATCTATTTTTTTTTTTTGTCTTTCATTCTTTTCTGCCTTCTTGGTTTTAATTGATCATTTTATATTATTGAATTTTCTCTTCTTTCTTAGCATATCAATCATATATTCTTTTAAAATTTAGATGTTGTCCTAGACTTTGCAATATACATTTAGGACTATCCAAGAGCACTTTCAAACAATATTATACTGCTTCATGGATAGTACAATTGCCTTATAATTACCTTCTTTCTGAAGAAATTATTTTATGGTGTCTGTCATTAATTTTGGGAAATTCTCAGGTATGATTACTTCAATTATTTCTCTGTTCCTTTCCTTCTGCCTTCCCCTTCTAGTGTTTCCAGTTATATATGTTACACCATTTATGACTGTGCCACAGTTTTTGGTTATCCTATTCTTATTTTTCTTTCCTTTTTTTTTTTCTCTTTATTTTTCAGTTTAAGTTTTTATTGGCATATATTCAAATTACTTGATTCTTTCTTTGGCTCTGTCCAGTCTATTAATGAGCTCATTAAAGACATTTTCCTTTCTGTTAGTGTTTTTTATTGCTATTATTGCCTCTTGACTTTTTTTTTTTTTTTAAGTTTCCACTTCTGTGTTTACATTACCCATCTGTTTTTTCATGGTGTCTATTTTTTACATTAGACTCTGTATCATACTAATCATTTTTCCATTTAATTCCTGGTCTGATAATTCCAAAAATCTCTGTCACATCTGAGTCTGTTTATGATGCTTGATTTGTCACTACTAATTGTGTTTTTGCCTTTTAGCAGGACTTAAAATTTTTGTTTAAAATCAGACATGATGAATTGAGCAAAATGAACTGCATTAAACAGGCCTTTAGTGTGAGGTCTTACATTTATTTGACCAGTAGATAGTCCATGTTTACTGTTTGCTATAGCTGTAGGTATCAAAGACTAAAATTGTCTCTAATGTCCTTGTTTTTATTTCCCTTGTTGTCTTTGGTTTTTCCTAGAGGCTTCTTATTAAATAGAGTGTGAGCTTTGTGCTTCTTTATAGCTATAATCCTCTGTTATTACACAGGAGCAATATAGATGAGGTAAGGTATGTGGGGGGTAGAGGAGGAAAAACATTCTATATTCCTATGGTTAGCTTTGTCATTTAGTAGGCCTGTGCCCCTGGGCTGTAACCTTCACAAGTGCTTCTCAGCTTTTCCGCCTACATCCTTATGTGAGATAGAAAGCCTAGAGAGGAAATGGAGTTTGTCATTTCCCTTCTCCCTCTTGGCTAGGGCTCTGGAAAAACCAAGCCTGTTAGGCTCTAGTAAAACCCATTTCAGTTAGGATCTGGTAAAATAGTTTGCTTTGAGAGCAGGCCTTTGTCAATGAGAACAAATACTCTCAGGGTATTTCAAAATGGTTACTTTTCCTCCACCCTCAGCCACATGCAAGAGAACTTCTTCTCTAATCTTCACCCTGAGAACTTGGTGGGGCTCCTAAACTAAAATTTATGTGCCCCCCATGAAGGCTGGGTCACCAAGAGTCTTTATTTGCCAAGCTAGTTCACGCTCAGGCACCATCTACTGGTCAATTACCCTTTAAGTGTTCCTACTAGAATCCAGCTACAGCCTGTGCTCCCAGTAAGCTCTAACACTGTATTTTCCTGTCTTCTCAGTTTTCAGCTGTCAGTTTGCCTTGTGACCTCAATTCTCTGATGCATCTAAGAAGAGTTATTGATTTTCAGTTCGTTCAACCTTTTTTCTTGTCCTGAGGATGGGAGTAATGACTTCTCAGTTCTCTACATGTATGACTGGAAATTAGAAATCAGCAATTCACTTGTCACCAGTCATCCCACTTTTGTAATTTTTTTTCCTGTATTATATGCTGTTCCTTCTGCCTGGAATTCTCTTTCTTCTTTGTATAGAACAATAAAAGCCTCAACATTTCTCATTACCCAGTACATGCATTACTTCCACTCTAAAGTCTTTACTAAAGAGATTTATGCACTCATTAACTATATGTTCTCATACTACTAAGTACATAGGATGATTTGATCACATTATATTTTGGTTATATTATTATAATATTTACAATATTATGTTATAGGTGCATATTGTGGACAGTGACTATAAGTTATTGTCTACCTAGAATTAAACATGAATTAATAATTAACTTGCTTACTGATTCTAGGTTTGTTCTTACATGTCTGGCTTTGATTTACCTGATACCACTTTTGGCATGAACTAGATCAGATATTTTTCAAGCTTACAATGGAACCATGTAGTTTGGTCTTACTTTTATGTAAAGCCACAAAAAGTTAGTAAGATGGTTCCAGAAAATAATGCAAATTAGTAAGTTATAGTCTCATTATTCTGAAGAATCTTGATTACTGCCGCTTTTGTTCATTAAATTTCCTGACAGGGTTACAAAGGGTTTGCAGATTCTCCCAAAATCTGCAGCCACATTAATGTAGGTTAAGATCATTCGTTTTGCAATTTCTAAGTGGTTCCTCTCTTAAAAGTTGGAATCATTTTATATTTTAGCAAATCAGTAAGAAACCAGATCAAGAACTCTGAGCCAAAGCTTACCTAGCTTGGACATGAAGAAGAAGTCCCCCATCTGGGGACAGGCTTCTTTGCTATTGGTGATAGGAAGATACTTGCCCCTAAAGTTACCAAAGCATACTTGGTCATTATACTGTTAATATCTTGGAAAATCACAATATTTCCCATTTAGTAATCATAACTTGTGCCCTTAAATGCCACAACCATTATATATCATAAGCATATTCTATTATGCTATACATGGAAGGATCCCGAGAGATTTAGGATCCAATCTTTTCATTTTCTCAAGTGGAGAGTTTCTTATTTAGAGGGAAATATACCATAGCTCAAAAAAGGAAACTAGAATTTACGCCCTATAAAAGCAAAAAATATTTGTATATTTTGTTCATTATAATATCTCCAGAGTCTAGAACAGTGACTGAGATACAATGAGCATGCCATAAGTATTAGTCTAATAAGAATGAAAGGACTTCCTGAGGTTCCAGTATGAATTAAAAGCCAAAGTGGAAATAGAGTAAGGTTCCCAATTCCCTAGCAACCAACCTATTAATCATGCGATGCTTTTTCTCAGCAAATTCTATCTTTATGATTATTTCACATGTCTTAGAAGATGGAGATGTTAGAGAACTAAACTGCCAAAGTAGAAAACTAATTTAGGATTAGTTCACATAGTAAAGTTTATTTATCAAGAACTGTACAATATCCAGTAAGAAGGTCTAAAAGGTTAATTGCCAGAAATAAGTTATTGTGCTATGTATGAAAATGAAATCTATTGACTTTTCATATAAGTAGGTGAATGATAAGTTAATGCCATTTAAACAAATAAGAATTCAAATTATAAGAATCCTCCTAATTTCAAATTCACAGAAGGTATTAACCAAAAGTTAAGGGTTACTGAAGATTTATTATGTGAGCAGAACTAAGTGAAACTGGATTGTGGGAGAAGAGTACAGAGACATGTAGACCTTTATTTCTGCCTATGAAGTAAGTGAAGCATAAGACATATACACATAAACAGATAAAATGAATGCCTTATACTGTTGGATAAGTGCTCACTATGTTTTGTAGAATACTACAGGATTTTTGACAACTAAGAAATAATGTAGGTGAGGGAAAACTGTGGAAGACTTCCCAGAAGAGATTATTATTGAACTAGATCTTGAAAAGAAATTTAAAGCTACAAAATAGGTATAAGAAAATTTTTCCTAAGGAGACTGATATAAAACATGTCTTTGAATGTTATCCAAAATATTTTGACAAATGTAACCACCATTAAACATCTAGTACAGGCCTGGCACAAATGGGGCCTCAGTGCAAAACAACTATTATTATTATTATGTTATTTGTAATATTAATAAAAGTATGGAATATTCTCTTTCAATTGTGATTCAGAATATAACCTTGTCATTCAATTTGTTTTCATCACAAACAAATGTTACTTTTGTATTTTCTTGACATTAAAGGGGCAAATGAACTCTTCATTAAAAGATAATTACAAGTATTTATTTTGATTATTTCCATTCAGCTGCTTTCTAAAAAGATTTAACATAATTTCTATGAACATATATAGTTAAATAGCAATAGTATTCAAATTTTTAAGAGACTTTATTTATAGTAGCTATTTGTGTACACATTTTATCACTCTTTCTTAGAAGAGAATCCCATTTTCTTTTAGAATAAATTTTCACCACTGCTCTCCTTTACCAAAACAGAGAAATGGACTTTCAGTTACTGTATCTACCTCTTTATTCCATATCACAAGTGAATAATCTTATTGGTCAAATTTTCATGTTCTTTGGGCTGCATAAAAAATGAGTAGGCTACTTAAGTTCAAATGTGAGGAACTAAACACCATTCTATTTCACTTTCTGCCATAGAGACTAAGGTTCCTACTTTCTTTCCTATCCCCATGTAATCAGCACTTCTTAAAGAGAGCCCTCGTTCCCTTACCTGAGGTACGAGTGGAGGTCTGGCATTCTTTCCTTCATCCCTGCCCTGCCAGAGAACCTCTGTGTAGCTGATTGAGTAAGAACACAGGGGATACTTTACTGACATAGCTTTACTCACAAGCTGCCTCTAGCTCTAAAGTCTACATTTTTGTCTAAGGTCAACACTGAATTTTGCATTATAGCTTTCCCAACAACTAGGCACTTGCCATGAAGAACACTGATAATTTGACCCTCATTTGCACACGTGTCTCTACTTTCTACTCAATAGAACCTGAGAAAGAGGCATCCAACTTCAACATCCTTTCTAAATTGGTAAGCTCTTGATAGTGGTGAGAATCTTGCTTTTAACCTTTGAGGATATCTTAATGATCATGTGGCACCTTGCCCATCATGATGATCAATTAATATTCCTAAAAGGTCATATGATTATTCAAAAAGTTTAAGACGTTTGCTGAAATATGCCTTCAGTTAGAGTTGTCTGCTTGCCTACCCCTCAAATAATCTTTACAGCAGAAATCTCCAGCATAATAACCAAAACAAAACAAAACACAAACGAAAAACACTAGTAGTTTGTAATGTGGCTTCTCAATGGTATGAGCCCCTAGCTGGCTTCAGGGGATAGAAATAAAATGGGGAAGGAGGTTAAGATGAGGAAGAACAAAGGGAAGCAGGGCACACCACAGAACTGTCTTTTATCTACCATTCCACAGGGAAAGAGTAATGTTTGTCATGACTCTCACGGCAGATTGTACAGTTAGGTAGTAAAAAGAACAAAACTTCAAATCTCAAGTTCCCAACAACTTAGAAAACTCTGAACTCTGAAAAGACTTATTGTAACATATTGACTTTCATATTCAGAGAATCACTGGGGTGGAAGTCTTAAAATGAGTTACTGAAGCCATGTGGAAAACTATTGGGGAAGCAGGACCTTTAACTCCTTGGCCCCAGCGTTATGCAAAGAGCTCTGAGCTCCTGTCAAATTGGTGATGACACTGAAGTTATATACTTACTGTTATTCATAGTGGACAAACTGAATGGACTAATTGGGAGCTACCCCAGTTAAGCACCACCAATGAATAAGTGGGGAAAGTAGCCTACATTCAAAGAAACATGACAGTCTGGACATATAACAAGCTGTTCCAGTATAATACTTACCGTGTGGGCTTTAAACTGAACTGGCAAATGAGAGAGGTGTTAAAGCCTGGAATTATATACTGGTCCCTGTAACATGAAGTATAATATGTTACCCCATTTAATTCCTATGGCCCTTATTGGTAGGTAAGCAGTTAAT
Source organism: Cynopterus sphinx (assembly GCA_030015415.1). Taxonomy (NCBI): domain Eukaryota; kingdom Metazoa; phylum Chordata; class Mammalia; order Chiroptera; family Pteropodidae; genus Cynopterus; species Cynopterus sphinx. Next base: position 47,040,925 of record CM057380.1, read on the forward strand.
TCCTATGAGACTGGAATTATTATCTCAATTTTACAAATGAAGTATCTGAGCCTCAGAGAACTAGAGGGACTTGGCCATAACTACCTAATTCTTAATAAGTCAAGCCGGCACTAAAATTCAAGCTTCCTGACTCTGAATCTAGTGCTCTTTTTACTATATTCTCAAAGAAATTTCTTTATGTTAAGAATTAATTTTATAGATTAATGAGTTATGAATAATATCAATTTATTATAGAAAATATGTGAAATAAGTAAATGAAATATTGTTAGATATAATTCATTCCTTTTTTCTTAAATGGCCTATGTAAATAAACAAGCATTTCCCTAAGAATTCATCATGTAAGTATAGTTTTGTTATCATTATTTTACAACTACAACTTAAAATTCTTGTAAATTCTGAAGCTCTTTTATCTCCTAAACACTCTCTCATAAAACTGAAGTGTACTAGAACCTAATTATACTTTTAATTTTGGTGTTCATGCTGCGACCCTTTGGGTCAGACCAACATAATTATTTTCATGGATGCCCTTACTAATTAAAACGTCTTGCATGAAGTAAATGAAATAATACTGGTCTGCAAAAACATCTTGTTGTAGAAATATTTAAGTTAGATTCTATACTATGTCAAGATTATATTGTTTTAATGGAAATAAGCAGAGACAATCAAGCCAACTAATAACTAAGTATACTCATTTACTATGACAACAAATGTTTGAGCATCTACTTTGCACTGAAGATATAAAAACAAGCACAGTCTGGTGCCTGTCCCTGAGTAGATCATATCTTAGGAGAGATGCATATATATTCAATTAAACAAAAATGTATCTTATTTACTGACACAAGCACAGAATGGTTGATTTAGACAGGAGAAGCCATTAATTCTGCTAATGCAAGTGAAAATTTCAAAATTTAACCAAATCTAAAAGTAAGGGATATTTTTATTATAATATGAACTTGAAACTGAAGAGAAAAAGGATTAATTCCAGTGCTCTGAATAGTATGTAATTAGATGGCTGGTTGGATTTTCCATCACATGTGTTGCTGGCACCATTAGAAAACTTTCCAGTAACAAGAATGTTGAAATTTAGACTTTTAATGATGGATTATTAGAATTTTTTTTTCTTTCTCCAGTATGTTAACCCTCCTAAGGATCCTGCCAAATCGTCAAACCCCTCAAGTCAAATATGCATCAATAACAGACCCTGGTTGAAAGACTTCCCTTTCAGTTATGAGTGGTAAGCATGGTGGTGTTACTAAGTTATGGAGAATTTAAAGCACTCAGACATCTGTTCTTGTTTTTTCATTTACTCAGTGATCTACAGTCTGGTTGAATGCATTGATTTCTGAAATCATGACCAGAGTTTTGGTTGTTTTAGGTATGGTATGCATACTAATGGAAGATACATAGGTTTCCATCAAGGAATTTTTAAATAGCTTTCCAGAAAGCACACATGAAGAGATGGGATGAACATATTCATAAAGACAATTTTTTAAAAAATTCATTTTTTAACTATAATAATTTATATTTTACAAACACTTAGGATAATTGTTGTTGTTTTGAGTATGGTATTGACATTGATGTTTTATCAAACTGTCTTCATTTTATCAGCAAATAATCAAATAATACGATTGTTTCATGAGACCAGAGTTGAGTTTTGGCTACTTATGGGGAATTAAGGCTTTATCCATTTGCTGTTTAGCTATCACACACACACACACACACACACACACACACACACACACACACACCTGTAACGTATAGAGGAGTCACTGTTTATTGTAGAGATATAAATCTTATGATCTGTTAGTCAATACTGTTGTGTAAAATGATTATTATCTGCTCTTTAGAATTTTTCTTTAGAATTTACATTCTATAAAATTCTAAATGATGGAGTGATATAACTATAAAAATAACACTAAATAGAAAATTAATGGTCAAACATAAATGGATTTCCCTGAGCTACCTGAAAAAACTTAGAAACTCAGGTCGAAAAAAAATTTTTTTACATCTAATATTTGCTTATGTAGACTTCTTCTTCCAAATAACTTTAATACTGTCAATCACCTAATCTATTTCTCTTTGCTTAACTTTCAAGGGTTATTTCAAATCATAGAGCCTGCCATGATAATTTAAACTTTTGATTTCTTAATTCCCTTACCCTTACTTCCTTTATTCTCATCTGCACTGCACAGTTTGGTACTGAATATATGTTTACCTCATTCTCCATTTGTGTTTTCTTATTATATAATGCCTTTCAAAACAAATTGAGGATACATATCTTATATTTTCTTTGTTCCACCATGATGCTTAACACAATTCTAAGCATACAGCTTTATTTGGAAGTTGTTCAGAACTTAACAGTCTGTAAAATTTAGCTTATTGTTTTAATGTGCTTACTTATCAGGTCTGTTGCATCAAAAAGGATTAGAAGCAGTAACCACAAAAATAAAGGCTCTGAAAGGTAACACTAGTGAAAATAGATGACACGGGAGAATCTAGCCAAAGCCATAAAACCGCTAACCCCAGAATAGAAGGGGTCTTTGAGTAGAGGAGCTAATAAAAGAAAACTTTAAATGCCTTTAGAATGTAACTAAAAAGAGCAAAGCATCTGTCTACATTTCAAGTTCAACAACTACTTAATATTTGCAAGAACTTTGCTAGAACCTAAGTTTACAAAGGTTCATGGCAGCTGAATTACCGGCTTCTTAGAAACTTACTGTTAATGAAAAGAGACACATTGTTTTCAAAACAAAATGACCAATGCTGGAAGTATATAAAAACACCTTATAGGAGCACAAATAAAAGATACATCCTTGGGTCAGCCTGAGCCAAAAGGACTATCCTGGTGGAGCAGCTTTCCTTGATAACTCCAGTTCTAAAGAAAACATAAATTTGTCAATCACTGTTTAATAAGACCTTACCATCTCTAGAATAAGTGAAAGAAGGGGCTTTAGAATGAAATGTTACCAAAACTGATTCAGTATTAGAAATAACTTTAGGCAGAGGTTGCAAGTTTTCAAACCGAATGAGGGTACTGAAAATAAGTCTGTGAATTGCAATACTATTCTGTGTGACAATGACCCATCATTAACAAAATAGATAACAGAAGAAAAATATTTCACAACAAGGAAACAGAGGTATTAATGCAGACTGCACCTAGTTCTCAAGAAATACCATTAAAGCCATAGCATTATCACATAAACCATCTGGGTGTCATTTAAGAGAAACACAAAATAGAGAATCTTTTCCCTCAAGGGATTCATGAATCTTCCTTTAAAAATTAGATTTAAGCCTATCATTAATTTTTTAAAAAACAATCTTCACTAAATTATAATATGATCTTTGGTTACAGATTAAATTCAGCTTAAATTCATGGTCAAAACCCAAATGATATTTATCTTAATTGATGATTCTGCATATTCAACTAAAAGCCTGAAAGTTCATCCATGACCATCTTATTTCTTGAATCACCAACTATAAAGTTTTCGTAATTAACAAAATAGGATTCTGGCTATAATAGATGCATTCAAGCAAGTACAGCTCAATTCAACCCTTTAAATAATTAGTTTTCAATAACATAGTGGACAAAAATCTTCAGTTACTGAGTCTAACCCAAACTAGCTTTAGTTTGTTACCAAGGTACACAGAACATTTTTATAAGTTCACTTTTCTCCTGGGAAATTCACTTTAAAGATTGGGTGCAAACTTTAATCTCAAAATATAAGCACTCTCTTAGCATTGTGAACACCTTCAAAACTTCCTCATGAGTTTTCTTGTATACTATGTCTTGTATGTTTTGCTTTATATCACACTCAAGAACCACCACTCTGTCAAAGTGCCCTTTTTTGTCCCAGCACACGTTTAAATTATTAACCAATACTCAAGCTTATCAGCACCACAGAAATCTTTGCATGAAATTAGGTGACATTCAAGGAAAACATGGATAATAACTCAGGAAATTAAAGTTACATTTATAATGATCTCCTCAGCCTCAGCCTACATAAAAAACAGATTTTAAGAGACAGATGGACCTCATTCACTCATTCAACAATCTTCGAATTTACACCTATTGTGTCAAGCCTACTCTAAGCGCTGAAATGTGGGAGCAAACAAGATAGACATGGCTCCTGGTCTCATGGAGCTTACAGTCTACTAGAGGAGTCAATCTACACTTAGATAAACATATAAATGATTTAAAACAGTGACAATGCTATAAAAAAAAAGAGAGAGAGAGACCATGTGAATGGTGATTAGAAGAGGGAGGACAGAATAGCACTTCTCATCTTTCACCCCAAAACATAGGTAAGAAGAATATCAAAAAGCAGCAGCCATTGAAACCTATGGAGAAAAACAATCCTAGTGAAGAATTCAAATGAGCAAATTCAAAGACCACTCGAAGGTGACATGTGTGAGGAACAGACTCGAACCTTGCTGAGTACTTCAGAGACCTGACTCTAGCCTAAACAAACAAACAAACAAGCAAAAACAGCATCTAGAGTAAGGTTTTTGATTTCATCTCTTATTTGCATTATGTGAGAGAGTTAACCACTTTAAAATCTGTTTACTCACTACGAAATTAGGGTAATAAAATCCAATTTCTAAGGTTGTAATTAATATTAATTAGTATAAACAAAGTGCTTGGCACATATTAGGTGTTCAATGAATATTAGTTCACTCTTCACTAGGGGAAGAAGTAGAATTTACTCAGTAATGATTAAAAGAGATATTAGATCCAATTATAACTACTTATTTTATAACACTGCTCATGGTATCTCATCCTACTTTCCAATAACTCTACAGAATAGGTTTTATCATCTTTTCAGTACAGATGATAAAACTGAAGCTCAAAAGACTAACTGGTATTTGCAAATTGACTCTGTGTATGAGAACTTGGACTTGAACTCAAGTTTAATCTCTCACTCCAAGACCTTTGGCTACACTGTACTGCCTATTAATCAGATCTCTATTTTCAGTTAATATAACAATATGTCTATAGATAGAGGGGTAATAGCTTATCACAAAATAGTGAATGAAAGAAAAATTGTGGTAGTTACATGTGTTTATAGAGGACAAATCTTGGGTTCAATGTGATTAAGGGCAAGTTTTATGAAGCCAGATAAGCTTGGCTCAATGGCCTATCGTTTATTAGCCATGCAACCCTAAATAAATTTCTTTACTCCAGAAATTCAGCTTTCATCTCTTAATACTCATTGAGAGTTAATGACAGTATTTATAGCACCAAAATATGCTAATAATTAAATAAGATAATGCATATAAAACACCTAACACATTACATGGCATATATCAAGTGTTTAATAATTGGTTATTAGCTATAATTATTAGATTATTGCTAAAAGATTTCACTAATTTATAACTGGTAATTTAAAAAATGTATTCTCAGAATATCATGAGTTCTCATTTTTGTACAGTAATACTATCCTCATGAAAATATATATATTTAAGCAAGAAAAATGTGCCCTGAAGTTTCTTTTAATTGCCTTAAAGCTGTCTAGTCTGCCTGACATGTAGAAGAAGTCAAAAGCCATAGAGGTTTGTAGATGATGGCTTGGACACAGGAGAGAAATCTGTAACTTGCTAAATAGATGACTGACCTATAAAACCACTGCATCTGCAGATGATGTCCAGCATCTGATGTCACAGGTCAGTGAGATCCATAGTGGGGTCCATACTACATTAATCATGGAGTTCTTTACAAGGGCAACAAATCTTATAGTATTTCCTGATAATGTGTCAGACTTGAGCAGAATAGCCATTTTGTGGCTGAAGGTTCTGACTTCAGTACTGAATCGCTCACAAAAATTATAAGGACCCTTTATTTTTAAATACATGCTATATAACTTATTGAGCACTACAGCATTTAGTAAAACTATCTCTATTTACCCATAGTTAGCATTTTAGGACTTCCGGGGCTTTTCACAGTCATTACTTCATTGGGTCCTTGCAACATCCCAGCGAGGTGTCACAGCAAAGATTAGAATTCTTATTTTATAGTATATGAGGCAGAGACGCACAGAGGAAAACTGATTGCCCAATTGCACTGCCTATTAATCATATCTCTAGTAAGTAGCAGGGTCAGGACTTGATCTTTCAAATCTTCACCACATCAGGATATCACCATATGTAATTCCTTATGCAATAAGCTAGAAAATTCCACTTGCTACACAGAATAGACAGGTTCTTAGGCTATACTTTATTGAAGTGACATTTTGTTTAAGATTAAAAATTTTCTCTTCTAGTTATGTATAGATCATCACTTGTTAATAATTTGAGGGGCTTTGAATTAGTTCTGGTCTAATAAGCTATAAACTTATTTACTTCAAAAATATATGGATACATACATGTTTATGTATATACTCATGTATACATCTATACATGTATTTATATTTGTGTGTGTTTATGTATCTGCCTATCTACATATATACTGTTGTTAGTCTTTGCTCATTAAATAGTGTTATCATCTCCCCAGTTCATGGCCTGTACTTTATTTGTATATGAGTAAATAGCTTTCTCTATGGTCATCTTGTGATTTAATAACATTGACTAGGAGAGATTTTTGGATGTTAAAAATATCTGAAAATATTTAAATATATAAAATACTATTAATTTACTCTTTAGGTGGGACGTAAGAATTTAGAAATCTTGTGGGCATGACCTTTTTTTTTTTTAATTAGTATTATAGCCAAAAAAGTGTTCCAGGGTATTTCCCACAAACATTACTTGTCTTCAAATAAATGGTCTGGTAAGTATTGGCTTACTAATTCAAATAAATATATATATATGATTAATAAGTATAAATACAAGAAACTATTGTAAATAAGAGAAAATAAATTTACAGAAATAAATTAGCCATAAAAATATATTTTGTTCATTTTAAGATGAAACATTAAAGTTATGTAACTTTTGACAACAAACTCCTGAAGGAACAGACTGTTAATCTTAAAAGGAAATAAAGTATTTCCCCAAAGTCTCAGAAAAGCAAAGTGTGTTACAGATAACAATATTTGTAACAAATCAGGGTTGCAATCATAGGTCTAATGCGATTCAGAATTTACTTAAGTGGAAATATGAAGGCAATGCATAACAATTTCACAGTCAAAGCTCAAAATATGTGCAGTGACATCTCACCAAAATATGAAAATGGCTAAAATTCACACCAAATTTTAGTTATATTCACTAAGATTAAAGCCACTCTTTATCATTGCTCAGAATCAAGTTTGTTCTGCATGATAACAGTAACTTTTTAAGAGTTTACTTTATATTGACCCAATTAGCTATTGCCAATCTATGTGTTTTCTTTTCAAATGTGTAGTACCTTTGTGTTGAACATAGTATTAAGAATACCAAACAGGAGACTTCTAGTCAAGATAGCATAGTAGACAGACGCTATGTTCTCCTTATCTTACAACCACATTAAAATTACAACTAAACTACAAAAGACTCACGTCAGTTCAAAAGACACACACAAACTGAAAGTAAAGGGATGGAAAAAGATATTTCATGAAAATGGAAATGAAAATAAAATCTGGTGTAGCAATACTTATACCAGACAAAATAGACTTTAAAACAAAGGCTGTAAGAAGAGACAAAAAAAGACTCAGTAATCCCACTTTTGTATTTATCTAAAGAAACCTAAAACAGTACTTTGAAGATACATGTGCATCATATTTCATTGCAGCAGTATTTACAATAATCCAAGACATGGAGGCAACCTGGGTGTCCAAAACAGATGAATGAATAAAGAAGAGGTGGTGCATATACACAATGGGCAACTCAGCCATAAAAAAGAGTGAAATCTTGCCATCTTTAACAATATGGATGGACCTAGAGGATATTGTGCTGAGTGGAATAAGTCAGACAAAAAAAGACAAATACCACATGATCTTACTTCTATGTGGAATCTAAGGAACAAAATTAACAAACAAAACAGAAGCAAACTCATAGATACAAAGAATATTTTGAGGGTTAACAGATGGGAGTGGGGTTGGGGGTAAAAAAAGTGAAGTGATTAATAAGTTTAAATTGGTGGTTACAAAATAGTCAAGGAAATATAAAATATAGCATAAAGAATATAGTCAATACTACTGTAATAACTATGTATGGTGTCAGTTGGGTACTAGAGTTATCCGGGTGATTACCTTGTAAGTTATATAAAGATCTATGTTACTATGTTTTCCACTTGAAACTAATATAATACTGTGTGCCAACTACAATTGAAAAAATAAAACAATATTTAAAAAAACAGAATGCCAATCAATAATTTTTTCATTATTTACAGATCCACCTGGCAACATACAGTAAAGACACAAAACAGTATGTTCCACCAAGTCAGCATCTTTCTTTTCCAATTTTTCTAAAGAAATTAATAATGGGGATATTAAAAAACATTCTATTCATTTATTCAAATATTTATATATAATTGATTTAATGTCTAAGGTAGTGAGGTAAATACGGAAGTGAAATATTTTAAAGGTCTATACAATTTTCTGATTTATAAAGTCAATCTCTCTCTCCCCCCCTCTCCTATCCCCTCTCTCCTCCCTTTCTTTCACCCTCTTTGTCTCCCTCTTCCTCTTTCTCTCCCTGCTCCCTCCCATAAAATGGCTCTGTCCAACTACCTGAAATCATATATGTATATATGTGCATATATATGTGTACACACACATATTGAATAACTGACTTTTTAAGAAGTGATTTTGATCAAACATTCTCAACAGTCCATGGTCCCCTGTTCTACAGGAGAGATGGCATCTAAAGTCTGTTGAGTGATAGGGCAGTGATTTTAGTTGGTTGAGGTCTGGGGAGATACTTAGTGTAAAATTGGGGCCAATGGTTATTCAAAGATGATGGTCTACTAGTATAAACATTAATTAAATTATCATGTTGTTTTTGTAGTAGATAGGTAAGTGAACTAGAAGTAAAGACATTTGATTTCAAATTCTGTTGCTGCCACTGATGAGTTTCAGAAAGTACCATGCATTACTGGAAGGTTCCAGGAAGGGTTCTCTTAGGTAGATTTGCCTTTGTAAGCTGGAGAGAGTGAATGAGAGCTGGCAAGACAGCAAGGAAGAAAGGCAAGGTTCATGCCAACCTTCTCTGGATCACTCTGTGTCTCAAAGCCCTATTATTTTTTATTACTTACATCTGCATAACTGCTGCTAGTCTTTGAGATATTTAACCTGGTAGTTTCCACTGATATTGTTTGAAAATAGAGCCCCATGGCCAACATTCTGAGAATTTATGTCCCAAAAAACCAAGCCTTTTGATGATTTCCTTGTTCTATCTGAACAAAGGAATCCGTTAGTGGTAAACAGTATATATTTATGGAGAGATACTGTTTTTTATCTGGACTGTTACCAGTCAGTGGCCTATTAGGAACCAGGACACACAGCAGAAGTTGAGTAAACAAAGCTTCATCTCTATTTGCAGCTATGCCCCAGTGCTAGTATCACCGTCTCAGCTCCACCTCAGATTATCAGGCATTAGATTCTCATAGGAGCACTGGTACTTCGGTACTAGGGAGTACCGGAAAGGTTGGGGACCATTGCTAGAAGACATCAACAGAGGTAAGACCTCAAAATAAAAATAAGTTAAACTAAAAATAAATTAAAGACAGCACCTCCCGATATGGGTGGATCAGATTAAGGTCTATATTTCTTCCCTAATTTTCTGTCCAACTAAGAGCAGCCAAATATAATCATAGTAGAGACACTATTGATTAGACACTAATATAGTGATTTAACAAGAAACTATAGCAAAATGTAACAACTAGAAATGGTTGTTTTAATGGAATATCTTTAAAGGTAAATCTAGATTTTCTCTTTAAATAACAATCAATTTCATATAAAATCAAATTATTTCTTCTCTGAAATATTTGCATAAATCAAGAGTTTTCACAGAGACTATTTTTTCTTACAAATATCCCCACATTTGATAACCATTCCAATATAAATCTGGTTTTTAAAAACACTTCAATACAGATATTTCATTCAACTTTTAAACCAAATCTTCAAAAATTGTCATGAATTAATAAGGAAACAAAATCTCAAAAAATGAGATTAACATTTATCTTCTTTAGTTTCATAGATTCTCTACATCTTTATAAAAAACATAATTATGCCTTCCAATCTAGCACACACAAAAGTATTCTATAATTTTGTATAAAGTTCTACAACGCTTAAAATTATATGCAAATTTAAGGCATTCAAATAAAAAAAAAAAAGATCTTTAAAATCCAAACTTTACATTTCAGAAGAGAAACGTGATGGAGATTCGGAGTGGGACAGTCTAATCCTCACACTAAGATAATCATTCTTGAACACCTTTTAGTCCAAACCCAGAGAACACAGGCTTACATATAGGTTTACAAATAGAATAAAATCCCAGTAATCAGTAGAATGTCCCCAAATGAGACAGCCTAATTTCTTTCAAACTTGCTTTGGGCAAGTTTAATTATCTAGGCTTCTTTTTTGTGACAGCAAGAATACTGCTAATTGTTTGCTATCCATTCTATCAGCAAACATTATGAAGCACAATTAAGGTATTAAATTCAATGTATGTACAGGCAAGCCTGCTTAAAAGGAAAGAAGGAAGGAGAAAAAGAAATCTATTTAGTTAGAATTCTCCTGCAATCTGAGCCATAGTCCACAAACAGAAATGTGTCATTCACTGTTCTGAAAATATCCTATAAAGCAAAAAAAAAAAAAAAATTTAAGGAAAAAAAAGCAATATTTTGGATCGCTATACTGGTTCAGATGCAGTATTCTGAGGAGGGAAGAGAAAAGTGTACTCTGCAAAATTGAAACTCAAAGACCACACACTACATTGTTCAATGCAGATTTCTTGACTGGCATCACGAATACTGCAATATAATTATTTTTAATTGCCAATTCACATATCTAAAGAAAATAATGTATAAGACTCCCCAGAGGTAGTGTTCTACAGCAGGAGTTTAATACATCAATGCAGGCTTTAGCACATGGGGGCTTTTGTCAATATTTAATTGACACATCACCCACAGTATAACAACACCACTTATAATTTATAGAGGCCTTTCATTTGCAAAGTGCTTTACAGTAATTAATCCCCAGAATACTCATTTGTTGGAGGGGAAAAAGAAATAGATTATAAAACAGAGGATTTCAAGCAAGAAATGGTTTGGACAAGGCTATAAAAAGAGTCATTGTTTTCAGGTTGAAACAGAATCTCTGGCATGCTCAAAATCATCAGTACTGTTTTGATATGATTCATATGTCTAATATCTTTTAGGCACTGATAGCAGAATCATAGTGTTTTCTTTATGTCCACTGAATGTCTTGAAATTTCACTTCTATACTTCATGTTAGATTTTTAAAAGCCACAGATTTTTCCATACATTTTCAAATATGATAGAATCCCTACATTTCTGGATACATATTTTTAACACTGAGAGGACATTTATAAGTGTTATTAAAACTTAGACCATCAGTGCTGTGGCAACAGATACAAGTCCACCACAGTACATATACTCAAGATAGAAACCAGTGCACAGCACACAGCCACCTAGGAGTCATTCTAAAATGTTTATTGAATAATGAACTAATATTGTTTCAGCTTCATTCATTCATTCACTCATTCATTCTTCAACCAATATTGAGGACTGCTATTTGCAAGGAAGGCAGTGAGATGATTTAGCGTATAATTAAGCAGAGACAGGCAGGTAAATGAAAAATAAATGTGATTAAAGACCACAATAGAAGAATGGGGGTACAAAAGAACGAACATGTATTTGTATTTGGTGAGGATTCAGGACAATGCTCTGCAGAACAGAAGAGTCAGTTTTTATTTGTATTTTGGATAAGCGTGGTTGTGATACGTAGAGGAAACCAGGGAAGTTTACTGAAGACTAAGGGAAGGCCAAGATGTAGAAATAGCTTTCCTACTCCTAACAATCTGAGGAAATTTATAGCACAAAAATATCATTTTTGACTACACCCTGTAAATTCAAATTGGATTCATGTTGCTGAGAAATTCTGGATAAGGATGGTTTGTGATTATCATACAAATTGGTTATATGTAAATGTGTGCTTACATAGTGCTTGAGGATACAGCTTATTTTTTAAATATTTTAAATATTTTAAATATACTAAAATATTTTAAATATTCCTAAGATTGTTTCCCCTCTAACATATATTGTATAAAAATGGAGAAATGTAATCCTCTTTTGAATATAAGTCTGAATGAATAGGTGAAAGGCACTAGAATAACTTATATGGAAACATGGCAATGAGTCTACAGGAATTCTTCAAATACATACTGTATGCTTAATTTTGCTCTAGGCATTATGCAGGATATGGCATAGTTCCTAAAACAAGGGTTCAATGCTGCTGACACATTGTCAATGCTCAATAAATGCTTATTAAATTAAATGTCCCCTGATGAGCTTGCAAACTAAAGAGTGTAGGGGTGACTCTACACAATAAGAATGACCGCAATGTCCCATGAAGTTTTAAATAGTGCCCTTTGCGCATGTGCAAGGCACAAAGAACTGAGTCAGCTTGTGTTGTATTCTAAAAATTGTGATATGTTGCATTTTCATTCTCATTTGTTTCTACGTATCTTTCAATCTCTCATTTGTTTCTACGTATCTTTTTTATTTCTTCTTTGACCCACTCATTTTTGAGTAGAATGTTGTTAAATCTCCACATATTGTGGTTTTTCTCACTTTCTTTTTGCAGTTGATCTCTAGTTTCATGCATTGTGGTTAGAGAATATGCTTGCTATGATTTCAATCTTCTTAAATTTGATGAGGCTAGTTTTGTGTCCCACCATATGGTCTATCCTTGAAAATGTTCCATGTGCACTAGAGAAGAATATAGCAATCCCTTTTCTGAGTATCTAGCAAAAAAAAATTGAAAACATTTATTCATAAAGATATATGTATCCCGATGTTCATTGTAGCATTATTCACAGTGGCCAAGACATGGAAAAAACCTAAGTGTCCTTTGATAGATGACTGGATAAAGAATATGTGATAGATATATACAATGGAATATTAGTCATAAGAAAAGAAGAAATACTGCCATTTGTGACCAGATGGACGAATCTTCAGATTATCATGCTAACCTAAGCAAAATAATTCAGACAGAAAAAGTTGTGAACCATATGATTTCATGCATATGAAATATAAAAATGAAAAATGATATAAAAATGAAAGCAACAAATGAACGAGACAAACAAAAACTTATGGACACAGACAACAATATGGTTGTGGGGAGAGGGACAGGTAGATAGGGTAAAAGGGTCAATATATGGTGACAGATCTGTCTTAGAGTGGTGAACATACAATATACAGATGATTCTATTGAATTACATACTTGAAACCTATATAATTTTATTAACCAATGTCACCTAATAAATTTAATTTAAAATAAAAAGAACTGAATCAATATTTGAACTTGAGTTTTTCAGCTCCAAGACTAAGGTTCTTGCCAATGTGCCAGAGATACATTGATTCTATCGGATATTTCTTTGTTGGGAGGTCTTAATTTTAGCATCAGAATCACAAAGATGCTGAGGTATTTATGCTCTTTATTTTTCTTCCATCCATTCACTCACTGTCCCACTGGGGCTCATTTTCTTTATGGTTTGTGCTCTTCTCTCACAAAAGCCAATAGAAACTCTGGCAAAGCCTATGGGAGCACAGGGAATCCTATCTGCCCTACCAGGACTGGCTCAAAAAGACAGCAGTACCATTGCTAATGAGTGTCCTCAGTTAGAAAATCTTAAGTACTTCATCACATGGCAGCTCTCTTCTCAGCACTTGCCACCAGCAGTACTTATATAACTGTCATGATCCACTTTAAAAGTCAATATATGCAGAGGTAACTAATTTTAAATCCAAATTGGATATCTGCTGAAACATGTCTCTCATTAAGGCTAACTATTGGAAGCTATCTAAAGTTTGATAAAACAGTTGTTTAAATAGTCACATGACAGTTTATCTCAATTTTTAGCTTAAACACAGAACCCCAAATAGGTTAGCACAACATCACAATCCTGGACAACCAACCTACCTACCTTCCAATTTTGCCTGGGATCAGAGACTGGGTTGTAGGGTGAGAGGAGTCAATTTTGGTCAAACTAGGTCTATTCTAGGGGTAGAAATATGAACTGAATCATAGACAGCTATATTTAGTATTACTGTTTTTTAAAATTTTATGTATTTTTTATGTTATGCATTAAAAATTATTATTCTAAAAGGTAATCCATAGGCTTCACAAACCTGCCAAGACAATCCAGAGCCTAAAAAATTAACAATCCCTAAAGGTCATCCAGAAGTCAATTAACATGAAAGCATGACAAATGAATTAGGCCAAAAAAAAAAAAAAAGAAGAAGAAGAAGAAGTCACTATTCATACAGAAAATAAAGTGAGGTATTGAAAGTGCAAAGAAACAAGGGTCTAAAATTTTACTGTTAAAAACACAAAGGACAAGAAAGTGTAAGTACTGAATATATGGACCTTGGTTTTAGAGAGCATTTTATAAATTTGACCTCAAACACAAAAGAAGAAAAAGCAAAATTAATGAATGAGACTGTAGCAAACTAAAAAGCTTCTGCAAAGCAAAAGAAACCACCAACAACACAAAGAGGCAACGAACTAAAAGGAAGAAGATATTTGCAAACAGTGCTTCCAATAGGGGCTAATATTCAAAATATACAAGGAACTCAATAAAAAAAATCTAATTAAAAAATGGGCAGAGGACCTGAACATATGAAAACGTGTTCAACTTCACTAGCTATTAGGAAAATACAAATCAAAGCCGCAGATACCATCTCACCCCTGTTAGAATCGCTATCATCAAACAGGACAAGTCATAAAAAGTGTTGGAGAGGTTGTGGGGAAAAAGGAACCCTGATACACCGCTGGTGCAAATGTAAATTTGTACATCCCCTATGAAAAACAGTATGGAGGTTCCTAAAAAAATTAATTACCATATGACCCAGTCATCTTTCTTCTGGGTATCAACCCCAAAATTTTGAAAACATTTCTCCATATAGATATATCCACCCTGATGTTTATTGCAGTATTATTTATGGTGGCTGAGACAAGAAAACAACCTAAATGTCTTTTGATAGATGATTGGATAAAAAAAAAAAAAACATGTGCTACATATATAAAATGGAATATTACTCAACTACAAGAAGAAATACTGCCATTTGTGACCAGATGGACAGCTCTTCAGATTATCATGCTAAGCAAAATAAGTCAGACAAAAAAATTTGTGAGCCATATGATTTCACTCACATGTGAGACATAAAACTGAAAGCAACAAATAAGACAAACAAACAAAAACTCATAGACGTAGACAACAGATTAGTGGTTACCAGAGGGAAAAGGGGGAGGAAGAAGGTAGATAAAAAGGATCAAATACATGTGACTGAAGAAAATTTGATTTAGGGTGGTAAACATACAATAAACAGATAATGTTCTATTGAATTACACACTCAAAACCTACATAACATATTAATGTCATTCCAATAAATTTAATTTTAAAAATACAAATAAAAACATTGATACATGAAAAAAATACTAAGGACAATTGAAAGGTGCTATCAGAAAGCGAGCAGATTAGAACTAGGCAAAGATAAGGTAATCTTTGGGCACAGAGTGGAATCATTCGAGAATAACCCCAAGGAAGTACAGTAAGTGCTCTCCTTATCTTGCAGGTAACCTCTTAAAGTGGACGTTTCCATTAAAAAGTCACTAAGCAAAGATAGAAAAGAGCTAAGAATAATTACTTAATTCATTCATTAAATAAAATTTTAGTATACACCTACTATGTATGTTTCAGGTACTATATGTTTAGTGATAGATATCTAATAATGTAAAAGACTGCAAATGATCTCCAATCTTGTGGAATGTATAGTCTAGTTGGAGAAACGAACATTAAATGAATAAACACACAAAAACATTAAACATTAAAAATGTTTTTATGCATCATGGAGGAAAAGAACAATGACACAAGAGAATATTATGTAGCCTGGTAACGAGTGAAACTGAAGCTGTGATCTGTAAAATGAGCAGGATTCGGCCAGCCAAAGCAGAGGGAGGGGTGTTTCAGGTAACAGGAAGAGTGAGTTGGAAGAGAAAGTGGCTAGCATCTTTTATTATTTGAAACTCTTATACTTTTCAGCTAATGAAAAATTTGGATAGATGTTCCACGTTGAGAAGAGAAAAGGAGTAAAGGAATAGAAAACATCTAAGCAAGGAAGCTGAGAAGGAAATTAGGATAAAGAGTCAAAATTGTGCTTCCTAATTCTTGTATTGGAAGATGGACAAACTCTCTTTTCCTTCAATCTATGATGCAGAATAATTTTTCTCTTTCATGCTCTTTGTAATAAAGAGAATGAGAGAATGTGATGAAGAGAGTAAGAGAAACTCTTTTATTTCAATATTGACGGAGAATCCAAAATGGATCACTCAGAAAGAGCTATGGAGAATACAAATGTAAGTCAAGCGCCCACTTGCTTTGCAGAACAACTGTATGTGTGAAAGAGAAACAACTTAATAGAATGCTCAGTAGGGGCTGAAGCACAGGTCAGCCACTAGACTTCTGGGGGGTGGCTCTGGGCAGGTCGCATTACCTCTGTGGGCCTTCGTTTCCACATCTGTCAAGGAGCATGTGGGTTAGGTGACTCTAACATCCCTTACAGTTTCAACTGACTGTGCTCCATTTCCCAGACTCAGTAATTAGAGAATGTTCAAATATCTCCAACTGTAGGTATGATTGGAGGGAGTTGATATATTTCAGGGATTAACAATATAATTGTGAGTTTTTTTAACTTCTAGGCCTGGTTTTTGAGACTCCTGCACCTGAATTGAGCTGTGTGAAGACTGAGAATGATTCATTATAACGTGCACTTGTGAATTCGCTAAATACTTGATGCTGGTGTTCAGGGTTTAAAGAGGGGTGTCTACTAGGAAGAGGCACAGTACGAGGTGTTAAGAATTTAAAAGTGCATAAAATATGGTCTTTGAACCTTTAGACATTTAATAGCTTAGTAATGGAAATGGCCACGCAGAAAAATAGCAACTATAAAGTTTACTATCAGAAGTCCCCAAATAGGAAAACAAATGAAGCATTTTGAGGACACAAAGAAGGGAGTGAATAAATGGCAGTGACAGAGGTGCATGTGGAAAGTTTTGTCAAAAGTCTTGCATTTGAGCCTGATTTTAAGAAATGTAGAAGAGTTAACTAAAGGATTGAAGAACATTCCAGGCAGACGGATCATGATATGTATAGGCAAGAAGGGAAAGAATGAACATAATGCTTTTGCATCTCCAGCATCTATTTCAGTCACATTGCAGATAAACAGGATTTTAAACATGGGAAGCCATCCAAATCGAACAATTCTCATTCTTTCATCCAAATCCTAACGGGAACATTTTTAACTCCCTTTTGTAATTGCCAGGAAAATGATGTGTACTCTTATTTAGAAGAAATAGCTCTTACTTCTTTTAATCAAATAATATATCACTCTCCCACTAGAGCCAGAACCAAATTCTTCTGCATTTCAGATGTTAATTGGAATTTACTTATTCTTTTGTAGGGTGCATGAATATGGTCTGTCAGCAACTAAACAAATTTTAGCAAAAAGAAGGGAACAGGACATAAATAGGCTTCATGAAAAGCAGTGGAATGCATCAAAATCGGGGATTCTGTCAGCGTAGTTGACAAAAACATTGACTTGAAGGATGTCCTTGCCAGGTTAGGACACATTCCTTTTCTAGCTGCTGTCAACCTGGGCTCAGCTCCACTCAGAAATGCCTGCCCTGCTGGCAGCTGCTAAGAGATGGCAACTCCTCCTAGCAACAAATGAAGCCAATGAAAAGCCAGCAGCAGTGATCTTTGCTGTTAAGTGCAGTGACATCTCATTTATCTGGCAACTCCAGTGAACACTGTATAATAATGCATAATATAATTACTGAGACCTAAACTGACATTTGCAAGAACTAGAAACTATTAAATTTTAGCCAATTTGACTGGAAAGTTGCCTAAAATTAGACCTGCCTATGTGGGTTTAAATTATGAACAGACATCAGAGTGCAGTAACCGTACTTAGATTGTGATGTAAATAGACCTGAAGTAGAAGGTTAGTTTTATCACTTACTACCCGTGTGTTCTTAGGCATGGTAGTTTCTTTGGGCTTTCATATTTTCATCTCTTACAAAGGGATAAATAACGACCTATCATATCTCACAGGAACATTGTATGAGTCATAAATAACAGTGGATAACAAAGCCCTTAAAACTACCAGCACTACATGAATAAATATTAACTGACATTTGCTTATTATAGAGAATCAGTATTTAATATGGTTAATAGGTACGTCTCCCATATGGGTAATCTTGGGTAAGTCACTTCATCTTTTTTCCTCACCTGTACAAGGAAGATAATGAATGCTAGGACATGATTTAGGGAGTTGCTGTGAAGTTTAAGTGAATAATTTTATATAGTCCAAACATGTAGAAAGTATTCAAAAAATGTTAATTAACATAATTATTATCACCATTTTCACTCCATCATTTACTACTGTGAGAGATTGAGTTGTTAAATTGGATAGAGCTATTATTTCTAATAAATGGCCCCAAAGCAATGAGCTGTAGAGCTCAAAACACATATATCCAAGGGATCTTGCACAGTAACCTCCTAACTCTCTATAGTTTTTGACACATTTGTATATGTGAGAGGTGTATCCCCAAGCTTTCTACATTCCTTATTGGACATTAATTACTCACTTTGCTTTCATTACCTCCTCCCATGTCTCCTCTCATTCATTCCCTGTCCTTGTAAGCAGGCCTGCCAAGTACATGGTTCCTCATAAGTCTTTCTAAACAGAGTATCTGCTTATCTTACTACATATTTGCTCTACTCCATAGGAAGGAGGGAACAAGGGATTTTAATTAAGGAACCTAGAGTAGTCAATTTTTCATATCAAACTCAACTCCATTTATACACAGGAATTTAAACATTAAAAGGCATGATAGATATCATCACATATAGGTTATGTGGTACAATAATATAATCTTTTGTACAGTTAAGAACCGATTACAACAGCCAGTATCTTGTGGTATCTGAATCAGGAGGACTTGTTTAGGGGAACTACATTTCCAAGTCAAAGTTTTAAAATATCTTGCCCATTCCATAACCTCAGTATTCCACTTGGAACACCAGAGATATTGTTTTTCTGCACTCAGAACTTGGACAGATTCCACCCTGGATGTCTTGACCTTTGTACTGTCCTCCTACCCTGCTGACCTATAAGATCCTTTGAGGGCATAAGTTTTATATGCCTCCTTGCATTGCATGTTTCCAAGCATTAGCTCACTTTGTACATGGCACTTGCTCAATGAATACCTATTAAATAAAAAAAAAAAAAATCAATAGAAAATAAATACAAAAAAAAAAAAGGAAAGAAAGGATGGAGGAAGGGAAGAAAAGAAGAATGGAAATGGAAGAAAGAAAACAAGAATAAAGACACATGGGCAGAGATCTCAAAAACACTCAACTACTTCAAAAAAAATATCTTTGAATCACTTTTATACTGAGTATAGCACTTTTTCCTATTGTCACTCTTGTGTACAATCTCTTGATGTTTAGAATGATAGGGCACCACTACACAGTAATAAAGACAAATGGAAACAACATTCTTAATTTTTATATAAACTTAAAAAGTTAAATATAAAAAAATAAACAGAAATATGATTCCTTTTTGTTTGTTTGCTTGTTTTTTCCCTTTCCTTCCCAAAATAAAAGTTGAGTTGCCTTTCCTCTGTCTCCCTCTCATTCCCTGAGCCAGACTCTGTTTCCAGCTCTTACATCTTCAAAGCACACTATTCACCTTTCCAGACACATACTCCAGCCAATATCCTGGATTCAAATGAAAAATAAATGAACATTTAAAAAAAAATAGAAACCCTAAACTCCTGCAAGAAATGGAATATTTCTTTGTCAAATAAAGTAGAGAAAAGAAAGGCTTAGGTATGAAATATGAAAATCTTAGATCAGACACTGACATTAATGGCCCTTATCACTTTTGAGTAACTTACCATATTCCTAATATAGTGAAAAAATATAGTGAAACTACAATGCTCTGATCAAACTCCCTGGGGTTTCTAAATGGATCTAATGACATTACAAACATGAAAGTTCCCTGAACATAAATAAAAACAATGCACACAAAAATACATATATTGCTAAGCAATTAAAATACGTTCCCTATGACTATACATTGCAAAACTAGGACCAAAAAAAAAAAAAAATGAGGCATGACTAAAAGATGATCCTAGCAATCATTTTCAGTACACAATTCATGTAATAAAGCCCTCAATCTTAAGAGATGTTTCAGCAAAGACTGGATTTTAATTTTAGCGAATATTAGAAAAGGAGCAACTGATTTAGTCTAGTTGACCTCTATGATCACTTGTATTAAATAAGAGTCCATAAAAATAAAGCCAGAGTAAGCACAGTGCTAAACAGAAGATATAGAACTGATAGATTTAGAAGATCTCTCAATACTACAAAAAGAATTAAAACAACAACAAACAGCTGATTATCAGAGGAAACTTTGGGGCTGGGCTTTAAGTGTTTTTAAGAGGCTGATCTGCAGAGATAGGTGCACTTGGACTCCAGTGAAGTAGTGAAATAAATAACAGTGCTCAAAGAGTTCTATTTACTGCCACACAAGATGAATCATGCTTCTTTGGGGATTTTTTTTTTTTTTTCGGAACTTCATTTTCCATTTTGGACGACTGGATCAGAAGAGTTGGGAATATGGCCAATTACTTCCCTCTGCATTTTTCATCTGAGACATAAGGCCTGTACAACTCCATTTTCCACTCTCAGATAATATATCTTAGATAGTGGGGACTTCACCTGTGTCTCTTCATTTTGTAAAGAATAAGAAACCAAAACACAGCTTGTTTATAAATATAGAATTGAGAATAAGGACCAAGAAATACAATTAAAAAGTTCTAAGAAGGGTATCTTTATTATAATAATCTACTACTCTATACTCCAACTATGTATTTCAGATTATAATAAAAGCCAAATTTCTATTAGGATTGATGAAAGCACAGAAACCATCTAAAAAGTTCAAGAATAAAAACCAGACTCTTACGATATTCACATTAAAAATCTGTCACCTTATAAAGGCATGCAAGTAAACCCTGAGAAAAAGATTCAGAAACCAATGTGCAACTATCCCAATCACATGTTACCTCACATCTTACCCACTCAAAACTAACTTGATGTTGAACCAACTTAGAGTATAAGTGACAATAGCAGATCTAAAGGCAAAACTTTAAATATCAAAGAAAAGTTAAAAGCAAATAAGTCCCTTTAAAATACTAAATCTACAGCAACACATTTTACTTGATGGAGGACTAAGGGGTAACTGGAAGTTAACTCATTTTTAAAAACCAAACCATGTGAATTTTAAATATTTCAGCATTATACAACAGAAAGTGTCTTAGAATGTGCATGGGAAAATTGTTCAAGCACCAGCTTGTGACAGTAGGTAAATCCCCTAAGCCTCCATAGCTGCTACTTTCTAATCCATAAAGTAAGCACAATATTCTTTGCCACTGCTTACTTCACAGAGATATGAATCAAATGAAATAATGAATGCAAACATGCTTTGTAATCCATAAAATACATTGGAAATACTGTATTTTATTTATAAAAATATTGCTTGCTTTTTGTAAACTGAAGATTCACCCTCAATTTATCATGCAGGAAATAACTCTATTTCTGGGTATCAAAACATTTAAATCAAAGGTTTAAACTACAAATATATCAAATTAAAAAAATATGCAAATGAAAAAAGAAGGGAGTAAAGAACCCAATATAACTAATAATGAAAGGAAAACCTACCTGTATGATTTATATCACAAAGTGAAAAACCAAAATAGAAACCATGGCTTTTGTTCTTCTCATTAAGATTAGAATCTTAAATATTCAATCCAGTGTGATTTCAGGAGTGGTGACAGGCCACAGACCTTTTCCAGGTGTTTGAAGAGCAACTAAAGCCAAAACAACTGTGGTAACAGACAACTCCATCACTTCTGTTGAAGGTATTGCTGGGTGGATAATGGGATGAAGGACTCTGCAGTAAACTGGGATGGAAATTTGAGGATAAATCAGACACAGACTTTGCTTTCAAGATGTTGATAATTTAGTTCTGAAGAGGAAAGTACAAACTGAACCTAAAGCAGAAAAAAGAGCTGAGAGGAAGATAGGCAAAATGCTATGGAAGTCTAAAGAAAGATAGAATTGATTTTATTTTCAATAGGGAAATTTTCACGGTGAAGGTATACCAAACGTTAAAGAAAGAATAGGATATACAGATAAGTAAAGATGACAGCAAAGGGTATTAGGACTGAGTGCATGGAAAGGTGATATATAGGAAATGAAAAAGAAAATAATAAAAGGGAAGGAAAGGAAAACATGTCATAAAGAGAAATGAAAATAGAGAAGAGATCAGAGTTATCTAGGATAAAGTTGTTAGAGGGCTTTGAAGGTCAGCCAAAGAATTTTGAATTTTGTAGAATGGGTTATGAGAATTCATTGAAGGTTTTGGAAACAATAGTGTCTAGCTTATTTCAAGGTGGGGAAATACAAAATAGTGGGGGCAACATAAGGTATTCTTCCTGAGTGTGCAAATGTGAAGATTTAGAAAAAAGAAGAGAGCAGAAAACAGAGGTAATGAAGAAAGTTATGAGGAAGAACAAACACAAGTAAAAGCATCACTACATTTCCACTGTAATCAAAATAAATACATAATACATTTTTCACATGCAAAATATGCATGCTACTCTGAGATAGCTTGTTTCCTACCAAGTGTTTTGACATTTGTAGGGGGTAGGAAGGAAAAAATTTACATTTATTGGGTGTTCATTATTGAGCTGAGTTTATTAGCTATTTTTCTATCTTTTTAAATCCCTCTAACAAACTTATAAAGTGGATAAAAATGCATTTGATTTAAAAAATGGCGACAGGAAGTTAAATCACCTCAACTCATCCAGCAGCAAGAAGGGAACCACGAACCAGTATGACTGATTCCACACACAGTTCACACGACACCAGACTGCTTGAGCAGAGCACGAGAAGTGTTTGGGGTACTGTGCCCACATGGAGGATGGAATGTTCAAGTAGAGATTGAATGGCTACATAGAAATCAACCACCAATATTTTCTTAGGCTAAAAGATATTGAAAGTATTCATTGCTATTAAAACTCCATGCATCTTGGTAATTGTTTTAGAAAATTTTTATTTTTTTTCTCTCTTTTTTAGATGAATTGAACTACAAGAAGCTAACTAGATACAGAATATTGAAAATAGTAAACCTTTTAAGAATGAAATCCCATCCAATTTAATTCATTGAGTTAAGGTAATATTGATCACCCAGGCACTGGCCTTGAAAGCTGACATAATGAATACTGTAAAGAACACAAAAGAGTAATGGTAAAGTAATTATGACAAAACCATGAGATAAAAGCTGGATTAATAGCCCTGCTTCACATAATAGGCTTCTATTACGACTTGAGATATGATTAGTAAGTCTAATTATTAAAAAAAGATGAAATAAGCTAAACTGATAATGGAAGATACATGTTGCCTCTCAACTGTATGTTATTTCAGTTTCTTAGACATAATTGTCAAGTGATTCTATCATAACATGCATAAAATAAATAATTACAAAAACTATATCTTTATGTATCTTTCTTTAAATATTCCAATGGTTTTCAAACTTCCACTGAAGCCTATTTAAAATAGTCATATTTAAAAATGTACCAAAATTTGAAATTTCCAAATGTATATAAAGAAATAATATGCTCTGTTGCAAGGCACTACAATGTGTATTGCTAAATAGATACATATATTTCTTTACCTCTTGTTTATTAAATAGCCCCAAGATGTAATGTTAAGGTACAAATATTCAAGAATACAAACAGAGAGAGGAAGAAAAATTATATTCTATGATTTAAGCATACATCTACCTAAATGTACCACCTCATTAATAGAAATGAATAAATTTTTAAAGCCCTGACAATAATGACTTAAAAGACCAAGCTCACTAAAATTCAAATACCACCAGTCCTAGCAAATATTAATCTTATTTTCATTTTCTTCTCTCATACATGGTGTTTTGTGGTCAAAATGAATGGTGTTTACATGTTCAGGACACTGTTCACAACAAATACACAGACTCTACTTTGTTTTCACTCCTTTTTCACTTTTTGCTCCTATACCAGTGTTAAAATTTTGTCACACATCTCCAGTTGTGAGGAAATTCACACCTTTGTGTTACTTTAAACAAATGAAAAATATAATTCAATTAATGTGTCATAAATCCATTAGGGAATGATTTTATTTACTTTTTAGTCTCTATTAAACCATGATTAAATCGATATTTTAAATAGAATTAGCTTTTTTAATAATAGCATTATTGAAATAAAGTTGACATATTATACAATTCTACCAGTTGAAAGTGGACAAGTCAATGATTTTAGTATATTCAGAGTTGTGCAACTATCATCATAATTAACTTTAGAATATCTCATGACCTCAAAAAGCAACCTCATGCCCTTTCACAGGGACCATTCCTATTCAGCATTATAAAATCATTAATCAACTATCTGTCTCTATAGCTGTTTACACATTTCATATAAATGAAATTACATAATATGTTGTTTTTTGTGATTGGCTTATTTAATATAACGTTTTTACCATTTAGCCACACTATAGCATGTATCAATACTTCACTCCTTTTTATTGCCAAATATTCTGCTGTATAAATATGCCACACTTTATCTATTCATTACCTGATGGACATTTGAATTTTTTTTTTCACTTTTTGGTTATTATAATTAACACTGCTATGAATATTTAGTGTACAAAAGTTTTCATGTAGACATGTTTTCCTTTCTCTTGGATAGATATCTGGTAGTGAAATTGCTGGCTTACATGGTAACTCTATGTTTAACCTTCTGAGGAACTGCCAGGCTACACCCCTTTTCATTCCCACTAGCAGTGTATCGGTCCCAGTTTCCCAATACCTCACCTACTCTTGTTATTATGTCTTTTTAACATAGCCATCCTGGTGAGTGTGAGGCAATATGTCCTTTTGGTTTTTATTTGCATTTATTTAATGGCTGATGATATTGAGCATCTTTTCATGTGGCTATTGACTATTTGTATATCTTCTTTGGAAATACATGTATTCAGATCCTTTGCACACTGTTAATTGGGTTATCTGTCTTTTTAGTTTTAGTTGCAAGAGTTCATGTATTCTAGATACACATTCTCTATCAGGTATATGACTTGCAAACTTTTCTCCTGTCGTCTGGATTGCCTTTTTTACCTTTTTTATGTGTCTTTTGAAGTACATAGTTTTTTAATTATAATGAAAGCAAACATCTAATTTTCTTTGTTGCTTGTGCTTTTGATGTCACATCTATAAAACCACTGCTTAGTCTCTGATCATGAAAACTTATCCCTATGCTTTCTTCTAAGAGCTGAATTATTGTTTTAGCTCTTACACTTGAGTCCAAGATACATTTTGAGTTAATTTTTTTATATATATAGCATAGAACTTTTAATAGCTATTAACCAGACTTCAAGGTGTTAAAGTCTTTTGTTGAAATAACTAAGAAAGTTCTTAGAAATCCCTTAGAAATGTTAATAATAAACAGAGTATTTCATTAAATAATATACACATTTTTTAAAAAAATATAACATTATTGAATTCCATATAAAAAAGAGTAAAAATACAAGAATAATACAAATAAATTCATGATAGGAGTTAATGCAAATTTTTAAATTAAAAATATGCCAAGACATAATATGTATTATTTTTATAGCCCTGTTTCCTTCTTTTATGACCCTTAACCATTTCAGTCTTAATTATGATATGAAAGCACAGTGTTTGTACATTTCCTCTCATGATTACAGCACCTAAAATAGTACTTGACATATGTTAAGTAAAAATATTTTTAATTGAACAGTCAGGCAAATGAAAATGAATGGCTGCTATTAGAACTAGCACTTCAGGTGAAAAAAATATGACAAAAGGAGTAAAAAATGGTAAGGTTTGCAAACATTTTTGATCCTACAAATATTTTGCTCTTATTCTTCCCTCTGCTAGTATCACTATTCTCCTTGTTTGATGCCTCTTAATCCTTTAGGTTTTGCTTGACTATCATCTCCTTAAAGAAATTTTCTTGGCAAAGCTACTTAAATTACTTTCTTCTATTATTCTCTGTTATAAAAATATATTTATCTCTTTCATATCATTAATCCTAAATGACAAATTTTTGCATGTTTTGTTTATATGTTGTCTTGCTCTTTCACTACAGTGGAAATATCTTATATTTTATTTCCAGTGCCCAAGACAATGCATGTCACAGTACAAATACTCAATAAATTATCAATTTTAGTAAATATTTGAGTAAATGGGAGCATAGAAGAGCTACTGATCCTTGTATTTTCAGGTGGCTTTACTGAAACCACAGGCAAACACAATATCTTTTTCCACGGTGGCTTTCAGCTTCCTCACTATTTCTCATGGTTCTCTACAAAGAGACCTTGTCATATCCAGTCAAATAGAAGAGTGAAAGTTGAAGGAGTAATGCTTATTATCTGCATCCTAGCTATAGAAAAAAATTTCAGAGGAAATATCCATCAATCTTCCATGAAAACACAAGGAGAAAGCTTCTGTCTCAAATCTCAGGTGAGTTCTAATCTATTTGAATCTGAATAACAGGTAATCTTAGCTCCCTCTAGTCTCTTCTGAATAGATGTTCATAAATTTTTCAACTAATATTTATACTGATTCAAAAAATCTTATGCAACCTAATGAGGAGACTACACATGTGCATCTATTCTTCAATCTGCTCACTTGGGCTCATTCTCTCTTGCTCGCTTTTTTTCTCTTTCGCTCGCTTTCTTTCTCCCTCTCCCTCTTTCATCTTAAAGTCTTACACTGTGTACATGTAGATTACCAGTATGGAGAGGTCTAGCAATTGTCAGGTACCCACCCAATATCCATTTTCCTCTTCCTATTAACAAAGCTTGGTTTGCATGGATATAGCAATGAAATAGCTGAAAATTAAAAACAAAAATAACTCAGACATTTCTATAAACTCTTTCCACCTAGTGGCAATCATGTGACACAATTCTATCCATTAGTGATATCACTGGAACTTCTGGGAAAGTATTTTCCTGATAAAGACACCACCATCTCTTTTTCCATGCCCCTTTGCACTGCCCAGAATGTACATGTTAGCTGGTGAAATAAGAGCAATCTTCTATCATGAGGAAAAACAAATAAATGTAAATTCCTCGGCCTAAATGGACTCATTGAGCCAACCAATGAATCAATATCAATAATTGTCTATCTTCAGACTTCTGGTTATGTGAGAAAACATGAGCCTCTGATCCCGTTAAACCACTTTTAAGGATGTCTCTTTAACTTATAGCCAAGCTCAATTCCTGGTTGATATAGAAAAGTGAACTCAAGAAAATTGTCTTTAACAGTTGGTCTTGGGAAGTAAAATCATATGATGGAATTTTCAAATTAGCTAGTGACATCTTGTAGACATAATGGCACCTCAGATAATCCACTGAATCATATGTAGGATAATGTGTAAACTGACTAGCTAATTTTTGCCTAAATCCAAATCCAGAACTCTTCTGAGAATTAAACAAGAATTCTCAATAATTACTATAATTGAAAAAAAAACAGCTATAAACTAGAATTCTCCTTGATAAACCCTGACATGTAGTGACCCCATAAGAAACTAATATTCTCAGCGTCCTGAAAATAAAGTTCTTTTTTCCTAGTTGGAGGTGGCTGAAATAAATGTCACTTTTGTCATATGCATTTTTATATATCTAATCCATTTCCCAAATATAATTACTAGATTTTAATTTTTTATGGCACAGAAACAAACATTAGGTATATCATAAATGCAGTAGGCCATAGACTGGAAGTCTCCTCAAAATATAGCACTTGATATGTTCCTGTCTGCCATCATTCTCATTTGGCCACCTATCACAGTGTTTTGTTGTTTTGTTTTTAATGTTCTTTTTCACAATGCTGTCTATTCAAAGAGCTGAATTCTTGCTCTGACTTGCCACTGTTTCTCTGCTTGATCAAATCTATATTCTATTCAAATCTCAGTTGAAAACCTCTGATTTCCCTTTTTTATTCAGCATTCATAATTTCTTGTCTTCTTCTCCCTGAAATCTAGGAAAGTCATGGCCTACAAACATTTTATGTATTATATTCTCCTCCAACTAAGTTATATGAGAAAACATTTTATAAAAGCAAAGTCCCCAAAAGTTGAAAAACTGGCTTATGCTTGGCAGGAGGCAGGGGTGGGGGTGTTGAAAGAAAATTGGTCCATATCATTTAATGACTTTTTCTGGATACAAACTCAAAAAAAATTACATATGAAAATTACTAATTCTTACATTGATTTTGAAGGACAGGCAATGAATGGTAGAACTAACAGGAACAAGGAATCTTTTGCAGGGAATCAGGATAGACCAGACAGCCATAGTAAAGTCATAACTCTTCACAAGAAGGCCAGTGGATAATCCTTCAGCAGGAATGATATAAGAAACATGGAGCAAATGGAACTTTAGCTTTCTTGGAAAGTCTGACTCTGAAATTATTTCATTTCTTCAACAATTCATAAGGTTGGCAAAATAAATAAATAAATAAATAAATAAATAAATAAATAAATAAATAAATAAATAATAAATACAACCCAAACTGTTTCACGCAGTAAGGGCAATTAACAGCTCATAAAACTAAAACTTTGGAGGTAAGACTGGCTTCAGGTACAAAACCTGGTTTCTCCATCCTTTTCATCCTATATCTTCTGTCCTCTGAATGTTGGAATCATTCTAAGACAAGATTTATCCTCTTACTTCTAAAATGGTTATAGTCCTTTTTCCTCTCAGCTCTAAATCTAGTTGTTGTTGTTGTTGTTGTTGTTGTTGTTGTTTTAAAGCAATTCTTGCAACAGATCAAGTCAAAGCTTGGGTCTGAAGCTAATTGACTCTAATCAATAAAAAAATTCTCAAATACTCTGCAACTGATGTCACATGAGCAGAGTGGCTAAAGATATTAGGCAAACCAGGAATCACTATTGAAACTAAAACTGGAATTAATCTGACTTGAAATTCACGGACTGATGGTAAGAAATTGATTGAGAATACAGAGAAATTTCTTTAATATATCTGTTGCTGCATGGCTAACACTGAGAATTGACTATGTATTAGGCACAGGGCCAGGGCTTTACATTCATCATTTTATTTAATCCGCACTATAATCCTATAAAGCACTCACTTTCATTATCATTCCCATTTTACATATAGGCAAACTGATTCTAGAAGGTTAAGAAATTACTATAATGGCACTAAGAAAGTAAGTTACTGAGCTGTGATTTAAACCTAGTTTTATTTCTAAAGCTTGCATTCTTAAATACTGTCTAATACTACTTAATTTGTTAATGACTAAAGAAACACAAACTGGAAATTTGGATATATGGCTACGTGTTGGCCTAATGTGCCTAATGACAAGGTAGGAAGAAAAAAAATAAAATTTAGTATCATTTTCAAATGATTCAACTAGAAGTCCTCATTAGTGCTACTCTTGGAAGCTTAATCCTATTTTTATTCTCCAGTGAAAAATGTTATTAAAAATGCATATGCTAATTTTTACAATTAAGGCTAGCCCTGGAGCTGAAGTATTAACATTTGCTAGAAGTTATAAACTCTTGGAATAAAACCAACACCACTTACAACTGAAAATACCATAATAAGATAAAAATGGATCCTTACCATTATTCAGTCCTTACTGAAAGTATAACTAATGACTTGTAGATTCTTTCTGAAGAAAGGCATCATAATTCCAAAAAATTCCTGTCACATGTTTGCAAGCAACAACTGCCAGATTCTTAGGCTGGCAGGATTCCATATTTTCTTTATTTTCAGTTGAAAAGAATACCACAATTCAGTTTGTTAATGTATATAAAGGTAAAAAGAAATACACAAAATTAAGAATTCTTTTCTAGGTGCTATGGCCAAAAATTAACCTAAAATAAAAAAGAAATGTTATAGAATTCAAGAAATCTATGGGTATATGGAAGAAAAAAATTATGAAATAACCTAAACTGAATATTTAACAATCTAATTACTGAACAATAGTCTGTGATTTGGTCTTTGACTTCTCTCTATGCAGGTGCCATCAACTTCTATGATTAATTTGGCATTAATGGTTAAGGTTTTTCTCTCACTCCTGCTTCCACTCCCTCCTGCTCTCTTTCAATGTTAGGGACCTTTTGGAGATACCACTTTCCCCTGAGATAGTTCTGTAGCCTATGGCCATACCACCCTGAATGCGCCTGATCTCCTCTGATTTCTGAAGCTAAGCAGGGTAGGACCTGGTTAGTACTTAGATGGGAGAAATAGTTCTGCATATGTCTCAGATCTTACAAGAAAGTCACTTGATGAGAAAACTCAAATTCTAAATTCTATTTTGTACCCCAATTCAAGATGTGTTTTAAAAATCTGCTATTTCTTTCCAGCATGGGGTAGAAATTTTTCACTGAGAGACTAATGACCAGGTGGCTTCCTGGGAAGATGTCCTGGCCAATCTTTGCTCCCCGTCCCACTCCTCTTTTAGAAGAAGCATTATTTATTTAGTACAGAAAGGGAAACATGACAATATCAGCTCTTAAAACTACAATACAGCATTACCGTCAATACAGAGAAGCATAAACAATATAATTTCTCTAGTAAACTTTTCGTGTTTCAAAAGGACAGTCATAGCCTATTCAAAGTTGAACTAATTAACCAGAAAGTGTATAGAGTCATAATTAGGAAAATCATTACAAAAACCATGACAACCAGAGAGTCAATGAAATATTGCCAGAATTAAACTGCATCAAATGTATCTATCAACTGAGTGACAAGATTTTAACATATCTTTACTTGGCAATTGCAGTTTTCAGTGTTATGGAATATATTATTCTGTAGTAGATACAATTCCTAACTTCAAGGAGCTTGATCTGATTGGATAGAGGATAAAAATAAACAAATCTGACAAAAAGAAAAAAAGAAATATACAGATAAATGTGTTATGAAAGTACAAAATATTTCTGGCTGCAGAAATAGAAAAATTTTATTGGGTCCATGTGATGGGAAATTTTGGACCTATGATCATGAGAAAGCAAAATAAATTAGAGAAGTTAAAAAAAAAAACTTTATAGTTTCTGTAAAAATTAAATACAAATCTAAAAGCCCTTTAAAAACAGTAAAACTAAACAAACTATATTATTTGTACCAGTACAGCTGTTAATACTGCTGCTATGACTATCACTGTTCTAGCTACTCTCATGACAACTTATAATATTACGTATGCATTAGAACATAGATTAACTTAAAGTGGTCACTTTATCACTGATTTAGCATCAAACAAAATTGTCCTGGGTTAAGAGTGTTAAACAATAAAAATTGATGTTCATGTAATTTTTACTTTAGTTTATTCCTCAGTTAAAATAAAAATTTGTATTAGTTCATAAGCTAACTCAGATTTTAGAAATAATTGACACAAGACCAGAACATTATCAATACAATTGTTTTAAGTTTATAAAGTAAATAAGCAATGATTATACTCAGAAAACTAAACCTTTTCAAAATATGTTAATCATTATTACTAAAATGACAATCATATGTGTGCTAAGTACATCAAACTATTCATTAAAGACCCAATAGTTTTAGCCTAAAGTCCCAGACTTGTTTCAATCTATTCAACTTTCACTGTTAAGAACAATTTTCTGGAATCAAATATCAAGCCTCCCAAATTGTCCAAATCATTGAGTTATATTTTTATTATCCAAAGGATGTACCATATCTTTCTTTTTCTTTCATTTCCTTTTTCCAAGCTGGAGAAAATAGATGGTAGGCAAAAGAGAGGTGTTTAGACATCCCAGGCTGCTATAACAAAATACTATAGACAAGGTGGCTTAAACAATAGACATTTATTTTAAACAGTCCCAGACGTTAGAAAGTCCAAGATTAAGATACTGTCAGATTTGGGCTATCTTCCTAGTTTACAGTCTATCACTATCTCACTGTGTGCTCACATCACCTCTTGGGCTCTACTTTCTCTTCCTCTTCTCAGAAGGACACTAATCCCATTATGGAGCCCTGCCCTCATGATCTCATCTAAGTCTAATTAACTCCCAAAGGCCTCACCTCTTGGTACCATCACCTTGAGGGTTTGGACACATAGGTCCATAATGGGGAATAGGAGGATCTGGGGGAGGAGAGAGGGGGAACTCCAAAGGGGGTACCTGAGGTAGAGTCCAAAGAGTATATTTATACAATATGGCATTCACTGCAATTGGACAGGTATGTACACACATAAAGAATTTAACCTCATCCAAAAAGAGGTCTGACATTTGCCCCTGGCTTCTGGGAAGTAATATTTGTTTGCTTGAAATCCTTGGACTAGTTAGAGAGTAACACTGTGATTTAGTGTGAGGACTTTGGGTCATGAGTATCAGTCCACTTGAAGCCTGAAACAAGCCCAACATTCAATCATGCCTACATAATGGAGCCCCAATAAAAAGTCTTAACACCCAGGCTCCAGTGAGTTTCCTAATTAGTAAAACTCTACCTGTACCATTACATATCTATACCAGAAGAGTAACACACCCTGATTCTAAGGGAAAAGATAATAGAAACTGCACCTTCTTCTTCTCTAGGAGCTTCTTACCTTGACTGATTTTGATCTGCATCCTTTCCCTATAATAAGCCATAACCATGAGTATAATAATTGTAATACCTTCCAGTGAGTTTTGTAACTCCTTCTACCAAATTATTTAGTCAAAGAATGGTTCTGGGAACCCTCCCCATCAAACTTGCCTTTGGAGTCAGAGTTGAGGGTGGCCTTGGGGCCTGCGCTCTGTAACTTTGTAGCTAACCTAAACTCTCTTTCTGCAACAAGTAATTATGACAGAAAGTGAAATGCCAGAAACATAAGAATCTTGTCTATTTTACCCTCCTGTATATGCCCATTATATAGTATAGTACCTGGTATGTGGTAGAGCTGCAATAAATATATGTTAAATGAATTTTAGGTTTATTGAGATTGGCTTTGAGGACAAATCAGCATTTATGTTGTGGTTTGAAAGATCACCAATGTAATCATAGCTAATTATCTACCTCTTTATAGTATTTGCTACATCTATTCTTGAACTGGCAATTCTTTAAAATTCAACAAGTCTTTAATGAGAACTTTCCTTTACTAGAGAATGTAGTTAATGCTATGATTGGGAGAAATACGTGGTCCATATAGCAAAGGTAAATGTGAATGTTATATAATTTTGCACACCAGATAAATAGGAGGCAAGTGATGCTTTATTAAAGAAAAAGTAGCATCTAATTCTTATTGACATGGGTAAGGGAGAGAGGTAACATAGGTTTGAGCTGAGCTAAAAGGAAGGTTGGAAATTACATAGCTATAGAATAGAAAAAAGCAATATAACAACATCGCAATGTGACTATAGTAGCATTATTTTTATCCTTTACATGGTTTATTATATATATGACTCCATACAATAAGTACCTAAAATATTTTATCAGCAACTTTTAACCATGGTTTGAAAATAACGTGGCATTATAATTTTATGTCACACAATGCTTATCTGCAATTGTTTTATGTGTACAAGGTTCAGTTCAAACTACCTAAATATAAAAAAATACCAATCTTTTAGTAAATACCAATCTTAGAGTAAATTTATAAAGGATGGTAGAGAGATTTATTCATGTTCTACTCTCTGTATATGAGGAAAAGAAGTTCCCTTCATTTCCATCCAAATGCCTTTAATTACTATGATAATTTGAGAAAATTCAGGTGGTTTTACAAACTTTTAAAAACTTGTAAACCTCAAAAATAATGAAACATTGAAGGCTATTAAATTTCAAGTCAAAACTGGTTAGACTGTAAAAATTTTAAAAATTAAAAAATTATTCACTCTGTGAATAAATTAAAATTTGTAGGAAAATCTTTCTCAAAAGATTGTGACACATAGCAGTATTTCCTAAACTACTGAAGGTGTTTTAGGAAAAAAAGTTTCTAACTTCAGTGAGCTTCTTTTGTTTAGAAAAGTGATGCCCTCTAGGACTCTAATATACTCTACTTTTTTTTAAAAGGTAGTATTTCATGCCATTAAAATTATTTTTGACTTTCTTTCAAAAAGGCACCATAAGTATAAACTTAACCAAGGAGGAAAAAGACTTTTTCAGTGAATACTACAAAACATTGCTGAAAAAAATTAAACAAATAAATGGAAAGACATTCATGTACTGGAAGATTTACTATTGTTAAAATGTCCATACTACCCAAAACAGCCCATAGTTTCAAAATGACCCCTATAAAAGCCCAATAGCACTTTTGTAGAAATTAAAAAAAAAAAAAAAGAATTTTAAAATTCACAAGGAATCTTAAAGGATCATGTCTTAACCAAAACAATCTTGATTAAAAAAAAAAAAAAAACCTAGAGGCCTCTTATTTTCTAATTTCAAAACATTAGAAACTTATAGTAATTGAAAGGGTATGGTACTAACATAAAGGCACACATATAGTTGAATGAAACAGAATAGAGAGCTCAGAAATAAACTAGCATGTACAGGTCAAATGATCTTCAACAAGGATAGCAATACCACACAATGGAAAAAAAGATAGTCTTTCCAACAAATAGTACTGAGAAAATTGGAAATCTATATGCCGAAAAATAAAGTTGGACCTTTACCTTATGCCCCGTATGAAAAATAACTCAAAATGGGTTAAAATTCTATGTGCAGGACATGAAACTATAAAACTCCTAGAAGAAAACATGGAAGTGCTAGGCAAACTTCACTGTGATATGTTAAATGAACTCAGCAATATTTTTAATCTGAAACATAATGACTTTATGACAGTAACTTATGGTTCATACTGCTTCATAGATTACAAAGCACATTCACATATGTGACTTTATTTTATGGTTTTATTTAATAAATATTGAATGACAACAGTGGGAAGATGATAAGAAAAATAAGGCTTCTCTACACAAACAGACAGAGAAGATATAAATGGTGTTGTAAGTCTAGCATGTAAGTCTAGTCTCACTTGCCCAGGCTTCTCCCTACTTCCCCTATCTTGCCTCCCAAGCTCCCCGTTATGTCCCCTAAATTGTTGATTCCTTTCTTCTCCTAACCTAGTGAGTCAGGAGATCTTTTGAGTGAAATAGAGCAGGGGAAGCAAGAAGTGTAGGCAGGTCTCTGACCCTCCCTCTGCTGCTGTTTGGTGTCACCTACAACTCTACCCCGATTCTAAACAAAAAGTAATGGGAATGACAGTAACAAACAAGATTTCACCACTGAATATTGTGATGTGACTATAGCAGTCTTATATCTGAAACTCAATAAGCAAACCACTTCATTTCAAAACAGCTAAATATGCAGGTCCAAAAATGAAGGTCTTCTTTTTAATTGCCACATTCACTCTGAATTGAATTTGGCGATAATTTCTTAGGTATGAAATCAAATGCACAGGCAACAAAAGCAAAATGAACAAATGGAACTATATCAAACTGAAAAGCTTCTGCATAGCAAAGGACAAAATCAACAGAGTAAAAAGGCAACCTACAGTATAGGAAAATATTTGCATATCATAAAAACTTAATATTCAGAATATATAAAGAACTACAACAAAAAAAATTTTTAAATTGAGCAAAGAACTCAGATAGACATTTCTCCAAAGAGGACATACAAATGGCAAACATGTATAAGAAAAAGTACTTAACATCACTAATCCTAGGGAAATTTAAAACAAAATTACAATGAAATATTACTTCATACCTGTTAGAATGACCATTATTAAATATAAATATGAAATAAGTGTTGGTGAGGATATGAAAAAGTTGCAACTCTTGTCCACTGTTGGTGGGAATGCAAAATGATGCAGCTGCTCTGGAAAACAATATGGAGATGCCTCAAAACTTTAAATATACAACTACCATGTGACCTAGCAATTCCACTTCTCATTATATACCCAAAAGAATTGAAAACAGGATCTCAAAGAGATATTTGCATACCCATGCTTAATTCAACATTATTCACAATAGCCAAGATATAAAAATAATCTAAATGTCCATCAACAAATGAATGAATAAAGTAAATGTGGTCTACACATACAGTGGAATATTACTCAACCTTTAAAAAGAAGAAAATCCTACCATATGCTACAACTGGATGAGCCTTGAAGACATCATGCTAACTGACATAAACATCATGAAAAGATAATACTTCATGATTCCACTTGTATGAAACATCTAGGGTATTCAAAGTCAGGAATAGAAAGTAAGATGGTGTTTTCCAGAAACTAAGAGGAGGAAAAAAGGGGAATTATTCAATGGGTATAGAGTTTCAGGTTTGCAAGATAAAAAAGTTCTAGATATCTGTTGCATAACAATGTACATATAGTTCACTACTGTAATGTACACTTAAAAATGATTAAGAAGGTAAATTTTATATGATTTTCACCACAAAAAAAATAGAAGAGGGAAAAAGAGGCATAGGTTCAGATTATGTTATATCTATCCACTTTGCTCCAGACAAATAGCAATGATGAATAAAATATCAAATATAAGGTATAAATTTCATAGCCAGAATCAAAGCCAGCTAAGCACCCATGTAAAATGGAAAAAAGCACTGAGCAGGTCACAGCTATAAGCCTACTGGGCTTCAAGTACTGAAGGAGGCTGTGTGACCCAGCATTCTGCTCTGCTCGTGTCAATAGAAATTAAATCCCTCTGTGTATAATAGGGCACCAGGGCCAGGCTACCTGACCATACCAGGGGCTGAGATAGTTTTCCTGCTCAAACTAAGGCAGCTGAAATAAAAAATGTTGCTACTACTTTAGGCAAGATGCAATGATAGCCATATACTCACAATGAGGAAGTAGACCAAGCCACATCCTAGCTCAGGCCTCCTTCCCTAACTCCAATGTTTATCTAAGATAAGAACTCTGAAATGACTCTTAAAATATTACTGTAAACTAGGGCCACTAGAGGCTGGATAGAGGCAACCAAACACCGCTAGAAAATGAGGGCAGATCTCAGAGGAAGAAGCAGTTCCAGGAGAGGGAAAGAGGAAGAAAAATGTGCCTGCAGATCAAAATTCAAAATACATAAAGAAATCTAAATTTTAATATAATCTAAATCTACTTTGAAAAAGGCATCTGACAAAATTAACAATTAAAACATAGATTAATTACAAAAGAAATTAACCTTATGGAAAAATCTGACAAAGGATTATGATAATGCTTAGAGAGATAAATGAGTTAATGATTCTTTAAAAAAAGAGATGGGTAGTAAAAACAGGAAGAATAAATTAGGAACAGATAAATATTAAATGGAAACCATTAGACGTCCAAAAATGAAAAATGCAGTGAAATCACAAACTAGATGGTATAAAATTTAGAGTAGATGAGTTTGAAAGTTTCTAATGTAAGTTGTTTGAGCAGAACTCTGGGTCAGCACAAGAAACTGGAAAACAAGAGAGAGAAATAAAATGTATATTGGTTAAGAGTTAAAGTGTTCAAGAATTTAAGAACTGTGATTTTTTTAATTAAAAGGGAATTCTGAATTTATAACAAGATAAATTAAGTAAACTCACAACTGGATATTATAGTGAACTTGTAGAACATGAAGTATAAAGAGAAAAATACCCTTTAAGTTTTCCATATAGATTACCTACAAAAGAAAGAATATTAAACTTATAGCAAACATCTCATAGTCAATAATTGATGTCAATGTAATATAAAAGTGCTGGGAAAAAAATACTAGTCTACTTACAATTGTGTAATAAACTGTAATTCAAGAATAAAAGCAAAAGAAGGCATGCATTTTCATAGGTACTAAGATGAAGTGAATTCACCATCTACAGACTCATTTACACAATTATAGGGAAAAATATAAACTCAGAGGGTACAATTTTATACATATACACAAAGACAAAAAACAGACACATAGAAATTCTCTTAAAGATTGGTAAATTTAACTACTAGAACAATTTTTTATAATGCATTTGGTTTTGTTTTAACGTGTAACTAATCAAATTGGTAGGA
The DNA here is from genome assembly GCA_030015415.1 of Cynopterus sphinx. Classification (NCBI taxonomy): domain Eukaryota; kingdom Metazoa; phylum Chordata; class Mammalia; order Chiroptera; family Pteropodidae; genus Cynopterus; species Cynopterus sphinx. The sequence goes on from CM057380.1 coordinate 47,079,179, forward strand.
AGGGCGGAGGTGTTTACTAAACAAGAAAACATTAAGGCCTATCAGCTGTTTGGAAGGAGGACCGAAACACGAAAAATATTTAGCATACTATATGCTTATGCAGTTTTGTTTTTTTTTTTAAGGGTAAATCACTAAAGAAATAGAATTATAACCTACATTTACAAACAAGAATAAAAATAGAACAGGAAAATGTTTCCATAATGTAAGAAAATAAAAAAAGAATATAGTAGCAAAAAATACATAAACTATAATGGTAAAAACAAATCCAGATGCGTCAACAATATCACTAAATACATATGAATTAAATTCACCTATTAAAATATAGATTTTCAGAATGGATCTTAAAGCTTTAGTTCTATGCTACCTGACAGTCACCCCATCTTTTCCACTTTCCTTCTCTCTCCTGGTAAGGAAAAATCAGAAGTAACAAGGTAATTTTTTCCTGGCTTAAATATGAATCAATAATAGTGTCAGGTAAATGACACTAGATAAATTGATACCTTATATGAATTTCTCTTGGATACTCAGTTTGCTTCTTGAGGATCTTTTGAGTTTGCCCTAAGTCATACATCCCTCTCCCACCCTTTCCTTACCATAGACTCTAGTTATGTATGGCCTTTATTGGTATGCCCACCTATACTGTTTCACATAAAGTAGGAATCTCTTTTCAAATACCTTCAAACCTTAATATATACCGAAACACCTGAAGAAAACCTATGTTAACAGCCTATTTTAACTCACCACAAGGTTCCTGCTGTGTTAGCGCTCTCCTGTGAGGCATGCCACAAAGACAGCAGCAGTAGGAGGTGTAATGAAGCCCTGATATTTAATTCTCTTTCAGATCTGCCTCCCCAGTATTGGTCCCCTTTAGTTCTATAACAAAACCTTCAGGTTAGGGTCACTGTTTAAAATTAAAAACCAGCATTTACTCCTATTAGTCCCAGTCAGAAATAGGGTGATTTTGAAAGTAGGAACCCTGATAACCTAAGTCAGTGATGCCATGCTTATAATTAAAGGGAAATTGTCCCCGTAGCCTTACAGGACCAGAAGCAGGGAAAAGCATGTGATTCTTGGTATGAAGTGGGTTTGATTTAAGTGAGGGAAAAAAAAAAAACACTGAAAAATCTAGATACCCCAAAGAGGAAACTCAACAACAGGTGACTATTGGCTTTACTAAGGTGTTAATTCCTTTACAAAGAAGCATCTACAGTAAAATTCTCTTACCAAGAATATCTTAAAATCTCTTCCTATGGGCTCAATTCTTACATCCCTGAAAAAAGCTACAGAGTATAAAGTTCAGTCATCTCACACTGAATATCCAGGCTCCTCTCCCAGGAACACTGGGGTTGCATCCAACAGGGTGACCGGCCCCCTCCCAGCTCTGCTCCCTGTGTGCGTGCGCATGCATAAGCACACACACACACACACACACACACACACACACACACACACACAAACTACCTCATGTCTACAACACCACTGAGAGACTTTCTGTGTTTTTCATTTCCCCGGACTTCTGCAAATCAAGTCTGGTCTGAAGATATGAGCTCTACAGTTTTTGCAGAATTGCAACCTGAATTATGACTTTTTAAATACAAATAAATAATGTTCTTCTAAATATAAATACAAATGTAACATATTCTATCTTTAGATGATTTAAATATTTAAATCAACACTATCCTAAGATCATTTCTCTGCTTTAGCATGTAGTACATTCAAATTTTTTAAAAAGTTTAACAAACTGGAATTATTCAAAATAAAAACCTATTATTTTTTTCTAATTTCAATTCTTACATTTAATATATAAGCTTGCAATAACTAGACATAAGAACTGTTAGAATTATGAAATACTAAGAATGAAAGCCCATCATTTTGACCAAAAATGTATTTACCTTTAAGTATTATTTTGAGTACAAATGCTTAAAAATTATGTCTGTAAACATCTAGTATACAAAGATATATTTAGATCTGAATATGTTCAAGAGTAAAACAGTAGCTTTAAGAATTCTGATGCAAATGACAGATGTATTACTAATAGCAAGCATAGTATACCAGAGGTTCACTTAACTGAATATTGAAAAGTTTGATTGAAGTTATTCAATAACTAATTTAGAATCTAGTAGGCATAAGAGAACTTTCTGAATAACATTGTGTTATTTACTGAGAACACAGAAAGTAAAGATGGAAATCTGTAACCATGATATCCAAGGATATTTCTTCATGCAATACAAATAGACAACTCTCTTATGAGAGAACAGAAATTATATATACACAAGATTCAGTGCACCAACATTCTCTCAATGAATAAATTATTATCTTGAGAATGAGACGGGCATCAGAATAACATTAACTATTTTAAAATATGTCAGTGCTGATAATGTAGCCACTGATGCTATCTAATTTTATCAGCTTTAGATTTAAGATATGTTAGACAACACCCTCATCTTAAAGGTCCAAAAATTAAGCCAAAGAGGGGAGGTGACTTGCCCAAATGAATATCTATATAGGAACCAACATGCAAATAAAACTCAAATATCCTAGCCCCTAATCCAGAGCTCATTCCATAAACTCAAATTGCCCTTGAAGTGACCAGTTACCTCGGGATTCTGACATAATAGGTACCACACAGACTTTATTAAATGCAATAAATGCATAGTCTATTTTGAAAGTTCTTCCTCCATAATAAGAAAGAGAAGACCCCAAGACAAACGGAAGAATTTAGCTTCTAAAACCCTCATCTCTGCTTTAAGGAGAGGTAACAGGAGAAGGTATAAATGCCTTACCCTTTGAATTAAATTCAAAAATAGATTATCCTCTAGAAGTAGAGCCAAATGAAAAAAATTTATATCACATGGAGAGTACACACTCACACACACACACACACACACACACACACACACACACACACAATGGTGTACTTACTGAGCTGTAGAGATAGCCTTCACCATTCATGGCCACATAGAGGCTGGCCTTCACCCCTTGGATGGCCACCACACGCAAGCCCACAGGAATTAGATTGAAGAGGGCTATAGGGGAAGAAGACAGAAAAGGATAAGTGACCTTTTGAATAATTCATTTTATTTCTTAAGATAAACGTTTTTTGAGAATTAAAAGTTATGAGCTGAAATTGCGAGGAAGAAAGAAAGGGAGGAGAGGTAGTGGGGAAGGAAAGGGAGAGAGAGAGAGAGAATGAAAGAATGAATGAATGAATGTCTAAAGGTGAGGAGAACTGACTTATTTCTGTATCACCATAAATTACTTATTTGGTTTCAAGTAAACCACATAAACTCATCTGTATTAAAGGGGTTACATTAGAAGGTATCAAAGGGCCCTACCTGGTTCTGAGAGTCCAAGATCTTTGCTCCACAAAATGAACACATTCAAACAATGTAATATGAGATTTCTTTTCTAACAATTTGAAACAAAAAGTTTCCAACAATAGGACATATTTTGTAGTCATAAATAATAATAAAATATGTTCCTTGTAACATATGCCAGAACTTCTTCCTATGTTCTTACCACTGTGCTTGTGCTACTGAAACAAACTTAAGAAGTACAAGACCTTAAAGTCTACTTGAGGAGAGAAAGCTAAGACATATGGAATAATCTGATACAGTATAATTTATTTCTATAATTAAATGTAATATATGCAATCTATATATACTTGCTATGTTACAGAAGTTCAGGAAAATGGAAGATCTGTGTGGCCTGAAGTACTCAGGAAATGTCTTATACAGATAATGGGACCTGAGTTGATATTTAAAGAAAAGGCAGAAGTTTAGTGAGCCAGGGACAGATGGACATTTTAGCGGGGCAGCAAATTAGGTGGTTCTGCAAGGTAATATATACAAGAAGAGACTGGCACGTTAGAAGATTTAATTCATATTGGAGACTAATGAAAAAGAACACCATGTGAATAATGTAGGGATAAATATCTGTGAGTCTGCCACTCTACTCGTAGAGATCTAGACTTTTCCAAACAGGCAACAAGAAGTTGACATACAAAGATTCAAGCAGGAAGATTACAAAAACATGTAAAACTTGCATACAGCACAGTTTCTAAAGCCATCACTCAGAAGCTGCATGGTGGTGAGCCATTCATTGAACCTCTCTGCTTTAGTTTTCCTGTCTGTAAAATGGGCACAATAATCCTTACAGCACAGAGCTGATAGAAAATCAAAAGCATAATCATGTTCTTGAAAGTGTTTTATAAAGAGATAAGTTCTTTCTATATGAGTTATTTATCTCATTAACATATGATTCTTCTGCATGTCAAATAAGGTTAGCATAGAGTATGATGTAAAAACTGACATATCACCACAGTGATATTTATTATGTTCAGATTTCTTAATACTTTAACAAACAATACTTCATATATGCACAACACTTAATGTTCAAAGTGATAATAATTCATACTTGTATGTAACCCTCAACCACAAACACTATGAAGAGTTTAGGACAGAACAATTATTTTAATTTTTAGAAAAGAAAACAGGTTGAAAGAGATAACCCAGATTAAATGGCATCTGAACAAACGCTCTCTAATGTGGTTACCTGCCCAAAATATATCTCCTTCCTCTTTCCTTTTAAACTTAATTTCTTCTAATATTTGTTCTACCTTCTTGCAAAGTAATAGATGTCTTAGCTGCATTTCCCTACAGACCTTACAGTTAGCTGTGGCTATGGACTCCAAATTGGCTAATAACATGTAGAGAGAAGGGTCCTTGGACGCATGAAGACTCCTTCCATTAAAATGGCTTGTTCCTTTTGCCTTGTTCTCAACCCTTTGGCTTACTGCTGTTCAGACACAAGTTGTGGCTGGATCATTCCAGATTATGAAAACAAGGGCTACTCCACAGAGAGTGGTAGCAGGCAAGCTGGAAGGAGCTGTGTCCCTGGGGACTTTGTGGAGCAGTGGCACCAGTCCCACATTCAATTACCTACATGTGGCATTTATGAGAGAAAATCAGTCCTTGTTATTTTAGTCTGTGCAAGACAGAACTAACCCTAATTCTAACTAATACAGATTGCTGTATTAGTAATAAAAGCAGAGTTAACATGGAAGGTAGGAACTAAATGTAAGATGCTTATACAGTGCAAATAAATACAACTACTGGAAAATATCAAGTTCAATGACAATTCCTATAAGAAAAGTTATGAAATCCAAAATTGTGCATAAACTCTTTCTAAGGTAAAGACTATCAGGAAAAAATGCTAAGAACATTGGATTCTTCAGCTGAAACAAATAAAAACTATAAATCTTTTCCTATTTGAGGAGAGTGAGAAAACACCTAAAGCTAGGTAGGGACAAAAATTTGTGTAAGAATTTTATATGAATCATAACGTGATAATGGCTTTTAGCTGATATGCTTGGGAGATTTAACAAGTCCATAAAAAAATCAGTAAACAATTTGGGATTAGACTTTTTAGTGGTAATGCTAAAAGCTAAAAACTGTTTACTTTAGGAGGGTCTGCATTTGCCTCCTAAAATCTTGAGAAGTGAGAAATAACTTACCCTTATCTATTATTTACCTTCAGTGTAACACAGGAGCTCTAGTTCACAGGAGCCCTTTACTGCTCAGTGACAATTCCTCCTGAGTCTCATGCTTCCTCTTTATCCTGAAAGCCACTGTTCTAACTCGCAGTACCTGGGCCTCGCCATTCTTCAAGTCCCTTGCATCTACTCATACTGTTTCCTTGCTTACAACCTCTAGTGATTGATTGATTGATTGATTGATTGATTCATCATTGGCTACAGATGAATACAGAGTCTCTGCCCCTTAAATCCCTTTACAACCTGGTTCTAACTCACATTTTCGGTCTAGCTATTGTCACTCATTCTATCAACCATAACCAGCTTCATAGAGCTTTTTCCATTTCTGAAGTTCCTCCCTTGATCTTTAACTATGCTGGATTTTTTTTTTCTTTTGTCCTCTTTTTTAAAAAAGCTTATTTTCCCACTTTGAAATCTGTTTTAACTCTTTTCATCCTTTAAGACCTGTCCCATTTAAATGCATCATGAATCCTACCCAAACCCTACAGAGATACTTGTTACCTTTTCCGTAATTGTTTCTTTCATGAGCATATCTCCTCCATAATAGCATTTGGAACATGGTATTATGGTTATTTGTTTATGGGTCTCATCCCTAAAATTCAAGACTCCTGAGAGTAGGTCTCTGTTAATTTCTACCTCAGTTATATGTACATATCTTATATTCAACTGATTATAAGGATAATGAAAAGACTCATTATTTCCAGGAATTTAGTTTTTCTTATAGTAATAAAAGAGTTTTTAAAGATAAAAATAAAATTAAAGACCTTAAATATAACATATTCAAGGTTATGTATTGCCACGGCATACACTGCTACCATTTGGCACTATTATTCACTTTAATACATTCATTTACTGCTTCTAGTAATTTGATCTCCCTCTTCCTATCTTTTAACTCCATGTTACTGCTTATTTTATTCCCTATTCTTAGAATGTCACTTTCCCCATATCTTCATACTGAAACCCTTGTCATGCTTAAAATGACATAACAAATGCCTAGTACTTTCTCTCACTTCTCAACTATCTTAGACCTGGATCTTGACTATATTTACAATTTATAATTTTCTTCCTTAAAAAATGTTAAATCTCTTAACCACAACTAGATTTTCAGCTCTCCAAAACAAGAATCGCATGTAAACCACATTTGTATAATATAAAGAATAGGAGAGAGAGAGGAGGAAGAGAAAGAGACAAAGACAGAAACAGAAACGCAGAGAGAGAGAGAGACTGAGAGAAAGAATAAGCAGGGTAGTGTATATTCTTTTTATATTCAGGATGTCAGTATATATTTGCTGTTTAGAGACAACAATTATAAGCCAAATAGAGTCCAAGCATCTAATCTGAGACTTGAGCATTTCTCAATCTTGTCCTTTCCAAAAGAAGTATCTCATTCTAAACCTTTCTTTAAATCTGACACCTATATTTTGAAAAATGAAATAAAATAATGGAGTTGGTGTTCTTGGGATCCATAAACTAAACTCAGTCATTAAGCCACAATGGGAAAAAAATGTATGAAAAAAAGTAACGAAGGGAAAAGATAGTTTTTTTCAACAAATAGTATTAGGAAAACTAGACATCTACAGTTTAAAAAAAAAAAGTAATTGAACCCTTATCTTATTTTATAAATAAACAAACAAATAAACACTCAAAATGGATTAAAGATCTAAACACAAAACCTGAAATTGTAAAAGTCCTAGAAACAAGAAAATAGAAATAAAGTTTCTTGATATTGGTCTTGGCAGTGATTTCTTGGGTATGACACCAAAACCATAGGCAACAAAAGCAAAAATAGACTTGTGTGGTTACAACAAGCTAAATAGCAAAGGAAGCAATCAACAGAATCAAAAGGCATCTGCAGAACAGAAGAAAATATCTGCAAACCATATATTTAAGGAGTGAATATCAAAAATATATAAAAAATTCTTATAACTCAGTAGCAAAAGTCAAATAGCCCAATTAAAAAATAAGCAAAAGAAAAAAAAAGTTTTTAAGAAATAAGCAAAAGACCTGAATAGACAAATGGTCAATAGATAGATAAAAAGTGTTCAAAATCATGAATCATCAGAGAAACAAAAATCAAAACCAAAATGAGATATCACATCTTACCTGTTAGGATAAAAACTATCAAACAAACAAACAAACAAACAATCCCCAGAAAATAATGATCTGATGAGAATGTAGAAACTGGAACCATTGTGTATTGCCAAGAGAAATATAAAATGGTTCAGCCATTATAGAAAACAGTATAAAGTTTCCTCAGAAATCTAAATATAGAACCACCCATTCACATGATCTAGAAATCCCACTCCTGGGATATATCCAAAGAGCTGAAATCAGGATCTCAAGAATATTTCTGTTTATGTTCATTGTAGCATTAGTCATAATAGCCAGAATATGGAAATAAATGTCCATAGATGGATGAGTAGATAAAGAAAGTGGTATATACCTAAAATGAAATAATAATCAGCATTTAAAATAAAGGAAATTCTGTCCTGTACAGGATGTACCTGGAGGGCACGGTGCTAAGTGAAAAGAACCAGTTCTAGAACGACAAATACTGCCTTATTCCACTTAGATGGGGTGTCTAAAATAATCAAACTCTTGAAAGCAGAGAATAGAAAGGCGGATGCTAGAAGCTAGAGGGAAAAGACAATGGGTAGTTATTGTTCAAAGGGTATAAAGTTTCAGTTATGTCAAATAGTAAGTTCCAGAGATATGCTGTACAACACAGTGCTTACAGTTAACAATACTATACTATACACTTAAAAAGTTTTGTTAAGAGAGTAGAGCTCATGTTAAGTGCTCTTACCACACACACACACACACACACACACACACACACGCATGCATGCGCACACACACACACACATGCAAACACACACAAACAGCAAAGAGGCACACAAAAAGGTTTGGAATTGATGGGTATGTTTATTACCTTGATTGTGGTGATGGTTTCATGGGTGTATGCATATGTCCAAACTCAAAACTGTATAGATTAAATAAGTACATTTTGTTTATCAATTATGTTCCAATAAAGATATTTTAAAGGTAATAAAAATAGTAAAAAATATTAATAAATTTCATTGGTACATCCAATTCCCCACTCCTACGTGTCTATGTGCTTTGCCATATAAATTTGCAATGCCATCGAAGGATATTTTGCCCTACCCCTTGATATGGGTCTTAGCCATGTGACTTGCTTAGGCCAATATGATATTAGCAAATGAAACAGAGTCTTGGGAAAAAACTTACATATTCTTGTTTGTGCATTTCCCCTCTGCCACTGCATTAAAAAGAACATGCACTAAACTAAGCTGCTATCCCAGAAAGAGTATGTAAGAAACCTAGAGAGCATAACAAGTGTCCTCAGTTTTCCAACCAAGGCCATTCTAGATTAACTGATAGATATCTCACCATCAGATATGTAACCCAGAAAAGATCAGTATTCTGCAGGTAAGTTGAAGGCTAGGGAAATAGTGTTGTAACCAACAGATGTGGTCTCTGCAGAATACATTTTCATCTGTAAATCTGTCTTAAGCTCCCAGTATTCTGGGGGCAGGTTGAAGGCACTGGAAACTTTTCCTAGTATCTTCACTGCCTTGCATAGCATCAGCATCTTGGTCATAGAAATCACTATTCAATATTTGCCAAATAAATAAATGAATCAGCAGTGGTTTCTCTTTAAGCTTCCTATTCTGAGTTTTTCTAGGTCACATTTCCATAAGTAAACATTAAAGAAAAACTGAAGGTAATATTTACTACATATTCAATATATTCAAATACAAAATCGAAAGGGAAAGGGAAAGTCAGAAACTTTACATGATACAAGAATTGAGAAGGAAGAAGCATAAGATGCACAGGGATGGTGTCTGTATACAGGATAATGCAGGTTTTGGAGGGAATGAAGAAAAAAAGAGTTTGCAGACTCTGTTACATTCAGGTATTAGATATCTTGTAAAATGACACTGGACCAGATAAAAGTATTTTGTAAAGCTGTTATGCTTTTATTCAAATTAATTTCTACCTGTCTCTTATCCACAATTATGCCAGTGACAATAAAGTGACAGCAAATCCAAAACACATCAGAAAGCATTTAATGTGACAACCAATAAAGATGCAAAAAAGAGAGGAAAGAGAGAGAGAGAGAGAGAGAGGCAGAGAAAAAGGAGGGAAGAAGAAAAGAAAGGAATTAAAGAGGGAGAAAAAAAGCTTATTACAAATTTTCCTTTACAACTGGTAAATCCAATATCTTCCCAAGTAACATTGCTTGTAATAATCAACAGGTATAAAAGAGTACAGTTGTATTCTGGGTTGAATTTACTGAAGAAGCAATGAAAAAAATGCACTTTAAGACCCACTAAAAACACAAGTAAATTTATAGTGAAAACTACTGAGGGAGAATGGAGATATTTGAGGTTATAATCTGTACACCATAAAATTGTCTTGAAAATTCAATATCATTTCCCACATTTCAAAATATTCTCAATAAAGAGACTTCATTAGAGTATTGAATGACATAATATCCTATGAAATCTTAACCTAAAATTAAGTTGTTACCAGGTAATTTCCCCTCATTAATCCTAGAGTCACTTATAAAAAGATTTGTGATTGTAATATTTATGATGATATTTGTAGGTCACTCAACTGGCTTTCCATTAGCTGTGAAATTAATATTTATTTCTGATTTTTATTTATCATTTACTAAGGTCAATTTCTCCCCCTCTCTCTTTTCAATAGGAAAAAACGCTTAAGGAATAGTCAACAAACTAAGAGATAGTCTGAGCTCTTACATTTTGCAATATAAAAGTGGTTATGTAAATTATAGTACAAAAAGATTAAAAATTAAAAAGTTGAAAGCTATCACAAAGATTATAAAATCTGGGGAAATAATATAATATTTTAATTAACAATTTGATGGTTGCAAATCTATATATTTATTCTCCATTATTTTGTATTTATTATCTTTGAATACCTTTTCACATAATAGCAGTTAATACATTCAGGCAAATTAATTGTTCTCTCATCTTAATTCCACAGCATTCCATACACAGCATTTATCACAATGCTTTTTCATATTTAGGTGTTTTCCCATCTCCCTGAAAATTACAAATTCTTCAAAAGTATGAAATACATATTTTTTTCATTCAGAGTACATTGCATAGTAAAAACCTAAATAACATGATCATTAAATTTAACTCTCTAAAACTAGAGAAAGATGTAATTATTCCTACTTCTTTAGCTACTGAACCAAGAAAACAAGACAGGGTATGAAGATTGAATTTTAGTATGGTCATGAGCCATACTTCTAACATTTACCTGTTCTGTGACCTTGGTGACTTAGAATAGTGTAACCTTGCTGACACTTAGTGTCTGCTCTGAATGCTTCACTGATATTATAAAGATCTTTAAAAAAAATCTTCTTAAACTATAAAATTAAAAACAAATTATCATGATTGGTATTGGTGGTGGTGTTGAACAAAATCTATAGCTTTCATAATGGGGGTGGGATGGGGGGAAACCTGGGTCACTATTATCTCACATTGGAATTTAAGTTTTTTAAAATGTCATGAGAGAAAAAGAAGCAATGCATTTCATCTCATAAAATTAAGATCTAGAAAGCAAAAACAACTATGTATTTAAAATAGTGTTAAAAAGAAATGTAAATACCCATATACTTTAGGTTATGACGATTCAGTGCTATCAATATGATGTCCTATTTTATAAACAAACTGGTCAAAATAATCCAATTATCTGATTTATTTTCCACAATGAATTTGCTGATTTATAAACTGATTAATGATTAGAGCTTAGAGACTTAAAATATTTCTCTTAAGCATTAGTGGATAGCAAACATCATGGATTTTCAGCATAGAGAAAATGAGCAACATGATGATATGATCCCTTTCTTTAATTAATAAAAGCTAGTAAGAATGTTCGCCTTAGCTCTGGTAGAAAACCTGCCATTGGCTTTTAATCCTGCTATTACCATATAACCTTTCCTGAGCTACTTCAGAAATGTTAAAAAAAAATGTGCATATTAACAAGTCAATTCACTGTGATTCTTTTTCCCTTAAGATGAAAAATGAACATATCACTATCGATAATGAAAGCAAATGCCTGTCATCACTCATCCTCTACAGCCAATTTGTCTTACACGGACCTGTCTCACTGTCCATTTGAAGAACTCAGTGAATTGCACAGGTGTCGGTTTATAAGATCCATGGGCAAAAACATCCTTTAAGAAACCTCTACATGCTTTGAAGCTTTTAGATTTTTATTGTCCACCAATCTTCCATCAAACATTATCTTTTGTTGCCAATACGGACACTGTGGCTTATTAGGTTTATTCAATAATTCATCACATATATTCCAGGTATTGTGCTAGGTACTTGTAATATAGAGGCATAAAAGACAGACATGGTGTCTGTCAGTATGGTGGTAAAAGTCTAAATTAGGAGAAAAAAAAAAAAAACTCCATATATGTATTCTGCATCCATGCTTACAGACAAGAGTACCAAAGCACAAAGATGTGGTTTTCCCAGGGTCACTAAGTCCACCACGCAGCCAGGATATGAACCTACATTCTGATGGCAGTAAGGCTATAAAATATTATTGCCCTAAAGAAATAATAGAAAAACTCTAGTAAAAAGAAAGTGGAAAAAAAATAGAACTATAATACACTTGGAAGTCTTAAAAGAAATTTTTCAACCAAGCAGAAATGTGCTACCCAGAAAGCACAAAACTTTTAGTTTTCTAGTTAAAATTAAAACACAGACAACACAAGCAAACTTGCTTGTGATGGTTTAGATATGCTCAACCAAAGCTTTGCACTTCATTATCATTAAGTACCAAAACAAGAAAGCAAAATTTATGCATACAATACAATACTGATGAGCAATTATATTTAAATGGTGTAAAGTCAGTGAAAAAATTGCAAAAGAAACATTCATAATTCAATTAAAGTTATGTTGATGTTGACACTCAAATGTTTTATTTACTGCTTATGATTTAAATAAGATATAGCAGCCTTATTCCAAAATATTAGGTAAATCTATGGAAATAAATATGGTAAGATTTTTTTCAGAAGTAGAGGAGGAAAATAATTTGGAAAATATGATGATTTTATTATTATTTCCTACCTTAAAATCTCTCCTTCAGCCTACTTCTACTGTAATCTCTATACAAAATTTTTCCAAAGCACTAAATCTCACCTATCACTCAACTGCAATTGCTTAATAACATCCATTGGTTTCTTATGTTCTAAAATATAAAGTTTAAATCCACTACATGTCAGTAAACATACTATAAAATATGGTCCTGTGACGCTTCCATATAATCTCTTTGCTACATCCAAACTAATGGGCTCATTTTTCCCAGCATGGCAGGTGCTTTCTCCACTAGGTGATTTGTGCCTCCTTATCCAAAATGCAATTCTCCTAATTTTAGTTTACATGTTTTGTTAAAGATTCCATTTAAAATCACTTTTTCTGAGCACATGGCTTTTAAGGATCTTTCTCATCTCTGAAATCTGGTAATTTTTCTCACCGCTCAGCAGTACCAGTGATACCTTGCATTATTTTGTATGAGATTTGTTTTGCATAAACCTCTAATCTTCTCTACTGCTCTGGGAGCAGCTAGAATGCACAAACTGTATCTGAGTCACTTTTGTAACCTAGTAACTAGAACACCCTCTAGTAGGTCTTCAATGTCTTGGTGTTAATGAAGACAAAATATGCATGTAGCAAGCATATGTGAAACTCCAATCATTTTGTTGTAGCTGCTTGAAACCAGGTCTTAAGAAGACATTGGAAGCTAGTTCACAAAGAATTGTGAGAATTTAGTGACGCCAGCCAGGAACACAGGAGGAGCACCTGGGCCATTTCTTTGTCAACCCCAGCTCGAGGAGCCCATTTTATAATAAAATATCATAGACATTCCATAAAAGAATAGCAATGATTTGCACTGTACTTTAAAACGAATATCTTATTGTGTAACTCTGCCTCAAAGTCTTTTGCTTCAATTACAACATTCTGGGAAGATATTTATTTATTTACTTATTTGCTTATTTATGAGTATGTATGTATGTATGTATATATATGTGTGTATGTATGTATGTATGTATGTATGCATGTATGCATTTTAATTCTGACATCCTGCCATACCCATACCACATAAATGAAAATCTTCAGGATTGAAACTAGGCATTAATATTTTTTTAAACTCCTCAGAAGATTCCAAGAAATATCATTATTAGAAAGTAATTTCATATTTAATAGTTCTGGGGTAGCTCTAACAAGCTCCCAGGCGATACTAGTCCTTACTTACCAAACCTTACCAGTCAGTGGGCCAAAGCTTAGTGAGAGTAGCATAGGCACTGCCGGCATATTATTGGAAAGGCAGAATCTGAGGCTCTGTCTAAGACCCACCGAATTAAAACCCAAGATCCTCTAATGATAATTATGTACTTAAAGTTTGAGAAACACTGTTCCATGTCAATGGTTCTCAAAGTATGGTCTTGTGAACTTGTTAGATATGCAAACTCTCCAACCCTGAAGCAGACCTACTGAATCAGAAACTCTTGGGTTAAGGCCCCCAGATCAGTAGTTTAACAAGCCCTCTGGGTGATTCTGATGCATGCTAAAATACAGAAAGCGATGTTCTAAAATAAATCACTGTTTTCACACTCGGCTGCATTTTGGAACCGTCTGAGTTATATTTTTTAAAAAATAATGATGTCTGAATTGCATCCTCAGAGATGCTGATTTTATTTATCTGGAGTAAGACATGGACATCAGGTTTGCAAACTTATTCCAGTGATTCTAGTGTACAAAAATCCTGGAGCCATTCATTGTTCTAGAGAACTTGGATATAGGTAGAAGGCGCACTATCTTCCTTTACATTTTGGTAAGACATTTACTGCTCAGATTATCAGCAGAATCAAAGGATTGAGAACAGATCATGTGTAACAGTAGTCATTCCAGTCCCCTCAGAGAGAAATTCCAAGTGCAATGGGGTTTAATCCTGTCTAAATCAGACTTCCATCAAATCCCCCCCAAGCCCCCAGGATAAGAAGGTTGGGTCTAGGGCCTAAAAGAGTGCTGAAACTGCAGATGAGTTTCAAAAAAAGGCTTGTTACATAATTCTTCAAAGCTCTGCTGAAGTTCTACATTTCCACTGAAATTACTCTTTATCATACTTCAGCCAGCAGATTTCTCCTCTTTAGACTTTCCAAAGCATTTCCTTCCATGGAGGTAAATTTGATACTTTAAATCTTTACACATAATTCTCGATTTGTGGATGAGAAACCATGACTACAAGGTGTTAAGCAAATCACCCAAGTTTATACAGCTTGTTAAGTGCAGAAATACATATTAATATCCATAATTGTCTCTAAAATCATAAGGGCTATTCACACTTCTTACTGATTCCCCAAAATATCAGGTCTGATCTCTGGTACACATTAAATTAACAATAAAAATGATGTTTTCTGCTAATACCTAAGTAAGAGAAAGCAAAAAAAAAAAAAGCATTCTTTAAGATACCTTTTTAAAAATTCAATTATAATACTATGAGTTAGGTTTAGTATACTATACAGGCATATTGTGACATATGTATTGCTTCACATTCTGTCTCAGTATCAAGGAAAGCAGATGTTCTAAATGCAACCGTACTACATCTGGGCTAAATCCCTGCTCAGTAGAACTCTATCTAGGCTACGAAACAACAGATGAAAATATATATTAATACACATATGTCATGTATATTTTTGTCTGTTTACATATGAAGACAAACAAACAAACAAAAAATAGGGAGACAGACTACATACACACATACACACACACACACACACACACACACACCATGTCTACACACCTCAAACTTCCCTAGTCAAATATATCAAATATGAAACCACATTATTTAAGATCTTTAAAATTACTGTGTACTGATTTACTATTTCCAAAAAGGTTTTAATTTAGAGTTTAAATACAGCAAACATATTAATGAAAATCTTCTCAACTTCAATGTTTAGCTTGTCTAAAGGAAACCACCATAATATTGTATAAGTAAATCTTAGTCTCTTCCTAGTAATTTTTTAAAGTGTTGTAAGAAGAATACATTGGTATGATTTAGGGGATGTTTTTATGCACTAGTAAATATTAACCAGGAAAGAGAAATTGAGGATTCAGTGTAGAGGGGGTAAAGGCATTAGCTGTGGAATGAATAAACTCACTGAGTACAAATCCTAAGTTTACTATCTATGTGACCATGGACTAATTGTTTAAACTTCCTATGCTTTAGTTTACTCATCTTCAAAAGAGGAATAATTACAGTACCCGTGTTATAGAATTGTTATGATACTTAAATGAGTAAAATTTATAAAGTTTTCATACCTGTACAAGTCGCTTAGAATCTGCTCAGTAAACATTAGCTATTATTATTTTATATACCCCAAACTTATAGGTTAAGAAATCATGCTTGGCACACAGATGATTATTTTATTTTCCAAATTCCTCACTGAAAATATATGGTTTTTTTCTTTATACATCTTGGTAGTATGTCCTGGAAAACATCAGTCCACACGAGAATAAAGTTACAATCTATCCCTTATTTAGTTAGTAGCTACAGACTGAATGTCCATTTGAACCAGCCACATATAACAAACCTCACTGCCATTAATTACTAATTACATCAAGGATAAGAATGTAGGCAAATTTGTAAAAACGTTCAAGCAATGATGAGGAAAGAGCACAAGATATAGATATAATGAAGTGAATTTTCTTTACCTCAAGCAAATCAACTCATATCTTAGAGCTCACAAATCAGGTAACTTCAGGGGAATTTTAATAATCTCTAACTTATCACAACTTTAATACTCCTTTCCACTACTACAAGAACCCCACTGTCCTACTTCTTTTTTTATTCTTAAAGCATCTAAGTGTATTTTCCTTGTCCTGAAACATAAGCTTAAATTTAGCTGCTGGTCTTAGGTGAATTATAAAAGCAATGGCTCCCTCTTTTATGGAAAAATGTACCAGTTATGTACTTTCAGAAAATGATGTCTCTGTAATTATCATCATGATGAATACATATTCATATGACATGGTAATGATATATTTAATAGTGAACAAGAGCATATTCTTTTACTATTATTGCTATAGAGTTCAGTTTTTCAAGCTAAGCATACTCAATTTTCTTCCTATTTTCATAATGGAAAATGACTTCCTTATCTATTCCTTGGATTCTTTTAAATTGTCTGTCATTCTCAAAACAAAATGCAAATGTAATCCAGTTTGCATTATTCCTTCAATGGGGTGTTATTGGACAAATTTATATTCATTTTTGATGTGGTTGTTCTGCAAATTCAGTTTCATTCATTTCTTCAACAAATATTGAGTATCTAATATGTGCCAGGTCCTATTGTAGGTACTTGAGATAGAATAGTGCAAAATACAGACAAAGCCTCCTGCCCCTGTAGAGCTTATATTCCAATTTAGCCTTTTAAATAAATGGCAGTTTGATTATACTATTTCTGCTATGAATTAACTTACTCATATTGATTCCCAAGGCCTTATTACATGATGCCAACTCAGAGATACATCAGGCATAGTCAATGACCTCAAGGAACTTATAAAATAAAGGAAGTAAATAAATCACATGCAAAATAAATACATTCAAACGAAATTGAATAAATATCTTAAGAGATGTACAGAATTCCAAATCAAGAAACTGTTTTTAAAGACAAAAGGAAATCTGTCTTGTTTTTAGAGTATGTTATAATTAGTGGGAAAAAATAACATAAACCAAGTCTAGAATGAAGAAAATATATGCACATATAGGGAGCATTTTAATGGAAGGACATAATAAAATAAATAACTATGTTAGCAGTAAGTGTTCTGGAGGAAAATATGGAATCAAGCTGCCAAGTGAGAGAGGTGCTGACCACAGGAATTGAAATTTATACAGATTAACTAGAAAAGGCCTACATTAGAAAAGGCCTCATTTTTAAATAAGAGTATAAAGATAACAAGGGAGTGGGCTATTTAGATATTTGGAGAAGTAACAATCTAGAAAGATGGGATAGCTGATTCCAATACCTTGAGGAAAGAGTGTGGTTAGTGTGGTAGAGAAACAATATAAAGGTTAGTCAAAAGAGGATAAAACAATCAGGATAGGTAATAGATGGAATTATACAAAACCTTATTAGTAAAGGATGAAGTCTGTCTTTTCCCCTTAATGATGCGTGATGAAAGAGAATGAGCAGAGAAGTGAGTTTGCCTGACCTGCCTTTTAACTGGGTGGCTCTGGCTGCTGTGTGGATAATACACTGAAGGGAAAAAGCCTTAAACAACAAGATCAGTTAGGAAGCTAGTGTAGTAGTCTGAAGGCAAGAGTAGCCTGAACTAGGCAGTTGTAATAGGGGTATTGAGAAGTGGTCAAATTCTGTAAACAATTTAAAAGTAGAGTGAATTTACTCCTTTCAAACTCATTGCAAAAATTATTATACTATCTGCTCTTATAATTTTCCCCATTTTTACAATGCATTTAAATGAGAAAGTTTCAAGTTTTTCAAAGGTTAAAAACAAAAACCATTGCCAATTTTTAGGCTTTCAGAGTTTCAGAACTGTCAAGAATATTGAAGATAATCTTTTTAAAACACCTCATTTAAGAGACTAGAAAACCAAGGAAGAGAAAAATTATGTGACTTAAACAATCCCATAGCTAATTACAAATAGGACCTGGATTGGAAATCAGGTCATTTGATTCACACTTTAAGCTACTTTGCCTTACAAGTGGTGATATTTAAGTGGTTTATACTTGTCCTTGGATGTTTTATTCAGTTATTTTGATTTCACAAACAGTGAGAGCCACAAGTATTCCAAACTCAAAAGTCCAAGGGCCTATACAAATAAGAGAAAAAAGCAAGGAAAGTAGGTATATCCATTGCTTGAATACACTCATCTTTTTCCCCCAAAGTGTGCCAGCTAAATGAAGTATGTCTGTGTAGCCTTCCAATTTGTGATCTTGGAAAATGTCCATCATTATGCTGGGCAAAAGAGCACATAAGGACACTACCTACTAATGGGATAAATGCAAATACAGATAAAGATCTAAAGTATAATGGGACTTGTGCAGCTGTAAATATACACACAAGTTCAAACACCCTAGAATGAAGTGAGTGATTAATGCGGAATTTTGTGTGGGGGTGGCAGTTGAGGGAGACAGCTGGAGAAGTCTTCACATAGATAAAGGAAATAAGAGTTTAAAAAGGTTCTGAAGAGTAAGAGTGACTTACCAGGTGAATAAGATTTTTTGAAGTCATTATAAGCAATAGCAATTAATATGTAAAAGCTCCAAGCCATAAAACAATATGGTTAGGCTTACTTATATAATCACATATGTTTATGTTTGATCGCACACCTGTCTAGAACTGAGTTCTGACTCCCTCCAAAAGATAATCAAAATGAAACATATTCAACACATGCTTTAGATATTAGAAAGTCTAAATTTTAGTATATGGTTTCAGTATGCCTGCAGATCTATGCTTTTCCTATTATGTTAGAAAACAGGTACCCATAGTACTAAGTATAACAGTCCTAAAACAGAGATTGCTTTCATTAGCAAATGTGAACACTCCAAATCCTTGGTATAGAGGAAAGTTACGAGGTATATACCACCTGCAGTGTATCAAAATCATCTCGAAGACTTGTCAAAACAGATTGCTGAGCCCTATCCCAGAGATTCCATAATTCAGCAAATCTAGGGTAAGGCTCAAGAAAGTGTATTTCTAACAAGTTCCCAGATGATGTTGATGCTAGTGATCCAAGGACTGCATACTTTATGAACCACTAACTTAGAGTACTCTTCAATACACCCAGCTCAAGGACCTTTAAAGTCTTTCATGTAACCAACCACCAATAAGAATTCTACTTCTGTTAAAATGGTCACTGTATATGAGCTCCTTTCAAACAAGGACTCTCACCCCTACTGATGAAACTAAACCAACAACCCTATGATCTAAGTACTGGTTATTCTCCCTTAGTAAATAAGGAAATTAACATGTGAAGAGATTAAATAACTAATTCAAAGGTGCACAATTTCAATTCAAATAGCCTGTATTTAAATTCCGGCTCTATCATTTATGTGTGTGAGTCTCTGGATTTTATATTCACTTCAAGAATATAACATAGGAATCTGTAAATTGAAGATTTCCTGCCAATAACATACCTTTCAGAACAAATACTATTTATGGAAATAGACTCTGTCAATCAATTTTGCTGAGCATATACTCACTTCTATATGAGAATTAAAGGAAAAGTTAGCAAAATCCTAGAGATTCTCTGTTCCTCTCATTTTTTACAATCAGAGATTGCGTAAATATGAGAAAGTTTATGTGACTTGCCCAACGTCAAAGCACTGGTCACCTCACAGAACCAAAAACAGGCTAAAGATAATCTCAGTCGTTAGCTCTTTCTAGGAATACACTTAGTTAAGTTAGCTCCCAGAAAATTCTGAACCACTCAATATACTGCCTATACATGTGCCCATAATTAGTCTTAGAACAACTAGGAAGAAGGGTAATTTCAAATGGCACAAGTGTTGCTTTACTGACCAGAAGGACCAATGAGGGCAGAAGTCTTAAGATCAAAAAGAAATATAAGGCCAATAAGAAGGTAAGAGGCCAAAGTTAAAAATAAGTTTGAGGAATTATTCCCTTTTGATTTTTCGTGAATGGGTAAACTACTTAAGGAAATCTTTGATTCCTACTCAGGCTCTCTACAAATATTATATGGAGAAATAGTCTTCAAAATTAAAACACAGTTAACAGAAATGCATTTCTAAGAAATAGTCATTACTTTTCTTCTAGCTATCAAGATCAAAAGGCAAGATATTTCTTTTATTAAGAAAAATGACATGAATAAAGAAATGAAATGAATGTATTCATAAGCTAAGGCTGAATATTAATTTTGCTCTTTAGGTTTGTCACTATAAGAGTAACAACATTACATATACCAAATGTTGCTGAAGATCATGTAAATGACCTTGCTTAAAGAAAAACATCAGGATAACAAATACATTTCTTTTCCTTTGCATCCAACTTGTTGGTGAGATTTCACACCTACAAGTTGATGACATATTCTTAAAATATAGATGACACTATAAGAAAATAATATCCCTATAATTAGATATGGTATAGCTCTTCCTCTCCCATGAGTACTATAATGTGCATGTTTAAATAGGTGAAAGAGATGAACTTCTTGTCCAGAAAGGCCCCTTGTTAGAAGGAGAAAACATCTTTATAATTCTTTGTAGCATCCCTTAGTTCCTTGATAATTTTCCACAATTAACCATTTGGATCATGTTTCTGTTCATAGTTTAGCAATACAGAGCTTCTGTTGGCTTCGGCTGAATTTATATATACTTATGCCTAGTGGTATCAAAACATCATATGTTTTGTATTGTTTAGAAAAGTTTTAGATATCTAATTGGATTCTGAAACTCAGGTACAGACCATTTTGAAGTGTTTCTTTATACTAATTTATGGAGAATTTCATATACTCATAAAATCTGAAGAAACCATATTTGTATTTGTGATCAGTAGTTAGAAACCCAAAATATTAAAGGTCTAGAATCAAAAGATTCCAATACGTAATTCCAGATTAATTAAATATTAAATATAAAGATGAAACAATAATTTACAAAACCAAAATATAGGAACTTTTAAAAAATATCTTGGAATGAGTAAAGCCTTTCCAAATAGGAAAGAAAAGCTGAGGGCATAAAATCATATTTAAAATAAAAGTAAAATAAAGCATGGCAAACAAATTCAGAGATAAAAAACAAAAGGAATAAAAATAATTGCACTCACATAATATAGATTGACATTTTATAGAAAAACAAGAGTAGATGTCTTTTAAAATATTAATAGAACCATTCAACCTCACTCATAATACAAAAGTTAAAGTTTATGTTTTTAAACAACAAAGGACCAAGTTTGGTAATACATTTTGTTAACTAGAAGATAAAGAAACAGATACCCTTAATGTAAATTATAGGATAAAAGTACACAGATTTATAAAATTATAAAAGAATACATCCTTGGCCCAGCTATTTCACTTCCAAGTACACATCCTTTAATGCTCTTGCACACATGCAAAATGACTTATGTACAAATCTTTACAGCATTGTCTGCATTAGAAAAACATTAGAAAAAACTGAAATGTCATTCAATAGGAAATTAGATTAAAATTTATCCCCTTTAAATATGACTAATATGAAAAAAATCTTATTAATAAACATTTTAAATTTAAAATGTGTTAACCAAGATATATACTATACAGATGATATATAGATAGATATAGAGATAGAGGTAGAGATAGAGATAGAGATAGAGATAGAGATAGAGATAGAGATAGAGATAGAGATAGAGATAGATAGAGATAGAGATAGAGATAGAGATAGAGGTAGAGATAAAGATAGAGATAAAGATAAAGATAAATAGTATTGTATATGTTGATAAATGTATAGGCTACATCTAAAAAAAAAAAAAAAATACAAAGAAATGTTACCAGGTGGCAGAGAGGAAAGGGACAGAAAATTGTTTTTGTCTAAGTCAGTGTCCTCTGTCTATAGAGACACAACCACAGTTGGACGAAGTTGGGTTTAATAATTCAAAGCAAGGAAGAAAAACACAAAACATGACAGAATAGGGATGTCTTAATAAGAAGTTGTAGGAAAAGACTTAAAGGACTTGGTCAGTGTTATGTGATTTTTAGGGAGGTACCAAGAAATGTAGATTAACTCCTACTGGATGCTCTAAGGAACTGGTATAACTCTATGATTGGGAATCTTAATAATTCTTATCCACAAAGCAAGAACAGAGCAAGTTTAAAGCTGTGTTTGGTGAAGCAGCAGCAGCCACTCATACAAGCCAGATAGAGAAATACTTGATCATTTTGTATTTTGGACAACGTTCTTGTTCTGTCTGCATTCAGACATGGTTACAGAATGGTCTTGTTTTTGTCTTGATCCATCATGTTCACAGCAGCCCTGTTTGATTTGGTGTTCTAAGAAATTGCTTCTATTTAGCAAAAGCACACCTAAGCCTCTTGAGAGTGCCACCCCAGCTACTGGCTCTCAGGGACTGTTTTGTTCTTTCTCAACTGTATATCCTTTTGTGCGTTTACAATTTTATACCATATACTTATCCTATCTATGCAAAATAATTTTTAAAACAATCTAAGAACTGAAGGAGACCTTAAAAGTCACTGAGCTCTGAGACTATCCCAACTCACACCACCTTCTCCTCCCATACCAAAAGGTTTTTCTTGAAAAACACCCCTATAGCATCTGCTTAAATATTCCCAGTATTACTGTTATACTAATTTATCAGGCAGTTCATTCCACATCCAATGGCTTTAATATTTTTTTTTTGTTCAGAAGAAAAAAAACAATGCTTTTTATTATAGTATCTTAATTGTTTCAACCCATCACGTTTGGCCACTTCAAATGCATCTTCTCCTAGTGGAACAGAGTAATTACCTTTCTAATGTTATGTAAAATATTCCTATTAATACTCTCCAAACTGCAATTGTTGCTTTTTTTGTGTGTGCCACTGTTCTAACACAGTTTTGTATCTTTTGTTGTCATTACATTTGCACAGATTCTTATCTGTTACTGCTGACAAACCCATTTGCCTTTGTACTCAATTACATGTAATTAGTCTTTTCTTCATGAACAAAAGAACAGGTGTTTTTATCTATTCTCTGCAAGATACTACAGTAAGGTTGGTTGGACCTATTAATGCCTAGTGAACCAAACAACACAATTCTGACAGATGCTCATAGTAACAAGATTTTTTTTAAACAATTAAATGTTTTTACTCCTGCCCACACAAAAGAAAGAACAGGCATTTTTACATCTTAGAAGTTTATAATTTTCTATTAAAAATGAGAACTTAAATCCTTTTCTAATGTTTTAAAACCCCACACAGAAAATGTATTAATTAAAAATATTTGTTTACACTGCGAATTTTTCAATAAAGATATTGGGAGGGAGGATAAGAAGAAAGTACATTAATCAAAACACTGGTTAAATCTGAATAAAGTCTGATTAGCTCAGTTAATAGTATTGTACGAGTATTAATTTCCTGGTTTAGATCTTTGTATTTTTGTTACATAAAATGGTACCATTAGGGGAAGCTGGGTGTAGAGTGCAGAGGAATGTCCTGTAATACTGTGTAATTTTTCTAAAGTCTAAAATTATTTTAAAATAAAAAGTTAAAAAAATATTTGAGTGGATAGAGTATTTAACCAATGATCTAGAAAAACTTGTGCACTTATGCACAAGGAGACATTCATTCATTTGTTCCTTTTTTGTTGAGTACTTAACTATGTATTAGAACTCATTCTAGGTTCTAAAGACATCAAAGATCAAAACAAAATCTCTTCATTCAGGGAACTTAAATTCTCTTGGGAGGAAGATCAAAAATAAACAAATAAACAGAAACAATATATATGTCAGGTGGCCATAGGAGATATAAATAGGAAAAAAATGGGTATCAGAATAAAGAAGGCCGAGGTGTTATTTTACAAAGAATGCTCTATTGGAAATATCTTGGAAGTACTATTTGCAACTGCCTTAAAATAAAAATGATAATTATCCACCAAAAAGAGAATGAATAAATATATTTGGGTATTTTCACACAATGGGATACTGCATAAAAATGAAAATGAATAATGTAAAGGAAGTATATAATTATATATGCATCTAACAATTATAACATTGAGAAAAAGACATAAAATTTATATATAGTAATGCTCTCACTTATAAAACATTTAAAAACATGCAAAAGGATATTATGAATGATTTAAGTATATGTATGTGAAAAATGTATTTTTAAAACTGCATAGAAATAAAAATGACACATTCAGGACAGTTATTATGTCTGGTACTGAAGAAATGCAGGACTCTACAAGAGCACACAGAAAACACAAATGTACTGATATCTTTGACTAAATTTTAAGCCAGGGGTTAGATTTCCAGATGGATTTATTATTATTATGCACATCTAAACTACTTTTAATAGCAAAATATCAAAAATTATGTGCAGCTGTATATCCTAATAAAAAAATAAGATATTTTAATTTGTTAATTCAAAGTTTCTAAAAGTATTTGACAAAATGCATCACCCTTGATGATGGTGTGTGTCATGCATAATGATACTATGCATTTAAGTATGTGTTTTGTTATACATATATAAGTATATACATATAATGTATAGATGATATGTGGGTATACATTTGCACTAGTCATTGACCCAGCATCAGCAGAGAAAGCACTTTCAATCATTTTTCTAGAAACAGTAAAGGAAGGGTGTGTTACAGCTAACTTTTACAGCTACCACACACTTTCATCGCTGCTGGTCTACCACTGCCCATGATAAATGTCATGTGTCTGTCTGGGTTACAGTTGCATCCTGTGGAACTGATTATAGCTGTTTGGCTTACTTGGGAATTGACTATCTCCATCAATTTATACTTTTTCAATCTTGTTACTTTAAAGTGGGGTGGGTGGCACTAATAGAGTATTAATATGATCTCCAGCCACCTCATTTTATAGAAAAATAAACTGAGTTCAAGGGATATATCATAGATAGTAAGGGTGACACAGCTAAGCAATCTCCCTGATTTTTTCCATTCTATCCTTGTTTGTAGCTTTACTAAATCCACATTCATATACAGATGCACTAGATGGAAATCCTGCATGGAGAAAAGCATCCTTATTCTTCTGTACTCAGTTGAAAATGTGAATCATTTAAAGAATGTATTCTTACTGAAACAAATCAACAATGCAAACCACAATAAGCTAATCAACTACTTTGCAAGAATCTAGAATGACATTCTTTATAATATTATCCTTTCTTTATTGTAATTCATATTTTGTAATGAGTAATATTAAGGAACAAAGAATAATTTAGAGGGGTTGGGCTAGAGTATTTTTATACTTTAGGGATTATAAGTCTTTCCTCGAATCTTTATTTTCAATTGAAAAGATATTTCACCATAAACTACCAGGCTTCCTAGCCTGCCTTACACAATCTACTGCTTGATATACTGTCAATCTGACCACAAAATCATATCCATCAAAAGACAACTCAGTTGGACATATATTTAATGAGGATTCACTATGCGCTTGACACCAAAGATATGGCAATAAATTCAGACATATTTTGGAAAAATATGGCAGTGCATAATTTTGGAATAACAAATTTTCCTCAGTTTCTGTACATCATTAATCCGAAAATGAAAGATATGATGAGAGTAATAATTCTTAATATGGAGGTTGATATTTAAAATTTTTCTGAAATGTAAATATACTGTCATACCTTGATGATTTTATTGGGTAATTAGCTTGTAAATTCTATAGTTAAAAAGAGCTTCCAGGAATATTATTAATAATATCTCAATATTTGACATTTTATATCAAAAATTATAAATAAAATTTCAGGTCTACTAATCTTTATTATCCTGTTATTATCATATATACACCATAAAGCAACATCCTACTATTTTAAAATATTTCTCTTTTTAAATCAAAAATTTTTTCCTCAATCAAAATAAAATAACATGTAGTATACATATGCATGTATTCAATGTTAAGCATCAGAAGTAATTTTGGTCTGTCAGCAATAATGTCTTGAGAATTATTTTATTGTGTTTACTATTTAATTCTAGGAAGAAAACCACTATCTTGTGCTGGAAGGCCTGCTTTGTTCTTACAAATACTTTTCATCATCCTGACTACAAACACTGAATGGAAGGATATTCTTGTCCTGTGACCTTCTGGAACTCCTTCAAGCTTCCTATCTTCTCATCTAGCATATAACCTTTCTCCCTTACTGTCACTGATATAGGGAATCGCAACAACAACAACAAAAAGAAAAGAAAAGAAAAGAAAAGAAAAGAAAAGAAAAGAAAAGAAAAGAAAAGAAAAAAGAAAAGAAAAGAAAAGAAAAAAGAAAAGAAAGGACAAGACACCGGCTACCTTGTGGTTAAGTAGTTCATAAGGCAGCCTAGCCATGTTTTAAATACACAATACACTAGGCCATATATTTGACAGTAATTGGATTTCGAGGAGCTAATGTTTCTTACTGTAGTCACTGTTTTCGTCCTTGGTCCCGTCAATGGTACCATCTGGGTGCATCTGCAGGAAATATCCCTGCTGGCTGAATAACCTTGTCACAATTCCTTTCAGCTGGGGTTCTGCAAAACAAAATGAAATAATTATTCAAATCTTGTTTATAAAAATGCACACTTGCAAATCATCAGAAACATTCTCTAAGTAAACATGAAAATACCAATGGCTTAAAATTAAGTATTTGTAAAGGGGACATTTCAGTAACCTATCTTCACTTTTTTTTTTCTTTCTAGAGGCAGAACCGTAATACTGTGCAGCAATAAACCAAATGTAAACATAAATAAAAGCTAATTATGATTAGAAAAATACAAAGGTTTACTAAAAAGTAAATTATTTCTCTCTCTCCTGCATCTAGTGTTTCACTGCAAGATTATGGTTCCATTCCAGAATCACTGTTTAGACCAAATTGCTACTGTAATTCTTAAGCTTCCAGCAGTCATAATCAGTTCCTGGATGACTTCTAGTTCTGGTGAATGTCAGCTACCCATCAGAAACTCCTGGGTTTTAAATTCTGGTCAAGTTTGGTCAGAAAGAATGGCTTAGATGAGAACTACAGGAAGAAGCAAAACCTTTGTCTATGAGATGTCACTAAAAGTGTGTGGAAACATTTCACCTCCAGGAAATACCTCACCAGAGAAGAGCCCCAGTACCACAAAGTCATTTTTCCAGTATAAAAATAAATCAATTCATACCTATTTCTCTATTTGTTCAACCAAGAAGTAGTCCTCAGCTTTTAAAAACTCCCTCCACACGAATACCATCACAGTGAATTTTGTATACTACATTTGGATTTTTGTATTTCAGCTAACACAAATATTTAAAGCTTTCTCATGTGGTGCTGGATGCCAGCAACAACTCATTTTCTACAGCATCACAATTTTGTCTCTACTTCAGTGTTAAGCAAAAATTAGACCATTCTAGCCATAAAAATTTCATATGAATGAGGATATAGAGAAAAATTCTTCTCGCAATGAAAATTGAGGCAAAGATGAAAATCACGTGATTGCCAAAGTAACAACATGTTACACTCAAAAGGACACAACCTCTGAATTGTAACTGACAATTTCATTCCTTCACCCATTTTCATCATCCTAACTACAAACCAATATTCACTCTGAATCTCTTTCTTTGTTAGGCAGTATGCTGGTAATGAGTTAAACTGGACACATTTATATTTAGGTCTAAATAAGAATTTTAGTTAAGGATTCAATGCATTTAACTGTTTGAGAATAGAACTGCTCCCTAGAACATATGTCTATGGTTAACCTTTTGGACATATGACTTGATCACACACTTTCAGTAATATGAGGTCATGACTCTATAAGTATGTCTTCCTCCAAGCAATCCTAAAAAGAAGAAAAGATACCAAGAAAATTGGGAAATGAGGAACAAGGGTTATGAAAAAAAGAACTGAACTAAAAATTAGTCAATCTAATTAACCATATGTTGTTTTTATGTGTTTAATTTGTGGGCCTTTCTTTCCATATCAATAATACCTAGAAGTTAAACTATGTGAACTTTAGGTCCCTGAGGGTGCATGAAGACAGCTTCTGAGGCATTGGCAATAAATTTCCAATAACTCTTGAGTACATTAGATCCTCTGCCCTGAGTGGTAGCCAACATCAAGGAATGGATTCCTCTTCAGTGCATTGCCTCCATGGGCCCACCCAGCCTGACATACTAGGGATTTGTTGGACAAGCACATAGCTAGCTAACCTCGCTACAATAACATATCCTGTATCCTTATTACCATTTATCAAACCTTATCAACTTTTTCAGGCTCAGTTCAAGATCACATTAAATATGAGGATCACTTTTATAATCAGGGGTAATAACATGTGTGCTTTTGCCAGGAGGCTGATTAACAAGCAGGTCCTGTGAGGCATACTGAGGTCTCAATATGTGGTCAGAAGACCCAGCTTTGAACCACAATTCCTGTGTGGTCCTGGGCAAGTCATTTAACATCTGAGGCTCAGTTTTCATATCTGTATAATGGAAAAAAATAATTTTCTATGTTAACTATAATCATTGAGAATTTCAAATGAATAAATATATGTGATAGTATGAACTGAAAAACCCCATAAGAATATAAATCCTAATTAAGGTCTACTTTTTCAACCATGAAAATGGAGGAAACTGTGTTAAGTGAGATAAAATCATTCTGTGAACTGACTCTATGTCTCCCGATTTGTTTTAATAAAACATTAATCAAGCTTGTAAAGTCACTAAATTAAATAGCAGGTTAAGAGTAGAAGACAGAAAAAGATGGAAGAAAAGGGACAACTGTCTTGTAATTCATATTTTCTTTCTAATCAGCTTGATAAGGTCACTTTAAGAAGTCCTGTTTTGGCTGGTAATGAAATGTATGGCAGCTGAGTCATTAATGCCTGCAAATGATTGTTTTTTTCATGCTCCTCTTTTGTAGCTTTAATTAAACACTTCTTTTGCTATGGTGAAGCTATCCCACACTCCTCCTCATTGGGGCCCTGGGAATTCAAATTGGTAACTCCTGTTCAAGATAATGAGCATCAGGCTTTCATACTATCTTCCACTGCCCAACAGCAGTGCCAGAACCAGCTTGGAGTCTGAGTTTTAATTATGTGACGATCTATTAAAGTAAATGTCTTGCAATATAGATGCTTCAAAGGAAACCTGACCATCTAATGAACAAATGTCCTGAACCTAGGATGTGTCATAGAAAGCAGTATCGCCTGCCGAAAAACCTGTACCCTTGTTACCATTTATTAAACCCTACCAACCTTTCCAGGCTCTATGAAAGCTTGGTGATCATAAGTGAGGATCACTTCTATAATTGGGGGGAGGGGCATGTTTTGTTGTATTTTTTTTAAAAAAGAGATTAAAAAATGAGACTACTTTTTGGCACATCTATATCCTGGGTGCCTTTATCAAATACAATTTTTATTTGTCAGACAATGTATAGGGATCTAATAGGTTAACAAAACTTGGCTGTCCTCAGAGAGCACCCAGTGTAATACATGAAACATATTTATGTATAATACTAGTGTGGGGTAGCTGTTAAAGGATAGATAGAAGTAGAATGACATGATGGCACCAAGGCACCAAGGAGCAAGGGACTAATTCTGTGTCAAGGTTGGACCTCATCTGTTACCTGAAGAGTGAGAATGTTCATAAGTAAAAACAAAACAAAAATCAGCATGTTAGACTCTGGGAATGATACAGAGACTGGGACAGGCATAATATAACACAGCGGTTCTCAAATTCTGGCCTGCAGATAAGTGCCTGTTCTTAACAAATATTCACAGCTCAACAGTGAAACAAAAAAAAATAGGGTCCATGAAATAAGTTTTTTATTAAGCTAATTTTATTTCAATTTATATGATTCTCCTTGATTGTAAGATAATGTTTTTCCACTATTTTTTCTTTTATTATGAATTGATGGTTATACCGTTAGATGGGGGGTGGTGATTTATTACCTTTTATATTCCGAAGAAGTATAGCAAATAGTGCTAGCTTTTCTCCTAAATTCATTTCCTCCTTTTTCTAGGCACCCAGCTAGACCATATGTCCTAGCCTCCCTTGCAGTTAGGTTTGGCAGATAAATGACTGTCATATGGAATGTAAGTGAAAGTTATGTGTGCCATTTTCAGGCCAAGGCTTTTAAAAGCAAACATTCTTCTCCACATTCTCTTATCCTTAGCTCTGGCAGGATTAAGATGACAGAGCCCTAGGGGATATCAACAAAGAATCCTGGGCCCTTGAAAAACTGATGTAGAAAAGACAACAGCCATTATAAATACCCATTTCTGACAGGTGAATAAGAAATAAACTTCCATTGGTTGTAGGTAGTGATTTTCTTCCTAAGAATACAATGTGAAAAGGGGGTGGGGTGGAATTTTACAGTGGAGAAATCTGACAAATAAAATACTACCTCTGTCACATGATCAAGGGTAACATCAACAGTCATAAATCATGTTGATAATGTGCACCCTTCACATGATGTGATGAGAAAGGCACTTTACTTCTGTAATCTTTCTCCTTAAAACTCATAACCCTAGTCTAACATCAAATTCCAACTGAATGGCATTCTACAGAATAGCTGACTAGTACCCCTTAAAACTGTCAAGGTTATCAAAAATAAGAAAAGTCTGAGAACCTTTCACAGCCAAAGGAGACTAAGGAGACATGACAATAAAATATAATGTGGTATTCTGGATGGAATCCTAGAACTGAAAAAAAATTGAGTAAAACCTGAGGTGATCTGAATAAAGTATGGACTTTAGTTAATCATAATGTATTGATACAAATTCATTAATTTTCATAAATATACCAAACCAATGTAAGATGGTAATACAGAAAATGAAAATAGTATAGGGTCTAGAGGAATTCTTTGTACTATCCTAACTTTTCTGTAAATATAAAACCATCTGAAAATTAAAAGGTTTATTAAAAATAGTAGTTACTATCACAAAAGCAAGTAAAAAATTTTATCCTTAAAGAGGATAAATGAGAAAAAAGGTAAAGAATAAGAACTCATGTTTAGCACTGCTGCTCTTTTTCAACATAATGGTTGAATTCAAAGCCACTTTAAAAAGCTGAGACCTGATGCAGCTATTCATACCTTCCTGCTGGTTTAAAGTGTAGTGCTTTGCAGCAGCTACCTGGGTACACAATGTAAACCCAGAACACAGTTAGAACCATGGGAGCCTGATCATGCATCTCAGGGTGAACACTGGACTGTAGAAAATAAAACAAACTTTAAAACTGGAAAGGACCTTGGAATCCAACATCTTCCTTCATCAAAATACTTCCTTCTTCAATGTCAAAGATTTTTAAAAGTAAAATAAAATAACACTAAGGCCCAAAGTGAGTGTCAAGACACAGCCAGTATCTCATGCAAGCTGGGGGTTGGGGGACAAGAAGGAAGAGAAGAGAGGACAAGGAGGGAGAGGAACACCTTGTTCTGTATGAGTGGGGATGATAAAGAAAAGGGATTATAGAAAACTGTGCAAGAAATATATATATAATATCACACCCAAATGTAGGGAAAACACCCCCATGTAAAATTAAATCTAAAATAAAAAATATATCAGTGATCCAAACTTGTGATAAAAGCCATATCCAGAGAATTGAAGTAAGTATAATAATGGTCATATTTTGAACCCAATACTTTGTACTGGGCACTCCCCTGATTTTACTAGTTTTATTTAGTAAGCAATTACATGTGCAAGACACTTTTTTTTTCATTTTTCAAATGAGATTATTGAGACTCAGAGAAGCTATATCATTTGCCCAAGATTACAGAACTAGTAAATGAAGAGGCAAGTCTAACTTAAGAGTCTACGGTCTTAGTGACTGTCCATCACTGTTCAGTCACTTTAAGAAGGATGCTGGCAAAACTGAACATTTCCAGAGGAAAGAGAGCCAAGTAAAGAGGGTACAAAGGGTATCATATAAAAAATGGCTGAATGAACAGTGGATGTATAGCCCAGAGAAGGGAGGACTTCAGGGGCATGAAAGATGTCCTTACTTTCTTGAGAGCAGGCAGAAGAAGAAGTCAATTTGTTCTGAATGGCTCCATAGGGATAAAAGTAGGGCCAAAGTGTAAAAATTATAGAGAGGTAGGTAGAGAAGAACTTTCTATAAATTGTATTCAAAGGGAGAACAGGCTGTCTAAGGAAAGAGTGGATTTTCTATCACTCGACAGATTCAAATAGGTAGAAGCTGAAAAACTGTAAGTCAGAACATCTGTGAAGGGCATGGCTGTCTCCAAAAGCTAAGGCATTCTGCATGACAACTGCAAGGGCTTTCCCGAAGCCCTGAAAAGTTTGGGGATAACCCAGACAGCCCACTAAATACAAGTTCACATTTCTCTTTCTTAGTTTGTATGTAAAAGAGAGAATTAAAAAAACTGTTAATCAGGCATCCTGAAAATGCAAAGTTCTTTGGAGCTGTTAAATATGGATTGTGGAGTACTTTGATTTTTTTTTTTTTAATCAGTCTCTGTGGGGTTACAAATGGGTCCTCAGTATTCAGGTTTAATGTTGCCCACTTAAAAGAACTGAGATTGCAGAGGCTATTATACGTGATTCTTGTCAAGTGCTTCTGAGGCCCCAACTGCTGAAGATCTCAAAATTAGACTATTAGGGTTGGAAATTGCTCATAAACAGGTACACTTCTGATCAATCACAGCTAAAGGGCATATACTAGAGCACATTTACATACCACAAATCAAAGCTCCAGAAAAATCAGCAATGGGATACAGTAAGACATTTGAAAGAGAAGAGAACTTTTCTGGGCTTTTGAACACACTGCAAAAATTACAACCACACTGAGCTGTAAGAATTCATCAAAAATACATGCTGTTTAGTAAAAGAGATGTATGCCCAAGGCCCCTCATTCCCTCGGTAGATTGCAGTAGACACACCCAAAGGAGCACTTTAAGAAACAGAACTCATAAGATCAGAGATATGTCACCATGGCCTGGCAGAATCAGCTTTGTGGGATAAAGAGAGTTACATCCTGTCTGAGTCCTCAGTACCCCCATCCATTTAATAAAAGTGACAGATGCCATCAGGAGTTACCTACCTGAGAGCCATGGAAATGACAAGTGTTCATATGTTGAAGTGCTAATAACTGCAGAAAAAAAAAAAACCTCTATCTACACAAGCATATTTATTTTCTCATTCAACAGACTCTAATAGCACATTTCATTCAAAAATAGATATTTATTGAGCACTAGGCTTTGTGGAGTTTATTCTTCAGGCACAGGAGGTAACTAGTGGTGTGCTAGTAAGCCAGCTCTCAAAACAAAAAAGAAGGAAGGAAGGAAGGAAGGAAGGAAGGAAGGAAGGAAGGAAGGAAGGAAGGAAGGAAGGAAGGAAGGAAGTTAGTTCAAAACTTGATTTCCATGGTATTCATTTCCACAGTATAAACCCTCCCACCTGATTTAAAACTAGTACTTGGCATCACTGAAAGAAGAGTTAGAGCTGGGAGGAGACAGGCATAATTGGTTCCAACACACCACTGAACATAGAGAACAAGACATAGGGTTTGCATTCTATTATGAAAGACAAAAAGGAAACAGCTAAACAGTTAATGTATAATACAGTTTTAGTATAAATGCTATAATGAAAACTAAAGCAATGAAAAAAGATGGAGTACACAGGAGATGCATATGCTATGTTGACAAAGTAGCTAGAAGATGACATCCCAGAGACCTGAATGCAGAAAGGGATCAAACCACCAGGGATATCTAAAACAAGAGCATTCTAGGTGCAGGTAACAGCAAGTACAAAGTGATCCTAATACTTGAAATGACTGGGAACCATTGAATAGGAGGGTCTCTGAAGATCCTTCTTCCAGACCAGGAGTTGGCAAACTACAAGCCCTGCTGCTGCCGATTTTGTAAACAAAGTTTTACTGGAATACTGCCATGTCCATTCATTCACACACTGGCTACCTTCGTGCTACAACAGAGATAAGTAGTTGCAACAGAGACCCTGAAATATTCACTAATAGGCCCTTTACAGAGAAAGTTAGCCAATGCTTGCTCTAGGCATTTGCTGATGCAGTTCCCTCTGCCTGAAACACACAACCTTCCTCCTCTGTGCAGAGTTCCCCCTTAGTCTTCAGGGCCCAACCTTCTTCCGCAGGGCCTTCCCTGACACCCTGAGGAAAAATTAAGCACTTTCTGCAGAGCTCACTGTGCATGGGTTTGGAGGGGACTCCCCACACTGTTACAGCTTCTTGCCTAGGCTGCCTCTGTTGCTGAACTATGAGCTCCTCAAGGGCAGGGACCTTAAATTATTCATCACTCCATCACAGGACTAGCCTAGTGCCAGGCTCAGGGTAGATGACAAGTGTTCATATGTTGAAAGAAAAAAGGAGATGTTATATCTACTATTTTTCATTGTCACCTGTGACTTTCAGAGGAGTCCTCACTTGTAAAAAAGATGTTTACAGCATCTTAATATAACGCCTCTGGCCTTCAACGTGTTTCTTTCTATTTTCAGTCTCACCCGCTCCACACTGAACAGTCTAGTCTGACAAGCACAGCAGCATCCTCCATAAACTGCAGTCTCTGAAGCCCCGAGTTGTCTCCCACTTCTCCGGGAATCAAGTGACCTTCAGATGGGCAATCCTTAACCTTCATGCTGCCTCAAAGCTAAACGGAAGAAAAGACATGCTTTTCCAGATTATCCTCTTCCCCGAAGCAGTTAGTCTGAGCTGGTGAAGACTGGCGAAGCAGAGCAAGGCAATTAATCTAGGATATGAAATGCCGATAAAAACAGGATTTTTGTACTGAGTTGATTTTATTCCTCTTACCATTAGTCCCCTCCCTCTCAGATTCTTCTCTATAAGGTGCTCATGAAAATTTAAAATAACTCAAACACCATTTTTACTGACTTCCAACACGCACTAGGTACAAAGTACAAAAATGAGTAAGATGCAATTCCTGCCTTGAAGGCACCCATGGCCTCATCAGGGAGACTTATATACAACTAATCGTTATAGCAGGGAACATGAAAAGTGCTGTCATTGAGGAAAAAAACAAAACATTTTGGAATCACAGAATGGGATGCTAATTTTACCTGGGATGGTGTGTCCTGGGACAAGAGGCAATTAAGAACAGCTTTGAAGATGAAGCAATACATTGGACTTCATCTTGAATAGGCAGGGGGATTTTTGCTTTGGACTGCATCAATGGAAGCAACAGTCCCGTGGGACTGGGCAGATGCATGTGGTTAGTGTGTGGAGAAATAAGGAGGTGCATCTGGTGGTCTGAGGTGACAGCAGAAAGGAAATATGGATCCAGGATACTGAAGGTGCATTAAGCAAAGCTAATCAATTTTGCTTTATATTTCAAACAAATGATCTCCGAACTCTTTTTTAAATTAAAATTTTTGGGGTGACATTGTTCAATAAAATCAAATGGGTTTCAAGTGTAAAATTCAATAAAACATCATATGTATATTGCATTGTGTGTTCACCACTCAAAGTTAAATTTCCTTCTGTCACCAAATATTTGACCCCCCCTTACCTACCCACTTTCCCTTTGGTAACCACTGATCACCGTTCATGTCCATGAGTCTCTGTTTGTCATGTTTGTTACTTTTAGTTTCATATTCCACTCCAAAGTCTTTTAATTATACAATCCATCCAAAAAAATTTAAATCTACAGACTCTGTATATGTATATTTATTACTTATAAATTATATATGCATGTGCTACTCCATATATTATGTGTGTATTATAAATCAAAGTTGAAATGTTTAAATGAAACCAATACTGAACTTAAACAAAAATTAAAATAGTTTCTTTCCACATGATAAAATTTTCTTGCTCCATCCACTTCAGATAAGAGAAAGCTTAGGTACCACTGAACCAGGTAATGGAGAAGCACTGAAGGATTTTAGGTCTGGGGATAAATTACAAGAGCAGTATTTTAGAAAGCCAACTCAAGTTAAGGAATAGAGATAGTTAATTAGAGTGGTTGATACTTTGGCCATGGAAGCTACTTAAGAGAGCTTTCACATATCATAAGTGCCTTGGGTAGGCAGTAGCTATGAGGGTGGAGAGAAGACGTCAGCTGGAGGCCCGACGGTACTTGGTGGTGCTTAGTAGATGACAGGATGTATAGACTCCCTTCAGTTTGAGAAAAATATGCAACTTCTTTGTCCCTAAATCCAAATCAATCATTAGGCTTCTAAGGAAGCCTCATTTAAGCGTAGAGTACCATGGGACATGACAGTGAAGAAAGCTCAATGTGAGCATTCCCAGGAAGCCAAATTACTTCTCTGCCTTTCTAATGATTTCTGTTTGTGAAGAGGCTATTGATCTGGTCAACCTCACCAAGTCACAACTCCCTGGTCTTTCTCAGACTATCATCCAAAGAAGTAGACCAGGAATAAACACTGCCTTCCAGACAACTTAAGAATGAGCTCTGGAGAATGCAGAACACAAGGTATTTCAAACATGAAGATAATCCTAACATCTTGAGATTTTAGAACCAGAAAAGCCATTCACAATGATCTCAGTCCAGTTCATTCTATAGTCCAGCAGAATAGCAGGGAGAGGGGAAATTCTGTGGCATCACATCCTCCAATCCCTGAAATCAGGGCTCTTTATAACCCCATGATCCTTCTGTGCTGTGCACCCTAAAATGAAATGTTTCATACCTCCCAGAGGTATCCTGGCCTTGACACAAACTACTAGCTGTATGGTATCCAGAAAGGTATTTCATTTCCTTGGGCATAGTTTTACGCGTTCGCCTCTTGCGAAACTGTGTGAAGGACAAGGGCCTGCTTCTGAAAGCTGTTCTAAGGAATTAATAATACACATTACATTGTGTTATATGACCAGGAAATGACCATGCTAGTATGTAGACTTAACTTTCAGACAGAATTAACATAGATGGGAAGCACCGTGGGTAAGGAGCAGTAGCAATGGGCAAATTCTTCTGAGTTTTATTCATAGATAACAACTGCTAAACATTTACCACATACCAGGAATTTTATGTAGATTATCTCTCTAAATTTTCACAGAAATGATTTAAATTGGGCTTTTTTATAGATTAGGAAATTGAAGCTCACCGAAATTGTTACTTGCTCTAAATGACAAAGCTAATAAATGCCAGAACCCAGTGTTGAACCAGATCCCTCTGTTCTTTACACCTTCTCATTGCTAATCAACAGTTGTCTCTTGAAGAAGCCTAACAATATGCTGATACCTTTCCCTTCTTTCTTAACTGTGATCAGCCCATGAAAATGGTAAAAACCTATGAAGCATGAGACCAGCAATAAGCAACAAATATTAAACTGGAGTTGAACACATGGCTTTTGGTCTCTTGATACAAAACAAAACAAAACAAAACAAAACAAAACAAAACAAAACAAAACAAAACAAAACAAAACAAAACAACAGGGGTGGGGGAAAGTGTAGATGCTAGTATGTATTAAAAAAATCATCTGTAATAAAAGCATCCTTGGCATAGTAAAATCTTCTGTCATAGCCTTCTTTTTCACAGACTCATCTTTTGGAACCAGAAATAAATGAACAGGACATGTTATTTGGAAGAGCGTGGGCATGACACAGTGCTCTGACATCACAGTGTTAGATCTGTCCTAAAACTGTCCTGTATTTCTGAGATCTGTTCATCCAGATTGGCAAGCCTGGGGAATTCCTTAGAACACAATTCTAAATTGCCTGCAGGTAAAATGCTATTGTTGTAAAATATGATCTTTGTCTATCATCTTTTTTTTATAGCATTTACCAAGAAAAATTTGCAGAGTCAACCAGAGCGAGTTGAAGACATAATAATAGTTTCTGCAAAAGAGCAGTTTATAGCTCCAACAGCACATCAATCAGCCTAAATTCGATGGCAAATTCAGGCCAGGAAGTGTGGTGCTGTGGGAAACTTGAGCTAGAGGGATCCAGACATCTGGGGTCTGATCTCAAGCATTTGCTCCTCTCCAGCCCCACTGCCACCACCTTTGTCCAGGCCACCAACAGCTTCTGGCTTGATTCCACCAACAGCCTCCTCACTAACAGCCTTAGCCTGTTACCCTTCCAAATCACGCTACAGTGGAGATAATATTTTACAATATAAATTGGATCATGTCATTCTACTGCTTAAACCCTTTAATAGCTTCCCATTTTCATTTACAATAAAACATCAAACCCTTAGCATGGCCTGGAGAGCTTTGCACCATCTGGCTCCCGTCTACGATTCCATCATCATCTAAATTTACTCTCTCCTGGCTCACTAGCTCTAGGCACACATGCCTTCTTTCTCTTTAGACCTAAGGATTTCTACACATGCATGTCCCTCTGCCTGGATTGATTTCTCCCTAAGATAAATTCAAGTTTCAGCTTAAATATAACTTCATATAGATGTTGTTTAGCTCCTCAATCTAAATCTGGCTTCATATTCATTTTCATATTCTCTGTCAATACACTGTTTTCCCTCTTCATAACACCTATGTCAATTTGTAACTAGATATCTATTTTCCTTTATTTACTTAATGTCTGTTTCCTCCTTTAAATTTTAGCATCCATGACAGTGAAGCCATATGAGTTTTATCTATCATAATATGCCCAGTGTTTAGCATAGTGTCCACTAACACATGGTAGGAAGTAAACACATGTTTGTTCAATGAACTGGTTTCTTCTCTCCAAGCTTCAACTTTCATCTGCAAAATCATAGATTTGGAACAGTTAAGTGGCTGTAGATCTAGGATTCTATAAACCTAAAAGACTCCTAAGTAGAAATGGATATCTACAAGCTATTTTCAATGAGTTAAAATTAAAAATGAAGAAAGTATTTCTAATAGATTATATCTCTCATCACTGTATATGAAGACTATTAAAATTCTATTTAAAAATATAATCTATACAAACTATAATAATGCAATTAACTTAATGCCTGATAATACAATACACAAAAGTGAAGTAGAAATAGTTATCAGGTGTGGATGCAATACTTTTGATATAAATATGGCTGGCATGCTATACCACAAATTTACTTTGGGAGGTTCTCCAGGACACAACTTGAAAGCACCTGAAACAGAAGTACAAGGAACTGCCACTATGACGGATGATGAGGGGCCATTACAGATACATAGATGAAAAATTAATCAACAAATAATTTTATCTCTTCAATTTTTTTTGGAAAAACAGCTAAACATTAAAATCTACATTAAATTGTATCTATGTGAAACAGAACAAAAATCTTAAAAAATTGTTTTTCTATATGATGTTTCAAAATCTTGCCCTTTGTTCTAAAACAAGTTTTAATCTGAGAATCAGTTTTGTTTCTAAATAATAAACAGAATAAATGTGAAGCTTTTTGCAAGTATGTATCCAGACAAAACTCATTCTGCATATGGATCATTTTTATTTTCATAAATGGGAAACCAAATTAGACAGAATGTTCATGAGATTTTCTAATTTAACTTTGATACTGAGGCTTAAAAACTTCTAAATGTGACAGATAAGAATTTTGATCAGTGATTTTAATTTAAGTTTTGGTGAAGATTATCCTTTTACAATTTGCAGATTTATTATAATTTTACACGCTCATTTTCTTTCATTTATTTGAATTCTCTTGTAACATGAAATATTTCAATCATGTGAAAAATACATGGATAAAAATAGCTCTCAATAAGTGCTTACCATGAACCTGGGACTACTAAATGATTTCTATGTACTGTATTTACACATTCAATCTTAACAATGGCTACAAAGTTTTTTTGTTTGTTTGTTTTTGTTTTTATTTATTTTTCTAATTTTACAGATGATGAGATTGAAGCACAAAAATGTGAAGTAATTGCCCATGGTCCAACATTGTACAACAGGAAGGTTTTTTGAAGATTTGAGGCTGGGATGTCTGTTCCCAGAACCACTAAACAAGTTCCCATTCTCCCCTGCCTCTCAAATATCCATGCATTCACCATCGACATTTAACAAATACTAATATTTTCCGAATCTGTTTATATAATTAAAACAGTACAGTCATCTCCTTATCCTTCCTATTACTTTTCTACCTATACCCAACCATATTTCTAAACTTGGTAATTCTTGTTCATTTCTTTGTTCCTTTACTCCATCTATAGGTATCCACAAAAATACATAGTGTATTATACATTTGTACATTAAAAGGTGTCCGGCTGTAATCATCTCATTCAACATTATATCAATGTGTATTTGGATTTTGAATTTTAATCTGATCTGGAAGTCTCCTAACATAATGGTAATTATTTTACATTCATTGTAATTTCAGATTTTATTGTTTTTATTTCTATCATCTTAATTGATGTTTTCTATTTATTTTGCATTTCTTTGCTTATTTACTTATCGTTATATCCTTTCAATTGGATTGATTTTGTTTCCTTTATTCTCCCTTCAATTTTTCTCTGTATCTTGATTTGAAAGTTACAGTTATATTTGTATTATTTAGCAGTTACTCTTAAATAGTTAACTTAATTTGTAATTTAGCAAAGTGCAAGTATAACTTTATCACTAAGCTCATACCAAATAATACAAGCACAATAAAAGTCTGAAATTCTCCTACTCCTGTCACTGTCTAGTAGTTCTAGCTTTTTTAAGCCCATGAAAGACTTGTCACAGGATCTTTTCAATTCTTAATCTATTAGATATACCATTATCCTTTTGGCTTACCATTGCATTCTCAACTCCTCCTTCTGTAATCTGCCTCTTCTTTGTAAACCAATAAGGAGGGTCATAAATGGTAAAATTTCTCAGTGTTTTCCATGACATTTCTTTCCTTCTCTCTTCATTCTCTCCCTCTCTCTCTCTCCTCCTTCCCACCTCCGTCTCTCCTCTCTTTGTATTTAAATGGATATACTGTATCAAATGCCCACATTTTTTCCTCAGCAGTCTGAAAATAGTATCTCATTATCTTCTAACAACCAGTATTGCTTATGGCAAGTCCCCAGTTAGTCTACCTATCTTTCATTTGTATTTCATCTGTGTTTTCTCTCTGGCCATTTTTAAGATATTTTGTCTTCATTGTAATGTGGTTTTACTACAACAATGCCAGGTGGGAAGTTTTTTTTAAGAACTTGATGGGATAAGGTAACATGAATTTTTCAGTTCTGCAGTCTCTGTCTCAGTCTCTTTATAAATGATCTGTCATTGTCTCTCTTTTCTAGGAATCCTATGAAAAGTACATTAGAGTTTCTCTTTCTGTCTTCAGTATCTCTAATTTCATTCAGTTTCCCATCTCTCAGTCTCTCACAAAAGCATTCTAAGCAATTTCTCTATTTTCATTTTCAATTTAATAATTTTCTTTTCTATTGTGTATAGCTTACTTTTGAACACTTACATAGGTTTTTCTTTCCTAATATTGCAACTACTATATTATTATTCTTAGATTTTTAAAAATCTACTCTTATCCAAACTACCCTGTCCCTGTCTCATGATTGTTGCTTCTTTTAATCATTAAACATTTAAAATATTTTTATTTTAAAATTTATTTCAGATTAATCTAGTATCTAGAATTTAGGGTTATGAATTCTTCAATTTGTTATGTTTTATCTTCACATGGTTTCTATTACTGAGACTTTCTTCAGGAAGAGTTGTTTTGTGCTGTCTTGGATTTGAAACCATCAGGAAGGGTATATATTGGCCTCTCATGATACTCTGTGGATTTCACCTATTATAGAAAAGTTTTAACTTCTCAGACTGGAATTCCTGCTTGCCAAAGAAATACTGTTAATATTTTACAATTTTATATTGGATCTTACCCAAAAAGCAGCCCATATTTAGGTCTCTAATTCTTCATGTCCTGTGCCTATATGAGGGTTAAACCCAGTGTCCACTTAGTGATGACCATGTCTGGTTCAAATAATTCCCCTTAAGGTATATGACATCAGTTCTTGTTCACCTCTATAAAGTCCTTCATTTCTGGAAAATGAGATATTCCCCTCTTTGGTTTGAGCTAAACTACCAATTGTAACATTTGTCATTGTTGTTATATTCTCTGAAAAATAATCACCTATTTTTAAGTGGAAGGCAGAGTCCTTTTGTAATAGCTCAGATTATAATAGTCAAAGTCTTATCATTTCAACATCAATGTTTCTTATGCCTCTTGTCTTTAACGAATGATACATTATGGAAGTCACATTAAAAGTGTATAATATTCAAAACCATCACTGTGGTTAGACCTGTGCAATCAAGTAGGAGCAAAATCAGAATCACGTTGAAGAGCTGAGTCATGAGAATACCTGTTTGATTCCTACTAAGTGTCAAGCAGCCATTTCCTCAGTAACTGAAAGTCGGTTAGCACCAGGCACTGTGCAAGAAGACTGGAGTACAGAAAGGAGCTCATTAGCTGTGTGTTTCCAAACTTCAAACCTTAATGAAAAATATTTTTTAAATAAT
Source organism: Cynopterus sphinx (assembly GCA_030015415.1). NCBI lineage: Eukaryota > Metazoa > Chordata > Mammalia > Chiroptera > Pteropodidae > Cynopterus > Cynopterus sphinx. The sequence continues at coordinate 47,121,813 of CM057380.1, forward strand.
TTATTTGATTGCTTTATGGAAAATAATACAAAAACAGTTATCATTTTCCCTAGAGGACTGCAAACCCCCAGTTAGAAAAGGTATTCTAATTCCCCATCTTTATTTCACAAGTGAGGGAATAAAGCCCCAGTATAGGAAAAATGACTTTTCTGAAATTACACATCCATCAAAATACAACCAGAACCCTTTCACCTATCTATTAATATGACTTTTCCAAAAATGCAAAGATCCCGTCTGATCTCGAAAGCTAAGCAGAGTCAGTCCTGGTTAGTACTTGGATGAGAGACCACCTAGGAAGATCAGGTGCTGTAGGCATAAAAAATAAGGGACTATATAACAAGGTCCTTGCAAATCTGTGAGGTCAACCAAGGGTTGCCTCGCCTATAAATAAGATAGATGATAGATAGATAGATAGATAGATAGACAGACAGACAGACAGATAGATGATAGATGATGATTAGATAGATAGATAGATAGATAGATAGATAGATAGATAGATAGATGATAGATAGATAGATAGATAGATACAAAAATAAATTAAAAATAATTCAAAGAATGCTGTGTTTGCAATTGGAAACTAAATAGGTGAATCTCAGATTACTGATAAACATAATATTAGTGAACTTAAATTCAAAAATTCCAAAATAGTGCCAGGATTCTTTTTGTGCATTTTAGCAAAATGGCTAAGAACATTCTCTGACTGCCATAAATTTACATTCTGATTTGAAAAAATAACACTTATTTGTCCTTTCTTATTTTTATCTTTAATCTTTCTTTCAATTCAATATAATCAGAAACACTTCTTATCTAGCTTCAATAATTCATACCTACCTTCCTCACATAACTGCAATAAATACACCTGTATATGACTATTTATTAAATATATTAATAAATCAAATTAACATACATTCTGGGAATAACAGGCAAAATGTCACAAATGTACTTTCATACTCTATCTGCAATGATAAGAGGAAGAATAATAAGGCATGGAGGAAACAAAGAAAGCTTTAGTTCTTTTGAAAATGTTAAAGTAATGAAATTTACAAAGCACATACTTCCAAGAATGGCATTTTTCACACATATAACACACACATCATACACACATAGAAGTATACACACACATATAATAATTATGGATTTTTCTTAAACTTCATATCCCTAAGGATACTGCCTTATTTGCCCAGTTTAACAGTATTAACTTCTAGTCACTACATATTGGCACCCATATATTCTCAGCAAGAAGTCAGTAGAAAGAACAATGAACTAGGAATCAGAAAGTTTAAATTCTAGCCCTTGCTCTACCAAGTGGGCAATTTACTTCATTCCTCAGTATTCTCATGTAAGATTCAAGGTGTTGGATTGTCAAGATCATTTTTAGATATTTTATCCTATGGTTTTAAAATAATAATGGTGGTAATTAAAGGCCTTTGATTTCTGATTTTATTATGTTTTAGTTACTGGCTACCACAAAATACCCAGATTTGAACAGATTCAAACACCACATGGTATATAACAGAAACATTTTATAGCTCAGTGTTTGGAGAAAAAAAAAGCCAAAAATTAATGACATGATTTAAATTAAAGGCTGTGCCAAAATCTGTAAAAACAAATCAGTTCCAACTTTCAACAATAAAAAATAATATCCGCTAATAATGAAGTGGGCGATGTATAGTTTCAGTTCCAGGTGCCCAAGCTTCCCTTTCTTGTCTCATTATTAAGAGTTACGATTGACTGTGCTGCAGACAAACCTTTGGGCAAAGTATATTTCATCTGTTTGCTTAATGGACTGGCATCTTCTTGGAATTCAGAGCTCTGGAACTTAACATTGGTTGCAAGTTAATTTATGGTTGACTTCAACATCTGCTCTCATATCAGGAAAACTCTCAGGCTATAGCAAAGCCTTAAACTTTAGATTAACTTTCATTTATTTAAATGAAAACATACCAAACCACATTCCAGAATCTGGCAGAAGAAATAGAGGTGGTCACTATCAGAGCAGAAATTCACAAGAGAAAAAAAATAATTATCATGCTGAGTGAAATAAGTCAAACAGAAAAAGTTGAGAACCATATGGTTTCACTCATATTTAGGATATAAAACTGAAAGCAACAAATAAAGAAGACAAATAGAAACTCACAGACACAACAGTTTAATGGTTACCAGAAAGAAAGGGCGGGGGTGGGGGGTGTAGGTAAATAAGGTAAAGGGGGTCAAATATATGGTTATGGAAGAGAATTTAACTTTGAGTGGTGAATGCACAACAAAATATACATATGATGTATTATTGAAATGTATACTTGGTTAATTTTATTAACCAAGGTCGCTCCAATAAATTTAATAAGAAAATAAAGTATAAAAACACAATGAGAAGGTAACGATGATGTTATTTCAAAAATGGTGTTAGTTTTCAGTAATTCCATTTATGATAGTAAGATAGTAAAAATACCCTGGAGAAATCAGCCCCTAATTGACTTGTAAGGAGTACAGTAGACCTTCTTAGACTTCTTAGTCAACAGTGTTGAGGGCAGTTACCTCATTCCACCAGAATGGCTTCCCTCTCCCTTGGCATCTAGCTGCAAGGGAAAAAAATGCTGTGTCCTATACCTAGGCTAATGATATCCAAAGATAACATCATGCAAGCCATTTTAGGTAATTTTAATTTTTCTGGCAGTCACATTTAAGAAAGGAAAATAAATGGCTGAAATTATTGTAATAACATTTTATTCAATCTAATATATCCAAAATATGTAATCAACATAACAATTATTTTTACATTCTTTTTGTTCATGCTATGTTCTCAAAATCCACTGTGTATTTTACAATTACAACACATCTCAATGTAAACAACCACTTTCAAATGCTCAGAAGCCAATTAGCTACTGACTACCAGATTGGACAGCACAGCTCTAGAAGGTTGCACAACTTGATAAACATATTTCTCCAGAAAGCAACTAAGTGCCTGCTATATAAAGCAATAATTATCTCAGAGTTCTATAATTTGAATCCTCAACATTAAAAAACAGATAACAAAAACCACACAGGTTCTGAAAAATACACTTCAAAGGAAGATGCAAGACAAAAATTATATCCTAAGCCTACTGTCCACCTGTCTTTCTGTCCATCTTTATCCTAGTCCTTCCTTCCACCAATACTCTGCCCTTAGCACTATGCCAAGAAATACAAAGGTGAACAAGACAGTTATGGTGAGTGCCCTCATAAAGTTAACCTTGTAACAGAAAAGACAGAACTTAATTAATAATTGTAAAATTAATTAATTGCAAATATGATAAGTGCTCTGAAAGAGTCTTGGATAAAAGAATGGAGTCCTGGAAGGAGTGTAGGATAAAGGATGGGCCTTACTTTATTTCAAAGGAGTTACTATGGACAAAATATTTGTGTCCTCCCAACATTCATGTGGAAATCCTAACCTCCAAGTGATGGTATTAGAAAGTGGGGCCTTTGAAAGGTGCTTAGGCTCTGCCCTCATGAATAGTATTAGTGGCCTTATAAAAGAGGCGCCAGAGAAACCCCTCGCCTTTTCAACCACATGAGGTTACAGCTAGAAGATGGCTGTCAATAAGGAATCAGGCCCTCATCAAACACCAAACCTATTGGTGCCACGAACTAGGATTTCTCAGCCTCACAGAAATAAATGTGTGTGTATAAAGCCAACAAATTTATGATATTTCCATTATAGCAGCCCAAATGGACTAAGACAGGAGTCAACAATGTCTTCCATTTGAACAAAACAATGAAGATGAGTCTTCAAGAACAAAGAGGATTAGCTTGATGGTGCAAGAAGTTGAGAGAAAATGACAAGTGGAAGTAATAACATTCCACATAAGGACAGTAGATTTTAAAAGATAGGTTCAAGGACATAAAAGACTTTGGTGAATTTAAACAATTGGAAACATGACTGGAGTTAAGGACTAGGAGTATGGAATGTAGCCTAGTCCAAATCATTTAGAAAATTATAGACCACATTGGGAAAAACAGTGTTAAATCAAGAGTCATCTGGGAAACTATTGGGGAAAAAAAAAAAAACAGAAGATATACAGGACACACAGAAAGGGCAATTTAGGAGACACTTTTTATTGCATTTATCCATCAATTAACCACTGATACAGTGCTTCATCTGTACCCAGTTTGGCCACCCCTTCCTATCTATGCCAAGGGAGTAGAACTCCAAATCTACAGCTGTACTAACCTCAAGATTTGAACTGTACAAATCTAGTTTTTAATTTTGTTCAAAAATAATAGCCTTTCCTTTCTTACCAATTATTAGTGTTTTCTTCTTTATTGCCTGCAGCAATAACAAAATGCATAGCTATAAAAAAAAAAAGCACAAAGTTGCTCAAAGAAAGCAATTGGTTTGCCCAAACAATAAAATTATTTTTCCCTCTTTTGTCACTACTAACCTCGAACAAGTAATCAACTCAAATAAATTATAATTATGTAACATCTATAATTCATAACTATTTATATGGATTGCTTCCCAACTATATTAATCCAATGCATGTCATTATAAAATTTGAATTATAAAAATTATCATGTAGGAGAAATACCTATTATTTAAAATTTTAATGTTTGTAAGGAGTAATGGAAATACATAGAAAAATTTTAAGCATGAAGATAATACAATCTAACCCATATTTTAAAAGCTCAGCAGAGACTGGAAGAGAAAGAATAGAAAGAAGAATAGGCAGGAAGAAAAGTTAGGAAATAAGAACAGTAGCAACAGTAGACCAATTAAGACATGGCATTAAGAGTGTTCTGGAGACAGAACATAGTTTGGGATGTAGAATTGTCTTGACTTAGTTACTAATTTATGTGGGCAGAGAAGGAGATGTACAGGAGGGCAGTAAAAATAAAAACTGGAAGTACGAACTCATGACAGAGCCAGAATTTTCTTATAAGAAAATAGAGTAGACCTTAACACAGACTTCTCAGCATGTCATGAAAGACAAAATTCAGTGTTTATACTTCCCCGACCTAATGAAGACTCCTCTCTCCTTGTAAGCTATATTGACATAGTTCATAAACTCAGATGCCTCTGTAAGCTATTAAGGAGGCAATGGAGAGCTAAACATGTTAACCTGTATCCTTGCTCTTGTGTATATCCTCCTCATTGTTTATATGCTGGTGTGAAAGTAAACCAAAGGCAATCTTAAAAATGGACATTCTTACCCACCTTTGAACCCAGATAAGCCTCTGTGGTCAGACCTAGTTAACATGTTAAGGACGACTCCAAGGTTTGTGATTTAAATGAGAGATATTGATGCCATTACCTGAGAAGAACATTAAGAGAGCAACAGATTTGGGAGCAAATCTTCAAATTCAGTTTGGGATATTTTCAGTTTGAGGCACAAAGTGCAAGTTAGATATACAGGTTTAAAGCTCAGATGAAAGATTTAACTAAGGATATAACTGTGGCAGTAGTTGACTTTTGAAAATAAAGACATGTGAGTATACTGTCACTGTTTAGGACCCAGGACTGAGCCATGAGAATCTCCAAAGATAGAATAAAAGAGGATGAGCTAATTAAAGAGACCAAGGAGAAACCAGAAAGATGGGAGTAAACAATATTTCAAAAGGAGGTACTGACTAGCAGCGCTGAGTGCTACCAAGAGATTGTATAAATAAGGATTGGGCAATAACCACTAGATTTAGTAAACTGGAGGTCAGTAGTAACCATGGAAAGGTCAGTTTTGTCAATGTTGAGGGTAAAAGCCAGATTAGAAAGATACGAGGTATGAGTGATAGCTGAAGGAAAGTTGATAGTAACTATAGAGACTTATAAATTTGAACATGAACAAAAAGGAAAGTAAACACCTGACAAAGAACTGGAGGTTGTGGTATGGTTATTTCATTGTTTTAGAAAGATTTAAGCCTGTTTCAGTAGATTCTTTGTGTCCAGGATGAGTGAAAAGGGGGAATGAATTAAGAGGTACAAATTGCCAATTATACAAACAGTCATGAGGATGTAAGGTATAGCACAGAGAATACAGTCAAAAATATTATAATAACTGTATGGTGTCAAATAGGTACCAGACTTATTGGCATAATCACTTTATAAGTAACATAAATGTCTAAACACTGTGTTCTATGCTTGAAAATATTATATTGTACATCAACAATAATTAAAATTTTTTTAATTTTAAAAAATTTTTTTTAAAAGAAAGATTTAAGACTGTTGAATTGAAAACTACAAGCATCAGAGATTGGAGTTAAAGGTAAAGTATTCATTCTTCCTATGAAAGTAGAAGGGGATGAAATTTAGAACACAAGAGATTGGTCTGGGCTAGAAGAAAAAAACTTCATTGTAATGGAAGGAAAGGATAAAATAGATCTCTATTTGCTGATCCAGATGCAAAAATGTTGAGGAGTTCCCAAATATGGTGGCTCCTCTTTACAGCAGGTAATTCTCTCTCATGATTTCCAATACATATATGAGAACTCTAGGGACAAAAATATAAACACATATGCAGAGTGTGAATAAGGGCTTTATCACCGAATCACACTACAGGTCACCCACTGCAAAGCTCCAGGTGCGCCGTTCAGAGCACCATCTGCCGAGGTAAACTGTAAGTCCAGTTAGCTCTGTATTCCCAAGGCAGGCTAGAAAAGTGAAAAGAGACTGTCAGGAGAACCTGACTCTATTCCTAACTCTGTAATTTTGGGCAAGTCATTTATATTCTCTAGTTTATATTGTCCTTATCTGTATAAAGGAGCAACAGAAAATAGAAGATAGACAGACAGACAGACAGAGATAGATCAGGGAAGGAAATAGAACAAATGGCTTTTCAGAAGCATGTGCAAAGACAGAAATATGAAAGGGTTTGTCATGCTTAATTAATTTCACTGTGGCTGTAAATTGTGAGTTTCATTATGAGTTTCTACAATATCCTGAGCACTAGATATAAGGGTTGTATGTAAATTATCAAGTTTCTCATTATCACTGTGCTCCTTCAATTACTATTTATTTAGTAAGGACATTTTAAACTTGTATAGATGTTTTCTAATATAAATTGCATATATTACGATATTAGAAATTTATATATATATGTGTGTATCGATAGATAGATAGATAGATAGATAGATAGATAGATAGATAGATATAGAGAGAGAGATACAGATATAGATACAGATACAGGTATACTCTATTTATTCCATAAGATAGATTTTTTAAGGTAGGTATTTTTTGAACCAACTCCTAATATTTGTAGGGTTCAGTGCACAAGACCCATATACCACATGTCTAATATTTAAATTTATAAATCAAGGTAACTAGCCATATAATAAAACATGTTTAGTTTTGCTACTTGAAAATTATACCTTCCTAATGACCCAGAAACCCAGGGTCAAACTTAGATTTCTTGGGCATTCCAGAATATTTTGCCAAGAAGGGTAGCACTAAGAAAACTTTTCCCCCAGGTCAGATCTCTTACCTTCTCACCCCAGGCTCCAGCCAACAAACACTGGCAGGGGGCTTGACAGACACTCATGTGGACACCCACGCCTCCTGCAGGCAGCCTAGGTGAACTTTCAGGCCTAGGGTTATATCCCCTGCAATGTAATTTGCCCTGGAAAGTACAGACTTTAGGAAGAGGCCCACATAGCTCCTGGAAGGGGGTTCAGTGCTGTCAAGTAGAGAATTCTAGGGTTCCTGATATGCATAATGTGGTATAGAATGAGGAAGCTAGAGTTCCAGGTGAGTATGAACCCTTAGCTCCTGGGACTCCTTGCTCCATGAAGAAAGGCTAGCCTGGAGGAAGGCCAGAGTACAGTCCAGGGCAGAGGCCCCTGTTTAAGAATCAGAAAACTCATTACTATACCTATTAGATTATGTTAACATTTAGGCACATGGGACTCAGGAAGGTGAAGTAACTGTACATGTACTAGTACATGGTAAACTTTCAATATGGGCTGGATACATAAAAAATAAATGGCACATACTTAGTAACATTATCTGACTACAAATACGGTTACCCTCTCTCCAGAGCTAATTCTAGTGTTGCAAGCTGACTTAAATACATATTGCAATGTGGGTTTTCATGGATCTGGATACTTTTTTGGTAGTTCATTTACTCACACATTTGTTTGTTAGTGTGTATGTTTGCACATGCTTGTACACACACAGAATAGACTAGCTGCAGTGTACCTCAGAAACAAATCTTAATATGATTTGTAGCAATTACTGTTTGAGTTCTATTTCATTATTTGATTTTCCTTACACAAATTTCATCTGTCATAATTTCTGACTAACTTCATGGCTCAAGAGTGCAATGGTTATATATCTCACTCTCCTAAACGACATTCAAATATTATCAAAAATTACTTTTCTCAAATTGTTAAATGTATTGTAGATAAAACTGATGATTTATTGATGATAAACTTCTATCATCCACTAAAATCCAGAAGAATAGAAGTAAATGCGAAAGTTAAAAAGGCTCTGATATAATTATTGAGAGTGATTTACAAAATTTTTATTTCTTCTATTTATCTTTCTATGTACTTGGCAATGCAGGAACAAAAACAATAAAGTACATAAAGAACACAAATTTAAAAAGACCAACTGGGTAAGTCAAAAAATAAAACTATTTCTAAACTACCCAGTAAAACCGCTATGGGAAGAGACAATATTGTGCAATAGAAAGAAGACTGGAAAAAGAGTAAAAATCTGGGAGGCAAACTAAAATGTACTGGACACTTATGATGTTTCAACCACAGGGTAGTGTCTTTATACACTTCATTGCCTTCCATAAGGTTGACACTACCTCTATGGTGCTTTCTTACCTCTAAACACTGCACACGGTTATAGTAGCTAATTATATGGCATCACAGAATTCTGTAACAATAAAATGAATAGCAATGTTATGAATATAAAAAAGGGCAAGTGCTAGCAACGATCTACACTGTGTATCCAAGGATCGTAATCAGATACCATTATTACCAGTGAATCAGAAGGTGCCCTGGCACGTCCTCCTGTGGGAAAGCCTTACAGAGAGACTGCTTAAAATTTTATGATGCGCAGAAGAAGAACTCAAATGACACCTCAAAGTTGGCCTATTTGTGATTTCACAGAATAGATGTGACAAGTGTAATACCAGTTAGGAGTTATCGGAAGCTTAGAATTTTTTGTTTTAATATTTTTTATTAGTTTCGCATATACTGTACATTAGGTTAGACATTTATATAATTTATAAAACAAAGCTTAGAATTTTGAGGTTCAGATGAACTGAAAGTATGTCTAAGCTGTTTTGTTAAATGATTAGAAATCTAAGATTGTCTTTGTGGAGGGGAGAATGGATTATTAATAAACTAATTCAGAAAGTTGAGTTCTGTTTAAATAATCTTTCACAATTTTTAAAAATAGATTTTGTCTTACTTCATTCAATAAATCAGGATAGCTATTTTCAATAAGAAAAGTAACCAAAATGAAATTGCATGACTTATTTTATATAATTGAAAGTACATAAAACATAAATGTTTATAAAAATAAGCAAAGAGGAAGACAATCCAAATCAGTCTAATGGAAGGTCGACTACAGAAAATGAATTGTTCTATTGGAGGGCATCAGGACATAAAGTGCATTTCATTTAAAATGTGTAAAGTCTTAGAAATGGACATATATTAGATAAATTTTGTTGTCTAGTGAACTATACAATATGTCAGATATACTAGATATTGTGAGGATAATTAGAAATTATCTGCTGAAAAAAATTCTATCTATTAAGAGAGATATATAACTTATAAACACCTAATTTCAATATATTGACAAATGGAATAAGAGCTGGATATAAGGGAATAAAGAAGAATAAAAATTAAAAAATAAATACAATGTGCTTTTTAATTAAAGACATAAATTTATTCATATTTGTCAGATACTTCACAAAGGCAACTTGCTACATGTTGTCAGACTATGAAAAACTATATAAATAAGTACTCAAATTTAAAAAATATATTAAAAAGATCAATTTTTAAAAAATAAAATGTGAAAAAAAAGAAAAATGAAATGAGCAAAAACTTTTACTCCTATTTTAAGAAATATAAAGCAGTGTCAAAATTTTGACATTTATATCATGAGACTTATGTCTGTGACACCCAATTATTAAAAAAAGAAGTCAAAACACAAGGAAACATAGAGAACCAACAACAAAAAAGGAAACAATCTTATAATGAGACAGAATTGAATAGCTAACATGGGAAAAGACATAATTTAACAATGCCTATTCTCTACACTGATCCTCTGAGGTCTGGGAAGTTTGAGAACTGCTTACATATATTTTAATGCTATCCTTTCAGCATGAGCACTTCCTCTTTTTTAATCCTAAATTTTAAAAATTAAATGAAGCATTCTTAGTGTTTAATGTCTAATTGACTTCATAAAATAAAAACAAACAAAAAACAAAACTTACATTCCACTTTATTTTGATACTACTTAAAATCAGTTTTAAATCTTTATGATACAAAAGGTTAATAAATAGGCATTCTCTTATTAGTTTATTAAGTATAAGACCCACCTTTCAAAATGCATTATTTCTATGAGAGGTTATAAACCAGAGGTGTCAGGTACAAGCTACAACTAGATTATATGATGGCAGAAAATTCAACCCAAGGAACAAATGATGAGATGAATATTAAATGTCTGATTAAAATCATCATCCATAATATTTAGGCAACAAAAAGAACTATCTATAGTGAAATATAATATTCTAAGGTTCTCACTTTAATTTAAAAATATTTAATCTAAACCAAGAAAAGTACACAGTACAAAGCTGGTGTACAAAGAAAGCTTTCTTCTAGGCTGATTCATAATCACTGACTTATTTCGCTTAGTTTATGAAAAAAATAATTGAAATACCTATGAGTTCCTTCCACAGAATACATCTAAAATGGCTGCTTACAAACTATGTGGGAAATATCAAAATGGAGGGATGGAGGAAAGCCTTTTTGTGCCTTGTATTTTTTAGTATCAGTAACCGCAGTTTCCCATCTCTATTCATTTGTTCTTGTGCTTACCACCCACACTTACTCTTATTGAAATCCTTCTTATCGTCCCCGGCCTGGCTCAAATGCTTCACTCAGAGTGTGGGGGCTGTGGATAAATGCACTAAGAAAGAAGGATAAAGAGATTGATGGAACAAGATCTCAGGAACTCGTAGCCCTTTTTAGGCCATTTAAAGGTGCTTTTATAAGCAATAACGAAATTACAAAGCTTTTTCTGGGAAACCAACATGATATTAAATATACTGTGCAGATAAAGAAATGGAAAAAACTAAAAAAGAGAAAGGTCGCATACCTAAATAACACCTATGAGCACAGATGACATGGTGATTACATAAATAAAACTCACATAAAATTTTTCTTTCTAAAGAATAATCAGAAATTCTAGAAAAAGGAGGTTGAGACACTAGGTGAGAAACTACAACATTCCTGGTTGTCACAACAAGCCCCTAAATCTTGGCAGTGCATGACAGGAGATATGGAAAAAAGATAATATGAAACAAAGATCATGTTTATATATGTTAGTGATTGTACCTGGTCCATCTTACTCTCTCTTTTAGTTCCCAGAAAGTCCTCTATCAGTGCCTGATGAATAAATGAAAGAATAAAATTTTGCAGCAAACAGATCAATGAGGTACCTGACTGAATATGACGAATGGAGTTTGCGTGAGCACACTGAGGGCAAAAATAACTACTGTCTTGGGACTAGGAAATGTATATCCCTTCATTACATTAGTGCACAGACTGCACCTGTGAAATTGTGACCAAAGATGTGCCTAAGTCTCTTAAAATTAAACACAGTAAGACCTTTGAGCATACAGTTCACATGCTGTGAAATCTATCTATGAATGTGCCTCAATCAACTTAGATGTGGTCTAGACCAACTGGAGACCTCATTTAGAATGCAGGCAAAAATCTCTCATGATAATCCTAAGAGTTTGGTTAACATTAAAAAATAATAAAATTCCTACTGTGAAATTATAAAGTCTTTTCTCAAAGCACATATAAACAGCAGTTGAAAGAACAGTTAACCAAATATTACTGTGCAGAGGGATAAAGTGACCTCCTAAAAGCCACAAAAAAAATTCTAACCTAGACTGAGGGTATTTTGCTCTGGGTTTATCAAACCAAACCTGGATTATTATGTTTGATTCCAAGCAACCCCTTCTACAATGATATTGATAAATTGAAGCTTGCTTACAGGCAGGTAATCAGGATCATTAACTCACCTACTACATGCCATGGAGTTTCAGATGCTATAAATCCTTTTTAGGTCCTATAAATTATAAAAGTGACTTTGTGTCAGACCTCAAATTCAGGGAATAGGCCAAGCTTATTTCTGGTGAAATAATATGGTCAGTGTTTCAATGATAAAACCTAATTTCCCTATGTATACTGTAACCATGCTGCACCAATAAAGAAATGGAAAAAAAAAAAAAAACTAAAGAATTCTTAAAACTGTTCCAGGAAAGAGCTGAACTACCTGTGAAATTCTTGGTGTTCTATACCTCCTGTGGATCCACAGCTTCCTTAAGAGAAAGACCTGTGTCTTTTTCTCTGATGCACTACACCATAGTGCTAGATAGATTACAAGTAGACAATGAATGTGTGTTAGATGATTGTGTGAAAGTTTAAAAAAATAAACAATAGTGATAGAGTATTCAAATATCAAGTAAGTTAGATGATCTTTAAATTCCCTTATAACCCTTTACAATATTAATGTGTACAATTTTGTTTCTAATTCTATGTCCTACCTCTGACATCCAAGATGTACAATAGAGCTAAATCAAGAGTTCATCTGACAAAGTCAGATGTCCCAAAGGATCAATAGCGTGTATATGAAGGTAACTTTATTAATGGATGCTCATAGAGCATCACTGAATGCCCACCCCCACTCTAATTCTACACTAGGAGGAATAATTTGTTTACTCTTGTAATTACCAGTAAATTAACTGTCTTTAATGATTTTGTTAAGCCTATGTCATTGGTAAAATTATTCATTCAACAAATATATTTTATGTGACATCTATGTGTCAAGCACTACACCAGGCTTTGTCTTTAACATGAATTGGATTAATAACCATGTTCTACATAAGATTTAACCTCAAGAAATTATTTTATTTGCCTCATGTTCTAATCGAACAGTAAACCAGCCAGTAATTCAAGAGAACCCTACTTTAACTCTCAATTCATATCTAGAAGGAGATAAATAATCCCATAAGTGTCTTCCAAATTGTTTCTCTAAAGAATTGTCACAGTTGGTAAACACTTGGAGGTAGTCTCTACTGATTGTTAACAACATTCTCTTCAGAAACAAAAAGAGCTCTTCTCATAGAAGGGTTAAAATTAACTTTGTGTTAGATTTCAAATTGAGGGAATAGGCCAAGCTTACTTTTAGTGAAATAACATGATCAGTGATTCAAGCGATAAAACTAAATTTCTCCTAAATATATTGTAAACATACTACACAGATAAAAAAATGAAAAAAAAACTAAAATTATGAAAGGTCAAATACCAATAAAACCTATGTGAACAGATGACATGGGTGATTACATAAATGAGAGTCACAGAAACTCTAAAATCTAATTTTATACAATATTTTTAATATGCCTTTTCTTTTTAAATCTTATAATTTTATCACTAATAGGCACAATTAAATTTCAGCAACTGTCTATAATATAAATATACTGACTGACAACAGCTATGTCAATCCTCATATTCAGTAAATGCTGCTTTCTTCCTTCTTTTATTGATAAAGGCTTACTTTGAAAACACATGATTAAGGTGAATATCAGGTGTGGGAAATCTAAAAACTTGAAAATTAAGATGTGACTTTCTCCCCCACTACCATTCCAATTCTTATGGCACCCTATACTTTACCATATTTCTATTGCTTATTTTAAAATTGTTGTGAAATTCAATGCTTTATATCAGTTTATTCAGAAATAAATCTTCAACTTTCAGTCAATATCACATGGTTCCTTTTCCTATCTATTTTGTATTTTATGCTATTTTGAGGCTGTACTAGTAAATGAAAAGAATAAACTATTGTTCCACCATCTTATTAAATTACTTCAGTGCTGAAATACAAGTTTATGTAATAGCCTACTTTGAATGACCAATAAATGTTAAAAAAAATAATAAAATAATACAAGGAAAATTTAGAAAAACCGTCAGTTTGTATTCGATTAAATTAATGGATCTAAGAACAAATCAAGAATATAGAAGAGATCAGTTAACAAAAATATGTTAATTTTTTTGCTATTCCATTTAATAGACATGTCAAATCTTCTAGAATTTTATATCTAACATATTGTTAAGCTGTCTTCTTATAGGTGACAACATACAGGTGTCTTGGAATTCTACCACTTTTCCTCTCTAAGTATTAACACCAGAAATCTCCATCAAGAATGATAAAGGTGAAAGAAATCTCAGAAACCATCTGACATAACCCCTTTATTCTGAAAATGAGAACACTAAGCTGAAGAAAAAGGAGTTTTCCAAGGTCAAAAAGACACTGCCTTCCAGTCCAATGTTATTTCTATGACACTATGTTACCTTAGACTAAATCAAAGCCCCCATTTATTCATACCTTCTTAAGAAAAAGGCTAGGTTTCAAAGCAAGCAAAAGAATAAATACAGAGGATTGTGGCATACATAGAAGACTTACTTAATGCTGCTATCAATAACTTTACGAGTAAGAGAAGAGGAAAGAAGAAAAGCCAATGAGGTAATAAAGAGTTGACAAAAAGAAGCTTTTTCATTAGACACAATCAATACTGTATTCCTGCTTCACTTGGAGCTTTACCCAGGAAAGTGAAACCAGAGTGAATATGTTCCCTCAAGGGTATTTAACACTAAAATGACTTGTTAGTTTCAACTGTAAATGTAAGGATCAGGCATGACTAAATTTAAAATCAATGACAAAGGTTATTTCTCATTAACCCAATATTAAGAAACCAAAGCCAGTCAAAATAAAAATGGGCTCTTTTCCACAATGACTACACCATTCGCCCTCCGTTTCTGGGGCAAAGACATAAATTAATATAAAGATGCTCCTCCCTCTTTTAACATTCCCATAGAACTGCCCCTTTTCTAGGTAATTATTCTCCTAAGAAGAAAGTATATTCTGAATGAAATAAAGGTGGCAGTTGGAAGTCAGGTTGGGGAGGAAGTTATGAGATTCTAAGTACTTATCTAATAGCTATATATCAAATGAAAAAATGAATCATTACTATTTTTCATCTTAATATGAAATGGAAGGAAATAAATATTAGCCTAATATACTAATTCTTTTTCTTGCTCAGCATCTTCATATTTGTGCAGAAATTTCACTGGAGACTGACTAGTACTATGCCATGAACACATTAGTTAATAAAAGAAATCATTTTGTTTTGATGAGTTATTTCTGACCACCTACTATGAAGAGAGCACTGAAACTATAAGAATCCTTTTACTACAGAAACTCATACTCCAAAGGCAGAGACAGATACTATATAGTAGTTAAAAGATAAGACAGAATGAACTTCAGACAATACAGGTACAAAACCAAATGAAGCCTGGGGCTGACAGTGATTCACTCCTCTTGGGAAGATTTGAGATGATCTGGCAGAAGAGCACATATTAAACAGATATCCAATAGGTGTCTGACAATATAACTTGACTATAGATATTTTAAAGCAACTATTCACATTTAAACTGCTCAAGACAAAAAATGAATAGATCTTGCTACCGGTGTCTCACACTGTTCCACAGGAGACAGTGATGGCACAGCAGTAAGGCACTGGCTTATGCTGAGTTTCAGTGCTTGTTCTGCTTTTCCTAGTTGAATAACCTAACCTACACCTTCAAAGTCTCAGTTCCCTCCTCCATAAGGTGAGTGATTGCACTGAGTTCTGATGTTCTCCAATTAAAACCCACCAGCATTTTAAGTCATATACCCCACTAAGTGGAAATCTCTAGGTTGATGTCACATATACTCATCCTCAAGTGCAGATATGTAATGGCATGAGACAAAGTCTTAAGCGAAATGTCAATTCTAACAAGAGTTTTTAATCAAAATTGCTAGCATTATCGGGATTCAAATAATGAACCAAGGTGCATGAAGCTTGCAGCTCTTCAGCTTCACTAGCCTCAGCTATCAGCTCCATGGAAACAAGCTTCAGACTGAATGTGGTTGCTTGGCATGAGAAAGAGAGTGGGCAGAGCTCTGGTTTAAGTGAAAGTAACAGGAGGGCCAAGGAAACTCCATCTTCAGGTTTCTAACCAAGACAGTCGTCCCAGTAAAAGAACCATAATAAATGAACTCTAACTCAAGAAACCATGTAGTAACCCAGAAATGCAGCTCAGGAACACCTCAAAGAAGGGAATTTTGTGGAAATACAAGGAAAATCCTGATTTCAAAGTAAATTTCCTTCTTGGTGCTGCTTTTTGCATGACCTGTAGATGGAAAGAAAGGAGTGAGTACACAGACCTCTCAGGATATCGTATCTGCAGAATGTGGATGCAGCCCAGCCTAGGTGCTGCCAACTACGTAACTATATAAAAGACACAGGAGCTAATGGCCCATTTCTGGGACCTGTTGGGGAAAAACAGGATCAGCAAGGAGGCAAACAGGAACCCTAGCTACTGTTCTAAAGGGAAGGTAAATATTCTCTAGTCCCTCAAAGGGATATCACACAAGAACAGGACTACAAAGGAAGCCTGGGATTTTATCAACGTGACTTCCTTTCCTAGAATCCTGAGCTGCTGAACTATCATTTCATATACCACTTGCCTTTCACTTGGGTTTCCATGCAATTTGAGACTCTCCTTATTTTCCATCGTTTTTTATTAATTATTCTGACATTGACCAACTTTTTCTGTTTTGGCCTCTTTAAGTGATTTGGGGGTTACTATCCTTTCTTAAAGTCTTCTTCCCAACATAACAACACATTTGGAATGGATAATATATAGACAATTCAGATAGAGCTATTTGTCTAAAACCAGAACTGACACTTATTTTAACCAGACAATATGAATACAGATTCCTACTTTTAGCATTTATTTAAATTGTGTCCTTTGTTCTTAATTATTTGAGGAGCATTAGCTGATTCTAGGGCACTGTGAAGGTGATTTGGATCATCTTTTGAATTCTCGAAATTAAAATATAACATTTACTATCATCAGTAGCAATTTAAAAAAAAATACCTTCTAGAAATTTTTATTTTTCCTTTTAATAATAATTTACTCAATCCTACAGTTTTTCTCTCCCGAATCTCTTTCACACTTCATTTCAATCCTCTTTTGACCTTATGCTTAAAAAAATCTAAAACACTGAAGCATGGTGGATTTAATTACTAATCCTTGAAGGGACAGAATAGGCCTGAATTGAAGTCAAAAGAAATAAAGCCTGATATTTTAGATATTATGTTTAATAGCACATTGTAGGTAGTTAAGACATGGAATGAAGTTACGAATATCCGAAACAACAGACTCAGAAAAATTTTATACTTCCTGTGTACAAAGCAGGAAGCAGATGAGTATTTCACATACCTAGTCATGAATGTTCCTCCTGGGAAAGGTGGCTAGTTAATGGCTTTATATAATTTCCTTGTTTTTCACAGAAAAACAAAAAAAACGAGGCCCATTTCCATTGCTGTCAGAGTGGAAAGAAAAGCTGACTTGAAAAAAAAAGGCAGAGTTCAAACCCAGATTCTACTTCAAACTAGTCTCGTGAACCTGAAACGCTTCAGGCTTACTAGGCCTCGGCATCCTGACATTAACTGGAGACACTAACTTAAGATTCCTCTTCCTCTAAGCTGATTCAATGAGTCAGCTTATCATTTACTCATTTCTTCAACAGTAATTTAAGAACTATAGTGACACAAGCAGGATGCTAAATGTGGAGAATCTGGCGAAGAACAGGGCACAAGTCCTATCCTTAGGAACCAGCAAGCTAGTAAGGAAGGTGAGGCACACAAGCATATCATATTAATGTGGCTCGGGTTTTGGACATCATTAAACAAACACTCTAAATATAAAACAATAACCAAAAAGAAGGGATCATCATTATAATTCAAACTGGTGTATATAGTTTCTAAGCATCAGGAATGTGTTCCTAAAGGCATTTATGAATGGGATAATTATTTTTTGTTTAAGGGCAATAAGTATGAAATGATGGGACTGAAACAGGTCAGTGATTCTCAACCTGAATCACCAAGGAGATTAAAAACAAACCAAACTGATGACCAGTGCCTGGGCCCCAGAGGAGGAGACACACTAAATTGAATTTCCTGGTTATGTGTCATTAACACACTTAAAAACCTCACAGGTGATTTCACTGTTCAGCCAGGCTGAGTACCACTGGCCTATATAATCTCTAAACTCTAACATTTTGTGATTTTGACCATGGGTCCTATTTGTCCCACGTCATTCTTCTCTAGGAACCCAAATTTGGTCTTAGGCCTTAGGGCCCTTTCTAAGGACACCTGAAAAGTCATTATGAAAGGCATATATACACTTAAACTACAATAGGAAGCATTAACAGAAGTATGGGTAGAAGCAGGGAGCCAGGAGATATATAAATACCACAAACTAATCAAATGATTAAAAACAGAAAGAGAAATAAGGAAAACTTTACAAAGTTTGTCTTTTCAAAGTAACCCAATTATACAAAGACCAATGAGCTTGGTCCAAACTCATGTATGAAATCCACCTAGGTGCCACACATAAGAGTCATGTTCAAGATATATTCAGGACTGAGCCAAGTCAAATGTTTTTGAAAGCCTATTAAATAACAAATATTTTGTTTCAACTTTAAATGATTAGAAAACCTATTAAGGTTTTCTTCTTTCCTCAATATTTTCTTCTCCCTAAAAGTCTTTATAGGATGCCCTTGTAAGGTGGAAGCTCTAGATCAATGGCTGAGGGTGAGTATTCTGGAATGTTTCCTTGAGAATTCAAGATTAAAGTAGATAGCCTTAATTTAAAAAAATAAGAATAAAATAAATAATAAAATAAAATAAAATAAAATAAAATAAAATAAAATAAAATAAAATAAAATAGACATATCATTGGGTATTTAAGATCTTCCTCATATAGTAAAACTATTAAACAGTAAATAATACCATTATCCGAATTTCCACTTTAGCCTTCTATAGTGCTTTATAGTTTGAAAATGATATAATCTGACCCATATCAACACTGTTTCTCCTCTAGCTTTCCTCCGTCTCAACAAAGTTACCACTCACTATTGACTTGTTCAGCAAAGAATCACCCAGGTACCTTTCTCTTGACTTATATCTACCTACTATCAGGTTCTGCTCATTCTAACTCTATACTATTTTTATACCCATGGCCACTGCCATTATGTTTCACATCAACAATATCCACAGCCTAGGCCAATGGTGCTCAAGCTTTGTGGTCTCAGGACCCTTTACACTCCTAAAAAATTACTAAGTACTCTCACAGAGCCTTTGTTATGTGGCTTATAGCTTTCAATGTTTACTGTGTTTAGAAATTATAACCAAAAAATTCAAATGTTTATTTATTAAAAACAACATTTACAGTATGGTGGCTAATACTGTGTACCATATGTTTAAAAGTTACTTAAAAAGTAGATCTTGAAAGTTCTCATCACAAGAAAAAATTCTGCAACTATGGATGGTGATGGTGTTAACTAGATTTACTGTATGATCATCCACAATATACACAAATATCAAATTCCTATGCTATATCCTGAAACTAATATATATCAATTATATCTCAATAAAAAATAAGCTTATTCAATATTAATACAAATAGCTTGTTTTAATGAAACAAAAATATTTCATTTTCAAAACAAAAAAAGTAAAAAAGTAGTTTATATGTTTACAAATCTCTTTAATCTCTGACTTAATAGAAATCAACTGTATTCTCAAATCTACTTCTGCATTTAATCTCTTGTAATATGTTGCTGTGGTTGAAGTATATAAAGATAACCTGATATGTGGACACTATGACAGAATGAGTGAAAAAGTCAAATAATTAGTATTAATATGAAATGTAATTATGAAAATAGTTCTGACCTTGTAGACCCATTAAAAGTTTTGCAAGGAGTTCCCAGGGCCTGTGTACCACACTTTGAGACCTGCTGGCCTAGACTGATGCACAAGCAGCCTTATGATTCTTTTGCTTCCCCTCTGGCTCCTTTGCAAGCCATTCTCTCCAAAGCCATAGTGTCCATTTAAAACTGCAAGTCATATTTTATCGTCACTACTTTTAACTCTTCTTTGGATCCTAGATTAAAATGTGAAATCCCTCCAAGAGATTTTAATTTCCCATACAACTCTGTTCTTGACAATCTTTCCAGCATCAACTGAACCCCTTGCTCTTATTATTTCAGCTATACTTCAACTTCTTCAAAAGCACCGAACTCCCTCTCACCTTGATCTTCACATAAGCTGTTCTCTTCTGCTTTGAATTTTCTTTCATCCCTCTTTGCCTATCTCATCCTTCAGAAATCAGCTTAAATAACTTCCACAGTGTGATACTATGATTTTATAAAAAATATATCTTTGGTCTTCATTGTTTTGTTTGTTTGTTTGTTTTCTTTTTTGGCACAGAGCTCCTAAAATCCTTGGAATTTCCTAAGACATGAGAGAACTAAGCTGTTTTGTTGTGTTAATGAGGTGATTTTTGGACCAAAACTGAGAGTGGAGACTGGATGCCAGGAGAACCAACCATGTAACGAAAAGGTTGGAACTTTCCATCCCACCCCAGAGCTCAAGGGGGGCAAAGGGTTTAGAGGTTGAATCAGGCACCAATGGCCAATGATTCAATCATGCCTCAGTAATGAAGCATCTATAACAACCAAAAACGATGGGTTCAGAGAGCTTCCTGGTTGGTGAACACATGGAGGTTTGGGAACAGTGGAGCTCCTGGAGAGGGTGTGGAATTTTCACACACTGTTCCCATACCTTGTCCTATGCATTTCTTCCATCTGACTGTTCCTGAGTTATATTATTTTATAATATAGCAGTTATCGAGCAAGGAAAACGTTCCTCTGAGTTTTTGAATTTGCTCTAGCAAATTGATTGAACCTGAGGAGGACGATGTGGGAACCTCTGACTTACAACCAGTTGGTGAGAAATACAGGCAATGACCTAAACTTGAAACTGACTTCTGAAGTCCAATGAGGGGTTCCTTGGAAGTTCCAATTTATAGTCATTTGGTCAGAAGCACAGGTGACAACCTGTACTTGAGAAAGGCATCTGAATTGGGGCAGGAGGGGTTGTCTTGTGGGAGTTGTCTTGACTTTAACCTATAGAATCAGACATATCTTTAGGTAGGTAAAGAGTAAAATTGATTTGACTATAAAACACCCAGCTGGTGTCTGAGAATTGGTGTCAGTGTGGGAAACTGCCCCCTGCCCTCCACACATTAGAATTGGCTGCTAGACAAACTTTTACTCAGAGAGACATTTCCTAACCAAATGCTAAAGATAACATCATTTTATAAACCAGCAAACAGAGGCTCAAAGACATTAACAAACTTGCCTAATGTTCTTACAAATAATATTTCCAGAATTTGAATTCACTTCCTACAGCAAAATCTATGTACTAAATTGTTCTGCTATCCTTTCACTTTAACAGCAATTTAAAAAAAGAAAAGAAAAGAAAGGAAAAAAGACTAAATCCTACATACAGGACTCTCCTGACCTTGGTATTAATCTCTTTACATTCAAAAACATCTGAAGCAATCATTTATGTTTACAGTCAAGAAAGTCTGCCCCTCCAGACTCAAGTCTCCCAATGCGTGCTTCAGTGCCCCAAGTGGCTCCCATGATATATCTGAGGTTCCTGGCATGCAGAGAAGGACATCCCACACAGGAGCCCGAGACCAGATATAACAACATAGCCATGGACAGCTTCTTTAGTTCTGGCCTGAAGATCACCAGTCCACTCCATTCCTCCTCCTAACTAGAGACCCTCCCTGGAGGTTCTAAACGACACACACAGCAAAGCAAATCGGTCATTCATCACACTCCACGATTCCTTGAATTCTTCATTAGATTCCCTCTAACAACAACTTCTAAGCTTTGAATCAAATTAAGTTATTCAGATGCAGCCTTCTTAGCTCAAGGTGATGGAGGATAAAGACAGATGATCTGCAGTGTAGGGGCAGGGGGTCATATGAAAGCTTAGCTAGTTCCTGACTCCTTATGACAGCTTACCTAGACCTGAACAAGTCTTTCTGCCACTTCAAAGCTTCGTTTTCTTATTTCAAAGATAAGATAAGCAGTGTCAGTGGATCACTATAAAGAATAAAAGGGACAAAAGTTGTGAAGAAACTGTGTAAGACCTGAAGTCATATAGTTGATAGTTTATTAATTATTATTATTATATGATTAATTAATAGACATATTGCATAATAGACATATAAGGCTTCTACTCACAGATGCTTAGAAAGTGGCCTCAGAATCAAAACCCTTTAGATGTTATGCACTTTTATCTGGACAACAAGTAAAGCTCTTCAGTGTGATGGGGAAGCCATTAAAAGAATTCAAAAATGTAATATATTACCTGGGTTCCCTATGTTTAAGGAGGTTGTCTTTGAGAGTCTTCATAAAATCTATAATAATTCTATGAGAAAAAATCAATAACAAATATACATTATGATGAAGCACTTAAGGAAGAGACAAGAAATAATTACTATTAACAATTTTTCCAAGCCAAACCAAAAATGTACATAATATCTGTGCATAAATATGCTCGCACCTAGATCAAAAGCAATGTGGTGCTATCTTAGTAAGTCCAGTACTTTTTTAAAATACAATTTCATAAGACAAAGCTTTATTTTTTAAAGATCTTCCAAAACATTCCTCTTGCTCCCTCAAATACAAAGACTGCCTCATTTCCTGCAAATTGTCTTTCTAATTCTGTTCAAGAATATCAACTTCATTAAAACTTTAAAGACTTAATCCTGAGTTATGGCTTGATGAGATCTCTGTGGGATGAAAGAAATCAAGAGATCACAGTACTTGCTATTTTAAAATGTTCTTACAATGGAAACATAATTTGTTGATGAAAATGCACTACTGTAGAGAAAATAGGATTTAAAAAAGACATATAAAATATCAGTTTAAACCCTAGGGTGGGTTTCTGAAGAGAAAAGCTTGTTTTTTTTTAACAGATATCAAGCCAAATATCAATTAGGCAGATTTTGTAGTTCAGACATGAGTCACACTTTTAAAAGAAGAAAAAAATACAATAAAAGAGCTTACTATAAATGTAAAATATCACTTGTCATATGAATCTATTCATGTATCCATTGACCAAAAATTTTCAATTTATAAAAATCTAATTTATATTCCAGAGATTGTATAATTAAGCATCATTTCCCTTTTTGGTCAGTTTCCTTCTTAAAGTTTTGATTTTCTGTGATTTTTTTCACCTATGTAAAAGGATGTGTTTGACAGTAAAAAGCTGAATGAGCATGCTATTAAATATTGTGCATCTACCAAAACAAGTTGAAGCATACTGAAATATTGTGAACAACCATAACTTTTATAACAGTAGAAATAAGAACTCAGAAAAACAGACAATGAAAAGCAACATAATTTAGTAAAAATTACAATAACTTCTTTGGTTTATTGTATCCATTCAGTGTAAATATACTACATTGTTTTTAAAAAGAGAGGGGCATATAAAAAAACAAATACTTAAAGTTTATAAAAAATACCTAATTTTCTTAGGTGAGCAATTTTCCCTAATTGCTGAATTTTTAATGCTCTGGTTTGAGAGGAGAAATTAAATTTTATAGAAAAATAAAAATAAATTTTATAGAAAATAAAACCACAAAATCACTTAAAATATATAGATTTAGGCTTTTCTAGTTACTCTGTACTTTACAGAGAGGCTCTCATTTGTAAAATGAAGGAGTGATTCTGGATGACCTCTAAGGTTCATGGCCATTCCAACATTCAGAGATTCTATAATAATTTCTCCCTTCTTGACTGTGAATGTTATCCATTACCTGTAGTAACTTCTGAGTCAAAACATAAATATTCTTGGAGACAATCATTTGTACAGGTATTTCTATTAAAAAGTAAAACACATGTTGGAAAGAAATAAATCATGTAATTCACATGGACTTACTAACGGCCTAGATACGGCAAATTAAGAGGCATCAACATTTTAAGCCAAACAGTCTATCAGGCTTGGCTCATACAGGTTTCACAGATAAATAATGACTTAAATATGGCCATAAGAATGCTTCCTTCTTTACTAGAAAATACTCAAAGAGATATGTTCTAAAAGATTTTGTGGTTCAATGACCTCAGCCAACTTGCCAGTTCAAGGTCTCCAACATCTCATTTCCAAAGAGCTACAGCCCACACAGTGCCTAAGGGGCTACAACTATTCCTGTGCTGTCTTCACTATTGGGATTTTCTTCTATAATGCATGCTAGCTATAGGATGGTCATTTTAGAACCCCAATTGCCTGACTTAGCCTACACCTCCTTCTACCAATTACTTCCTCTATTCTACCCTATTCCTATATTAATTACAAAATAACTACAATGATAAATAATATAAAACATTGTTTCCATCCTTTGAGAAAGGACATCTAGTTCTTCATGCTACTTTTTATCTGTGGTGTTTTTTGCAAAGAGCACAGGCAAGAAAAATCAATTGGATCTAGTTCTAGTCCCGATTTTGTCACAATGTATAGCTGTGTAACTTTTTATAAACCACTGACTTTCTCTGGCTCTATGATTTCTTATCTAAGAAAGAGGTTTGCTGCATAATGCCAGGGTAAGCTATCATACTGTGCTCCAGGGATGCCATTTATAAAGCATCTAATATGAACCATGGCCCTATAACTGTATGATGTCAGGTCTGCCCTACTAGTTCTTACATTTTTATTCTACAATACCATAATTTTGAAATCTAAGACCATCACTGTGTAATTTCAGTATTCCCACTGAATTTATAAAGTTTCAACATTATACATATCAAAACTTGGTTAGCCAAAACAAGAGATTGAGGGACACTAAATATATCAGTCCTAAAATCAGAAATACAACCATGGTCTTTCCTATCCAATACTTGGCTTAGTTTTACTGTCTCAGCCTCACTCTTCTGGAAAGTCTAGTTAGTGGACCATGACCACTTTACCAGTTGTGACTCAGTTTGTAGTTCACATGGATATAGCTTAGTAGGACTAGTGAGTTCAAAAATAGCTCAAATATTAAGTAAACATAACACCAAAGTGCTTATAAAACAGATTCCCTCAAATAGTTTTTCGTTTTGGTGTTTATCAATTTCCTTCCAATCTGGTTAAAGAATCTTCCCCAAAATTGAGATGTAGAAAATGTTATCTCCCTATAAATAGGCTCATCCCATGCTATGTGAATCATGATTGCTGACAGCAAATCAACAGATTATTTGGCTTTGTTAGTAACAATAATAGTACACTATCGTCTTCCCAAAAAGCTTTTCTGCACTCCACACTATACTATTCTTCTAAGCTAAGTTTCAGAACAAACTTAAGGCCATGGTGTATAGACACGCATGTTGCCCTTGCACTGGGCAGGTCTTAACAGGTACTGTCATCTCTCTGCCAGATTCTCACTGTTACATTTTAGCTAAAGGAAGCCACCAGTCAGGATCCTTTCAGCCAAAATGTACACTAAGTAGATGAAAAAAAAAGGAGCAGATTAAATTAACACTGAAGAAAACAATACACTCAGCAATTCTCTCAAATTCTCTATTTTTTAATGGGATATTGAGGAAAGAGCTACAGGAAGCAATTTCCCTATGCAAAATTCAGCCATGCAAATTGCTCATCTCCAAAACAACTTTAACAAATATCAGGTGAGTTTATTTTATCCATTCACAAATACAATCCACCTATCATTTTTATTACCTCATTTTCAACTGAGGAGACTGAGTAGGATCTATTCACAAATGTCATATAATTATCCTAACTAGAGTGCAAAAACATACTTCAGAGACTGAGATATAAGAGTCACATTGAATTCAGAGCCTTGAAGTTTCTTGTAGACCACATAAGCCCTGAGAGATGGCCCCCAAGTGATCATTGTACAATACCAGGGATTTTATTTTCCCCTAATGTGAATTATTTACTGTGCAGAGATAACTCGCTTTTATGCAAATCTTCACTTTATAAAATGAACAGTGTATAATAATTGGATGTAAAAATAACACAGATTTTACTAGTTTCTGCCTTGAGATCATAATGATTTTTGTTTACTCCTGAGATTTACTATTTTATCAACATCACAGAATGAGAAAATGAGACCACAATGAAGATATCAAGATAATGTCATGAAAACCCAATTGAAAAATGAGATGAGACAGCTTCTCCACAATACTTAATCCCAAATTTATAAACTGAGTCTGAGCCCCAACTGTCCAGACTTTCCAGTGTTTTCCTCACCCTAAAGACCCTAGCCCATATACTTCATTCCTGGAACCCAGGAGAACATTACAATCAGCGTTGCAAAGACACTAACCTAAACCAGTCGAGGAATCACAGAGCAAGCTTTCATTCTAGACAGTATTTCCTTTCAGTCTTCCACTGTAAGGTAGAATACCTGCAGACTGCAAATGACCCTACGGGACACACCCAGAGGATCAATAAAGTCTGATGGAAGCACAGACCTTGGCAATTCTACTTTAATTCTCTCAAACTGGGACACTGGCCTGGATTGAGCTGGGAATAATCACTCTGAAACTCAAGATACTCAATTTCTCTTTGTAAACAGAAACACATAAGACACCAACCATTTGAGTTTAGGGCCAAAGAAGACAATCAGCTTCAGAAAGGCCATGCCAAGAAAATCTCTAATAAGACTAAAGTTTTCTTTACACTCCCTGAGGCCAAACTGCAGATACTATGTCTTTTTCCTTAATGTCCCCAAAGTAAGTGTGAGTGTGCAAAGGATGGGACTAACAGGGCAGAAAAGTTAATAAGCATAGTCCTTGGAAACCATGAAAGTAGTTGGAGAAAGAGTATGGGAAGAGAAGGTCTAAGTAAAAGGAAGTGAAAGGTCTGTAGGAAAATGAGGTGAGAAATTGATCAGAATGTCGGAAAATACAATAGTATGTGTTGCTAGAGGAAGAGTTAGAAAAAGAGAATAAATTTAAGTTCCTCCGGTGCCTACTAAGTGTCTATTATGTGTCAAGAAAAGTGTCTATTAGGCTAAATGTTATGAGAACTATATGGAAGAAAGGGTTTTTTGTTTGTTTTGTTTTTTAATATTTAGGCCCTCAGTAGGTAAAATATGCACTGGATGGATGGATGGATGGATGGATGGAAGGAAGAAAGAGAGTGAATCCGAGGTCACTACCTTCAAGGACTCTACAGGCTATATGGGACTAGAAGCATCTATCCATGTAACTCTCATTCTAATCAAAACATGGGTAAATCAAGGTACAAAGTGTTTTACTGAATATGGGACAAGCTATTAACTGGCAGAGGGAGACTTAGAGATGTCTGGAAATTAGGGGAGAAGGGGGCGTAATAGAAGAGGGGATCCTGGTGCCTTCTCAATGAGCGCCCTCAGGTGCTTTGCAGGAGGGGGGAGGGTGTCAGCCTCTCGGTAGCCCACTGTGCGGGCTTCTACTGACCTGGTCTCCGCCTCACTGGCCTCTTGCGACCGCTGCAGAAGCGCACTTTGCTGAACACCCCGAGGACGTGCCTCTCACACAGGGAGCGCCCGTCTTTGCTGGGGCTGGAGCGGCGCTTGGAGGCCGACACCCGGTCGCTGTTGGACTCTCTCGCCTGTCGCTTCTGCCGGATCAAGGAGCTGGCTATCGCCGCAGCCATAGCTGCTCAGCGCGGGCCCCGGCCCCCGGCTCCACTGCACCTTCGGGATTGCGCTCCGCTGGGGCGAGGGCAGCACCTCGGCAGCCAGGAGGGACGGGGCAGGCGCGGGGAGGCAGTGCTAATACTTGAGGCTGCAGGACCGAAAACCCGGCGCCCACCAGGTTAGACAGAGTCTGGGCAGTGGCGACAAAATGTGTGAAAATCCAGATGTAAACTTCCCCAACCGCTGGCGGCGGGGGCGGGGCGGCCCCAGGCCTTCCTGTTGACTAGACTCTTGCACCCCAAACTTGCACCCCGAAGGCAATCCACGTCCAAGGGGCAGTGGGGGAGTTTGGTCACACTGCGTTCGGAGTACCAAGTGGAAGGGGATCAAGGATGTCCAAAACAAGCCGTGCCCCTGCTGGGGAGGCGCAAGCGCTGTAAGGTGTCCGAAGTAGGTAGCTCTACACACACAGATATATATATATATATGTATATATATAAAACCCGTTTACAAAGCAGAGTCTGGACCGGAGCGGGTAGCGCGCCCCCGGTAGAAAACACTAAAAAGTGAGTAAAACGTCCCTTTAGAAAACAAGCCACCAACCGCAAGCGAGGAGGAGAGGAAGGCAGCAATTTAACTCCCTGCGGCCCGCAGTTCTGGAGATTAGGAGGTCCGTCCCGGCTGGGTGAGGTCTATGGATGGCATCGCCCCGGCTGCCGTTCTCCGGGGGCCGGCTGCTCGAGTTCTGGAATTCCGAGAGGCGCGAAGTGGGAGCGGGGAGCGGGAGTCGGGGCAGGGGCGCTGGGCGGGCGCAGCTGTTTCCAGCTGCGAAGGGAAAGACTCCCCGCCAGCAACGCTGCAAAGAGAGCAGGAGGCGAGGGAGGAGGGAAAGAAGGAGGAATGGGGAAGAAGGGGGGGTGGGGTGGGGAGGGAGGGAGGGAGATCCTCGAGGGCTAAGCACCCCTCAGGGAGAAACCCGCGGGAGGTGAGCGCTGGGGAGACACGGGGTCCCAGGAGCGGGCGCTCTTTCTCTCCGCGCTTGCTTTCTTGGCACGAGACGGGCACAGTTGGTGATTATTTAGGGAATCCTAAATCTGGAATGACTCAGTCGTTTCAATAAGCCCCCTCAAAAGGCAGCGATGCCGCCGAAGGTGTCCTCCTCTCCAGCGCGGCGCCCACGCGTCTTTATCTGGAGCTCCCCGCCACGGCCCGCCCGGGGCCGCCGCACCGAGCCCGTCTCCGCACAGGCTCCGGGGGAGCGAAGGAGGGCTCCGGATCAGGTCATCGCGGCGCTGCCCCGGCTCCCCCAGGTTCGCGCCGCCCGGCAGTCGACAGCTCACAGGCGGCAGCTCAGATGCGGGTCACCCGCTGGACGCGAGGCCGATCACTTGGTCCCGCGCGGCCCATCCCGGCCGAGGAAGGAAGGGACCAGCGCGCTGCGAAGCCCCGCGCGTCCGCTCGGGTGGGGCGGGGGTGGGCTGTGGCGACGTCGGCTCGAGGTGGCTGCGGCTCGGTGCTGGAGCTGCCCACCATGGTCCGGCGCCGGGGGCGCAGGCGGGGCCCCTAGGCCACCCCAGGCCTTGGCGGGAGGTGGCCCAGAGCGCAACCCAGGCCTCGGGGCTGGACGCAGACTCTGGGGCCAGGGCCGGGGCCAGGGAGGCGGCAGGTGCGGGCTGCCGCCAACTCGCCCAACTTGCTGTGGACCCGGCTGGCCGTTCAGAGCCTCGTGCTAGCAGGGCGCCCCCTGCCGCGGCGCCGTTGCCGCCCTGGGCCCTGGAGGGGGCTCTCAGGGCCGAGTCCCATTCATGGGCTCAGACTCTGGGGGCGCGGAGCTAGACCGGCTCCGGGGCGCCACCGCCTCCCCCCAGCCAGCTCGCCCGGTGGAGCGCAAGCTGCGCAGGAAACTCCAGGTAGGGTCTACCGTGGCCGAGAGGGAGATGGTGGGATCCAAAGCCGGCAGCAGCGGGAGTACCTCCTGACCTGTTTGCCCACCCTCCGGAGCGCTCCAGAGTGCCTAGGTGGGGCCAGGCTGGGTCCCCCGCTTCTGGAGCGTTGGGAAGAGCCGCTTGCTCCCGTCCTCCTCCCCTCCCTCGCGCCCTCTGCTCCCAGACTCCCTCCTCCTCCCTCCCTCCCGTCACCCCTCTCCCTCTTCGCTTTCTTCTGTCTCTCCCCTTTTCTCCTCTCTACGCAATCCTACGTGATTGAGGTTTGGATGAGAAATTCTCAGGCAGAGCAAGGGAACTGCAGTTCGGGTCTGCTCTGTCCCGTCCCTCCCCCAAGAGAAAACACTACCACAGGCCAGTTAAAGGACCCCGGGTGCTCTAAGAAAAAGGTTTGAGGTGGGAGAACTGAGCGAAGGCAGTCTACCCTCTCTCCAATAATCTGAAGCAGGTAGAATTCTCTGTTTAGGAAGGAAGGCAGTGGACACTGGAGAAAGTAACAATAGCCTCTTGGGCCCTGGCGTTGGGCCCCACCTTTAGCTCATTTTGGAACAGGAAAAGCGTTTCCTCTCCCTTGGAACCCAGACTTCTTGGTTCTATCTGGAAACCTGCAAAACAGGCTCAATCCCTAAAATGAGGGACCAGGTGAGCACCCTGCACAAAGGGGAAAATGAAGGTTGGGTGAGACAATAACTGTGGCCTAGGGTAATCAACAACCAGCTTTGGAATGCAACCAGGTCACCAGGAGTGCCTGTGAAGACATCTGGATGTTACAGGAAACTCAGCAGAGGAGATAATGTCACCCAAGTTAAAATGCAGCATGAAAGGTTTTGGAAATGTATAAAGAGTAATCACCTTCCATTCACTCCAAGGTCTGGAAGTGGCTATTAGTTATAATCGCTCTCCAACTTGTCTTCAAATATCATTAATGACTCCCCTTCACAGACACCTCTCCAAGCATCAAGGGCAGTGCCCAAAAATTAAATGGATGACTTCCAAGCAGAAACAGGTGTATACTGGAAATACCCTAGTTGAGGGCAAAGCAGATGCAGGCAGTGAAAGCTACTGAAAATAAACATGGGACCCAGAGAGCTCTTGGAACTCTCTAGATGTCACAAACCTGTAGGCCTACCAAAAATTCATTTAGTCAATTAAAAGGATTGAGGTTTATGAGGCTGTTTAGCCCAAATTCTGTGTCAAACAATCCTACTGTGTGTGAAGGCCAGGAACTTTTATGCTGCTGCTAGGCATAACAGGCAGGCAACTGGGAGGAGGATTAAATAGGCAGGCATCTTGAGAAGGGGGGATTCTCAACTGTCAATGAAGCACACATCCCCTGCAGCAGTTCACTGTGGCTGAATGAGGACAGCAAACTTGGGATTTTAACAATACAAAATAAAACAGGTGAATACATTTTCAAAAGTACATCTGGATGGGGCAAGGAGATCATCACTTAAAATCAGGGTAACCACTTATATGAATTGGGCAAATGTTCACATCCCACAGATAAAATTATTTTCCTTACTTGGCTACCAGACTTGTCTCGTTCTTGAGTACAGCTGGCACAGATAGTACTGGCTGGCACTGGGGGCTCTGGGCCTTGTTCAGTTCAACACCAAAAAAGAAAAAGTTCATCAAAAAAAGGAATCCAAAGAAATGGGCAAGAGAGGAGGGTGTATAGGGAGGCCTTGAGAAAATCATCGCTCAACTTGGAGTCTCTTTCTTATCCTCAAAATGGAGACAATTGTTCCTGTCCACCTCACAGAACTGAATATGTATGTGCAAGCATTTGAAAAACTGGAATATGCCAAATGAAAAAGATGATGACAGTGTTAGGTTTTTTTTTTAAGAAAATGCATAATACTCTTCTGAGATGCTTTTTTAAAACGAAGATTCCTGATTATTTTTCAGAATGTAAAGGAGATATCTCTATAAGTAATGCACAGAAATTTGAGTTTTTAACAAGTTCTTCAGGTATCATATGTATGTATGTGTGTGTGAAAATTATACACACACACATATATAATCATATAATTTCAGTGTAGATAATACTAGAAGGGATAAATAAACTCGGACTCTCAAAACTTAGATTATTTCTCCAAAATTGCAGTTCCCTGACCTACCCCTCCACACACACACACGCTCAAAGACCTGGGAAAAGAATGCTATTCTTTGAGTGTGTTGATTTTATTCTGTGAGTCTGTGAAAAATGAAGATGTTTTGATGCAGAAGGTAACCAATGTAGCAGCCATAAGATAAAAGAGGGTGATGGGGGAAAGATGAAAAAAAAGCAAGTAACAGTGGCTGTTTGAAGTTTTCCGTGTCTTGACATGACGGCATCAATTTAGGCATTTAGGGAACAAAACGAAAACAATAAATGCCAGCTTTCTGAGAGCGACATTATTCCTGTCTTTAGATCTCTATTAAAAGAATGTGGTGATGAGACAACAAAGACTTTACATGTTCCCTTGCACTCTTGCAGCTATTATCAGGGTGCTTTTTAGCTGTTTAGCACTTTAAGTCACCATCAGCATCATTTACACTATTTCCTCAATGAGAAGAAGAGGTAAGCATGGGGAAATTTGAGAAGTTATGTTGGACCCATGTACAGGGAGGGCCATTGAGATCAGAAGCAATACTGAAGTTAACATTTTGATTCATAACTTTCTTTTCTGAGGCAATAAATCTCATAACTTTTCCTCCATGGCTACTAGAACACTTCCAATATCTTTTCATTTGAGGTCAGGAATGAGATTAAATCAACCTAGTGATGATTTAGGTAAAATGATCAGGTTATTTTAAAGGGCAAGGATATTAATACCCTGATTTTCAAGCTTTCTTTGAACAACTTGAGAATGTCCCTTTACCATTCTGAAGATATCATGTGTGGAAGCAGTGTTAATTACTTTGGAGAAAGTTGTCAGATACACATTGAAAACATAATTATATAGTAATATTTATATTTCTGACCTCCAGTGAAACAGATAAAACATGAATAATCTTATTCATCTCCATAATTTAAAATGAAAAACAAAGAATATTTAGTAGTCTCTCCCTTATTTATAAGACAAATCTTCCAACTCCCAAATTAAACTATTAGGACTGCCATAGTCATTCACTTGAAACTTTGACCTGACCACAGATTACATCCAGTGCTCTGTTTTAGTTACCAAGAGGAACTCTGTACACCTCTACATTCTCCCTGCCCCCAACAAGCTTACAGTTCATGTCATCGTGATATTATTTGGCTCTAATTCTCCCACTAGCTGTATACTACTGGACAAGTTATTCAATCTCTCTAAACCACATCTGCAACATAGATCAACAATAAAGACACGAGCAGTACCTATCTAACTAGGCTGCTGCAAGGCTCAAAGAAGATGTAATAATAATGCAATGTGTTAGAATGAGCATGCTGTCATTAAAATACCCATTTAAATCAGGTCCCTGCTATAAAATCCAAATTTCCTAAAACAGGATAATATACCTGTGATTCATATACATCATCCATCATTTACTCCTGGATATAATGTAATTAATGAAGACTGGAAATCAACTTGAAATAAATGGTTAACCTTGACATAGTAATGGCAAACGAAATTTTCATTAGGGGGAATATTGTTAATGTCCTTGTCTGTTGGGAACGCAGAGGAGTTTAGCTTTGCTCATGTATTATCCTACTCTACGGTCAGGCCCCTGATTCAAAGCTTGATGAATATGAGCTCCTTAGGCTCCCCCACAGCAAGCTTGATGGGCAGAAGAAGACCTTTTCTTCATGAATTTCATCCCATACAATAACTATACTTCCATTTTCTTTTCTTTGCCAGATTTTCAGTTAAAATAGGTTGGCAAAAGCAATACAAATAATTACTTTCTAATAATTTGTAAATTTCTTTATATAACAAATTAATTTAGTGCTTTATTCAACAGTTCAATAACAGAATTACTTCATGTTACATGTTTTTCTGGTTTGGGTTTCCTCTAAAAATCAGAAAGACGATAGATTTCATTCTTTATGACACACATTAAGAATAGTAGCCTTATTGCTCAGGCAGATAAAATATAAATATCTTAGAGAATGTCTCTTTTGATAAGAAACACAATATAACTAATGTGAGCCAACGCTCAGTTCCCACATAGTTCTTTGTGTAGTACAATTATTGATTCATTGGATCACACTTCTATGGTGTGAGTTCTGCTATTATCCTCATTTTATGAATGAAGAAACTGGGGCACAGAGAGGTTAAGTTGCTTTATCAAGGTCATGCAGTTAAGAAATGGTATAGTTCAAATGGAACCCATATAATTTATTTCCAGAGCTTTCCTTTTATCTTGTTACACTTGAAAGGGACCAAAGTCTTGCCACCCTAAAACTACCTTCTGAGATATTAATCTTAAGGTTGATTTTTAGGAAACAAAAGACTCAGAAAGAATATTTGATCCTCTCCCTTTCCTGGCCAAGAAATTCAGATGGAAAGACCTACTCCAGGAAGGAAACCTTAAGTCTATTCACCTTATCCTAATTTGAATCAAGTATGGTAGATAAGAAGGCTCCAGGCAGGGGCCTATTAACTAGATGATCCACTATTTCCCATTGTTTCTGGGCAACTCAGAAACAAAAACAGCAGGAATTTATTTGCCACTCTCTAGGTTACTCCTACTTTGTTCATTTTCACTTATAAAATCTAAGACCCCATTCCCCACCTTTTATCATTCGTTCAAAAATGAAATATATACCCAATTTTGCCTCATGGTCTTTGGAATTTGCATACTTAAGTGAATTCACCAAGCACACATATTAAAATTTAATTTTCTCCTGCTACTTCGTCTCTATTAATTTGATTATTATTAGTTCAGCTGGAATAATTAGAAGATGTGAGGAAAATTATTTTTTTAGCCCCCACATACTGTATGTCAATAAAACATGGTACCATAAACCATTATAATCATGCAATAAAATTAATAAAATAAAAATTGAATTATCATTTGCATTTATATAGTCCTTTACTGTTTAGGAATCATCTTCCCCTGTATTATCTCACTGAAATTCTCCACAAATGTGAGGAAATTTAAGATTATGACACCCCAGTTTTATAGACAAACTGAGACTCAAGTGATGCAATCTCCCAAATTCCCACAACAGATAAGTGAAGATCTATGAGTTTAATCCAGGCCTTTTGACCTCAGTGTCTCTCATGTCCTAACTAAGATCACATAGAGAAAAAAATGGGAATGTTAAATGTCCTTTCTAGTGCTTCCCCAGCAGGATTTCACATCTTGTAAATGACCTTGAAGACATCACATAACGTTGTAAGGAAGGGGGAATCAAATGACCCAAATCTTCTCCCTCCACAATTTGCATCTCTCTCTCAACCAAGGGACCAACCTTGTCCCACTCTCGGCCATGATAGGATATCCTTTGGTTCTGAGAGTGTGGCCTCCAAATACTCTCCTCCTTGGTTCAGTAATTCAAGTTGAGATTCATACAAAAACTATAGAGAAACTAAATCAAAACAGGAATTAGAGAAATTTATAATAGGATAAATTTGCATTTCTTTCATTTCCATTCTTAAAAACGTACATTGGTTTGGTTTGCACTACACTATATGATTGGTACTTGGTTATTTTCTCTCACAGATGATTTGAGGATGTTAGAAAACCTGCCTCAACTAACTGTCCATCATTTTAGCCTTTCTCTAATTACCACTGTCACTGATATACCTTCTTTGTAGAAGAGAAATGGGGTTAGAAGATTCCTAGCAGAATGTAAAACCCTTAAAGGCAGGGATATTATCTATTTTGTTTACTTTTATATCTCTAGAGTCTAAAATAGCATCTAGTATATATCAGATGCTCTGGAAATATCTGAATGAATTAATTTATGATTCATCCATCTACCTTTTTAAGTCAAAATTAAACATTTATTCTAAAAATCAAGCAGCAAACTCAGTTAACTTAAGAGTGGTGTCCACACTTCCAAGTTAATCATTTTGCTTTATCAACACCTCTAAAACTGTCTAAATTCAGTCCATCTATTAAAAACTGACAGTCTGAAAGGGTACATGGTACCTAGATTCATGTTCTGACCACCCCTCATCTCCCATGTTCTCTCTCTCTCTCTCTCTCTCTCTCTCTCTCTCTCTCTCTCTCTCTCTCACACACACACACACACACACACACACACACACACACACACACAAGGAATATAACAATAAGGAAAAGAGAGACCACAGACATCAGATAGAATGAGTCGCCAATTTTTAAAGCCTTGGAATATGATCAAAACGACCTTAAAATGGTTTGATAATCTTGACATTCATGCTGTCATGCATCTCTCTGGGCTGCTTTCTTCATGGACAGTTCCTAGTTGCTCTCATTTCCAATTTTAGACTCTAAATTTTCAGGGAATGGATCGTGTTGAAATAGCAGTATTTTACTAACCCATCACATGACTGACACTCATACTATATTACTATACTTTCATAAATTTGTATTTTTGTCCTCTCTGTGTACATAGATATGGATGGGGTGAAAATAACAATTAGTGAAAGACCTTGCTGATCCTATACTCATAGGTATTTGATACTGAATAAGATTTTATTGGAAATAACTGAAACATACAAATTGTTTAGGAAAAACTATCAGGGAGTTTGGACAAGATAACCAGAAAAAAATCATTCTATTATCAAGTTTTTAGAATATTCTACAATTACTAGGTAAAGTAAAAGAGTATCTAATTTAGAGTAAATAATTTTTCCTTACATAAAGTTACTGAGCCTTTCTAAACCAAAATATATTTGCCTGTGAACCTCCTACTATATAGGACCTAGGTTAGTTAGAATAATATATTGAAAATATAGCACTGGTTTTTAAAACAAGAAAAAGTATGAATGAGTGAATAAGTGAACAAATGGATAGTAGATGAGTAAATGATGAATGAAATACAGCATCTTTCATCTAAAAATCTCTAAATTTGCTTTGCTAGGCTAAGCAAAATATGTTAAAACAAATATAAAAAAATATTTGGCAAGCTCTTTTTCAGAATATTGCGGAGACAAACAAGAAAAAATTCAAAAAGTCCAAGGTAGTAAATAAAAGCACTTAGTAAAGTTCTCAGGCATTCACTTAATCATTTTCATATAAAACTATATCCCTCTGTGCCTAATTTTGTTCAAATAATCCAGGATATGCAATAGGAAGTTAATGGGACATTGGCATAGATAGATCACTGTGTGTTTATGAAATCTAAGGCAGAATAGATAGATGATGGATAATAGATATATAGATACTTACATACATACATATATACATAGATGCATAGATACATAGATACAAAGATGTAAATACATATTATATTGCTCAGATATCCAGAAAAGGGTAAGATTATTATATAAGGATATTTCTTTAAACAGTTTTTGAGCAAGAAGGAATTAATTTTGCAATGTTTTAGACAGGATATTAGTATTTAAACTTGTTGTGTTAGCTAGAAGGAATCTCATAAAGTCATCAACCCATTCTAGATAACGTATACATATTGTAATAAGCTAGAGACCATAAGAAAAGAGACTGCCTTAAAAATAAGCTAGAAAATTGTCTCTGGTTCGTTATGCTTAGACAACAGCAATGGAGAAGAGGTTGAAAGTAGTTAAAGGCAAGACAGAATACAGTAGAAAGAGAAGAAAAATTAAGATGAGATACCTGCAATGCACCAAGACAATATTGGGTTCAATAGAGGTTGTTTTGCTTAATTGTCATGATAATCCCATAAGGCCAGCATTGTTTTCCACATATACATTGAAAAAATTGAAGGTCAGAAAGTTTAAGTTCA
Organism: Cynopterus sphinx; assembly: GCA_030015415.1. Lineage (NCBI taxonomy): Eukaryota > Metazoa > Chordata > Mammalia > Chiroptera > Pteropodidae > Cynopterus > Cynopterus sphinx. Next base: position 47,159,388 of record CM057380.1, read on the forward strand.
GTCAAAAATTCAAATCTAGTTTAGCTGATGCAAAATCTAAAGTCCTCTTCGTGACTGTTTTTAGACAGTGAATCCACATACCAACTTGTAGGGTACCATTTATTTATTGAACTGTTAAGAAACTTAACCCATGAGTTAAGGCAAGGATCTAAGTTGGAGGCATCCATGCTATCTGTTCCTCGATGACCATAGCCCCATTTGAAGTATTAATTTAAGAACTAGAGCCAGGAAAAGAGAAATTGAAGAAAGTGATGTCTTTCTCCAAGGGTCTAAAAAGTTCTCATTGAAAAAATAAAGAGGTATCATGTGTGTCCAGAGGAAAACTTGGATTCAATTAAGCATTATATATAAGAAAGTGTAGACCAACCATGTAATAGACTGCTTTATATAATGGGGAAGTGAGTTTCCCATCATCAGAGACATTCAAGTCAAGATCAGGACTAATATCACAGAAGGAAGGGCCCAGGAGTTGAAAAAGATATTCTATAAAATGGTTACAGTCAACACTGCTAGGTTAGAGAAAGAATCAAATTGTCAAATAGGCAAAATTTCTTTTTTTTCTAAGTAAAAAGGTAAGGATGAATGAATAAAACTGGCTACTAGTTAAAAAAAAAAAAAACAGTAGCATGGAGCAAGATTCAAGATTCCAGCAGACTGTCAATAGAAGCACATCAAGGTAACCCTGTGAAGAAAGCACAGGACTAACACTTCTATTATGTGGTATTAATGTGTGTTGTAAAGGCTGACATTGCTGATTAAAGGGGTTGTTTCTTAATGAACATTTGAAATGCTAAATGATAATACTCCTCTGAGTTGTTGCATTCTAGAATAATTAGAAGAAAACATATGAACCCATTAAAATGTAAGTGAGGAAATCTCCGCAGGAAAGACTAGTATAAAAATACCCTACGATGTTAGTCAAAACCACAACAGAGTCTGTGGAGGATGATCACTGACTTTCTAGATTCCACCTTAGGAAAGATCCTATACTTGGGTAAAATGCTTTAAAGTAACCAAAAGCTAATGAGCTTAAAGGTGAACTGAGAATCAAAGGAAAATTGTTATAAGGGCAAAGAATATGATTAGGAGCTCTATGAAAGCTCCCTGAACAGGTCTTTCATGGGTAAACTGTAAACTCATAATGGAGAATGTGAAAAGCAAATATTCTGGCCTGCAGTTGCAGTTGTCTGCTCCCAAATCTACCATTTCTACTGTCAGTTTTCATAGAGAAGTCTGGATACTCGATTTATGGTACAACAAAGGAAATATTCAAATCTATGTATACATTCACAGCTTTTAATATACTATCTGATTTCATATTTTCAGAAAGAAAAAAATAAATTACAATTCTGGAAAACTGAAAACCAATTTGAGAAAACTTATAAACTGAGGAAAAAACTCTTACAAAATGACTTCTCAACAAAATGTTCCAGACAATGAGGAAGATGGAGAGATGTTTGATGGTGGATCAAGAGTTGTCACACTCATGAATTTAGGTATTTTGAAAGGCTGTCATCCCATTTCCTGTTTGACAGTTTTTTACTTGCACAGTGTTATCTTCAAAATTGGAGTGTAAGCATGTGTCCCACTATAAGACATTTTTGAGAAGAAAGCTGTATGACCATAGAAAGGTCATTTAACCTCTGTATATAAGTTTATTCATCTATAAAATGAGAAATTCTCAAAAGAATAACGATCTACATATTTTAAATCCTCAATTAGAAGGTTATTTTTGGAAGGGTACTGGAACCAAAGGTGACATTTAGTTTTAGGTTTTCTAAACAACAAGAATAAAATGTATAAGCTAAGTACCCAAATATCTTCAAAGTGACCACTTTCTCAAAAAAGGAAGGATATTAGTAGCTGTAGCACACACTGCCATGATAATAAATGACTCTAAACCCAACATTATTCCAAGTTGCTAAATTCTCCCAATTTGGGTTCAAACTGGGTCCCCCTATCTCTAAAAGAGCAGTGGTAGAAGGCAAATAAAAAATGATGAAGTGGTCTGCTAGCTGCAGAGATGGCACAATACAAAATAAAGTTGTTCCCATCTCATGTGGACTTTAGAGGTGTTTTTTTTTTCTTTCCTGTGTGCAATATCTTTGATACTGTTAATAAGCAGTTTTGTAATAATTCAGATAAAAGAGAGAATTCGGTGAGGAGAGTCAACAGAAGCAGTATGTTTCAATAGGCCTACACCAAGTCTGAACTGAAATCTCATTCTCATGATATTTCCTCAATATAAAACCTTGGAGAAACTATTCCTCCTCTCTAGGTCTCCATTTTCTCAGTTTTAAAATGAGATTAACCAAACAAATACCAAAGTCTCTTACCTCTCTAAAATCCTATAGTTCTAACTATAATGCTTACCAATACCATATGACATATAAAATGAACTGAGATATTCCCTTTTACCTTACTTTCAACTTCAGGGCAGTTAAAGTAAAAAGAGTGACTGGTTATCCTTCATGCTCTGGCCCAAGGCTAGATACCCTCATTTCCCAGAAGAATGAAACCTGACTGGTTATCTTTTACCACAAAACACTACTCTATAACTCTGAATAAAGACAAATAATAATTAAAGCAAATATTTTTTGAGTGTTATCGATTTATCAGGAACTGTTCTAAGTATTTTATATGTATCAATAAGTTGTTATCTATATGTCCATATAAATATTTATATAAATAATAATAAGTTGTTATTTAATTCTTACAACAACCCTATGCAAGAGGCATTATTTATTATCAGAAGAAACAGAAGAATAAAGAAGTAACTTGACTAAAGTTATATGCTAGTAAATGGAATGACCAGGATCCATAGCAAGTCAGGACTCAGCCTCTTACTAACAGACCAGTCACCTCCCAGTTATGCAGTGTGGGTGGGGGTTGGGGTCAAGGAAGGGGCAGAGAGGAAGGGTGCAATGATGAAGATGATGGTTGTTGTAGCTCTTCTTTATTGTCCTATATGAAAAGACAAGACATAGCTGGGCACAATAGAAAACCTGATATGTAAAATGGTTTCAACTAAGAGAGAGTGGGAGTGGGTCTATGTTTTCTTCTAAATTGCTGAGGATATGCATGAACAGGTAGATTAGAATGAGATAAAGTCACATCACACCTTATGATTTAAGTGTTTTCAATCATTTAATCCTATGATAATCCTGTAGAATTAGCGTGAAAGAGATTATTATGATGATACTATTATAGGAGAAAACATTACAAGAAGAGTAAATTCATTGTCAGGATCCTAGCTAATAAGTGATGAAACTGGGACTTAAATCCATTGACGTCCAACGGGATGTCCCCTCACTCTACCACTTTGGTTCTATTGATTCTTTTCAGGTCTGACAGTTCCCTGTGATCCAATAAATAAATCTTTCTCTTTTTGTCTTTCCTTATTGCTGAACCCAGAAATTCACCAAGGGGAGGATGCTGGCAGGTCTGGGCTTGCTCAGAATGCCTTACCAAGATTTGTGGTGTGTCTGCCTTTGTCAGACAGAACACTAACCAATATTACACTGCTGTCCTGCAATCATCAAAAAGTAATCCCCAATCCCGACAGCCCCATGAGTTCATAATCCTGACTGAGCCCTCTAATAGCACAGCATCACACTTCTACCTCCTTAAAAATTGTGAGCAAGACCTATTCTGGTTCTCAAGCAGAATCAAGCTGAAATGTGTGTCTCACTAATTTTCTTCTTTGTTAGAGAGCCCCCTGTTGCATAATCTGTGTAATTAAAGTATGCATGGCTTTATTAACCAACTCTCCTAGAGCCGGTAAAATGTAAGAATTAAAAAGAATTATACTGGCAGTATCCATAAAATGCCAACCTCTGATTTTCTTTTCAGAGTATTCAGCCTCAGGGAGCCACTGTATAACTAGGAAGCCACTGTATAACTATGTATGTAGAAAAGCAACTTAATGCAGCATTAAGGCTCTAAGGTCTGAGGGTTTGCATTTTCACACATAACTGCTCTTTGCTTATTGAGAGAACTATTTGTTCCTTAGGATCATCTGGAATATGAAAATAGTAAACTTTCATTATAAAGACTTAGATATGGAATCATCGAGTATAAGAATTGGACAGAAAGGAACCCTAAGAATTATCTAGGCCAATGCCCTCATTTCACAGATTATGAAATTGAAGACTGAGAAAAATGTAGCATTCCTGAGGTCTCCTATTTATTGGGGGCTTATGCCAAAATACAGCTCAGGCTTCCTGATTCTAACGTTAGTGGTCTGTCTGGTATAAGATTTAATTTTTCAATTAAAGATTATATTGTTCAGGGTTTGTTTTAAAGGAGACTAACAAATAAAAATGAACATGTATAGTATGCTTCCCACTCAGTCCTCACAAAGTAAGTTATTTACTTTTATTATTATTATTATTATTATTATTTATTATCTGTCTGATTTACATATGCATAAACAGAAGCTCAGACTGCTCAGGGAGTAGACCAAGGTCACATTCCTGATAAATGAATGCATGTGTACACTTCCTCTGATCTCCTTAATCTGAAATCCTAAATTTCCTTCTTTAGACCTTTCCTCACCCTATCCCCTTTAAATTTACCTATTTAGGTAAGATCAAAGGATTTACAAAATCTTTCTTAAAGAATATTAATGTTGTTCCCAAAATATCCCCAATTAGCATACAAAGTAGTCATTCTGTTGTGGCTCACTGCCCATTCCCCCACATCCTCTTCATGCAACATGATTCTCAAATAAAACAAGAATCTTTAGAACCTTAGGATTTTGCTCTTCCTGGTTTATTATGTAGGATAAAGGACTTATACTTCTCTTTGTAACTATAGAAGTGTCATCACGATACAGAATTCTTTGTGATGCTAATGAGAATTTTCTTCACTAGGTAGTGCTGCTTGCAAAACATCTGGTGCAGCATGCCAAGAAAACATGGGAGCTGAAAAGCGGGACACTAATCTTGCCTCAGGATCTTCTCCAGGTAATTTCACAGCAGGTACCGCTTTTAATATGTGGATTAGATGCTGCAGCATCTTGTAGTCACATTAATAATTTCTTTAATTAGTTCACCCCTTATGCTTCTTTAGCTTCGAAGATTAAATTAAATGCAAAACTTGCAACTCATTGCTGAGTATTCATTAGCCTGTAAGTTATCTTTTAAAGCAACAACCGCTTAGGGAAAATTTAGTGAAGAAATGAATTTGCCTGTTTTGAACATACGTTATTTGAATCACATGCCAGGGAAGGAGAGTCTATAAATGGCCATGTTTGTTCTCTGTTGCAACTCACCTCCAATATATATATATATGTAAAATTTTGTGTATATGTATATAATTTCAGATTATATACATATTATTTTTAACGTTAAGGTAAGGAGACTGAAGAGATGAAATGTGATCTATTGTCAAAAAATTTCCTTTCCTTCTACATCTATCTATACCTCTATTTTTATCTATCCATACGTTTAATCTATCCCCCTACCCCTCAGTTATCAGGGACTTACTACATGTCAAACAGCCTGGCACATGGGGGAAATAAAGAAAATAAAACATGGTTTATTCCCTCAAAGAACTACTGGATAAATGTGGTATTTTATGTGATAACCATCAGAATGAAACACATGGCTAATGCAAGGTGGGCTCAGGGCTGAGATGCAGGAGAGAGCACCACTCTTCTCAAATGGAAGAGACCTTGCAAAGTTTATCAGGGAGTGATGTGAAAACTTCCCACTCAAGAATAAGTAGGACATGGTCTTACAGGAAAGGGGTTAAGAAAGGCCTTCTAAACAGAGAAAAGAGAAGAAAGGCACAGAGTCGCCCTACATCAGGAAGGATGTTGGACATATCCCTAGGGAATGGAATGTATTTGCTATGACATTTATACCTCATCTAGAAGGCAACAGAGAGCTATCGAAAGATTTTAAAAATGACCGAGCTACAATAAAGTTCTGTAGTATTGCATCTTTTAATAAAAGTGTTTGGAATACAGAGCTAGTGGTAATCAGATTCATTACATTATAATTAAATTATATTAAACTGAAATTTAATACATTAAAATTACATGGGTTTGGAAGTATCTTAACTACAACTTTCTTAAATGAATATAAATAGCATAAATAGCACATGAAACAAAGCTCTAAAAGACCAAATTCTAAGGTGTTACACTTAACTCTCACTGACTTTTATAATTTTCTACAAATGTCATTGAAAAGATCCACATGGCCACATTTGTTTGTTTTTATAAGTAGAAAAACAGGTATAGATATCCACAAGCTTTCTAAGGTCACCTATGGAAAACACGGTAGTGTGAGACTTGGTTTTAGTCCTGCTTCTACTATTAACTTCAATTAACTTTCTCTAAGACCCTGAGTGTTTCTTTCCCTTTCTGGGTGCCAGTCCCCTCATCTATAAAAGAAGGGGTATACTGAGACCCTTCCTAGTTTGCATGAGCTCTAGTGGTCTATGATTCCAATGAGGTAGCTGGGATGGGGACCTCAGACGTCACCCCACAAATTTCCTCACTTAGCACAGCAGGAGGCTGGGTATGCTTTGTTGAGTGATGAACCTCATAATATCTTGAGGAAAAAATAATACATCCCCTTTTTTGTTCATCTAAAAATGAACAAATTAAGATATAAAGTAAAAGATGAGACTGGAAGCTACATAAGTACTATGGTCCAAATATTTGTCACCACCCCCCCATCTGCCAATTCGTATGCTGAAGTCTAACACCCAATGTGATGGTATGTGGAGGTGAGACTTTAGGGAGGTGATTATAGAAGATACTTCAGAGAGTGCCCTAGCCCCTTCCTTCTCCTATGCATTCTAGAAGGTCATCTATGAACTAGAAAGTGAGCTCTCACCAGACACCAAATGCGCTGGCACCTTGAACTTGAACTTTCTAGCCTCTAGAACTCTGAGAAATAAATCTGTTGTTTATAAGGTACCCAGCTATAAGCTATGGTATTTTTGTTATAGCAATAAAAATAGACTAAGACAACTGAAAATATATCCTGTTTTAAATTTAGAAATTTGTGTGGTCATTCAAACAGATGTTTCATTTTACCCCAGGGATGATTATTTCAGAGGATGGCAATCCAGTATGTATAGTAATATTCCTTGTACAGTTCCTAAATTATTTTGGAATTGTAGGAAACAAAATGTGTAATACAAAATAAAGATGGTAACACCCCAGTAACTATATTAAGAGCTGGAGAGACAGTGCACACACTTACTTTTATCTTTAGCTATGTTTGAAAGAAAGACACTTACATAAGTAGCAGCAGAATACAAAAGAACTAAATGTCTCGAATAGAAAAGTGTTTGACTTGTAATCAGAATTCTGATTTTAAATCGAATTCCTTTACTAAATAGCTATAGAACTTTAGGTAATTTACTAATTTATTGTCCTTCAATTCGGTAGTCACTTTAAATGAGGAAAAAAATACTATATGCTTATTTTGAAGGGTGAGAAAATACATTAATTACTTGGCATATTTCATACCACATAGTATGTACTAAGTAAATGGTAATTATTTTTATTATGGTGTGATCACCTAGAACTTTTCAATAACATTTGTTGAGAGCTATAGAGTAGGCAAATAAGTGTAGCATTTTTGTTTAATGTTATGTGGTAGTGTCTAACATTGTCCAGACTCAATAAACCAAAACACAAATAATATTTTAAATCAGCATGAGAATTTTAATGTTATTTGTGTTATCTTGATGGAAAAAGAAACATACTCTGATGTTAATTATAATCAATATGGTGGCTATTGCCTTCATTTGGGAAAATAATATGAAAAATGGTCCATATTGTAGTTCTCACATCTTTTCATTTCATGTCCCAATGGTATGTGTTTGTAAAAGAAGTGTAAACACTACTCTGAGAAAAAAAAAATTTAAGAGGAGATACTGAGTAGCTTTTAAACCACCTAGCTGGAACAGTCCTAACAGAGCATCAGTATAATTAAGACTCAGCAGCAGAGAGCAGAATCGTTCTATGCCATTTCCAAGAAGCAGAGAGACAGTCCATTTACTGCAGCCACCTGCAGAGTAGGTATAGAGAACATGACATCTTCATATGTCTGATGGCATATGAAAAAAAAATCCCTATTAATTTTGCATTAGTTTATAGCAGAGTGCAAAACCAGGACACTCAGGTAACCAGCCACAGAGAGCATCTTAGAACCTCAACTGGACTTTTCCAAACAAACACAAAAGGAAGCTAATGTTGTACAAAGTTAGGTCAGATGGAAAACATATTCCTTATTCAACCCCTTCAAGATCCTTCCCAAATGCAACCTAACAGGACTCCTCCTACCACACACACACACACACACACACACACACACACACACACACACACACTTCTGCATGCTGAGAGTACTTTCTGGCTTTCTCATAGCAAAGACAGCTCCCTGACTTGCATTATATTATATGTCATCTTAGTCATGTCTTATCTCTTCTACTAGACTATGATTTCCTAGAAGGCAGAGAATCTAATTTCCTCATTTAAGAGCAGGTATTCTAATCAAATATATGTTGAAAGGAAGGAACCAGGGAGGAAGGAGGGAAGGGGAAATAAAAGTTCATATGTATGAAAATAATAGGAACAAATTATCACGACTTAAAACAACCACTCTGATAATGATGTTGATTTTTATACTTCTGAGTTGTCAAACAATTCAGAGAGAGTTCCTTCTTAAAATTTAAAAAGTCTTCATAATATTAGTAATAAAAAAGTGGAAAAACACTACTTGGAATGATACCAACATAGAAAGGACCAAAAACTTGTCCGTAACTCTCCTCTTTTGCACTCATAATTAAGCAGTGCTTTCAGTATATGATGAAAGAAACTCCAAATCTGGGCGTAATCCCACATGTCCCCAGCCTGTGGAATGTCTGAGCTTGAAACAGTAAAATGTGGAAGAAAAAAAGTTAGCTAATATTTGTATATTTTACAGAGTCACAAGAAAAATAAGAAGAGATTTCAGGAATCAATTATTCCAGCACCTTAACTTTAGATAAAGAATCTGCAGCTGTTCCTTAAAAACTTCATATACCTTGACACCTCCATGATTCTCTCAGGTGATAATCCTTCTGCCATGAATTACCTCTCTTGTGTTTGTCCCAATTCAGATGTCACTTCCTCCTTGACACCTTTGCTGGTTCTTTCAGTTAGTTTATTAATTCTCCGTCAAGCCCACTGGATCACTCTTACACACATTAACTTATAGAAAAAAAAGCTTCACAAATTGATATTGAATTGAAATATGCAAATTAATTGAAAGATAAGGGAGAAGCTGGCATAGGCTCTTCTCTTCGTGAAGCCTAAGAAACTTGACTCTTATCTACAACAGTACTCACAGACTAATCACTTTAGATCGTAAAACACAATAACACCCTCAAAACAGGCTTGAGAGGGATAACTAAAAAGAGACTAAACTGTTATGGAGGTGGGAGAAGGAGCTGATCCTCTACAGTACAGTATCTTGGAAAAAGAAATAGATTGAAGGAACAATGCTATCTTTCTTCTCTTAACTCCTCTTTTCTTCATCCCCTTTCGCTTCCTTCATGTGCTCCTTCTTCTCCTTCAGATGAAGATGAATATTGATAGCTGGATCTTTAAAAGTTATGAAATCTCCCCATTTTTTACATCTATTACTTCTCTAGAACTATGTGCCTACACTTTATCCCAAAGGCCAGGTATATTTCAATTAGAGAAACCACAAAAATAAGAAAAAAGAAAAACTGGTACATGTTGATTAGTGCTGGTTTGAAATATAATCTTTATTACTATCACCGAGGGTTGGCCTACACTTTGTTGTTTGTGGATCTTGACAAATGAGTTAAGATAGATAAGAATATATATGCATTTAAGAGGATATCAGTTAACGTCATTGTGAAAAAATACTGTTGGTGTGTTGTGCCAGAAAATACTTTCAAGAAAATGAAATAAGGTGAAAGGCACTTAAGATATTCTCTGCAACAAGTAAACAAACAAACAAATATACCTAGCTAGAGATATTCCAGATGCCTCCTTCAGAGTCACACACAGTGAGATTTCAATAGCAACAAAATTATTCTCTCTGCTGCCACTACGCAGTTTTCATTAAATAGTACAAACACTTAAGATAAGCTCATTTGGGGAGGAATTATAATTACTTTAAGAATTAGGCTTTCCTTTGCACACTTATGTTCATGGCAGCATTATTAACAATGGCCAAAAGGTGAAAACAAACCAAATGTCTATCAATGGACAAATGAATGAACAAAATGTGGTACACATACAATTAAACATTTTTCAGCCTTAAAAGAAAAGGAAATTCTGTCACATGGTACAATACGGTGAACTTTAAGGATATTATGCCAAGTGAAATGAACTAGTCATTAAAAAAACAAGAAAGATAGTGATTCCTCTCATACAAGGCACCTAGAGTAGTCAAATTCATAGAAACAGAAAGTAGAGCAGTGATTTCCAGGGGCAAGGGGGAAGGGGAAGTGGGTAGTTAGTTGTTCAGTGATTTTAGAGTTTCAGTTTTGCAACTGAAAAAAGTTCTGGAGATCCGATGCACAGCAATGTGAAAACAGCACAACTGAATTGAATGCTTAAAAACTGTAAAGATGGTAAGTTTGTTACGTGTTTTTTTACCACAACTAAAATTTTTTAAAAATTGTATATTCCTTGGAGAAAAAAAAAGTCTGAAACAACATTAACTCCAATGCTGCCATTTAGTTTTTGATTGCCACTCTCTACATAGTAACTTTACAATGTATAAATATCTGTCGTACACACAAGTAATGTACAAGTTGGCTAGGAGGTATTCTATTTATTTAGTCCCATTATGTGTAAGATAACATATCTGGCTTTGAATGAAAGGGGAAAAGAAGGAAAGTGTTTCACCAACTTCTATTTTTTAATAGAAAACATATGAGGAAGGCAGTGCTAGATGAGTCTAAGTGAGTACAGGTAATGAAAGACGAGATTTATATCGATGTAAAATCAAGAAACCTGCTGCTATACTATAACCAGTATATCAGGGTACACATTTGTCTGAGTATCTGAATTTCTAAAAGCTTGAGTTTTTCATACAGACGGGTCTATGCACATTATCGATAATTTCTAAATTCCACTGAATGCTTCTCTATTTCAGGAGATACCTGATGTTGCCTGTCAGCCCTAAGCTACAATGGAGTCAAACCCCTTTCCTCGGGCACCAATCATCACTTTGAAGAAAACTTATGGCCAAAGAAATGAAGGAATAGACAATAACATGCGTTATCTTGAGAACTCCAACACAAATAGGGTCTGAAGGTAGAAATTGCTTGGCTCACTCTAACAAAGGCAAATACTGCCTTTACCACCCACAATGAAACTCAGAGATAAGCTTTCTACTTCCACAGGAACCAGGGTCTAAATAGAGAAACCTTGGTGGCATCTATAAGCAGTGAGTAGTCGTGGAAACTTTTCAGTATAAGGTTTGTATCAGGTTGATTTTCTTGAAAGTCAAAAGAGAAAGGAGCTGATTACATCTTAGCTAAAGGGGAGAAGCAAAATAGCTAGGTTCCCTGGTGGTAAAGCTCCATTAAAAAGAAAAAGTGTGAAGGACAATTTTAAAAGTATATACCATTTTATTCCTATATTTCTATTGTGACAACGTCTGAAAATCAAATGAAAAAGAAGACACTGCATATACACCATTCTACTTCCTATAGTCAAAAATGACAGGGAAAAGTGACAAATAAGTTCAAAGGAAAACAAGTCTGCTGGAATCACAGAACCCGGGGTTGGGAAGCCACGCTGTCCGACTCAGCAAATAAAAAGCATTCCTTGAAAATCCTCACTGATGGACCATGACAGTTCCCTAAGACTTCTCCATCTTAGTTTTCAGCTATGGCTTATAAATATACTGAGAAAATGGATCTCCCCTAGCCCTATTTCTACCATTTGGGTGACTCAGAATTATTCCAGCACCTCTTTCACAGGGCAGTCTTTCAGATTTTTGCAAAGATTTATGTTATCCTTCCTGCTTCTTCTCGAATCTGTTAACCAAAATTTCTTAGTTCCTTCAGCAGTTCCTCAGAGAATCAATCTGGCTTCTCCCAACTGAATGCACTCTGGTTTTAAATACCTTTCTTAATTTTAACATCTCTATCACCTCTAAATAGTTTAGCCCTAAGTCCTAGTTAATTTCAACTCATTAAAAATGACTTAAAATTTTTTGACTTCATATAGGCTGTAAATTACTTCCATACACATATTTTTATATATTATTATTATAAAATATAACTCCGACTAATCTTTTTATTATCTAGAAATGCTGGTGAGGCATTAAATTCAATACATCAAACCAGCCTAACTCACCTTATCAGCTATCAGGTAACAGCATTAACCTCTACCTGCGCATTGAAAATGAACACAGAGCACACATCTCCTTCACATATCCCAAGCACAACACACACACATGCCCACACACATACTCTGCTCAATGTTATCCCCACAATGTCTCTTCATTGCCAGCTTTCTATTGCTGCCGCTACCCCCTCATTCAGGATTTCATCAATACTCACCAGTGTCATTAAATCAGGTCTGCCTGACTGTCGTCTCTACCCTTACCCTTAGTTCTCATTTTTCAGAAAACTTACTTCAACAACCAACTTTCAATGTTTACCGACACACCAACTACGTACGCTCCAGGCCGTGCCCTAAGTGCAAACAGAGATTAGAAAACAAATGCAAACCTTTGCCTTGAAGTAGTTGCAAGTCTAATGGAGATAAAAGAACTTAGTAAATAATTGTACCACAGGGCAGAACAAACAAATACAATCTTGTTCAAAGTGTTGTGAGAATCTTGATTCAAATGGAGAAAGGGAGAACAGTAAATCCAGACCTTAAAGAATAAGACACATTCTTAAAAAACACAATTTAAAATGAACTCTTCTCAGCTTATGTTTTCTGAAGGCAAGATCAGAATTAGCTCAGTGTAATTAAGCATGAATGATAGGTAAGAGCTAAGATGGGTTTGACCATTTTAGACGATAATTTGGAATATCGTAAAGATGCTGTGAAAACGTACTGAAATAAATATCTTATTAAAAGTTTAAGTCTACGGCCATGCCACCCTGAACAAGCCTGATCCTGTCTGATCTCAGAAGCTAAGCAGGGCCAGCCAGGCCTGGTTAATACTTGGATAGGAGACCACATAGGAAAATCAGGTGCAATAGGTGTAAAGAACAAAAAATAAGGTATTTTAAGTGGACAAGTTCCTTGTAATCTGTGAGGTCAACAAGGAATGCCTCACCTAAAAAATAAAAATAAAAAAATAAAAAGTAAATATAAGTTAAAAAATTTGCTATATATACAATGAAACATGAAGTAATCTTTAAAAACCGCATTATCAAATCAAATAAAAAAATAAATTATAGTTAAGAGGAAATGTGGAATGCAAAACTTTCCACGTGATCTCAATTTTATTTTATATTGCATATTGCACATACTTATCTACTTATGAGCATTTATATTTGAATTTACATATAAGAAATATATGTGTTTTACGTACGTGTATGTAGGAAATACAAATGTAAATATATAAAGAATAGATGTGCAAACAGCATATATCACAGTGCCTGTCTCTATTTGGTAAATTTATGAAATATTTAGATGTACTTTATATTTTTCTAATGAAAAAGTTTTAAAATTATAACCAAAAACTCCTTTCAGAAAAAAACGTTATTTTAAATGAATAAATAAGACTTTAATGAACAGATAATAGTGTGGAAGTGGAGAATGGGTTACTACCAAAAAACCTCATGGACAAATGAGCATAGAAGTGACTGGTTTGTGAGAGGGATGCCCTGTGGTCCATATCAGTGGAAACACTGAGTAGATTACTCAATATTAATTTAATTTCAATTAAAATACTTATCTCTTTTGTACATTATTCATGGTATTTTAAGAACATCATTCTAATCAAAATATGACAAGCAATAGTATTAATGAATAGAGGGTCAAGATTCCCATCTTTATGAGGTATCAGAAAGTGAAGGCATATTGTTAGAGGTAAAAAATAACAGCAAAAAAGTTTAATTCTTAGGAATCCACAGTAGGATGCTGCAAAGATCAATGTCACCAGCAGAAAATACATTTTGTTTATTACAATAGATTCCTGTTGGACCACCTTAACTCTACCTCTTATGTTTTATTGACTCATTTATTATTCAACACATATTTTCTGACCACCTTGGAACAAGCAGCACATTAGGCACCAAGAATAAAGCTGTGAACAAAAGTGAGTAGCCCTGTCCTTGTGGCATTTACATTCTTTTTACAAGACTTCCTTGTCTATTAGGTGATATTCCTAAAATCCTGTTTTTGTCACACCACTTTGGCTCTCAAAAAAATATAATTTCCTTCTGGATAACATCCAGCTTTCCACATCAGAACAATGAGATGTAAAAAGGGGAAAGAACCAGAAGAGTAAAGAACCCTTCTTCATGTGGCAAGTTACCATTATCCTGATTATCATGTGTTGCCTTACCTGTTAACGGGGAATGAGAACATGTCTCCTGCTTTCCTGCTAAGATTATTATGAGATGATGGATGAAGGGCTTTAACCTATGAAGCTCTGAACCACCTTTTATCCACAATCCTCTGTTCAGGTATGTCCCATTATCCTTTCCTCCTTGCCAGACAGCATCCTCCCTCTAATGCATAACCTTGCTATGTTAGTCTCTCCCCTCCCTGGACAGCCTCTCCTTCCTTTCTGCCCATTCAGATCACACTACTCACTTTTTCCAAAACCCACTACCTCCAAGAAGTCTTTCCTAATACCTCCAGGGAGGAAAAAATAGTGTGTATGTGTGCGTGTGTGTAGACAGACAGAGATATACCTGTATATATAAATGTTCACATTACAATAATATACATATAATGGAATATACCTAAAATCTCTAACAGTGTGCTTTAACTCTCCCTGCTTAAACAAAAGAAAATGAAGCCAATTCTGGGTTTTGTTTGCTTGCTTGTTTCTTTTATTTTGCTCATACATTAATATATTCACTAACTTGCATGGATATAGGTTCTATCATCATTTGTGTTATTCAAAAGGAAAAGACATTTTGTTTGTTTATTTTAGTAGACAGGATGTTTAGAAGTAAATGATTTTAAAATCTACTTTGAAAAATAACATGAGCGTGGAACTAAAAACTTCCTGGAAATGTTGAGGGGGAGGTCTCAAACTGAAAGTCACTTAAGTGATTATCACCATAATTATAGCAAATGCCCGATGAATTTTAAGTTATTAAATGAATCATGGATGCATATGAAACACAGGTTTGCAGTTTAGTGAAAATGACTCACTATCTAGAGATATTTCCCTTGATATTGTTATATTAAATGGCAAGCATTTCCTCCACTCTATCTAAGCCCTACTTTCTGTAAAGGGTCTTCAGATATGAAAATGAGGCCCAACCTCTATTCCCCCTCAACAAGAACCTTCCAAATCCCCCAGCAGAGGAGAAACATTACTTCCCTTGTACTTCTACAGTACCTTGAATACACTATATGGGATAGCCTATAAAACCTGGGCTGTAATCATTTACAGTTTATAATACGTTGTCTCATAAACTGCATTTCATTTGAACCTCACAAGTGTCCTTCCGAGACAAATTTTACAGACAGGAGAAACTGAAGGTTAGAAAACTGAAGTGATTGGTGAATGCAGACACTTCAGCACATGTCTCCAGACTATCTCTAGTGCTCTGCACACTCTGCCATGATTTTTGTAAAAACGATTGCCTACAACATGTTCCTGATTAGCTTTTATTTCCCCCACTGCTTTTCACATAGAAGGCTCAAGAAATATCTGCTAAATTAAAGTGAAAATCAAAAGTCGGACAACTTAGAACTCTGGAAAGGTGGTGGTGAGGTGCTTAACATTTAAACTGTGCATTATATGCAGCATTAATTAATTAATACACACATAGTTATGAAGCTCTGGCCCCTAAGAGAGGCAGGACACATCACAAAATAACCGTATATTCCACGTGAGCTGATGTGCTCAGAAGCCGTAAAATGCCCTTCTAGGCAGACATGCAGTCAATTCCTGAGGCCATGGATATGTTGCAAATACCTCAGACTTTCAAGTCAGATAGACTTGGATTCCAATCCACATTCTGCCTCTTTGAGTCAGGACAAATTACTTATTTCTCAAGGCTTAATATCTTTATCATGAAAAATGAGATAACCATACCCGTCTCACAGAATTATTCTGAGAATTAAAAGAACATAGAGTAGTACGTTGTTGGTACACAAGAAAATATGCCCTTGTCTTTCTGTGGTAGACAGGATTCTAAGATGGCTCCACTCGTCCTGTGTGTATAATCCACTCCCCTTGAGCATGAGTGGGACTTTGAATATGATGGAATAGTCATTCCCTGGATTAGGTTATGCTGTATAACAGTGGACCCTAACCCCCTGTCTGTGGCCTGTTAGGAACTGAGCCACACAGCAGGACGTGAGCGGCAGGCGAGCTGAGAAAGCTCCATCTGTATTTGCAGCCGCTTCCCAGCACTAGTATCACTGCCTCGGCTCCACCTCAGATCATCAGGCATTAGATCCTCATAGGAGCACCGGTCTCTGGTACCAGAAGATTGGGGACCACTGCATTCCTCCTTAGCAGGAGAAAGAGAACCACCTTTTGGTCTTGAGGAAGCAACTGCCATACTGTGAGCTGCCTATGGAGATGGCCATGTCGTAGGATCCTGACAGCAGCCTAGAGCACAGGAGAGTGGTCTTGGCTGGCAGCCCGCAGAAAATGGAGCCTCAGTCCTACAACCTCAAGGAACTGAATTCTGACAACGATCTGAATAACTTTGGAAGAGAACCCCAAACTCCAAGTGAGAACCACAGATGCAGTGACTACAGCCTTATGAAGCCCTGAGCAGAGAACCCGGCTAAGCTAAGCCAAGATTCCTGACCCACAAGTACATAATAAGCATATATTGTTGTAACCAATAAATGTTTTATGATTTGTTATGCAGCATGAGAAAACTAACATACCTTTCCTAAATAAAATGAGCTGAGTGGTCTGTAGGATTTTTAAAATTCCTAAAGATATCAGATCACTTTAGAAATACTCTGATCACCCACCCAATTCTTAGGAATGGTACTCTTTATTTAGATCACCAAACACTGGAGAATCCAGCTGTCATCAAGCTCCCCATATGTTCTACCAAAAAAATTCCTAGAAAAGGTATTGATTATTTTCCAGGACATCCTGGGGGCCCCACTCTCCCTTCGTGTGGAGAGAAAACAGAATCGCACAACTTCAGAGTGAGAAGGATCCCTTAGAGATGCTTAGGAGTAATTTTGTCCTATCTTCATTTTATACATGGAAATAATGAGGCCTAGAAGTATCTTCCTCAACCTCTCACAGACAGACAGTTGCAGGAACATAGCCAACTTTTGTGTAGCCTGAAGTTTATGTAATTTGGAGCAAATACAAAATTACTTATCAAGTAAATATTAATTTAAAATAAAAAATAAATCAGACCAAATTACTTTTTTAAAAAAATTATAAGTACATAAACATTTCCACATCCAGACACAGCTTTAATAGTTTTTTTTTTCTCAAAATTTTTGTCTGTATATGCTTTCATTGTCTCTTCATCTAATAACTTTGCAATATTTTCTATAGAGAAAGTAGATGACTCAATCTTGCCTTTAATTTGAATGGTTTCCTTGTTTCTAATTATTAAAAGTTAACAAATGTTTAATTCAGATTTGTCATTCATTATTTTTAATGCCATGTAAATAGTTAGGATTATTGTCTAATTTAATTTAAAGACAAACTTAATTTCTATCACATATGAGCTATAAAATTTAGAATTTTCCACAGACTAACTTCTGTACATTTCACCTTCACAGCAGGTAAGTACAGCTTCTGGACTTTTGTGTCATGACCCGAACCTTCATGCAGAGTGGGCAACTGGAGTGTTCCTGACAATGATTTACTCGGAAGAGACAGTAAACATTATGATGATCTACTGAACTGAAATTAAATGTAGCCCCAACTCAACTTCCTCTTAACCAAATCACCAAAATGACAATGACAACATCACTGTCCTTAAACAGGAAAAGAGAAGTAAAGGAGGTGACTGAGAGGGAAATACTAGCAACCCTAACCAAGTGCAGTTAAAACATCTTCCTTCTGCAAACTGACAAAAACACCCATGAAGCTGAAGCTTGATTAGCTTCTGATCAATGAAAGTTGAGGACATCAGCTTTACCTTGAAAAACGCGAGACAAATGAAGCTTTTTGTAGAAGGAGGAAGATAAGGCATGGGAAGGTTAAATAACTTCCCAAAGTCTCATAGCTAGTAAAGGGTGGAGGTGAAATTGAACTTGGGCAGCCTGAACCCAGCTTTCACACTGCTTCCCAGTATGCTACATGTACTGCCTGCCATAGGAGGAAGCCTGTGACCATGCATGTGTGTGTGTGTGTACATGTGCATGTACCCATGCAGGTGTGCATATCTATGCATGTGTGTGTGTGTGTGTGGCAGCAAAGGAAGCAAGTGTTCTGTGATTCTATCTTAATATGGAGTTGACTTTTTTTAATTCTTGTTCTACTTGATAACAACTGCAGTCTATAAGAATAAAGAATGAGTTGTTGAGCTGATTTTAGAGACCATGAACAGCAGTCAATGTTGTCCCCCAAATTATTATGGCTCAGCAGTAACTGGAAAGCCCATCACAAGGCTTTTTCCCCCAGACCAGAATATGCTAGTTCAAACCCCCATTATCAGGATGGCAAAAGTAGGAGGATAAACTAACTCAGAATGGGTTCTCTCTCCTTTTAGTGGGTCAGAAGTACTCTTTAATCCAACTGCTTGTCATTACTGTGAACAAGTCTCCCAGTGGAGATATCTTAGCCACTGAAGAGTCCAAAGAACTCTGAAGAAAAAATTACGAGAGATGGCTCTATGTCTTATTCTCACAATTACTCCACTTATAACATTTCGGATAACTCCTATTCCTCTCTTGGTCTCTGTCTCCTCAATGGGATAAGGAGTTCTATAGCTGTTTCAAAGTTCTATAATCTATGTTTTTATCTTTAAACCGCCAACTGAAAGCAATAAAGAGAAAACGTTCAAAGCTATGAGGTGGGGGGCGGGTACATGATATCCTGGAATTATCTCAGATCTCTCTTTCTCATTTAGAGTAATAGCAGTTTTTTAAAAATAGCTTGATTTCTTTGAATGCTAAATGAAGAATAAAATTTTAATTTCTTTTTAAAGGAAAAATAGTAAGGATTTCAATTCTGAAATTGAAAGTCACCTACAAAAGACAGGAAGTCATAGAAAAAAAATCTTTGAGAGCCCTGGCTTTCTTCCAACTTTGAGAGTTTCTCACTATTTTAATCCCCAGGCTCAGGGGTCTCCTCCACTTGCAAATTTGAAGAAGCCAGTGCACCATTTTGGTGTGACAGATGAAGTACCGGAAATCAAGTTCTGGTTGTAGAACAACATTGCTCATCTAGGGGACTGTGCATGAGCCTCTGAGCCTTCCTTTCTTTGTCTATAAAGAAAAGAAGCTTACCTAGTTACTTCTTTAGGTCTTCACATCTCAGAAATTCTGCTTTTTAAAAGGTAAATTACTGTGAAAAGGAAAATAAGCAGTGGCTTTTGCTACTGACATGTACCAAGCATTAATCAAAATAAGCATTCCTTCTCCTTGTTCTGTTCAATGTGTTACCAAGCTAAACCTCTTCATCATGAGTTCAGAACCACAAATGATAAATAATATTTGCTTAACTGAGTTTCATAATTCTCTGGCATTTATAAAAAATAATATTTATTTTAAAGAGTATTTTTAAAACAATATAACTCAAGGAAAATAACCACTACAACTAATGCATCTACTTCTTTAAGTTGGCCCGAGTAATCCTCAAAGTTTTCTTCTTGCCCTTACTGACCACGTACTACATGCTAGGTGCTGAGTGCTGGAGTACTAAGGGAAAGAGAAGAGCATGACCCCAGGATAACATAGTCATAGTTCCATCTTCAAGAAACACACTAGCATTCTAGGTGGTAATCCAATGTAAACTGATACAGGGTAGAAGCCCCTGGCCCAAAATGTTGTAATGAGGTGCCAGAGAGAAATACCTTCTTCTGTGTCTAGCTTTGCTCCTTAGATTACAGTGGGAGGGAGTAAGTCGAAGTTTAGTGCTGAAAATCAATAGCTCTCAGACTTTCGATTGCTAGGCCTTGCTTCTGGATTTCCCATTCAGAAGATATGGGGTGGGGCCGAGAGTCTATAGTTCTAATGAGGTCAGAGGTGATGCTAATGTTACTGCGGTGGGGCCCAAACTTGGAGTACCCATTAAAAGGAATGATTATAAATTGAGCTAATTAGCCTGGGACGCGGCTCTGACACTGAGAGGGTTAAGCAGCTCCCCAGGCGTACTATTTGCAGCCAGGCTAGGCTGAGTCACTGGGTTAGCTTAGATAACGTTACTTTCCTCAAATCACTGCCCTTATAAAACACTGTTAAGTTTGCGTCTGTTTCTAAGTAACCTAAGTCAACTCCACATTAAGATCAAATCACAGGACACTTGCTTCCGTTGCTGCCAAACACACACACACACATATGTATTTAGGATTTCTTTCCCTATAGGTTCAAACTTCTAGGTAACATTATGTTTAGGATGACATTTCCCAGAGAAGATTAAAATGAAGCTCAAACCCATACTTTTTAATCATTGTCTACATACAAGGTGATGTGACCCTGACACTGCATCGAGTGCTATAGAATACAAGGATGGGGACACACCATGAACTGGGTAGGTGCTGAAGAACACAAAGATTAATCTGTTAACTTATTTCTTCAAAACACATTCCTCAAGTACTCACTCCATGATATGCCACAGTGCTCAGGCTTTTCTCTTTAAAAATGGGAAGCTATAAAGGCTTTTAAGAATGAGAGTGATACAATCTGAATTGTATCTTTGTAGCATGCATCTTAGTTTCATTAGCAGGTCTTTACAGCAAGAGATACTGAGAAAAAGGGTCATAATTAAGTAAGCAGAGGGAAAGGGGAAGAACTCTCTGGGAAAGGAAGGAGGAAATAGTAGTTATAGGAGGCTAGTGACTAGAGGAATAAGCTAATAGAGCTGCAAAAACTAAAATAAAACACTGACAATCCAAGTCTCAATTAGGAAAACAGAAATGCCATTGTTGTTATTAAAAGTCATCCATGACATACTAGGTGATGAGAGAAATGTGCTACTTTAAAAAGAGCAAGTTTTCCTTTAGGCAGTTTTAATAAAACGCCAGTGAAATTTATGAGAATGGGAGAATATTGGCTAGTAACCCCCATTCCAAATTTACTTCAGCCTCCTGTAATCTGGAAACATTACTGAATAACAACTCTACTTAAAATCTCCAGCTTCTTTGAGCTTCAGGCACTGCCTCCTACGCTCTGCCACTCTCTTGTTCGGCTCCATTACCTGTCTCTTCTTTCTTTGTATTCTAATTCTGTTCTCCTTCAGAAGTCATATCACCTCAATTGACTAAAAAAATACTTTCTCTACTGATGAATGCAATATTTTTCTCAAGCACCTACCATTATCCTTAGGTTTAGTCTCTCATTTCCAACTGCCTCTAGACATACCTTCCAAGTTATCCCTTAGGCACCTCATGCTGGAGGATAATATTTTGTTCATTTTCACCCACTGACATGCTCTTACCATTAAAACAAACAAACAAACAAACCTCAAATATACTATGACAGCATCTCTAATTCCAACTGGATATGATTTTAACCTCGTGCTTTCTAACATTATAATAATGGTGCATGATTCTCCTAACATTATAATAATGGTTCATGATTTCACTTCTCTTCCAGATGTTAAAATCATTGAAGGCAATGAGCATGTCTTGTTTGTCTGCCTATCTGCAACCTGAGGCTTGCACTTATCATTTATTAAGTGTATTTCAGAAGGTAGAAAGTGTCACAAAGGGCTTATTTTAAGCTTCCCAGAAACACAGTTAATTTAGAAGAACAAATCCTCAGGAAAACAGGAGAATAGATCTGGCTTTCCTTATCAATCAAGAGGCAGAACTGGGGATTCTCATCTTTTTCTTTCCCTATGCCAAGGCAGTGAGATCGCAGTCTCAAAAGGGTAAAAGCCAGAGCAGAGTACCCAGAGTAGAGAACAGGTTTGCTGCTATCACCAGATAGAGATCGCTAAGGAGGGGAACGTTCATGTCAAAGACAGACAACTTATCAGAATTCCAGTAAAAGAACTTCAAGCTTGACCAGTCTATCATCACAGTGGAATTAAAGTGTCACCAAGAATGTCAGTCTGTATGTACTGTGACATTTCAGAGCAATTTGGCCAGTAGGCCTCTCTGGCTTTACAAAGCCTTTGGTTTCAGAGGAATAGGGTTGGCCTGAGAGCAGAACCTCGCAGAGCTAAATCTACAATAAGAAAGTTTCAGCCTTGGAGTCACAAACTGTGGGCAACCCTTCTGGGCCACTTGGTCTTGAACTGCAACAGTAAGTGTGTGAATCTAGTCACAAGTATGATTGATTGTTCTTGCAGTGAGTCTTTGAGCATCATCCAAGACATGAGGGATTTTCTGCTTTTATCATATTCTTATGTATCATTGTAAAGGGCAATCAGATTCAGACTTGAGGTCTAAGACAAGTAGGAATATAAAATTGCCTGAAGCTTTTTATTGAATTAGTAACTTTGTTTTCTAAAACAGTCCCTTCAGGGGTCCATCGATTCAGCCTTTGTTCTCTCTTTACACACATTCTGCCACTATCAATATTCTTTAGATAGGTTTTAGAGTCTTCACTGGTAATTCACTCCAAAATGTCTTTATGTCCTATACAATGTAGAGCTCTTTTGCCCATTCTCAGTAGAGCTGAAAAGAACTTCAAACTTTTTTCAGTGTTTGTTATGTAGCTTCCCACAAAGATCCCTTTTAAGCCACATGTTAATCTTCTCTTTCTAAAATCAAAATATTCCCATTTTTCTTGGTTCATTCCCTCGACAAATATTTAGAGATTTCCTTCAATGGGTTAGGCATCATGTTGTGCATATGGATAAGATGGTGAGCCAAACCAGATCTGGTTCTTGCCTCAACTGAGCTCAGAGTCTAGTGGTGGGAGAGAAAGATGGCAATCCAATAACCACACAAGTTAAATGTAAACTTGAATATGTGTAGAAGGAGAGGTATGTGTTGAGTGGGACTATAATACCAGGAGAGGGCAGTCGGGAGTGTCTTTACTGAAGACATCAACATTGAGCTGAAGTCCAAGGGCTGAAGATGGAGGTACCCAAGTAAATACTTTTGCAATTAAGGAGAACACTATGCAGGAAGACTCTGTCATGTGACAGTGTAAAGAATAAAATGAATTTTTGTTTAAGAAAAAAAAGTTGTCTTTGTAGACCAATGGGGGAAAAAATTGTCTTTGATTTAAAGTAACAGAAAATCTATTGAAAGGTTTAAGGAGTTGGTGGGATGAAATGGGGGGGGAAAAAAACATGCATTGTGAGAAGTCACCGTGACAGAAGTCTAGGTAAACATCCAATGGAGGGGGTATTTAGTACCAGGGTGGACTGATTGAGTGTATTTTCTAACAGCCTAGGTGAAAAAAATAAGATTAAGGGGATGGCAGTGGAACAATTCATGATTAGTCAGACAGAGTATGAGGTAGGAGCAACAAAATGAGTCAAAATGATCTCTAGGTTTCTAGAATAACAGGATAGTCTGAGTACTATTCATTGAACATAGCAATACTGCCAACGGACACAGAGAAATAAAATTATAGGTTTGAATTCTGATGTATTTAGCTTCAGAACTTTTCTTTGCTAACCCTCTTTTTTTTTCCTTTCTAGCTTTTAAGCATCTTTTAAAATTTCTCTTCTGGAATCTCTATAAATTAAAAAGGAAGAGGGCAAAAAGATATAGAAAACCATTTCTTTAAATCTTGTTTGGCAGATGGTAGGAGGAGTTCAAACATCTGCCACATTTGAAAATCCAACTCTATTTACCCTTTCAATACATGTTAATCACTCAACAAATTGAAAATAAAACAAATGACGCCTTTCTCACTAGCCACACAATCTAACTCATCAGTCCTTATGAGTATCCAACATGAGGCTGATAAAATTTCTCCATTCCATAAAATATTATACCAATTTGATAATGACCTTTGACTTACTTATTTTTAATGCATATAACATCTCCTTCCAAATTAAGTGCAAGCTCACTAATGGTAGGAACCACATCTTACATTTCTAAGGCAGTGCAGAAAATGCTCTAGGATAAAATACTTCAATCCAGATGCAAGAGATAGCAAACATTTCTCAATTTCTGACACTGCTTTGAGAATTGGTTAGGGTATAATGGTATCTGGCATAATAAAAAGACAATCATATGTGGAGATTTGAATAATAATGCCAGTATCATCACTTAACTAGCTATGCAAGAGTGGGCAAGCTATTTCACTTCCCTGGGCTTCAGGTGCCTCTGTTAGTAATCTCTGAAGATTCAGTTCAATGGGATCCTGGACTCTAAAGCAGAAGCATGTATCACAGAAGCCATAACAGCTTTCCTTATCTTTCTCAAGTAGGTGTTGAACAAATACAGGCATGAGTGAAATATCTGAATGAATGAAACTGACAGAAGAGCTGACCTTGGAGTGAGTAGAAAGGGTATTAATTAGGTAGTCAGAAAGCCAGGATCCTAACCTCAGTTCAGCCACAGACTTACTCTTTGATCCTAGGCCAGTCTCTTCTCTTCTGTGCCTCACTTCTGTGCCTCAGGTTCTTCCCCTATGAAACCTCTCTCAGAGATGCTGTACATTTTTTCTGACACCCTAGTGTTATAGCCCCAGAGCCAGGAAGCCACAGAGAGAAGAGCTATACTTAATTATATCCTAAAAATGAAGAGAGGGACAATAAAGTAAGGACATTGTTCATTTCCACTGTGAAAAGACCTCTTCCAACAGGAAATGACAGCACTTAGATTTATCCCTTAGATCCAGTTTGTATTATCATCATCATTATTATTATTATTATTATTATTAATTTATTATTATTTTGTCTGTGCAAGGGATAGCAAGAGAAATTCCACTTTAGGAGACATGATTGTGTAACAAGTGAGTCCTCATTGATTCTAAAGGCAGGACGCTTTGGGGCAGAAACAGACAGATTCCAATTGCCTCATAAAGATTGGCCTGGGTTTCCAAGTGAGCAACTCCGTGTCCCTCTGCAACAATTAGAGATTTTCCATGTTCGTAGTTCAAAGATTCAGAATTGTCCCAGAATTTTATTCTCTAGGTTCAATTGACTCAATACAACCAACTTTTTCCTAAGAAAGCAAGACAACAAAAAACTGTCTTTGCTGCAGACTTGACTTAATCCCACTAATTACCCATATATTTTAGAAGCCTAATTTTCATCTACTGTATATCACATATAAAAAATTAAAGTGACATTGAGTGGTGCCAAAATACTGGTACCAGAATAATACTGCCAGGTAATTGAGATGAGCTCTACCTAAATAACCCATTATTATTATTACCAGATAGAAAAACAGGTTCTACCATTGAGCTGAATGAGTTTTATTTGGGAAGATTGAGTTTTAGCTAAAACCTGTTACAGATAAATTCAGACATTTGTAATGATACTAATCCTCTTTGTACCATGTGAAAAAATTATAACTATTCAGGAATAACCTTAAGAGAGTTTTTCATTGCACTGTGCAGTTCTATCACAGTAGCTGCTAAATCCAGATTTCGGTCAACACTGGAATGTGATAGAATGGAATATTCTTTGTTTCTTTTATATAAAAATCTTCAGAAAATGTAGATGATACTGTATGAGATTTTATAAAAACAGAAATAACCTGAAGTGTTACAGGACATCAGTAAGAAATGGGGCTGGAAAGGTTGATGGAGAACATTGAATACTAAGCTTAGTATCTAACTATTTTTCAGGCTTTTGAAGATTTTGAAAAGGAGATGTGACATAATCAGTTTCTGCTTTAGGATGTATAGGTAATAATTTTATTTTGACTTAATATTTCATTTCAAATAGCATTTTGTTTAGGACCTGACTTCAAAATATATCTCAATATTCTTTATGAGCTTTAAAAATCATCTCCAGCTCAGCAAAATCTGCATTTTGGTGTGGACTTTGCTTTACCCTTCATTCTCGTAGTTAAGACATTTCCTTCACATAAAATAAGTCTGGATGAAAACTTCTCTTAATGGTCAAGTGATGCTCCATGACCTATGTGTAAGACTCTGTAGCTTATAGAAGTTAGGAGAGCAGCAAGAAGGGCAGGTGGCAATGAGAAGTTTCAAACATTAACAGCTGAGAAACACCGGTACCGATGGGGATGGTGCTGGCAAAGTGCCAGGCATCAGACTCATCCAGGAACTCACAGATCTATCTTCAAACTCAAGGACCATGAATTCAGCAAGTTCCAGAAAGTCCCCATAATGTTTCACAAAGTAACAAGGTTTTACTGAATCATAAACATTTGCATGAACTTTAACAAGTTGATTGTAGGAAAGAACTAGAAAAATGACCAAACATCAGGCTGCCCTGAGTTCTTTAGCCAAGCCCTAGAACTTGGACCAGCATGCCAAGGCCCACATTCCCTCCAGGGCTGTCCAATCTGCCCTTGAGAGTTGACCTTGAACAAAGGGCAAAAAGATTTGAGTTCAATTTCTTTGAATCTGAATTTCTCATATACCACACATCCCTCTCTCCTCTCACTTACCAATATTTCTCATTCAGTATGTTTATTAGAAAGATTGTATGTTTTTACTCTCAAAACTCATTTTTTTTTTGCCTTATATTTTTCTTTTGTCTTTTTCCCCCTTGTGTCTGTGTCAGGTTGTTTTTGTGTTCTTTATTTAGCCAATTGATTCTAACATTGTTTCTGGAACAGGGTAATGTGACCTTCAGCATTTAGACAAGACTGGAACAAGTGGGAAAAGAGCAGAGTATATTGTCACTGCTAATGTTCTAAGAATAATTCACACAAGCCTATTCCATAACGCTGACAGGATCTCCCCAGATTCTCTCCAATTCCAGACACACCAACAGGCTTGCCTGCTAGGCCTGGGAGATCAGGAATAGTAGGAGAGTGCCATCTCGTGGACTCAATGGAAAATGCTTCACTTTGCAAATGGGACTGAGTCATCTTAGCTCTCAAAACACGTATAGAACTGTATTTTCAAATGTCTTGAACACTTTCCAGTCACTGGAGCAAAGCCTGGATTTATGAATTCTCCATTCTAGGTATTCTCTGAGTAGCAGCAGAATTTCTGTACAATGAATCTGTCTTCAGGTAAAATTTAAGGTGAAGGACAATCCCTAGCTTGCTTTCTTTGAACAAAGAATTTGGGACAGTCAGAAATTCAAAGAAAATGAAGCACTAATTATGCAGATTACATTCAAATTAAAATTTACACGGTGTCTGAGCAGTAAATTCCACCCACGCTTTAAAAGAGAGCACTAATTACTACTCTTCCATCAAATCTTCCCCAAGGAAATCTCTTCTTTCCTTGGAACTGCCACCTATTTTACAAAAACCAGTTACATTTTCATACTTAACACCAGCGATTGTCAAAAGGAATGGTTTATGGACCATTTACATTGCAATCACCTGTAATATTTTCATAAATGCAGTTTTTTGGGCCCGACACTAAATCAATTAAATTAGAACTTCTGGGCTGGAACCAAGGAATTAGTATTTGAAGTTACCACCTCAGCTACTTCTCTAGTCTACTGTGTACACCAGTTAAAGAACCCAGTGTACTGGGTTCAAAAATTAAGCAATTTAGAAAGATACTCGCTCTTATTCCTGCATTAGACTATTTCTAGTTTCAAATAGCTGAGCTTCTTGGAATGCCTTGTCCAGGAAGCTTTCCCAATTAATTTCAGAGATTTCTGACAGAAGGACTTCAGAAATTTCCAAACATTTTAGCCTGGTCACATCCATATACTGGATGTGTACAAGTAGTCATTTAATTCCACCTTTCTACTCTAGTTCATCAGAAATCTGTATCTTTGTTGAGACATCCTGGGTGGGAGAGGGGAGTTTTCACTCATCTCTTTACAGTCCCCAACAATACAACATGGAGGGGCATATTGCACATGCGCAAAGGTTTGAAATTGCACTTGGCATCTTCCAGCTTCAAATAATTAGACAAGCAAGACTAGAATCACTATAAAACAGCCTCCCACCCACCCTAAAAGCAGCAGACCAACTGTCCTCAGTGGAACAGAGCCATTCCCCTCATCCCCACTCAGGCACCAACACTGCAGAATTACCAACACCAATCATGTTGCCACTGCTTGGCTTTCTTCAGTGCCCCAGGAATTCTGAGCAACAAAGGAGACAGTCATCTATTCCACAGCCTAGGAATTGTATCATTAAACAAATTGCTCCATAACATCAGTAGAGGCATTCTTTGTGACAGCCAAGTAATATCATTTGTCTTGATTCCAGACATTGTAGGCATCTGTCTGGAATTATGCATTTCATTTGATCTTGCAGGTTTATCTACAGAAAAGTAAGACGATTGCCAGACATTGAACAGAAGTGCAAACATTAAGGGACTACTTTAAAAGCCATACTTTTGCCTTTTTAGCACAAATACACAGAACTTTTTTCTAAACAATGCTGCTGTATGCTAAACATAAATCACAACTTGCTATTCTCCAAAAAAAGAACTACTTTCAGAATAGGTAAGTCAATTTTCCTAAACTATTGGAACATAACAATAGTTCTAGGTTAAACATAGAGTTCATCTGGCTCAACATGTCCATTTCCAATGGTGATGGCTCATGGAAGTATTAAATTCAGCAAATGTTTATTGAGCACCAACGCATGTAATGAGCTATTAGATGCTAAGAAATCAAAAGAAGGAGGACACGCATCGAATTAGGTAATTCAGGGATGGTCTCATTGAATAAGACATGTTTTATGTAGATCTTTTAAAGGATGCACAGTCTAGGGAGTTGAGACAGAGGAAACACATGAATACCAGCCAACAAGTAGAGCTGTTGCTTTCTTTCCACCCCTCCCCTACCCTCTTTCTCCGTGAGGTCAACATTCACATATATAACCCATCCAACTTTTACTCTCAGGTCAGGGGCACCCTTACCTTGAACAGTCTTTTCTTCCACCTTACCCAGCAACCCACTTCCACATCACCCATGGACTTGTACCACCTCTGAAATCTTTACCTCAATCATCCAACACTGATTCATTGCCTCCTATCCTTCTAGTATTTGCCACCACCACCTACCAACAATTCCTGTCTCACTGCAACACACTGTTTTCACCACTATCTACCATCACATGTCCTATCCTTTCGCAAACTACAAACTTATCTTTGCAGTCTTTCTCTAAACAAACTTTTTATCCAGCAATGATCCTGTCTCATTAGGCCAGATGTGTTCTCCCTGCTATATATACTTTGGTAGTTGTAGTACCCTGGGTTTCGCCCTTCTTTAACCTAATAAATCTTTGGGACAATTGATTACGTTCTGTCTTCCTCAGTAAATGAAATGGAAACCAAGTAAATAGAAATCACTGTCATTCTTACCTATTACTATATATCTAAAACATATTGGCAACTAAAAGGTGCTTAAAAACTATTTGTTAAATCAATGAATCAAATGATAAAGTCCAATGTGGCCAAAGCAGAGAGCATACTTCTGGCAGCACAAGAAATTCAGGCTCTAAAGTCCAGTTGGTGCCATTTTCTGGAGTTCTTGAGCATTCAGACAAGTAGGTTTTATTTACTGTCTAGGTAATGGGAAAACAATGGCGTCTTTAAAGATGAAAGGGATCCCCAAATATTCATTTTTCTGAATAACTATTATTGCTGATTATCAAAAGCATTTATTCATTTTTTGAAGAGAATTTGAAAATTTTAGTGTAGAAAGAACAAAAATCACCCATTTCTAAAGTACCGCTATTTAATTGTGTGGGTTTTTTGTTTTTTTTAGCAATTTTCTAGACATTTGTTTTACATAATCATATATTAGCTTGGACTATCTTGATTCCTATCAACATTCTAACTTAACATTTAAAAACCTTTAGTAAGCTTTATTCAATGCCTTATCTAATATTCAATCATGTTACTATATTATTTTTTACTTACTAGCTTCTTATTTTTAAAAGCTTAGGCTTTTAACCATTTTAAATTTTTATTGAAATTTTAGAGTCAAGTATATAATTCTTATATTAAATTTACTGGGTGACACTAGTAAATAAAATCATATAAGTTTCAGGTATGCGAATCTGATATACATATGTACATTGCATTGTGTGTTCACCACCCAAAGTCAAATCTCCTTCCGTCATCACACATTTGACCCCCTTTTATACTTCTGGCTTTCCCCTTTTCCCTCTGGTATCCACTAAACTGTGCCTATGAGTTTTTGTTTGCCTTGTTTGTTTGTTGCTTTCAGTTTTATATCTCGCATATGAATGAAAGCATATGGTTTTCTAAGTGTATAAATCTTAACTGTTCTGCTCTATGAAATTTACTCCCATGTAACAACTACTCAGACCTAGCACTTAATATTAACAGCACACAAAAGTCTCCTATATGTCCTTTCCCAGGCAATACCTTCCACAGGTAACTATTATTCTGACTTACAGCATCCTAAATTAGTTTTGCCTGTCTTTGAACTACACAGTCTTTTATGCTTGACTTCTTTTTCTTAATATTATTTCTCTGAGATTCATCTATTCTGTTGTGTAGCAGTAGTTCATTTATATTCACTTCTTGAAAGTATTTTATTATATAAATACACCACACTTTATTCATCAATTCCATTGTTGATATACACATGGGTTATTTCTAGCTTAGAACTATTACAACCATATTTTTATGATTAACTGTGTTTTAATAGAGTCATATTTTTAGCTTAAAACACACCTTAGTGAAATGGATTGCAGAAATCTACCCACCTTTCTGGAAAACTGATTGTGTTTTCATG
This sequence comes from Cynopterus sphinx, assembly GCA_030015415.1. Taxonomy (NCBI): domain Eukaryota; kingdom Metazoa; phylum Chordata; class Mammalia; order Chiroptera; family Pteropodidae; genus Cynopterus; species Cynopterus sphinx. The sequence goes on from CM057380.1 coordinate 47,190,428, forward strand.
AACATGCCTCATCCACTTATTCTGTACTCTGTAAATAAATCATTTTACGATGTTAGAGCTAGACAACCAACTCTAAATCAATTTCTGTTTATCTGTTCTCTACTTGTAGTGCCAAATTGGTGAGTTACAAAGAAGCAACCAAATACAAAAGGAAACATTCACCTAAAGAAAAGGGGGAGGAGGAGGGACACCACAGAAGAATTGCAAGCTGCACATATCTGCATTAAAAGTCCAAAGTAAATGTGCCTTTCCCTGCGTTATAGCACTCTGAGTCTATACAAGCTTGGGAGATACTAAGTTAGATGCACAGATTCTGGAATAAGAAAAACCTGTATTTGAATCCTGTTCAACTTCTATCTGTCTGGTCTTGGTAAGTTATTCTATCTCAGTTCATTTTAAAATGAGAACAATAATATTAATATTAGCAGGAGTAAATGCATTTTTAATGCTTGGCATATAATTAAATTTCAATAAATGTTTTTCATACTAATGGTCACTAACATGTAGCGTATTTTAGCTTGCAAGACCTAAATAGGTTTAAGTTCAGGCGAAAAACTGCTCAAACGTAACCTTGTAATAAAGTTCCCCCAAAACTCAAATGGCTTATTTTCTTCAGTATGATCTATCCAACTCAGGCACTGTCTATTTATGTCAGTATCATGTTTTAATTATTAGCAAATCATAACTGTAGCAACTGAATTTTTATATTCTGCTTGTGAGTTCATAAGTGCTTCTAAATTCAAATCGAATTCAATCTTCCTGATGCTTTTGGGACTATGGCCCCATCTGTGCAAATTTTAAAGTTATTGTATCTCAGTTCACATCCATTCTCCACTACCTACTGGGTGATAACAGGCTTGCACCCTTTAAGCTGCTCTCCTTTGCAGCAAGTACAATATTAAGCTTTGTCAGTAGAGGGTGCTAGAAGAAGGAGATTTCCCGCTCCACCCCGCCCCCACCCCCCGCTTCCAGTGTGCTACAGCACCGGTTGTCTTATTCTTACTGCATGGCAGCCAGCAGCTAGCATGTGAGAGAAATCCAATGGTGTTCTGCCCAAGTCATAAGCCCAGAATCTGTGCAGAATCTGGTGGCTAGCAGTGCCCAGAAGCAAGCGGCTTCCCCCAGCACTCACTGCCTCCAAGAACTCCAAGTCAAGTCTCGAGGTTCAGAACTTCCCTGCGGATTGCTTTCCTGGTATCCCAGGAGGCAGGTTTCTAGCCAGTCCCAACGGCGAGGTGCTTCAGTGGCTTTTCCATCACCTAGTGAGCCATGGCCATGCTCTCTGTAAAGGGCTCTGGATCTCAGGCTGGAGTGCTGGTTGGAGGCTATTTCTTGGCACTCCTCCTTAGCCCTACAGACGGTAGCTGTTCCTTATGGGTACTGTTTCTAGGCTGCAGGCCAGTACTGGTGGTCTATGGCTTGTTAGGAACCCGGCCACACAGCAGGACGTGAGCGGCAGGTGAGTGAGCCAAACTTCACCTGTATTTGCAGCTGCTCCCCAGCGCGAGCATCGCCGCCTCAGCTCCACATCAGATCATCAGGCATTAGATTCCCATGGGGGCACTAGTCCCTGGTGCCAGAAAGGTTGGGAATGGCTATTCTGTAGAACTCTCTATACTTCTTCCTAGCCAATTCCATGTTATTTCAATCCATGTTATTGTTAATAATTCTTAAATCAGTCTTTCACTTTTCAAATCACTGTGTGGTTTCTTTCTCCTGATTGTGTCCTAACTGATATAACCATCTTACAAAATAAAGAAATTCACGTGAAGCCCAAACAAATACAAGACCAAAACCCAGATCTCCTAATTCCAAAATCCTATGATTTTCTACCTCCCCAAAATACTCTTTCCATGAATAAAGGCATATCGAGAAAGTGAAAAAGAAATTCTTAATTCTATAAAATGGTTAATCTCAGTATCACTTTATAGCAGCTCCTTTCCAAGTCATTCTCTTACACATTCAAAGACAAAAGCATCACACCATAATATATTCTACAGTGACACAGAGATAGGCTTGTCGGATCTTACTGAGGAGCAATAAAAAGTGAAGATAGACATTATATCTAATTTTAATCACAAAGTGAATTCAGGAAGTCACAAGTACTACTCAACACAGATAAAACTGAACACAGGACATCAGGTAGGTTCACATCCTAACTTTTCATGAAATGACTACACAATTATAATAAACAATGTAATCAGGCTCTCACTTTATGACTTATCCAAATAAACCAACTGAACAGAAAAGATACTGACTCCTCATAGTAAATGAATCAAGGTTAATTTATTTAGCATATAAATAAAAATTGGTTCCCAAAATTAAACTCTAAAGAAAACTCAATATAATACAGTTCAGTGAATTAAGCATCCAGAGTTACCAGTCCCATCTCAATTTCTGATAATGAACAGGCCATTAGCCTCTATGTGCAATGGTTTTAATTTCAAAGAGTGAAAATAGCAAATCCTATGTCAATCCTACATTTCTTTCAGTCTCCAGAAACTTGGTTACAGTGTATCAAGTATGCCCTGTGCCTTTGTGCATGATGTTTCCCCTCTCCACCTGCAACACTTTTCCTAAAATGTTCAATCCCTGCTCTCCTACTTCTCCTTCAAATGCCATGCAATCATGAAGTTTTTCCTTGTCTCCACTAACAACATGAAATGTGATTCCTCCATCATTGGAAGCCCCATAAAATAATATGTATTTCTTTTATGACATGTACTGTACTCTGCTTTGTATGGTCATCACTTATGTATCTCCCTTATCTCTCTCGATGTTGTTTTGTTACTCAGGGACAGGAAATCTTTTATGGATATGCTTTATTGCCAAAACTGCAAACACAATCGTTTCTATACTGACAATATTCAATCATAAATACTTGGATAATTTTTCATGGTTATGTAGTAGGTATAGAGAATGACCAGGAATAAAATCTATGTTGCTTGGCTTTCCAACAATCCTATTTGTATAACACCATTGTAGGTGTCAAGAGACAAGATTTAAAGATAACGACATCAAGCTTTGAAGGAAAGAGCTGGGAGGGTAGAAAGACTATGAGAATCGGTTTGACAGCTGGCTATGTATTATGCTTAGCGGCAGAAAAAAATTTAAAGGCTGGCAATAGCAAACCTATGAGAATCAAAAGCGGCCCACAATCTAGGTATTAATTTGGTGTCATTATGACTGATTATTAAGCCCTTAGGTAATAATGGACTGGAGATGGGGACTTAGGAGATGATTAAAGTGAGGAGGCTGCTCAAAAGCCCAGACACAAAGAATGCGTCAGGATCTGGTATGACTTCACATGTATTTAGTAGATTGCATTTAATCTTCCATAATTTGCTTTTTTGTTCAACAATCTGTTTCTATATATTTAGTTATATAGACATACTTTATTCATTTCATGGTTCTATATTATTTTATTGTGTGAATCTAGTAAAATTTATTTAACTATTCCATTGTTAATAAAACCTAGGTTGGTTACAAACTTTTGCTAGTCTAAACAATACTGTCTAAACATTCTTATATGTGTCTTTGTGATACGTGAGAGTTTTTTATACATTTGCCTCAAAGCAGGATAACTATAAATTGCATATTTTCAGCATTAATAATTTTCTCTTTTAATTGCCTTTGTATTTTGGCAAGGATCTCCAATATAATATTGAATAGAACTAGTGAAATTGAATATAGCTGCTTTATTTCCAATTTCTTTAGTAGAAAAGCATTCAATATTTAACCATTCATTTTAAGTAAGCTACAGTTTTATTATTTTATAGATGACCTTTATCAAATTGAGAAAGTTCTCTACATTTCTAGTGTACTGAGAGGTTTTATTTTGTTTTGTCATGGATGGGTGTTCTATTTTGTCGAATGTTTTCTCTGTATCTGTTGTGATGACTGTGATTTTATAACATTTATTGTTAATATGGTGAATTACACTGATTGAAGATGCTTCAAATGATAAACCAAACTTGTTTTTCAAGGATAAATTCCATTTAGCCATGGTTTAATATCCTTTTTATATATTCCTTGGTTGTTTGTCAATGTTGTGTTTAGAATTTTTTGTGGCTATGTTTTATGTGTTATAGTCTGGACAAATTTTCTTATAATATTTTTGTCAGGTTTTAGTAATAAGGTTATGTTGGCCTCATAAATTGAGTTTTGAATTCTTTTTTTCCTCTACTTCCTGAAAGGCTTGGGGTCATTCTTTAAAGATAAGTTTTGTTAGACATAAAATCCTATTTTCTATGCATTGGCCAACTCCAAGGAGGCCTTCCTAGATGAACTGAAATCTGTGAGTGGCACACCCCTGAAATTGTTCAGTACATAGCCTTTGTGCCTGCATACAGTAGTCTTGCTGTGAATTTCTCAGAACTTTGACAGTATTGGTCCACTATCTCCTAGCTTTCATTTTTGAGAAGTCTTCTATTTACTTATTATTCCTTTGCACCTGATCAGGCTCTTCTCTCTAGCTACTCCTAAGATCTCTTCTTCTTTAATTTCATTATAATTTCTTTGGTATTCTCATATTTCATTATGCATAGGTATGTATTTCTTTTTATTATCCTACCTAACTGCTACAGACTAAATGTTTATGCACCCCCCTTCATTTCCATATGTTGAAAAATAATCCCCAGTGTGTTGATATTTGAAGATGAGACTTTTAGAAGGTGATAGATCATGAGGGTAGAACTTTTATGAATGGGATTTATGCTTTTTGAAAAGTGATAACAGAGAGTTCTCTTGTTCCTTCAATCATATGAAGACACACCAAGAAGATGACCTTCTATGAACCAGGAAGTAGGCCTTCACCAGATACCAAATCTTCCAGTGCTTTGATCTTGGATTCCCAGCCGTATGAACTATGAGAAATAAATTTCTATTATTTGTAAGCCACCCAGTCTATGGTATTTCATTTTAGCAGCCCAAATGGACCAAGAAATTGGTATACATGTTCCTTTGTGTATCTATGATACATTTCTTTCATCAATTCCAGACAATTTTCAGTAAATTATTTTTTCTATACCTTTATTCTTTCCCTCTGGGACTACAATTGAATGTATCTAGATATTTATTGTCCTCCACATTACTTAACATTTCCTATTTTCTACTTGAGTTTCTGCATTATTGTAATCTGGGTAATCATTTCATATATGGCTTCCATTTCCCAATTTTTTTTTTACTGTTTCTGATATGCTTCTAAATCATCCATTGAGTTTTGAATTGCAATTAAATTTCTTATTTTTAAAAGTTACATTTGATTATTTTTAGAAACTAATTTGGTCACATTTGAAAATTTTTTGTTCCTTTTTCATAAAAAGTTTTTAAAATATTTCAAAACAATTGTATACAGAACCTTTTAATATTGTGAAATTGATAATTCTAGTACATGACATTCTTGTTTCTTAAGGGCCTAAATCTGATTCTTATTGTACATGATAACTCTCATTTTTTTAGAGTTTGATAATATTTATTGCAAACTCAAATTGGAGTGAATCTAATCTCTTTAAATTATGAAGATCTGTCTACTATGGAGTTGTACTCTAATTTTTTAAAGTATTATTTAAAAATAACCATGTTGGTTGCTTCCCTCCAAAGAAGATTTGCATTTTTTTTTCATTTTTGTCCAAAGCTAGAGAATGCTGCTGATCTGTGACCACTTCTTCCTGTTGGAGATGGCATGAGAGGTGTCTGCTCAAAGCAGAGATCATGGACTCGGTTGTTTTACCATAATGCACCCAGGATGTCTTGAAATGTCACACTCACATAGACCTCTGCCATGCTTAATCAATTAGCCAAATCTATTCATTTAGGTCACATTTAATTAACTTAGGTTTAAATTATATTTATCAGCCCAAACTATTTTTCTAAAAGAATAGTATGATATCTGTGCCTTTGTGCAAATAATACTTCTTTAGGATCAAGGAGATTTTGTTCTCTCTGTGCAATGTTTTTGGTCTGTAAGTTCCTTCCTAATGAAGATTTGGCAAAAATATAAACATGTATATATATTCACATCCCTCTTAACAAGAAAATCTTGCATGTTTTAATTCCACATTTCTCATTTTCTCATACAAAAATAGATTTTTTTTTCTGTTTTATCAGCAGAAAAGATGAACATGCGGAGTGTCTGTTACAAATGTAGCCTAGGAATGTTATACACTGAAAAAGAGAGATATGCATAAAGGGAGGAAAAATCATTGAATGCTAAATGACAAGGCCACAAAATGTGGCATTTTATTATTCCTTACATTTCAAAGAAATTGCCTGGTACTTAGGAGACAAAAGTTGGTCAACTAAAGTTGTTACACACCTGCTGATAGTGAATGTCACATTCAAAATAAAAGGATTTGAAAAATGCTATGCAGTAGCAACAATCACAAAAGTATGAATATTATTTCATCTCTTCCATGTCTGTGGCCTGGTTCCCATGGGAACTAGACAAATTTTCAACTTGCGTGTTTCTAAAAAGAATAAAAAGCACCATTATGCATGAGGACTGCACTTAGGCACACCATGTGCATTGATTCAAATGTTTAAATGAATTAATAATAGAACCAATTTTAGAATGGTTCCATGGTTTCCAAAAAAAATTAATATTGAAAATGTATGTGCTTTAATCCAACTAGTTAAAATACAGTGATGCTCAAAATTGTATTGCAGCTTTTAAAAAATTCTTACTAATCCTCCGTGTGTGTGTGTGTGTGTGTGTGTGTTTCAACATTCAGAAAACCTTTATTTAGTACCTGTGTTAGACTTTTAAAATACAAAGATGAACACCTTCATGTCTTGTATGATAAGGAGACACAAATGCATTTACAATATGGTGATAATGGAAATACAAGGAAAAGTTTGGGTGGGTGAGAGGGAAGGTGAAATCAACCTTATGTGTCAGGGAGAGCTGGTAACCCCTCAATGACTATTAGGGACTTAATGAGAAAAACAAAATTAGATCTTTGGCCATATAGGTAAAAATAAATAAACAAACAAACAAACAAAGAAGCATGCCCCAATCTTCTTCCTTACTTATATTTCTTCCTTTCCCAGAAGAACTAGCTACACTAGCCATTTGGATCATAAAAATTTATTCCTATTCATCTTAAAGTTGTGCAGAGAGTTCTTTTGAAATTCAGAAACTTATCTGGATTCTCTGTTTGAGCTTAACCTGAAGCCTCAGACCTGAGCTAGATAAATGACAAAGAAACTTAGAATGTCTGCTGAAAAACATGTAGGCCTGCTGAGTGTCATGGCTGGCAACATAATCTAGTGCCTTCTCCACAGCAGAGAAGGATTTCATCTCTGGCACAGAAGTAAAATCATCTGTATGTGGAAAGGAGGCCTACAGACACAGGAGTTGACTTGATCACACACACTTGGGATCTTCTAGGTAATGTTTACAGACATCACAAGCTAAAATTCCAGTATACTGGTCAGATCTAACCACATGTTTGAACACAGAAGATTGGGTAAGGCATGAGATTTCTTCAAATCCCTAGGAGAATTTAACCTTTGGTCTTAACTTTCAATCACCCATACCATTGGGGGTACAGTAGCACTAAGTTACCAAACCAGACACAAACTTTACATAAGCTTACATCTGCCTTAGGTTTGCTTAGGCTAACGAGGACATGCATTCAGTTTCCTGAGCAATCACAACCAGTAATTGATGGTTGTCAAAATGCAGAGTACTAAGAGGAAAACCAGTTTATGAATAACTATGTGTGGCAATTGGAGCTTCAATTTTAATAAAATCGGCATTTCCTGTTATACTACCCATCCTCATCTCTCCCCAGGTTCAACAAGGTCCCTAACTCCTGTTGTTCTTGTATCACTCTCAGGATTACCCGTTCCAAGATGCAAGTCCCCATGGTTACCATGACTGCCCTTGCTGAATGAGGTCACTCTCAGGAGAGAGAACATGTTCTCTTTCCTTTTAGCCACTGTAGTCTGCTTGCAGAATTTTCTCTTTCCCACCATGGGACATGAGGTTTGCAGTGAAGTTGACTGAGACAACAACTTCAGTAGAAAATTGCAGATTCCCCAGTGAATTCATGACAGATCCTTAGAGTACCTACATGTGCCACCACTTAAATATAGAGAAAAATTCTACAAAATGTATCCTTCGGTAATTTTGTCATTGTGCAAACATCATAGAGTGCACATATGCAAATCAAGGAGATATAGCTTACCACATTGCTAGGCTATATGATATAACCTATTGCTCCTAGACTACAACTCTGTACAGCATGTTACTGTACAAAACAATATGAGATTAAATTAAGCACAGGAGAAAATGATGCAATCAAGAGACGTGGTAAGCAGGAGATGTATGGGGCTGTTGCCTGTGTTACACAGTGTACTGTGTTACAGCAAACCTTTTTTTTATAAGTAGAAAGAGTATACTCTAAAATAACAATAAAAATATAGTTCAGTAAATACATAAACCAGTAACACAGTTATCATTTTCAAGTATTATGTACTTTACATAATTGTATATGCTATATTTTTATGTGACTGGCAGTACAGGTTTGTTTACACCAAAATCACCACAAACACGTGAATCATGCATTGTACCCATAATGTACATAATGTTAGTATGGCTACAATGTTATGACTATTCAGAACTTTCTAGTTTTTCTTTGGAGCAAGCAACAATAGCGAGAAGAAAGGATTTTAAACACATAACAAAGCAAACAATATAAGAGCCACCAGCCATTAAAGTAGCATCTATGAAAGCTGGGTTAGTGAGGAAGGCTGTTTGTCAGGAAACTGGAAGAAACTGAAGCTTTCTGGATTAAAACTGTTTCACTGTTTTTGCTCAATAACAGGTGACACAAAAATATGCAGCATGGCCTATATGACTACTTAAAACTCCATGGTGGAGAAAGCGAGAAAGGAAGACTTGATTATTAGGTCTCTGGGAATCCACTCTCAAACAAATGTCACATAAACCTACTGTTCTTGGACCCCAGAGTAGAGTACATGCTCTCTAACTAGCAAGCACAGTGTCTCCGAAGCTCTCATCTTCCCCCTGAATCTCTGTGTCTATCTCTTTATTATGTTCCTCTGACCCTATGTTTGTAGCAAGAGCACTAACCCCACTGTGTTTCTAAGTCCTTTTCCACTGGATTCTGGCCTCTCTGAATCCAGGGACTGTGCCTTTCAAGACCTGTGTGTGTAATCTTTCTTTCAACAGCCATGACTAGCACAGTGCTTAGTAAACGATGAATTTAATTTTAAAAAGCAGAGAGAACTGGGGAGGGATTTCTTTTTTTCTCTCCTGAATATTTGAAAAGTACTGTTTTTTCTCACCCTAAAAAACATCCACCTTGCATTTAGATAATGTTTTACAGTTGGAGACTTCTTTCCTGTCAAAAATTTACTGCTTTCTTCTAAGAGCATTTTGAGATGCTAAGTGGAAGGATTATAACGACTCAACAAGATGAATTTTCCAGTCACCTGAATCAAACTGGAACAAGAAATCAAGCAATTCCTATGTACTTCCCACCATATAGTGCTGTTACTAACCTTTCCTTTTCGTCCAAAGTAAATATATTTATTAAACATGTGGTATTTTTCAGAGTTTGTGCTAAGTGACATGACACAGGTGGGGGGAGGTACAGTTTTAAAATCAATAAGCCATAATTTCTGCATCAAGGAGCTTAAGGTTTACTCAGTATAATACAATATGCATTATTAAGGACATATTTTTTATAGGTCAAAGCTTACCTGGAAAATTTAATCAGAGCAACAATAGAATCTTTTAAAATAAATATTGTAAAATATTTGTTCTATTTTTGAATAACAAATGCAAGTTGAATTACACTGGCAGGGACATTTATTAATAGTTTAAGGCATGTCAAAAACACGACCCATATGTATCTTTCCAATTCACAAAATACAGAGGACCTCATAAAAAAAACAAACAGAATTTTCCAGAAACATATTTACCAAATGTATAGTGACAACTGGAAAATAATCAGTATTATAGAATGTACTCAAATTCCACTAAATGTCTGAAAGTAAAAATAAACAAAAAATTCCTGTTAATGATTAATAATGGTTGGAATTTCATTTATAAAGGAAATTACAAATTGGCATTTACCAAATCCTAACAAATATTTTTATTCCAGGTGGTTCCTTATGTATTAAAGAAATAGCATGTTTTCACCTCTACAAAGTATAAAACTGAGGTTCTAACCAAATTCATTTTCCAACTATCTGACCCTAAATAGAAGCATGTGTGTGTGTGAAATGTTTGAAATAAACAATTATTATTTAAAGGTCATTGGATGATAAAGGAATAAATAAATTAAAAGAATGGCTTTGTTTTATTTTGAAACTGAAATGTATATATATTTTTTTTTCTTAGTACTGCTATCTCCTATTAATACTAGAAAGTATTAAGTCACTCCCTAGAAACTATAAGGTCCAAGAGGGCAGTAACCTTGTAAGCATTTTTCTGTCTCTCATAATACCTAGTACAGTGTGAAAGGTATATATTTAAAACTCACTTGTAACTAAAGGAATGTACATTAAAAAGAACATAATTTCAAATGTTGAAATTAATAAAAATTCCTGACTTCAAAAAAATGATGGGAAAATAAATGGCTCTTGACACAGGTCTTGACAGGGATCTGTCTTGTCAAGAAGCCATTACCAAGGTTCTCTACTGTGAAAGATCATTGTGGGTATTAAGTGCACAGGTCCCTAAATTTTGATCTGGAAGTCCATAGGGAAAATAGCCTTAAGATAAAAAAAAAAAAACCTCTCTATATAAAGATGCACATGATAATGATATGGATTAATTATATACATATTTGATTCTTTTTTAAAAAATGCAAACAATTAAAATGCCCATTCATGTAAGAGAGGTATTTTATGAAACCAATTCTGTTACAATGGCTTATGAAAAGCTTACAGAGAAATAAGGCATACAGAGAGTCTGTGAAAACATGAAATAATTCTCATGCTATCCTATCAAATGAAAGGAGCAAACTGCAAAATTGCAACTATAATCAAGCCCCGGATACAAACAACAGAATTATATCATGAAAAAGACTAGAAAGGAATAGACCAAATTGTTCCAAGTTGTCACTTTTGGATGATTGAAGATTCCTGTTGTTACTGTTGTCAACTTTTAGGATTTATGGATATTCCCTACACTGGAAGAGTAAACCTTGTTGCCATTGACTATAAAGGCTGACTACTCTTCTACCCGTTTGGGAATGAACTCTTCAAGTTTATCTAGTCACGCAGGCACGTTAGCACCATGTATCGTAGGAGTTGGAAGAGAGAGAAGAATTTTATTTCCTTAACTCACAGCTACTATTCATCTGTTTTATTGTTCGATGTACTTTGGCAGAAAGGGTCTCTGCATTACACATCTGGATTATAGCCCCCTTCAGTGGACTGGGGAGATGGTGGCGCAGGCCCGTTCGATGTGTTAAAAAAAGAGTGAGAGGTGTGGAGCGAAGACAGAGGGTGCTGAAAATGCCTCTGAGAGGTCTAGTTATGAAGGGAAACACTTTATAGCCAGAAGAGTAAAGCTTAAGCCAAAAAAAAAAAGTTTCTAGCTCATTTTCATAGCTCTAAAGTTGATAAGAAAAAGCCCAAGTGTCCAGGGATTTTTAATGATGGGTTTCTTTATTTAAGATCACAATTATAATTGATAGTGTATTATAACTCCTATTTAGCATTATACAGTGACATTTCTGTGGACATATATTAATTTAAATACCTTTTGGCATCCAAATTTGAACAGATTAAGTCCCAGTTAAAGAATACAAATTTAGTTATAAAATGAATAAATTCTGGGGATCTAATATACACCATGGTGATTATAGTTAATAGTACTGCATTATGTATTTATAAATTACTAAGAGGGAAAATCTTAAATGTTCTCACCACCAAAAAAGTTAAAAATGGTAATTATGTGCCATAATTGGAGGTATTAGCTAACACTATGGTGTTAATCATTTTGCAATAATGAAAAACTTAACTTTTAAAAGAAATAATCATCATGCCAACAGTGAAAGACTTAAGTATCTTCCAAAAATCCAAAATTTTAAAACATTATACAAATAGACAAAGAATGCAGGTAGAAGCTGAAAATTAGCATATATACATCATGTGACTATGTGATGTTCTATGACAACATTGAAAAAAAAAGAAACCCAAGACTTATTCTGCATTCATAATCTGTAGAAACAATATTGACCAGGCTCTTTCAGTTTTGTGCAGTACGCAGGAAAAAAAATTTTAATAAAGCAAGCCTGAGGCTGCTTCTCTAAAAAGGCTGGCTTACAAGATTGACCCTTGGCTGGTCACCTAGAGACTTGGCTTTTAGAGTGTGCCCTCCATTCTCTAACAGATAAAGGTGGTTTGTTGTGCATAGATTGTTTATACAAACAATGAGATTTATGTTGCACACCTGCTTTCCTTCTAGGAGTCTAGAATTTTAGTAGTTGGTAGGCAGAGGGAGCTGACATGACCACTCCCACAACAAAATCTTTGGACTCTGAGTTTCCAATGGACCTCTCTGGGCAGAAACATAGCAACGTGTTACTGAATTTTTCTCTCCTGGAGAAAGGAGTGCACTGAATATATTCCCCTCTTAGGAGAGAGAGTGCATCAGAAGCCTATCCATGAATTTCTACAGACTCTGCCTATCTTTTTCTCCCATTGATTCTATCATATATACTTTCCCCGCAATAAACTTTAATGGTGAGTACAGCTCACCGTTCACAGTGAATCATAGAATGTGTGGTAGCTTTGAGCATTCCTGAAATTGGCACGTGAACATACATGTGCACACTCAGAGACAAAATTAGGCATGTAATAAATTCACACATGTACAGTGGCCTAGAATCAAAGCACAATATGCCAGATGCCTCCACAGAGTGTGAGATCACATGTACTTTACCAGGTTCCTCAGCAGGAGAGGATTGGCAGCTCTGAGGCCTCTCATATCCTTGGTGGATTCCTTTGCCTCATCTCAATTCAGTCCATGATTACAATTTAAAAGGATATTTATTGTACTTTACAGTTTACACCCAATTTGAATTTTCTTAGTTAATCTTCACAAAACTCCTGTGAAGAAGGTATTATAGATGAGGAAATGAAGGACCAGAGGAAGGAAATCAGTGTTTTGATCACAGTTATGCTAATTTACATTTAAAAAATGTGCAGGAGTTGAAATCGGACCCAGTTCTTCAAACCCCAGGTCCCTGCCTTCTCCTTCTATAACAGTAGTTCCTGCAAATGTAGTTGACATATGAGCCTTTATTCCAGAAAAGAAATGACACTAAACCATAGTGAAATGAGACAAAAAAATAGATATAACATAAAAAAATTTGACATATATTCTTAGTTATGTTCTGCCTTTTTAGGGTTAATATATCTATTTTGTTTGAAGCTTGCAGAAATAATAAATAGTGGTTATTTCTACTTACAATTTTGTTTTCTAATTATTTGTAATGTACTCGCAGAGAAAAATAAAAGAGAGGCAATGATATTCTATTTGGAGACCAGCTCCAAAAAGATTTTAGAATTTTTTCAGTTATTTAAAAGTCTTGAGATCTTTTTCCCTTTGTTAAATGTATGTCTGAGAAGTTAATTTCAACTTGACTGGCCTGGGCTCTGCTCCTAGTTCTACCACTGATCGCTAAGTAAGTACAAGGTAGGTCACTGTCCCTCCTTGAGTATCAACTTCCTTATTAACAAAGGGATTCATGTAGGTGAATTCTGAGAAATCTTCTACCTCTAAAGATATACGATGCTAAAATTACTGGATCTGTTTTCTCTTTGAAAGTTAGTTTCCCAGACCTACAGTACCTACAATTAACCACAGGGAAGCAGCAGAGCATTACTTAGTCAGGTGTGAGCTTCTGAATGAGTAGAGCACCTCAATGAAGGGAAAAACATGGAAGGTTATGTTACCTTGCAATTATCTTCATTAAGCCAGAAGCATTCCATATTAGCTACCTCCCGGAATATGCTGCGTCAGAAAACACAGCTACATTTACAGAGAAGAAGGTCTCTGTTTTGTTTTGTTTTTTTTTTTTAATTTAAAAAGAGGAATTTGTGATTGTGTTATAGAAGTTGAGAGATTACTACTACGTATTCCTAGAAACAGAAGTTGAAAAGGCCTTTAATAAGTATGTACTTTTCCAAAAGACAGGCATATTATGCATACACAGAATTATCACATGCCCAGTGCCTAATTGCTAGGTAATGGCAGAGCTCAAACTAGAAATAATATCTCTTCTGACCCCAGGACAATATCCTAGACTTAACACATAATAAAGCTTCCTGAGAAAATGCATTTGAACTAAAAATTCAAAGAAGCTCACAGAGAAGTTCTGGGCCTTCAACCTACTAGACTTTTGGCTTCTCTGGGGACAGCAATTCCAAGTGGCCCACTCTGGAGTGTGGGTAAATCTTGACATAGAGATTCAAAAGGCCCCTTTTACAGGAGTATACATGACACATGGAGTTTGGTGACTAAAGAGGTCAAGGTTGCTTATCTGGTGGGTTCAGGGACAATTTTTTTTAAATATAAATTTTGAACTAATTTTAGATTTATAGAAAAGTTGAGAAATTACTACAGTTCCTAATATACTTCATCTAGCTTCACCTAATGTTAACAACTTATACACCCACGCTACAATTGCCAAAACCAGCAAATTAATATTTTTACCAAATTATTCACTAAATTAGAGACCTCAAATTTTACCAGATTTCTCACTAATGTCCTTTTTCTACTCCAGAATCCTATTTAGGATCCCAAATTGTACTTGTTATTTCTCCTTTGTCTCCTCCAATCTGTAACAGTTCCTCAACCTTTCCTTGCTTTTCATAATCTTGATACTTTTGAGAAATACTGATCAGTCATTTTGTAGACTGTCTCACAATTTAGATTTATCTGTTTTCGCATGCTAGATTGAGGTTATGCATTCGTTGGAAAAGAAAGCCAGAGAAATAATAGTGTGTCTGTCCCAGTGCATTGTATTAGGGAGTTAATGTCAGTATATCTTATTATCAGCGATGTTAACCTTGATTACCTGGTTGAGGTGATGTATTCTGGATTTCTCTACTACAAAGAATAAATATTTGGGGGAAGATACCTTGACACTATACAAATATCCTGTTTCTCCTTAAACATTCATGCACTGATGTCAACATCCATCAGGCACCTTACTTGCTGTCATTATGATGGGATTTGTGTCTAACAGTGATTTTTCTGTTTCCCTCTTTCCCTCTATATTTAACTGAATTCTGTCAGAAGAGCAGTCCCTTCTCCTCATTTATACATCAGTATGAACTCATAGATATTTATTTTATTCAGTGAATTAAAATCTAATACTATCATTTATTTTAATGCTCAAATTGTCCCAGTGTTGACCACTCATGGCCTCCTTCAGGTTGTCTCCTGTGTTCTTTTGACAAGCCCTCATCTTTTTTTGAGCACTTTCATGTTTTAACGTATCACAAGACATTCCAGGCTCCTCTTGTATTTTGCCTGCCCTGCCCCTGAGTTAAACACTTCTCCAAGTGTCTCTGGCTCCTTTCTCTTGGAGAACGAACATTGTCTAGAAACTAAGATCTGGGTACTAAGTGTGCTCATTGCCCTTGTTTGTAGAAACTGTCACTCCCTAGATCTAGAAAGTATGTGTATGTGTACTCACACATGCATATTTACACATCTATATTTCTGTATCTATCTGCATGTATATTAAATACTATAAGTTCCTGCTGCTATCTCTAAATCTACCTGAACACCGTAGGGTGCACATTAGCCTTCCTTATTTGTCACTTTATTCTCCAATGGTGAGAAACCTGACTCTCAGAGAACAACTAACCGCAGGGCCTGGCCTCCACAGTCACCTTCTCAGCCAAGACAAAGTGGTGTGTTTAGCAAACTGTGCAGAATTGCATAAGAGGCAACCCAGGTTAAGTGAAATTAAGTAGTTATATATCTTGTGACTCAAAAAATTAATTTCATGCTATATACCCAGGTCTATAAAGAAATGTGTGAATAACAGTCTTGGCAGTACTGTTTGTACTTGTTGGAACTGAAGACAACCTATGCATCCTATCACTTGGGAAATAGAAAAGTAAAAAAATGTAATGGATGCAAAAAGTGGGTTACTGTGCAATAAACTAGGCAACAACTAGGCAATAAACTGTGCAACAACAGGGAAAGACCTCCAACACAGTGTTGATTGAGAATTCAGAGAGAAATAAATAACAATGTCATTTATGTACATTAAAAATGTATACCTGCATAAAACATTACATATGTTAAAACGGCATATGTATGTATTTGGCTTGTGTCAGTTCCTATGTATCTGGTAAAAAGGGGAATGGAAGTGGGAACTGGATACAGAGGGAAAAAAACCTTTTAGAGAGGATAAAATAAAATGAGAGGTGCGTTTTCAAGGAACCAAGATGAGAGTGTGAAATAAACTAAAGAGTATAATTAATTCCAAATTTTCTCACTTGAGGTAAGATTAAAAATAGGTAATATATAAAAAGACAGTGAAATCAAAAGGCTGATAAAATAAATTAATTTGAGAATAAAAGTTTTAGTCATATTAAATTTATTGTCATTCAAAGCCTCAAGAAGTTAAAGGGTAAGAAAGATTTTTAAAAATTCAGCTTGGAAGACATTTCAACTCAAAATAGCATGTGAGAATTGTATAAGTGCATCATAATACTTTGGAAATCCAATATTGGATCTATTAAATATATCATTATAATAGTGGAGTCTGAGAGCTATCATGAACATTCATAATTATCAGAGTACATCTATTACTCCTCTAGGCTAAAAGGTCAATCTCCTTCCACAAGAGAAAAATCAATCTCCTTTTCCCCTCGTTCATTTTACTCCAGCTACTGAGGCCTTTTCTCTGTCTTTTGGGCAAACAAAGTCTATTATCTCGGCACCTTTGCTGCAGCCAACCCTCTTGTCTGGACTGCTCTTCCTCCACATGTTCACTTCACTGGCTTCTCATCAAATGGCACTGCTCCCAAAACCTTGCCCGACCCCCTATCTCAATCAACTACCACTTATCACATCCGATGCTGCTTTACTTTGTGTTCTAATTTAAAGTGTTTTATTTACGTGACTATTCTTACTCCCCCTACTAGAATTCATGGCCCTTCAGACATGCTCATTGTCATATTGCCAATTGTAGGAACAGTGGCTGGCGAGGACTGAATGCTCCATAGTGCCTTGCTCAAGCCACAAAGATCTACTCCTTGGGGGAAGGTTTCACTCAGATACACAGTCACCATCCCTGGGACACAGCTTGTCCCCAATCCCTACCTCTACTCCTGGCTTCAGGAGTCAGGTAGTGACATAGCTACTACATCTGAGCAGGTTGCTATTTTTAATTTCCCTCCTATATGCCATAAAATTATTTTGTAGCAATAATAATAGAAAAAAATGTGACTGGCAAATAATTTCTTTTATTGACCCCCATGTACAATCAAGTCAGTAACAATCTAAAATTAATACAATAAAAATAAAATACACTAATGTACTTTCTAGAAGGAAAAAAGGAAAAAATGTATACCGCGGTTTATATCTGAATTCATCGTTTCAAATTTTAGGCCCAAAAACTCTCCAAGTGGTCACAGAATCGAAGTAACTCGAGTTTTTGTTCATCTCTACAAACTCCGTGTTCTTTTGTTTATTTCAAATATAGTCTGTGAATCCAGGAATATGTAGAAACACACTGTATCCAAAGCCATCTTGGGTATTCTGAACCGTTACCATCTTACTCTCAAAATGAACACGGGTAGCTGAGTGTACATGTATTGAGGACTGACTATATTACTGAAAGGTCTCTAACTTGCCATCCATGTAGAATTTAGTGTTTTAGAGAATAAACAATTTTAAAATGTGCTAATTTCAAGCTCACAGATACATTCTTAAAACTGAACAATAAGCAACTGCAGTGGATTTTTTTAGGGAAGGAGTATGTTATCACTGACATTATTGAGGAATGCTTGCACATGCTGACAATAAAAAGCATATGGATTTTGTTTGGCTTTATAAATGCTTTTACATTTTCCTTTGACATTGCACCCCCTAGTTGCCTGTACTGGGATGGGCCTCCCATTGCCCCTCTCTTGCTAGATCATGGTTTGGGCTCAAATAGTTAGAATGTTTCCTTTGATAACACTTCACCTTCACAGGGAATCTTCCTGTTGTTGCTTGGCTTTTTCTCCTTCTGATTTCTACCATCTCCTAGGAGTCCAAAGGTCCCCAAAAGCCCAGAGCTCAAGGGCCTCTGAAACAAAAGCTTGAAGACTTAAAATCTCCTAGGAACTCTCTAAAGGCCAATTACCTAAAACTCCTAAAGAATGTCCAGCTGTTCCAAAGAGGAAAGAGGAGATGGAGAGGGAGAATAATTAGCACTCTCTTTCCTCCAGGAAGAAAGATGACCTCATTTTCTCAAACTCTCTTGCTATCTCATCTGTTTGACTCCTCAGTCCTGTCTCTTCACCTCCTTCTAAAATGTTTTTCCTACCGAGGGTATTTGAAAACAAACAAACAAACACAAACAAAAAGTCTATGTCTCTATGACTGTAAGTTTATACTTGCTATCTTCACTTGTTACTTCCCAAGTATAAATTCAATATATACCTAAATAATTCCTATCCGCTGTTCACGATTCTACTCAAGTATCACCTGTTCCAGCAAGTCTCTATCTCCGTGTCTGCCTTCTCATGCCAAGCTCTGGAGAGATTTAGTTATTTTCTATTTAATGTTATTTCTGTACTTGAAAAAAATTATAATTTATATGCTTTTCACTTTACTTATGCAATTTCTTTGAGTGCTGGGCCTATGAGTTTATTCATCTTTGTATCTAACTCTTGGTACGTACTCAATAAATGCATAAACATTTGTTTGAAAAGAGAAAACTGAGAGCACAGGGTATGTTTTTGAAACAAGTGAAACAGTACTGAAGATAAATTTTCAACCACACCTCACCCTTCAGACTGCAGAGGTTTGACTTAACCTTAGGAATACCAGAGATTGACTTATATGTGCTTTTACTAACTTATCCCCATGCTTCCTTGCAACAAGTTTTCTAGACCAGCTGACATTATTTGAAACCCTTCATCATGAGCAGATGATTATAATAGTATAACCAAAGACATAGCAGTCTTTGGGTGGTGAATCCAAGAAACTAAGTGCAGAAGTGCCATTAAGTAGACTCATTATACTCTAGTTAATCTTCTACTTTAAAGAAAAATAGTGATAATTATTAATGATTTACCAAGATTTCATTTTTTCAAACACATACAAATGAATAAAAGTGAAAATAATGCTGTGTACAGTAGTTAAGGTTATTGTCCTCAATCACTTGTTCTCTCTCTATAATAGGATTATACAACTCTACTTGCTGCCACATAACTTGTCATACATTTTGTGGGAAAAGACCACATTTTTACCTCATCAATTTTGGGCTTGGTCATGGGACATGTATTGGCCCTAAGAACTGTATGCATATGTTTGCTATGGTTAATCAAGCAGAAGATTTCAACATAAAGTGTGGGATGGCTCCAGCTTTCTTGCTCTTGCCCACCACCATGAGACTGTCATGTCTGACGGGAGTTACTCTATCAGTCTGGTTTCCAGAACAAAAGAATACACGGAGCAGAGCTGCTAAGCTGACTCTGGGACTCATGACTTGTACCACTTGTGGAATGCAAGTATGAATAAAATATTTATTATCATAAACCACTGAAGTTTGTGGTTGTTTTATTACCCGGCACATGGAAGAAAACCTGATACACACACACACACACACACACACACACACACACACACACACACACACATAGGGTAAATTATTGAAAACTTCTTTTTAATTCAAGTGTAGGAAATATATCACATTTATATTTTTTATAGCCTGACACACAAATAGTACTCAATAATATTTTTGAATGAATATAACTGCAATAAGGTAAAAGAGGCTTTGTTTAATTTGTAAAAATTAAAACTTTAAAAATTAGTTTCCCTTTGTGCACTGGACATGTTGTTTTTTGTCAGTTCAGAATCTCTTCTACTTCCAACAACATTCATCCCTTTGAGGAGCAAGCGGTTCTTATAAAGCTTCCACTAGTAAGACATTGATATGGTAGTAGATATGTACTCCAGATGTGGCTAATCATAGCACCTGATATTCTCTGTTATGGCGATTGGTTCATGGACAGAAGTATGATCCAAGATGATAGCCCTTTCTTATATTTCCATATACTGAAATGGATAAATAAAATTCCTATTTCTTTTTTCTTTTTCTGTTTTCACAGGTGCAGTGGTTTGCAGCCATACTCGAAGAGCATGAGGGAATGAGAGAGGGAACAAAAAGAAAACAGAAAGAGAGGAAGAGAGTTGTAGAAATGACAGAATGTTCTGAGGATGCTTAAGTCCTTTGTTCAGTCCCTGAAATCCCATCTCTAAATCATTTTTGTAGTTCTTTCTTTCACTAAGCAATTCTGGTATCCTGTATCACCCTCTTTACTTAAGTAAATTCAAATTAGCTAAGAATTATTCATAGCAGACAACTGAGCATAGATAATTAAGAATTAACTTTGCTTGAAGCTAAATATTGATATTAGTAGTTTATTATGCTATTTGATCAATTATCTTTCAGGTTCATGACAGAATAGAAAGCTCCCACATTTGATCAATTACCTTTCAAGTTCATGACAGAATAGAAAACTCCTATAAAGAGACATGTTGGTGCTTCCTAAGCAGGAGCTAAATGCCTGTACTTTATATCATTTAATTAGACAATTAGACACTTGATTCAATTCCTAAGACATTGTTTTTGCACATGGGCATCCATAGATGAGAATTTCATGCCACTGAATTTTCACTAACATATGAAAAATGTAGACCAAAGTTCTATATTTAGCTCTGCCAAGTTTAAAAATTAAAATATTCTTGGTAGGTGTGAGACCTAGTCCCATTTCAGCTCTCTGATTTTGAGAAAGTCTTTTGACCTTTTTATCTTAAAATCTTTGTCCTATCTAACCTCTCAATGAAAATATACATTGAGAGCTTACTGTTTTCCAAGTACGATGTTCATCTCCCTTACTCATCACAACCACCCAAGAAGAAGGGACCACTGTTTTCTTCATTTTACCAATGTGAAACCTGTGTCTTTGTTAACTTATGTTCATTAATTTACCTGTAGTCTTTGATAAAGCCAGGATTTGAACCTAGATTCTGCTCTCACTCCAAACTATACACTTTAGCACCATGTTCTCCTACCCCATTATTGCTTCTGGGGATTCGAATGAAAGAACATATGTTAAAGTACTGTGTAAAGGTAAAGCATTATATAAGTGTACAAATTTTTGTTTTATAAAACCCAATATCCATCACCACTCCCTAAGTAAAACTTTTCAAAGAGATTTTTCAACTCACTCTTCCCATAAATATCTTTATTGTATATTAATAATTTTCAGTTTTCCCATGATTAAGGAAAAATTTTCAAATACTAGATTGTATGACAGTATACTTGAAGTAATAAAAGCTGAACACTGGGTAAAAAAAAAAAGGCAGTTTAGAAAAGTTAAAAAATATATCCTTTCCACTAATATCATACTATTTATTTAGTTCCTCTTCAGAATGATATCACTGTTTCAGTATGAGTATTAATTTGCATGAACTCAAAAGAAACATTTCCTCATATTCCAGTAAGCTTTCAACATTTCAATATCTTTATCTTGATGTTATACTGTGTGTCTTAATTCTTACTATAAATTTCTCTGGTCAGAACCTGCTCAGCTCACTTTTCTGTAAAAGAGACATAAAAACAGAATAAACGCCTAGTTGTGCACATTGATCGAAAATATGGAAGCCTAAGAAACATGCTGTTTGAAAAGCACTGTCAAACATTATACAGATAAGTGTTCTCATCTAAAGCTGGGTTCTGCTCTTCTTCCTATTTCTCTTTTGCTAGAACAGGGAATACATTCTCTTTTCAACAGGCAAAATTCCTGGGACTCTCTCTGCCCACTTACAATAAAGGGAATTATTCCTCTTCTAGGTCTCTTTCAAGGACACAAGAGAATACATCAGTGCCGTCTATGTGTAGAGTCTAACACCATCACCCTTCCAGAAAGCAAGCAGCAGCTATCTCAGGAGACAAAGCAGTAAGATGTGTCCCTGAGCTGAGCAGATGTTCACTTGCCCAAAGTTCCAATGTCTGTCTGGGTTAAACGTTATTTTAATGTGTGGCCCTTTAAAGTCATATAGTATTAGTAACAGAGATTTAGTCAACTTCTTTAATCAGTTGTCCAACTTAAAAACAGACCCACCAACCAACCCTGGGACTTAAAGAAACCATGTAATGCTTGTTCACTGAACAAAATGTTAAATATAAACTCTTCTGTCTCCCACTAATAAACAAAATAAATAAAGATATATTTTTTGTTCCTGAATGGTACATGTAAGTAAAATAGAGAGAACAAGAGAATTAATCTATTAATCCAGTCTGGTTAAACAAAATCATGTTTTATATTCTCAAAAAATGGTTCATTCCATCCATTTTAATTGGGTGCCTCCTGTGTATACAATTCTGGGGACTGCAAAATTTAAATTACATTCCCCATGCCCTAGAATATGAAGTTGCATAATGTTTATAAAAAGAACAAGATAGGTTAAGCTAAAGAATTAAAAATCATGTGTAATGAAGACCCTAAGAATACAGCCTACAAATTTAGAAATTTATTATAGTCTAGGGGATTGGGAAGAGTATGTGGCACAGGCATGAACCAGCCTAGGTTGAAAAGACAGTTCGTATAAGGAAAGAGAAGGGAAAAGTATCTTCTGAGTTGTCATGCAGATGGCGAAAAGATAGCAGAAATATGAGAACCCTGGAATATTCAGCTGGCACCAGCATGTAGAATTGTTATCTGTGGGGATCGGTAGGTATAAAGAAAGGGAATCAAAGAATCTAATCGGGACTCCAACAAAATAATCTCACTGCTGAATGTTGACAGTGATCGAGGTAGAACAAAGAGGAAAGAAATAATCATGAGACTTTGCAAAGGAACCTCACCATTCTTCTCCCTTTTGCCCATAAAATTCATTCCTTCTCCCACAAAACCAAGATTCTAGAACCCTAACATTCCATATAGTATAATCATACTTTAATCTCAACATTAAATTTCTTCTATTCTCCTCCAAATACAATTAAAGTACTGAATGTCAGTATGAGATTCCTTGACTAATTCTAGGAAGTCACCCAGTATATAAAGGACATATGATTGTTATGATTAACAAAGGGAAAAGAAAATACTGATTAATAGAGAAAGTAGTCCTGTCTTCTCTATGGATTCTGAAATAAATGGTGCTGCCACATACAGAAATGATAAAATATATATAAATAAAGTTGAGTATAAATAAAGATTATAAATAAAGTTGCTAATTGAGTAGAGAAATTGCTAAATGCAGAAAGCAGATATCTCACAATAGAGAAATACTAAGCAATCTCTTTCAACTCTCCCTACACCGGATCAGCTTAAAAAGTTCCTATCCAAAGTCCCAATCACTAGCAATATGGGACACAGCAATCATCTAGAGTCTTATGCCACCTATGATGAACTCCATATTAAAAAAAATCAGTACATTTTGACACTTAGAAGAGAATCCAAATTAGCTTAACCACATTATCTTTTGACATCTGCAATTGCTATTGATTGATCAAAGTGTTTTCTTGTCTACATGTTGTACTAACACAGATTAATTACTCCAATATCTACTTAAAATTAAATCAAAGGAGACTGTATTATAATTAGTTAGACCTAATCATGACGGCAGGAGGAAAGTAGCATTGTTTAATTCTTCATGTGCTTAATTTGTATTTCTAAAAGAACAGGCTGAATTTAACCTCCCCACAAAATGAAGAAGCTATGATGCTGACATGTGAAATTTTTCACTCATTGCATGTACAGCTCAGAATGCTGCATATAACATAAATTTCACTTCTAAGGCCTCTAAAGTTTGCTGAGTAATGACCCAGCAGTCTACAAAATAAATTTCATATAAAGGTATGTTAACATAAATTTAAAAAAAAATCTTTGAAACTAGAAAAAACATAAATGGCTTGAATGATTTAAAAAATATCATTCATCCTGATGTATAATAGACACTGCTTTTTCTTTTCAATATCCATTGAATAGCAGTCATTTTGTTTTGATAGGATTTACTGCCATCCCCCAGTTGGGATAAATTCTAATAAATCTACATCAGTCAATGTAATCTCACCCACCTTGTTCGTTTAAGGTAAACTAAATCTACATCAATTAATGAATGACAATTTTCTGGCCACATAGATTTAAAAATATTTTATTCAGTAGTACCCAAAGTGTCCCAGTGGAGGTAGTCCCAGTTTGCTGAAGGCGGCAGCCAATCTATGGCTACAGGTGGAACCAACCCAAGAATTGAAGCCAACTACACTGTAGATGGCTGAGCAAAAGAAATCAAGTTCTTGATGAGAGAGTTATACCACCTGACCACCAGCCTTGAAGTTTGGTCTACCTTTAGATATTTTCAATAAATGAGCCAGATAATCTCCTTGATGTTTAAGCCATACTGAGTCATATTTTCCATAAATTCTAGTCAAAATTATTCTTACCACTATACCATGTGTGTTACTTAATTCTTCTCAGAATCTACACTTAATCAGAGACCAAGGAAATGAATCTTATAGCATGCTGAGCATATTTTTATTTTCCCAAGTATGAAGAATTAAAGGAACCATCTGAAGAAGATAAGATGGTTTTAGAAGTTGCAACTAACAGACTCTCCTGGGCCCAAGAGCTTAATACTATGTCATTTTCACATGCCAACTTCATCACTGTTGAGAATGGTGAGGATGTTGCACCTCATTACAGGGATCATTATGAGTTTCCAAATTTGAGTATTGAACCTCAATCACAGAAGAGATTACATCCTTAGTGATTTGGTATCTGAAAGGCACTAAGCAAAAAGCATGTGAGAAAAATAACATACATAAACATACTTACATATCATATAATTTTTTATTAAATAAGGATCTAAGTTTTTATTGGTAGACTAAAATTTCAACTGAGAAGAGGACAGACACCATGGTAAAAAAAGAAAATTATGGAGTCTGAAACTTAAGACATGGTTAAATTCCTGACTGTCTTTCTGCTGTGTAACCTTGTGTAGATTACTTAAATTTTGTGAGGCTTACTCCCCTCAGCAATAAAAAGAAATGGATAGTGACATAATTTTCAAAAGCTATTAAGAGGATGTCATGATATAATATGAGCTTAATAAATTCTTTATTATTTACATAACATGATATTTCCTCAAAATGAGCAGCATCTAATCTGGTCAAAATGATAAAATGTGCATGGTAAAACACTAATTTCTTTCCATGCTCAAAGCTCTCAATTAAAGAAAAAAGTCTATATACTTGAGAAGGGAATTTATAGTCTTGTACAACCTACAACTTGGCTTCAATTTTTTTTGTTTCCAGGCTCCTCTCATACTACTCTCTTTGCAAGGTCTACTTGCCAGTGAGACTGCAGTTCTGCATGCCTAAACGCCCCACTGTTCTCTACTTTCCTCACTGATAGCCACTTGCATGCCTCTGCTCCTGCTGTTCCTCCTCTAAGAATACTCCCTTTCTGCCTACCTAAATCTACCAGTGTCTCAAAGCCCAGTTCAAATACCACCTCTTTCATGGGAATTCACTTATCATCACTAGTATAATCTCTCATTCTCTAAACTTTTACTGTCCTTTACATGTAATTTGCTTGACACAAAACAAGACAGGAAAACTTTACATAATGGGCACATGTGAAAACATCTTATTTTTCCAACTAGATTGTGAATCCCTGTGGGCAGAACTGTGCCTGATATGATTCTATCACCTCAAGATGCTAAAACAAGATCATTCACAAATAAGTATTTAGTAAATATTGATTAAATTGATAAACACAATTTATAGGCTAGAATGACTCTTAAAATATAGGGGGTGAACCAGTGTTATAAGCTATGTATGTAAATGGTGAGAATTTACTCCAAGGAATAAGTCCAGCATCAACTGCCAACAAGTAGAAGTGTGTTGGGGAATAGGTTGAGAGAATGATAGTATTTGGAATCATGAAGAGGAAGCTGAAAGGCACTCCAAATAGTCAAAATACACACAGACACACAGCAGACTGGAGGCAAAAATGAGTTTTGTATGTGGTAAAGGCAGAGAGGCAACTCATATAACAATCACATGGGCTCTACTGGACAGTAGTAAGAAATAAGAATTGTTATAAGTCCAAACTATGAATAAGTCCAAAGCTTAAGATTTTTGCCTTTTCACTGTAGATCTGAATAAGACATTATTTTCTTGAGAAATAACCTGTAGCAAAATACACATTGTAAAGAAAAAGGTATTAATGATATGTGACTTATCAATACCAAAAAAAAAAATAAAGTATTAAAGGTATATCCAAGAATTTGACATTAGAAAATTGGAGCACTGAAGACTACCCACAGGTGGCCCAGTTAGGGAAGTGAGATGGCATATTCTATTTTGTTCTTTTTGAATCAAAGAAGAAAAGCATCTTGGGGAAGATTGATACTGTGAGAACAAGTGAGTCCCTGAGAGAGCACTCTGACATTCCACTGAGGTGTAAAGACGCTGATCTCCATGCAAAAAAACACTCAACCATCAGATATTCTTTTATTCCAAAGAGTTCACTCGATTCCCCTAAAGAAAGAGCCATCTGTTTTTAATTTACTTCAGAACTTTCTCTAGAACCTGTTATAAATATAAAATCTGAAACACCATGCAGACCTTTCAACTAGGTTTGATATAAGTGACACTGACCACCTCATACATTTCCCCACAAGAAGCATAACACAGCCTGCTGTTCTACCTCCATTACTCTAAGATGTGAAATACTTATTGTATAGAAGAGTTAACTTTTGGAATGTGAATATCTCTGGGAGAGAGAATTCTCATTTAAAACTAATATCAAAGTGAATGTTTGGCTGCGAGAGATAGAATGGGGAAAGTGCAGGTTTCTCTGGGTAGGAGCGGACAGTTGCCAGAAAGGTGGATAAATGGTTACTGCTGAGGGACAGGCACACCTTGCACGGTTCCAGGGGACACTATTCTCATTGTATTATGTGAATGGCATTTCCTGAAACAAAGTTCCAAGAAACCATACATATGGTGTCCCCAGAACTGTTGGCCCTTCCCCAGACCAGAGTTCAATTCAAAGACAACAGTGCATTTACTGGAGAGAATTCATCTTCTTATTTATGTTTTATTTTAAGCCTACATGTTTCAAGACTTGTCTAGAGCCTCACATTCCAGAATCAATGCTTAAGCTTCTGAGAGATAAAACATGTCTGAATCTTCTAATATTAAGAAAGGGGTGGGGAATTGTCTATGAGAATTTAGATGTAACTTGCCACTTACAGATGTAACCTATAACTTCCAAAATTTCAATTTTTATGTATACATACATATGCATACACACATATAAAATATGTGTGTATACATGTGGTACATATATACAAATATATATGTTTATGTATATATTTGCAGGTAGACATATTCTAAAGTGTCTGGATGAGGATTATATAAATTATTATTGACACGAAATGTTGGAACCAGTGTTTCTATTTTTGATTGTGATCTGTTTCACTCAAAGTAAATGCCAAATGAAGTCACCAAGCATCAAACAATTATTTGTGCTAGTTCAAATAGAGAAAACTCAAGTAATCAGATGACTTTTGAAAACTCAAAAGTACTTTGTGTCTCAGTGGTAAAAAGACATTTTATTTTGCTGGCAAACATATTACAAAATTCCCAGCTCTGAGCATGTCATTGTTGCAACAACTCATTCACAGTAAGAATAAATAGCAAATGTGCAATAAGAAATTTCTCTGTCCTCAATTCTAGCAACTAGTTCACATAAAATGTAATGTTGCTTTCAGTAAAATTGCTTTATTAACTTTATCCTCGAGGAGGAAAAAAATTAATCACATGTAATTAAATTTAAAATTTAGAAGTTCTAGTAGGAAGAGACTTGGTTAAATATGACATGAAATACCTTCATTAACAAAGAAAACTAAGAAATTATTAATTCTGTTCAATATACTTATGTGAACCAGTATTCTCTGAATAAACATTATTGAAATAAATGCACAGAAATATTATATATAGAACTGCGCCTGACCTGACACAATTTTATGTCATCAAAACATCATCTATAACATTGTATGAATATTATTAATTTGAATTAGATTGCTTTTGTATAGACTTGTTTATAACTTAATTTTTAAATTTTTTAGTTTCATAATTTTATAACAGCTATAAACAAGACAAATTTATCTATATGTGTGTGTATAATATGAAATAAAAATAATTTAAATTGCACTGATGGCCATTCATATAGTTTTTCAATAGAGGTGATTACCTTACCCACATTCTAGGAGATCTAGGTCCAAAGAATTCAGCACCAAATCAGCATATAAAAAACATAAATCTTTCAAGTCCTCTTACGCAATGATCCATTCACTCATATTTATTGTATATCTACTGTGTGTTGGACAATGAAGACATATCAGTGATCAAGACAGACATATTCTCTCTTCTCAGGGAGCTCAACAGGACAAGTAATAACAAGTGTTGAAGAGGCTGTAGAATAAAGGAACCCCCATAAACTGGCAGTGGGAATGTAAATTGTACAGCGACCATGGAAAATAGTATAAAGTTTCTGCAAGATTAATAATTGAATTACCATATGACCCAGCAATCCCTCTTCTACGTATCTACCCCTAATATTTGAAAACATTTATCTTTAACGATATATGCATCCAATGGTCATTGTAGCATTATTCACAGCGGCCAAGACATAGAAAATACCGAATGCCCTGCAATGCATGATTGGATAAGGAAGCTTTGGTACATATATACAAATATCAGCCACAAGAAAAGATAATATACTGCTATATGTGGCAACATGGTTGAATTTTGAGATTATCATGCTAAGTGAAATAAGTCAGACAGAAAAAGTTAAGAACCAAATGATCCCACTCATTTGTGGGTTATAAAACTGAAAGCAACATGAACATGACAAACAGAGACTCATCGACATGAACAACAATTTAGTGGTTACCAGAGAGAACAGCAAGAGGGGGATGTAGATTAGAGTAAATAGAGTTAAATATAAGGTGACAGAAGGAAATTTAACTTTGGGTGGTGAACATACAGTGCAATATACATGTGACACATTACTAAACTGTACACTTGAAACCTATATAATTTTATTAACCAATGTCATCACAATGTATTTAATAAAATGAGCTAGATAGATAATTGACATGTGAACAAATAGTTTTTTTTTTAATTCAAACTTTATTTAGTGTATGGTTTGAGGGAACTAGAGGGAAATAAGGAAGGTCCTCTGATAAAGAGAGTAAACTGGAGAATCAGTTGAGACTAGAAGATCAGTAGAAACCTCTTAAAGATCATATTGTTTAAGGTGATCCCTAAATGAAAGAAAGAGTCATTGAAGCAAGAGTGGACACAGGTGGCAAGGCAAATTATTCCAGAAGAAGGAATAAAACATTATAAACCTCTAATGTTGAAAAGTTTGGCATGTCCTAAGAAGTAAAAGAAAAATAATGAGTCGGAAATAGTAAACAAAGGGAAGAATGGATTAAAATGAGGTTTCATAGGGGAAAAAAAGCATCATTCAGCCATATTGAAAGCCATATTAGGAGTTTTTATTTTATTTTGAGTGGAATAGAAAGTCACTGAGGAGTACAGCAGTGGAATAATATGATCTAATTTATATCTCTAAGATATTAGGCTGAAGTGAGTAAAATAGCTTAATATGCAACTGACAAGACACCAAAGACTCAGTTAGTCAAGGAAGAAGCATCCTTAGCTCAGGACCAGCACTGCTGTAACAGGAATGAAAGCCTAGGCAGTATTTACAAGTGGTTTTTTTTTTGTTTATTTGTTTGTTTGTTTTAATTAGAGTTGCAAAAAATTTATAAATTATTAAAATTTACCTAAAATATCTGGATTTCCTGCATCTCTAGATTTTTTTTTTTTTAATTTTTGGAAAATCCAGTAACACTGAACCTGCATTCATGCCTAGAACCAACTGCCTTCTATTTGGCAAATGCTGTAATTTCCTGCTTATCACTTTTCTATACTCCTCCATTTCCTAAGAACTAACTCACTTTATTCACTTTTCGCACCTGGTGGATATACCTAGATGTCTTTACTTTGTAACCTCTTCTTTTTTTCCAAACTATTTTATTATTTTTTAATATATTTTAACATTTTAACTACAGTTGACATACAATATTATATTAGTTTCAGCTGTACAATATAATGATTAGACATTTATATAACTTATGATCACCTGGTAAATCTAGTACTTATCTGACACCACACATAGTTATTAGAATATTATTGACAATATTCCTTATTCTATGCTATACATCCCCGTGACTGTTTTGTAACTATTAGTTTGTACTTATTTCCTTCCCTTTTTCACCCACTCCCCAACCCTCCTCCTGTCTGGCAACACTCAAAATGTTTTCTGTATCTATAAGTTTCTTTATGTTTTGTTTATTTTGTGCTTTAGATTTCACATGAAAGTGAAATCATATGGCATTTGTCTTTCTCTGGCTTACTCCAATCAGCACAATATCCTCTCAGTCCATCCACATTGTTGCAAATGGCAAGATTTCATTCTTTTTTATGGCTGAGTAATATTCCATTGTATATATGTACCACTTCCTTATCCATTCATCAACCAATAGACAGCCAGGTTGCCTCCATATCTTGGCTATTGTGAATAATGCTGCAAAGATCAAATGAATTCACATGTTCCTTCAAAGCAGTGTTCTTGGTTTCTTCAGATAAAAACCCCAAAGTGAGATTTTTGAGTCCTTCTTTGTCTCTTGTTACAGCCTTTATTTTAAAATCTATTTTATCTGGTATATTTCCCCCAGCCATTTTTGTTTCCATTTTCAAGAAGTATCTTTGTCTATCCCTTTACTTTCAGTCTGTGTGTGTCCTTCAAATTGAAGTGATAACTTGTCGGCAGCATAAGTAAGGGTTTGTTTTCGTATTCATTCAGCTACCCTATCTTTTGATTAGGGTGTTTAATCCATTTACATTTAAAGTAATTGCTGATAGCTACATAGTTATTGCCATTTTATTATTCTTATTTTGATTTCTTCCTCTTCATCCTCTTCCTAGAGAAGTCCCTCCTAGGGACAACAGCAACTAACAGTCACAGCCCTTGGGAGCTGTCCATATGGCTGACTAAAAACTTTGGTATGATTATGCCTAACTGGGTTAGACATCAACCTGACCTTTGTTCATTTATCAACTCCAGGTTCTTTGTCCATTTGTCACATCAAGACCACAGGTAAACATGAAACACCAACTTATGCTCTTTGTGATTGTCCACGGCCTAGCCCTTAGCTTTACTTCTGTGAGACATTACTCTACAATTCAAGATCACCAATTTGACCATGCTTCTCTCTGAAGACATTCACATTTGGACTCTACACTGTTTACATCTACTGTCCAAGTCATCTGAGGAATGTTGTACTATATGTACAATCAAGTGTTATAGAAAAATATATGCTGCTTAAAGTGCTTTATTCATAATTTAATTGCAAATATAAAATTAAGGAATGTACAGGCCTTGCTGTATATTATGTACAGCCTCTTGGGTTGAGATTAGCTAAAGCCTGTTTCTAGTTTTATCCCTTTTATTCATCTGCTTAAAAAGCAAGAGAGCTATGGATTTTAGCTCACATGTTGTTTTCCTAAGCCTATTTATATTCTAGATCTGTTAACAGTTATCAAAATAATAAGTCTTTTCATTAATTACCTGTTGATAAAAGCAACACTTCTACTGGTTCTACACATTGTCTTGAAAGAGATCAATGGACATCATAACTATGAAACTACAAAACAATCTTGGGAATGGTACTTAATCTGGAAACATTCCACTCATCCCTAATAATCACGAATGAAAATAGAGTTATCCAGATGTTGCTGAACTGGCCTGAATCATGCCTTCCAAACACACTCACATTCCTTCCCTTCTTCTCTCTGAGCAAAAGTTGTTGGATAGAACAGACATTCATCAGATGCACAGTGAAATGGAAGCATCTCAGTCCTTTAGTTCTCCTTTTATCCATAATACATTGGAGATGACATAGTGGTAATTCTATTCTTTTTCTTTAGTGCCACCCACTAGAGAAAACTTTAATCCTTGCTAAATTACTAATGCCATCATATCACCAAATAAAATAATGAACACACACCACTAGAGACAGGTGTATGTTTTGTGAACCGTAATTGAATAAACACATATTTTGCTGCTGATCCGAATAAATTGTGAAGAAACTGAATTTATAGACTGACCTGGTTTCTAAGAGTTGCTTAAAACAAAATGAACCTCAAATGATTATTTTTCTTCATTTAGGGCAATATGTATGCGTTTCTGAAATAACATCTGAGTCAATGTTCTATCTCTTCATGCACTAACCCAACTGATTTCACAATAAATTAATTTCTCAGAAATCAACAACTGAAGGTTAGAGATAGGAATAAAGTCACATGAAAGACCAAATTGGGGCTATTTTGGATCTGTTAGCCTTATGATAAGATGCTTTAATTTATGCATCATAGAAATCTCTTTAAACCACTTTGCCTGTAATTGCAGCAGCTCACAATGCTTGCTTGCTCTTTGGTTTCACTTTATTATAGAAATGCTGGTAAAAAGTCACTTTATATAACTGATAATTTGCTAGGGCAAGCTCACTTTAAGAAATATTATTTGATTATTTTTTAACTCATCACCTACTTAAAAAATAAAAAACAGCAAAAACAATAGTAACAATAATAGGCCTTGGTGAATTTTTAAATCATCAAATGGAATGATATATTAACTTTATAAAAATTTCCAGTTTTCTTGAGTGGATGTAAAATTGCACAGTATATAAAACTCCAAGGTCATCTTTGCTATGGAATGTCCATTTAATTGCCTATCTAACATTCATTTATTTTTTCTTTTTTACTGAGAGTTCCATCATACTTCATGGCAAAATAACTTAGACCAGTCTTAATCCTATTATGCCTCAATTTCCCAGCTTCACTTTTAGCTAGGGGTCACCCCCTATGGCTAATGAGATTTGGGAGGAAGTACTCTGTCACTCTTTGCTTTGAATTTAGACTTGACATCTGGAGCTACAGCAACTACCTTGAGATTATAAAGCAGCAATATGCTAAGACCTCTCAAAAATATTCCCTTTTTTCTCTCTCTCTCCCTCTAAAACTATATTTCACTACAGCTCTCAAACACAGTATATTTCTGCCACCTAAATTGCTCATCACTCTCTGAATTCTCTCTGCAGTCCGTCATGGGTCTTTGGGAATGGTTCATCCGCCATCAGGGAAGCCTTTTCTCATCCTTACTTTTTCTCATCAAAGCTATGTTGGTATAAGCATATTCCATGACTCAGAAAATCTACCTGTAGATCTATCCCCAACAGATATGTTTGTGTTTCTGAGTTTTCATAATCTATTAATATGAACATTTGAAATTTCTGAAGGCAGCTGTATGGTAATAAAATCCAATAAGTCTTTACTTGCAAATCATCACTTACTAATCATTTAAGCCATAGAAATTTATGCATCTGAAGTTTCCTCACCTGAAATATAAGGGAAATAACCTATGCCTCAAAGAAACAGCATGTATTTCAAGAGCGTTAATGTATATAAGTATTTTTTTAGACTCCAAAGCACTATACAAAGTAGAAGCATTGTTCTTTATCATCTTACAGTAATATTCCTTAGCTTTTTTTCATGTCATGGTACACCTAGAAAATTACAATTACTATACCATATAGAGTAAAATGACAAAGCTCCTTAGGGATGGGGACACTATGTAGCTCATTGGTTAGAAAGCTCTATTCCAGAAAATTTATGAGAATTAAAAATTCTGCCTCTGATGGGATCACAGCTTTTTGTCTCTTTCACACAATGTAGATGCCTCCATTGGTAAACTGAGCTCTAACACAAAAAGTAGGTCTATGAGCCAGATTGGTCCAAGCATCATCTGAAATCAAACAGGAGTTTCATCAATCACATAAAAGCATCCATACCACAGACTAAAGTTCTTAAAACTGAATTTACAATGCTCTGTTTATCCATGTCGACCTTTTGTTGGCACCACAAGAAGAAAAACTCTTTAAGCAGCCTTTATTTATATCTTATATCTTTAATGAGAATTTATAAACAACTGATGAATATTTGAGCAGCAGAAATACTTATTTCACCTCATTTTTAATAACATTTTCTAGTTAGTTGATAGATCCTTATAATTAGTTAATGTATGAATGTAACCTGATTCTTCCATTTTCTAACAAAATATTTCTTAATTCTTTCCTTCCTACTTCCTCTACTCCCATGGAAACAGAGAGAAATACACACACACACACACACACACACACACACACACAGTAGTATTTGATGTTCTTTCTTTTAAATACTGAGATATCAATTATCAATAGTGGAATGAGAAAATTAGAAAGGAGAAATGACTATTATCCATAACATTAGGAGTTTGTTGAAATAGACTCTTATTTAGTATTTTGCAAAGCATGGTATGCAAAATGAATTAAAGTGACATTCATATGAAACTTTTGAAAAATTATAGTCATCATAAAATTACTATTTTAATATTAGAAAAAAACCAACATGTTAAACTTGTGCTTTTACAGATATAATTGCTAGGTCAAGGCTAAATTAATTTTTAAATGTGTTGATATAAATAAAAGATAATACATGGAGCACATAGATATAGCAAAATTATACAAGAGGTACATGAGCATTTAGAGTTTTGGAGCTACTGCGTTAGTTGGTATTTGCTTCTTACACATCATTAGGTATAGGGAAAGTCTCCTTAAGGGTACTTTCCTCTGAATCAGTCCCAAAATTCAAATACAAGATGGTAGAGATAAGAAGTGATGCTATAAGATGAAATTAATTCCAAGAAAATGGAAAAATAATCATCTCAACATGTTATCATGGGAATTACAAATTTAGGAAACAAATGGAAGTGTGGAGAGCTAGCACATACCTTAGAAAATGGGTGACAGGAGTCCAGGCCTTTAGTCTCAGTTCTGAGACTGTGTACCTTTTAGCAAATGTCCTCTTTGAACCACAGCTTGTTCATCTGTAAAAGTACTAAATTATCTCTAAAGTGACTTGCAGCAATATCAATCTATGAGTCAAAATATAAAACAACTCAGCATTAGGAGCACAGATAGCTGTTAATTACATCAAACTTATTGATAACTAGGTGACCCATAAATTACTTCTTCCACTCAATTTATTCACTTACTCAGAGCTATGTACTCAAGGCCTTTATTATTTTACAGTGAATTTTGCCCCTTCAAGAAGGCTGTAAATAGTTCTCAGAGGCTGACATTTTTCTGCCATATAAAAAAGACCAAGCCACATACCAATGACTGTTCTGACCTCCTGAATCAGAATAGAATGACAGAACATGTACCCAGAAATTTACCTGAGGACTTAAGAATTGAAATGTCAAATGTTGTGTTCTTAGGCACCTTCTGAACTAAATTTAAAATCCTTCCTATTGCTTAGCACAACCATTTCCTAAATTTCTGTCAGTCTCTGAGGCCTCCTCTAAATTCTAGACCTTATCTTTCCATTCAGTATCTTTACTCTTTTCTGTTAAATTTCACAAATTCAAAACAGAAGAGTTGCATTTATCCCCCCAAAAGCAACTTTATCCTTGTTTCCCAACTCAACAAAAAATATCCCTCTTCATCTAGGTGCTCAGGCCTGATTACCTGAGCTACCTTTGTTTGACTTCTTTCAACCAAGTGGCAAATACCATCAGCTCTACCTCAATATGTCCCAAATCAGACCATGTTTCACCACCTAACACATTATGACTCTGTTCCGGGCCTCTCGCCCAAAATACTGTAAGAACCTCCTAGTTTCCCTGATACAGTCAATGTTCATACTGCAGCCGGTGACCATTTAAAACGTAAATGGCTTATCACAATACTGTTCAAAACCCTTTTTATGACTTCCCAAAACACTCAAAATAAATCGCAAAATATACACCACAGTTTACAAGACCATAAACAGCCTCCTCTCCTACCATGTTTCCTCACTTTGCTCCCACCACACGGCCCTTTTTGTTCTTTGGGTTTGCCAAGCCTAATCCTGCTTCACGATGTTTGCACTTACTATTTCTTCCAGCTAGAGCAAGTTTTCCCTGTGTGTGTGCAGGCTTGCTCCCTCACTTCCTTTTTTATTAAAAAGTCATTTCCTCAGAAAAGACTGCTCTCACTAAAGAGTACTTCCTTTCATTCTCTATTCCCTTAGTGTTCATTTCTCTTATCAGTTATCATCACCGGATATCATATTATATGCATGGTACTTGTTTATTTATTTTATTTATACACCAGAAAGCAAGCTCTTAAAATAGACATTGTTTTGCTCATCATTGAATCCTCAACAATCAGAATAGCACCTAGCAAAGAATACACCATCGATAAATGAGTAAAGGAATGA
The DNA here is from genome assembly GCA_030015415.1 of Cynopterus sphinx. NCBI lineage: Eukaryota > Metazoa > Chordata > Mammalia > Chiroptera > Pteropodidae > Cynopterus > Cynopterus sphinx. The sequence goes on from CM057380.1 coordinate 47,227,102, forward strand.
AAGAAAAAAATGAACAAATTTAGCCTGAAACACATATTACTTCTTGGCCATTCATATTTGTGCATATTTTCTTCTTCACAAAACACTCTTCCTCACCATTTTCTATGCAAGATGAATGCCTATTTATTCTTTAAAATATATCTTGGGTGGCATCTTCCCCTAAAGCCTTCTCAGATAAGACTCCCTGATTACATACACAAACATACACACACACACACCCTGAGCAGAGGGAGCTCTCTCATCATCTTGTTTCCAAGAAAAAAATTGTGTCCACCTTTAATCTAGCAGCTCCCCTTGAAGATGTGTTTTTGTTTATATCTTTGCTTCTGTCCCATACTTGGAATTCTATGAGGCAGGGGTTAATTTCTCTTTATATGGCCAATGCCAAGCACATACTAGCACATACTAGGAATCTAGTTGTGTCTAGAATAGGTCTGATCACCACTGTTCACATAGACTTTTCTATTTCCTTCTGTCTGAGCTAAGTTGTTTTTATAAGAAGTTACAGTTTATTAATGTGGTACATATACAATTAGCTCATTTATTCTCTCTGCCTCGCAGATAAAATGTCTGTAGGTCGCAAGAATTACATCCTAGTATAGGGCATATTTGTTCATCATTGACTGAGAACTAGAATGATGAAAGTCTGCAATAATAGAAGTTAGTGTGGATAATGGAGTTCATTACTGCCCCTTTTTAAAGACTAGTTATTAGTCATCAATGAAAGAGTTTAAAGTAAGCTTAAATTTTAAAAAATGCCTTCAAATATACCGTGTTCTCTCACTTCACAATGCAGACTGAAAAGCTTCTACATTATTGACAGGAACGGTATTCTTTTCAAGCAGCAGAATAATAGGGTAGACCAGATAAATTTGTATACAGCAAGATGTGATAACTATTAGAAGATGTAATTCATATTCCAAAGAAGCTATAAATTTCATATTGCTAAAATTTACTTCTGCCACATACTCCCTCTTCTAGACAATATAAAATAGAGCTTTATTTTGCCTCTGATATAGCCTTGTGTCATAAATGCAACAAATATAATAATAGTAATATGTACACTTGTATCATGCTTTCAGATTTTGCCTCTTTGCACACCCACTATTTCCTTTAGGCTTCAAACAATGCTTTGGTTGAGCTAAGGATGATTATACATACTTTATAAATGAGGATTCTCAGTCCCAGAGAGGTTAAATTGCCTAAGGCCATGCCTTGAGTGAATGAAAGAACCACATTCCAATCCACCATGGTTAGTGTCCAAATCCCAGATATACTAAGAGTTTAAAATCCTGGATTCAAAGATCTAGCCAGTTTATACAGATGTGAGGCTTTGAACAACTGTCTCAAGCTTTCTGGGCCTCAGTTTCTTCATAAGCCAAATAAGATTAGGTAAGTAGGTATTCAGTTGCTACAGTTTTTGCTAGCACTCAAAAATTAGGATTTTATATTTTAAATTACTTATATCCTATGCATAATATGAGTAGTCCCTCCTCATTAAAAGATTACAACACAGGTCTGATGTTTGCTTCTGCAACCTGTGTTGTGATAATGACAACAAGGTGCATTAGAGTCATTGAAATCTAGTCATGTCAAAAAGCTTCATGGGTGGAGAGATTAATCAAAACAAAGCCTTGGCGCAGTTTTAATTTCTAACTTAGAAATGCACTTCCATATTTTTTGAAAAAGCTGACTATCCTCAATGATAAAGGACCTGCTAAGGAGACCCAAATGGCTTGGAAAGTAGAGCTTTCCATTTCTGGACAAAGATTTGAAGTCAATGGACAACCTCAGCTCCACCTATTCTTTTTCATTTATTTTCCTTCTTCAACTTCTCCAGGGATTTGCTTCAGTGTTAAGCACTCGCTCTAGTCCTAGTTTAATCAAGAACCAACCCCTCAATTCTAAAGGTAAGATGACAAAGTATATCTATTCACAATTCCCAAGAGAAGGGAGAGGAAGGTGTAGCATACACTGGACTTCAGACCATTCTCAGTTATTTCTTGTAGCCCCACTGATGCAAGAAAACCAAACTCCCAAATAGTCAGGCAATGATTCAGCAGATTCTACAAATTTCTTTGACTCTAGCACACTGTGCAACAGCCTTCGTCAAAAAACAATTCTTATTGACTCAATAACCTCTCCAGCTCAGGTTATTTCCCATTCTGTCCCATTCAATGTCCAATTGCCGCTGCCAGAAATCCAACTCTGGTCAGTGATTATTTCTAGTCAGCACCATGATAGATGTAAAAATTCTGGGAATTTTAGCCAAACAAGGCTGCTCTTTGTACTATGAGTCAATACACATTCCCAAATGAACATACAGATAATAGTATTCTAAGAACTTCGTATATGTGAACTCATTTACTTCTAACCACAATCCCTGTAAGGAAGATGCTATTGTTATTCCTTTTTACAAATGAGTAAATTGAGGCTCTGAGGGGTTAAGGAACTTGTCCAAGGTCACATAACTGGTAAGTCTCAAAGTCAAGTTGAACCCAGGCAACCTGATTCTACAATCCATGCTCTCAGCCACTACAGGAGACTCCCTCACACCAGGTATATGTTTCTGAACTTGATAAATTTATATTAACAGAGATGAATTGCTGAAAAAATAAGATACAAAGAGATTAAGTCTATTGAGAATCACTCAAAACCATATTATATTTGATATGTGTACAGAATTAAACACATGGACTGAAATGACACCTATCAAAGTCATTATAGTTCTTATAACTGAGGAGAAAGGAACTCTGGAATGCAGCTGGGGGGGTGAGTTCTAAGTGATTTTAATTTTACCATTAAGGTTTGACTTCTTTGTTTTAGAAAAATCTGAAATACATATGGTGTAAAGTTAATTTGTTCATTCTGAATCTTAAATATGTTATTGGCTTTTATATTCATCTCTGGTCATTTCTGCATATTAACCTTAAAAATTAACTACATCTATTTTACTTTCTTTTCCTTCTCATGCCCTCCTAATTCCAAAGCCATGAACACCCACTACCAGCTGAAGTAATGGAATACATAGTATTGCATTTCAGAAAACAAATGATGTTAACTAAAACTAGAATATTTCCAACTGAGAGTGATGAAAACAAGTTAACAACCAATCTACTTGACTAGAACTTGAACTGAGAACATGCAAACAATGACAGCAGCCAACAGTAATTATTAGAGAAGATAACCTGAAAACAAAAATATTGGGGAAAATTTATCTCGACTCCAACAATATAGCAGTTCCTTCTAAAATAATAATAATGCTGACTAGAAATGACATACTACAGACACAGCTAATACCTTAATTTGGGATTAACCATGCTCACATATTATCTCCCTTATTAAATTATGAGTTCTTTTAGAACAGAGTCTTTGCAACCATTGCTTGGCACACAGAGTGGGTCTCAGTAAATACTAGCTGAATAAACATATAAAAGAAGTGACATTCCATAATGTCTTTGCTTTTCCAAAATTGAAATATTCAACTCTTCAAGCATGAGGGTAGCCAATTCTGTAGAGAGTTCTTATAACTAGATAGATACTTTGTTGTTTTGTTGTTGTTGTTGTTGTTATTGTTGTTTTGTTTTTGAGAGGGGTGTTAGCAATTTCGCTCCCTAGGATAAAATCAGAATTTCTCCTTGTCATGGAAACATCTTTGTTTTCAAAAGGTCTATCTTGTCAAGACTTTCTAATCATACAAATATAAATCAATTTCCTATTTTCTGTTGCTGTAAAAACCCCAGAACCATTGAGGCAGATGCTTCCATTCAAGGTAGTATTTTAGTTAGTAATTTAAATTGGATATATTTTGAGCAGAACCAAGTTTGTGGAGATTTAAAAAAATTTCTCCTACATTTAGGCTGCCCTCTTTGAAAATTCTTCTTTATTCTTAGGATACCTGTCTTATTTGCCCCAAGAGTTTGTGAGAAGAGATCACTGCTAGGAACAGCATGCCAAATAAATACCCTTTGCAATCTACTTTAAAAGAAAGATGATAGGAAGGTGCAATGCTACCCAGGTTGCACGTTTAGCAATTCTCATCTGGTATTATTCAAAATCAAATAACCCCACCGATAACTACTGTGATTGCTTTCTCTGGACTAGGAGTGTCCAGACCATACTTTATGCTGGCAATGAGAGTTTCCCCTAAGGAATATGGATGCTCCACTCTCAGTCACCCTGCAATATGATAAGCAATGAACCTTTAAATGGGAGCAAAAATAACTTCATTATCTCTCTGGAACTTGGAGAAACAGTGCCTAATTGGTAGGGGGAAAGAATACCCATTATGCAGAGATAGGCTACGGAATGAAGAGAGATAACCAAGAGGTTCTTCTAGGGAAGAACATGACCTACATACTCTAGGAACAGATAGCTAAAAGTTGTCTTTAAAGTTCCATTCCCTGCAACGTTATAGACCTCTACTTTCCTTGGTAATTCGATAAATTGTTCTGAAGACTCACAGTCTGTTTGTCCTTAAGACTGAAAGAGAATGGCAAAACTTTTGCATCTCATTGGTTTAGAGTGAAAAAAAAATGGTAGAGATGTCAAATATTCACCAGGACAGATTTGTGAAATGTGTAAATACTCTTCAGTGTTTCCTAGAAATTATTTGGTAAGGGAAACACTGCAAAGGAATGGAAAATCAGCAATCTACTGAGTGAGCCTATCTGCCAGGATCTGAAAGTAAAAGTAATTTTACTTTTTAGTCCTGATGAGGTCGAGATTTTTTTCAGTTACACTGATTCTGTAATATTAAAATTTAATATAACTTTCAGTTGCCTCCTCTCTTGATATTCTAAATAATCTACCAATGCGAGAGTTGAAATTGGAACACCCTGACCTATTAAGAATAAAGTTAGTGCTACTATGCTTAATTCTTAAAATTCAGCTTTCAGAAATCACTTAAAGGAGTAACATCCAAATTACATTACTCTCAATTATGTAATTTACTCTCAAACACCATTTTACATTTGTTTCTATCAATGAAATAAAATACAGATTTTTTCTTAATGCTTTGAAATTATTGTGATTATTAGATTTAAGGAAATAAACAGGAAACGTTACAAATGAAATTGGCTAGATATAGACTCCTATTTTTATCAAAATGAAGGTTTGTCTTAATAAGGAAAAGCTACACATACAAGTCAAAATTTTAAATATATCTTATGGTGTACATTCTTCTACCTTAAGAGAAAAAATAATAGGATAAATCATACACTAACACATTTGTGAAATGTGTAATTATTTGGTAGAAATTATTTGGTAAGAGAAACACTGCAAAGAAATGGAAAATCAGCATTCTACTGAGTGAGCCTAGCTGCCAAGATCTGAAAATATTTATTAAATATTTTATGGCACTACAAAGAATGAAAGGCAAGAAAAAGAGCAAGAAACACAAAGTACTGACTACATGCTCAGGATTTCATAGGCTAAGAAACAGACATTAATGTATTTAATCTTCAGAACAACCCTATAAGCTAAGCACTATCATTAAGCCCCATTTTACATATGAGACAGCAAGACCAAGGGACTAGCCCACAGTCACGCAGAGTTAGGAAAATATTATATGACTATTAGAAGTGCAAGTTATTGGAGGACATATCAATACCCTTAAAAATAGTTATGCCTTTGAAAGTTATACCCTGTAAGAGTAAATTTTCACTCCCACTTTCACACTTACATTTGGCCCAGAAGAGAAGCTTCTGTCTTTTCCAACATATGGAAAGAGTCTCTGTCCTTCCACCTACTTCACACAAAAATTTTTCTACAGAAGGATATGCATTAAAAAATTTTAAAAACAAACTTTAAAGTCATAGAAAAGTGGATATGATCTAAATAGTCAATGACAGTGGGCAGGCAATAGTTATTGCATAGACATGTGATGTCATTCTATAACATAATTTAAAATCATGTTTAGGAGAAACTTTTGGAAAACAACATCTCTGTTAGTATTTTTTAATACAGACAGGTAAAAATTTTTTTAAAAATACAAATGGTCCACAATATTCCAGCTATACCTGATTTTATATATGTGTATATACATATATATATGTATACACACACACATATATATCACTATAAATCATATAGTCAATCTATATAAATATATATCATTATATGTAAATATATTATATAAATAGTCAATATGTATAAATCATTAGAAACAGCATGGAAAAGCACAAAGCTAGAAAGGAAAAGCCTCTTTCCCACTGCCCCAGAAGTATCTCTTTCCACTAGCCACTATGATAGCATTACACTCCTTGTAATTCCTTCTGGAAAAAATATTTTCCCAATAATTTAATATGAGTGTTTTATATGTAAAATAATTGCTTAAGCACATAGGAAAAGAAACAAACAAAACATAATTTTCATGTAATAACTTTTGTTTAAAAAATTCACCCACAATGAATGTAAGCAATTATATTGGGGTTATAACTTTATAAGTGATTTTTTTATTCTACAGAGATTTTACATATTTGAAGGTTTCTGCAATGAACAGAAAATAAATCTGACATACATATCAGTAGTATTTTTATTATTAAAAGAACACATTTTTATAAACATTCAAATAATATAGACATATGCAAAGTAAAAAGTAAGTCTTCCATCTCTGCCCTCAATCTCCCTAAAGGTAACTGACAAGAAATGGAACTCAAACTGGAACTCAAACTCAAACTCAAACTATCCCCTTCCCTCCCACTCTTGCATGTGCACGCGTTCTCTCTCTCTCTCTCTCTCTCTCTCTCTCTCTCTCTCTCTCTCTCTCTCTCTCTCTCAGAAACAGTCATTTTAGATAAATATAAATACACATAAATTTCAGTTTTCAAGAGAAAAGACATAAGTGTACATAGACATGTAAATTTTCACCTGGAAAAGCCTTAGTTTCCAAATTTGTATTGTGTTACTATAAAGAAAAATGCTATCCTGTCTAACCCAGAGTGAAGTTTGGAAGTCAAAGGTCAAAAAAAAAAAGTGATTGATATCCCCCATTATCTGCACTGTGGCAGTTTTAGAAAATGCAACACCAACTTTTCACTCAGTTTCTCACCATTTCCAGGTCATCCTCATGCTGCCTGTGAAAACAGGACTGTCACCAGGCTGGCACAGAACACTACTGCCTAAAATTCTTAATCTCGATCTTCTGGCTTTAGCCTTCAAGTAGCTGGAACCATAAGCACATCCACTATCTCCAATCAATGAGTTACTTACAGAGTGCCAAAGTGGATTGTGGGTAAGGGGTTTATCACTATCATTTTGAAAATGACTTCGACTATGCTATCTACCCACAAGTTCCTTATTGCCAAGGTCAGACACTGAACTAACACAGCAATTCACTGACCTCCAAGTTCCTCCAAGTTAAGAAAATAATTAGTGCCTTAGAGAATGATCAAGCTAGCAAAAACCCCTCTCCCCTCAAAAAAAGAGATTGATTTTGTGCCACTAAGTTTTATTTAAAGACCATGCAATCGAATCCCAGCTGGCTTCATTGAAGCAACAACGTGGGCAATCAGTGACACCAACTGCAATGCTATCATTTCTATAAACAGTAATGAGTGGAGGGGGTAGGACAGTACTAGAAGCTTATGTATAAACAAGAAAGATCATTTCAGCAAGAGAGATTGTCTTGGCAGATTCACAGTATCTTTCTGATTGGCACCCTAGGAGATGTAAATACCCTGGCATATTTAATGTCATTAGAAGAAATATTCAGGCATGGCATCCGTGACATTGTGCAATGAAAACAACATGTCAGAAAGATAGCAATTTCATCAACTAAACTGTACAAAGAAAAGTTGCATTGTTTTAAGATATTCCATGGAAATTGAGGAAACAGATCTCTAAATACTCCCGAAATGTTCCTTTCCAACTCTGATACAAGAAAATAGAACTCAACCATTTCTTAGAAGCTGAATTTTATCAGGCCATGAATAAATGAACTTATGTTGAAGTAGGTCGGAGGAGAAGTATAATATAAACAACTAGCCAGGATATCTGATTAAGAACAATGCTAGATAGTCTTGAATTTAGTTACAGAGTCCTTATCTTTGTAAAAAATTGTTTTTGTATATCAATGTCTTATTTTTATTCAAACACATTTTTCCAGTAAAATATCCAGAGATATTATTTCTTTCTATTAGAGCCCTTATCTGCCCCACCCCAGACTACCTTTTGAATTCCTAAATGCTTTTCAAACTTAGAGAGATTAACATAGACAGAATTAATTATTACTTTCTTGGGGATGATTTTTACAATATGACATTAGCCCAAGTAAATTGAAACAAACTGAAGCTGCCAAGTATTTCTTTTTTAGCATGTATTATATCCTGGCTAGTAGTATACCTTTCTGGTACATATGTATTTCCCTGCTATGTCTCCAGTGCCTAACACAGAACCTAGCATGCAATTGTTCCTAAGGACTGCTTGCCAATTTTAAAAATGGCAACCGTGAAGCCAGAGATATGTTTCTTTAACATTCTATGCTCAGATGGCGATAGGCAGAAAGAAAAGAGTGGTGCCAATTATAGAGGGTTAGCTGGTATTATACTAGCACTTTACATTTCAGAAAAAGTCTGGCTTCCCTCCTCTCTTTTGTACTTAACCAAGAGCCAAGCAAAAAAATTGCTGTCCACGGCCCCGATGAGAGCATTCAGCCCAAGTCCTACACCATAAAGTACTGCCCTGGTTTTATTCTGATGCACGCAGCTCTTAGTTTATAAGCTGAGAGAAGATTTTTTTTTTTCCTTTTTCTTTGAATAGGAAAACTACAGTAGTGATGAAAGCTGTCATACTATCACCACTTTTTAAGTGATGTAGCTAATTCTTCCGTTTTAGGCTATTATGCTTGGGGGCATCAAAGTAATTTCCTTATTTCCAAGTAAGTGGTCAGGAGCAAGAGTATTTAAGGGCCTTGCAATGAAAGTATAACTTTGAAAGAAAACCTCAAACATTAGTGGAGCTTCATCACATTTTTGAGAAAAAGATAAATATCATTTAAGAAATAATGTACTCACTAGGCTCAGGAACCATACTAACTAGAAAGGTGATGACAAAACCTCATAATTTGGTAAAATAATCTAATTATCCTGAGATTACAAAAAGAATACATACATCTATTTGTTATATCCTAAAGATAATATCGCCGAGAAATTGGAGTATTTAATTGAAAAGAACCCTAACCTTGTTTAAGCCCATTAAATTTTGTTACTTTAAACCACACTGCCTTACTATATCAATTAGGATAGGACAGATAATGAATGAATAACCTCAAAAATCTAAGTTACTTACAAAAAGATGTATTCACTTCTTATTTGTGCTAAACGTCCATCATGTGTCAAATAGTGGAGCTCTGTTTATTACAGAACTCAGAAACATGAGCTGATGGAGCAAACAATACCTGGGACATCATCAGAAGGCAAGAGCCTAACATAAATTGTGCTCTGGCTATTACACTCAAGGGAATGGGGTGATGCCATTCTACAATGTATCCAAGAGAAGAACCCAAAATATTGGGTGAAAAGTAACAATGACTATCACATTTTCACATAGTAGTCATTTAGCAAATTGCCTGTTAAAAGCATAATGAAACAAATGAACTAATAATAAACATTGAGTTCTTTGACATTAACTCTGAAAATCTCCTGTAAAAGAACAAAAAATTCCATTAGAAATGAAAGTCATAAGAGAGTGATTGATGGACATTTTGTATACTGGATAATTCATATTCATGTTAGCCATTGGAGCATCACTGAAACGTAAGCTCGGGATATAAAAAAACAGCTCAAAAAAAGATTCTTCAACAAAGACAATTGCCATTAATAAATCATTGATTATCCTTTAATCAAGCTTTGCAGGATTAGATCACTGAAGACACTTAGGCACTGAAGTCACCCATATTTCAAAGTGAAAACAATGTGAATGTGACACCTGAGTACTCAGCTTCAGAAGGTAGATTTTCTCATTTATTTTTTATTTAGTGGTTTTTTGAAGATTTAATTTGAATCTAAAATGCCCTTAGTTTATGAATACATTATTGTCATTTGTCCCAATTTTTGAGGGTACCTTCACCTACATCTTCAAAGAAAAAGTAAAGAGATTAAAGGACTGTATGAATACTTAGAAGTAAAAGTAGTGTGGAGCTGAAAATAACTATATAATGCTATCTTTGTAGAGAATCCCTTACTGAGAAATAAACTTAAAGCAATAGCCACTTTGCAATCAAACATTCTTTCTTGGATTACTTGACTCTTCTGTATAGAAGTTAAAGCTCATGTCCCTTAAATATATCACCAGCTGATGCAACCTGACTGTAAGTGAACAGGTTTAATTTAGACACCAGTGTTACATGTGAAAGTAAGGATATGACTGGGTTTTGCTTATGTGTTTTTAATAGAGTTGATAAGTTATTTTTGCCCAAAGTGTTTCAATCTCACATCAAGGCCATTTGATGTGACTGTATAGTTCAATCCCTAGACACCTGATAAATTCTCTGTGCTACCAGGCTGAGTAGCTTGATATTGACCAAATATCAGAAAAGAGTTATGACTGTACACAGAAGGAAGAGAATGTGTTGGCTGATTTTCTGAAATAATTTAAGGTGATAAGATGAGCACAGCACTCCCCCTCTCCAGCTGTGTGTGCCTGTATACACACATGTACGCACACTTAATCAGTACCATTGTAGGGACCTACTATCAGAGGTGCTGCCCTCTCTGTCATGTTGAGACCTAATGCAGCTTTCTCAGGAGCCTGGTTGTTAGGACAGGAATCCCTCTTCAATACTTTGGAACCGTCTTTGAAACTAAAGTCATGAAACACCTGTTACCTTAACATCCTTCTTTAATACAGTGCTTCTGCTTTCTTCTCAACTAGACCTGGAGAGGACTGAGAGCAGGCATTAAAGCTATTGTTTTCATCCTTACTCTTCTGTGAGCTTATGTTTATTTGTAAAGGTCTCATCTGTAGAGAAAAATGAACCTGTTTTACTCTCTCTTTGAACTAAAAATTTAATATTTTATCAGGTTAATAGAAGTGCCGTATACTCTGAGCAGAATCATTTAGAATTTAAAATCACTTATCTGTCTTTTAATGGATAGGCTCCCCTTGCTATAAACAAACAAACAAACAAAGTTTCTTTTGAGAGATGGAAAAAAAGGATCATAATAACTGAGAAATAGCCTTAAGCAATCCACTTAACCTTGTCTAAGATTGTCTTCTATTTGATAGCTCATGCTAGATCTAGGGTATTGAAGTACAAAATACTTATAAACTAATTTAAGATATAAATTAGACAAAATATTAATATTTGAAAAATGCTGAGAAAAGACGGGAGAAATAAAATATTTTAATTATACTAAGCTCAAACATCAGTAATGATTATTTTGTATTTTTCTTAACCCCATTATTTAATAAAACCTAAATAAAATATTGAAATGTTTACAATTCTAAATATTTGTAAATCTATTAATAGAATCTCTTAACCTTTTATAACGAATTATGTCCCTTCTCTCTGGTATCCCTCACTTCCCTCATTTGTAAAGTTATGGGGAAGAAGTAGCTGGCATAAAACTTTTTCTCCATGCTGAAATGGTTCAAAATATTATTGTATTTGTCTTTAGGTATGTTTATAAAATTAAAATAGTGCATTCCAGCTCTATTTTTATAAATTTGCTCTGTAAAAACACATCTGATATCGCTGTCTCGATTTGCATGCACACACTGGGCATAACATCTTATGAAAAACTGCTGTGATGTCATGGTAGTAGCACAAGTTACATGAAAGAGATCATTTTAAACCAAAATACATTAATAATACAGAACATGTTTATGATAAATTCAAAGTTCTTATAACAATGGCATATAGTGTGAGTTCAATAAATCTTTAGCTATTATTAACTCATTCAATTTTTACAATAATCTATGATATCGGTGCTATAGCTATGGTAATTTACATCTATGCTCAAAATGAAGAACAGCAAGGGCATGTAAGTTATCCAAGATCATCAGTTAAGAAAAGCCACAATTCAAACAAAGGCAATGTAGTTCCTAAAAACAATCTATAATTTATATATCACTTCTGTGGAAAGACTAAGAAACCTTCATCTTCACTATTTGTGACTATGCCATTTTAAAAGAATTCCCCTAGAGTGACAGTTTCCCGATATATTGAACTACCCTAAGTAAAGTTCAGCAATTTTCGTAGGCTCACAAGTTAATAAATAAGATTAAATAAAATATAGGAATGAGGCTAGAGCTGTTATTATTTCTGCTTTTTTCAGATGATAATACTGGATTTAAAAGATTCTTAGTGATTTTATTGAGACTGCTTTCTAACTAGGTCTTCTAAGTGCCATGATCTTGCAACAACCTATGCTGCCCGGTCACATATGTAATCACTTCTGTTTGGATCTCTTACTATTTGGGAAACTGACTTTGCATGTAAATTGAATATGTTACCCATTTTTACAGGAGGAAGTGCCTAGTCTTCATTGCACTCTGTACTTTAAAATTTTTCACATCTGTAAAACATATATTCAAATTACAATCTATTCACATTTTATCTAATGTACACAAGGAAAAATGAAGAAATTTTAACATACATCTCTACTGGCCTCCTGAAATATGTATTTTCAAAACAAAAACTTGAACATCAAGCATGTTAGTTTAGAATGTGGTGGCTTGGAATCTTTTAGCACTGATAAACATGGTTGCAAAAAAAAAAAAAGAATCTTTTTTAAGTAATCTTCTGAACTGAACAAAAGTAAAAGCATGAGATCTCAAGGCTGATTTCGTTTCAAAAATATATATTCCTATATCTCACATATAGTTAAGTAATCTAATTAGTTCTTTTAAAATAGTTTTGTTTTTCATCTACAGTGATGAATAATCAAAAGCCAAAGTTTTAGAAAGGATGAATGAAACCTATATATATTCTAATCTTTCCAAATATAATCTTTATAGCTCCAGAACAGAGTAAAAATAGGTGCGTAACCAAGTGAATCAGATCCCCTAGAATAATACATGAAGTTTTAAACATGAAACCTATTATACTATTGTTAAATTCTTGAACATTAAAGTTATTTGGAATTCATGGACAAAAAAATTATTTTAAAAAGAGGCACTTGAGACCCAAGTGGTATCTTTCCTCTCTCCTCATACCCTATCCCCATTTTGTAAAGGCAAAACCAAAGTCAGAAAAACAATTAGCACTTGCAAAATTACAAGACGTAATCATTTTAAAGGGAACATACAACTTAATAAAAGAGAAGAACAATGAAAAATGCTGTGAAAGAAAACACTTTCTAAGGCTTTCGCGGAAAAAAAAATCACATTTATTCGGTTTTAGTTGGATATTTTCTTTAATTTTTTTACTGCTTTCCTCAATATTGCAGGTCATTTAAAGGGTCTGATTTTCTTTCTTTCCCTCCCTATGCCTTTCCTGAGGGACCTGGTTGACTGAGCTCAGGGCTAATTGGGCCCTTTTATTCTCGCTTGGAGGATAGAAATTGATGTCCATAGCAAAACGCACTCTCCAATGACGGCCAGATGTCTACTTTTCAGACAAAGCAAGAAAAATAAAAGATACCTGCGTCGCCAGCCACCTGTTTAACTGTCCCCTCTCCCGTCCAACGCTCCAGCAACTTCTCCGAGGAGTCGCTGAGCAACTCCAAGTCGCACGCCGCCCTCGCAAGTCACAAGGAGAGAGGCGCGAGGAAGTGCGAACACAGGGCACTAAAAGCACGCGTCCCGAAGAGGCCCGCAGGCTGCCGTTCAGGCGCCGGGTGAGAGCTAAAGTGCTCGAAAAAGCGCTGATGACTTCAGGGATTTAAAGGAAAAGAGAGAGAGAGAGAGAGGGAGAGAGAGAGAGAGAGACTACCTGCGGCGGGGCCATGATCTCGCCCCAGTAAGGAAACGCCTTCCTTCCACCGCTTTCCACGCGAAATAAAGGGGTGGGAAGAGGAGAAGGGGCCAGCAGGAGGGAAAGGGGGTGACTTAGGGCAGAGGAAAGGTCTTTCTCACCGCTTAGGCTGCTGCTGGTCCTCAGGCTCCTTCCACAAAGACACTGCAGCATATGCACTCCTTTCCTCACAGAAAGCCCAAGAATCTTCATGGGGAAGCGCGCGCGTGGGGCTGGTGAGCTCCCCGCCCACCTCCGCTAATCGTCCAACCAAAAGGCGGCCTGTCCCCGGCAGCCGGGTCCCGGGGCCATGGTGCGCGCGTCGCAGGTGGCGAGCGGGTCGCACATCGGCGCGGCGGGCGGAAGAGGAGGAGGAGGAAGAGCAGGAGGAAGAGCCGCTCCCAAAGGGGTAGCCCCCTGGGGAGCCCGGGGCGCGGCCACACCCCCGCGGGATCGGACGCGACACTTTGGGACTTCTCCGAGGAGGCGGCCGGTCTGCGGGCGGGAGGGGGAGCAGGTGGCAGCCCCTCTCCAGGTGCCCGCGTCCGGGGGGACGAGGTCAGGGTCCCACGCCGGCCCCGGCCTTCTGGCCTGGCGGCTCGGGCACCCCCTCTGCTCCTACTCTGAGCGCGGGGCAGTGAATGGACCCTCGGCGCCCGCCCGCCTCAGCGCCCACACCTGCCGGGGTCGCGGGCGCTGGTGATGGGGCGGGGGGGTCCCCGCAGGGCCGGGGCGACGCGGCCAAGCCGGCTGCGCGCGAGCAGAGGGCGCGTCGGCGTGGGAATCCGGCGGAAGGGCTGGACCCCGGAGGCTGCGGAGCGTCAGAAGTGACTCCGGGGAACTCGGGGCGGGGATGTGGAATAAAGAAAGCTCTCGGGTGCGGCGGCGAGAGCGAAAGTGTGCCTGGTGTGGGCGGAGCCCCGATGGGGGAGTCGGGACACCTGGGTTTTCTGATGCGGGCTGTGACCTTGGGTGAGTCACTCTCCTCGTCCGTAAATCAAGGAGGGGAAGAGAGTGTGGGATCGAGAATTCGTAGCTTCGTAGTGGTTTGTCCCCGTGCCTTCCAGTCTCCAGGGAAAGCCCAGCACAGGTGCAAGGGGAAGGGAGGCCAGAAGAGGACGCCCCAGGTAGAGAGAGGCAGGTAAACCGGGAAAGCAGAACAGGACAGCACATCACTTCGGAGAGGTATTCGGGTCAGCTCTTCCTCTGCCTACAGATCCTAAAGACTATCCGTGAGCTTCCCCGTCTAAAGATTTTGATTATTTTTCACCAGCAACCTCTTTAGATTTGTTTATTTGTCGCTTGGTTTGTTCATTCTTTTGTTTGTTCCCAGGGGAGGCCATTACACTGTTTTGGAAGTCTTACCAGTAAGGCATACAAAGAATGCTGGTGATGGGACCAGACTCCACCCTGCTTGGAATCTCAAGGCAAGAAGGGATGTTAGAGGACACAGCAATATAGCAAGTGGTTAAGAGTAAGATGCTGAAGACATACAGCCTAAATTCAATTTCCTACTAGCTATGTGACCTTGAACAAATTATTAGCCTCTCTGTGCCTCACTTTCCTCATCTCTAAAAGAGAGTTAATAATAGCAACTACTTTATACATTGCTTATTGAGGGTTAAAAACACTTGGTATAAAGTAAATGGTGTTAACAATCATTACTTAGCTCACTTCCCGATGAATGCCATTGTTCACACCAGTGTCCAGATTTCTACTTGAACGGTTAAGAAGTAGAGAACTCACCAGTTCCCCAAGTGTTTTATTGCACTGAACCTGTTAGAAAGTTTACCCTTATATTTAGCTCAAAACTTCATTTTCTTTCTACACATTGGTCCAAGGCCACCTAGCACTATTTGGCTCTTCCCAGAAAGGGAATAAAAATGGTTTTTTATCATTCCTTTCCTCTTTCTCTTCTCTAAGCTAAGCCTCACAGTTCCTATGATGTTTCCTGAAGGTTAAAGTTTGAGGTTGAAGTTGCCTGTAAAAATATTATTTCAGAACTCTCCTTTTTCCTATCAAACGTGGCAGAAGAAAATCAGAACAACTTGAGCCCACAGCCAACCCTGGCTCCACATCCTCTTAATTTCTTTGAGAATTAATTAACCTCCAACCAGGCAAGGTCATTTGAGGTGGTTCCAAGACTCAAGAAGATATGTCCAGGCCTTTCTTCCAGTCATCTCTTAGAGCTGTCATTCACTGGAATCACCAAAGCTCTGTGCGCTGCAAAGTCCTTGAAGATCTTGCTAAAGCCACCATACTGTCATCAGTGGGAAAGTTCTGAGGCCCCAGGGCAGCCTGGGCCATGGCCTTCGTCCTTCCGGTCTCTGCTGGAATTAGTGAGAAACTTGGCTCATCTGGGGATTCTACCATAGAAATTCCCCACGGGGGGAGAGACAATTAGCAAAAGAAAAACATCTAAAAATAATCTTTCATGCAGCAGCAGAGGCAGAGAGCTTTCCGGTAGAGCGCTCCTGCTCTGGAACCCAATGCTAGAAGAGCTATTTCTTTACTTTGAGATAAACGCTATTCCTTGAAACAGAAAGAAAAAAAAAAAAAAGACAAGAATCTGCTTCCTTTGAAGGAACCAGATCAGAGTAAGCAGGTCCATGTATGATTTTAAAACACACAACACCTCCTGAGCATCAATTTTCATATTTGTAATGAGCCTCTCTGTCTACCTGACAAGGTCTTTGCAAGGATTAAATGAGGTGAGACATGTGAAAGCACTTTGAAGATTTTAATTATCTTTGCGAAATAAGGTGTTATTCCCAACTTTCTGGATTCTGGGTGCTTCTCAATGGTCTCACATTGTGGCTCTTTAATTTTATTACAAGGGTTTACATGTGAATCTTCTGTCTCCTCAACAACTGCAAACTCTTAGAATGCAGGGCAGGAAGCTAACTGTCACAATAAATATTCAGATGGCCTGATGTCTTGTTTAAATGGCTGTCACAGTAATTCATAGGGTCAAGTATATTCATTACAAGGAAAACTAATCATCACAATATTTGAAAAAACAGAAATCACATTGAGAGATTTTGTTGTTGTCATTGCACTCTCAAACGAGATTAAATTAAACCAAAGAGAGCACATAACATTTTAATGCAAAATATTTTCTTACTATATATGATGGACATTTGATCAAAGTGGAGATGAAAGGGACTTGATCACTGAAATTTAATACTCAGACTTAGTTTTTAAAAAATAAAGATTCTTACCCTTATCAGGACTTCAATGTACAAATTTGTTAAAGCTACTCCTAAGGTGACACCTAGTTCCACAATTAAGCACAAGTCTTCCTAAAGTATCTTAGGCAATACTTCAGGAGAACACATTTTCACACGTACCATAACATCTAAGAACAAGACAAAACCAAATGAAACAAATAGTAGCCCCGGAGCACAATGGCTAGTAGGAATGTGACAAATTTTAGTTTAAGCAAAACTTCATATTTTCTGCTTTCTCTGTATTATTATTCTATAAGCCAAAATTAAATTTTACCAACAGTTACATTTTTAAATCTGAAACTTAAGATATATTATTTTAATGACCAAATTTTAAATTATGTATCTGAATCTAATTGAGATTTTTAACATTGGACATTCTGGTTTTTAATTGACCTTGGATCAACTATAGCAAGTGATTCACCAGTGTGGTTTCAAAATAAAAAAAATGTATCACTTTATGAGAAGGGTTGGAAATCTGGTACATAATGATAGGTGAGCTTGTTTAAATTCCTAGTATCTAAACTTTTACTTTTTATAAAGAGTTATTTACTCTGAGGGAGTTCTGAGATTTTTAAGTACTAACTTATCTATATTTTCTGTTAATATTAAACACAGAAATCTGTTGACTTGGCATCAGCTATGTAATTAATCAGTGTATCTGCTTGAGAACCTACATTGAATCAATAATAAAATATTGAGAATTTTTCCAAGCCAAAAATTTTAATGAGTATATTAATAGCAAATGTCTATCAGATGAAAAGCAACTTTATTTTCACAAAGAAACCAAACTAACTCATAAACTAAAAGATCCACATCAGAATGATAGTTAATGTATCTTTGTTCTATATTCTATAGACCACTGACTACTAGGGTAAAAACCAGGCTTCTATATCATGTCTTAGGGATATCTTCAGATCCAGTTTTGATACACAACTGCCATAGAATGAATGAATGTAACCCTCCCCCCCAATTCATACATTGAATTCTTAACCCCTGAGGTATTAGGAACTGAGGCCTTTGGGACATTTTAACATCATGAATGTAATTAATGCCCTTATAAAAGAGAGCCCAGAGAGCTTCCTCTCCCTTTTCACCATGTGAGGACACAGAAGAAAATGACCATTTATGAACTAGGAAGTTGGTCCTCACCAGACACAGGGTCTTGGTGTCTTCACCCTGGACTTCCCACCCTCCAGAACTGTGAAAAGTAAATGTTTGTTGTTCAAACCACCCAATCTATGTTATTTTTTGTTATAGTACCCTGAACACATAGTCAGCAATAAAAGAAGCTCGTAGATGATGTAACAAAAACAGTCACTAGCAGCTAGCTTACTTTATTAATGACATGTTGTCCAAATAAGTTTTAACTATTTTCAAAAAAGTAAACGTGTTTTTTTAACTTTTATCTTTTTCCTCTTGTTCTTTTTAATTTTTCCTCTATTTCTTCTTCTAGAAACTTTTTTTTGAAATAAATTTAGACATACAGAAAAGTTTCAGTATAATACAAAGTTCATATATACTCTTCACCCAACTTCTAATGTTAACTTACTTAACCAGAGTACAATTATCACAACCTGAAAATTTATATTGGCATTAAACTATAAACTTTATTGAACTTTCACAATTTTTTTTATCCCGCTTTCTGTTCCAGGATCCATGAGGATCCGTGTTGCATTTAGTTGTGTCTCCTTAGTTTCCTTCAGTTTAAAAAAGTTCCTCAGTCTCTCTTTGTCTTTCAAGAACTTGCCATTTCTAATAAATAGCAGTCAAATCTTTTGTAAAATGTCTTTCAATTTGGGTTTCTCTGGTGTTTTCTAATGATTAGTCTAAGATTATTCATTTTGGCAAGAATGCCACAGAAATGATGTTGTATAACCACATCATTATCAGGGGTCTACATGACGTCAACTAGTGACATTAACATTAATCACTTCAGTGTCTGCTAGGTTTCTATATGCAAAATTACATTTTTTTTCACTTATTGTTGATAACTACTTGAGGAAGAAATTTTGAGGTTATGTTAATATCCTGTTTCTCCTCAAACTGTTATCTAATTTTAACATCCATTAGTGGATCTTGCTTGCAACAATTATTACTGTGCTGTTTTCCTAATGATGATTTTATATTGTCTTCATTCCTTCTACAGTAATGGGAATTCTTTTGTAAAAGCTGCCCCTCCTTCCCCACTTGTTTATTTATTCAATTATTTATTTATATCAGTATGGTCTCAAGGATATTTATTATATGGGTTATAATCTAACACTGTCGTTTCTTTTGTGGCTCCAATTGTTCCAGCTTTAATTATTGGGAGATTCTTCTGGTTGATTCCTGTGTCCTTTCTTTTGATTTTCTGATATCACAAAATGTCCCAGGTGTATCTTTTATTTTCTCTAAGTCTCAGTCTCGGAATCAACTAGTTCTCCCACTCTTTTTTTTCTTTTCTTTTTTTAGAGAGAATAGTACTTAGGAACCAAAATCTGGGTGCTAATTTTGCTCATTGTTACTGGGATGTCACTGCCCCTAAGCTCTTTTGGTGGAGTGAGCTAGAAAAGATATGTATGTGGGGGTGGCTCCACAATGTAGTGTTTAGCACATCTGTTTTACATGCAGAAGGTCCTGGGTTTGCGCCCCAAGTGGAGCCATGGACCATACTCTGAGTGTTCCAGGCCCCTGCTGCACTCTGGAAGTGAGTGGGAGGAGATACCTCGCCTTCAGAGATCCAATTCTTAAGGGGAAAATGGCAACATCCACAGGTCAGGGGTGGAAGTGGTGGGGGTGGGGAAATATATGTATGTATACAAACCTACACATACTCATACATCATATTTATTTCTCTGTTTCTCTCTATGTATATAGATATATAGAAATAGAGATCTCTATATGTAGGAATATAAGCAAAAGATAATAGGTATAGATATGGATACTCATATATCACATTTCTCTATTTCTCTCTATAGAGACAGAAATAATAATATGTAGATACATGTACATATAGATATATAAAAGATGGATAACAGGTAGGTATAGATAGAGATGTAAATCCCTAATACCTATGATTCCAATCCAACACAAGTTTCATTTTAGTCTCTGTTCTTTCCTTATTTGTAACTTCATTTTCTGACAGTGAAAACCCTGACTTTTATTATATATAATATATTCATTTATTCATTTAATACTAGTATACATTTAAAGTAGTTACTGAATTCCCAACCAATACTCTTGCGAGTAGATTTATTACTAGAGTATTTATGCACATGTTTTTATCTTTAGCATTATAGTATCTTGTCAAAACATTATTTTTCAGAGTGACAGATTAGTTATTTTCTTCCTCATCCTCTTCAGTGTGTTTTAGCTGTTCATTTGTAATCTAGTTAGATTGATTTATTATTATTTATATTTTATAATGGTTGATATAAATTATTTAATTAAAATTAATTAATTTTAATTATTTCTTTATTATTTGAATATGCAAAACACTGGTATAGTTCTTAGAGCCAAAGCTTTACAAAAGAGTAGACTCCGTCCAATAAGTGTTACTTCCTCATGCCTGCTGGCCTCTTCCCATTCCTCCTTCTTTCCACTCCTTTCCTACACAACCCCTAACTGGCCTTTTTAATTTCTGGTTTATCTTCCCTATGCTCCTTTGGTACAAATGAGCACACACTCCCCTATATAGTGGCCTTTAGGTCATTTACAATATTTTTCTATTACAAGCAATACTGTGAAAAGTAACAATGTATGCAGTATTTTCACATTGTTGGGAGTGTATCTTCAAAGTAGATTCTTAGAAATTGGAACACTGAATCAAATAGTAAGTGTATAGGTAGTTTTGTTAGGTATTGCCAAAATTCTCTTCAAAACACTTACATGAATTTGGATTCCTCCCAGCAATATATAAGAGTGCATGTTTCCCCATAGCTCCACCAACAGAATGTACTGTCCTACTTTTTATTTTTGTCAGTTTGACTATAATGTTATCTTAATTTGCATTTCTCTAATGATGAGTGAGTTTGAACATTTTTTTTCGTTTGTTTGAGAGCTTGTAGTTTTGGTAGGAATTGCCCATTCATGTCATTTTTTCATTTTTCTATTGGAAATTATCCACTTTTAAAAGACAACAATTTGCTTTCAGAAAGGGCACTAAAATTAAATTGTATTAAACTAAATTTTTAAAACAATTTTGAGATAGAAGTTCTAAATAAGGTCATTGTCATTGAAAAGAAGGTAACTTTGAATACATCCGTCCACTCTTCCCACAAACATTTAGAAACTAAAACTAATTCCTTGCCCTAAAATGCTAGTAAAAGAAGAGATATGTGTAAACCATTAGTAAAACACGACTTTGTAGTACAAGTAGAGCTTGTAGCACACTGTAGAGCTCAGTGAAGGTACAAAAAAGGGAGTGGTTCTTCTATCTTTTGAGGGGGAAGCAAGCAATGAGAAAAAGCTTCATACAGTTTAAGAAATATGAGCTGAACTGAAAGAGGTACTTCTCATTCAAAGAGACAATCTCCAAGCTTAATAAACGCTACCATCTACTTTCCAGCCATACTTAATAGGTGTGTGTCCATGAAAGAATGAACTCCACTTTTAAGAGCACCAGCACCCAGAATTCAGACTTTATATTTACCTCCAACCCTGTCCTATATTTTATCACATCATCATGAGATACAGGGCCATAATTCTCATTTAACATAAGTACATCTTATCAGACTAAAAACAGAAAAAAAGGCAAGGAATAATGTTACTTTTACAGTTTTCTAATAAAACCTTCTTAAATACGTTTAATGACTAAGATTTCCCATGTGTTGTTCTCCAACCTTCCTTCCCAAGACCCTAGTCTTCAAATGAGTAATACTTCAGGATTTACTGCTACAGTTGGGTATTTTTCATTCTCTTCTAATAACACTTTAATGAGTTGTTTTGAATAAATGCAGAGCTTGTCATCTTTAAAAATAAAAAAAAAACCTTTATAGATGAGTTATGACTTAAGTAGGAGGAAAATGTTTTTAACTTGTGGTAGCCAAGTATGAATTGTTTATTGTGAGAAATATAAAGTCAATCAATCCAAGAGAGTTAACACTTGTGAATTTCAAGGAAGCAACATTTGCTTATTAGCCAAAGTCACCACCAAAATAGAGGCACAATTCCAAATAGGCATTTTCACTCTGACCACCTGAACTCTTCTCTGACTCTAAAAACCCCACACATTCTTTAAGACCTACTACAAATGCCACAGTGCTCTCTCTGGAAAATTTTCTCTGATCTCCCATCTCTCCCCCAAATCAACCACAGCTCCCTCTGAGTTCTCATAAGACACTATAATTCCTCTACATATTAAATGTCTTAGACTGTTGATGACTTCTGATTTGATGAAAACAAATCTACCACTGGACGTACCTCTTTTCCCCAAAACCCACTGAGCTGTACATTTTAGAAGAAAACTGCATCATCTATACATTTTCCAAATTCAAAAATCTACAAGTCATCCTAGACTCCTCTTGTTAAGTCAACTCCCATCAGTCAGAGATATTAAAGATACCACTTTCTTAACATCTCTCATCTATCCACTTTGTTCCTGCCTTCTTTCAGGCCCTCATCACTTCTTGCCTGATTACTAAAAACATCTTTATGAAAAACAGTTCAACTATCTTCAATCCAGCCTCCACACTGCCAACACAATCACCTCAAAAACTCTAATCCCTGAAGGATTTTGCTTTTCTGAATCTTTATAGCATTTAAAATAGTCAACAATTTAAGACTGGTCCAAAATTCCCTGATGATTTGCCTTATCTTCTTCCATTTGTCTGTATGAACTTAATTAACACTATTCATATCCTTGAGAGATGCTATTTTATGTGTGTGTATATCTTTGCCCATGCTGTTCCCCTTGCTGGGATATCCCACCTTTCTTCTCCTAGTGAATACATAACCATCCTTTAAATACTGGGTGAATTGTCGCCTCCACCAAGAAACCTTCCTGAGCTAGATAAGAAGCTCCCCTTTGGGGTTTACCTATACGTATCTCTTAGCATAGAACTTTCACACAGTGATCTTTGATTTATATCATTTATAGCTTTTTTTGTCTAAGAGATTTATAGAAGAATCACAGTGTGTGTTGAAAAGTCAGCCAAATGTTAATACAAACAATTGCAACTGTGATTGGTGCAAAACAGGAGAGAAGTACATGGTGCTATAATGTCTAAAGTAAAGGGTGAATGTTGATCTAGTTGGAGAAATCAGGAAAAGCAGAGGCACTTATCACATCATACCTTGTATCACAATTAGTTGTTATATATATATTTCCTCACCTCAAACACACACACACACACACACACACACACACACACACACACACACACACACACACACACTTTATTCCCTTTCATGGCAAGTACGAGATTCATTTATCGTAAAATACCATCATAATCACCACTCTCTATACAGAGACTCTGCTCAAAACATAGGAGATGGCTGGCTAGCAAATAGCTGCTGAATTGAATTGAAAGTTTCACCCAGTGTTGCAGAATAATTATGTGATTTTGTTTCTTTCAAGATTGAGCTAACCATATAGTTCATCTGCAGTAAGGCCTTAATCAAATTTATTATAATCTTAGATGAAGTTATATACAAAGCAACATGTGTCATAAATTGTGTCTTTCCTGAAAATCAATGGCACACCTTCCAAATGGTTTCAGGAATGATCAATATAAAGGAGTTTTCAAAAGGAGTGAAAAGAAGTTAGGGAAAAAAACAATGTTTTGAATTCTTTATTTGGCTAGTCTAACATAATAATCCTGGAACAGCAATAGAAAAGACCTCTATGATAAGAGGTTTCTATAGCACCAGTCTGAAAGGTCTCCCACTTCCTGAATCTGCAATTGTTTTCATTTCTGATTTGATAGGTTAATTAAAAAAAAAATTTAATGAGAGGACCAGAAAGATCTTGTTTCATAGCCTTTAGCAGGTCTTCACTGAAAGGATCCATTCCTATGGATAGGTAAATCACTGCAGTAATGTTTTCATGAGCTAGCACAAAATAACCTTCTTCAGCATCTGGGGCTTATGTAAATTTTCCACTTGGATTCAAATGTCATTTTCATTCTAGATCTATGTTTTCTTTTGATCCATTTTTCTGCACTTGGTGAGGTTCAGAAGTTAAGGCTTGTGCCTCTAAATCAAACTGGACCTGGGTTTACTTCTTAACACTGACCCTGACACTTAAATAATTCACTTCTCCAAAATTTTTTTTCATTTGCACAATTGAGTGAGTATTAATAAATACTTAACAGGATTATAGTCGGAATTAAATGAAATAGGATATCCCAATATTATGCCTGCCAGAGAGTAAATGCTCAATAAATGGTGGCAATGAAGAGTGGCGGTAGTGGGGATTTTATTGACATTGATAACTTTTGGAAAACTCTTCCATTAGTAATCTTTTTCATACTTAAAGACATACTCAGCAACATCAATCTTGTGTTATTTAAGATTATTTTTGTATCTTCTCTACAACTTCTATATAAATAACTAAGAACGATTTTTGGAAGAATCTAAGAAAATTGGACTTTCAGTTGGATGATTTTAAAGATTTTTGCTTCATCAGAACTCCATAAGAAGCAACTGCTAGTGGGCATGGGGTTCCTTTTTGAGCTGGTAAACGTTCTGGAATTAGACATTGATGATGGTTGCACAGCTTTTTGAATATCCAAAAAACACCTCAACTGCACCTTTTAAAAGAGTGAATTATATGACATCTGAATTATATCTCAATTTTTAAAAACTCTATGAGAAAAAATAAGTGGACCTTTTGTACAATTACAAAATCAAGTGTAACATTTGAGACTTCAGAGCTCTACATTCTCACATTCAAATCCCAGTGTTATTAGTTACCAGGTGTGTGTGTTTGTGAACAAATTTCTCAACTCCTTTAAGTTTTATTGTTCTCATTTGCAAAGTGAAACTAACAACCTGCCTTGTAGCATTGTTATGGCAATAAAATATGGAGGAAAAAAAGGAAAAGGAAATGCTTAACGCCAAGTTTAGCACTTAAGGACTACCCACAAATAAATTTTTGTCTCCTTTCCCCAAAATCTGCAATCTGCTTAACAAGGACTAGTACATTTTTGAGAGCTTAAAAAATTACATCAGAACCTGGTATAAATCACCCACTGACCATTCCTATATTTAAAATTTATAATCTATAAATGCAAACAAAAATATCTCTCTTAAAATTGGATTCTAAAAACTTTAAAGCTATTAACAATGTTTTTGATTCTTACATGCAAGAAAGAATATAAAGATAAAATTTGGAAAATCAGTCCCCCTTCCATTTTCTACCACATGCCTGATGCCGTCACTGACACCTTGAGCTGAGGAATATAAGTAGCTATTGCTTAGGAGGAGGTGTTAGCATGATCCCCACTTGCTAAGAAGAGTGTTTCTTTTTGTTGTGGTGGTTTGTTTGTTTTTAATCCAAGGTATTACCTAGACACTCAGCATTAAGGCTCCATTCTGAATTATCAAACCAAGATGACAACTTGGCCATTTTATTAGTTAATAGGTTTAACTATCCAAAAGGCCAACATAAAAGGTAAAAAGAAAAAAAAAAGCCTACAGTAGGATTTCAATTCTGTTTGAAAAATATATAGAAAAAGAAAAAAAAGACTGAAAGCATATATATAAATAAAAGATTATCGTGCTAAGCAAAAAAAATTCATCAGAGAGAAAAAGTTGAAAACTGTGTGATTTCACTCATATGTGAGATATAAAACTAAAAGCAATAAAAGAACAAGACAAACAGACGCGTGGATATGGACAACAGTTTAGTGGTTACCAGAGGGAAAGAGGGAAAGGTGGAGGGGAGAAGATAGATAAGGTTAAAGGGGGTCAAATATATGGTGACGGAAGGAAATTTAACTTTGAGTGGTGAACACAAAATGCAATATACATCTGACATATAACTGAATCATATACTTGAGACTTATATAATTTTATTTACCCAATGTCACCTCCAACAAATTTAATAATAAATAAATAAAAATTTAAAAATTATTCAACTTCCTGGGCTTCACTTCTGCTCTAGCACTTTCTAGCATGATCCCTTTGTGCAACTCACCTAACCTCTTTAGACTTCAGTTTCAATTTATATAAAATGAGAACAATAATATATCACAGGGTAAGTTTAACTGAGTCAATGTATATAAAGCATGAGGTACAGTATCTGTGGAATATTAAAACATTAAATACATAATATTATCAATTTCTATTCCACATTTCTGTTTTTTAATTTTCTACAATTAATATTGAATACTTTTAAAATCAGAAATAAATGTTTGTTTCAAAATATCAGCATCTTTTAAATTTTTATAAGTAATTTTTAAAAATTTGTAAGAATGTCAAATAGTAAGCCAACAACTCTTGAAGGTACAGCATGAAAAAATATCTCTTCCATGACCTATTATTTGTGCTTCATCCTTGCTTGGGCTCTAGTGAAAGCCATAAACTGGTTGTAAACATGCTACATTAATATCAGTTTTTCTAAAGTCAAATGTTGAGAATTTCTGGAAAAGTATAACCTATGAATGAGATGGAATTTTCTGATTACATGCACAGACTTAGATGGATTTAAATACCACTTCTAAGAAGCAGATTTAATAATATCCCTAAGGCAGCTACAATTTCTCTTTGAAAAATATGTATAGTTTTATTACATAGGTCTACCTCTTCTTCCAGCCCCTCAAACAACATTTTTAAAAATAAAAACAAAACGCATTTTTATTCCTGGAGTCCCAGGATCAATTATAACAAGCTCAGGAAAAATGAGAGGCCAACTAACTATCCAGTTATGCTAAGGAAAAAAAAAAAAAAAAACCTGAGATGGGTACATTCCAGAGTCAATTTTCTAATTCCCAAACTTTTGCATCTTCTTTCAAATAGCAGAGTTTAAAACTTACTATGAGTCACAAACACACATATGCACACAAATAAAACAACATGTTTAATTTTCAAATAATTTTCTTAAAATAATTAGAATCTAATTATTTTATAAGAATATAATCAAAATTGAAATATATTGCTGTTTCTTGTGGTGATTTTGCTTATTGTTCTCTTCTGGGAAGCAATTTCTGCATTTTCAAAGCAAAGTCATTTGGGGACACCAAATCCTGATCATATTTATATGGTATGACCCTTAGCAAGCTGCAAACACAATCTAATTTTGCTTTCTCTAATCCTATTTCTCCCACATGTCTTCAAAAAAGAAACAAACAATGGAGTAAAAGCCTATTTTCAAAAGACATTTCATTTGACATCACTATTTTACTCAAAGGGAAATCTACCAGGTTTAGTGATTGTTTGGGGGGAAAGATTTAAAATGAAATGTGCTCAGGAATATAAACTTGTTTTGATAAGACATTAAATATTTCACTATCTTCTTCAGCCAAAAGGAGAATTTCCAACATCTTTAACACATTCAAGAAACAACACGATCTTTTTTTTTTAACCTACAGCACCTGGCCTTCCTAGGTGTTCTCCAATCCAAGTACTAACCAGGCCTGACCCTGCTTAGCTTTAGAGGTCAGACCAGCACAATCTTTATCTTGCTTTCTGACCATAGCTTTTACAATATTACATCACCCTTCAGTTCCACAAGCCCAAATCTGAAACACTTGGGACTAGGTGTTTATTGCAATTCAGGTTTTGGCAAGGTGCAAGGCAGTATTTTTTATTTTAAGTAATACATAAAGTAATGCATAAAATATTAGTAAAATCTCTGCATGTTGGGGCAGCACCTATAATAAAAAACGCTAATATTTCTGTAACTAAATCTATAAATACTCTTGTAGGGATAAATGAAGATTATAAACAGTTTCATGTCATTTCAGGTCAGGTTGTGCCACCAAATAAGTTAGTTTCAAATTTAAGAAAAAATCAATGGTTTTCAGAGCTTCTTGGAGTTAGAAAGATGGATAATAGATTGTGAGCCTGCACTCGCTTAACTTGAACATAGACTTTTGCACTTTTGAGCTTTGGTTCACTTTCTTTCCTTAGCCAAGAATGTCCTCTGTGTCTCTTCTATTTTATTAACCTCTACACTGGCCAGTCCAAATGTCAGCTCTTCCCCTAAGCCTGAAGTTGGAAGTACCAGTCTTTTTTCTGTTGTAGGCATGTATGTCTCTCCTTTTAAATTAGAACCTCCTTATGAAACTGCCTTGTGTCTGCTTTGTCTTTGTGAATTGTGGCTCTAGGCAGTGTATTTTCCTTAGAAGAGTGAATAAATTGAACGAAGTGAGCCTGCCAATATCAAAAGTATCCACAAAACAAGCCAAAGCATTCAGTGTCATATTACCATTCTTCTTTATAAATGTGGGTTCTTACAAGATGACTTTTTTTTAACTATTTTTATTCAGTATCTCGCTTTTCTGCTTCCATATTTATAAATAATGCTAAGAAAAACTGTAAGCAGTATAGTTACTAGCTTTCTGTTTCAGTTCAACCCTCTGAGCAGACTTCAAAGAAACCAATTTTAGGTTAATGTAGTGGTCAAGAAATGTGGGACAAAGAATTAACTTTCTCATCTATTGCCCTCTTTATTCTTTTCTAATTATTTTCCCATATTTGTATTATTTCCAGGAGCATGTTTTTAAGCTCTTTAGGAAATTAGAAATGTATTTTCTTATTTTATATTCTTCACAGTGCTCTTTGTTTAATGTGACTGAATAATAATAAGTACAAATAAGGGTAAATCATTTTTTTTACAGTAGAAAAGATAAGTTTTATTAGAAGGGTAAGTACATTTCCAGGCATGGAAGCAGGTTTGAGCAAGAGAAGCGTGGCTCAAAAGGTAGGATAAATAATTTTTATATTAAATATTTAGGGGAATGGTAAAACTATGTTTTCTAATATTGGCAATTATAAGACATACCTTCATATAGAAATACCACTCTATTATTTAAAGTCTGAGTGAATGCAATGTAGTTCCTTTGAGTCCAAGCCTAACTTTTTTTCTATGCTGTTTATGATCTTATATTCTATTTCTATAATTTAGTTGACTGATATGAAATGAGAATTTTTTATTCCTTTTATAAGAAACTTGTTATTAGAATATTAAAAAGCAAACAAATAAGAGGAGCAAAATACTTCCTATAATGTACATAATACTAGAAATAGCATATTAGGCATATTTTGGCTATAAGGGTTGAAAAACAATGCTAAGACATTCCTATATCACACAAATTAACTATAAAAATCCAAATGTGGGTTTTTCAGATTAAGTAATTCTCTTCATATGTGATATTTGACGAAATTTGTAATACTGAATAATACCTGTCTAACCCTCTATTCATCCATCTATCTTTCCATCCATCTACTCATCCAACCATTCAATCATTTGTCTAAACATCCATAACGGAAAAAAAAATTCTACATAAAATTTTAATTTTCTTCTTAGGATGATTCAACTAAGTAAAAAGAAGATTTTTTTTTTGTTGTTCAGCAGAGCATCTTTGTGGATTAAAAAATGTACAGAGGAATTAGAGGGGAATTTGGGGTAAGGCTGGAAAAAATGAAATGAATCTATATAGCCAATTGAAAATAATATGGATTTCTGAGTGCCATCTGGAAGGTGCTGTGGAAAGCTGAGAAACACAGTGGCAGGCTGGAGTCTGAGGTGTAGAAATGGCCAAGAAATTTTTTCGAGAACAGAGAAGGATGAACAATCTCTACATTGAACTGATTTGGCAGAAGAAATCAGAACCAGAGGTAACTGTAAAAATAGAACCCCAACCTGAAAAGTTACATAAAACTTGGTGGTATGGGTGGGGGATACTGAACTCTCCAATATTCATAGAACGAGGATCAAACTAATCATATCTAGGTCTTAACTGGTACAGAATCTTGAGATTTATACTTGAGATACATAAACACAGGCACGTACACGTTCACATGAAGTGATTCTAAAATTCATTTATCCAATAACTTCAAATATCCGCAAACTTAAAATTGAAAAAGACAGATTTTAGGCATAAACCTAAAAGAAGATGCAAAGGGAGAAAGAAAAGACATGCAAGTACCCCAAAATGTTATGATGAAGTCGTGGCCAAAATTTGTGTATTTTGTTTATAGGAACACATTTAGTCCATATACAACATTTATTTGCTTTTTAATAAATTCTCTAAACTTTTCTACATATTACTCTCCATAGCTATTTTATCACACTCTAGAACAGAGATTAGTAAACTATGATCCACAAACCAAATCCACTCACTTCCTGATTTTGAAAATAAAGTTTTATTGGAACACAGCCATGCCCATTAATTTGTGTGTTGTCTGTGGCTCTTTCATGCTACAACCACAGAATAGAATGATTGTCACAGAGACTACATGGTCTGTGAAGCTTATGATATTTACTACCTGGATGTTTTTTAAAAAAAATTGATGACCTCCATTCTTAAAGGAGAAAAAAGGACATTGAAAGACAAATTTTAAAAAACTGAAAAGTAATTTTAAGGAGAAAAAGTAAACAGATAGCCAAACTAATAAATATCAGACTCCCTTCAAATCACAATAATAAAGGCCATTTGATATAAGATATCTTAACAAGTCTCTGAGAGGAACAATGTATTTTTACAGTACAATTACTAATTGTAATAATAATGATGCTAAGCAATCCATCAAATTTGTAAAATACATTCAGAATCTTCTAAGAAATGACTTGAAAGGTACATTTTAAGAAATGATAATAAATAAGATTTTGCTTTTTTATTTTCTCTTTTTAGAAGAGGTGTTAAACTAAAAGAAATAAGCTTTGATATCTGGGAAATTCACTCCTGTAAATTACCTTATTCTTCTGAGAATTTCACTATAAACTATCTCTGTATTAAATATCTCTAAAATGGCCACTGGACCTGTATCAAAACATGCAGAATTTCTCTCCTGATAATTTTGAATTTAACAGGTTTTTTCATGGAAGCATGGTATAGATCTGGCATTCCTTTTATTATTTTAAAGTATGATTAGTGAAGCAGTATAGTATAGCAGTTAAGCAAAGTGATTCTGGAGCCAGACTACTTGGTATCATATCTCAGGTCAACCACTTACAAGGCGTGTAAACTTGGACACGATATTCAAGCTAGTTTGGGTATTAAACTAGCAGACTTTGGGGTCCATTTCAGTCTGTGAGTCAGTATATCTTGGTAAGAGTGAGGTATCTGTTCCAGGGGTGATCACTTCAACTACCTGGTCTGCATTTTTCTTTTCCTGCTTTTGGAGGCTGGAGGAGAAGTCAGATGAGGTAGCTTGAGGAAGACTTGAATCTTCAATGAGCATATACAAAGACTTACATGAGATCAACTGAGACATGACTGAAGGAAACCCCATCCTCTACCCCTTCCCAGTGCAGAGGGCCCCACATTGATCGGGAACACCTGTGATAAAAGACAGTGTACAGTGTAGCATTATACAGAATTCCTGTGCCACCCTCAGCTGCCTGAGAGATCAAATACTGCAGGATTTCCTCATGTAGGCACCAACCTAACACTTGCACTGTGGTCCCCATGACTGCTTATGTATAAGCTCTAATTATCAAGATAAGTGTAACAACTGATTGTGACAAGCACATTTTCCCTGGCATTGAATTCCAGGAGGAATTTATCATGTGTGCCCACAGAAAAAAAGGTAGAAAAAGGTAGTGAGAGTCATAAAGAACGGTCTTCAACTACAAAATTTGGAATAATGTTCCAATAACCTCTGAAAAAAATCTTTCCTGCATGGCCATAGATCTTTCTTTCCCAAAGAAAACTCTGCACAAGTTTGTGCATAGCTTTTGTAAAATGTTTATCTTCCTGCTGAACTGTGCAGTCTGTCCCATAGCTATCCTTAATTCCACCTGGGCTCTGTACAAAAGAAAGTGGCCGGGTAACACATGGTATAGAAACTGGAACTATAGCAGCTAGAGAAAGTAACTCCCAGGAGAAAATAAAATTGTCCACAAAACATCCAGAGAGCACTTTTATGAACAAAATATTATAATTGTTCAGTTGGGTAGTCCCTCAAGAAACTCAGGCCAAGATACTGGTACTTTGAGGAGACAATTCTAAATTCAATATAGGAAAATCTTTCTGTCCCTCAAATCTACCTACAGTTGTAGGTACTTATTTCTGCTCACAGTGAGTTTCCTGTCATCCTTAGAGGCAATTTAAGTTTTGGGCAAAAGAAGTTGAACCACATGGCTACATTCTCTGAGACAAATTAGGTCTTAGAGATTTTGACAAGAAAAGTGGTCCAATCGGACTGACTAAAAGCATAGGGATCTCTGTGTCCTGAACAGATTCTACCCAAAGAAACTAGAGAAAAACACCTAACTTCTCTAACTCAAAGCTAGATAAAATTAGCTAGCTGTGGCCATCACCTACTAAATGATAAATAGAGTAGTAGAGTGAAAAAGAAACTGACTTTTGAGCCTGACTGACTTGAATTCAAATCTTGATTCTGTCACTTAGTTATGTGACCTTAGACAACTTATATAATTTCTGAGTCTCAGTTTCTTCATCTAAATATAGATAAGAATATCTTATTACAGAGAGTTTTAAGGAGCCTATGAGATATTATATATAAAGTGCCTAGAGTGGTGCTAGGCTTAGAATAGGAACTAAGTAAATTGAAGTTATCATCATTAATATTGTAAGAGTAGACCGCAGCAATCTCAGCCTTTTAAGGCCATCTGTGAAAAGATCATTTTCAGGTACATTCATAAATAAAAGAGAAATTTAAGATAGATAATTTTAAAATTTGTAACATGATTATCATGGGAAACTGCTACCTTTCAAAAAAATAAAAGGAGGATGTGGTTCCATAGTGTAGCGGTTAGCATGTCTGCTTTACATGCAGAAGGTCCTGGGTTTGTGCCTCATTGGAGCCATGGTCCATGGTCTATGGCCATGCCACCCTGAACAAGCCCGATGTCTGATCTCAGAACTAAACAGGGTCGGGCCTGGTTAGTACTTGGATGGGAGACTACCTAGAAAAACCAGGTGTTGTAGGCAATAATAATAATAATAATAATAATAATAATAATAATAATAAATAATAATAATAAAGGATATTGTGATATGTAAAGAATACACCAAACCATATTTCACAATTGGAGAGTAGGAATTTGACAGTAGTTCTCTGGTTCAATCCTTATCTATCTCCTTCCCTAAAATATAAGCTTCATAAAGGCAGGAACTTTTTAATCACATTAATCAGCATATTTCCAGAGGCCAGAACTATATCTGTCATGTAGCCTATACTCAATAAATATCTGTTCATAAATGGATAAATAAATGAGTGGTTTTGTCCACACTATACCTGATAACCATGAGGATTTTTAGACACTGGGCAAGGGAAAGGCAACTACCCAAATTCTAGCTTGGGAACCTCAAATGTTACTTAGAAATACCCAACTATCTCTGTAATAATTATGCACATTCCAAGAAACCATGTGATTAGTATTTGGGATTTCTATGAACTATAGAAAACAGACTGGTGATTTTGAACGGCAGTGGAGCAAGAGAATACTCTCTCCCAGTGTAAATGCAACTGCTGACATTTAACTTATTAACTAAATGTTGTTCTTTGTACATTAGTCACCATGAGTCAGTCTTCCTGAGAATGGTCATACTAGAGAAATCTTTAATTATGCTAACCTGAGTTCCCACCTCACCTAAATTCACTATTTTCTTCATGATACCTCTACGCCTCCACCAAACCCCAAGTCTCTCTCTCTTTTCATTTCCCTAATTATACCAACTTATTTCAGGGAAAATTGTGTCTAATTCATCATTATTGTACTTTATAATAAGCTAAAGTATTTGCAGAGGTTTACTGTAGCTGACACACCTTGGTATTTAAACAAATTATAGCTTAGCTTACATTGTAGTAAAATTGGTCACACTTAAATGATGTTAGTTCTAGACAGATTGCTGAATACAAAATTGAATCCAAAACCAATAGAAAACATTCTGAAACCTACAGTTCCTCAAAATATCTGACCCAGGTTCATAATACCAGCACTTAACTATTGAACTAGTATTCTGACTATAGCACTGGCCAGGGTTACCTCTTGGTCATTGCAAGTCCAATCATCACTTTCTTATCTCTGACCTCTGCCACCTTTTCCTTCAACACATTGTAGAAGAGAATGCTGTGCTTTGTTGAAAGTATTTCTCAAGTATCAGCTAGAAAATTTACTGGAAGTCTCCATATGTTCAGAAAGTAGATGACTAAAACCAGAAGTAAAGTCAAAATGAACTAAAATAAATTTTAAATTATTACAGTTGTTGGGCAACACTTCCTTAGCTATTAATAATTTTGAATGATATCCAAAACACATACATTATAAGTATTAGAATATGATGAGGGTGAGAAGGGGGAAGTTGGTCTCTAATGCACAGAGAGAGGAGGTGTTAGGGCTCTTGTCAGTTGGACTGGTGATAATAGAAAACGTTAAGCAATTTAAAAGTTCTAATAACAAAAGCATTGATACATGTTTAAGATATAAAGCATGAAATGGAAATAAAAAATTTTTAATTAAATTAAGAATATTAGAACTGGTAGAAATTTTAGATATTACACAGTCTAATTCCTTCATTATACAAATGGAAACAATTGAGACCCAGAGAAGAGATATAAATACTCTCATAAAAATTAAAAACTAATAATGTACTGACCCAACTTGAAGCAGATTTTAGGTCTTTTATTTCTAAATACTTTTCCAAATGATTTGCTTCATTTCCTCCTCTCTGTATACCAACTGTGTGGCTATCACTTGTATTTTCCTTGGTTCTACTGTGACTCATCTATCATACCTAGAAGTGAATTAATTCATCAAAGTATGTGTCAGTCAGATTCTGGGTGTTATTATTAATTTTGATGGTAGCTACTCTAGCAATGTCACCATTCTATGCCAGAAACAGATAGATTGAAAGACAGGCATGAATTCACAGAGCTGTAGTGTTATATCTCTCTAAACACATATACTGATATTCTCACTCATCAATAACAACAAAGTGTAATTTAAAAAATGACATGATTACCATAAAAATCAGAAGGAAAATTAATTCCCATAACAGATCCACAACACTTTCTTATGGCAACAACTCATTAAAATACAACTACCTTTCTTGAAACTTGAAAAATGTTCATTTGGTTTATTTCCACCAAACAGGCTTTTCATAAATCTTTATGCTACTTTCTCACTTAAAACCATTGCTGCTATTCTTATTAGACATTAAATTGAATATTTTAGGTATGCTTCCTTAAACCATGCCATGCAGCCTATTATACTAATAGTTGACCAAGCAAAGAAATGTGGACTTTTTATTATGTCAAAGCCATTGAAACATATTAATTCATGATTTGTTATAATCAAACATATGTTTCAATGGGATTACTCTGGTACCAGTATGGAGATAGGAAAGACTAAATTGTTTCTACAGGAAATTTTTAGGCCTAAGCTGTGGCATACGCAGTAGAGAGAACGATAAAAGAACAAATTCAGATGTTTAGGACATTTAATTGATAGAACTTTGTAACCAATTCTATATTAGAAGTGAAAGATAGGAAGAAGCAATAATGTCTCAGCTCTTGGCATTATGCTAATAGAAAAAGAGCTCACAATCAAAAGAAAGACTTGTATAATCTTTTTTTGAAAATTAATAGTAGAATAATAGCTATTCTCAGTAGAATGTGTGAAGTGCCATATATGGGAAACAAAAGTAGGGTAAAATCACATTTGAAAATGGACACAAGGATATGAATTATAAATAACATAGTATGTCATGTTTGCTAGGCCATAAAGAAAGAAATCGGGCTGTTTTTGAAAGAATAGTCCAACATAACTAGAGCATCAGGTCAGACAATGTAGGAAGTAAAGGCAGAAATGTAGCTACACGATGGAGGATTTCCTATACATAGCCAAAGAATTCAGAGTTAATGCAAGAAAAAATAAGATGTAATGAAGGTTTTATTATGGATTTAACTAAATTAAACTATATATGAACTTTTCACATTCAGGTAAAGGCCCTCAGAGAGCAGTTACAGCAGTGCTAAGTCCTGTGCTCATTTGAATGGAGGTACAAGATAGTAACTAGTGCTTAGAGATGTCTGAATTGTAACCAACTCAGAATATAAAAGACTTGCTGAGAAACTTAGACATTGGAATGAGATGCCAGAAAGATCATGCCTAAGAAGAAAGATCATGCCATATAGTAAGAGTCATGCCAGAGGCTAATAAAGAATAAACTAATTCTAACAAAACCAAGAAAAATGACCAACAGTTTAACCACTTGCCAAAACAAAACTAAATACTCTTCAAAAAACAACAACAACAACGACACACTAGATTCTCTACAATATGCCATCTATAATATCTAGCATATAATCAAATGTTACTAGACATGCAAAGTTAGAAAAATGTAATCCACAGTCAAAAGTAAAAAAAAAACATAAGTAGATCCTAAGATGACATTGATGTTGAAATTAGGAGACAAAGGATTTTAAAAGAGCCAATATAGAAAGATAGATAGGTAGGTAGGTAGGTAGGTAGGTAGGTAGGTAGGTAGATGATAGATGATAGATTAGATAGATAGATAGATAGATAGATAGATAGATAGATAGATGATAGATAGATATAATCATGAATTTAAAGCAATATATCAACATAATGTACACAAAAAGCCAAGGTTTCAAATTTCAGCAGAGAAATAAACTTTATAAAAAAAGAACTACATGGAAACTCTAAAACTGGAAAATATTGTACTCACTGGATAAGCTGCACACTAGATTAGACACTGCAAGAGTCTAGAAACTTAAAGACATATGAATAGAAAATAACTAATATGAAGACAAAGAAGAAAAACCAGAGCCTTAGTACTTCAGATAAGGCAGCATAGTATAATTTAAATCCTTAAAAGAGAGGAGATGCGTGTGTGTGTGTGAGTGCATGAGAGAGAAAGAGCACTAAATTTGTTTTAAAAATAATCTTACATATCCATACCTACATATCCAATCCTAAGCCATATAAATAGAAAGAAAACTTCCACTAGGTACACTACAATCAAACTTCTGATAACAATAATAAAAAAGAAAATCTTAAATGTAGTCACAGAATTAAAAAATATTGCATGCAAGAAAACAATAAGATGATAAACTACTCATCAGAAAAAAAGAGGCCAGAAAATCTTGAAACAATAGCTTTAAAGTGCTATAATAAAATAATAATAATAATAATAATAATAATAATAATAATAAAAAGCCAAATCAGAATTCTATACTTACTAGAAATAACACTTTAAAGATAAGGATGAAATAAATAATTTTTTTGATATATGCAAGCTGATAGAATTTGTCAATAGCAGAAAGTATTCTCTAAGAAATAAGCGATAAAGTAATATTGAGTGTCAACTATAACTGAAAAGTAATAATTAAAAAATTTAAAAAATAAATGAGAGGCCTCTGTATTTAGTTTTTTGTGTGAACATGTTTTCAAATCATTTGGTTAAATATCAAAGAGTGTGATTGCTGGATCATATGATAAGAGTATGTTTTCTAAGAAACTGATAAACTATCTTCCAATGTCTGTATTATTTTACACTCTCATCAGCAGTAAATAAGATGTTTATAGGAGCTTTATTCATAATTGTCAAAATTTATAAGAAACCAAGATGTCCTTCAGTAGGTAGATAAATCAATGTGGTATAACTAAACAATGGAATATTATTCAGGGATAAGAAATGAGCTACCAAGCCTATGGCCACGCTACCCTGAACAAGTCCGATTCCATCTGATTTTGGAAGGTAAACAGGGTCAGGTCTGATTAATACTTAAATGGGAGACCACCTAGGATGACCAGGTGCTGTAGGCCTAAAAATTAAGGGATTATAAACTGACAAGGTCCTTGTAATCTGTGAGGTCAACCAAAGGTTGTATCACCTAAAAAAAAAAAAAAGAAAGAAAAAAGAAAAAAGAAAGAAAAGAAAGAAATGAGCTATCAAGCCATGAAAAGACATGAAAAAAAAAAACTTAAGTGAATACTACTAAGTGAAAGAAGCCAATCTAAAGAGGCTACATACTGTGTAATTCCAACTATATGACATACTAGAAAAGGAAAAACCATGAAAATAGTGAAAAGATGAGGGGTTTCCAGGGGTTTGGGGAGAGAAGGATGAATAGGCAGAGCACAGAGGTTTTTAGGGCAGTGAAAATTCTGTTTCATACTATAATAGTAGGTATACATCATCATACATTTGTCTCAACCCATAAAACATACACCACCAAGAATGGAACTCGGGTGATAATGACATGTCAATGTGAATTATAAAAAATGTGCCACTGTGGGACACTCACAGTTCTCTGCACCCAGCCCAGGTCCACACTGAAATTACAACCAAATTATAAAATAATCAATGTGGAGAATCACCCAAGTCCAGCTGATTGTAACACCTACATCTGATAATATAAAGGCACCACATTGAAGCCACATCAAAGTTGTGAATCGGGCTGGACCTGCACCGAAGGGTGGTGGAGGATCACAAGGAGGGAGAGCGAGGCTGCAGAGGCTCTCCTGAAGGAGAGAAAGGTCCTGGTCACATCTGGGGGTTCCCCAGCCCAGGGTCCCAGCCCAGGTTCCCAGCCCAGGGAAAAGAATATTTCAATAACTCTGACTGTAAAAACTAGAGGAGATTCTAGATGTCTGTGTGAGACGGAAGGTAACTGAATCCCTAGCCACCCCTTTGAAGGACCTGCACACAAGCTTCTGACCTGGTGAAACTCACCCAAGACACCAGTGGTGGATCAGAGGCTAGTGAGGGATCCACGCTGAGAGTGTCTGCATTACCTGGCACCAGAAGAAGGGCTGGAAGGGCTGCCACAAATAAAATAACAGGAGAAAACTCCAGAAAATAAGCTAAATAAAATGGAGGCAAGCAACCTACCAGAGACAGAGTTCAAAATAATGGTTACAAGGATGCTCAATGAACTTATGGGAACAATTAATGAACACAACGAGAATCTCAACAGAAAGAGAGTAAGCATAAAAAAGGACATGGAAACCATAAAAAAAAAACTTAGACAGAAATGAAGAATACAAAAACTGAAATGAAGAATATACTAAAAGGAGTCAACAGTAGATTGGATGAAGCAGAAGATTGAATCAACTAATTGGAAGACCAGGTAGCAGCATACACCCAATCAGAAGAGCAAAAAGAAAAAAAGAATTTTAAAAAGTGAGGATAGTTTGAGAGACCTCTGGGACAGCATGAAGTGTAAAAATATCCAGATCATAGAATTACCTGAAGAGGAAGAGAAAGAAAGCAAGGAACTGAAAATTTATTTAAAGAAATAATGACAGAAAACTTCCCTAACCTGGCAAAAGAATTAAACATACAAGTTCAAGAAGCCTCAAGAGTCCCAAACAAGAGGAATTCAAACAGACCAACATCAAGACACATCAGAATTAAAATGCCAAAGTTTATAGACAAAGAGAGAATCTTAAAAAGGAAGAGAAAGGAAGCTAGTTACTTACAAGAATACCCCCTTAAGAATGTCTGCTGATTTTTCGATGGAAACTTTGCAGACCAGAAGGGACTGGCAAGAGACATTCAAAGTTATAAAGAACAAAAATCTACAACCACAAATACTCTACCTGGCAAGGCTTCTGATTAAAATGGAAAGTGAGATAAAGATTCTCAGACAGGAAAAAGCTTATGGAATTTATTACCAACAAGCCAGTATTACAAGAAATATCAAAGAAACTTCTGAAAAAGAGAAAGGGTAAAAAAGAAAATAGAAATAACAGATACAAATAGTAAAATAGCAGTAACTATGTACCTATCAGTAATCACTTTAAATATAAACAGATTAAATGCTCCAATAAAAAGATATAGGGTAACCGAATGGATAAGAAAACAAGACTTTTGCATATGCTGTCTATAAGAGACTGACTTCAGATCAAATGACACTCACAGACTGAAAGTAAAGGGATGGAATAGATATTTCATGCAAATGGAAATGAAAAAAGAAAAAAAGCCAGAGTTGTAATACCTGTATCAGATAAAATAGACTTTAAAACAAAGGCTATAAAGGCTATAATAATAGAAAAAAAAATAAAAAGAGAGGCATTACAAAATGATAAAGGGATTGATAAATCAAGAGGACATAACCCTAGTAAACATATATACACTCAACATAGGAGCACCTACCTACATAAAGCAATTATTGACTGACATTAAAGGAGAGAACAACAGTAATACACTCATAGTAGGAGACGTTAACACCCCATTGACACCAATGGACAGATCTTCCAGGCAAAGATTCAACAAGAAAACAATGAGCCTAAAAGATAGACTAGAACAGATAGATTTAATAGATAGTTTCAGAGCACTTTATCTCAAAGCACCAAAATAAGCATTCTTATCAAGAGTACATGGAACCTTTGCTAGGACAGACCACATGTTAGGACACACCACAATTTCAATAAATTTAAGAGATTAAAATTGTATCATTCATCTTCCAATCATGATGGTATGAAACTAGATATCAACTAAAAGAAAAAAACTGGAAAATACACAAACACATGGAGGCTAAATAATATGCTACTAAACAATGAATGGGTTAATAATGAGGTCAAGGAAAAATCAAAAGATATCTAGAGACAAATGAAAATGAAAACACACAACTCAAAACCTATGGGACACAGCAAATGTAGTCCTAAGAAGGAAATTCATAGCAAAACAGACTTACCTCAAGAAACAATGCTCAAATAAGCAATCTAACCTTACACTTAAAAAAATTAGAAAAAGAAAAGCAAGGAAGGAAATAATAAAGGTCAGAGTGGAAATAAATCAAACAGAATATAGAAAAACAATACAAAAAATTAATAAAACCTATAGCTGATTCTTTGAAAGGATAAACAAAATTGACAGACTCTTAGCCAGACTCATCAAGGAAATAAGAGAGAGGACTCAAATAAATAAAATCAGAAAAGAAAGAGGAGAAATAACCACAGACTCCACAGAAATACAAAGGATCATAAGAAAATGCTATGAGTAATTATACGCCAACAAATTGGACAATCTGCAAGAAATGGACACATTCCTACAAACATATAATCTACACGAATGAGTCAAGACGAAACAGAAAATCTGAACCGACTGATTACCACAAATAAAATAGAATCAATAATCAAAAACCTCCCCCAAAACAAAAGTCCTAGACCAGATGGCTTCATATGTGAATTTTACCAAACAGTCAAAGAATTATAACCTATTCTCCTAAAACTATTCCAAAAAGTTCAAGAAGAGAAAATCTCCCTAACTCCTTTTAGGAGGCCATCATTATCTTGATTCCAAAACCAGGCAAAGACATTACAAAAAAGAAAAGGATAGGCCAATATTTCTTATAAGCATTGATGCAAAAATCCTCAACAAAATATTAGCAAACTGAATTCAGCAATACGTTAAAAATATCATACACCATAATCAGGTTGGATTTATTCCTAGGATGCAAGGTTGGTGCAATATCCACAAATCAATTAATGTGGTACATTAACAAATCAAAAGATAAAAACCATATGATCATAGTAATAGATGCAGAAAAAGCATTTGACAAAATCCAGCATCCATTTATGATAAAAACTCTCAGCAAAGTGGGAATAGAGGGAATATACCTCAACATAATAAAGACCATATATGACAAACCTACAGCTAACATTGTACTCAATGGGAAAAGACTAAAAACATTTTCCTTAAGCTCAGCAATAAGACAAGGATGCCCACTTTCACCACGCCTCTTCAACATTGTATTGGAAGCCTTAGCCACAGCAATAAGACGAGAGAAATAAAAGACATCCAAATTGGAAAGGATGAGGTAAAACTCTCATTATTCACC
Organism: Cynopterus sphinx; assembly: GCA_030015415.1. Classification (NCBI taxonomy): domain Eukaryota; kingdom Metazoa; phylum Chordata; class Mammalia; order Chiroptera; family Pteropodidae; genus Cynopterus; species Cynopterus sphinx. Next base: position 47,269,156 of record CM057380.1, read on the forward strand.
AATGATATGATACTATATAGAGAGAAACCTAAAGATTCCAACAAAAAACTGTTAGAACTGACTGATGTATTTAGTAAAGTAGCAGGTTACAAAATAAATATTCAGAAGTCAGTGGTGCGTTATACACCAATGAACATTCAGAAAGAGAAATTCAGAAAACAATCCCATTTACAATTGCATCGAAAACTATAAAATACCTGGAAATCAAAATAGCCAAAGAGGTAAAAGATCTGTTCTAAGAACATTATGTCATTGAAAAAAGAAATTGGAAGATACAAATAAATGGAAGCATATACTGTTCTCATGTGTAGGGAGAATCAACATTGCTAAAATGGCCATACTACCCAAAGCAATCTATAGATTCAATGCAATCCCCATCAAAATATCAATAGCATTTTTCAGAGAGATAGAACAAATAATCCTAAAATGTATATGGAATCATAAAAGACCCTGAATAGCCACAGTGATCTTGAGAAAGAAGAACACAGCTGGAGGTATCACACTACCTGATATCAAACTATACTACAAGCCTATGGTAATCAAAACAGCATAGTACTGGCATAAAAACAGACATATTAATCAATGGAACAGAATGAAGAGCCCAGAAATAAATTCAAACCTATATACTCACTTAATATATGACAAGGAGATAACAATGTACAGTGGAGTAAAGACAGTCTCTTCAATAAATGGTGGTGGGGAAAATGAACAGATAAAATAAAAAAATGTAACTGGACCACCTTCTTATACCATACACAAGAATAGACTCAAAATGGATTAAAGACTTAAATGTAAGACCCGAAACCATAAAACTTCTAGAAGAAAACATAGGTAGTAAAGTCTCTGATATTATTAACAGTAATTTCTTTTTGGATATATCTCCCCAGACAAAAGAAACAAAAGAATAAATAAACAAATGGGACTACATCAAACTAAAAACTTTTTGTACAGCAAGGGAAACCATCAATGAAACAAAATCACAACCGACTGATTGGGAGAAGTTATTTGCTAATGATACATCTGATAAGAAGTTAATATCCAAAATAGATAAAGAACTCATACAACTCAACAATAACAACAACAAAAAAAAACAATTCAATTAAAAAATGAGCAGAAGACCTGAACAGATACTTCTCCAAAGAGGAAATACAGGTGGCCAATACATATGAAAAGATGCACAAGGTCACTAATCATCAGAGGAATGCAAATTAAAACCACACTGAGATATCACCTCACATCTGTCAGAATGGCTATCATCATAAATCAAAGAACAACAAGTGTTGGCGAGGACGTGGAGAAAAGGGAAACCATGTACATTGTTGGTGGGATTGCAAGTTGGTACAGTCACTCTGAAAAACAGTCTAGAGGTTTCTCAATTAAAAATGGATCTTCCTTTGACCCAGCAATTGCAATTCTGGGTGTTTATCCAAAGAAAATCAAAACAATAATTTGTAAAGATCTATGCACCACAACATTCATGGCAGCACAATTTACAATAGCCAAGATATGGAAGCCACCTAAATGCCCATCAACAGATGATTAGATAAAGGAGTTATGGTTCATATATACAATGGAATGTTACTCAGCCATTAAAAGAAATGAAATCCTACCATTTGCAATGACATGGATGGACCTAGAGGTTATTATGCTGAGTGAAATAAGTTAGAGAAAAATAAATACCATATGATTTCACTTATATGTGGAATCTAAGGAACAAAAAGAACAAATTGATCAAAAACAGACCCACAAGTTCAGTGGACAATTTGGTGACAGACAGAGGGGAGGGGCAGTTGGGGGACTAGGAGAATGAGGTGAAGGGTTAAAGAAGTATAAATTAGCACTTGATAGATGGTCACAGGGATGGGGAGCATAGCATAAGGAATGCAGTTAGCATTAAAATATGGGCTAGATGGAAAGGTAGAGAAGGAGCAATTAGGGAGATGGTTTTATAAACTATATAAATGTCTAACCAATGTACTGTATATTTGAAACTAATTTAAATAAATAAATAAATAAATAAATAAATAAATAAATAGTTTCCTGTGTTTTGATATTCTGAAACAACGTCTCAGAATTGAAACCAGGCATTCCAGAAGAATATATTATGGCACACAGGTCACTTAATGAGCTCTTGAGACAAACTGCATTGGTTCTAATCTATTCCCCTCTCCTTACCTGCTGTGAGACTTTTCCATGCTTTTGTTTCCTCTATATAAAATGAGAATACTGATAAAGTATCCATCTCAAAGCTGTTTTTCATGAAATGCATTTTGAACAGAGCTCATCACATAGTAAATATTTAAGAAATGTTCATCATTGTTAACTTTGAATATAGCAAATTTGAAAACTTCCCATATATTTTAGCAAAACAAAATCATAGTATGGCCTTAGGTTTATTTTAATGACATAATGAGAGCTCCAAAAAGTGAACTGAGTATACCCATCAAAAACGCAGTGACTCTTCACCTATGTAACCCAAGAGTCATCAAATGACTACAATGTAAAAGTGACTCAAAAATTTGAAGGTGCAAAGACAAATCAAAGACAGTCTTGCACTCAGGCGATTCACAGTCTGGTGGGGAGGACTAACAATAGCAAATATTAATTGAACATTAACTAAATACTATAAACTTTGATGTGCATTAGCACATTTAATCTTTGTTACAAACACAGGAAGTAGGCACAGTATTATTGTCATTATACAGATAAGGAAATCAAAATAGTGAGTGCTTAAGTAACTTGTAGTAGGTTATTCATGTAGAACCAAAGAGATGGAGGCAAGATTCAAACCCTAGTAATCTGGCTCCAGGTCTTGCTCTTAGTCACTATTCTGTACTGCTTCTCTAGAACTTCATAAAATGTAATCCAGCACCGTATGCAAGACAAATGGAAGAAAAGAATTATAGAGATAGAGAGACCAGGTATTGAAATGGTCCAGACAAGAAGTAGCAATGACCAGAAATACATGATAGTCATGAAGCTAGAGATTATGGAAGAAATGAAAGAGATACTGAAAGAAACGAGCTAATAACACTTGGTGAAAGCCTGCTTGTGGAGATCCCAGGAATATTTGAACTTTTACTTTATATGCAGGAAATATTGAAATTCCAACAACAGTATTTGGTGGATGCCCCCTAGATAGGGCAAGTGCATTCATTCTAAAGTCCCCAACACTATCCTTTGTTCCTCTGGCCAGCCAGAGTCTTTTAATCTCTGGATTTATCTGCCATACTTTTTCAAATAATATTTGCAATCACATTATATCAGATTTTGTCAAATAAGAACACGGAAAGGTACTGGACAGTTTCAGAGTTGTATTCACCATCTTCTGAAAGAAAAAAAATCACTGTCTTTTCTAACAAAATCTCTGAAAGTTTACTAAAAAAACATTGCTGAAATTATCAAAAAGGCCACAAGATGGCAGCAAAGTATAGCATAAAAGTTTGAGCAGGAGTTCTAGAGGGAGCTTTATATTAAATATCTTCAGATTCCATATATTTTGTATGTATTTCGTACATATTAATCAACAACTATACCAGCGATATGATCATCATATCCACATAGCACTTCACAGTTTACAAAGCTCCTACAAATACTTTCTATCACCCTAACACTACCACGTGAAGTCCACAGGATAAGGATCTTGACTTCTATGAAAAATAGGGAGCATTTTCACTGCAGGTACCAGAAGTACCTCAGAGGCTCAAAGGTGATGCAAAGCTCAAAACTTTGTCATTATTTCTACTAAAATGTGCTCCAGGGGAAAGAGAATACGAATGGGGATACTGTATCTTCAACTTCACAGGGAAAATAGGGAAGATTTTTGACAGAACTGATACTTTAAGAGACTGAGGCCTATAAGGAATTCCTCACCATAATTATGGAAAAAGTGGGGGCCGGGAGAAAAGGGGAAGAGCTTTTATTATTTTTATAACAAAGACTGAAAGATTTCTCAAAGACAATTATAGAAAGCAAAATTTAAAGAAAGAAGAAAACATTATATGTATATATGTATATATATATGAAAAAAATATGTATATGTATATGTATATGTATGTGTATGTGTATGTGTATGTGTATGTGTGTGTGTATATGTATATGTATATGTATATGTATATGTATATGTATATGTATATGTATCTCCTCCAAATGATACTTCTATTAGTTTCCTAGGCAGCTTTAACAAACTAACACAAACTTGATGACTTAAAACAAAAGTTCTAGAGCCCAAAAGTCCATAATCAGGATGTGTTCAGGGTTCTACTCCCTCCACAGGCTCTAGGGGAGAATCTTCCTTTGCCTAGTCAGCTTCTGTGGCTGCAAACCTCCAGCCTCTGCCCCATCTTTACATGTCTTTCTCTCTTTTTCTTATAAGAATACTGTCATTGGATTAGGGCCCAGGATAATCTAGGATAACCTCATCCTGAGAATTACACCAGCAAAGGCTCTTTTTTCCCCCAAATAAGGGCACATTCTCAGGTACCAGCGGTTAAGACGTGGACATATCTTTTTCAGAGTCACCATGCAACCTACTCCAAGCTCTCATTACTTACTTGAACTTGCCCACAAGGAGCTCACAAACCTGACTATTATGAATACCCTGACCTTCCCACATGTTTAGTTGATACAGAGCAATAACATCTGATTGCCTTTGTAGAGTCTGCAACTTTCTCTCTGCGCCACCCGTGTCCTCTCCTCAGGTTCAGTATCTTTATCTGTTAGATAAGAAAGCTAGACCAATGGTCACAAAATCAAAATCATGTTGAGTTTGAGAGGAAATAAAGAACAGAAGCTTCAGAAAATCAAGAGCATTTATACCAAAGCCAATCACTTATATTTTATTAGAACTGTTTGTTTTCTCTCTCTTTAGCTCTGGGAATACATTTATTTTATATTTTATCGAATATCTACTTTGTGGCAGACACTGTTCTAGGTTCTGAGACTGTAGAGATAAGCTAGGTAGAATCTTTTCCATAGGAATCCCACATCCAGCAGGAGTGACAGACACATGATAAGATGACTGCAGTCCAGTATGAAGTGCTAAGGACAGGCCTACAGGATACATGAGCACAGAAGCTTAAGTGACCAACACAGAGGTATGAGTGGTGGAGGTATGTGGAAAAGCTTCATAGGGGACACACTTCAGTTGGTTCTACTTACATACCTGTGGCTAAGCAGGTCATTTGGGCACAGCTAACTTGAAGGGAGAAAGAAACGTAATAACTGGAATTAGAGGAGAAGCAAGTATTGGGGAATAGAAGTAAGGCTTACTGTTATTAGTCTCATTTCACTAATGAGGAAATTAAGACACAGAGAAGTTACTCAAGGTCACACAGCTGGTAAATGGCAGAATCAAGATTTGAATTTAGATCTGTGTGGCTCTAGACCCCACATTTTTCTTTACTAAGAACTGTGCGTACGATGCAAATAAATTTGGACTTTATCCCACAGATAATAGGGAGTTATTAGAAGGTTGTAACAGGAGAATATAAATCATATTTGTAATTTAGAAAGATGTGTGTGGAAACAATTGCTGGTGAGGGATAAGACTGAGGATGTGAGACCAGTAGAACTATAAAAGTTTTCAGAAGAGAAATGATAAGGCCCTAAATTAAGCAGTGCCTAGACTAAGTGGTTGTGAGGAGACACAGGTCTAGAGATAGCTAAGAATCACAGTACACAGCTTTTAATAAATAAGTGGATATAAAGGATAATGAAAAAAAGAAAAAGAAAGAGAGACAGAATACGTTCTGGCTAGGGCAACTAGGAGTGCGAGGTGCCATTTTCCTAGACAGGGATATCAGGTAAGCATCACATTGGATGTATTTATTTGTTTTTGTTTTCAGTGGGGAGAGAGACATAGGTGGTTCGAATTTAATTGTTGAATTTGTATTGCCTGTGAATATGCAGGTAGAGAGCCCCACCAGGACATTAGGCATATATATCTTAAGTTTATCAAAAAAAAAGTTTAATTATAAATATTTGGAGAAAAATTATGCAAAAGTGATAGTCCAAATTATATGATTGATGAAATTGCCAGGGGAAAGATGGGAGGTGGGGTGGGGTGGGAAAGACAGTGAAGGATGGGTCGAGCTCTGTGAAATAGATTCAAAATGTCTTTGAAGGTTGGGACTTCCTCAGAGTCTCCTCCGATGTTTCAACCTAACTCAGGACTGGGTCCAAAAGATTGCCCAAGTGTGACTGGCTAAGTTTCTGAAACAGAGGCCCACCAGAGTGTTAGCCACCTAGAAATATAAGACCAAGATCCACCATATGCATAGCATTCATATGGTCTACAGAGAGTAGGATGCAGGTCCCAAAACTTCACAGTCCTAGGAATCACCACACACACACACACACACACACACACACACACACACACACACACACACCACCCCAACGTCATTTTCCTCTTTTCATAAAATAATTTTATGAGTTTTGCCTTACTACCAAAACAATGTACGTTTTCTGTAAGGAACCTTTCTAAGGAAAAGCAAGTGAAATTGCGATCTTAACCACATCCCTTCTTAATACCTATTCTGAACTGGAAGCTCACATTTTAGCACGCGTCCGAGGAAAGCTAGCAACGCAGATGACGTCGCAACGGGGAGGGGAGGGGAGAGGGAGGCGACAGGAATTCTGTTCATTTCAGGGTCCACGGTCCCATTGACCTTCGGACGCTCCGCAGCTTGCCCGCACCTGCCAAGTACGCTCCGCTGTGGTCCCTACCATTGTCAGAAGGGGATGTCGCTCTTTAAGCACACACGGGCGTCTTCCTCTCAACTGCTCTGAGGCTATTACTGCTGTCAGCACAACCCATGGGCTGTCGGCGTCAAACGGGAAAATGGGAAACCCTCTCTGCTGGGGAGGCGACAGCGCCTTCTGGAAGCGCCTCCTGGGCGCTAGCAGGAGAAGGAGGCCTTCGGAAAGCCACTCTTTCTGCAGACATCGGGGCCTGTGAAGTCTGCCCCCCAAAAAGAGCTGATCATATGCCTGTTAGCCCAAAATAGCACCTTCCTCCATGACGCCGAGGTTCAGCGCAAAACTGACTCATGCGGGTCCGGGCTGGCTGCCAGGGGCGAGGCCGCGCCCGCGAGCGATGCTGCAGCAACAGGCAGGCTCGGGCGCCCGGCCCTGCAGCCACGGCGCCGAGCGCTTTCCGTGCCCATCCATCTTCGCGAAGGCAGGCAGCTTAAGAGGGTTCTCGGGGTCTTCTTAAAAGAAATCTGTCTCATTCCGATTCTGCCTGCCAATCGGCCCCCTGTTCCGACGTTGTTCCACCGGGGCAAGCATGGAGCTCCCGCGCGGCGCTGCATTTCTTCACCATGAAAGCAACGCTGGTAGCTTCCTCTTCCATCCCAGACCAAGTCACCGCCTTCAAGAGCAGCCTCGGGAGCAATCTGGATGTTCAGTCTGTCTCGATCTCGCAGTGCCCAGCCTCCCAGAGGTCTCCTCCCGCCAGGAGCCATCTCCCCTCCTAAGAACTCTCTCCCCACCCCTGTAGTCCCTAGCACTGTTTCCTTTACCTTCTGTTGCCATATACCAGCCTTAGCAATCTCCTTTGTACACCTCTGACTTATTCACAGTGCCTTGTGTATGATAAGCGAACAAATGAATAAATAATAATGAGGATGAGTGAAGAAACAGATTCAGCATGCATCCTCACATTTAAAATCCAGGTCCTGGATGAATTTCTTAATAATTATAACTTATTTTTCTTCTTCTTTGATGTTTGTTTCTTCTTAAAAAAGATTTTTTTTAATTGCAGAAAATGAACTTTTTTCATTCTTCCATTCTCCCAGATCATATAACTGACAATGTTCTCTAAGTGATTCTTGGTCTTCAACATTTAGATTTTCTTCCCTGAGTACCCAGGTACCCAGTTAATCTTCCAGAGGCTATTTGGGAAACTCTTGTAGCAGGGGGGGAAATCTACCACCATCAAAGACAGACTCAAGCTCCAAGTACTTTGTACTGTTTAATGATGCTGATGAGATAGCAGGTGATTTAGGAGAGAATAATGACCACAAAAACACCTCAAAAGGATATCATAAAGGAAAATGCACCATATAAGAGCACTAAATTTTCTAATGGTCCACAAAACCCGAAGGGGAACAAAGTTGGCATATATGTTCTTTTTCTCCCTTTTATTTAAACACAAAGATACTTAGCTAAAATTATACACCAATGAACATCACTCAGTATGTCTACACACACAGTAACATAATGCTACAAACTGGCCTCTTAGATTATTTTAGAAATTCTCTACTAGATTGTTATTAAGAGCTCTAAAAGCACGGTGGCCCATTTACAACAATTCTCAATTTTTTTAATATAAAATAAAAATACAGGGGCACTCCATGACATCAAAATATCACTTTATAGAATATTTAAAAAGCCAACAGAAAAAATAGGGATCATTTTATGGTCATCCTTAGAGTTTTATTATTTTATATAGAATAGATACTTAATGAAGATGAGAAGGAAGAGAGAAAGAGATAAAGAATAATGATGTCTAGCTCTAGAAACAAAGGAGAAGCATTTAGAAGAGGTGCTTTTGATACTTGGACTAACTAACATCTGAAGTGCTGAAGAAAGATCTGTACCAGAGAGTCCTATTCTACATTAAGTGGTCAGAGGCAAAAAGGTAATTTGGAGGAAGATGCTCCTTTCTTTTAGGATAAGGTTTATTGTTCTCAAATGTTTATGCGCCATACCCCTGGACTGGCCTTAAACAGAATCTTGCAAAGGAGGAGGTGGAAGGAGAGGGGGAAGAAGTGTTGATGCCTTGTGTAGTTTAAAAGAAACAAACAAGAAAAGCATAGTCTTTATACCTGTGATGGTTAATTTTATGTAAAAAACGTGACTGAGCCACAGAACTTTGGTCAATCATTATTCTGGGTTTTTCTGAAAGATATTTTTGAATGAGATTAACATTTTAACTAGTATAGTGAGTAAAAAATATTAAAGATGGGCCTCACCCAATCAGTTGAAGGCCTATATAGAACAAAGGGCTTACCCTCTCCCAAGTAGAGAGAGTTCTCTTGCCAGCCTTAAAACTGAAACACTAGCTCTTTCGTGTTCCAGAGCAGCTACCAGCCTTTGGACTGGAACATTGGCTCTGTGATTTGGATTTGTTGGTCTTGAAAATCATGAGTCAATTTTATCTGATAAGTTTCTCTCCCACTTTCTCTCTCTCTCTCTCTCTCTCTCTCTCTCTCCCCCCTCTCATTTATTTCTTTGTTTATTTATTTTTACATTCTGTTGGTTTTGTTTCTATGAAGAACCTGGTTTTTAAAACAATACCTATTTACTTTTACAATACACACTTGAGAAAATAAAACTTAATAAAATTGATCTTTGTTGAAGATATACAAAATAAACAGGGCAAGAAGACATTTTAAAGGGTCTCAATTTAAAAAGATCAGCACTGCCATCAAATTATGTCCTCTCACTTACATATTTAGTAAATGTCACTTAGCTCTCATTTATGTTAGGAACATAACAGTTTAAGTACGTGACAGTTTTAACCCACTTCCCTCCTTTCCCAGCCTCTCCAGCCTACCTGAAGCGAGTGCTCCTGCCCAGCTACCTACTAATGGAGGATTATAGGAGTGAAAGAAAGTCTGGCCATGCAGATTAAACATTACTACTGAGCCATAAAACTAGTGGCTCCATTATTTTCTTTGGGAAAGGGCCACATATGGCAGTCAGACATATGGGACTCTTGTTCTTTGGTCACTCCTCTGCAATTCATAGTTTTACCTACTTCTCCCCAAACATAATCCTAAATCTCAAAAGGAGCACAGAAGTTAGCTGATCAATATTGTTTATTTTGAACATGGGGAAACCAAGACTCAAGAAGGAAAAAATGACATGTCTGGACCACACAGCAATCATTCCCAGATCTGGAAAGCCGAATAGATAGTGAAGCCTGGACTCTCAGCATGTCCTTAAGATTCAAGAATTTAAAATAATAATAATAATAATGCAATTGGAAGCCTCAAAAAAATTTATAATTCTGATCCTTTTCTATAGAAACTTTTACCTCAAGGATAAAACCAAGAAAATAAAACCCTAAACCTCTCTGACCAGCACTGCCCATTTGGATGTTTATTCCACTAAAAAATGTGCCACCTCTTGTCATTAAAATCAGACATAGCTTATCATAGCAGTCCCCATTCAAACACGTACACTGATTCTCCATAGCTTGATGTGGGGGGTGAGAGAAGAAAAGGGGCAAATGTTCAAATTGCTTAGCCTGTAATATAAGGATGTCTATAATCAGAGCTCAACCTGCTTCAGCAAACCACACTTATTCATAGCTTATAAATACAAATAGATAGTGGTGGAAGGCATATTATTTGAGACAGTAGATATAAAAGCCATTTGGAAGTGATTCCTCTAGGCCTAGTTAAGCCTTCATATGACTGCAGACTTGGCCAACATCTTGATAGCAATCTCACAAGAGACCCTAAGCCAAAACTACCCAGCTAAACCACTCCCAAATGTCTGGCCCACGATGTGAGATAATGAATGATTATTTTAAGCCACTAAATTTTGGGATAATCTGTTATGCAACAGTGAATAATTTAAACATCCATCAACGGATGAATGAATAAACAAACTGGCATATCCATAGAGTAGAATACTACTGAGCAATAAAAACAATGAATACATACAACTCGCTTAAATTTTCAAAATAATTATACTGCGTGAAATAGGCTAGACAAAAAGAGTACCTACTGTGTGATTCCATTTACATAAAATTGTAGCAAACAAATCAATAATGACAGGAAGTAGACACTGATTGCCTAGGGATGGAGAGGAGGCAAAGATGGAAAGGAGTTCAAGGAGGAAAGAGGGTATGGTTGTTATATTCACTAATTTTATTGTGGTGATGATTTCATATCAAAATTTATCAAATTGCACACTTCGATTCCACACCACTTCAATTTTAATGATACTTTAGTAAAGCTGTAAAAAATTAAGAAAAAAGCGATCAAGACATTGGCACTGTCCTAGTCCTGTCAGGTTTGGAATGCAGGACAGTCACTGAGCCAATATCTACAGCGCAGTGAAAATTGGGTGGGAAGTTCCTTATTCTCTGCCTCCCACTGGAGGGCACCCATGCTGGAGTTTGTTTTCCTTTGTCTTGCTTAGTTCTATTAGCCATTAGGTTTGCCTTGATATCGCCTCTTAAGCCTAGTTGTTTTTTTTTCCCCCGCTTAATTAAGACTGATATATTTAAGATCTATCCCGGATCTCTTTTCTAAGTGATTTTGGCCTAATGATAGACTTTTCACCTCAATATATGACTGGTAGTGTTGTTGAGAAGATTTAAATTGAATATGAAGCATCAAGCTGTCACTTTGTAGGTACATAATACATTGTAATTATTATGTCAATATTACTGTTCATATTGTAAAGTTACTCTACGATTCATAAGAAAAGTAATTGGCACTTGCTCTTCATAATGGACATTTGAGAACTGTACTTTCACTATCCAAGCAACCTTCGTTTTAAATAGTCAGATAAATTAGGTCACTGTGAAAAAGGGGTAAAACATTAATAAATCCTTTGGGAGGTCAGGTCGTTGAATAATGCTTTTTTTCCAGCATCTTATTTTCTCTGCTATGAAAATAAATAAATAAAAAGAATCAATGTTGCTTTTGCGTTAGAAAAGTCAAGCACTGGGTGAGAAGAATCTCTGGTTTTATAGTTTGCAGAACTGTTTGCATTCACCATCACATTTCATATGCACAGCAACTGTGTTGTCACAAAAGAAAGGAATGCTACCCCATCTTAGGATGAGAGAGCTGAAGGTAAGTCAGAGGAAATGACTTGTCAAATACCACACAAGACAGTATGAGAAGAGCTAACCTTAAATCTTGTACATTTTCCATAACACTCAAGTGTTTTAGAAGAAAGACTGATTTAAAAAGACAAAATAAGGAAGTATTTGTAACTCAAAGTAAAGAGTAATGTTTTATAAAGGTATTGAGGGGAAATCAGGTCAATGTATGATTTGGATACTATGGCCTCTGCTTGTGAAAAGAGAGTGATTAAGTGAATCTCAAATAAATCATAATTCAATCCACCAGATGAATCCTTTAAGAATACTTAATGACATGGGGAAAGTGCCCATTTTTTAATAATGTTATGTTTGAAAGCATAGAAGAACAACAGTTTAGTGCCAAATCTGTTAGGTGACAGAGAAGAGAAAATAAATGAACAAATATCAAATATGTTCTTTTCAGTGTTGAAACTATAAATACCTTTTGTTTATTCTGCTTTATACTTTTCTACCTTTAAACTATGAACATATATTGCTTTCAGTACAAGAAAATAATTTTTTTAAATGAACAAATAGTTCTGAGAGTCCTTGTGCATGCTCTTTTAACATGTAGCCCACTGTACTAATGGATTCAATTCTAGGAGCAAATTCTCACAAAGGGTATTGGTAACAAAGGGAAAACATGATCTTTCTAGATTTACCTGGAATACTGTGTGCGTTTTGGTAGTGTCAGAGAGAGGGAGCTGGAAGGAAGTTAGAAAAAAGCTGAGACAGAGAACAAAGGAAGGGGAAACTTTGTCATATGGCATAGAGTAAGTCATTTAAAAAGCAGGATTTTAAATGGAGATGGATTAAGACAAAGGGGGTATGAGTGAAATGATTCAGACATATGTGTATGTCTGAATCCCACTGGATTTTAATCTCTCTAATAATGACTGTTTTATTCACCTTCTAACCTCACAGTGACATGCATAGTACTAGCAAATAGCAGGTACCTGAATTGAATTGCGGTTCACAGGTTGAATAAACATGAATTATCCAATAAATCTTAAAATGTTAAATGGAGTAATTAGGTGAAGGAACCAAAGAATATTTTAATTTTTTACAGTTATTTTCTATCATAGTAAATATCTGGTTCTAAAGAAATGTACAGTCAGATAGCAAGGTCTGGTAAAGGGGGGGAATGGGGGAGCAGAGATGAGGAAGTGTATTTGAAAATAGCAACATTGTGCAGTCGCCTCATGAAAGATAATCATGTTCTCTATGACAATAAAAATATTCTTCGGATATGTTTGTCTGAAAAAGAAACTCAGGTTCTAGTTACCTGTATTATTATATCAGAATAATACCAAGTAAGTAATAACAATGGCAATCACTATGTTTATATAGTAATCACAATATGCCAGGAACTGCTGCGAACACTTTATATTAACTAATTTAACCCTCCCATACATGCCTGCCAATCTACCAATAGGCACTATTATTCTCCTTCCTTTCTCCAACACCCCTCCCACCTCCATTTTATTAGTAAGGGAACTGAAGCACAGGAAAATTAAGTGATTTGGCCAAGGTCACACAGCTAGGAAGTAGCAGAACAAGGATTTGAACTCAAGTCTGTTGGCTCCAACTCTGCAGTCTTAACCCTCTACTGTCTTTCAAGGGAAAACAACAATGTGCATACCTGTGCACATAACAGATGCTTATTTATCGATTTCTCATTTCTTAAGCTGAGGTAGTTTTGTGTCTCCAAGTTCATCTGTAAGCAGGAGTATGTCTTCACTTTTCGTCCCCCACCCCCTTAACTCCCATGACATCTAGAATTGGTAACACCACACAACAGATACAGTTCTACTACGGTATGTCTAATCTTTTTATGCTTGACATTCAAATTACTTTTGAAAGTACTATATTTTTCACTCAAATTGTCAAATGTAAAGAAAAAACAACTCTCCAGACAATTAATAAGAAAATAAGAACTGGGTCACCATATGTGAAACATTTCTGGGATCTGATTCTAGCTCTCTTATCAGTGCAAAGTGAGTAAGCTCTTATTATTCCCACCTGCAAAGGAACAGCCTTCATGAACTACATTTTCATCACATAGACACACACATCTCCTTTCTACAAGAATGCTCAGCCCATCTGCTCACATTTAAAAATATAAATTGAAGACATCCCACGCGGCCTTGGTTTGTAAAATGTCTATCACCAAATCTTTATTCTAAGACTCCTTTTAAGTAAGTCTATGATTTCTTTTCCGTTCACTTTTCTTTTCATGGCTTTCACCAGTTCTTTTTCAGGTACCCGGTGCTCATCATTAAGGTTTAATATAACAGGCACTGATCTTTAGACTGCAGCATTTCAATGTTATTTCCATCTATGTGTCTTCATTTTGGGGAAAAGTTCTTTCTTTCTGTTTATTCACTTATTCATTCATTCAATTTGCTTGTACTCGGTGCCATTTGCTGGGCACTATCGTAAGTAGTAGAGGGATGCAAAGAGGACAGGTCATCAAGGAATTTACAATCTGGAAAGGTCTGAAGACCCACACTTGGTCTTCTGAATTTCAACTCAGTGCTTGCTCTTTTCTTTTTATCTTTTAAAAATTGGAGGCATGCAGTGTTATAGCTAATTTCTTTATTTGCTCATTTACTTTCTTTTGTGAAGGCACTTTATGCAATAAACCATTTCAAGTTATTGCAATGAACTATTTCAAGTTCAAAACAGTGTTGTATGTCTCTGGTTGCAGAGGTGACTACCAGTGAATTATATTAGAGCAAACTACTGGAATTAGTCATGGAGTCAGTATTTCTGTATTTTGCAAATGTTGCTGAAATCTTTATTTAAAAGAAAAGTGTTATCAGAGACTAAAATTACTTAAAACTTTCCCTAAAGTTCTAACTCACAATTTTTTTTGAATACAGAAAGAAACTGTTGAACCACTGAGCAAGCTTTCCTAAGGGAATGGACTATAATATTCAAATGCTAGGGTCGTAGTGTTTGATGTCAAGTCAGTTTATGTCTGCTGCGGACACTGGTCTATCCCACATGTGAGACTTTTCAAGAAATGCTTCTCAGTAAAGAGCCTCAAAGGACACTAATTCCTGTTGGTTAGTGTTTCATTGGGGGTGTGGTTTTTTATTTGAAACACACAGTATAACTGATGCTTAAGAAATAGAAATATGTATAAAATGTCTATTAAAATATTCCTTTTTATAATAGAGAAAAAATGGGTACAATATCTTCAATGAGAGGGGACTGTATAATTAGGAGATATAATTACATAGATAATTGTGCTGCCATTGTACATTATAAAGAAGAATTTCAATGATGTGGGTTATAGACACTATTTATAACTAAATGAATCAAGTGGGTTAAAATATAATTCAAGATATCTTTTAAAAGAAAATGATATATGCAAGAATGTCAAGAATGTTAACTCTGATCAATTGGTCATCCTAAAATTCCCCAATTTTGTCATGATCTCTCTTATCTCTCTAATTTCTCCCACCACTTTTTTACTTAAAGAATTCATACTCACTCTTCAGGTGTCCAGTTAGATCTCACTACCACCCCAGTAGGTTCCAACTTATCAGGCTCACCCCACACTTCATCATACCACCATTGCACACTTTATTTAAATTGTTAGTTCACATATCCAAGAGATAATTACCTCCTCAAAGACTTCCACTATTTCTACCTTGCTTAGATCTACAGTATGCACACATGTGGTCTAACACACATAGTTTATATTCAAAAACAAATTTTATAAAAAGTAAATAAATTGTCTTATTTTCATCTTATTACTTTTCTGGTTTATATACATTTTCTTCACTAAACATCTATTTCTTTCACAAGTCAAAAAAAAATCAATGTTGTATATGTTGTTACCGTCTTTGAAGATCTTCCTTAACATGTAAATGAAAACACTTTAGAAAAATTCCAAATTTTCTATCCTTCGGAATCCACATGGATTGATGGCTTTTTATATTCTGAGGAGACTATAATTCAAAATTGTCTCACATCTTTGAAAATCTAAATGGCATGG